>CM060918.1:280098286-281413268 GCA_030737875.1 Allium sativum
GTGACAAGTGTAAAGACACGAGGTTAGACTCGGTTATGGCGTAAGGCTGCCCGGACCCGACTGGCAAATCCAGCTGCCATAAAAGATAGTCTAATGTGAGAGGTCTTTGCAAAGGTTACGTCTTAATCAATTAAGAAACACTTAACCAGATAAGCATGTAGTGGGGCATGAGGGGTTAAGTGGGTGCCTTGGGTGGCATGTGGAAATCAAGTAAGTGCCTTGGGTGGCATGTGGAAATCTAGTGGGTTGCCTTGGGTGGCAATAGAAAATACGATTAGAATACTTAACCAAGTGGAAACATGTAATTAAACATGATTAAATAGTTAAGTGGGATGCACTAGAAAAGGGACAAGCTTAGGTGGGTAGCTTGTGGGGGCCCATTTCAACCAGTAACCCAAAAACGTATCTTTGTGGGCTCGACCCAAGTCGAGGACGGGACACGCATACTGGGCTTGACTATTAGAGGCCAAAAACGGGTTAGCAGTTGCAACGCAAGTCCAACGGGTTTCATATGCGTGTGTGGGCCCGGGCTGGTAGGTAAGACGTTGTTGCATCGTGTAGGTATAAGCCGTGCACTCTTAAGTTGTATCGGGTTGCCACTTTGGGGAGTGATACACCCCACTGTGGGGCCAACACAGGTATCTACGTTAGGGACACGAACGCTTGGGGAGTAGTGGGTACACCTAGTGGTGATAGGGGCAGACGACACTTATGTGGTGGGATCAACCTTTAAGTAGGAATGACTGGTGTGGTGCAGTGTAGTAATTACCCTTGGGTGGGTAGATGCGTCTTTATCGATATCGTAGTTCTTCCTATGTCTAGTTGGCTGCTTATTGTAGTCATTTACCCCCAGTCGTCACCGTACCAAGTTTATATCATACCCTAATTACTTTAATGATTGTATTGTTAAAGTTATAGGGCTCACTCAGACTTATGTCTGACCCCGTTGTTTTTATCTTTTTTTCCCCTCAGGACCTCAGGTTGGGCCTAGTTCTAGTGGAGTTTGATCCAGACTGCTTTATCTATCTTGGAGCTTGGACTCTTGATGTAAAGCTCAGTTATCTTTTCTATTATGGCTATTAGTTATGTAGTGGGATTATGTACTTATGTTTTATTAAGATGGATATTTAGTACTTGACTCTTGTTTAGTTGGTTTTGGTATTGTAACCAGACATGTTTATCTTCTGCTGCAATGAAATGATGTTTTAAATTTTCAAGTATTATTTATATCTGTCTTGTTGTAATTTTTCTGTTCTATATTCACTTAAAATACTCCACCGATGCTATGGCATTCCCTTAGTGAGTGTCCGTAGCGGACGTGGGGTGTTACATACATAATCAAACACAGTGTAATGACCCACATTCTACGCATCAGGGGATTGTAGAATATTTATTTCTTTATCACGCGAAGTCGTATAGCCATGTAAGTTTGGGAGATGACTATTGGGGTCATTTCCCAAGTTCTTGATTTTTGCCGATTTTGAAATGACCATTTTGTCCTGATCTTGTTTCGGCCATAACTTTTGATTGGTAAGTAGTTTTGACTGAAACCACTTCCATTAGATCCGGATGATGGTTTACCTTTCCGTAGAGTGACCACATTAGCCAAACAGACTCACCGTTTGAGAGATATGGCTAAAACAAGGTTTAGAAGGTGAAAAACAGCTTAACCGGGCCTAATTAGGGTGATTAGCAAGAGAGCCCATAATGCATTTCGGGATTATGGTTATGGGGAGGCTGAGAACAGTAGGAAAATGATTTTTATTTCATTTTTCAGCCGCCTAAAACATTTCTCTAACCCTAGCCATGGCCTCCACCCTCTAATTTCATCCCAAATTGCTGACTAATCAAGTTTTAGCCAAATCTACATCTAATTAAAGCAAATTAGCATCAAATTGGGAATAGAGCTGCTGTGTTGCATAGAGATTCGATCCAAATCCGAGATATTTTCGGATCCAAGTTTTATTCGTGGCCAAGGTGAGTGATTTGCATTGTTTTTCACTAATTACGGCTAATTAGGGGTGATTAGTGATAATTAGCGAAATTACAACTTAGAAAAATCTGGAAAAATTTGTACAATTATAAAATATTATTTTAGGGCTCTGATAAAAATTTGGGCTAATTTGAATAAGTTTTGCTAAATGTATGCTTAAACATGATTAAGGGGAATTAAGGGGAAAATATGGGTTTTTGGGTTTGTTTGATCCATTTTAACATATCAAATTGTTGTTTTGGTGTTTGTGGTTGGTTTCACATGTTGCTATGACTGTTTGGAATATTTTATGTTTTCTTAGGATAGTTAGAATGGTCGAAAACGCCGTTGGGTGGCGAAAAATAGTTGCTGGAAAAGTTGCAAGAAAATTGTGCAAGGAACCGGATCGGATCGCCCGACCCGATCGTGACACCCCTCTCCGAACCGACCCGCTCACCAGGGGGACTCCACGAGTCGCCGCTTGAGCCAAGAGGACTAACCCGACCCGTTAGGTGTCCACGAAACGATGTATCAACTATGAACTGGAGCACCACGAGGGGACCAAACTTGAGCACCCGATCCGGATGGCCTTTCACGAGTCCGAACCGAATGAAGTACCATGATCCGACCAGGAGCTCATGAACTACTCGCACCTGTAGCTCTCAACCCGACCCGGTGGGAGACTGATTGGTGGACCACGAAACGACCCGACCCGGGAGGATCCTACGACCCGACCCGTATGGACAGTCCGACCAGAACAAGAAGGGAGATTGCGAACCGAACCAAGGAGCTTGGACGCGAGGCATGAGCTATGAACCAAATGAAGACCGATCCGGAGGAAACCAAAACCTGAGATGCAAAGTAGACCGAATGGGAAGTTGTAACTCAGGATCTAGTTGAGAACCAACGAGTTGGCTTCATGAGTTGGGCTTTGCTGCGGGACGTGTGCTAAGGAGTTGTCGACGTCCATAGCTTTGATTCACCACCGAGAGGCGATTGTTAGGCTATGGATCAGTGCAGTGGGGTAGTTTTTACTCCATGGGGCAGAGTGATCGTAGCATGGCTATGAGCCAGCGTAGTGGAGTCGTCATGACTTCATGGGGCAGGGTGGACATAACAAGGATTAGTGGCAATGGATAAGTGCAGTGGAGTCATCATGACTCCATGGGGCAGAGTAATCATAGCAAGGATTTGGGTGGTCAAAGCAGTGGATATCGTATGCTTTACGCACTAACTGAAAGACATGAGGATGGTTTCTATGCTTGATTGTTTGGCTTCACTATGACATGCACACCCCTCCCCCGTATCTTTACACCATATGTTAGTGTCACCTTAGAGTATTGTACATCTTGTGCTAACTCTTTGGTTGCAGGTCCAGGTTCATGTATGGTTTAGTATACCTGTTATTGTTTTGTTTTGTTGCTTATCGCTCATACCAGACTTTTTTCTGACCCAGAGTTTTATGTTTCTTCTTATTACTCTGGGTGCACTTAAACGGGCAGACTAGAGACAGGTCAGGTGATTATGCACGAGTAGTTGTGCCAGAGACGAGCAGGAGGCTTCCACATATGATATACATAGATATTCTCCCTGTGTCGCTGCTGGTCACTACTTTGGGCATTAGTAGTGTACCTTTCTTATTTTGCTTTGGAGATAGTTTTAAAAGTTGTAATAATGATGATATGGAACGTAAGCTGTATTTTGGATTTTCCGCTGCTATGATGGTTTAGTTTCTAGCTTATGCACTGTCTCACCTGTTTTATGTCAAATATGTTATTATTATATTTTATTCCATGCGCTGTGAGACATTCTACAGGTTCCTTGTTAGTTCAAATCCCCTTCTTTCCTTTCTTTGACGACCGTCCCATGCTGGTTGGACATTGGCACAACGCACTTTCATTGGAAATGTCGGCTGGTGTGGGGCTGGCCGTCACATTTGGTATTAGAGCTCTAGGTTATATAGGTAACCTACGGAAGACACTAGGGAGAGATAATACGTATATGAGAGCGTGTATTTGTTATATTTTGGTTTTCAAAAGTTATATATATATACTATTAGTGTATTTAAGGATGAAGTCGCATTGCACTGGCACCACTGAAGGGATGGTTAATCGTTTTCTCCTTACAGATTGAACGATGAGCCGATATACTAAGGGTACTGGTAGAGAAGCTAATAATGGGAATGCTCCTGATATGAGGACGATGTTCATTGACTTCATGAGGGATATTCTTAGAAGTGTGCAAGGAGCAGTTCCTAATGCTGCAAATGGTGGTGGTGTAGCGGTGCACGCGCCTAGGGCCGATTTCGCCAAGATTTGTAAGGATTACACTAGTCTTGGTGGGAACTCGTTCCACGGAATGGAATCGGCTACAGAAGTTCAGGATTGGCTTGATAGCTGTGAGCGCATCTTCGAAGATTTGGGTATTGAGGATGTGACGAAGAGAAAGCTAGCATCCCATCAAATGCAAGGACGGGCTATGAATTGGTGGAATGCTATTAAGGCAGCTACACCAATGGATCAAGTTAATGAGATCAGTTTAAGGCTCGATTCAGTGAAAAGTTTACCCCAGCTGCTCAGAAGTCAGAGTTGTTTAGGAAGTTCTTGGAGCTTAAGCAGAACGGTAGGGCAGTCTCGGAGTACATTGTTGAGTTCGATACTTTATCAAAGTATGGATTATCCCTTATAGATACTACCGAGAAGAAGAACGAGAAGTTTATAACTGGTTTGGATGGATACTTGGAGGAAAAGCTTATTAACCACATCGATGAGATATTTGAATCGATTGTGGGGGAAAGCTTTGAGATTAGAGAGTCTATACCCTAAGTTGAAAACTGAGGTTGCATCTGCAGAGGAACCAAAACCGCAAGCAAGCGGTGGAGGAAAGAATGGTTCTCAGAATAAGAGGAAGTAGAATCAGACTAAGGTTGGTCAGAAAAAGAGTAAGAAAGATGTTGAATGCTTTAGCTGTTGCTAGAAGGGCCATTATGCTAAAGAATGTCGAGCAAAGCCACGAATAGGAAGTGCTTCAACTGTAGCCAAGTGGGACATCACAAGGATAAATGTCCGCAAACCCCCAAAGAGGAGCAGATTGTGAAAGCATATGCTCTTAATGATGTTCCTTCTTCGTCAAATGCCCCAACCGCGACAGAGAAAAGAAAGAATGTCATCATTCAAGGTATGCTTTCTGTTTATGATGTTCCTGTTCGAGTACTGTTTGATACCGGCGCTTCCCGTTCCTTCATATCTAGTGACCTGGTAGATAGGTTGGGATTGGAGCCCAAGATAGTCAATAGACCTTTAGCAGTGACGAACCCAATTGGTGGTTCAACTAGCCTTAGCATGATTTGTCGTAATGTGGTCTTATCGAGTCATGGATGCATGTTTTTTTGTGATTTCTTTGTTTTGGGCTTTACTGGGTTTGGCATTATTTTGGAAGTCGATTTGCTCCAAAGGTACGGGGTGGTGGTAGACTGTGAGGGCTTTTTGGTGATAGTTAGAGTGGATGATGGGCGGAGGGTAGTGTTTGGTGGTCTACCTAGTGATGGGGTAATGGCTAGTTTTCTAAATTCCCTCGACATCTCGCATGATGAGTTGTCAGATGTGCCCTTGGCTGGCTAGTATCCGGACATCTTCGAGGAAGTGACCGGACTTCCACCACACCGAGAGATTGAGTTTCGTATTGATTTAGTGAAAGATGCCAGGCCTATAGTGATGCCACTTCGTCGTATGGCACCAAGGGAGCAGCGAGAGCTCGGGGTGCAAGTAAGCGATCTTTTGAAGAAGGGATTTATCAGAAGGAATGTTTCCGAGTGGGGAGCACCAGTTGTATTTGCTACCAAGGCAAATGGTTCCCTTCGATTGTGTGGACTACCGCGAGATGAATAAAGTGACGAGGAAGAATAAGTATCCTCTACCGCGGATAGATGATTTGTTTGATCAGTTGAGTGGCGCGAGAGTGCTCTCCCAGTTGGATCTCACGACAGGTTTTCATCAACTTAGGGTGAAAGCTGAGAGTATAGCTTAAAACAGCCTTTCGGGCGCCGTCTGGATTCTATGAGTGGTTTTTCATGCCATTCGGGTTGACCAATGCACCGGCATATTTTGTGGATCTTATGAATAGAGTATTCCGAGATCAATTGAATAGGTTTGTTCTTGTGTTTGTGGATAATATCTTAGATTATTCGAGGACGGAGGAAGAACACAAGGAACATTTGAGGATAGTAATGGAGGTGTTGAGAAAACACCAATTGAAAGCAAAGTTTTCTTACTGTCACTTCTGGAAGAGGGAAGTGAGATTCTTGGGCCATGTTGTTTCAGAGAATGGTATTGCCGTGGACCCTGCGAAAGTGGCTATGGTACATGATTTGTCTACGCCCAAGAATGCAACATATGTAAGTAGTTTATTTGGGCTAGCTGGATATTATCGTAAGTTTATCCAATACTTCTCCAAGATAGCAGCACCGTTGACTCAGTTGACCAAGAAGGATCAAGATTTCGTCTGGGACGAAAAGTGCGAGAATGCATTTAAGAGTCTAAAGGAAAAGTTGATATATGCACCAGTGTTAGTCATTCCTAAAGGGAATGAAGAGATGACGGTATACACGGATGCCTATGGTACCAAACTAGGTGTTGTATTGATGCAAGGAGGAAGGGTTGTAGCTTATGCTAGTCGGCAACTGAAACCGGATGAGAAAAGATACCCTACCCATGATTTGGAATTGGCAGCGATCGTATTCGCGTTGAAAATGTGGAGACATTATCTCTTGGGAGAAAGATTCGAGTTTTTTACCGATCATAAATCGTTAAAGTATCTTTTCTCTCAGAAGGATCTAATTCTCCAATAGCAAAGATGGTTAGAATTCTTGGCTTACTACAATTTCGATATCGCATATACATCAAGAAAGGGCAATGCGGTAGCTGATGCATTGAGTAGAAGACATGCCAGTTTAGGGGGTGTTTCTAGAATGGAAGCAATGGAGTACATCGCTAGGTTTGATTTCAGACAGAGTGCGAATCAGATCCAGGAGTATTAGCAAGTTTGACGATCAGACCCACTTTGATTGAGCGGATTGGTTCCAGTCAGAGGGACGAACCTAACCTATTGGAAATCATCTCCAAGTTAGAGATGGTATTGACGAGGAAATGAACAAGTATGGGCTTGATCGAGATGGATGGCTTAAAAATAATGGAAGACTAGTTGTGCCCAATGTCAATGGATTGAGAGGTGAAGTGCTTAGAGAATGTCATCATTTGAAACTAACCATTCATCCCGGTGGTAACAAAATGTATCGAGATATGAGGCAGGCCTACTACTGGGAAGGGATGAAAAGAGAGTTGGAAAATTTATATCCAAGTGCATGAACTGCCAGTTAGTTAAAGCTGAGAAAAAGAAGCCTAGTGGTTTGTTGCAACCATTAGAAATCCCAGAATGGAAATGGGAACAAGTCTCAATGGATTTCATTGATGGGTTACCAAGGACTAGATCGGACCATGATAGTATTTGGGTGATTGTGGACTGATTGACCAAGAGTGCAAGGTTTATACCCGTCACGTCGAATAGAATGGCAGCTAAGTTAGCAGAACTATATATGAAGTGGGTAGTGAGATTTCATGGAGTGCCTAAAAGCCTTGTGAGTGACCGAGACCCGTTGTTTACTTGTGGGTTTTGGAAGAGCTTACAAGAGGCTCTGGGGTCAGAATTATATCTCAGTACCACGTATCATCCTCAAACTGATAGTCAAACAGAGAGAGTGAATCGTATATTAGAAGATCTCTTGAGAGCTTGCATATTGGATTTGGGTGGATCATAGGATGACCATTTACATCTAGTAGAGTTTGCATATATAATAGTTATCAATCCAGTATTGGTATGGCTCTATATGAAGCTTTGTACGGAAGACCGTGCAACTCAACGTCATGTTGGTTAGAAACTGGTGAGAAATTTGCGCTTGGATTAGATGTGATAAGAGAAACCTTAGATAAGATCAAGGTTATCCGACAACGAATGAAGGCTGCCCAAGATAGGCTGAAGAGTTATGCTGATAAAAGGCGAAGAGATTTGAAATTCTCCGTTGGCGACCTAGTATTTGTCAAGATCTCTCCATTAAAGAATGTTATTCGATTTGGAAGGAGAGGAAAGCTGGCACCAAGATTTGTTGGTCCATTCCCAATCCTCGATCATGTTGGGAATTTGGCATATAAAGTTGAATTATCAAACAAGATGGCGAGAGTTCATAACGTATTTCATGTTTCCCAGTTAAGGAAATTCGTACACGACCCCGATATGACTATTTCACCTGATCAGTTGGATGATATCGAAGTAGAACCTAAGGATGTTGGGAACCGCAAGCCGATTCGTATTGTCGAGCACGATACGAAGTAACTTCGAAGGAAAACGGTGAATCTAGTCAAGGTTTACTGGGGCGAGGATGAGAATGACCGTACTTGGGAGATAGAGGAGAGCATTAGGAAGACGTATCCAGAACTCTTTGCCTGGTAAGATTTAAATTGCAATTTAGTTTTCTGCATGCTAGGATATACTTGTTTGTTGTTTTGTATGTTTGATTGTTGTGAATGGTTGGTAGGCATACGGGATCCTTTACTTGTTTCTTAGTTAAGGAATTTCAGGGGAGAAATTTCTTAAGGAGGGAAGAATGTAACAACCCGCATTCTATGCATCAGGGGATCATAGAATATTTATTTCTTTATCACGCGAAGTCGTATAGCCATGTAACTTTGGGAGACGACTATTGGGATCATTTCCAATGTTCATGATTTTTGCCGATTTTTAAATGACCGTTTTACCGCTAGTTGATCTTGTTTCGGCCATAACTTTTGATTGGTAAGGAGTTTTGACCTTAAACAACTTCCATTAGATTTGGATAATGGTTTACCTTTCCGTAGAGTGGTCACATTAGCCAAACAGACTCACCGTTTGGGAGATATGGCTGAAACAAGATTTAGAAGGTGAAAAACAGCTTAACCGGGCCTAGTTAGGGTGACTAGCAAGAGAGCCCATAACCCATTTTGGGATTAGGGTTATGGGGAGGCTTAGAACAATAGGAAAATGATTTTAATTTCATTTTTCAGCCGCCCTAAAAAATTTCTCTAACCCTAGCCTGGCCTCCACCTTCTAATTTCATCCCAAATCACTCTCTAATCAAGTTTTAGCCTAATCTACATCTAATCAAGGAAAATTAGCATCGAATTGGGAATAGAGCTGCTGTGTTGTATAGAGATCCGATCCAAGTCAGAGGTATTTTCAGATCCAAGTTTTATTTGCGGGCAAGGTGAGTGATTTGCATTGTTTTTCACTAACTACGGCTATTTAGGGGTGATTAGTGATAATTACCGAAATTCTAACTCAGAAAAATCTGGAAAAATTGTAAAATTCTAAAATATTATTTTAGGGATCTGATAGAAATTTGGGCTAATCTGGATAAGTTTCGCTAATTGTATGCTTAAACATGATTAAAGGGGATTAAGGGGAAAATATGGGTTTTAGGGTTTGTTTGATCCATTTTAACATATCAAATTGTTGTTTTGGTGTTTGTGGTTGGTTTCACATGTTGCTATAACTGTTTGAAATGCTTTATGATTGCTTAGAATAGTTAGAATGGTCGAAAACGCCGTCGTGTGGCAAAAAATAGTTGCTGGAAAGGTTGCAAAAAATTATGTAGGGA
The DNA here is from genome assembly GCA_030737875.1 of Allium sativum. Classification (NCBI taxonomy): domain Eukaryota; kingdom Viridiplantae; phylum Streptophyta; class Magnoliopsida; order Asparagales; family Amaryllidaceae; genus Allium; species Allium sativum. The sequence continues at coordinate 280,107,943 of CM060918.1, forward strand.
ACCGGACCGGATTGCCCGACCCGATCGTTACACCCCTCTCCGAACCGACCCGCTCACCAGGGGACTCCACGAGTCGCCGCTCGACCCAAGAAGACTGACCCGACCCGTTAGGTGTCCACGAACCGATGTATCAACTATGAACTGGAGCACCATGAGGGGACCAAACTGGAGCACCCGACCCGGATGGCCTTTCACGAGTCCGAACCGAATGAAGTACCATGTTCCGACCAGGAGCTCACGAATTACTCGCACCTGTAGCTCTCGACCTGACCCGGTGGGAGACTGATTGGTGGACCACGAAACGACCTGACCTGGGAGGATCCCACGACCCGACCCGTATGGACAGTCCGACCCGAACCAGAAGGGAGACTGTGAACCGAACCAAGAAACTAGGCGCGAGGCATGAGCTACGAACCAATTGTAGACCGATCCGGAGGAAACTAAAGCCCGAGATGCAAAGGTCTTCGAAATGGGAAGTTGTAACTCAGGATCCAGTTGGGAACCAACGAGTTAGCTTCATGAGTTGGGCTTTACTACGGGATGTGTGCTAAGGAGTTGTCGACGTCCATAGCTTTGATTCACTACTGAGAGACGATTGTTAGGCTATGGATCAGTGCAGTGGGGTAGTTATTACTCCATGGGGCTGAGTGATCGTAGCATGGCTATGAGCCAGCCAAGTGGAGTCATCATGACTTCATGGGGTAGAGTGGACATAGCAAGGATTAGTGACAATGAATCTGTGCAGTGGAGTCGTCATGACTCCATGGGGCAGAGTGATCATAGCAAGGATTTGGGTGGTCAAAGCAGTGGATATCATATGCTTTACGCACTGAGTGAGATATGTGAGGATGGTTGCTATGCTTGATTGTTTGACATCACTATGACATGCACACCCCTCCCCCGTATCTTTGCACCATATGTTAGTGGCACCTTAGAGTATTGTACATCTTGTTGTGCTAACTCTTTTGTTGCAGGTCCAGGTTCAGGTATGGTTTAGTATACCTGTTATTGTTCTATTTTGCTGCTTATCGCTCATACCAGACTTTTGTCTGACTCAGAGTTTTATGTCTCTTCTTATTATTCTAAGTGCTCTTAAACGGGCAGACTAGAGACAGGTTAGGTGATTATGCACGAGTAGCTGTGCCGGAGATGAGCATGGGGCCTCCACGTATGATATATAGATATTCTCCCTGTGTCGCTATTGGTCACTACTTTGGGCATTAGTAGTGTACCTTTCTTATTTTGCTTTGGAGACAGTTTTAAAAGTTGTAATAACGACGAGATGGAACATAAGTTGTATTTTGGATTTTCCACTGCTATGATGGTTTAGTTTTCAACTTATGCACTGGCTCACCTGTTTAACGTCAAATATGTTATTATTATATTTTATTCCATGCGCTGTGAGACATTCTACAAGTTCCTTGTTAGTTCAAATCCCCTTCTTTCCTTTCTTTGACGACCGTCCCGTGCTGGTTGGACATTTGCACAATGCACTTCCATTGGAAATGTCGGCTGGTGCGGGGCGGGCCGTCACACACAGATGTAAACTAAACAGAAATAAAAATGTAGAAAAGGAAAGAATACATCTGATTTTACACTGGTTCGGATTGCTCCTACGTCCATTCCTACACAACACTGGATTGCATAGAGTTTTATTACTATATCAATATCCAGTTATACCCCCTTGATTTCACGACTACAAGGTTAACACCTCTCTCGTTCCTTGATTTCATGGCAATAAGGAAAACCCCAATTCTGTTCCTTGATCTCACGACTACAAGGAAAAAAACCGATTCCCAAATACTTCCCAAACAATTACAATAACCCTATAACTCTTCAATAGCACTTGATTTATAGAGTAATGAGTAGAGAGTGTAGAGAGAAGAAGATTAGTGAAAACAGAATTGAATTTGGCAAACTATAGGTGTAGGAATCATAAAAATGATAAGAAATAATGGTGTAATGAAAGAGAGTGAAAGTGGAGAAAAAGAAGCAATTAAAAGTTCGAAATAAAACTTTTTTTATAGTGTGTGAAGGGTTGTAACGCTCCAAAACTGTCACAAATAGTGAAAAGACACTCCCTTTCAAATTTGAAAAAAATGTCAGTTATATGTCGACATAGTGTTTTCTTTATGTCGACGTATAATTAGTATAAAATTAATTTTTGAGCATTTTTCAAGTGTTTTGTTATAAATATAATTCTGGAAATTCTTGAACTAAAATATAGTGTTATAAATTAGTATTATAAAGTAGGAAATCAAATGAAAACATAAATATAAACTATATAAACATATTTATGAAATTATAAAGTTTAAAACTATATAAATATAAAGTGTGTATATATATATATATATATATATATATATATGAAACTTACAAACTTGTGTTTGAAAACAAAAGTAAAGTAAGAAAGGAAAAATTATAAAAGATAAAAAAATAAAATAGAGAGGATTGAAGATAGAATTTGAAAACAGAATTTGAAATTTGAAAAATAGAATTTGAACCTAGAGTGCTATTTAGAGTCTTACATAATTTGGACTTTATAACTATATTAGTCTTGAAATCTTGAATACTCATGAGTCTTGAAATATCTCTAAATTCTGAATCTCTAATATCTTTAAACTATACAGTATTCAGTAATATTTTCTGTATATAAATCCTACATATGTGTGTGTATATATTATATATTCTATACAAAAGTGTTAGTATATATTTTATAATCAGTTAATATTGAAATAAGGTTGTTGTCATCAAAGCTCCATTCTCCAACAATCTTCTCTTTTTGGTGATGATAACCTTAGTTTATAAAATGTCATACCTATATATACATGTTGATGATGATCCTTCAATTACTCACCCTGTCTATATGAACCCTATAAACTATGTCTATATTTTATAATTTATTTCTCCCCCTTTGGCACTATCAAAAAAAATTCTAAAACTACTCCCCTTAATTTCTATAACTATCTAAATAAAACTAATAAGAAATTAAGTAACTTATCCTATTATGATATTCCCCCTTTATCTATAACTACTTCAAAGTAGTATACTCCCTCTTAATCTATACAAACCTATAATAGTAATTCCCAGTCAATATGATGATTAAATACAAACCAATCCAAGTATTATATTTACATATGTTTGTTTGTTATATACATACAAACCAAATCAAATCACACCACACCATATGTCTTAACATACATACATACATACATATATATATATATAAGGTTCAAATCATAGAATTCAAATCAAATCCAAACAACTCAATCAAATCATATCGAATAATTAAACGTTTATTGGAATTTCAACCCTACCGTCTTCTCCAAAGATTGGATCCTACTTGATGACTTCCCAATCTTCATCTTCTTTGGTTGGCGGAGCCTTTGTGAGATTATTATCTTCATCTCTGAAAAGAGAGGAGATTAACCATCACATTGCATCAAAATGCTTCTCTTGTTGTTCAAACATCTTTATTTGGCTTAGTTCGAGATGACGTTGGTTTCGTAGAATGATAGAGAGAATATTTTTGAAAGAATTTAAGGTTTCTTCTAGATTTTCACTAAGATTATGAATTGGATTTGCCATGGATTTGATAAAAAATGAATAAGGAAGAAGGAGAGATAAAATAATATATTTTTTCGGGAAGAAATAGACTTAAATAGGGTCTGAAATTCATTGGATTTTGAATGGACATGAGTTGTTAATTAATTTTAAAATTTGAAACAATTTGAAAATCTGTTAGTTATATGTTGACATATACTTAATTATATGTCGACATATCATAGTGAAAGTTTGAAAGTTTTCAAAATTTGAATTCTTTTGATCTCTATAATATTATAATTAGTTCTAAACTTTTTGCAGAAACTGTAGTAACCCGAAAAATCCAAACCAATTTAAAAATTTTATTTTGGCAATTTTAATGAATTTTGAATTTAAAATGAATTATTGTAAATAATGACAACGAGAAATTTATTTTGAATAGAATTAGAATGTATATATTTATATAGATCGACATTAGAATATAAATATTTATTTTTAATTATAAAAGAATTGGAAATGGCGCGGTAGTTTGAAAATTCGATTTCAAATTTCAAATTTCAAATGAATGTACAGGATTCAAAATAAACCGGATTTTAGCGAAATCAAAAATATTAGAATCTATTTGAAAATATCTTTCCAATGAATTCGAAAAATTGAAATTTCATAGCGGGAATAAAAAGTTATGCCCAGTTGAAAATTCAGAATAGTCGCTATGGAATTCGGGCCCTTAAAAATAACCATTTTGCAAGCAACCTCTGTTTTCGACGAAACCACCTTTGTCAGATCTAGGATGTCTAGTTATTGCTAGATTCCAAAATTCATAATTTTTTAAATCAATATGTGAGAATGGCAAAAGAAAACGTGTTTTAACAGTTTCAGTCAATTTCGATCGACTAGAAAATGGTCATTTTTCAAACATTCTCAAAATTTGACGAAATTAGTTTTGTTAGGACCATATTGTTAATACGAAGCTAGAAATATATTTTTTTGGAATTTTTGGGGTCCGTATGTAATCCCAGTAATTGAAATGTACGTTAAAATCAATATTGACTATAATATTGATTTATATTTTAAATTAGATGAAAACCAATCGTAACAATAAAATTGGCTTACGAAACATATCCCATTGAGTTCGGAATGGGGGTAATTAGCTAGGAGCGACAGTCGTTGGGTCAAGTTTGAAGTTCGAACGAAAAACACATTTCCTTTGAGAATTAATTAAATAAAAAATAATAATATATTATATATACTCTTTCCCTCTCTCTCTATCTCTTCCCCTTACCAGTCAACGCCTCACCAAACCGTTCAAACCCGATCTGGGAAATAAAATAAAGAAATCGAAAGAAAAAACGCGATGGAGGGGACAGTCACCACCGCGCCTCAGCGCCGACTACCCACCACGCTGCCAACCTCCGCCTCCCCTCTGATGAACGACGCCCTCCTCCATACCCAAATCGAAAGCAAGGATCCCCAAAAAAAAACCCATCCCCGCCACTGCTACAGGTCCCAACGCGCCACCAGGAGCAGCCACCGCCGGAGCTCGTCTGCGCGCCTCCCCCCACTACCAAGACAGACGCCAGCGAACGGAATCCCCCCCCCCCCGATTCTCAGGTCAGCGAAACCCCCCTTTTTTCTCTTTCTTCAATGGTAATGGTAAATTTTCGATGTAAATAAAAAAATAGGATTTTTATTCGTGAAAAAGATTAGATTTTTATACGTGAAATAGTGATAAAAATGTGATTTTGATTTGTTTGAAATAGCGATAAAAATGTGATTTTGATTTTGATTTATAAAAAGATTTTATTTTATAAATAGAAAAGATTATATTTTTATATAGGAAAAGGTTCGATATTTAAAGTAGCCATCGATATAAAAATATGATTTTAATATGAGATTATATATAAGGAAAGTTGAGATTTTATATAAGGAAAACTGAGATTTTTAGAAATAGAAAAGTTTGATTTTTAAAAATATAAAGACGAGATTTTTAAAAAAATATAAAGACGAGATTTTTAAAAATATAAAGACGAGATTTTTAAAAATATATAAGCATCATATTAAAAACGTGATTTTTACTCTGAACAGCGTGAAAAAGGACTACATTGGAATTTCAGACCAATCTGAACGATTCAAATATTCAGAAATAAAACTGGCGGAGTGGAACCCAAAGGTGAGAACTCCTCACTTTTAATTTTATTTTCTAGTTTGAAATATATACTAGGATGCAGACGGTGCTTAGCAGCACCCGACACCCGTTGTTTACAGACCATGGATGAGTTGTATGTTTGATTGATCTGTTGTGAAAGTCGATTGTGTGATGTGGAATGATAATAAATATTTTATAGTTAAAAATATAATTTTTAAACGTGTGTATAAAATAAATATTTATAAACAAATCGGACGATTTGTTTATGTACACACATTTGACTGATATAGATTGGGACGATAAATTTTACACATCGCCCAACAACACAAATAAAATATGTGTTTGTTGTTTGAAAACCCCACACGGGTATTGGGATGAAATTGGGCATACGCTAATCCCAATAATTAGCTATATGTCGATCGATTGATTGACAGGCTGTTATAAGCGTTAAATATTTATATTTAATGCTTATACAGTATAGAATGCACTCTAGATGATGGATTGTTGTTTTCATTATTGTTATACACATTTGTTGTGTGAAATCCATATAATCAAATTCTATAGTAATTGACTATGTCTGATTCTAGTTCAGAAAGAACAAATATTTTAAAATAACGAATATTTTAAAATAACGAATAATTTCAAACAATATTCTGAAAAGAATCAAAATCTGATTTTGATGTCCGATTTGGGATAGGCACGAACATACTTAAATATATAAAGCTGTGTTGATTAGATTAACGCCATTTTGACGTGAACGATTTTTATATCGATTTTATTCATTTTTATAATGAATATAGAAAAGGAAATTGTTGGCTAGCTTTTTGACCAAGCCACCAAAGTTTACACACAAGAAGAAAGTATGAAACTACGTTCCTTCAGTCCATGAAAGATCGGATCGCACCAGCGAATCACCCCTGTCGGATCGCCCCCCATCGGATCGCCCCCATAGCATCAGGGATCCGTCTACCTCCACACGACTCGATCCGCACTTACACCACTGCCCTGCACAAACCGATCCGATCCCCCGACGTACAGCGAAGCCTCTGACCTGTTCAAGCACGAGCTAGTCTTCAGCGATCCGATATGCACGGATCCGGCGACACGTGTCCCCAACTGTCACTTTGACCAATTCCTCCTCCTTGCTCGATCCGATATTTAAGGGGATCGCGACACCTGTCCACAACGGCTAAATTGACTAATTCTTCATCAACCTGCGATCCGATCCGATATTCTCGGGATCTGTGCCACGTGTGACCGCGATCTGCCTGACAAACTCAGCTATAAATAGCCCAGAGCTTGGCATTTTTCAGGATCTTTTGGCAGTATTGAGTATTGATTCCACCATTACTGTCATACCACTATTTCTTGTCAGTTTTATTACGAAATTACTGAGAGAAAACACAATTGTAAGAGTGAGTTTGAGAGAAATCATTGATTGTACTAGCATTCAAAGTATAATCGATAACATATAAAGTGGACGTAGGCTCGTTAACGCCGAACCACTATAAATTCTGTGTGTTTTCTGCTTTTTCTTCGTTCTCCAGTTACAATTCTTTACGAATCAGAACAATGTGGGTGTTAGGTCCAAATTTTGATCAAACATTTTGGTGCTTTCATTGAGAAATTGAAATCTTAGCCTACCGGATTGCTATTCTACTATTTGGATTTGAAAGTCCGAAGAAAACAGTCCCAAAACTTCACTGTTCAGATTTTTGAAGATTCCAGCGACATCTGATATCATGGCTGGAAAGAAGTCTAAGGAAGTGCGAGTTTCGCAAGCGAATGAAGTCGCGAATGAAGTGGTTGGCGAAAGTGCACACGAGCAGGTCGTCGAGGGGGTCACGGATCGCGAGGACAGGAGGGCGAACCGAACCAATCAAGGTGCCACGATCCGACTTGAGGGTGGCGCTGCGAACCGCGAAGCTGGAGGGGTTGTTACTCGATCCCGTGATAACGCCCCGAATCCTCCGCATATCGTGACCACGAACCGATCCCAGGGGGGCGCTGCGAGCCACCAACCTCGATCCACAACGATCCAAATTGATGAACAGACTACAACTCGACCTGAAAAGGGGCCTACGGCTCGCTCCTACTGTCCTGGCCCCTCCGCTCGACCTGGCTCAAGTTCTTTGCGCATAAGAGAAAATGATGATGATCAATATGACCCTTCTGCTCCTGTTACTGACGGGGATCTCTCTCGCTTTTCCGAAATGTGGGAGAGGCTGTTTGATGAATTGGCTGCTCAAAGGCAGGAGAGCTCCGTTCTGCGACAGAACTTGACCGCTATGGATAGAAGGCTTGATGATCTCGCAAGGCAAAGGACGCCCCCAATTCGTCCGCTCACCCCAGAATACTCTTCTTCGTCAGACGAATCGCCGAGACCTCCGCGGCAACCATATGAGAAGCCTGAAAATATAGAGCAGCTTCGATTTGGAACCCTGCCATCATGGGAAGAAGAGGCACTGGGTGCAGGGCCCTCAAACCGCAATGTGAATGATCGCGCCACAACTCCCAGAGCTCGAGGTGTGGACAACCCTGTTCAGAATAGACTACCTCAGCCCCGTCGCCGTACAAATGCTCATGGTAACAGGGGGCAACGAAGCCCAATCCGAGCCCCGGATTTCGTGGCCACTCCTGGAAGAGAGATTAGAGAACCCTAACGAGCAAGAAGCGCTGACCCTGAGCCTCCGCTGACCAGTGCAAATGTTGCAGCTATGATCCATCAAATTCTGACAGATAGCCGTGGACAACGGAATGAAGATTGGGGAATTGACCGCAGTCACACCCCTTTCACTGATGACATTTTAGATGCGATGTTCCCGAGGCGCTTCAACATGCCGCAGATGAACCGTTACGCGGGTAGATCGGATCCCGTCCAACATCTGATGAGATATTCTTGGTCAATGACCGCTGCCGCAGCTTCTGACGCTGTCAAGTGCAAAGCATTTCCCATATTTCTGGAGGATGTAGCATTATTATGGTTTACTCGCTTACCAGCAAGATCAATTTCCAGCTTCAGGGAGTTGAGTGAAAGGTTCGTGGAACAGTTCCGCATATATGCACAAAAGACAAAGAGTGTGATTGACTTGTTCCTTGTCAAGCAACGACCAGGAGAGAGTTTGAGGGTGTATCTAGACCGTTTCAACCTAGCCGCCACTGAAGTCAAAGATCCTCATGAGCCAACTATTGTGGCAGCCCTAATTGATGGGGTAGATAAAGACACCGAATTTGGGAGATATCTGGCTGGCAAGCCACCTCATACTAGAGAGTTATTCTACGAAAAAGCTAATGTACATTTACGTTGGGAGGAGGTATATGCTAACCGAAAGGCAAAAACGGCCGATAAAGAGGAAATCCAGAGCAATGTCGCCATTAAGCAGACAGGAGACAGCTCGGGGAAGGTCGAGGTTAATGTCGGAAACCGGAACCAGGGTGGTCATCAGTCAGGAAACAATGATAATAACAGTAATGGCAACAACCAGAAGAGGAATCGGGGGAATGACTCCCAGAGAAGGACTCGTCCCAGGTCTTTTGAGAGTTATACGCCAATAAACGATACTTTGGAGAATATCTTCATGGATTCGTACAACGTCCTCCAAAATAAAAGGCCTCCTCCCAGAGAGTCGACGGAGAAAGAACGTGAAACGGGGAAGTTTTGTCTCTTCCATCAGATTCATGGCCATTCGACAAATGAATGCCATCACCTAAGAGATGTGGTCGAGAGGCTTCTCCGAGAAGGAAAATTGGATGAATACAGAGTGACACCCAGAGACAGGGGGCAAGCCGTACAGGCCCCAAATCAGAACCAGAATCAACCTGCTGTCAGGCCAACTACCCAGCAAAAGGGAAAGGACCTTGTTATAAATACCATAATCGGAGGGCTTTATCTCGCCGGGCACGGTTCCAAGGCATTGGATCAGTATGTCAATGTAGCCAAGCCGCACCTCGAGGTAGGGGAATGTAGCCACCCTGAGGACAACGTCCCGATAAAGCAACAAAAGATGATGTCCGATGACGTCGTTTTCCGCGAACGAGAAAGCATTGGAGTCCATGCTCCGACTGAAGATCCATTTGTAATCACAGTACCTATTGGCCCGACCACTGTTCATAAAGTCTTGGTGGATAACGGGAGTTCCGTCAACATTCTTTTCAAAAAGACATTCGACCAGATGAATCTCGAGATAAAAGACTTGAAGCCCTGTGAGGGATGGATCCGTGGATTTAACGGAGCATCCACCGCTCCAATGGGTTATGTAGAGCTACCAGTTATGCTTGGGGAAGGAGAACGCCAAAGAGTGAGAATCCTTCCCTTCGCGGTTTTGGATATTGAATCACCCTATAATGCCTTCTTGGGCCGACCGGCCCTCGCAAAGTTTAGAGCCTGTATAGACTCCTGGTGCTTGTTATTGAAGTTTCCTATGGAAGCTGGTGTTGGTATTGTCAGAGGAGATCAGCTTGCCGCACGAGCATGTTATATTGCAGAGCTAAAGCTACTCCGCAACGGAGGAGACATGGAAACCAAGGGCGCTTCACCCCCCGCAAGGGCGGAAACCTTATAGCAATTAAAGAGAATAACCGTAGGAGAGTCACCCAGAGAGTTGCCCGAGAATATAGATCCCAGAGAGGACAAAGAACCTGGGGGCAGAATGACGACTCCCAACGAGACAACTGTGGATGTACCGATCGATGATAATAACCCAGAGAAGGTCCTTAAGATTGGATCCCAGTTAAATTCGAATTTAGCTAAAGAACTGATGGATTTCTTGAAAGATAATTTGGATGTATTTGCTTGGACCCACGCAGACATGTGCGGTATATCTCCATCAATCATGAGTCATTCAATAAGCATTAACCCTAAGCATCCTCCGGTAAAACAAAAAAGGCGAATGCTGGGCCCAGAGAGGTCCGCTGCCTTGAAAGAAGAAGTTGGAAAGCTAAAGAGTAATGGATTTATCAGAGACTCAATCTATCCAGACTGGATTTCAAATCCAGTCCTGGTAAAGAAGGCCAACGGGAAGTGGCGAACGTGTATCGATTTCTCGGATTGGAATAAAGCCTGCCCAAAAGACGGTTTTCCGTTACCCCGGATCGATCAGTTGGTGGACTCAACGGCGGGCCATGAACTTCTCTCCTTTATGGATGCTTATTCAGGATATAACCAGATTCCAATGCACATTCCAGATCAAGAACACACTAGCTTCATTACGGATTTGGGATTATACTGCTATGTGGTAATACCCTTTGGCTTGAAGAACGCAGGCGCTACGTATCAACGGTTAGTGAACAGAATGTTCTATAACCAGATTGGGAAAACAATGGAAGTATACGTCGATGACATGTTGGTTAAGTCCAGGCAATCCTCCAATCACACTACGGACTTGGCAGAGATGTTTGGCATTCTTCGAAAATACGGGATGAAACTCAACCCAACAAAATGTTCATTCGGGGTCGCCTCCGGAAAATTCTTAAGATTCATCGTTAGTTCTCGTGGGATTGAGATTAATCCAGACCAGATCGCAGCAATCAGAGACATTCAGGAACCTAGGCAGATTAAAGATGTGCAAAGCCTTGCAGGGAAAGTAGCCGTACTTAGCAGATTTATCTCCAAGGCTACGGAAAAATGCATCCCATTCTTCGAATTGATAAAGCGAGGAAAACGCCACTTCAAATGGACGCCCGACTGCATAGAAGCGTTTCAGAACTTGCTGAGACACCTGGAGAAACCTCCGATATTGTCTAAGCTGGTGGATCATGAGGACTTATTCGTGTACTTGGCAGTGTCGTCCCACGCGATCAGCTCAGCATTGGTGAGAGAAGAAGATAAATTTCAAAGACCTGTGTATTACGTGAGCAAAAAATTGACGGCAGCAGAGCGTAATTATCCAAGGATAGAAAAGTTGGCGTACAGTTTGCTGATTGCCTCTAGAAAGCTTCGACATTATTTTCAGGCTCATCCCATTACCATATATACTGATCATCCACTTAAGCAAGTTCTACAGAAACCAGAAGCGTCTGGAAGACTACTCAAGTGGAACATTGAGTTGAGTCAATTTGATCTGAAATTTCAACCCCGGCGGTCAATACGGGGGCAAGCGATAGCCGACTTCATAGCAGAATTTACTGTCCCAGAGGAAGATATAACGAACGAAGAAGTTAACCCCTCAAAGTTACTTATCAACCCCAGTGCCTGGAGGTTGTATACTGATGGCGCTAGGAATGACAAGAGATCCGGCGCTGGAGTAGTGCTTGAAACTCCTGAGAAACGGTTGATATCCTATGCTATCCGGATGGAGTTTCACGCCACTAACAACGACTCCGAATATGAAGCCCTGATAGCCTGGCTAAGGACCGCAAAGGAGTTGGAAATCACAAAGCTGGACATCTTTTGCGACTCCAAGTTAGTTGTAAATCAGGTCACTGAAAAATTCCAAGCCAAAAGCCCAAGATTGATTTTATACTTGGAGAAAGTGAAGGAGTTGCTGAACGGCTTCGATCACCACAGCATATCTCATATTCCGCGGTCAGAGAATCAACAGGCGGATAAGTTGGCGAAGATGGCTAGTTTCGACGATCCTGAAGAGACCGGGCTAGTCCCAGTTGAAGTACTACGGTCTCCTAGTATAGATCAGATGGAAATTGATCTGGTACTAGAGACGGAACCAGAAAGGGAGTCATGGATGACCCCTCTAAAGAATTTCTTGATGAATGGAACGCTTCCGACCAAGAAAAGCGAGAGGCGTAAAGTAATTCGTAAAGCTGCCCGATACGTTCTGCAAGGCAGAGTTCTTTACAGACAAGGATTTTCGATGCCCCTTCTCCGGTGTATAGCTCATGATGACATCAAGCGTGTGCTGCGGGAGGTACATGAAGGTGAATGCGGCGATCACACTGGGTGGCAAACATTGGCGAAAAAGGTGTTACGGCATGGTTATTTCTGGCCTACCATAAACAAAGATGCGGCAAAGTACGCACGACAGTGTGATGCATGCCAAAGATTTTCAAAGATACCTAGGGCACCTCCTAGCCAGTTAAAAACGATGGTGAGCCCATGGCCTTCCGCTATGTGGGGAATTGATATCATCGGCAGCCTCCCCATAGCTAAGGGCAGAGCGAAGTTCGCTATTGTAGCCGTAGATTACTTCACTAAGTGGGTTGAGGCTGAGCCACTGACTACAATCACAACCAAACGAGTGATCAATTTTGTCATTAGAAACATCATCTGTCGATTTGGGATTCTAAAGATTGTTATAACTGACAACGGAACTCAGTTCGATAGCACTGAATTCAGAGACTTCTGCCAGAAATACCACATTGAGAAACGGTACACCACTGTGGCGCATCCGCAGTCGAACGGACAGGTCAAAGCGGCAAATAAAGTGATTAAGTCCATTCTGAAAAGAAGACTGAAACGGGCCAGAGCCATGTGGGTTGATGAATTACCCTTAGCACTATGGGCCTACAGGACAACGTATAAATCGACAACAGGACATACCCCCTTCTCCCTTGCTTTTGGAGCAGAAGCAGTCATCCCGGTTGAAATAAAAGTACCTTCTCACCGAGTGACTTATTACGATCCTATGACTAATAACGAATTGCTCCTTGAATCCCTGGATATGATCGAAGAAAAGAGGGACGAAGCAGACCCGCGTGCCTTGAGATGCAAGCAACAGGTCGCCCAATAATACAACAAAAAGGTTCGAGCCCGAACCTTTGAACCCAGAGACTTGGTTCTGAAGCGTGTCTTTCCAGCCCCATCTCATATGTGTGCGAAGTGGGAAGGACCGTACTCTATTCTGTGCAAGCTTGATAATGGAACTTTCAAGCTAGCGACCGTAGATGGAAAAGAAATCCCTAGAGTGTGGAATGCCCAACATTTACGGCCGTATCTAACGTAAAGATGTCAGATCTGTTCTTTTGCTTTATTAAGGACCATGTACAAGGCACGACTTGCCTAGAATAGTCCGATTTCTTAAGAAAAAATTATAAAGTGGACGTAGGTCATGATTCGACCGAACCACTATAAAAATATTGTGTGTCGTTTACCTTTATTGCACTATTTTTTATCTGCCTTTCTATTTTTATGGAAATTGTTGTGAACCATGCAACGATCACATAAGCGTATAATTATGGGTGCCTTCCATCAGATTGGAATGCAGTCACCAGTCAAAACTCTGAGGGTGCGATAAAGTAAATCATATCATTGATAGCGCTCTAACTCTCCAGAGCCGAGAGAGAGCATAACGGACATGAGGGCGATGTCCGTAAGTCATGGCGGTGTACCATGATCGGAAGCGCCTTGACGTAACTCTAACTCTCCAGAGCAGAGAGATTATAAAAGCGTCTCCGATTGAGCGCTGAGAAAGAGCTCTTGCCCCGCTAAAGGATCGGGGTGCGATTGAACTGCTGAGCTCGAACTCTAACTCTCCAGAGCAGAGAGAGAGTATAAAAGCGTCTCCGACTGAGCGCTGAGAAAGGGCTCTTGCCCCGCTGAAGGATCGGGGAGCGATTGAACTGATGAGCTCGAACTCTAACTCTCCAGAGCAGAGAAAGAGTATAAAAGCGTCTCCTATTGAGCGCTGAGAAAGAGCTCCTTCCCCGCTGAAGGATCGGGGAGTGACTGAACTGCTGAATTCGAGCTCTAACCTCGGCGGCCGCCAGGAGAGTATAAAAGAGTCTATGATTAAGCGCTGAGAAAGGTGCCGGAAACTCAGCACCACAAAGACAGTTATCTTATTAAATTTTCTAAGTCCCCCATATTCAGAAATAGGGGACAACATGCAAACAACGCTAATCAATCATTAATAAGCCCTAGTTAAGCGCTATGTTAATGATTGATTGGGGGCCATATACATATACACATGAACCTTGATGCAGCACGGAAATTTTTAAATTTTTCTTTCTGTTGCTTGACTGATTTGTAGTTATAATCAGAAGATCTATGACTAAGCATGAAAAGTTTATTAAATGCAAGTACACGATGATGCAAAAGAGATAAACTTTCATTTATAAACTGCAAGCCTACAAAGTGAAAAAACAACCTAAAACAAAAGTGAGGGCCGGTCTCACAATTACATTTCATGGCCAGTGGGAAGCCTAAAGACAAAATATAGACAAGCGACAATATCCTATTTACGCTTGGACTTCTTCTCCTGATTCTGCTTCTCCAGCTTCGCCTTGTCAGTTTCGGATTGATCACCCTTCTTTCTTTTCCTTTTGTCTATAAGAGGAACGTCTGACTCATCAGAAGACTCCTCCTCCTTTCTCTTTCTTTTATCAGTAAAGGAAGCTGGGAAATCATCAGGGTTCGCAAAATGAAGCTGTTTGCTAATGGATCTGGGTTGGAGTTTTAGAACCATCCCAGTTTTGGGATTAAACTCCGAGATAGGAGCTACGTTCAAAGGCTCTTGTCCCACTTTCTTTAAAGCCAGCTATTTTCCTGCCTAGCCTTTCTTTTGGCCAAAGTCTCATCGTCATCGTCTTCGACTTCTTTGGTACTAATGATATCCTCCTCATCATCTACATGGCGCCCGTCCATATCTTTCAAGGCATCAATGGTTTCGTCATCCTTGGGAGCGTCAGCACTGGAAGCGAGGTCGACCTTCTCCTTCGTGGCATCTTCAGGTTGTTTGAATCTTTAGCGCTAGCGGTTGGTGGAATGTCACTCTTCTCTGCCTCCGTCTCTTTCTCAGCATCTTTATCGACTAGTCCACCACCTGTATTACGAGAAACGAATGTTATTTCAAGAGAGAACGCGGTCAGCTCAGTTGATTGTTCGGCAAGACAGCGACAAGTAATGACAGCCTTGACAAATTGTGGAGAAAATATAGGGATACCTTCCGCTGATCCTCTATCCACGCCAGCGGCAGAAGCTCCGACAACAAGAGGAGTCGGGCCCAGAGGAATCAGTGGATCATCAAGATTGTATTCCTCAACTCTTGAGGCCTTGGGCTCTACAGCTGAGCTCGAACCTTCGTCAATCTTGTTTTTGCCCTTAGTCAGGGTCTCCTCTTTCTCCATTTCTTCTTGAATTAGGCGTCGGCCTTCTGCCAGATCCTCGGGCTCCTTATCCCTTAGAATGGTCCTCATTAGCTCCCCTTCGTCAATCTCTTCAACTCCTAGTCTCTGCTTCTCACCCTCGACGACGGCGTCCCATATGTTGGCTAAAGTGATGTGGTAATCCGGGATCCACGAGATGTTATGGATTTTGAGGACGTGGCCGAGGAAGTCAAAAATTATCTCTTCGAACCCTTCGATATCCTTTTCTCTCTCGAGGAGCTTGTTGTTAGAAGCAGTAGCCATTTCAATGGCACTTTCAACATTCTTTTCGGTAAGAGCCGCGTGCCTCTCCGCATCCGCGACTTGATCATTTAAAATCACCTTCTCCGCTTCAGCCAAAGCTAGACTTTCTCTCAAACTTGCTTTTTCTTCCTCCCAAGCAGCTCTCTCAGCTTCAAAATGGCCCTGTGCCGTCTTCAACTCAATGTTGGCCATTTTAAGATCTTCTACCTCCTTCTTTAAGGCCATTTTCTCTTAACTATTTGAGTTGAGTTCAGAATGAAAGCGTTTCTTAGCATTCTCCAATTCAGTCTTATAATTTTCAGCATCTCTTCGTGCTAGGGCAAGTTGGGATTGAGCGTCTTCCAAATCCTTCTCCATTTTTGTCCTAGCCCTTTCATTGTTATCTATCTTCACTTTGGATCTATGTGCTTCCATCTCAAGCGTTCGGATGACCTCTGAAAGATTAACAGCATGTTTCTTCATCACTTCATACTGCCTGGCTACATGGCGAATGTGCCCGATGACTTCAGAATCCCAGTTCCTAGGGACTGGTTCCAAGGCTGGAACAAACATCATCCTTTCGAAGAAGATGTTAGGGAATTGTTCTCGCAACTTTTCCAGCTTAGCCTAAGTCTCGGGACCATGGATGTAATCTCGTGACCCGGGGGCAACCAAATCTTGCTGGCTGGAAGGGACAATGTCACTTTTCTCCTTCTCAGAATCCTTGATTGGATCCTTGCTTTTATCCTTGGGCTCGTAGTATCTTTTTGATGACCTGCCGTGAGAGGGTGCACTCTTCGGAGGGGTTAACTCTTTAGGAAGTTGTTTTCCCCCTGTAGGTGGCACCGAATAACTGGGAAGCTTGCCAGAGGTTGATTTTGGTGGAGACCGGGATTGCGAAGAAGTAGGCTTATGAGAAAGGCCACGAGAACGCTCGGGATTTGGATGTAGGCTGGGTGTGCCTTCACGAAGAGAGCGATAAGAATAAGACCGCCTGCGAGACATCTTTCCTGCAAAAAGAAAAAAGAGCATATTAAAACCTTGAATACTGTTGATATAAAAGTGTAGGGTCAGGCAGTGCGTGTGATTTGTGCATCCCATATAATTCCCCCTAACAGACCAGGGCCCGAAGTCAGGCTCATCTGGGTAGTTTCTTGTCCTCCAACTAGAGCAGTTGTTTCCTCAGAAGCAGGGAAAAATGGCTCCCCTTCAAAGTCCCCCTGTGTGTATACATCATCGGGCAAAGGAATTTTGCTCAACTCTTTAAATAGCTGTTCTTCTGTCAAATCATCGGGAGCAGCAGGTTCGATCGGAAGAGAGGCCCTTGAGGGAAACCCCCTGGAGAAACTGGGATTTCCTTAGACTTGTCACCACGGGCCTCATCTCCTCTAAATATGTTTAGGTCCTCGTCGTCCTGGATGATTATCGGGGAAGGACTCTTACGGAATTTAATTGTTTCTACTGCCCGTGATGTTCCTTCTCCCTCCGTTGGGGGCACGTATTTGTAGGGTTTGCCGCCTGCACCAAGTCCAAACCTTATATCCAAAAGGCGATGCTTGTGAAGATTCTCGTCAGTAATGCACTTCTTGATCCTTAGAAAATCGGATCTGCTTTGTAGAAGAAGAGACAGTCGATTATTGTATACCGAGACTTCTGTCTTGGGAAAGACGTAATCTGCTTAAAAAAGAAGGGGGCATGTTAATGCTTCGATTTCTTAAGCAAGTTATTCAGTCAAAAGATTAAAGTTTACTTGATTTAAGCCATCTTCTTGAGCACCCAGCCTGTCTCTTTATATAGAACCAATCAGCCTTGGCATCCCCTATGTTGCTGTATCCGTCATACAGAACCTTCCTATTCGCTACCGATTCGAAGAAAGAGAAATTTGGGGTTGCCGAGGAGCGATGCTTGAAAAGATAAAAGAATTTTAAATCTTTAAATGTAAGCTCGGTATGCAGGATTTCCGCGTATGCGATATATAGAGTGTATAGAGCCGCGTAGGCATTGGGATGAAGCTGCATCGGAGCGATACCCAATCGTTTTAAGGTCTCAATGACGATTGGAGGAAATGGAGGAATAGCTCCTACCCAGGACATGAGTCGGCTGACTGTCATATACCCTTTCGGAGCTAAGTGAGGTCTATCTTCGCTGCCGGGTGTCCTTACATCATCCCAGGGGATCCCATGTCTCAGGCAAATTCTCTTAAGCTTTATGTCATCGATTTTGGAAGCTAAAGAATTAGTAAATTTCTCTATCCCAAGTGCGTCAGGAATCTCGTCAGGAGCTCGGCCGTCTACTTCAGACTCCTCATCAAGTGAGGTACTTTCAGATGGATCCGATTTTGTTGCCACATATTCAGATCCAGAATCCTCGCCCCCTGGGTTAATTGGAGGGACCTCGGGGTTGTGGTGCTCAGACACCTCGGGATCTGTCTCTGTGTCAGATCTTGAAGGGGAGTGATTATCCGACATTACTATTGAGGCGAGTAAACATGAGAAATAAAATTATAATTACCCATCCCCCCTGTGTGTGCAAGTGCCGGTGTGTGCTTGTGCGTGCATTAAAGAAAAGTACGAAGGTCAACAAAATCATCAAGACATTGGTTGTTGTTCGCTGATAGATTATGCATTTTGTTCAGTCCAGAAAGTTCGTTGCGAAGGCTCTAGCCTAACTGTCCAGATTCTCATTATAACAGTGTATTGTTTGAAGTTAAAAACATGTTTGGATCGTGGGTTGAAGACTCGTTTCGCTAAAAGGGTACGATTGGATCGCGGGACGGATGGATCGCCCTCATTCAGGTCGCACTCACTGGAATCGTCTGCATCCTCGGATCGTGAAGCCGTCACCTCTTGGAAGGCAACATCGGTTCGTGATACCTCTTCAAATCGCGAGATTGGGGTTCGGATCGTGGCATATGGCTGGATTCACGAGACAAGAATGAATCAGAGACAGACGCTAACTCCCAGGAATGCTCCGGATCGGGTCGCTATATGCTCGTAGCGATCCGCTCCCTCATCACATCGCCGCAATTCGCTGCTTTCTCTCCAACTACAACTCCTTCCATTTACTCCCTCCACGATCCGCTCCCTGGCCACTGCCACGATCCGCGCCTCCGCCATCATCATGGTCCCTTGTCTCGCCGCTGACCCTCTTTTACTTCCTCTTTCCTGCTCACCCATGATCCGTGCCCAAACCTCGCTCACGATCCGACCTACTCAACTCCCCGCCCTTCTTCTTCTTCCTCCTCCAGTCTCCTCTCCACCTCCGAGCTAAAATGACGAGATTAATAGCTCCTCATCGTCCTTTAGAGCCTTGACCACCGACAAAACTCACCATTTTCCCACTTAAACTAGTCAAATCGGAAGGAAACAAAAGTGGGGAGATGCGTTAGAACATTTCTAGCAAGATTACCTGTTTGTTATAGTTTTAAACGAAAGAAGGAATTGCGAACTGAAGATTGAAAGAAGAAGCTGAAGGCTGGTGACGACGAAAAGAAGAAGGGAGAAGAAGGAAGGCTTGGTTAATATAGGGAAAGCAATGACCATTCGCCTTCTCCTTTTTGTCTTACTCGATCTGAACGGGCCACGAATCAAGGCCCATCACGCTTCGTGAAGAAGCCCACTCGACCACTGGATCGTGACGAGGGACGTACTTACGGATCGCGGTGACATGGAGCGATCCAAAAAAAAAAGAGAAGGAAAGCTCAGAAATCACGAAAAAGAAAACCTTTGGCGGGATTACCTTCTTGAAAATGATGAAATAGTTGGACAAACGAAGGTTTAAATGCTACGGTTTTGGTCAAGGAGCTGACGGTGGCGCGATGTAGAAAGAAGAAGAAGGGATAAGAGTGAAGAGGGTCGGGTTTATATAGAAAAAATTCCGACCGTTAGTATCCCTGTTTTTATCTCATTCACAGCATGGGCTTCAGCGGATCGTGGGGGCAAGCCCATTGGGCCCAGCAAAGGAGACAGGGCCGATCCCTGACTCGAGTCGTTACGATGGATGGCCCAGTGTAGTTGAAGTCCGCTTCGTTCCATATAGAAGCTCATATCGTTTCATGAATAATACCAAAGACTTACTGAGGAACGAGCTGGCGCCATGCTTCGCGGATCGTAGGGATTCCATGCGATCCGAATCATCAAGCAATTTGACAAAGTGAAAATTCAGAAATTTACCTTGTAGACCCGGCGATAAAGCCTCCAAAAAAGTTCCAGAAAAGAATTGTTCAATGAACAAGGAATGATCGAAGATTCATCCGATATTTATACTCGTCAAAATGTACGACCTTTTTGAAGTGACAAGGTTTTTCAGACAGGCGCGACTATTTGATTGCACCACTTCACGAAAAGACATCTCTGCAACTCCAAAGCATGTTCCATCCTCGATAAAACATACTTCGAGGGGGCAAAATGTTAGCTAGCTTTTTGACCAAGCCACCAAAGTTTACACACAAGAAGAAAGTATGAAACAACGTTCCTTCAGTCCATGAAAGATCGGATCGCACCAGCGAATCACCCCTGTCGGATCGCCCCCCATTGGATCGCCCCCATAGCATCAGCGATCCGTCTACCTCCACACGACTCGATCCGCACTTACACCACTGCCTTGCACAAACCGATCCGATCCCCCGACGTACAGCGAAGCCTCTGACCTGTTCAAGCACGAGCTAGTCTTCAACGATCCGAGATGCACGGATCCAGCGACACGTGTCCCCAACTGTCACTTTGACCAATTCCTCCTCCTTGCTCGATCCGATATTTAAGGGGATTGCGACACATGTCCACAACGGCTAAATTGACTAATTCTTCATCAAGCTGCGATCTGATATTCTCGGGATCTGTGCCACGTGTGACCGCGATCTTCCTGACAAACTCAGCTATAAATAGCCCAGAGCTTGGCATTTTTCAGGATCTTTTGGCAGTATTGAGTACTGATTCCACCATTACTGTCATACCACTATTTCTTGTCAGTTTTATTACGAAATTACTGAGAGAAATCACAATTGTAAGAGTGGGTTTGAGAGAAATCATTGATTTTACTAGCATTCAAAGTATAATCGATAACATATAAAGTGGATGTAGGCTCATTAACGCCGAACCATTATAAATTCTGTGTGTTTTCTGCTTTTTCTTCGTTCTCCAGTTACAATTCTTTACGAATCAAAACAATTTGGGCGTTAGGTCCAAATTTTGATCTAACAGAAATGATTTCAAAATCTCATGTTTTGAAAATATTATCATTTATATATCGATGATATGGAATATTCAATTTTGATTAGAAATTGAACAGGAAGTTGAAATCGTTTTGAAAACGAATTTAAAACAATTTATAAAAAATGTTTTAAATGGAAATCGATGAAATATATATTATATATATTATAATCGCCTGAATAGAACGCGTCGCGCTGTGGCAGTTCATGAATTTCAACCATTGACTTCGAACGGATATTACGGGAGATCTGACCGTCGGATATCCTAAAACTGGAACCATTGGGTTCGTATCGAAAAGAGCCTTCTAACGAATATTAGATATTTGAAATCTAACGGTTGGATTTGGAATTATATCCAAATCAAATTTGGAAAAGGTCGTTGTAAGTGCAGTTCGATGGCCATTGATGGAAATCGACTGTACGGGCCTTGATAAAATTATTAAAAATATCAATAATTAGTGTAAAATCATAAGAAATGATTTGGAATGAGTTGGGATGAAAAATCCCATATTTGAAAAGATAAAAATAGATTTTTATCGAAATGAACTAGTTTTGAACTAGAATTATAATCCATTTATTTTTAAAATAAAAAATTGGATTTGAAATGGTTTTGAAAATAACCCGAATTTCCAATATATAAAGTGGAAATATATTTGAATCAAAATTGTCTTCGGAATATTTGGATGTTGGATTTCGTGATTATACAGATATTGTTATGGAAATTTGAAAGATATATTTATGTCGTTATTTCAAATATGATATTTGTTGGTCGTAGAATTTGATATTGAATATAAGCTGGTATATTTTCTATTCAGAGCCTTGTATTTAATATCAAATGGGATTTGGGTTTGTCCTGAATGGTGTCTTCATTAAAACTGTTCTTAAACCCAATTGAGAAAAAGATTAAATCTTTTTATTTGGATTTAATGAAGTATACCCATTAAATAATATTTAATTGGAATCGAATTGGAATTGATTTGTGGGTTTATCGTGAACGGTGTTTTAAATAACATTTCTTCTTTAACCCGATAATTTTTGGAATGTGAATTGGGTTTGTTGTGAACTGTGTTTTAACGACATTCGTTCTTTAACCCGATTCACAGTGAAATGTGATTTGGAATTTATAAATCTTTTGTTAAGATTTAAAGGAGATTTTGCAAAGTAAAGTTTTCCAATTTAAATAAAATAAATTGGAATGGAATGGAGTTCGATTTGGTAATAATCAAAGTGAATATTTGTGGATGAGGACTGCTAATATATATGGAATTTAAAAGCTTTGTCGTTATTCCATTTATATTGTTAGTCGGATATGGAATTTATACCGATTATATATATCGATTTGTTTTCCATGAAGATTCCATGGTTAATGGAATGTGATTTTGGGTTGTCGTGAATGGTATCTTTAATGATACTGTTCTTAGACCCAATGGAGTTAAGAAAATCAGAAACTAACTGGAGATTAGTTAAGTTGGATAGTTTCTTGGGTATTGATCTGATGTTGGTTTCGGCCTTTGGGGTTAACACTTAGGGAGTATTCACTTGCTAATTTACGGTTAAAGGCTGATGGAATAGAATGTGATTTTGGGTTTATCGTGAACTATGTTTTAAATGACATTGGTTCTTTAACCCAGTTAAAGAAAGGATATGATTTCCCAAGTTAAACAATCATTAATATAGATTTTTGGGAGGATTAAGACCAAGTGGAGTTTTAATGAATCTTGAATTAGATTGAAATGATCGAGAATGGAGTATCACTAGTTTTGCTTCAGGAGATAGTTAAATCTTTAATTAGATTTGAACGTGAAATGGTAATTGAATTTACCGATAACACCGTGGTGTTAGATATGAAGTATTACCAGTTTTACTTCATGGGATGAATAGGTTGGGATTGGGAAATTAAAACAAATGATTACTTCGGTAAGGTTCGTTAATCCCGACTAGTTTGGATAAACCATAATATGGTTTGAATTGATATTCAAAGGAATATTAAAGAATAAATTTAAAGAATTTATCTTTGATAAAATTAATGGGAACCTTTCCCAATATAAAAGAATATTTGAATAAAGGAATATTTTGGATTGGAATAAGGCGCATGTTGTGTTTTTATAACACTTGTTTATTATATACGCGAGTTATTCGGAAAGACCGGGTTTATCCCATTATGAATAAATGAATCGACGGGAAGTCGATGATGAAGATGGTGGTTGAAGACCGAAGGTCTTCACATTGTTTGGATTATTACTGATGATCTTGATTAGGCTGTACACCCAAGAGGAGGGAATCAGTTGGTGATCGTCCAGACGTACTTGGAGATCGATGGATATGCGAGGAATAAGGTTCCTCCAGTTTCGTTCAGACCCAGAACGGACTTGTAAATGGATTGTGTTTCTGACATTGGATTTTATTTTGTGTTGATTGATTTCTATTAAATATATATCTGTTTGGCAGCGGAGAATTTATTCTCTTGCTTAACGCCCTTCTTTGAGACGTACGAGCTCAAAGGTTATATATCGATAGATATCAGTCGCATAGCATGAATTAGCTGTGTGGCAAGCTGAGATGCAAATGATCAAGACTTCTGTTGAAAAGCAGAGTCTTGTGGTTGATGATCAAATCACGGCTTTAATACAGCATAGCTTTGTGTAGCGTTAATTCGCGAACCTCACAACCTGGTGTGAACCAGAAACGGGAGAAGGGCCTCAGGGAGGGCATGCATTTCCTTCTAGCTAGGAGTGGTGTTTTTGGTTTTACACGCCCGGACATTTAACTTATGTGGATGGTGGATAGCGAGGTGCCTCGGTTATATCGGTCGATCCGGGACCAATGGAGTCATTTGGCTCATTGACGCCCCATAGCGTGGGGAAACACATCTTCTAGGGTTTAAGTTTAATCAACATCGAGTGGACCGGCCCTGACGATCCAAGGGCCCACCTGAGTCTGGGTCCCGAGGGGCGGGCTAGAGCATCTCGAAGCGGTAAGGAGGATCCCTTGCCTTGGTTCACGATGGAAATCCAACTTCCAATATGACATTTTGCTGTTTTAATTGTAAACCTATATATGGCGACATAGTGGTATGGGGCATTCATGCCGTCTATGATTGATACTTATGATTGAAATCATTTTGACACTATGCACTTATAATAGTATCAAATGATTTGTTTTAATGTACCAGGCATGTTTGGCTATTATAAGGGAAAACCCTATCCCCTGGCTTGCGTTGCATTGTGTGATAGTACCTGGGTCTTATAATAGCATCATTTTTCCAAAAAGCATTGCGTTGGTTTGTTATATGCACTGGTATTCTTGGGAGGAAACCCATTCCGTGTTATAGGGCGTGGACCCATGATATATCCGATTTAAAGTAAAGTCCTAAATAACTGTTTTAGTTCTCACACCAGTCACATGACTGACCTGGAGTTTATTGTTTCAACCTAAACTCTGGTTGCCCCTATTTTCCACACGGCCAGCTAGTAGTTTTGGTTTTGCAGATTTATATTCACAGGATTCTGGTTTACAGCTAGAGCGATACTCGGAAAGCTCATGCTATAGTTATTTTATAGTAAAAATACAAAATAAATTCACTCATATGTCCTAATTACTAGGATCCGTTGTATCCGTGTATTACTTTCAGTTGTGTTTTGTATTATTTTTCCACTGCTATGTAATGTACTGTAATATCTATTTATTCTTGTATTCTGATGTAAATTGTTGTAGTAAGCAATGAAATGTTCTTCTGTTTGTGCTCCGACGCGTGTTGTTCTCAACTTGATCCGTGCTTTCCTTCACGGGAAAGTTCGGGTCGTTTATTGTGGTATCAGAGCTGTGGTTTACAAAGTTAGAGAACAAGGCATATTAGAACTGAACGAAAGAATTCATTGAAGATTGGATTAGTAATATCCAATGAGAACGACTCGTTAGAGATGGGATCAGTAGTATCCTAGAATGAGTGTGAAGAGTGATGTTTTTAAAATAAAATTGAAAACGAGTTTTGTTTTGAAAATTTAATTCAATTATTCGTATTTGAATATTATTTTTATATTGATTTGGACAATCAAGTATATAAAGATTTTGCATATACGTCTGATCCGCGTGTGTTTGAAATTTTAATATACTGGATAAATATAGTATCACACTATAGTCGCCCAAAGAAGATACTGATGATTGAGATCTCATCATCAGTGTTTATGTTCGAGTTTCGAAAGTGGGATTTCTATATATTTCCAATTGACTGGTGTGAGAACCAAAACTAGATAGGGCTTATTGTTGTGATTTGGCATCAAAAATATGATTTTTGGACTATGTATCAAAATTATGAACTTGAAACGTTAATCAACTAATTGATTGATGGTTGAGTTGTTTGATTATTGGTTTGATATTTTTAACCATTTAGTCAAATCTAGTCAAATAGTGAATTGTATTGAAAATTTATCGCATTTGCATGCATATACATGTACTTACATTGAACAGGTCATAGCAAGGAGGCTAGAGAAGAGGAATAAAATTGTTTGCCCGACAAATTGGTACATGTTTATTGTACTTCTTTGGGGTTTGTATGATTTTATGAGCCGATTGGCTAGCTGCTTGGCTATTTCTTTTTCTTTTTGGATTGGAGAGGCCTGTATGGCAATTTCGGGATTTTCCTGTTGCTCCCGTGCAGAGGAGGTTATGGCGAAATGTTTCGAAAATTTAGGGTGTTAGCCAAATTTTTGAAGAATTGGAAAAGTTCTTAGAAACTGAAAAGTTGAAGAACTTAGGCCATAATGAAAATAATGAAAGTTGGGTTGATTTGTAAAACAACTTTCAGCTTCGTTCCTTTTCGGGGACGAAAATTTTTAAGTCGAGGAGATTGTTATAACCCAGAAAATTCAAACCAATTTAAAAATTTTATTTTGGCAATTTTAATGAATTTTGAATATTTAAAATGAATTATTTTAAATAATGACGACAAGAAATTTATTTTGAATAGAATTAGAACGTATATATTTATATAGATTGATGCTAGAATATAAATATTTATTTTTAATTATAAAAGGAATTGGAAATGGCGCGGTAGTTTGAAAATTCGATTTCAAATTTCAAATGAATGTACAGGATTCAAAATAAACTGGATTTTAGCAAAATCAAAAATATTAGAATCTATTTGAAATTATCTTTCCAAGAACATGTACGAGCTCCTTCTAATGGAAAAATAAAGTTTAACGAGTATTTGGTTCATCCCATACGTACCCGTCATGGGTATCCTGCTTTTCTATGTTCTATAGACTTGTATGTAACTATTGAGAGTCGGGATATTCTACATAGTGTAAATATTCCTCCTAAAAGTTTGATTTTTTGCTTTAGCTTTACTCACGTCCATAGCATATTTTTATGCGGGTCTTACCAAAAAAGGATTGGCTTATTTTGGAAAATACATTCAACCAACTCCAATCCTTTTACTAGAATCGGAAAAATTGAAATTTCATACCAGGAATAAAAATTTATGCCCAGTTGAAAATTCAGTATAGTCGCTATGGAATTCGGGCCCATAAAAATAACCATTTTGCAAACAACCTCTATTTTTGACAAAACCACTTTTGTCGGATCTGGGATATCTAGTTAATGCTAGATTCCAAAATTCGTAATTTTTGAAATCAATATGTGAGAATGGCAAAAGAAAACGTGTTTTAATAGTTTCAGTCAATTTCGATTGACTAGAAAATGGCCATTTTTCATATGTTCTCAGAATTTGACGAATATAGTTTTGTTAGGACCGTATCGTCAATACGAAGCTAGAAATATTTTTTTTTGGAATTTTTGGGGTCCGTATGTGACCCCAGTGAATTGAAATGTACATTAAAATCAATATTGGCTAAAATATTGATTTATATTTTAAATTAGATGAAAACCAATCGTAACGATAAAATTGACTTAAGTAACATATCTAATTGAGTACGGAATGGGGGTAATTAGCTAGGAGCGACAGTCGTTGGGTCTAGTATGAAGTTCGAACGAAAAACACATTTCCTTTGAGAATTAATTAAAAAATATATTATATATACTCTTTCCCTCTTTCTCTCTCTCTTCCCCTTACCAGTCAACGCCCCCCCCCCCCAAACCGTTCAAACCCGATATGGGAAATTAAAAAAAAAGAAATCGAAAGAAAAAAACGCGATGGAGTGGATGGTCCAGCCGCGCCTTAGCGTCGACCACCCACCATGCTACCAACCTCCGCCCCCCCTCTGATGAACGACGCCCTCCTCCATACCCGAATCGAACGCAAGGACCCCCCAAGAAAAAACCATCCCCTCCACTGCTACAGGTCGCACTGCGCCACCGGGAGCCGCCACCGCCAGAGCTCGTCTGCGCGCCTCCCCCCACTACCATGACCGACGCCAGCGAACGGAATCTGCCTCCTCCCCCCGATTCTCAGGTCCACGAAGAGCGAAACCCCCTTTTTCCCTTTCTTCAATGGTAATGGTAAATTTTAATTTTTTTATTTCATTTATTTTTATTTTCTTCGATGTAAATAAAAAAAAAGGATTTTTATTTGTGAAAAAGATTATATTTTTATATGTGAAATAGCGATAAAAATGTGATTTTAATTTGTTTGAAAAAGCGATAAAAATGTGATTTTGATTTTGAAATATAAAAAGATTTGATTTTGAAAAGTAAAAAGATTTGATTTTATAAATAGAAAAGATTATATTTTTATATAGGAAATGGTTCGATCTTTAAAGTAGCCATCGATATAAAGATATGATTTTAATATGAGATTATATTTAAGGAAAGTTGAGATTTTATATAAGGAAAACCAAGATTTCTAGATATAGAAAAGTTTGATTTTTAAAAAAATAAAGACAAGATTTTTTTAAATATATAAAGACAAGATTTTTAAAAATATAAAGACGAGATTTTTAGAAATATATAAGCATTATATAAAAAATGTGATTTTTACTCTGAACAACGTGAAAAAGGACTGCGTTGGAATTTCGGACCAATCCGAACGATTCAGAAATTCAGAAATAAAACTGGATGAGCGGAACCCAAAGGTGAGAAATCCTCACTTTTAATTTTATTTTCTAGTTTGAAATATATACTAAGATGCAGACGGTGCTTAGCAACACCCAACACCCATCGTCCACAGACCTGGATGACTTGTATGTTTGATTGATATGTTGTGAAAGTTGATTGTGTGATGTGGAATGAAAATAAATATTTTATAGTTAAAAATATAATTTTTAATGTGTATATAAAATAAATATTTATAAACAAATCGGATGATTTGTTTATGTACACACATTTGACTGATATGGATTGGGACGATAAATTTTACACATCGCCCAACAACACAAATAAAATCTTTGTTTGTTGTTTGAAAACCCCACACGGGTATTGGGATGAAATTGGGCATACAATAATCCCAATAATTAGCTGTATGTCGATCGATTGATTGACAGACTATTATAAGCGTTAAATATTTATATTTAATTCTTATACAGTATAGAATGCACTCTGGATGATGGATTGCTGTTTTCATTTTTGTTATACACATTTGTTGTGTGAAATCCATATAATCAAATTATATGGTAATTGACTGTGTCTGATTTCAGTTCAGAAAGAATGAATATTTTAAAATAATGAATATTTTCAAACAATATTCTGAAAAGAATCAAAATCTAATTTTGATGTCCGATTTGAGATGGGCACAAATATACTTAAATATATAAAGCCGTGTTGATTAGATTAACGCCATTTTGATGTGAACGATATTTATATCGATTTTATTCATTTTTATAATGAATATAGAAAAGGAAATGATTTCAAAATCTCCTGTTTTGAAAATATTATCATTTATATATCGATGATATGGAATATTCAATTTTGATTAGAAATTGAATAGGAAGTTGAAATCGTTTTGAAAACGAATTTAAAATAATTTATTAAATACGTTTTAAATGGAAATCAATGAAATATATTATATATATATATAATATAATGGTCTAAATAGAACGCGCTGCACTGCGGTAGTTCACAAATTTCGACCATTGACGTCGAATGGATATTACGGGAGATCCGACCATCGGATTCTCCTAATACCGGAGCCGTTGGGTTCGTATCGAAAAGATATTTCTAACGAATATTAGATATTTGAAATCTAACAGTTGGATTTTGAATTATGTCCAAATAAAATTTGTAAAAGGTCGTTGTAAGCGCAGTTTGATGGCCGTTGATGGAAATCAACTGTACGGGCCTTGATAAAATTATTAAAAATAACAATAATTAGTGTAAAGTCATAAGAAATGATTTGGAAAGAGTTGGGATAAAAAATCCCATATTTAAAAAGATAAAAAGAGATTTTTATCAAAACGAACTAGTTTTGAACTAGAATTATAATCCATTTATTTTTAAAATAAATAAATTGGATTTGAAATGGTTTTGAAAATAACCAGAATTTCCAATATATAAAGTGGAAATGGATTCGAATCGAAAATTGTCTTTGGAATATTCTGGATTTCGTGATTATACAGAAATTGTTATGGAAATTTGAAAGATATATTTATATCGTTATTTCCAATACGATATTTGTTGGTCGTAGAATTTGATATTGAATATAAGCCGATATATTTTCTATTCAGAGCCTTGTATTTAATATCAAATGGGATTTGGGTTTGTCGTTAATGGTGTCTTCATTAACACTGTTCTCAAACCCAATTGAGAAAAAGATTAAATCTTTTTATTTGGATTTAATGAAGTATACCAATTTAATAATATTTAATTGGAATCGAATTGGAATTGATTTGTGGGTTTATCGTGAACGGTGTTTTAAATAACATTTGTTCTTTAACCCGATAATTTATGGAATGTGAATTGGGTTTGCTGTGAACTGTGTTTTAACGACATTCGTTCTTTAACCCGATTCACAGTGAAATGTTATTTGGAATTTATAAATTTTTCGTTAAGATTTAAAGTAGATTTTCCAAAGTAAAGTTTTCCAATTTAAATAAAATAAATTGGAATGGAATGGAATTCGATTTGGTAATAATCGAAATGAATTTCTGTGGATGAGGACTGCTAATATATATGGAATTTAAAAGGCTTTGCCGTTATTCCATTTATATTGTTAGTCGGATATGGAAGTTTATATCGATTATATATATCAATTTGTTTTCCATGAAGATTCCATGGTTAATGGAATGTGATTTTGGGTTGTTGTGAATGGTATCTTTAATGATACTGTTCTTAGACCCAACGGAGTTAAGAAAATCAGAAACTAACCGGAGATTAGTTAAGTTGGATAGTTTCTTCGGTATTGATCTGATGTTGGTTTCGGCCTTCGGGGTTAACACTTAGGGAATTATTCACTTGCTAATTTACGGTTAAAGGCTGATGGAATATAATGTGTTTTGGGTTTATCGTGAACCGTGTTTTAAATGACATTGGTTCTTTAACCCAATTAAAGACAGGATATGATTTCCTAAGTTAAACAATCATTAATATTGATTTTTAGGAGGATTAAGACCAAGTGGAGTTTTAATGAATCTTGAATTAGATTGAAATGACCGAGAATGGAGTATCACTAGTTTTGCTCCAGGAGATAGTTAAATCTTTAATTAGATTTGAACGTGAAATGGTAATTGAATTTACCAATAACACCGTGGTGTTAGATATGAAGTATTACCAATTTTACTTCATGGGATGAATAGGTTGGGATTGGGAAATTAAAACAAATGATTACTTCGGTAAGGTTCGTTAATCCCGACTAGTTTGGATAAACCATAATATGGTTTGAATTGATATTCAAAGGAATATTAAAGAATAAATTTAAAGAATTTATCTTTGATAAAATTAATGGGAACGTTTCCCAATATAAAAGAATATTTTAATAAAGGAATATTTTGGATTGGAATAAGGCACATGTTGTGTTTTTATAACACTTGTTTATTATATATGCGAGTTATTCGGAAAGACCGGGTTTATCCCATTCTGAATAAATGAATCGACGGGAAGTCGATGATGAAGACGGTGGTTGAAGACCAAAGGTCTTCACATTGTTTGGATAATTACTGATGATCTTGATTGGGCTGTACACCCAAGAGGAGGGAATTAGTTGGTGATCGTCCAGACGTACTTGGAGATCGATGGATATGCGAGGAATAAGGTTCCTCCAGTTTCGTTCAGACCCAGAACGGACTTGTAAATGGATTGTGTGTCTGACATTGGATTTTATTCTGTGTTGATTGATTTCTATTAAATATATATCTGTTTGGCGGTGGAGAATTTATTCTCTTGCTTAACGCCCTTTTCTGAGACGTACGAGCTCAGAGGTTATATATCGATAGATATCAGTCGCATGGCATGAATTGCCTATGTGGCATGCTGAGATGCAAATGATCAAGGCTTCTGTTGAAAAGCAGAGTCTTGTAGTTGATGATCAAAGCACGGTTTAATACAACGTAGCTTTGTGTAGCGTTAATTCACGAACCTCACACCCCGGTGTGAACCAGAAACGAGAGAAGGACCTCAGGGAGGGCATGCGTTTCCTTCTAGCTAGGAGTGGTATTTTAGGTTTTACACGCCCGAACATTTTACTTATGTGGATGATGGATTGCGAGGCGCCTCGGTTATATCGGTCGATCCAAGACCGATGGAGTCATTTGGCTCATTGACGCCCCATAGGGCGGGGAAACACATTGCCCAGGGTTTAAGTTTAATCCACATCGAATGCACCGGCCCTGACGATCCAAGGGCCCACCTGAGTCTGGGTCCTGAGGGGCGGGCTAGAGCGTCTCGAAGTGGTAAGGAGGATCCCTTGCCTTGGTTCACGATGAAAATCCAACTTCCAATACGACATTTTGCAGTTTTGATTGTAAACCTATATATAGCGACATAGTGATATGGGGGCACTCATGCCATCTATGATTGATACTTATGATTGAAATCGTTTTTGACACTATGCACTTATAATAGTATCAAATGATTTGTTTTAACGTACCAAGCATGTTTGGCTATGATAAGGGAAAATCCTATCCCCCAGCTTGCGCTGCATTGTTTTGTAGGACCTGGGTCTTATAATAGCTTCATTTTTCCAAAAAGCATTGCGCTGGTTTGTTATATGCACTGGTATTCCTAGGAGGAAACCCATTCCGTGTTATACGACGTGGTCCCTTGATATATCTGGTTTAAAGTAATGTCTTAAATAACTGTTTTAGTTCTCACACCAGTCACATGACTGACCCGGAGTTTATTGTTTCAACCTAAACTCTGGGTGCCCCTATCTTCCACACGGGCAGCTAGTAGTTTTGGTTTTGCAGATTTATATTCACAAGATTCTGGTTTACAGCTGAAATGATACTCGGAAAGCTCTGTATCCGTGTATTACTTTCAGTTGTGTTTTGTATTATTTTTCCGCTGCTATGTAATGTCTTGTAATCTCTGTATATTCTTGTATTCTGATGTAAATTGTTGTAATAAGCAATGAAATGTTCTTCTGTTTGTGTTCCGATGCGTGTTGTTCTCAACTCGATTCGTGCTTTCCTTCACGGGGAAGTTCGGGTCGTTTTAGAAACAAAGAGATAATTTTAAGATAAATAAAACTCCATTCATTACTTAATAGAAAGTGAATACATCCAACTAATCAAAACACACTTAAATAAAAGATTCGAAAGGAAATATAACCGAACACATAAACACTACAAGAAAATGCTATATTAATAGCAAGTAGAGATTGCAAGGGAACTTAACTTGCTATAATTAAATGGTTATTGATTAATTATGGTAAAAGATTACTTGTTTACGCGTCATTGTAATTAACATACACGCCGTTGCTACTCACGTGAAATTTTTGGCTTTTCCCTCCTCCGTTTTTTCAGTGCCGCTTAAATCTCTTTTCCCTTTTCTTCATTCCCTTCCTATCTACTAACTTTCCTTTCCTCATTAACACGAATCCCTCAATCTGGCTCCGCACCATAACCCTCTTCTTCCCTAATCGTTCCTCCTTTTCTCCTCCTACTCATTCGTGCTAATAATTCTTCCCTAAATATTTAGAATTTAGGTTTTGATGATTGCTATTTCTACCAAATTGGTACGTAGCATTAATAATTTTCCTTTTCCTAGTAATTTTCTCTAACATACCTCTGGATTACCAAGAGATTTATCTACCAAAATCAGAGTTTAAATTCAGCTTGTTAACCGCCTGGGCATTTGAAAGTATAAGAGTTTCAATAGTTTTAGCTCCTTACTATCCTAGTAATCCGTATACTTCAGACCAAGTTTTCTCTTGTAGGTATTGGTTGTTCTTGGATCCAGATTTCTCATTTGTTAAAATTGCAGCACCTTATGGATCCAGATTTCAGTTCAAGAGACAAGGAGAAAGGCTGATGATGTGAGTAATAGAAGGAAGAAAATGATTCAGCCGTTGCTTGTAAGTTTGATTTTCTCATGTTATTTTCACTGCAGCGGTGCTATTTCTTGCAGGCTAGAAATAGTCACTAGTTTTTATTCAATTTTAAAAATATTTTTAAGACATTATTTAAGAATTTAACATTTTGTTTGTTTGTTCATCAAATGCTTGTTTTAATGGGATGAGCATAAGTCAAGGTGTAGTGAATCAATTGATTTCAAATTACTAGATTCTAGTTTTATTATCATCGCTGAAAGGTTGAACAATAGATTAAGTTATGAATTTGTAGCCACTTTATTCAATTCTTCTAAAATTCCACTAAATTTGGGAAAAACAAACTCTAAAGTAACGTATGTAACTATGTATAGCTGCTAAATATTAAAGTAATATAAAAAAACTTTACGAAATATACCCAAGTTACAATATATTATATATGTGCTTGCCTGCATGTTAACAGTTAAGCATATCTACATATGAAGTTCAAAAGCAGGCAATGCATGCTAACAAAATTGAAATACATGTGGTAGTAAAGACCATAGCAACTGAAACTGTGGAACCTATCCAGTATGAACATATAATGCATATCCATTCATAGTATACCTAAAGATCAATTATATTATGAAAAAGTTGAGCATTACGGCAAAGTTCCTCTTCATCTTGAAGTGTTTTTGCCATTCTTTCTCTCTCAAGTAATGCTTCAGTTATTTCTGAGGATAAGAAGTCTTTTCCCCTATAAAATACGATGAAATCTTTGTTTCTTGAGAGAATGCTGCCTCTAGTAAATTTCCGCAACAAGAGACAATTAAAGAAGATAAGTTTGGTGTTAATGAAATAGACAGATAAAACTAAATTAAATATTGGAGAAAAAGGGATGCAACAGTGATGCATGCATCCAAAGATAAGATGCTCATTAGACTATCGCTTTTTATTTTTACACTAGTGTTATTTTGTATTTCTCTAGAATTATACCTACTGGTTAACATTTTAATTGCCATTTAAAATATCCCACAGTACAGGTTTCACCATGATATCTTCAGCCATTCTTTCACTGGTCGTAAGCTGGACCCTACGCTTTAAAGCAATCTTTACAATAGAACTACTTTCCCATAGCTTCGCAATAGCTGCAGCCAAACCTTGATGTTGCCTTCTTCTTCCTATTCACAAAGAGAAATAAGGCTGTAATAACTTAAATGCATACAGTTCGGCAACAAACAAAGATCAAGACAATAAAGCTCAACTTACCAAGTGCAAAATGAGGAGGCAATACTCGAGTGAGTTTCCTCAACGTAGTTCCATCTTTATATCCATGACCAGGCCTAATTCCATAAGGAAGAACTCTAAAAGGCGGATTATATATCCAGGAATAGTTCCTGGAAGCATATCCGCATCGACAGGCAATGGATCGGGTAGTGCTTCCATTTCGCTTTCATATTTGATTTCAGCAGGTTGTTCTATGTTTTCTGTCCTCATTGTTTCATTCTCAGAAGATTGGATGATATCTTGCATGGTTTTTTGATTAAATTCTGTTGGAAAATACAGAGGCTTGCTACATGCAGAAAGCATGTTGAAATAAAAATAGCAGGGGCGACACTGTGAGAGAATCTCCTACAAAAAGTCACGCTGAAGCATTGATAACTGCAAGACACTTTTCTGAAATAGCACCATATTGGACGTTTCGTATTAGCATGTTGGCAGCCTTCCATATGAGAATTGGCTTGAAATGGGTACACAATGGAGGTTTTCAATGTGCTATATCTACTAGAGCTCCATGACTGCAACTAATGCGTATATTATTATAAGATTATGTAGTGTAGATTATTATATATTACTTGTAGTTAATTAACAAACAATTTTATAGGTTCAAACATTTGTTATTTCTTACTCATTTGGGTTTGTTAAATTAACAAACAATTGTACTATGCATGAGTGATAGGCATATAAAATGCTGAAGCAAATAGTGGTGCAGCAGGAGGAAGTCGCTTCAGTATTGTATTTCAATCAGGCATAATCTGTATGTATTTTAAACTAATTGTGCAATCTATCAATCGTTAATTCCAATAATCAATTATTTTATATCTCATGTTTGGCAGGTTCATTTCCAAGGATCCTTTAAAAGATAATAAACACAAGAATGAACTCAAAATTTATAAACATATCTGCAGTTTGAGCTCAGATTTCAAGTATGTTAATTGTGATATGTTTTGAATTGTGTGGATATTAACTTGCCTGGGTCTTTAATAATATCATCAGTCAGCAGTAAGCCTTGATTTCATTATACTCCTACCTGTGTTATTTCAAATGAAATTGGCTTCATTTTTTTCCTTGTTATGTGTCATAACAAATATCTTTGGTGACTTAATGCACAGTGAGGGTAGCTAACAACAAATTCAGCTACTAGCATTTGCTTGGTTGATGGGTACAATCTGGATTTTAGCATGCAGCTTTTTTGTGGCGAGAGCAACTGCACTAATGTTGCTTACCTGGGCGATTTGAACCTGGTATGTCCAACATAATTTCAGTGAAAACTAGAGGGAATCGAGTGGTAGCATGCAAATTCTCTTGCACTACATTTGGATCACTGATACGCTGCTGCACTGGAATCATTGGCAGTCGTCAATAGTGTAAGCGAATCCCTTGTCCCACAATTTTCTTCTTCAAGTTTGCTTACCCTAATGCTTACTCTTATGCTTGTAATATCCTATTAGCATTCTCACTTGTACTGATGCTGGTCATCTCATAACTTTGTGTCCTCACCGTTAGTTCATTAGCAAAATTAGCATCTAAGTATCTTTTGTGATAAATTGCTTTTATTTCTATAGGTCTATTTGCTATTTTTGAACTAAATTTATATAGCTTATTGAACCAAATAAATGGTTTTAAAACTGAATACTATTATCTAGCTATTTTTGGTGTGTTTTACTATTTTTAGCATATAAACTGATTATTTACCAGTTTGTTGTTTTAGGGGTTTGAAGGTAAAAGATGTTATCAAAATGTCCCTTTGTTGCCAGGAATTTGGTGATGTAAGTGATCAGCAGATTATAGGTTATATTATATCATTACAAGTGCAGTTATCTTTGAAACTAAACTCATTTATAATGTCACAAAGGTATTTTAAATTTATTTTTGTACATTGGTTGCAAGCTTATCCCTCTTTGTTTGAATCGATGTGTGATGGCCAGTAAAATAGTCATGCTTGATTCCAATTTGAGACTGTTGGATTCAAAACGGAGTGGTGTATGGTTGGTCGAGGCCAAAGCGTTCGGGTGCTTCC
This sequence comes from Allium sativum, assembly GCA_030737875.1. Taxonomy (NCBI): domain Eukaryota; kingdom Viridiplantae; phylum Streptophyta; class Magnoliopsida; order Asparagales; family Amaryllidaceae; genus Allium; species Allium sativum. Next base: position 280,144,772 of record CM060918.1, read on the forward strand.
GAAAAATAATATAGGAGAAAGAAAGCAGTTCTATCTATAACAGTAGCGAGCATGTTTTTATTGGGGAAGGAGCACTGTAGCAATTGGGATGTAGTTCGGATTGCTTGCGAAGTGGGCTGGGGTAAGGATTGTTATGGCAAGAAAACTAGAAAATTCATATACTAATTATTTTTTAAATAAGTGTGTTAGTTATATAATAGTTATCATACAAATATGAGATCCATATGACGAACAGATTTTAAGCTAAAAGTCTCACCACTTGAGACAATGGCTATGAAAATTCTATAGTGTAAGAGAGGGAACGTCTAGCTTGTTAAAAGTTGAAACCCTCTTTGATCAATTTCATCTTTGTGTCACCCTTTCGGCTTGGGGTATTGGGTTTAGGACTATTCTACGAGCAGGTTTGTTTAGGTAGAGATTAGGACGGTCTAAATGTTTGTTTCATTGAACATGCAAATGTGAAGTTTATCTTCAATTTAATATAAACGTACGTAGTTGTATATCAATGAAATGTAGATCTTAAAATTTCTTCTTTTATGAGCATTCCCGAACATTTGAGAAAATGCAAGAATAGAAATTTAAAGTGGGAATTCCTCAACTTTTTTTGGAACATGCATAATTAAACAAATTTCTTTTTAGTATAACTTTTTACTGTTTAAATAGTTTATTGACAACCTTTTACTGTCTAAGAGTGCGTCTTCGATGATGTCAGATGGTTAAAATGAACGTTTAGTTTGAACGAAAATGTGTTTTTTTGTATTTGAGGGGAGATTTCAGTAGCGAATGTGAAAGGAGTATTATGGTTAAAATTATTTTCTCTTTCACGTTTTTTTATTCATTATATTCAATTGATTGGTTTTTTTAATCCTTTTGGTCTATTAATTTAACCTATTCGATTTGATCAGTCCATTTAGTGATTTTACAAAAAAAAAATCGTGTATGCCAAGCTTGAAAAATGAGATGTTGTCTATTGCCTAAGTTTTCCGTATTTCATTATCGATTGCTAAAAAGCTTCTGTCAAAACATTCTAATGTTCATTGTTTGAGTTTTCATTTGCTAAAAGCAATGTATTTACTATGTTTACAATTTAAGAATGATTTTGGTTTTCAGTTTTTGTGTCTTATGTATTATTATCAGATGTAGCTGGAAATACACTCATGTTGCCATTTAATTTCTAAAGATAGTGAGTTATTCCATTTGAAAATTATACAGTAATCTTAGGGAAAATTAAAACCAGTTACCTTTTTTCACTCTCCTTTAATGGAGGAGTTGAGAAGTAGAAGTGACGAAGTGAATTTTCTTTGGTATTTTGCCAGAGGCTACATGAAAAATTCAAGGGAGTGGAAAGGGAATATTAAAATAGATAAAAATTAACGGTTTTGAGGCTCATTATATAATGGTTTTTTTCTGTTATCAACTGAACATGTACACTTTTGGTTTATTTTATCACTTTACATTATTGTTTATTGCTACATAGTTGTTTCTTTTAGGTTTATATTTTGATCTTTGAAAATCATGCTTCTCTCCCTTAATAGGTGCAATAACATATGAATCTCAAACTGTTTGAGTAGTAGTTTACCAAATAGCTTTTTGCAAAGCTATTTTAAGATCAGGTTTCAAGTAATTTATCCATCTCAGTCTATAATTTTTTCCATATCTTTGCAAACCTGAGATGTAAAAATATCGATGAAGCAAAGCTTAAAAATTCGTGGTTTTCTTGCATTATGTTCTTTATATTCGTATTTACAAACTCTTAAAGTTATAATACCTGCATGTTTATGAACAATATCCCAGCAACCATAGCCATTTTTAGTGATACATTTCAATAGCTTTTCATCTTCTTCAGGCAATCTGAGCCCGTAGCTTTTTCTTGTAGCAACAAGAATGCCCACCCATATCTATGTGTCGTTTTACTTTAACAAAAGTTGTTTTTTATCTTTTATTTGCAGAAAGGTATTCAGGAATCAAGAAGCTTAAACAGTTAAGGAAATATATGAAGTGATGAAAGGGAATAAAGGGAGAAAAAGGAAGAGGAAATAGGGTGGGGGAGGAATATTTTAAAATTCCTAGATCTGAAACTTTTCCTACTGCTTGATGCCAAGACTAGCAGTTGCCACTTGCAATTTGACTGGATCTGCATTTGAATGTTGTTGCCAGGAGATGTAATTGGTCGGGTCTTGGTGATGCCTATGTCTACCATTCAGATCTGGAATGCCGCTCTGCCTTGTTATGCAATAATTACACCTGAAAACTGAGGCTGCAACATGCCTTCCCTGAAACTTGCATCGGTAAGGTAATGAATTGCAGCACTTGATTTGCAAGTTTAGTTTGGTATTAGTCTTCATTTTAAGGGAGTTGGTAGAGAATATTGAAGTACTCATTTTAAGTTTGATGTTTCTCGTTTTTCATCATCACATTTACTGCATTGTGAAGTCCAATCGTATTATAACTACTAAAATCCGGAGTGTAGTTATTTAATATCTATCTATATTTAGTTGTATCTATATTAAACAAGATTTTCACTTCTACTATCTAAAATTGTAAACAAAATAAATTTTAGCTTCCAAAAATTTTAAACTTGAAAATAATAATTGTAGACTTGAATTTTAGTGAATTCTGAAAACATTTAGTATTAATTATATACCATTTTGAGTTTTGAAAATAATGTATTTTTGGATTGTGATTCTCATTTGTATTTTTAGTCGATGCAGGTTTTTGTTGCCTTATCTTTTACCGTGTTTATGGTACATGGACACCAATACCTTGAGATGTAATTTTACTATTCTTTCTGTATTATGAATTTTGCTGCTTAAGTATTTTATGAAATCAAATTTTTATGTTATGACAGATAGAGCATTATATTGCAAACACAAAACCAAATGGATAGCAAAGCCTTTACATAACAGTCGTACCGTTTATGTTTAAGAGCATGTTTCAATTAGACGTTCAGGTGAATACATCAGTCTTTGTTACATATGGATTCAACTTTACTGTCAAATCAATATGAATAGGGATCATTCATCATGTGACCCATTATTTCATGCAAACTGAACTCAAACATGAACAAACTCTTTAACTCAGAGCACATGATTACACAAATGCTTTCTTTCACGTACACACACACTTTTTGCATGTACAAACGCTCACACACTCAAATTAATACATAAAATATAGATATATTCGTAAACAAAACAACTTTGCAGAGTACGTGTTATAATTAAATTTTCATTTCAAAATTACTAGGGATAGTAACTTGGAGAAAAATGCAAGAGTGACGACGACGTCTAAAGACAGCAACTACACTACTTTATAATTATTAGGTGCATTTTTATTTCAGTAAAAGAGGATATAATGATTTCTTATATAAACGGAGTAGATGTCAATGTAATCGTTCAACCCACCTAATTCTAAATGACAATTCTGCGGGCTTTTCAAGCTATTTACAGATATAATAATTTCTTCATAATGTTATAAGTTATTTGCAGTTTAAACTTTTATAAATGGGATCAAAACTTCATGTGGTAAGAACTAACTTTTGAATAAACTTCAAGCTGGATATTTCGACTTAAAAAGAGGATATAATCCTAAGTCTTTTTTATCTAGAATTCAAATATACTCATCCAAAAATTATATGATAATTTGTTCATAACCTCACAATTTTCCTGTTTGTTCCTCAATTAAATTTTATTTTTTGGTATCTTTTTGGCTTATAAAATTCCTTAAATATGAAGTCTCTATAAACTCTAAACCATGAATGACACTGAGTATACAGCTAGTTTGTTCATTGTTATGGCTGGACTAAAATGTGCTAAACTGGACTGAAGCATGACGCAAAGAATGCTTTAGTTGAAACTAAAGCACTGTAGGCTCAGAAAATAAGGAGATTGTTGAACCAGACACGATGCGATAGTTGTAGAGTGATGGACTGTGAGCATTAAGCCTTGGCTTCACAAACTGAATGGCCGAACTAGCTATGGAGCATACTGAACGTGACTGGAAGGCTTAAAATCATTTTGGGGGTAATGTTTGCTTATTGGTTTAATCATTGGAAGAAGTTGAACTTGCGACGGGGGTTGGCAAAACCAGTGAGTACTATTTTCAATGTTTATAAAATGTTGAAGTTGTTTCCAAATAGTAAATTCTTTAGAAACTAGAGTCTTTTGAATTTTTCTTCAATTTTGAGGATTTTTTCTATTTCTCTTGAATGTTATTACAGTTTACGGGAATTTTAATGCACGATGCCATCCATCATAATAGTAGTTGGCAAATTTCAGTTAGTAGATCAGTAGTAAGAACATTGTTGAGTTCAAGTGCAAATCTTCGTAGTATCAAATGTGTTTCCTTAGTGCACTAGGTTGGTCTACTGCTGAACCAATCATATTTGTCCCTTCTTTTTCAATGAGTGGACAGTTGGTTGACTTTTAAGTCAGTTGATTCCTCGTGACAAAGAAGAATTCACTACTAACCATTTGAAGCCACTCAAGGTATGGTAATACTGGTAATTTTTTTAAACCAGGCTCTACTTGTTATTTATGGTAACAACCATTAATCCTTAAGGTGGGCATATGGAGCTCAAGGTGTCAATTGTTGTGCAATTCAACAAGGGCGTAAATCCGTAGGTTGTATTTACTCTGCATCTGACTGTTTTATCGTTCAACATTAAACCTAATCGTTACTTACATAAAACGAGCTAAGTTGTTAAACAAATGATATTCTAAGTGGGTAAATGTTAAACAGATTGAAACATCCGATGTTTGCACAAGGTCTTCCAAATTATTGCCCTGAACTATTAACTTCTGATACAAATTCTGTAAACTAATATGTCTGCATATGGGTTTGCGACAATTACTATTACATCGGGAGCATACTAGCTGAAAATTAAGGACAACATGCTCGAACATCATACTGTAAAAAGGCGAAAAGTTTAGGCTTAAAAATATCCCGTTGAATATGTTTTCTTGCTGGTTCAACAAAATGTTTCGTCATGGTGCACTTAAATTGATGTCTAAAATTTTGCGTTAAACTTGTTGCTACTTACCATCTGCAATTACTACTGCTGTGCTTCACTATCAACTGATTAACCATCCCACTAACATGCATTCCTACTTTTAAATGTGTCATAGTTTTCAATTTTCTTACAAACTTGAAATTAGTAAGCTTAATTTGTTGTAAATCTACGTTGGGTCTGCCGATTGATTACAACTTTGGTTGTTAATTTTCGTTCTTACTATTTTTTGTGAATTAACATACGATGTTGACTATGTTGATGTTTATTATTTCTCTGATAATTATGCATCACGCCATCAAATTTCAGGCCATGACATTTCTACCCACATTGATCCTTGTATTGTGAGTATATACGTGCAGACAATTTCACACGCGTATGTATGATCATTTTATAGAATTTGGATGTTAATATTATGTAGTCTATGTTAAATCGTAGGAAAATTCAGTAGTTGGTGGTTTGACTCCGAGATGTCCATGGAGGCGTAGGAGGAAGGCCATGAGATGATGGTGCTTTTCAAGGTGTTAAAGGAGTTGTTTGTAGAAATGGAGATTGTATACTCCATATCCATTAAATATGATCGTAATGGGAAATCGGTGTTTACTATTATGCATGGAGGTTCTGGTGGTAAGATTCAGAACTAGGTAAGTACTGAGAGTCATTCGTGTTTCATAATTGTGAAGGATTACTATTTGGCATAATGTACGTATTAACGTGTAGATATATTTGAGAATAATCCTAAAGAGTATCTGGAGCGTCCGAGGATTTTATGGAGCAGTCAATGGATCTGAAGTCATGAAGTCACTAACATTTTTTTTCAAATAAAGGGAAATACGGTTTTAGGAGAAGATGTTGGTATGTTCTTTTCTTCAACTACAGAAGGAGAAGTTATTGGGTTTCTTGGTAGAAGCGGCTGTCTGTTGGATGCGCTGGAGATTGGCTTCTTCGGTGTTGGTTTTCAACCAAAATGGGGTCAGAAGGACGTACCAATACTGCCAAAGGTACTTTATTTTTTCAAATATTACTGTGAGTCTTTGACCGCATTGATATTTTACCATGTGCCAACTGCCAGGTGCTATTAGTTACTGTAGTTTGTAGTTTCATCTTTATATTTTTTTTAACCTCAAACTAATTGCTCCCTGATCTGATTTATTATATTTCTACATAAACAAAGAAAACAATGTTGGACGCCTCTAAACAATTATGTGTAAGAACCCGTAACTTCCCCGTGAAGGAAAGAGCGGATACTTTGAGAACAACACACAAATGAACGCATACGGAAGAACATTTCATTGTTATTACAACAATTCCATCAGATACAAGAATATACAGAGTAAAAATGAATAAATTACATTCGACAAATATCAGAGATTACAATAAATTACATAGCAGCGGAAAAACATACAAAATACAACTGAAAGTGATACACGGATACAGAGCTTTCCGAGCATCGTTCCAGCAGTTAATCAGGACCCTGTGAATATAAATCTGCAAAACCAAAACTACTAGCTGCCCGTGCGGAAAATAGAGGCACCCAGAGTTTAGGTTAAAACAATAATCTCCAGGTCAGTCATGTGACTGGTGTGAGAACTAAAACAGTTATAAATATTGGTTTTCAAGTTAGGTAAATCAAGGGACCACGCCGTATAACACGGAACGGGTTTCTTCCCAAGAATACCAGTGCATAGAACAAACAGCGCAATGCTAAATAAAGAAAAATGAAGCTGTTATAAGACCCAGGTCCCATCACACAATGCAACGCAAGCCGGAGGATAGGGTTTTTACCTTATAACAGCCAAAGCATGCTTGATACGTTTAAAACACATTATTTGATACTATAATAAGTGTATAGTGTCAAAACAATTCAAATCATAAATATCAATCCTAGGCGGCATGGGTACCATCTATCATGTCGCCATACTAGTTCTACAATTAAAACCGCAATACACGTATTGGAAATTGGATTCCATCATGAGTCAAGGCAAGGGGCAAGCTCCTCTCCGCGTTCGAGACACTCTAGCAAATGCCTCGGGACCGCACACAGCAATCCCCTGGATCCTCCAAGGCCGGTCCTCTCTTACTTTTGAGGATTGGTAATTCCTGAACACACGTTTCCCGGTCCTTACAGACCTATATCCGAGGCGCCTCATATCCAACAACCACACAGGTGAAAAGTATATAAATGTCAGGGCTGGTAGGTCACTGACACCACCCTAGCTAGAAAGAAACGTCGTGCACTCCTTGGATCCGTATCCCGTTTTTGACTCATACCGAGGTGTTAGGCTCGCGAGCTCGCGAATTCACATTATACACAAAGCTATGCCACACAGGCCGTGCTTTGATCATCAACCATAAGACTTTGCTTTTCAACAGAAGCCCTGATCAATTGCCACTTACGCATGCCACACTGGCAATTCACTCCATGCGACTGATGTCCATCGATATACAACCTCTGAGCTCGTACGTCTCAGAGAAGGGCGTTAAGCAAGAGAATAAATTCTCTGCCGCCAAACAGATGTATATTTAATAGAGATCAATCAACACAGAATAAAATCCTATGTCAGACACACAATCCATTTACAACTTCGTTCTGGGTCTGAACGAAACCGGAGGAACTTTCCTCGCATATCCATCCATCTCCAAGTACGTCTGGACGATCACCGACTGTTTCCCTCATCTTGGGTGTACAGCCCAATCAAGATCATTAGTAATCACCCAAACGATGTGAAGACTTCCGGTCTTCAACCACCGTCTTCATCTTCGACACCTCGTCGAATCGATTATTCAAAATGGGTATAAACCCGGTCTTTCTGAATAACCCACGTATATAATTAACAAATGTTACACAAACACAACGAACGCCTCATTCCAATTCAGAATATTCTTTTATTCACCAAAATCACATTCTTAGGGAAAGGTTCCCATTAATTTTATCAAAGATAAATTCTTCTAAATTTATTCTTTGATCTTCCTTTGGATATCATTTCAAACTAGTCGGGATTAACGAACTACACCGAAGTAATTATTTAGTTTATTTCCCAATCCCAACCTATATATCCCATGGAGCAAAACTGGTAATACTCCATATCTAACACCACGGTGTTATCGGTAAAATTAATTACCATTTCACGTTCAAATCTAATTAAAGATTTAACTATCGCTTTGGAGCAAAACTGGTGGTACTCCATTCTCGATCACCTTTCAGATTTGATAATCTAAATTATCAATTCACATTTTAATCTAATTAAAGATTCATTAAAACTCCGCTTAGCTTTAATCCTTTCAGAAATCGACATCTTGCCTTTAACTGGGTTAAAGAACCAATGTCATACAAAACACGATTCACGACAAACCCAAATCACATTTGATATTAAATACAAGGCTCTGAATAGAAAATATATCGGCTTATATTCAATATCAAATTCTGAAACCAACAAATATCATATTGGAAATAACGATATAAAATATATCTTTCAAATTCCCATAACAAAATCTGTTTAGTCACGAAATCCAACATCGAAATATTCCGAAGATAATTTCGATTCAGCTCCAGTCTAATCCACGTATTGGAAATTATCGATTATTTTCAAAATCACTTTCAAATTCAATTTATTTATTTCAAAAATAAATTGATTTTAATTCTAGTTCAAAACTAGTTCATTTCGATAAAAATCTATTTTTATCCTCTCAAAGGTGGAATTCTCCAGCTCAATTCTTTCCAATCCATATATTATGATTTTACACAAATTATAGATATTTTTAATAATTTTATCCAGGCCCGTACAGTCGATTTCCAACAACGGTCATCGAACTGCACTTACAGCGACCTTTTTCGAATTTGATTTGGACATAATTCCTAATCCAACCGTTAGATTTCAAATTTCTAACGTTTATTGGAAAGCTCTTTTCGATACGAACCCAACGGTTCCGGTTTTAGGAGAATCCGACGGTCGGATCTCCCGCAACGTCCGTTTGAAATAAATGGTCGAAATTCACGAACTGCCGCGGTGCGGCGCGTTCTATTCAGGCCGTTATATATATAATATATATATATATATTATATATATTTCGTCGATTTCCTTTTAAAACGTATTTTATAAATCGTTTTAAATTCGTTTCAAAAACAATTTCAACTTCATCTTCAATTTCAAATCGATTTGATTTCAATTCGAGTTCATTTCAATTCAATTCAAATTCAAATTCGTTTCAATTCAATTCAATTTGAATTTACCTTATATTTGATTCAATTCGAATTCGTTTCAAATTGACTTCAATTCAATTTCAGTTCCTTTTAAATTTCAATTTCAAAATATTTAATTTCGAAATCACTTTTCAATATTCATTATACAACGAATAAAATCGATATAAATATCGTTCACGTCAAAATGGCGCAAAACTAATCAACACGGCTTTATATTTTTCACAACTTCTTTATTCTATTCAACAAATGAATATTCATCCCATTCAACACATGAATCTATATTTCTTTCAACACACGACTAATCTCAACACATGAGTACTGTCAACCCATCACTATTTTTGTTATGTAAAATATTTTATAAAACTATGGTATCTATCGTTTGATTTTAATTAGACTTCTACTGGGAAGTAGTTCTAATTTTAAATGTGATAAAGATGTAATTTATTTTATTCAAAATATTTTACTCAACACATGAATAGTTTCAACACATGATCATCGTCAACACATGACTATTTTTATATTCAACACATGAATTTTCTTTTATAATATTCATTGTTTTCCCGATTGGAATGAGGCCCAATCAATTACCATATAAAGTTAATTATATGGATTTTCATACATTACACACATATAATAGCATTGAAAAATAATCAACCATCAACCAAAGTGCACTACACAACTGCATAAGCATCAAATATAAATAATCGACGCTTACACAGTCTGTCAATCAATCGATCGACATATTTAATCAATCAGGATGAGTGAACTTCAAATTTCATCCCAACACCCGTATGGGGTTTCAAACAATCAAACACAGATTTTATTTGTGCAGTTGGGCGATGTGTAAAATTTATCGACCCAATCAATATCAGTCAAATCAGTGCATATAAACAAATCGGCCGATTTGTCTATAAATATCTATTTATTCACTTTCACGTTAAAAAATTATATTTTTAACGATAGAACATTTTATTCAACCTATGAATATTCTATTCGGTTCATTTATTCAATAAAATGATATTTTTATTTTTCTCACATATTTTAGAAAATTTCGGCGGCATAACGGCACGATACTAGAAACGGGACGAGGCCTAGCCTTATCCCCGGTCTAGTGAAGGCCCACGCCATTCACACATCAATCAAATCAATTTCATTTCACCAAACCATTTCCATTCAATCAAATATTCTAACTAACTACTCAACCAAACAATTTAACAAACAAGCCATCCATGGTCTGTGGATGACGGGTGTCGGGTGCTACTAAACACCGTCTACATCCTAGTATATATATATATATAACTAGAAAAAGAATTTTGAGTGAGAAGTTCTCACCAAAAGCTATCCAATACCACGACACTCCTATTGTAGAGATCTTCGTCGTTCTCGCCTTTTCATCTCCTTTGTTGCCCGTAGCCACTACATATATAAAAATCACACATTTTTATATTTCGATGTCTTTAAAATAAAAATCACATTTTTATTTATTTACTTTCAATTTAAAAATCATATTTTTATAATCACCTCATATATATAAAAATCAAATTTTTATTCCGTTATTCAATATATAAAAATCGAATTTTTACTTCGCTATTTAATATATAAAAATCATATTTTTATTTCGAAGTTCAATATATAAAAATCACATTTTTACTTTCACGCTATATGGATAAAAATGCTATTTTTACACCGCTACTATATAGATAAAAATTCTATTTTTACATCGTTATTCTATATATAAAGATCTCGCCTTTTCAACTATAAAGATTTCATCTTTATAAAAATCAGCACTTTATTTCGACGTATAGAAAATAAAAATCAGATTTTTATTTTGCTACATACACAAAGATGATATTTTTATATTCTCTATCCTATAAAGATTATATTTAAAATACTTTAAAAATATAAAAATCATATTTTTAATATTTCTATATAGTAAAGACTATATTTTAATTCTTTAAAAATATAAAAACTATATTTTTATTACTTTAAAAATATAAAGATCGTATCTTTATTACTTTAAAAATATAAAAATCATATTTTTACTATTTCTATATAGTAAAGACTATATTTTTAACTTCCTTATCGAATAAAAATTCTATCTCTTCATCAAATAAAAATCCTTACTTTTATCAAATAAAAAAAACCAAACCTTTTCATTGCCATTTATATGCTATTTCCTATATAATAAATCCGAGTATTTAAAATAAATTAAAATAAATAATAAAAAACTTACTTTTTACTGTTGGAGAGAGGGGGGTCCACGTGGCTGAGAGGTGGTCGGAGGAGGGAGTTCGTCGGAGCGGTGGGGTGGCGGTAGGCAGGGCGGTTGTCGGCTCTGGGGCGCGCGACGGTCGGCGTGGGGTCTTGGGGGGGGGGGTATCGCGTTTGAATTGAAGAGGAGGGAGGAGGTCTCGACGTGGAGGAGAAGGGGGAAGAGGGGCAGAGGTTGACTGCGAGGGGAGGCTCGCGAATCGATGGCGGAGGAGGGGGAAATCGCGATTGCGATGGGAGGGGCGGTGGAGTCGAACGAAGAGGAGGAGAAGCTGGAGGATGGGGGGTCCTCGCGATGGTCGGCGCCGCCACCTGCGGTGGCGCGCGTTGGGGAGCGGCCTCCTCCAACCCCGATTTGGGATCTCGTTTCTTTTTTTTCTTCTGATATAATGAACGGGGAGGGGGGTATAAAGGAGAGATTTAAATTTTTTTTATTTTTTTATTTAATTATTTTATTTTGCAAAATGTTGACTTTCACATACGACCTCGAAACGAGGCCCACCGCCTGTCGTCCATAGCGTTTTACCCCCATTCCGAACACAATGGGACATGTTTCGTACGTTGATTCGATCGTTCCGATCAGTTTCCGTTTAAATTTACATTTAAATCATTATATTGAATTTTAAATGTACATTTCAAATTACCGGGGTCGCATACGAACTTTAAAAATTCTAGAAAAATATTTTCTAGTTTCGTATTGACGATACGGTCCTAACAAAACTAGTTTCGTCGAATTCTGAGACCGTTGGAAAAATGGCCAATTTCCAATCGATTAAAATCAACTGAAACTGGTCAAACACGTTTTCCTCTGCTACGCTCACATATTGATTCGAAAAATTATGAAATTTGGAATCTAGCAATAACTTGACACTGCGGATCCAACAAAAGTGGTTTCGTCGAAATCCGAGGTCGTTTGCAAAATGTCCATTTTTAAGGGCCTGAATTCCATAGCGACTATTCAGAATTTTCAACTGGACATATCTTTTGATTCCCACTATGAAATTTTGATTTGTCGGATTCGTTGGAAAGATATCACCAATTAGATCCTGATGTTTTTGGTTTCACTAAAATTCGGATTGTTTTGCACCCGGTACATTCAATTGAAGTTTGAAATCGAATTATCGAACTACCGCGCCATTTTCAATTCTATTTATAATTATATATAAATATTTATATATTCTAACGACGACGTATATAAATATATACGTTCGAATTATATTCAAAATAAATTTATCGTCGATATTATTTAAAATAATCTATTTTAAATGTTCAAAATTCGCTAAAATTGCCAAAATAAAATTTTTAAACTGGCCCGCATTTTACGGGTTGTTACAATCTCCCCCACTTAAAACTTTTCGTCCCCGAAAAGGAACAAAGTCGAAAGTGGTTTGATTATTCAGCTCTACGCTCGATCTGGCTTCCATTCTCCAACTTTTCAGTTTTTGAGAATTTTCAAAATTTCAAAAATTTGGCTAACACCCTAAATTTTCGAAAAATTTCGCCATAACCTCCCCTGCACCGGGAGCATCGGGGAATTTCAAATAGCTTCCCCGGTCCTTCAGATCTCAAAAAGAAAAAGAAAAAGCCAAGCGGCTAGCCAATAGGCTCATAAAATCATCATCACCCAAACAAAACAGTAAATTATGTAGTAAACATGTACCTATTTGTCGGGCAAACAAATTTTATTCTCTGCTCTAGCCTCCTTGCTATGACATGTTCAATGTAAGTATATATATATACATGCATATGCGACCAACTTTCCATACAGTTCAATATTTGATTATATTAGGCTAAATGGTTAAAATTAGCAAACAATTAAACAAACAACACAAACATCAATCAATTAGTGAATTAGAGTTGCAAATTCATAATTTTGATATATATACAAAAAATCATGTTTTGATGCCAATTCACAACAATGTGTTCTAGCTATATAAGTTTTAGTTCTCACACCAGTCTAATGGAAATATATAGAAAATCACATCTTCGAAACTCGAATATAAATACTGATGATGTGGCCACATCACCAGAATTATCCCCGGGTGTCTAGAATGTGACTCTATATCTATCCAATATATTAAAACTTCGAATATACGTTCATGACGCGTATACGCGAAATCTATATATACTCGATTGTCCATATTCAAAATAAATAAATATTCAAATACGTATAAAGCAATTTAAATTTTCAAAACAAAATTGATTTCATTTGAAAAGTATACTCTTCACACTCGTTCTAGGATACTACTGATCCTATCTCTAACGAGTAATTCTAATTGGATATTACTAATCCAATATCTGATGAATTCTTTCGTATGGTTCTAATGTGTCTTGTTCTCGAGCTCTGTAAACCAAAGCTCTGATACCAACTGTAAGAACCCGTAACTTCCCCGTGAAGGAAAGAGCGGATACTTTGAGAACAACACACAAATGAACGCATACGGAAGAACATTTCATTTTTATTACAACAATTCCATCAGATACAAGAATATACAGAGTAAAAATGAATAAATTACATTCGACAAATATCAGAGATTACAATAAATTACATAGCAGCGGAAAAATATACAAAATACAACTGAAAGTGATACACGGATACAGAGCTTTCCGAGCATCGTTCCAGCTGTTAATCAGGACCCTGTGAATATAAATCTGCAAAACCAAAACTACTAGCTGCCCGTGCGGAAAATAGGGGCACCCAGAGTTTAGGTTAAAACAATAAACTCCAGGTCAGTCATGTGACTTGTGTGAGAACTAAAACAGTTATAAATATTGGTTTTAAAGTTAGCTAAATCAAGGGACCACGCCGTATAACACGGAACGGGTTTCTTCCCAAGAATACCAGTGCATAGAACAAACAGCGCAATGCTAAATAAAGAAAAATGAAGCTGTTATAAGACCCAGGTCCCATCACACAATGCAACGCAAGCCGGAGGATAGGGTTTTTACCTTATAACAGCCAAAGCATGCTTGATACGTTTAAAACACATTATTTGATACTATAATAAGTGTATAGTGTCAAAACAATTCAAATCATAAATATCAATCATAGGCGGCATGGGTACCATCTATCATGTCGCCATACTAGTTCTACAATTAAAACCACAATACACGTATTGGAAATTGGATTCCATCATGAGTCGAGGCAAGGGGCAAGCTCCTCTCCGCGTTCGAGACACTCTAGCAAATGCCTCGGGACCGCACACAGCAATCCCCTGGATCCTCCAAGGTCGGTCCTCTCTTACTTTTGAGGATTGGCAATTCCTGAACACACGTTTCCCGGTCCTTACAGACCTATATCCGAGGCGCCTCATATCCAACAACCACACAGGTGAAAAGTATATAAATTTCAGGACTGGTAGGTCACTGACACCACCCTAGCTAGAAAGAAACGTCGTGCACTCCTTGGGTCCGTATCCCGTTTTTGACTCATACCGAGGTGTGAGGCTCGCGAATTCACGTTATACACAAAGCTATGCCACACAGGCCGTGCTTTGATCATCAACCACAAGACTTTGCTTTTCAACAGAAGCCCTGATCAATTGCCACTTACGCATGCCACACTGGCAATTCACTCCATGCGACTGATGTCCATCGATATACAACCTCTGAGCTCGTATGTCTCAGAGAAGGGCGTTAAGCAAGAGAATAAATTCTCTGCCGCCAAATAGATGTATATTTAATAGAGATCAATCAACACAGAATAAAATCCTATGTCAGACACACAATCCATTTACAAGTTCGTTCTGGGTCTGAACGAAACCGGAGGCACTTTCCTCGCATATCCATCCATCTCCAAGTACGTCTGGACGATCACCGCCTGTTTCCCTCATCTTGGGTGTACAGCCCAATCAAGATCATCAGTAATCACCCAAACGATGTGAAGACTTCCGGTCTTCAACCACCGTCTTCATCTTCGACACCTCGTCGAATCGATTATTCAGAATGGGTATAAACCCGGTCTTTCTGAATAACCCACGTATATAATTAACAAATGTTACACAAACACAACGAACGCCTCATTCCAATTCAGAATATTCTTTTATTCACCAAAATCACATTCTTAGGGAAAGGTTCCCATTAATTTTATCAAAGATAAATTCTTCTAAATTTATTCTTTGATCTTCCTTTGGATATCATTTCAAACTAGTCGGGATTAACGAACTACACCGAAGTAATTATTTAGTTTATTTCCCAATCCCAACCTATATATCCCATGGAGCAAAACTGGTAATACTCCATATCTAACACCATGGTGTTATCGGTAAAATTAATTACCATTTCACGTTCAAATCTAATTAAATTTAACTATCGCTTTGGAGCAAAACTGGTGGTACTCCATTCTCGATCACCTTTCAGATTTGATAATTTAAATTATCAATTCACATTTTAATCTAATTAAAGATTCATTAAAACTCCACTTAGCTTTAATCCTTTCAGAAATCGACATCTTGCCTTTAACTGGGTTAAAGAACCAATGTCATACAAAACACGATTCACGACAAACCCAAATCACATTTGATATTAAATACAAGGCTCTGAATAGAAAATATATCGGCTTATATTCAATATCAAATTCTGAAACCAACAAATATCATATTGGAAATAACGATATAAAATATATCTTTCAAATTCCCATAACAAAATCTGTTTAGTCACGAAATCCAACATCGAAATATTCCGAAGATAATTTCGATTCAGCTCCAGTCCAATCCACGTATTGGAAATTATCGATTATTTTCAAAATCACTTTCAAATTCAATTTATTTATTTCAAAAATAAATTGATTTTAATTCTAGTTCAAAACTAGTTCATTTCGATAAAAAACTATTTTTATCCTCTCAAAGGTGGAATTCTCCAGCTCAATTCTTTCCAATCCATATATTATGATTTTACACAAATTATAGATATTTTTAATAATTTTATCCAGGCCCGTACAGTCGATTTCCAACAACGGTCATCGAACGGCACTTACAGCGACCTTTTTCGAATTTGATTTGGACATAATTCCAAATCTAACCGTTAGATTTCAAATTTCTAACGTTTATTGGAAAGCTCTTTTCGATACGAACCCAACGGTTCCGGTTTTAGGAGAATCCGACGGTCGGATCTCCCGCAACGTCCGTTTGAAATAAATGGTCGAAATTCACGAACTGCCGCAGAGCGGCGCGTTCTATTCAGCCCATTATATAATATATATATATATATATATTATATATATATTTCGTCGATTTCCTTTTAAAATGTATTTTATAAATCGTTTTAAATTCGTTTCAAAAACAATTTCAACTTCATCTTCAATTTCAAATCGATTTGATTTCAATTCGAGTTCATTTCAATTCAATTCAAATTCAAATTCAAATTCGTTTCAATTCAATTCAATTTGAATTTACCTTCTATTTGATTCAATTCGAATTCGTTTCAAATTGATTTCAATTCAATTTCAGTTCCTTTTAAATTTCAATTTCAAAATATTTAATTTCGAAATCACTTTTCAATATTCATTATACAACGAATAAAATCGATATAAATATCGTTCACGTCAAAATGGCGCAAAACTAATCAACACGGCTTTATATTTTTCACAACTTCTCTATTCTATTCAACAAATGAATATTCATCCCATTCAACACATGAATCTATATTTCTTTCAACACACGACTAATCTCAACACATGAGTACTGTCAACCCATCACTATTTTTGTTATGTAAAATATTTTATAAAACTATGGTATCTATCGTTTGATTTTAATTAGACTTCTACTGGGAAGTAGTTCTAATTTTAAATGTGATAAAGATGTAATTTATTTTATTCAAAATATTTTACTCAACACATGAATAGTTTCAACACATGATCATCGTCAACACATGACTATTTTTATATTCAACACATGAATTTTCTTTTATAATATTCATTGTTTTCCCGATTGGAATGAGGCCCAATCAATTACCATATAAAGTTAATTATATGGATTTTCATACATTACACACATATAATAGCATTGAAAAATAATCAACCATCAACCAAAGTGCACCACACAACTGCATAAGCATCAAATATAAATAATCGACGCTTACACAGTCTGTCAATCAATCGATCGACATATTTAATCAATCAGGATGAGTGAACTTCAAATTTCATCCCAACACCCTTGTGGGGTTTCAAACAATCAAACAAAGATTTTATTTGTGCAGTTGGGCGATGTGTAAAATTTATCGACCCAATCAATATCAGTCAAATCAGTGCATATAAACAAATCGGCCGATTTGTCTATAAATACCTATTTATTCACTTTCACGTTAAAAAATTATATTTTTAACGACAGAACATTTAATTCAACCTATGAATATTCTATTCGGTTCATTTATTCAATAAAATGATATTTTTATTTTTCTAACATATTTTAGAAAATTTCGGCGGCATAACGGCACGATACTAGAAACGGGACGAGGCCTAGCCTTATCCCCGGTCTAGTGAAGGCCCACGCCATTCACACATCAATCAAATCAATTTCATTTCACTAAACCATTTCCATTCAATCAAATATTCTAACTAACTACTCAACCAAACAATTTAACAAACAAGCCATCCATGGTCTGTGGATGACGGGTGTCGGGTGCTACTAAACACCGTCTACATCCTAGTATATATATATAACTAGAAAAAGAATTTTGAGTGAGAAGTTCTCACCAAAAGCTATCCAATACCACGACACTCCTATTGTAGAGATCTTCGTCGTTCTCGCCTTTTCATCTCCTTTGTTGCCCATAGCCACTACATATATAAAAATCACACATTTTTATATTTCGATGTCTTTAAAATAAAAATCACATTTTTATTTATTTACTTTCAATTTAAAAATCATATTTTTATAATCACCTCATGTATATAAAAATCAAATTTTTATTCCGTTATTCAATATATAAAAATCGAATTTTTACTTCGCTATTTAATATATAAAAATCATATTTTTATTTCGAAGTTCAGTATATAAAAATCACATTTTTACTTTCACGCTATATGGATAAAAATGCTATTTTTACACCGCTACTATATAGATAAAAATTCTATTTTTACATCATTATTCTATATATAAAGATCTCGCCTTTTCAACTATAAAGATTTCATCTTTATAAAAATCAGCACTTTATTTCGATGTATAGAAAATAAAAATCAGATTTTTATTTTGCTACATACACAAAGATGATATTTTTATATTCTCTATCCTATAAAGATTATATTTTTAATACTTTAAAAATATAAAAATCATATTTTTAATATTTCTATATAGTAAAGACTATATTTTAATTCTTTAAAAATATAAAAACTATATTTTTATTACTTTAAAAATATAAAGATCGTATCTTTATTACTTTAAAAATATAAAAATCATATTTTTAATATTTCTATATAGTAAAGACTATATTTTTAACTTCCTTATCGAATAAAAATTCTATCTCTTCATCAAATAAAAATCCTTACTTTTATCAAATAAAAAAAACCAAACCTTTTCATTGCCATTTATATGCTATTTCCTATATAATAAATCCGAGTATTTAAAATAAATTAAAATAAATAATAAAAAACTTACTTTTTACTGTTGGAGAGAGGGGGGTCCACGTGGCTGAGAGGTGGTCGGAGGAGGGAGTTCGTCGGAGCGGTGGGGTGGCGGTAGGTAGGGCGGTGGTCGGCTCTGGGGCGCGCGACGGTCGGCGTGGGGTCTTGGGGGGGAGGTATCGCGTTTGAATTGAAGAGGAGGGAGGAGGTCTCGACGTGGAGGAGAAGGGGGAAGAGGGGCGGAGGTTGACTGCGAGGGGGAGGCTCGCGAATCGATGGCGGAGGAGGGGGAAATCGCGATTGCGATGGGAGGGGCGGTGGAGTCGAACGAAGAGGAGAAGCTGGAGGATAGGGGGGTCCTCGCGATGGTCGGCGCCGCCACCTGCGGTGGCGCGCGTTGGGGAGCGGCCTCCTCCAACCCCGATTTGGGATCTCGTTTCTTTTTTTTTTCTGATATAATGAACGGGGAGGGGGGTATAAAGGAGAGATTTAAATTTTTTTTATTTTTTTATTTAATTATTTTATTTTGCAAAATGTTGACTTTCACATACGACCTCGAAACGAGGCCCACCGCCTGTCGTCCATAGCGTTTTACCCCCATTCCGAACACAATGGGACATGTTTCGTATGTTGATTCGATCGTTTCGATCAGTTTCCATTTAAATTTACATTTAAATCATTATATTGAATTTTAAACGTACATTTCAAATTACCGGGGTCGCATACGAACTTTAAAAATTCTAGAAAAATATTTTCTAGTTTCGTATTGACGATACGGTCCTAACAAAACTAGTTTCGTCGAATTCTGAGACCGTTGGAAAAATGGCCAATTTCCAATCGATTAAAATCAACTAAAACTGGTCAAATGCGTTTTCCTCTGCTACGCTCACATATTGATTCGAAAAATTATGAAATTTGGAATCTAGCAATAACTTGACACTGCGGATCCAACAAAAGTAGTTTCGTCGAAATCCGAGGTCGTTTGCAAAATGTCCATTTTTAAGGGCCTGAATTCCATAGCGACTATTCAGAATTTTCAACTGGACATATCTTTTGATTCCCACTATGAAATTTTGATTTGTCGGATTCGTTGGAAAGATATCACCAATTAGATCCTGATGTTTTTGGTTTCACTAAAATTCGGATTGTTTTGCACCCGGTACATTCAATTGAAGTTTGAAATCGAACTACCGCGCCATTTTCAATTCTATTTATAATTATATATAAATATTTATATATTCTAACGACGACGTATATAAATATATACGTTCGAATTATATTCAAAATAAATTTCTCGTCGATATTATTTAAAATAATCTATTTTAAATGTTCAAAATTCGCTAAAATTGCCAAAATAAAAATTTTAAACTGGCCCGCATTTTACGGGCTGTTACATTATGGGTAATAAAGGAAACTTTGATTAATAACAATCGTTCACTATCAAATGTATTCGGCCATAAAAAACGAACACCTGTTAGTTTTTATAATAAACTTTGTCCAAGAAAACAATTACTCCTTGATCTGAATTATTATATTCTGTCCTGGTACAGTGATTAATAATATATTATTTCACGTCTCATTTATTTTTGAAACAAAAAAGAAAAGAAAATGAACCCCCTTCTTATTAGCCTATCAGTAGCATTTCTTTTAAATGCACAAGTGCAGGTGAGGAGCTTTTAGGTCTGTGAGCGAATTGTATACCTCAAACGTTGAGGTGTAAACTTTTTGAGTAAAGTAAAACACAAAACATATAATAAAATTTGTCATTTTTAAATAACCTAGGCCCGTAAACGGTTGGATATAGATTCAAATAGTTCCATATTTATATCAATATCTAAAATCATTTACGAATATTCGTATTTGTAGACCATATGGTTATTAATATAATATGATTATTTATTTATCTATTTATTTAAAAAAAGATAAAAATCATAAATATTTAACTAATAATATTAATAATCGAGTTAACTAAGTTAATTGAGTTAAAGGTACATACAAATTAACTAAGTTAATTGAGTTATATAGAAATTAACTAAGTTAATAGCGTTATATAAAAATTAACTAAATTCCAGTTTTTTAATTAACAAAAGTTTATGAAATTTAGCTATATTTAATAAAAAGTAACTTAGTTTTATAAAAAATCTTGTTCTCTGTTTTGGAATCTTTGTTAAATTGTTATAAAAATTGACTAAGTTTTGTTAAATTGTTATAAAAATTGATCAAGTTTTGTTAAATTCCAGGGCATCCCATTAGAACCTGTCAAATCATTTTTATTAGTTTGTACTAGTTTCAGATGACCGGTGTACTTTCTTATATTAAATGTTAAATCCTACATATTCGGATTTTATGACTAATAAAAGTATGTTTTTTTGACAGGTGCTATATGATGCTTTAGGTTTACAAGATGGTGAAAGACATCAAAAAATATGTTGTCACATTCAATCTCCTTCAAATGTATTTTGCGTCGATGTTCATACATTTTTACTTTTACCATGTATCGCTTTGGTTAGTCACGGTTATATGGATTGTTCTTTTTAGTATGTATTGTTTTGATTAGCAACATTGTAAGCATTGTTACTTTTGATCACAAATATTTATATGCTTCAAACTTTGTATGTCATTGATCACAAATATTTATATGCTTAATATTGTGCATGAAATACTTTTAATAATGGCTATATTTGTTATAGCATTATGCTAGTGCAATAAAAATATTTTGCAATGATTTAACAACATTCATGGCAAGTAAATAATGCGATAAAATGCTAAACTAAACTTTTTATAGTGTTTCTATAGCGTTTATAGTTGCTATAATAATCAAACTACGGTTTTTTATAGCGTTTGTAGTTGCTATAATAATCAAACAATGTTCATCTACAGCGTTTATAGTTGCTATAAATAGCAATTAAATGATGTTATTAAACATAAACCACAACTTACATAAAAGTTTTATAGCAAGCAAAAAACACTATAGATAGAAATTTGTATGGTACAAATCGTCCATTTAATAGCAATTCTGAGACGCTATGAGTAACATCATTTATAGCATGTTTTTTATAGCGATTATTAGGTTGCTATTATGGACCCCTGACATATTACAACATGTTGATATATAGCGTTTATAAAAACGCCATCGTATCCTTTTATAGCGTTTTTTAAACGCTATAAAAAAGTCTTTTTCTTGTAGTGAAAGACAGATTAAACTAGATAGACTAGTTTTCTGATGATGATGAGGGAGGCGAGACTTCATGTTTTTTTCCTACCTAGACCATGAATTCAGTCACTTTGGAAAGTTTTTTGTTGAGCTTCTTTTGATTTTTGACGATTCTCACCTGATTTTGAACAATCTCTTTGTAAATGCGTTTAGTGTTGGTTGGATACTCAACATTTTCTATAGAAGCATCTTCTTCTTCGACTTCCATTGGCTCTTGTTCTTGTTGCATTCAAGCTTGTTTGGCTTCGAATATCTATATGGTTTGAAAGTGAGAGGAGTTTGTATGAGATGAATGTTTGATGAGTCAAACACTTTTCTAAGCAGCAATTCTTCTCCATGAATATCAACATTAAAGTAATTGAAAATACGAGTGAGATAAACACCATAATAGAGAGTGTTTTCTCTTGACGATAATTCTCTGGGCTTAATTTCATTTAAGATCATTTCAGCCCAATTGATAGTATGACCACCCAAAATAGCAAAGAGAGCCTTTTATACTTTGAGAGTTGGATTGTTGAAGTTTCCGGAATGGGGTGTGATGGTATGTTGGAGGAGAAGGTTAACAATTCTTGTTTTTGGACGAAAGAAGCGATTTTTGAACTCATTGGAGCACCATCTACAAATATGTCATGATAGGTTTCCAAATCGGTTTCGTAGATAGCAAAATCCTAAAAATCTGAGCCTATGCTTCAACAATTTAGAATAGTGCCTACGAGTTCGGCATTGAGAACAAATTGAGTGCCTTTGACACTACTCCAAATTTGGTCTTCGTTGCTTTCGTAAAATCCGTGATTGGGATTCGCATAGAATATCTTGACGGGTTTGGGATAACACACTTCGTCGTTATCACGAGAGTCAATTAGACTCAAGACTTCATTGTGTTCGAAAAGAGGGACGAGATCATAAGAGGGAAAATCGCTAAGGTGGCGAAAGCACCCGTGTTAACTTTAGCATTTGCTAAATAGTTACCATAGGTTTTGATAGCCTCTTTATCATTATGAAGATATCCTTTGATGGCTTTGGTTATCTTCAATTTTTGAGATGAACTTCAGGAAGCCATTGAATTGATAATTTCGAAGAGAATAGATATGAAAAATATTGTTTTGAGTTGTAAATAGATGTATATATAGAAATTTTGAATGGATATGAATTGAATAGGCACAACTTTTGAGATTGAAATGACACCTTTTAGAACTTGGGAGTGGGTGAAAAGTTGGAGGGAAGTTTGAAATTTAAACCTTTGAAATTCAAATTTTGAATTTCAAAATACTGGTCAGATATGTCAACATATACATATATGTATTTCAACATATATGTCTATTTTCAAAGAAAATTAGATTTTTGTGAATTGAAATCTATATTATCGATTTTATATTTAAGGTTTAATAGTTTCCTGAAATAATTCTAATCCTAATAAACACACAAACAATTCATTTTAGTATTTTATTTGTTATCTATTATTATATTATTATTTTGAGTTTCAAATTTCAAATTTCAAATTTGAGTTTCAAATTTCAAGTTTAAATTTTAAAGTTTTTAAATTCAAATCAAAACAAACAAACAAAGTAACCATTCAACCAAATGAAATCAAAAATTAATTAAAGCGTACCTGGTCTGTAGATCCTTTTCTTCGAAATTTTCTGAACTCTAAATTGCCGTAAAGCATATATTTATATTTCCGGTTTCTAGTTCTCCATCACTTGACAATGAATCTGAATCATTTAATGCTGCTGGGTATGCTTTCTTTCTCTCTCGATGAATTGTTGTTGTCTTTTTGTTGAGTCGATTGTCTGGATATGGACACATGTTCCTTATATGGCCTGGTTTATTGCAATTATAACATCGATTATCATTACTTTTTGAACTTCCTTGGTTATAATTTTTTTTCTATATCTCAGAAATTTTCTAAAATGATTTGTCATAAGAGCTATTTCTTCATCATCTTTGCTACTTGAGTCTGAACTATTTGCTGTTGCTTTTAATGCAATAAATTTCTTCTCAGTTGATCTGTTTTCATTTCTTTTCTGTAATTGGACTTCATATGACATCAGATTTCCAATTTACTCTTCAATCTTCATCTCATTGACATCATTGACTTCTTCAATTGCCAAAATTTTCTGATCCCATTCTGGATTCAATGAATTAATTATTTTTCTGACTTGACCTGCTTCAGAATATGTTTTTCCAAGTGCTGTTAATGAATGTACTATCTTTTGAAATCTGCAATACATATCTGAAATAGACCCATTCTCGTTCATTTTGAATAATTCAAACTGATTAACTAGCAATGCTATTTTAGTTTGTTTAACTTTACTAGTTCCTTCATGAGAAACTTGTAAAGTTCTCCAAATTTCATAAGCAGTTTTACATACTGATATCTATTAAACTCATTCCTATCTATTGAATAAAATAACATATTCATGGCTTCATAATTGCTTTATGCAGCAGCTTTTTGTTCATTTATCCATTGTGCAAAAGAAGTTCAACAAATTCATTTTGTGTAGTATTCCATATGTCTAATCTTACTGGCTGTAAATATATTTTCATTCTACATGCCCAATATGAGTAATTACTACCATTAAACAGTGGTGGTCTAACAGTGGACTGACCCACTATAAAAGAACTATTATTGCTACCAGTGTTGGTTGCCATTACCACTATTTAAAAAAAAAAAATCAGATTATGAACTTTTTGAAAAACCTTGCTCTGGTACCAATAGTTAGGGATTGTGGAAAGGATCGTTAAGGCAAAACAACCACTAGAGGGAGGGTGAATAGTGTTTTTGAGAATTTAAACTAAATTTAAAACTTATGTGATAAACTATACGAATCAAACACTACAGAAACAATCACAGATATAGAATCAAACACAGATGCAAAATAAACAGAAATAAAAAAGTAGAAAAGGAAAGAACACACCAGATTTTATACTGTTTCAGATTGCTCCTACGTCCAGTCCCGCACAACGCTGGATTTCGTAGAGTTTTATTACTATATCAATATCCAGTATGCCCCTTTGATTTCACGGCTACAAGGTTAACACCGCTCTAGTTCCTTGATTTCACGACAGCAAGGAAAACACTGATTCCATTCCTTGATTTCACGGTTACAAGGAAAACAACGATTCCCAAATACTTCCCAAAAAATTATAGTAGCCCTATAACTCTTCAATAGCACTTGATTCAAAGAGTAATGAATAGAGAGTGTAGAGAGAAGAAGAATAGTGAAAACAGAATTGAATTTGGCAGAATAGATGTAGGAACCATAAAAATGATAAGAAATAATGGTGTAATGAAAGAGAGTGAAAGTGGAGAAGAAGAAGTAAATAAAAAATCGAAATCAAACTCTTTTTATAGTGTGTGAAGGGTTGTAATACTCCAGAACCGTCACAAATAGTGAAAAGACACTTCCTTTCAAATTTGAAAAAATGACAGTTATACGTCGACATGGTGTTTTCTTTATGTCGACATATACTTAGTATAAAATTAATTTTTGAGAATTTTTCAAGTGTTTTGATATAAATATAATTCTGGAAATTCTTGAATTAAAATATAGTGTTATAAATTAATATTATAAAGTAGGAAATCATATGAAAACATAAATATAAACTGTATAAGCATATTTATAAAATTATAAAGTTTAAAACTATATAAATATAAAGCATAAATATATAAATGTATAAAACTTATAAAACATGTGTTCGAAAACAAAAGTAAAGTAAGAAAGAAAAAATAGAAAATATAGAAAATAAAATAGAGAGGATTGAATATAGAATTTGAAAACAGAATTTGAAATTTGAAAATAGAATTTGAAATTTGAAAACAGAATTTGAATTTGAACATAGAGTGCTATTTAGAGTCTTAAATAATCTAGACTCTATAACTATATTAGTCTTGAAATCTTGAATACTCATGAGTCTTGAAATATCTCTAAATTCTGAATCTCTAATATATTTAAACTGTACAATCTTCAGTAATATTTCTTGCATATAAATCCTGCATATGTTTGTATATTTATTCTATACAAAAGTGTTAGTATATATTATTTAATCAATTAACATTGAAATATGGTTGTTGTCATCAAAGCTCCATTCTCCAACACATTTGAGTTATCCAATCGAAGTCTGCGCTTTCTTACAGCCGAATATATGCACAACTAATGTAAGATATCATCGATCATGGGAACCCATGATGAGTACATACTATGGTAGGAAATGTTCCTAATGGTATACTTAAAGTGTTGAGGTATTGAGCTATCATAGGTCCACCTCCCTTCCGAAAGAAGAAACATAAAGAGCATTTAGTGTCATAGCCTACTTCAGGATTGAGGTCTTCGGTGGTTTTGAAACCCAACTTTTGGAGGTAGTAATTAGATATTCCCCATTTCTTAGGATTTAATCTGGGGAGTGTGGGTGGTAGTCAGACTCTCCCCTTTCCTTCAAAATTATTCTAAGGAGTATGTGTAGTAGTTGGGTTGTCTCTTTCCTTGTGGTCTTAAGGAGTACGGGTAGATTCAAAGGATCCTCCCTCATTAGGTCTTAAGTGGTTGGATGACTCACCTTTTCCCAATAAGAAGTATTAAATGGCTAATTCAGTATGAATTAAATAATCTTTGTAGGGATCTGCTTCCTCTACATACTAAGTGTTTGAGTTAGAGTCTACCTGGGGATAAGGTATTAAATGGTCACTATGGAGATACCGATGGTCTTCCTATCCCAGGTAAGTATTAAGTGGCTCGAACATTATCCAATAAGGTCAGCTAGATAGTAACTTAGGGGACCATCGGAGGAAGGTCTTCAAGGATGGGTATTCATCAACCTATCTCGTAGGTTCTAAGTGGTTGCTTGTTATATCTTGCCTTACATGGGGTTGGGATATTCGAATGATGGAAGCCTTAGTTAGTGTTAGATGAATTAATAGTCATTGTCCTCTAAGCACTAATAGTGTTTTAGAAAATCACCTGTCGGACCTTAAGTGATCATTGGTTGCACAGTTAATTACCCGCTATCACCCCGCATATCCCCGCTATATTGTGCAGTGGTTTTCTAACATTACGCTATTTCCAAATAGCCTCTGAAATAGCCTTTCCTCTTTAAGCCCCGCTATATTCCAATATTTCCAATATATCATATTATTTTGGCTATATTCCGCTATGTCCTTTATATCTTCTATTAAAAATGAGTTTTTAAATAACATTTTTCACATTATAAAAATATATAAAGTTAGGTTTTTAGTATAATTTTCTAACATATATTTTCAAAATATAAAATAATATAATATTCAATTAATTTAATCAAGCAAAATAAAAGTGTACATTTATTTACATATATTTGCTTATGCTTTTACATAAAATTAAGAATGTACTAATAATAATTAAGTTTAGTGTTAATTTTCCATTTATGTATTTGTAAAAGTAATAAATATGAGTTTTATATGCTATTTTAGACTCATCCGCTATATCCTGCTACATCCTTGCTTTATACCCACTATAACTTTTTGCACCTCCGTCGCATTGGATCCGATGAGCGCTTTCACTGCACATATAGTTGAAATCCGCCTTCTATATATGTCTGTTTGTGTGTATGTCTGTGTGTGTGTGTGTGTGTATATATATATATATATATATTACATTTTGAGTGAGGTCATAGTGGTTATAAAACCCACGTCTTTTGAGTATTTAGTTAGGTATTAAGTGGTAGAAGCTCAACCTCTTAATTATTAGTTTGTGGGCTAATTAAAAGGCTTCATATTTATAAAAGGTTATTTAATAAACTATTTTGGGAAGAGCGTTGCATGGGGTACTCGTTGAGCGTAATGGTGCAAAGTTAGGCTATAATCACTAATGTTGTCAGGCATATAATGGGTGAAATCAAACAAGATATATTTGTATATTATGGACAATTTTATACATTTTTTACTTAGCAAGACTTGTTTTAAAGAACCCCCTTCTCGTAGTAACTCTCGGGTTTACCTTATGGTAAATATGTCTATGAGAATGGTCATGTTTGGTTTTCCATTCTTGTTCTCTTATGCTCTTTATTTATGTGGCAACTCACTTTTAAGGTAGTTGCCATAGTCGTCACTTATTATCCTATTTTTTCTGTTGTGAGTTAGTTTTTATAATACTTTGGTCAAGTTCATGCTCACTATTGCAGATACAAATTAACACAATCCATGTTTGGATGTAACGACACGGATTTCGCCCGGACCTAATCGATCGTTAAACCGACCAAGACCGTTCGAATCCCGCATACGCTAACTTTGGGTATACAACACATCAGAACAAATAACAGAAGACTTCAATAAACATCATAATAATGTTACATCAGAGTACAGAATATCAGAGTATATCGAAATATAATACACAGCGGAAGATAAATTTACATAAATGTAAAACAGTGCACAGCGGAAATATAAACTACACAGCGGAAGACTGTAAATGCCTGGACACAGCTTAAAGCTTCAATCCAGAATCCTGCTCAACACATCTGCAAAATAAAACTACTCGACTGCCCGTGTGGAAAATAGGGGCACCCGAGTTCGCAAGGGAAAAGCAAACTACGAGTCAGTCATGGGACTGGTGTGAGAACTCAAAAACAGTTGTTAACTTTGTTCAAAAATAAGGCAAATCACGGGACCACGCCACTTTCGCGGAACGGGTTTACCCCCATGAAAGCCAGTGTATAAACAACAATCAATATAGATATATGGATCTACTATGCATCAATCAACATGCAATATCCCTATCTACCCATTTAGATTAATCACCACTCTTAGATTTTCCAAATCCAATTCAATTTACAGAAATTATTCCTTTGGATTTTATTCCCGATTTCTTATTTCAAATCATTTGAAATACATATCTAACTTTCTATATCAAAGTAGATTTCACTTCGGGATCTCAAATCAAATCATTTGGAAATATGAATTCCAAAACATAACAATGCATACAAACAAGTATGCAACCAAATATCGTGCTCCCCATCGACAAGGCAAAGGGTACGCACCTCGCAACTCGATATATATATGTGCACCTACCCCACATAGGAGTAGGCTACACCGACGATGCACCTCCCACTCAGGAGAGCATACACCGCCCTCTCACCCATACTTTTAGTCTCAGGGTTACCCGAATCTTTAGTCACATACTAAATCATTTCATATCCCGAAGTAGGGAAAATCATTTCACAACATAATAATCACAATGTAACATATAATACATTTCTAAATCACTTTAGAAATCATCGGGTTTTGGGCCTCGAAATCCTTTCTGTTTTATAAAACATTTTTATAAAACATTCCCTGTCCAAAATCGGGAATACATTTCTTTTCACTTAAGAAAAATATCATTTCACAATCATTCGTTAAATTTGAAATGAACACAACATCGCTAAACACCTTATCGTCAAATCGTGAAGTGTTTCACAAGGCGTTAGCACACAGATATTTTCAACCCAACCCAATGCTAAATGTAAAAGCATATTCTGCTCATAAACTGGTCGAGCACAATCCAAACCATCAATCAATCAAATTTAACATACGCCTCATTCCAATTCATTAGTCACTAACCGTAAATTAATCAAGAGAATAATTCCCCAAATATTAACCCCGAAGGCCGAAACCAACATCAGATCAATATCCAGAAAACCATTCTGCTTGGCTAACCGACAGTTAGTTTCTAAATTTCACGTTCAAATCTAATTAAAGATTTAACTATCGCCTGGAGCAAAACTGGTGATACTCCATTCTCGATCTTTTCAATCTAATTAAAGATTCATTAAAACTCCACTTAGTTTTAATCTGTGACTGGGTTAAAGAATCAGTGTCATCTAAAAACACGGTTCGCGATAAACCCAAAGTCACATTCCATTAATTATCGGGTTAAAGAACGAGTGTTATTTAAAACACTGTTCACGATAAACCCAAAAATCAATATCAATTCAATTCCAATTAAATATTATTTAATTGGTACACTTCATTAAATCTAAATAAAAAGATTTAATCTTTTCTCAACTGGGTTCAAGAACAGTGTTAGTGAAGACACCATTCACGACAAACCCAAATCACATTCGATATTCAATACAAGGCTCTGAATAGAAAATATATCGGCTTATATTCAATATCGAGTTCTACGACTAACAGATGTCGTATGGGAAATAACGATATATATATATATATCTTTCAAATTTCCATAACAACACCTGTATAATCACGAATCCCAACATCGAAATATTCCGAATACAATTTCGATTCAAATCCACTCCAATGCAATCATTGGAATTTTGGTTATTTTTAAAACCCTTTTCGAATTCAATTTATTTATTTAAAAATAAATAGAATTATAATCCTAGTTCAAAACTAGTTCATTTCGATAAAAATCTATTTTTATCTTTTCAAATATGGAGTTTTTCATCCCAATTCTTCCCAAATCATTTCTTATGATTTTACACAAATTATTACTATTTTTAATAATTTTATCAAGGCCTGTACGGTCGATTTCCATCAATGGCCATCGAACTGCACTTACAGCGACCTTTTCCGAATTTGATTTGGACGTATCTCCAAATCCAACCGTTAGATTTCAAATTTCTAATATTCCTTAGAAAGCTCTTTTCGATACGAACCCAACGGTTCTGATTTCAGGAGAATCCGACGGTCGGATCTCCCGTAATGTCCGTTCGAAGTCAATGGTCGAAATTCGCGAACTGCCGCAGCGCGGCGCGTTCTATTCAGGCCATTTATTATATATATAATATATATTTCGTCGATTTCTATTTAAAACGAATTATATAAATAGTTTTGAATTCGTTTCAAAAACATTTTCAACTTCCTTTTCAATTCAAATCACAATTGAATTCTTCTTTATAGATTCGTTTTAAAATTCATTTCTATTCAATTCAAATTTCAATTCAATTCGAATTCGTTTTCAATTCAATTCATTTCGAATTCGTTTTCTATTCAATTCAATTCGAATTCGTTTTCTATTCAATTCAATTCGAATTCGTTTTCTATTCAATTCAATTCGAATTCGTTTTCTATTCAATTCAATTCGAATTCGTTTTCTATTCAATTCAATTCGAATTCGTTTTCTATTCAATTCAATTCGAATTCGTTTTCTATTCAATTCAATTCGAATTCGTTTTCTATTCAATTCAATTCGAATTCGTTTTCTATTCAATTCAATTCGAATTCGTTTTCTATTCAATTCAATTCGAATTCGTTTTCTATTCAATTCAATTCGAATTCGTTTTCTATTCAATTCAATTCGAATTCGTTTTCTATTCAATTCAATTCGAATTCGTTTTCTATTCAATTCAATTCGAATTCGTTTTCTATTCAATTCAATTCGAATTCGTTTTCTATTCAATTCAATTCGAATTCGTTTTCTATTCAATTCAATTCGAATTCGTTTTCTATTCAATTCAATTCGAATTCGTTTTCTATTCAATTCAATTTTCAATTCAATTCAATTCGAATTCGTTTTCTATTCAATTCAATTCGAATTCGTTTTCTATTCAATTCAATTCGAATTCGTTTTCTATTCAATTCAATTCGAATTCGTTTTCTATTCAATTCAATTCGAATATTTCATATACATCGTTTTCAATTCGAATATTTCATATACATCGTTTTCAATTCATATATATATTTCATATACATCGTTTTCAATTCATATATATATTTCATATACATCGTTTTCAATTCATATATATATTTCATATACATCGTTTTCAATTCATATATATATATATATATATATATATATATATATATATATATTCACCTTTCACTATATACGATATTTTCATTTTCAATACATACGATATATTCATTTTCAATATATACGATATATTCATTTTCAATATATTCGATACTTTCACTTTCAATATATTCAATATTTTCACTTTCAATATATTCGATATTTTCACTTTCAATATATTCAATATTTTCACTTTCAATATATTCAATATTTTCACTTTCAATATATTCGATATTTTCACTTTCAATATATTCAATATTTTCACTTTCAATATATTCAATATTTTCACTTTCGATATATTCGATATTTTCACTTTCGATATATTCGATATTTTCACTTTCAATATATATATCGTTTTCACTTCATATATATATATATATCGTTTTCAATTCGAATATTTCATATACATTGTTTTCATTTCATACATATATATATATCGTTTTCAATTCGAATATTTCATATACATTGTTTTCAATTCGAATATTTTCACTTTCAATATATTCGATATTTTCACTTTCAATATATTCGATATTCTCACTTTCAATATATTCGATATTCACTTTCAATATATTCGATATTCACTTTCAATATATTCGATATTCACTTCGCTATATATATATATAAATTTCACTCTTCATATATATGTTATTTCACTTCGCTATATATATAAATTTCACTTTTCATATATATGTTATTTCACTTCGCTATCAATCAATTTTCACAACAATTTCAACCAATAAATATCGTCCATGGTTTGTGGACGAGGGGCGTATATATATATATATAGATATTTATATATAGCAATTCACTTCCACTTTCAACACATATATATAAAATTTTAAAAAGAAATTGAAGAGTGAGAAATCCTCACCAATAGCTATCCACTCACACGATTCTTCCTTAATAGAAACTTCGCCTACTTGTCCTTCTTGTTGCTTTCGTTGACTGTATCCTCTACATAGGTAAAAATCGAATTTCACTATGTTATTCAATATATAAAGATTGCACTTTGACTTCGCTATTAAATATAAAGATTATATTTTTATTATTCTTTCAAAAATGCAGTTTTTTTTCCTTTTAGAAAAATGCAGTTTTTTTTCTATTCTTTTTAAAAATGCAGTTTTTTTCTATCTTCAAAAATGCAGTTTTTCTATCTTCAAAGATGCAGTTTTTATCTTTTTTTTTTTAAAAATGCAGTTTTTTACATTTATTAAAAAATGCAGTTTTACTTCTTTTAAAAAAATGCAGTTTTACTTTTTTTAAAAAAATGCAGTTTTACTTTTTTCAAAATTTCTGTTTCAACTTCTTTTTAAAAACAGTTTTTAAATCTCTTTTTAAATTTCTGTTTTGATTTCTTTTAAAACAGTTTTTGATTTCTTTTTTAAAAACAGTTTTAAAACTTCTTTTAAAAATTTCTGTTTTGAAAACTTAAAACAAAAATCAGTTTTTTTTATTCATATATATAAAAAAAAAACAGTTTATACTTTCACTGTAAAACAAAAACAAAAAGCAAAAACAAAATAAAATAAAATTAAACGCTCACCTAGCTTCGAATGGGAGGAGGAGAGTCGAGGGCGGCGTTCGGAGATTCTGAGACGTCGCGGCGGTGGTTCGAGGCTTCGACGAGGGTGCTGCTTCGATGCGTCGTTCGGTGGGAGGAGGTTGCGAGGGTGGCTCAGGCGAAGGGTTCGGCGGTCAGGCGGTGGGGCTTCGGCGGTCAGGCGGTGGGGCTTCGGCGGTCAGGCGGTGGGGCTTCGGCGGTCAGGCGGCGGGTCGATTTGGGTTTTAGGGTTTTGTCTCTTTTTTTTTTTTTTCGTTTTATAATTAACTGATCGGGGGGAGGGCCAAACAGATATGAAAAGGAGGAGATGTATTTTTTTTTTTTATTATATTATTTAATTATTAAATTATGCACAAGGGTTGACTTTTACATATGACCTCGAAATGAGGTCCACCGCCTGTCGTCCATAGCGTTTTACCCCCATTCCGAACACAATGGGATATGTATCGCAAGCTGGTTTGATCGTTACAATCAGTTTCTGTTGAAATTTACAATTAAATCCTTATATTGAATTTTAAACGTACATTTCAAATTACCGGGGTCACATACTAACTAGAAAAATTCCCGAAAAATATTTTCTAGCTTCGTATTGGCGATACGGTCCTAACAAAACTAGTTTCGTCGAATTCTGAGACCGTTTGAAAAATGGCCAATTTCCAGTCGATTAAAATCAACTGAAATGGTCAAAACACGTTTTCCTTTACCACGCTCACATATTGATTCGAAAAATTATGAAATTTGAAATCTAGCAATAACTTTACACTGCGGACCCAACAAAAGTGGTTTCGTCGAAATCCGAGGTCATTTGCAAAATGTCCATTTTTAAGGGCCTGAATTCCATAGCGACTATTCAGAATTTTGAACTGGACATATCTTTTGATTCCCGATATGAAATCTTGATTTCTCGGATTCGTTGGAAAGATATTCACTATTAGATCCTAATGTTTTTGGTTTCACTAAAATCCGGATTGTTTTGCACCCGGTGCATTCAATTGAAGTTTGAAATTGAATTATCGAACTACCGCGCCATTTTCAATTCTATTTATAATTATATATAAATATTTATATTCTAACGACGACGCGTATAATATATACGTTCGAATTATATTCAAAATAAATTTCTCGTCGATATTATTTAAAATAATTCATGTTAAATAATCAGAATTCGCTAAAATTGCCAAAATAAAAATTTCAAACTGGCTCGCATTTTACGGGTTGTTACAATCTCCCCCACTTAAAACTTTTCGTCCCCGAAAAGGAACAAAGTCGAAAGTGGTTTGATTATTCAACTCTACGTTCGATCTGGCTTCCATTCTCCAACTCTTTAGTTTCTGAGAATTTTCAAAATTTCAAAAATTTGGCTAACACCCTAAATTTTTGAAAAATTTCGCCATAACCTCCCCTGCACCGGGAGCATCGGGGAATTTCAAATAGCTTCCCCGGTCCTTCAGATCTCAAAAAGAAAAAGAAAAAGCCAAGCGGCTAGCCAATAGGCTCACAAAATCATCATCACCCAAACAAAACAGGAAATTATGTAGTAAACATGTACCTATTTGTCGGGCAAACAAATTTTATTCTCTGCTCTAGCCTCCTTGCTATGACCTGTTCAAAGTAAGTATATGTATATGCAAGCAAATGCGACCAATTTTCAATACAGTTTACTATTTGGTTCAATTGGCTAAATGGTTAAAAATTATCAAACAAATAAACCAACAACACAAACATCAATCAATTAATTGATTATATTTTCAAATATATAATTTTATATATTTAAAATCATATTTTCTAAAATCAGATTATATATAATCACAAATACGTTATTCATAAACAAATAACTCTCGACTCATTCTAGGGCATTTCTAACCCCATCTCTAACGAGTCACTCATTCTAGAATGCTACTGATTCTATCTCTAATGAGGATTCTTTTATAGGTCATTACTAATCCTACCTCTGATGAGTCTTTTATTCTGTTCAAACGAGTTGTACCCCAAAGATTTGAGTTTAACCAAAGCTCTGATACCACGTTGTAACGACACGGATTTCGCCCGGACCTAATCGATCGTTAAACCGACCAAGACCGTTCGAATCCCGCATACGCTAACTTTGGGTATACAACACATCAGAACAAATAACAGAAGACTTCAATAAACATCATAATAATGTTACATCAGAGTACAGAATATCAGAGTATATCGAAATATAATACACAGCGGAAGATAAATTTACATAAATGTAAAACAGTGCACAGCGGAAATATAAACTACACAGCGGAAGACTGTAAATGCCTGGACACAGCTTAAAGCTTCAATCCAGAATCCTGCTCAACACATCTGCAAAATAAAACTACTCGACTGCCCGTGTGGAAAATAGGGGCACCCGAGTTCGCAAGGGAAAAGCAAACTACGAGTCAGTCATGGGACTGGTGTGAGAACTCAAAAACAGTTGTTAACTTTGTTCAAAAATAAGGCAAATCACGGGACCACGCCACTTTCGCGGAACGGGTTTACCCCCATGAAAGCCAGTGTATAAACAACAATCAATATAGATATATGGATCTACTATGCATCAATCAACATGCAATATCCCTATCTACCCATTTAGATTAATCACCACTCTTAGATTTTCCAAATCCAATTCAATTTACAGAAATTATTCCTTTGGATTTTATTCCCGATTTCTTATTTCAAATCATTTGAAATACATATCTAACTTTCTATATCAAAGTAGATTTCACTTCGGGATCTCAAATCAAATCATTTGGAAATATGAATTCCAAAACATAACAATGCATACAAACAAGTATGCAACCAAATATCGTGCTCCCCATCGACAAGGCAAAGGGTACGCACCTCGCAACTCGATATATATATGTGCACCTACCCCACATAGGAGTAGGCTACACCGACGATGCACCTCCCACTCAGGAGAGCATACACCGCCCTCTCACCCATACTTTTAGTCTCAGGGTTACCCGAATCTTTAGTCACATACTAAATCATTTCATATCCCGAAGTAGGGAAAATCATTTCACAACATAATAATCACAATGTAACATATAATACATTTCTAAATCACTTTAGAAATCATCGGGTTTTGGGCCTCGAAATCCTTTCTGTTTTATAAAACATTTTTATAAAACATTCCCTGTCCAAAATCGGGAATACATTTCTTTTCACTTAAGAAAAATATCATTTCACAATCATTCGTTAAATTTGAAATGAACACAACATCGCTAAACACCTTATCGTCAAATCGTGAAGTGTTTCACAAGGCGTTAGCACACAGATATTTTCAACCCAACCCAATGCTAAATGTAAAAGCATATTCTGCTCATAAACTGGTCGAGCACAATCCAAACCATCAATCAATCAAATTTAACATACGCCTCATTCCAATTCATTAGTCACTAACCGTAAATTAATCAAGAGAATAATTCCCCAAATATTAACCCCGAAGGCCGAAACCAACATCAGATCAATATCCAGAAAACCATTCTGCTTGGCTAACCGACAGTTAGTTTCTAAATTTCACGTTCAAATCTAATTAAAGATTTAACTATCGCCTGGAGCAAAACTGGTGATACTCCATTCTCGATCTTTTCAATCTAATTAAAGATTCATTAAAACTCCACTTAGTTTTAATCTGTGACTGGGTTAAAGAATCAGTGTCATCTAAAAACACGGTTCGCGATAAACCCAAAGTCACATTCCATTAATTATCGGGTTAAAGAACGAGTGTTATTTAAAACACTGTTCACGATAAACCCAAAAATCAATATCAATTCAATTCCAATTAAATATTATTTAATTGGTACACTTCATTAAATCTAAATAAAAAGATTTAATCTTTTCTCAACTGGGTTCAAGAACAGTGTTAGTGAAGACACCATTCACGACAAACCCAAATCACATTCGATATTCAATACAAGGCTCTGAATAGAAAATATATCGGCTTATATTCAATATCGAGTTCTACGACTAACAGATGTCGTATGGGAAATAACGATATATATATATATATCTTTCAAATTTCCATAACAACACCTGTATAATCACGAATCCCAACATCGAAATATTCCGAATACAATTTCGATTCAAATCCACTCCAATGCAATCATTGGAATTTTGGTTATTTTTAAAACCCTTTTCGAATTCAATTTATTTATTTAAAAATAAATAGAATTATAATCCTAGTTCAAAACTAGTTCATTTCGATAAAAATCTATTTTTATCTTTTCAAATATGGAGTTTTTCATCCCAATTCTTCCCAAATCATTTCTTATGATTTTACACAAATTATTACTATTTTTAATAATTTTATCAAGGCCTGTACGGTCGATTTCCATCAATGGCCATCGAACTGCACTTACAGCGACCTTTTCCGAATTTGATTTGGACGTATCTCCAAATCCAACCGTTAGATTTCAAATTTCTAATATTCCTTAGAAAGCTCTTTTCGATACGAACCCAACGGTTCTGATTTCAGGAGAATCCGACGGTCGGATCTCCCGTAATGTCCGTTCGAAGTCAATGGTCGAAATTCGCGAACTGCCGCAGCGCGGCGCGTTCTATTCAGGCCATTTATTATATATATAATATATATTTCGTCGATTTCTATTTAAAACGAATTATATAAATAGTTTTGAATTCGTTTCAAAAACATTTTCAACTTCCTTTTCAATTCAAATCACAATTGAATTCTTCTTTATAGATTCGTTTTAAAATTCATTTCTATTCAATTCAAATTTCAATTCAATTCGAATTCGTTTTCAATTCAATTCATTTCGAATTCGTTTTCTATTCAATTCAATTCGAATTCGTTTTCTATTCAATTCAATTCGAATTCGTTTTCTATTCAATTCAATTCGAATTCGTTTTCTATTCAATTCAATTCGAATTCGTTTTCTATTCAATTCAATTCGAATTCGTTTTCTATTCAATTCAATTCGAATTCGTTTTCTATTCAATTCAATTCGAATTCGTTTTCTATTCAATTCAATTCGAATTCGTTTTCTATTCAATTCAATTCGAATTCGTTTTCTATTCAATTCAATTCGAATTCGTTTTCTATTCAATTCAATTCGAATTCGTTTTCTATTCAATTCAATTCGAATTCGTTTTCTATTCAATTCAATTCGAATTCGTTTTCTATTCAATTCAATTCGAATTCGTTTTCTATTCAATTCAATTCGAATTCGTTTTCTATTCAATTCAATTCGAATTCGTTTTCTATTCAATTCAATTCGAATTCGTTTTCTATTCAATTCAATTCGAATTCGTTTTCTATTCAATTCAATTCGAATTCGTTTTCTATTCAATTCAATTTTCAATTCAATTCAATTCGAATTCGTTTTCTATTCAATTCAATTCGAATTCGTTTTCTATTCAATTCAATTCGAATTCGTTTTCTATTCAATTCAATTCGAATTCGTTTTCTATTCAATTCAATTCGAATATTTCATATACATCGTTTTCAATTCGAATATTTCATATACATCGTTTTCAATTCATATATATATTTCATATACATCGTTTTCAATTCATATATATATTTCATATACATCGTTTTCAATTCATATATATATTTCATATACATCGTTTTCAATTCATATATATATATATATATATATTCACCTTTCACTATATACGATATTTTCATTTTCAATACATACGATATATTCATTTTCAATATATACGATATATTCATTTTCAATATATTCGATACTTTCACTTTCAATATATTCAATATTTTCACTTTCAATATATTCGATATTTTCACTTTCAATATATTCAATATTTTCACTTTCAATATATTCAATATTTTCACTTT
The DNA here is from genome assembly GCA_030737875.1 of Allium sativum. Classification (NCBI taxonomy): domain Eukaryota; kingdom Viridiplantae; phylum Streptophyta; class Magnoliopsida; order Asparagales; family Amaryllidaceae; genus Allium; species Allium sativum. The sequence continues at coordinate 280,184,170 of CM060918.1, forward strand.
CAATATATTCGATATTTTCACTTTCAATATATTCAATATTTTCACTTTCAATATATTCAATATTTTCACTTTCGATATATTCGATATTTTCACTTTCGATATATTCGATATTTTCACTTTCAATATATATATCGTTTTCACTTCATATATATATATATATCGTTTTCAATTCGAATATTTCATATACATTGTTTTCATTTCATACATATATATATATCGTTTTCAATTCGAATATTTCATATACATTGTTTTCAATTCGAATATTTTCACTTTCAATATATTCGATATTTTCACTTTCAATATATTCGATATTCTCACTTTCAATATATTCGATATTCACTTTCAATATATTCGATATTCACTTTCAATATATTCGATATTCACTTCGCTATATATATATATAAATTTCACTCTTCATATATATGTTATTTCACTTCGCTATATATATAAATTTCACTTTTCATATATATGTTATTTCACTTCGCTATCAATCAATTTTCACAACAATTTCAACCAATAAATATCGTCCATGGTTTGTGGACGAGGGGCGTATATATATATATATAGATATTTATATATAGCAATTCACTTCCACTTTCAACACATATATATAAAATTTTAAAAAGAAATTGAAGAGTGAGAAATCCTCACCAATAGCTATCCACTCACACGATTCTTCCTTAATAGAAACTTCGCCTACTTGTCCTTCTTGTTGCTTTCGTTGACTGTATCCTCTACATAGGTAAAAATCGAATTTCACTATGTTATTCAATATATAAAGATTGCACTTTGACTTCGCTATTAAATATAAAGATTATATTTTTATTATTCTTTCAAAAATGCAGTTTTTTTTCCTTTTAGAAAAATGCAGTTTTTTTTCTATTCTTTTTAAAAATGCAGTTTTTTTCTATCTTCAAAAATGCAGTTTTTCTATCTTCAAAGATGCAGTTTTTATCTTTTTTTTTTTAAAAATGCAGTTTTTTACATTTATTAAAAAATGCAGTTTTACTTCTTTTAAAAAAATGCAGTTTTACTTTTTTTAAAAAAATGCAGTTTTACTTTTTTCAAAATTTCTGTTTCAACTTCTTTTTAAAAACAGTTTTTAAATCTCTTTTTAAATTTCTGTTTTGATTTCTTTTAAAACAGTTTTTGATTTCTTTTTTAAAAACAGTTTTAAAACTTCTTTTAAAAATTTCTGTTTTGAAAACTTAAAACAAAAATCAGTTTTTTTTATTCATATATATAAAAAAAAAACAGTTTATACTTTCACTGTAAAACAAAAACAAAAAGCAAAAACAAAATAAAATAAAATTAAACGCTCACCTAGCTTCGAATGGGAGGAGGAGAGTCGAGGGCGGCGTTCGGAGATTCTGAGACGTCGCGGCGGTGGTTCGAGGCTTCGACGAGGGTGCTGCTTCGATGCGTCGTTCGGTGGGAGGAGGTTGCGAGGGTGGCTCAGGCGAAGGGTTCGGCGGTCAGGCGGTGGGGCTTCGGCGGTCAGGCGGTGGGGCTTCGGCGGTCAGGCGGTGGGGCTTCGGCGGTCAGGCGGCGGGTCGATTTGGGTTTTAGGGTTTTGTCTCTTTTTTTTTTTTTCGTTTTATAATTAACTGATCGGGGGGAGGGCCAAACAGATATGAAAAGGAGGAGATGTATTTTTTTTTTTTATTATATTATTTAATTATTAAATTATGCACAAGGGTTGACTTTTACATATGACCTCGAAATGAGGTCCACCGCCTGTCGTCCATAGCGTTTTACCCCCATTCCGAACACAATGGGATATGTATCGCAAGCTGGTTTGATCGTTACAATCAGTTTCTGTTGAAATTTACAATTAAATCCTTATATTGAATTTTAAACGTACATTTCAAATTACCGGGGTCACATACTAACTAGAAAAATTCCCGAAAAATATTTTCTAGCTTCGTATTGGCGATACGGTCCTAACAAAACTAGTTTCGTCGAATTCTGAGACCGTTTGAAAAATGGCCAATTTCCAGTCGATTAAAATCAACTGAAATGGTCAAAACACGTTTTCCTTTACCACGCTCACATATTGATTCGAAAAATTATGAAATTTGAAATCTAGCAATAACTTTACACTGCGGACCCAACAAAAGTGGTTTCGTCGAAATCCGAGGTCATTTGCAAAATGTCCATTTTTAAGGGCCTGAATTCCATAGCGACTATTCAGAATTTTGAACTGGACATATCTTTTGATTCCCGATATGAAATCTTGATTTCTCGGATTCGTTGGAAAGATATTCACTATTAGATCCTAATGTTTTTGGTTTCACTAAAATCCGGATTGTTTTGCACCCGGTGCATTCAATTGAAGTTTGAAATTGAATTATCGAACTACCGCGCCATTTTCAATTCTATTTATAATTATATATAAATATTTATATTCTAACGACGACGCGTATAATATATACGTTCGAATTATATTCAAAATAAATTTCTCGTCGATATTATTTAAAATAATTCATGTTAAATAATCAGAATTCGCTAAAATTGCCAAAATAAAAATTTCAAACTGGCTCGCATTTTACGGGTTGTTACATTGGATGGTTTTGATATTTTTTTTCGAAACTCGTGCTTAAACAAAGGTTGCTTGTTACATCATACCAATGTCATTCAGCATCAAAAATATGCTTTTTGTTATAATATGTGCTTCAGTTTTGGTAAAACATTTCCATTTCCTTTCTAAGCCTCTTTTAAACGTGTGTCAAGTTTCAAGTCATTAAGTTTCCGTTTCGATAGTTGAAGTTGTTGTTTTGATTCAAAAGAAAACTAATTATTATTAATTATAAGATTTTTAATATTAATTATGAAAATTAATGATTATTTATGAATTATTATTGAATCATTTAATATTAGTTATTAATTATTTATTGTTTATTGTTTATTTATAATTATTATTAATTACAATTTATTATTCTTCATTTATTATTAATTATCACTGCTTATTAATTATTATATTACTTTATTAGTCAATGGGTAGTAATTATTAATACTAAAATATCAATAATAATTCATTCTTATTTCAAGATGATTATTAATCATTATAATTTAATCTCATTATGATTTATTTTTGAATTTTTTTAGTTACTAATCATTCAAGTATATATATTACAAATTGTTAAAATATATTGTGAAAATTAACATCTACTACAATTGACAAACAAAAATGTTTGTAGTAAACATATATTATAACAGGAAAATATAGAAGAGGTATTGAGGAAAATTGGTATTTATTACAAGATGCAAAAAAATAGTTGTAATATGCAACAGTTAAAATAGACAAATGGAAAAAGTTTTGATAAAAAACTATTACAATGAGAAAATAAAAGAAGTTGCTAAAAAATGATATCTATTAAATAGACAAGGTAATGCTGCAATAGATTTCTACAACAACATATTCATTTTTACCACTATAAAAGCGTCATTGTGATTATAATATTTATGTTGTAGTGAAATAAAATGTTAGTTTCATTGTGTCCAAATGAGGATAAAAAAGAGTTTATTTATTTAGTGAATCCATTAGGTCAGCTGTTATGCGTGAGTTTTTTCATTTTCTCATTCCAGTATTGGTAGCTTCACCTTTACTTAACCATGCCACACCCCCACCTTGTCATCCACATATTTCTTAATTTAATTAATTTTTAGAAGTTACCTAATTATTTTATAATTCTTCGACTTTAATAATCCTGTTATATATTTTAAAAAGTTAAAATTTCAAAAACTAAAAGGTTGTATGGTTTGAAAACGAAACTTTGAGTTTCACATTTTCAAAATGTATTAGAAGATGCATGGAATAGAAAGACAACAAAAAATGAAGAGGAGGAGAAAAAAGAAGAGGATGGGAAGTTCATTTTCAATTTTATATGTTATAATCATTTTTCAGATTAGTCGCTTTTGCTATTCAATGCATTTTATCGTCGAAAAATCCAAATTTGAAAATTTAAAACCAAACGGATCCTAATATTTAGGAAGTTCAAAAGTTTAGAATACTAAAATTTACCAAGATTAGATAGTTTCAGGTTAAATTCATTCTCAAAGCTATCAAAAATGCGAAGTTTTCAAAAGTTCAAACTTTCCAACAATTCATGTTTCTCAAATATTAGTTTATTTTCTGAAAATGAAGCACTGCAAAATTACTAAATTTCTAACCTTCTAATTTTCTAGAAATATAAAATATTCAATTATTCCTTTTTTGGGAGGGTGTCATTTGTCGGGTATCTCTTGTCATGTGCACATGATTACATGCATATGATTTGCCATGATCACATTCCATGATAATATATCACTACTATTCATTATATGATATATATATATATATATCTTGTCACATCCCTGAAATTTTGGAACAAATTTAAAATTTATTTTTATTATAATTTTATAGGAAAATAGTCAAAATTTAAAAATTCTATTTTTAAATCATCGTATATGCCTTAAAAGTCACATTTTGCATATAGAAGAATTTGAAATCAAAACCACTTCCATTGAGTTCAAAATGCCGTTTGCGTGTTCGAAAACTATAAGCATCGATACCTTTGGAGTTGGAGAAATTTTGGTGCTTTTCATTGGATATAAGGCCAAAATATCACTTTTTGCATATGGAAGAATTTGGACTCGAAACCACTTCCATTGGGTTCAAAACATAGCTTGCGTGATCAAAAAGTATAAGCTTCGATATATTCCGAGCTTCGGAACTCTGGCACCTTGGTTGGGGCTTGGTTAGCCAACTTAGCCCACTCCACTTAAGTGCCAAATCAGCCCCTCTCCTCCTCACTTCATTCCAACACTTAGAAAAATAGAAAACGGGGAAGGTAAAGGGAAATTAACTAAGCCGTAGCTTGATCTTAGAGCTCCAATTCTTGAGGAAAATCAAGTGTAGAGACATGGGTAAGCATCTCCATCCTCCTCTTCATCTTCCCTATCTTGTTTCCTCATTGATTTCTATGATTTCCTATGACCTAACTCTTAGGAAATTCATTTATATGTGTTTAGATTGAAGATTAGCAAGCTATATTGGAAGAGAGGTTGTTTTATCTTGTCATTGATTCAATTTCTTGCTTTTACCAAGCTAAGGTGAGAACCAAACTATGAAAGGGCTAACTAGTTAATTATAGTTAGCTAATTGTTTGGATTGATGTTATTGATTGATCATACAAGTATAATACGATATTAAATAATGATTAGCATGATAAAATATGATTTTTATCCATTATAGGTGAGAAGCTATTCAGTAAAAAGGACTGGATTAAGATTAATTATTTGCTAGTCAATTGTTTGAGTTATGAAATGATTGTTAGTTGATAATATGTTTGTGAATTGGGTAGGCTAGTGTAACTTAACTAGTTGCATTGTGTTCATGTTTTTATTGAGTTGAAAATTATGAGTAGAATTGTCCACACAATCTAATCCACATGCTACGAGTTGTTTTGCGGTATTGTTAAGCTCCGCTGTCACGCTGGCATGTTCTAAGACTTCACAATTTGTTTGTATTGCTTTCGATAGTTTTGGTTTGAAGTTTAGTTCACCCATGAACTTATGATCAAAACTATCGCGAATCTCTTATATGAATGTGTGCATGTGTGTGTATGTGTTCTTGAGTGTTTTCGGTGAGCTAAGGAGGCTTCATTTTCATTTAGAAAACGTTATAAGCCATCACCAATGATCCGTGCTCGTCCAAGAACAGTTTGCACCTCATTTCTTAAGAAAAATGGCCATACTTGAGCTCAGACGTCTGTCCGGACGGGGACTGACATCTGTAAATGTTTAAGGAAAAAAAAAGTAATTGCATCATGTCAGACGTCTGACCAAAAATGGTCAGACATTTGTCCAAGCTCTCGGGAATACAGTTTTCCTAGCAGCAGACATCTGTCCTGGGGGTGATAGACGTCTGTTGGCTAAAAACTGCTGCTGACCAGTGGAGACCAGTTTAGGTCCATCCAGGCTCTTTCCCAACAGAGTTTCAGCTCATTTTGACTTCGTTGTGACTTGTCAGTTTCACTACTTCATAGATTTAAGCAATTAATTGATATTTTCAATTTAATAAACTAAATTGAAATTAAATGAAATTCGATTTAATAATAGATGAGATGAGCTCCTGTGAATGTAAACTGTTACTATTTATGGTATTTAAAAGGCCTTGCCGTTATTCCACATATAGTGTTAGTTGGATACAGAAATTTATATCGATTATGAATTGTTCAAATTTCCGTGAAAATTCCATATTACATGGAAGATGATTTTTGGGTTTATCGTGAACTGTGTTTTAAATAACATTTGTTCTTTAACCCAATTAAAGACAGGAATAATTTCCCTAAAAGTTGAACAATCATTGAATATTGAATTTTAGAGATTAAAACTAAGTAGAGTTTTAATAAATCTTTAATTACATTTGGAATGAATTGAATAAATGGTAATTAAATTTACCAAAACATGAGAAGTGATATAAACCAAATACACTTGGTTTTTTATATTGATTGTTTGGATTGTGCTAGACCAGTTTATGAGCAAGATATGCTTTTACATTTAGCATTGGGTTGGGTATAAATATTTATATGCTTACATCTTGTGAAACACTTTACGATTTGACTATGAGATGTTTAGCGATGTTGTTGTGTTCATTTAAAATTTAATGAATGATTCTGAAATGATATTTCCTTAAGTGGAAAGAAATATATTCCCGATTTTGGACAGGGAATATTTTATAAAACAGAAAGGATTTCGATGCCTAAACCCGATGTTGTCAAAATGATTAAGAAATGTATTATGTGTTTAACATTGTAATTCATCACATAACCAATTAGTTGTTATTGATGATATATCTATTTGGTGGTGGAGAATTTATTCTCTTGCTTAACACCCTTCTTTGATACGTACGAGCTCAAAGGTTATGTGATAAATGGTGACTGGTCATATGTGTGAATTGCTAATGTGGAAGTACTATATATTGAAAGTACTTGTGACTATTATGTTATGAAATGATTTTCCCTTCTTCGGGATATGAAATAATTTAGTATGTGGCTAAATATTCGGGAGACCTGGACAACTAAAATTATGGGTGAGAGGGCGATGTAAGTCTTCCCCGAGGTCGTGGGATGGTGCATCGTCAGTGTAGCCTGCTCCATAGTGGGAGGAGCACATATATATATAGAGAGAGTTGGTAAGGTACGTACCCTTTTCTCTGTCTGAGGGCTGAATACCTCTCGATATTTGGTTGCATATTTTTTGTATGCATTGTAATGTTTTGGAATTCATATTTCCAAAGATTTTGGTTTGAGATCTCGAAGTGAATCCCCTTTGATATAAAGGCTAGATATGCATTTCAAATGATCTGAAACAAGAAATTGGGAAATAAAGTCCAAAGGAATAATTTATGTAAAATGAATTGGATTTCGAAAAATCTAAATTTAGGGATTAAGCCTAAATGGGTAGATTGGAAAGTTGCATATTGTCTGATGCATTGTAGATCCATACGTCTATTATTTAAGGTAGTTGTATGTGCACCGACAGTCTAGTGGAGTAAACTCATTCCATGTAATACATCGTGGTCCTGTGATATGCCTTATTTAATACAAGTTAATTATAATTGTAAAGTTTCTCATAATAGTCCCATAACTGACTCATAGTTTGTTTTTCCCTTGCAAACTCAGGTGCCCATATTTTCCATACTGGCAGCTGAGTAGTTTGTTTTGCAGATTATTTCATTGAGCAGGATCGTGGATTGAAGCTTAAAGCTGTGTCCAGAGCATTGATAGTCTTCCGCTATATTAGTTTATGTTTCCGCTGCACTGTATTACATTTATTATTGATTTATCTTCCACTGTATAATATTCGATGTACTCTGATATTTTCTACTCTGATGTAACAATATTATGATGTTTATAAAACTCTTCTGTTGTTTGTTTTGATGTGTTGTGCACCCAAAGTTAATAATATGAAGATTTCAGACTTTCGGATATGGCCTTATGGTCGATTAGAAGGGAGGGGAAATTCAGGTTGTTACAAAGTGGTATTAAAGCTTTGGTTAACTCAAATCTTTGGGGTACAACTCGTTAGAACATAATAAAAGACTCATCAGAGATAGGATTAGTAACATCCTATAAGAATACTCATTAGAGATAGGATCAGTAATACCCTAGAATGAGTAGCTCATTAGAGATGAGGTTAGTAAAGCCCTAGAATGAGTTAAGAGTATTACGTATATGAGAGAGCGTATTCGTAATAAGTAATCAATTTTGAATTGTTATATTTTAAATAACGGACTTAGTTACGTCTTCTTTCTTTTTAGGTAAGAAAAGATTTTAAGTAGGGGAGTGTCACATCCCTGAGATTTTGGAACAAATTTAAAATTTATTTTTAATATGATTTTATAGGAACATACATCAGAATTTAAAAATTCTATTTTTAAATCATTGTATGTGCCCTAAAAGTCACATTTTGCACACAGATGAATTTGAACTCGAAACCACTTCCATTAAGTTCAAAATGTCGTTTGCATGTTCGAAAACTATAAGCATCGATACCTTTGGAGTTGGAGAAATTTTGGTGTTTTTCCTTGAATATGAGGCCAAAATATCACTTTTTGCATATGGATGAATTTGGACTCGAAACCACTTCCATTGAGTTCAAAACGTCGTTTGCATGCTCGAAAAGTATAAGCTTCGATATATTCCGATCTTCGGAATTTTGGCACCTTGGTTGGGGCTTGGTTACCTAACATAGCCCCCTCCACTTAAGTGCCAAATCAGCCCCTCTCCTCCTCACTTCATTCCAACACTTAGAAAAAAAAGAAAATAGGGAAGGGAAATTAAAATTCCCTAAGCCCTAGCTTGATCTTAGAGATCCAATTCTTAAGGAAATCAAGTGTAGAGACTTGGGTAAGGCATAAGCTGGTAAAGAATACAATCATTAAAGTAACTAGGATAAGGCATAAGCTGGTAAAGAAGGAAATGACTGTGAACCAATGGGCATGACAGAGCAAACAAAGGAAATAAGATGAATAAAAATAACGTTAAAGGCGCACCTAATCGCTATAAGATAATTACTACATTGCACCGCACCAAAACACCCTAAAAGATGATCCCGCCTACATAACTTAATAATGATAATGGTAGTTTCGTATACCCCTAGCTGCCTTCATAGGTATCGTCTGCCCCTATCTCCACTTGTTGTACCCACTACCCCTATTCGGTCGGCTCCCTAACTCGTAGATACCCGTTCCGGTCCCACAGTGGGGTGTATCACTCCCCTAAGTGGTAACCCGATACCACCAAAGATGCAAGACTTATACCTACACGATGCAACAACGTCTTACCTACCAGCCCAGGCCCACACACACACATGACCCCATTGGACTTGCTTTGCCACCGCTAACCCGTTTTGACCTCTTACAATCAAACCCAGTACGCGTGTCCCGTCCTCGACTTGGGTCAAGCCCACAAAGATACTTAATGGGTTACTGGTCTGATAAGGGTCCCCCCAAGCCTGACACAAGCCTTCCACCTATGCTTGGTCCCCACTAAGGTTTCCCCACTTAACCCCATTCTTGCTCATGTCTTCTTACATGTTTCACTTGGTTAAGTGCATCTAATTGTATTTCACATGCCACCCAAGGCACCCACTTAAATTCACGATCCACCCAAGGCGCCCACTTAACCACCCCTCCCCCCCCATGTCCCACCACATGTTTATCTGGTTAAGTGTTACTTAATTCATTAGAACCGTAACCTTGTAAAGACCTCCCACATTAGACTAGCACTTGCGGCGACTGGATTTGCCGGGCGTGTTCGGGTAGTTTTATATCGCAAACGAGCCTAACCTCGTGCCTTTACAAATGTTACGCATTTAATTCATGCCTTTGACCTCTCTTATTAGACTGGCATTTGTGGCTGCTGGGTTTGCGGGGCGGGTCCGGGCAGTCTTACACCACAAAAGAGTCTAACCTCATGTCTTAGGCGGTTTATTATTACACACCTTTATTTAACCCCAAAGTGGATTAATATCCCTGTTCAAATTTGTAAATAAATTCCAACTATACTTGTGTCCATAATTGTCACCTAAATTATGTCTATTTATTTCAGGTATACAAATTATACCAATTATTGCCTCAAATTAATTTTATGCCTTTTAAGGCCATTACATGCCAATCCTCAATATATGTGTATTCAATATTACCCCCCTTGTCCCCACGTTGTTCGTTCGTTTATCATGACATATATATATATACACACACATTAGATTAGCAATTAGTCTAAAACATAAAAGGGAAGAAACACCGCAAATTTTGCATAACACACAAATTGGATCTAACTTACAAATATAGATTACAACATATCTAGCATAAACTTGGTATTGTCATGAATCTAAACATAGGCCTAAAGGTGTGAACTTGCATATATGAATATAGTTTTCACCCAAGACTTGCATATATGAATATAGTTTTCACCCAAAACTTGCATAGGCCATAGTCACAAACTTGCATAAAACTATGTACGTCATAGATCTAAACCTAAAGGTGTAAACTTGCATATATGTGAATCCAATTTCTACCTAAACTTGCATATAGTCATTTTACTTGGTTCACATGTAAACTTGTGTACAATTCACATAGAAACTAGCATATAATCTACACCCAAACTTGCATATAAAATGATGTCAAACATGAATCAAGTTGAACATAGGTAATTGGGCATATACAAAGGAATCCACAACAAAAACTGTCATTATGAACAACTAGCATATATTCACAAAATATCACATTTTTTTAATGTTTCACAAACATAGCCATATATCCCAAATTATAACTCAACCCAATTAATTTGTTAATTATCTTATTAAAGAAATTGAACTCCCAACTCAAAGAAGGTCTTGAGTTCTGGGATCCGTGTTCTGAAATTGATTTAGCTCGCCTTTGAAGTAGACAAATTTGTTGTTGTTGTTATATACTTGAGTTAAATTGAGTTGATTAGCTTTTCTTTGCTCCTAGTCGGTGGCGGCTACTCTAGGTTGCAGGGAGATAGCATGACGGCCATGGTTCTAATTTTAATTAGGTTTTAGGGTTTGAGTCTACATGTGTTTATATAGAGATTAGGATTAATTTAGGCCATCTAATCAACCTAGAAGAAACCTGAACCATCCAAAAAGGCAACTCAGCCCTAATGACTCAGCAGCAGCTCTGAATTGGGCTTAATTCAAATCTGCCTGAGGGGTTAGGTTGACCCCCAGGTCGACCTGTAGGGTAGGTCGACACTAAGGTCGACCCCTTGGTCGACCTGGGCTGGGGCGGGAAATTTCCCGCCCTACCCGATTTAGAGTCTGAATTCGTTTTTGAATTTGAATTTGAATTTCCTGAAAACTTTTGACAGCCATAACTTCTTCATACGAAGTCCAATTTACGCAAACTCGGACTCTATCTCAACCAGCCGAGACAAACACAATGGCGTAACCATTTCCCTTGATTCTCACATTTAAAATTAATTATTCCTAAATCCGTTTGTTTAATGTTAACAGAAAAAACAGGGTGTTATAGAAAATAATTTGTCAAGATGGATATTAAGTGTACTTGGTTTTATTGTTGGTTTTTGATGTTATTGTAACCAAACTATTTCTCCGCTGCAATAAAAGTTGTTTTAAAATTTTCAAGTACCAATATATGTGTCTGTCTTGTTATATTCTGTTCTACACACCAATAATATTCCATGAAAGTTAATGCATTCCCTTTGAGAGTGACATTAATGGACGTGGGGTGTTACACGTTGTAATGTTTTGGAATTCATATTTCCAAAGATTTTGGTTTGAGATCCTGAAGTGAAATCTACTTTGACATAAAAGGTAGATAAGTATTTCAAATGATTTGAAACAAGAAATCGGGAAATAAGTCCAAAGGAATAATTTCTATAAAATGAATTGGATTTCAGAAAATCTAAATTTAGGGATTAAGCCTAAATGGGTAAATTGGAAAGTTGCATATTGTCTGATGCATTGTAGATCCATACGTCTATTATTTATGATAGTTGTATGTGCACCGACAATCTAGTGGAGTAAACATGTTCCATATTATATGGCATGGTCTCGTGATATGCCTTATTTAATACAAGTTAATTATAATTGTAAAGTTTCTCATACTAGTCCTATGACTGACTCGTAGTGTGTTTTTCCCTTCCAAACTCGGGTGTCCATATTTTCCACATGGGCAATCGAGTAGTTTGTTTTGCAGATTATTTCATTGAGCTGGACCGTGGATTGAAGCTTAAAGCTGTGTCCAGAGCATTAATAGTCTTCCACTGTATTAGTTTATGTTTCCATTGCACTGTATTACATTTATTGTAAATTTATCTTCCGCTATATAATATTCGATGTACTCTGATATTCTGTACTCTGATTTAACATTATTATGATGTTTATAAAAGTCTTCTGTTTTTGTTCTGATGTGTTGTTCACCCAAAGTTAATAATCCGAGGAACTCCGACTTTCGGATAGGGCCTTACAGTCGATTCGAAGGGCAGGGAAATTCGGGTTGTTACAAATATTATATGCATTGATAAACATGTTAAGGAAAATAATAACCATGAAATTAAAAATTAGCTTAAATGGTCAGTTTTTCTTTCATTATCTCGTTATTTTCTAATTAATCAAGTTTTTGCTACGCTTCTAAGGACAACATTTCACACTGCATATATTATTGTACAAAAATAATACATAAAGGACTATTTTTATTTAGGCCATTTTTCAATACGTATAATAGAAATAGGCCACTTTCAAAACTATTTACAAAAATAGGCCACTTTCAGTTCAACTGAAGGCATCCCGGATGCCGCCATTTTTTTTATGAAAGCGGCGTTTGAGATGCTGCTTAATCGTAAAATCGTTGCCGTTATCCTAGATAATGCCAGTTAGCGTTATCCCAGATAATTCCCAGAGAGCTTTAACCCTTCATCCCCTTTTCTTCCAACTCCCATTCCCTCCCTTCGTTGTTTTTCACAACTCCACTTCTTAAAAAAAGCTCTTTTCCCCATTTTATGAAACTCATGCAAAATTGTAATCATCTTTCTATTATAAGATCCTCTCATCAATCAACTAACTATTGATCCCATTTTGTTTTCAAGGTATGGGTATTTACATTATAATTTTATAATATACGATTTTCGGTTTGTTTTGACGGTTGTTTTGTTGTACATAGTGAAATTATTGTTGCTTTGTATGTAAAATGGCCGCTAAATGTATTCCTACCATATGTTATTATGATGGTGAATTGGTGGTAAATGATGATAACTTTGGCAAATACGTTGGAAGGTTGTATAAACCGGCAGAAGTAGTTCGAGGTTGTAACTTTGTTCAGTTGAAAGATTTGGTATATAAATCAACTAAGATTAAATCCGATTAATTTGACATTGATTTGGTATGTAACTAGCCTATGGATTCCGGATTGAAAGCCATTAAAATAGTCGATGATGATGATGTTGATATAATGTTTTCAGCGGATACGAAATCCATGGAGTTGTTTGTTATAAAGAGCAAACAAGTTCAAATAGTAGAAGAAACTGCTCCAGTAGTAGATAACGTTGAATGTCGAAATATTAATGAAAGAATTGGCCATCAAAATGTATTGTTGAGCTTCAATTACCCCAATTCTACTCAAGGAAGTTTCACACATATGATGGAAAGGTTGATTACATTTTGTTTATTTCTTGGTTCTATGAGCAAATGTTTTTATTGTTGTTCTTAAGTACTTTGTTTGTCATGCAGTTTTGTTACTCAATAACCAAATCCTTTTTGCTCTGCCGAACCGTCAAATTATTGCTTGTTCCCATTCATGCATCCTACACAATCTGAATTACAACATTTAAGTCAAAGGTATGTGAAATATTTACAGTTGACTTGTTGGTTTCGTATGCGAAAATAATACGTATTGTAACAACCCGTGTTCCGACGGACTGATTTTTTTCAAAAACCCAATCCATCGAAACCCATGTTGTTTTGCTTTGGTATCCTGCATAAAAGAAAGAGACATAGAACATGTTAGAGTTCGGAAAACATCTCACAGCGGAAGGAAAAAATATAATATAATTAAAACATAGCTTTACCTTAATAACAATACTGCTAAACCAGTATCCAAAGCTATACAGTCTCTGTCATGAACCTAACCTGCGAATGCTATGAGGAGGGGGTCAGAACATAAGTTCTATGTGAATGAATTTAAACTACACTTCTTAAATAATCCTACATATAGCGTTCAATTACATTTTCTCATTTATTAGGATATCGGTGTTATTAGCACTCTAAGCTTTCACATACACGTCGCACAAATCTACCCCCTAATAGATTAACATAATATAATATATATGTAGCTATCCCCCAAACTGAGGTACTCCCCGTGATATCTCACTCGCACGGTCTCCTCCGTATTGCCACAGTAATATGCCCAGTCCCTCATCCTATGCCATAGTAACGTACAACGCTACATCCGCATAGAACCACTATCGCTGTGCTATGTAAGCATACTGACAGCTATCCTTGAACTATTCGATCGAATTTGGTTCCATCATCGAATAATGCCCTCTAGTCTACGATACACCACTCAGAGAAGACATGGTTGTACCTATACTTTCCCACTTACGTACCATCAATCGTACTTGATGTTTCTACTTCACATAATCTATACTTGTGCACCGGAGTTCCATGGCAGGGCTACACCAGAAACATGGAACTCGGTTGGGAGCTTTCCTATTTCTGGACGGGCCCGCCTCTAAGGGTGTCCAATGTACATATATCCCTCGGGCCTGGTTTTTCTCTGGTGGCTATGGCCCCACCTCAGACCCCCCCCCCCTCAACTGGTAAAGGCCACACAAGCTAAGAGACCACCCCTAACAATCAAACAATCTAAACATCCATATGGGGTCTCCCCGCACCCATCCCTTAATAGTAAAGGTTAACGATCTCTAGGGGTTAGCTCTTGTCTTTTCGCATTCCTTAGGCTGCTAGTGACAGGCGTCCGACGATCTTGTTAACGTTTGGTCTTGACCCTCCACCTCCACCTGAAGCAACCGCCGAACCACCCTTAATGCCACCACGTACAACATTCTGACTACCCCCTACTTGTGCACTCAAGGCCCACCCACCCGGTAGTTCCGCACAGACCCAACCTCTGTAATCCTAGACCGAAGCTAAGCCACCACAGAGGACTACCAGAAGCACCTTTGACATCTCAGGAAGCCGCCTGCCTCCCCTTCCAGTCCGTTGGAGCCGCCAGAATAATGAACGTGCGCTCCCCTTGTGCCTTATGACACCGTGATGATCTACCTCGTAGGGCTATTCATCCTATAACGTACGGACTGCTTCAAGCGCCTTAGTTTTATCTGTCGTTAGACCCTGCGTCTAATCATTAGTTACGCGCTTGCGCTACCTTGTCGGTTTTCTCACTTAACTTGGTTATTCACATTTACTTCCTTTTCAAGTTTACCAAGTTATCCTTGCTTATTAATTCCATTTATAACTCAATCCTTTTAAGTTCATTAATAAGCCTACGACATGTTATTCTCATAATCTAATAATTATCCTTCTTATGGTTATAATAACATGTTTTACTTAATTTATAATTATGTACATCTTAATTCACATACACATTGGTTAAGAGAATAACTCTCGAAGTATCAACCCTGAAGATCGAAATCAACATCAAATTGACACTCAGTGAATTACTCAACTACACCAATCTTCTGTTATGTCATTCATATAACTTATGTTATCTTCACTTATAGATTTATTCTTGCCTTTATAGATTACTTAATCTTCAATTAAGTACAACTTTCCTTGTTACATAAGTTATTTCATCTTCCCTTATCGTTTCTTATAACTTACCTTATTCCATAAGTTTTTCTGTTTTCTCCATCGTTCATTATAACCTACCTTATTCCATAAGTTATAATTCCCATTCATCCCTAGGACAAGCCTACCTATTATCGTTTCCTTTTCTTAAGCTCATTCATAATAGGTTATTATTAGCATTCCCCATTTTGGCATTAATTAAGATTTACTTTATCCTTCCCAATTCTTTAACGAGTTTACTTAACCCTACTCAATTGAATTGGTTCGTAACACCACTACAGATTTAACTAGGTTAAGTATTCCAATTTAATGAATTATCCATGCCACCCATGTCACCCACTTCACCCTTTTTTAATCACATGTCGTACCATATGTATTATCTTGGTTAAGTGTTCATTAATTCATTATAACCGTAATCTTGTAAGACCTCCCACATTAGATTACTGTTTGCGGTTGCTGGATATGTCGGGCGGTTCCGGGCAGGCTAATACCGCAATCCGAATCTAACCTTGTTTCCTTGCATTATTACGCATCTAGTTTCTGCCTCTCACATTAGATTACCAAATTGCAGTTGCTGGATATGCCGGGCAGTTCTGGGCTGGCTTATATCGCAATTCGAATCTAACCTCGTATCTTAGGCGTTCATTATCACTTTTTTGATTCAAGTCCCACTTTCAAAAGTTTGATTATAATATATTCCAATTACCCATAATTTCCAGTCTAAGTTATGTTTATAATTTTAAATCCAAATTATGCCTATAACCCCATGTGTACAAGTTATGCCAAATTATGCCCAAACCAATTTTCATAGTTATTAACAATTATCCTAAATCTCATGTATACAAGTTATACTCAATTATGCCCAAACCAATTTATGCGAAATCTCATGTATACAAGTTATATTCAATTATGCCCAATTCGTAGTCATCAACAATTTACGCCAAATCTCATTTTATTACATATTTCCCAACTTTTCCCAATCATTCTAACGCTATTCGTACACAAATCTCAATGCAATATGTTAGGCTCGAAGATAGCCTAGCTAAAAAAAAGAAGGGAGGAAAACAAGCATAGGCATGAAATAATTGTTCATAATAACAAGTTAAATATACGATGATAAAATTAGGCATAGGTGAATACTAGACCTGATCTCCAAACAATAGTGAACTAATATGATTCTAGTCCAAATCTTAGATCCAATTACTTATTAGGTATTTTAATCTATAAGTACAACAAACTCACTTTATCGGATTAGCACTTCAATATGTTTATTATGTGTGTAAATGGGGAATGGCGAATGATAGATCTACTATTATACATAAAATGTATTTTAAATCTGCTCACTTGTATGCTATCCCAATTCTAGATCTGATCCATAATTTTCTCCCTTTTTGTGCAGCATAGATCTAGGCATCTGAATTATTTTCTTTTATTTTGAAGTAGAGGAATCCTTGCTCTATCTTTTATTTTAAGAAGAGATTTGAGAGAAGAGAGAGAGAGGAAGCCATAGCAGAGCTCCAGCATAGCCGCCAAATTGTGAGGTTTAGGGTTAGGTCTAAGGGTTTATTTATAGGTGTGGTAGCAAGCTATGGTCCTTTAGATCTAATTTAAAACTCCATCAGAGCCAGCCACGTCATCCAACCAATAGGAATTGGCCACGTCGCAACGTCCTTCAGCCAAAACAGTCCATGTGTACAGTATGACGCGCAGGGATGTCATCCCCATATATATATATATATAATCTATTTATTTATTTTTATTAACTTATTTATTTATTTGAAATTTGATTTATTTATTCGCGTATAAATCAAATTTCAAACATCCTTTTTTCGCTTGCTTATTTGTTCGCGCGCAACCTCTATTTTGAATTATGTTCATATGTATTCAACTCTTGCGCGCATGCTAATCTTTTATATGCGAACAATTTCAAATTTCAAACCAACTTATATTTATTTTTCCTCTTTTGAAACATTCTCTCAATTAAACCCCATTTAAACCCTTTTCATACTAAGCCACTTTTTGACTGCTTTCACACTAAGCCACTTTTTTAGCCATTCCCCTCTAGAATAAAAAAATATGGCGCGGGAGGGGATCGAACTCAAAACCTCTTGTGTACAAATCACATATACTAACCAAATGAGCTACCAAGTCTTTTGTTAACAAAACTTATGACAATGTTACACATTATTATTTTCTCATTCCTCTTTTTCATGTTTTGTTGCAATATTTAATTTAAAGATATCTTCTTCATTTTAAATTAGTTTCCTACAAACTATAGGTCTAAATCTACCAGAAAATCGCACGAAGCAATGACGCTAGTTTCGTGACCAAATTCTGCAGGCTCTTCAAATTCTCCTTTTATTTCTTTTTAATTGTTTGCATGCATTTCTTCGCATTTCATTGCATTTCTTCTTATTTCATATATTGCATGTAATTTCTTTATCAATCTTTTTCTTTAGTTCACTGCATAAACTTCTTACATGCAATTATATTAATATTATTTAATTTTTCCTTTAAATATATCTATGCATATAATATATACATATATGCATATTTTTATTACATTAAAAATGGGGGGTGTTATATTCTCCCACCCTTAAGAATTTCGTCCCCGAAATTCGATAGGGGTAAAATATATAATCCCTCGCATCAAACCATCACGTGTGCCTCCAATTTTTGCAAACATTGTGCGCAGGTGCAAAATGAAATACATCATAGTAATACATGTATGCCTAATTGGTACCACCTATATGTATGTAAGCTTTTAAAAACTCTTTTAAAACACGATGCTCACATCTTAAATATACTTGCAGTTTTATATGAATGCAATATTTTTGAAAAATCAAAACATTTTTCACCCAAATTTTCCCACACTCTTATAGAATAAGAGCATAATTCATCCAATTTTTGCATCCAAAATCCTACCAACCATCATTAAATTCAAAATTTAGAAAAATCTAATTTTCAAATTCGATTTCTTATGTTACAAAAAGGTATAAAACGGAAAAATTCACTACTTCCGTTTTTCTTTTATGTACCTTTTCTAATTGTACTTGGATTTTTATGTAACTATTCTATAAAGATTTCCTATTTTCCTATCCAAGTACAACTACATAAGAAAATTTTCTCTTCTTTTTCAACTTATCTTGGAAAAATTTCATTTTTATTCATCTTTTCTTAAGATTTTCATTTTCTTTTCTCGTCACGTTTGTTGCTTTACTGAATTTGTTGTTTTCTTTTTAGTTGGGCTATTCTCTTTCTTAGCTTATTTTTTTTATTAAGCCTTTCCATCTTCCGACATCTTACATAGCTACTATCAAGGGCCAAGAATCATAAGACCAATTCACTAAAGAAAAGCCCAACCACAAACTCTCAACGTTTACTTGCCCTTCCACTATCTAGTAATCACTACTAGTCCATGTTGTGTATTACTAGCCTACACTTTTTTTAAGCAACAATCCTTGGCTCCATAATGCTTATGCATTCTACGAGAATTTGTTTTTATTATTCCAAGATAGTCCTTTCTATTTACTTCCTAACCTCCAACCTTTGCCGCATTTCCTAGGTACTAATCCTTATCTGCTCCATTTTTTTCAAAACACGGTTTGGCCTCTCTTTTTATTAATTTTTTCTTCCAAAACTTAAAAGTGGTAAAACTTTATTTTCTTTTCCAAAACTTACTTTTGCCAAACCATAAAAACATGTCACAACAAAAACGCAAAACAATTTTTTTTTTTTTTTTTTTTTTTTGAATCACAAAACTGGAGTAGATAAGGACAACTATCGGGTTACATTTTTTCTTCCTACAATGTTAATTTTGACTGCTTTCTACAAGGTGTAAAAACCTACTCTATTCTTACTCTTTACAACATATTTTGTCCACTTTTTAAAAAAATAAACAAAATTTATTGTCCAAAGAATAGAGATTTTCAAAACTTTCTTTACAAAATGCTATCTTTTCTTTTCAACCTTTTCATATACTATAATATGAAAACTAGCGAGCTATACATGCTCTATAATATGCACCTTTTCAAGAAGGAACAAGAAATCATTGTTTTACAAAATATACCCCACTTTACATTAAGACCCAATATACACTCTTTTCAAACATCAAAAATACTTTTAATATTAAAAGTTGAAAACACCATAAATTCTTTCGCCAAAACCTTTACAATTTCAAGTTCTTAAAAGTTTAACAAATGGGTTAGACTCATAATGGGCTTCCAACTCACCTTGGCTTTCCTAGATTCCCACGAATTCAATTCTCTTGACTATATACACCCCTAATCCATTTTCCACTTTTTAACCTTTTTCTAACTTATAAGGTTTCACCCTAAACCCACTAATCTAAATTGCTAACATTTCAGTTTCTATCATATGGGATACATCTTTCTCTAATACCAAACATAATGTACACTTTCCAACCAAAATCACCTAAGGGTCTCAAAATTTCTATGTTCATTCCTTTAGTGTACCAAACAAATATCCCATTTCTTTCCATATTTTACTCTTTCTATCTAGTTGGCTTCCTTATGGATCTAAGTTTATATATAATATATTTATATTTTATAAAATACAAATACGTTCACTCATTATCTATATAGGGATCCTAAACCGAAGCTCTAATACCAAATATAACAACCCGTGTTCCGATAGGCCGAATTTTTTTCAAAAATCCAATCCATTAAAACCCGTGTTGTTTTTCTCTGGTATCCTGCAGAAAAGACAGAGACATAAAACATGTCAGAGTTCGGAAAACATCTCACGGCGGAAGGAACAATATACAATATAATTAAAACATAGCTTTACCTTAATAACAATACTGCCAAACCAGTATCCAAAGCTATACTGTATCTGTCATGAACCTAACCTGTGAATATTATGAGGATGGGGTCAAAACATAAGTTCTGTGTGAATGAATTTAAACTACACCTCTTAAATAATCCTACATATACCATTCAATTACATTCTCTCATTTATTATCTTATCGGTGTTATTAACACTCAAGGCTTTCACACACATGTCGCACCCATCTACCTCCTAGTATATTAAGCTAATATAATGTATATGTAGCTATCCCCCAAACTGAGGTACACCCCGTGGTATCTCACTCGCACGGTTTCCTTGTATCGCCATAGTAATATGCACAATCCCTCATCCTATGCCATAGTAAAGTACAATGCTACATCCGCATAAAACCACTATCGCTGTGCTACGTAAGCGTACAGACTGTTATCCTCGAACTATTCGATCGAATTTGGTTCCATCATCGAATAATGCCCTCTAGTCTGTGATACACCACCCATAGCAGGCATGGTTGTACCTAGACTTTCCCACGTACGTATCATCAATCACACTCAATGTTTCTGCTGCACATAATCTCTACTTGTTCACCCGAGTTCCGTGGCAGGGCTACACCAGAAACACGGAACTCGGTCGGGAGCTTTCCAATATTTTTATGGGCCCGCCTCTATGAGTGTCCAATGTACAGATATCCCTCGCGTTTGGTTTTTCTATGGTGGCTATGGCCCTACCTCAGCCCCTCCCTTGACTAGTAAAGACCACACGAGCTAAGCGACCACCCCTAACAAGCAAACAATCTAAACATCCATGTGGGGTCTCCCCACACTCATCCCTTGATAGCAAAGGTTAACGAACTCTAGGGGTTAGCTTTTGTCTTTTCGCATTCCTTAGGATGTGGTGACAGGCGTCCGATGATCTTGTTATCATTTGGTCTTGACCCTCCTTCTCCACCTGAGGAAAACGCCGAACCACCCTTAATGCCACCATGTACAACATTTTGACTGCCCCCTACTTGTGAAGTCAAGGCCTACCCACCTGGTAGTTCCGCGCAGACCCAATCTCTGTAATCCTCGCCCGAAGCTAAACCACCACAGAGGACTACCAGGAGCACCTTTAACATCTCAGGAAGCCGCCTGCCTCCCCTTCCAGTCTGTTGGAGTCGCCAGAATAATGAACGTGCGCCCCCCTCGTGCCTTATGACACCGTGATGATCTACCTCGTTGGGCTATTCATCCTACAACGTATGGACTGCTTCAAGCGCCTTAATTTTATCTGTCATTAGACCCTACGTCTAATCATTAATTACGCGCTTGCGCCACCTCATCAGTTTTCTCATTTAACTTGGTTTTTTACATTTACTTCTTTCTCAAGTTTACCAAGTTATCCTTGCTTATAAATTCCATTTATAACTTAATCCTTTTATGTCCATTAATAAGCCTACGACATGTTATTCTCATAATCTAATAATTATCCCTCTTATGGTTATAATAACATGTTTTACTTAATTTATAATTAAATACATCTTAATTCACATATACATTGGTTAAGAGAATAACTCCCGAAGTATCAACCCCGAAGACCGAAATCAACATCAGATTGACACTCAGATAATTACTCAACTCAACCAATCTTCTGCTATGTCAGTCATATAACTTATGTCATCTTTACTTGTAGATTTATTCTTGCCTTTACAAATTACGTAATCTTCAATTAAGTAATACTTTCCTTGTTACATAAGTTATTTTGTAACAACCCGAAAAATCAGAACCAATTTAAATTTTTTATTTTGGCAATTTTAATGAATTTTGAATATTTAAAATGAATTATATTAAATAATAACAATGAGAAATTTATTTTGAAAAGAATTAGAACATATACATTTATTTGAATCGACATTAGAATATAAAATATTTATTTTAATTATAAAGGAATTGAAAATGGCGCGGTAGTTTGAAAATTCGATTTCAAATTTCAAACGAATGTACAGGATTCAAAATAAAACGGATTTTAGTGAAACTAAAACTATTAGAATCTATTTGAGAATATTTTGCAACGAATCCGAAAAATTGAAATTTCATAGCGGGAAAAAAGTTATGCCCAGTTGAAAATTCAGAATAGTCGCTATGGAAAATATAACCCTTAAAAATGAAAATTTTGCAAACGACCTCCGTTTTCGACGAAACCACGTTTTTTGGATCCAGAATGTCAAGTTATCGCTAGATTCCAAAATTCATAATTTTTGAAATCAATATGTGAGCGTGAAAACAGAAAATGTGTTTTGTTAGTTTTAGTCAATTTTGATTGACCAGAAAATGGGCATTTTTCAAACGGTCTCCAAATTTGACGAAATTAGATTTGTTAGGACGGCATCGTCAATATGAAGCTAGAAATAATTTTTTTGGAATTTTTAGAGTCTGTATGTGGCCCCGGTAAATTGAAATGCGCGTTCAAATTCAATATATAGATTTATATTTTTGATTTTGATGAAAACCATTGAAACGATGGAATTGGGTTACGAAACATATCCCATTGTGTTCAGAATGGGGGTAATTAGCTGGGGATGGCAGTCGATGAGTTCGATTTCAACATAAAAAGTTGGGTTTGAAAGTTAAAAATAATGTGTATATATATATATATAACCCCCCCTCATCACTCTCCTTCCCCGTTGACTTCATTTCAAAAAAAAAACAAAAAAAAAACTAAATCGCGCTCCTCATCGAGCCCCTCGCCGTCGATGGCGGCGCGCTACCCTCCCCTACGTTGGTCGCGCCCCCTCCTCAGGCGTACCCGCTTTTCCCTCCTCCTCCTTCTCCATTTCCCACTTTTCCGCGCCCTAGCCCCCCCCAAGTCGAGCATATCTGCCGCCGCCCAATGGCCAGCCGCCGCCGCCTGTGAGGACCCCCACCCTCTAGCCTCCGACCGCCGTTCTAGTGAACTCCCCCCCCCCAACACAGTACGTTTTTTTTTTACTTATTTATTTATTCATTTTTTCTTTTTATTTATATATTAAAACATTGATTTTTTTTCTTCTGATTTTAATATAATAGAAAGGAGGTGATTTTTCTCATATGAAGTAGCGAATGAAAAACAGATTTTTTATACAAATAAAAATATGATATTTATATAATAGAGATAATAAAAATATAATTTTTATATTATAGAGAGAATAAAAATATGATTTTTATATTAGAGAGATAATAAAATATGATTTTTATATTATAGAGATTATAAAAATAGGATTTTTATATAATAGAGAACATGAAGATGTGATTTATATATATTCATTTGCGATAGAAAAAATTTATTTTTAACTATGTAGCGTTGTTATAAAAATATGAAATTTATTTTTAGAAAGATAAAAATATAATTTTTAGCCTATGTATGTTATTTATAGGATAATCATACAAAGAAATAATTATTGATTGGTTAAAAATATAATTTTTAACGTAGGTATACTACATAGATCGACAATCAAAGCACGACAGAATGGAACCTAAAGGTAAGAACTCCTGTGACGGCAAGGAATTTCGCTCGATCCGAAGCAGTCGCTAAACCGACCCAGACCATTCGAAACTCCTTATCGTTTTGAGAACAAGACAAAATAGAACGCACACGGAAGAACATTTCATTGTATATTACAACAATGCATGAGAATACAAGAATATACAGAGTATAAATGAATAAATATTACACAGAAATATCAGAGATTTAAATTACATTTAAATACATCGCAGCAGAAATAATACAATACACAACTAGAAGAGATACACAGATACAAAGCTTTCCGGATATCATTCCAGCTGTAAACCAGGATCCTGTGAATATAAATCTGCAAAACCAAAACAACTAGCTGCCCATGTCAAAATAGGGGCACCCAGAGTTTAGGTTAAAACAATAAACTCCAGGTCAGTCATGGGACTGGTGTGAGAACAAAAAACAGTAATCTTTATTTTTAAAGTTAGGTAAATCAAGGGACCACGCCGTATAACACGGAACGGGTTTCCTCCCAAGAATACCAGTGCATAAAACAAACAACGCAATGCTAAATAAAGAAAAATGAAGCTGTTATAAGACCCATGTCCTATCACACAATGCAACGCAAGCCGGGGGATAGGGCTTTCCCTTATAACAGCCAAAGAATGCTTGATACGTTTAAAAACAAATCATTTGATACTATAATAAGTGTATAGTGTTTAAAATGATTTCAATCATAAATATCAATCATAGGCGGCATGGGTACCATATATCATGTCGCCATACTAGTTCTACAATTAAAACCGCAAATGTCATGTATTTGGAAATTGGATTTCCATCTATGAACAGAGGCTAGGGATCGTCCTCTACCGATTCGAGACTCTCTAGCCCGAGCCTCAGGCAAGCGCGCAGGCAAGCCTTGGATCGTCAGGGCCGGTCCACCGATGTGGATTATTATGCCTGAACACTACGTTTCCCCGCCCTTTGGGGCGTAAATGAGCCAACGAATGGCTCCATCGGACCCGGATCGTCTGATCTAACCGAGGCGCCTCGCAACAACAACAACCACACAGGTGAAAAGTATATAAATGTCAGGGCTGGTAGGTCACTGATACCACCCTAGCTAGAAAGAAACGCATGTCCTCCCTGAGGTCCTCTCCCGTTTTTGGTTCACAACCGGGGTGCGAGGCTCGCGAATCAACGCTACACAAAGCTACGCCACAAAGGCCGTGCTTTGATCATCAACCACAAGACTTTGCTTTTCAACAGAAGCCTTGATCATTTGCATCTTAGCATGCCACACAGGCAAACCATTCTATGCAACCGATATCAGTCACACAGAATGGAATCCGATGTCAGACACACAATCCATTTACAAGTCCGTTCTGGGTCTGAACGAAACCGGAGGCACCTAGTACCCCGCATATCCATCGATCTCCAAGTAAGTCTGGACGATCACCAACTGTTTCCATCTTCTTGGGTGTACATCCCAATCAAGATCATCAGTAATCACTCAAACGATGTGAAGACCTACGGTCCTCGACCACCGTCTTCATCTTCGACTTATCGTCATATCAGTTATTCAGAATGGGATAAACCCGGTCTTTCCAAATAACTCGCGTATAATTTAAATAAGTGTTACTCAAACACAACATACGCCTCATTCCAATTCATTAGTCACTAACCGTAAATTAATCAAGAGAATAATTTCCCAAATATTAACCCCGACGGCCGAAACCAACATCAGATCAATATCCAGAAAACCATTCTGCTTGGCTGACCGACAGTTAGTTTCTAAATTTCACATTCATAAGGAAAGGTTCCCATTAATTTTATCCAAGATAAATTCCTTGAATTTATTCTCTAATCTTCTTTTGAATTTCGATTCAACTAGTCGGGATTAACAAACTTTACCGAAGTAATCATTTGTTTTAATTTCCCAATCCCAACCTATTCATCCCATGAAGTTAAACTGGTAATACTTCATATCTAACACTACGGTGTTATCGGTAAATTCAATTACCATTTCACGTTCAAATCTAATTAAAGATTTAATTATCGCCTGGAGCAAAACTGGTGATACTCCATTCTCAATCATTTCAATCTAATTAAAGATTCATTAAAACTCCACTTAGTTTTAATCTGTGACTGGGTTAAAGAATCAGTGTCATTTTAAAACACGGTTCGCGATAAACCCAAAATCACATTCATTAATTATCGGGTTAAAGAACAAGTGTTATTTAAAACAGTGTCCACGATAAACCCAAAAGTCAACATCAATTCAATTAAATGTCATTTAATTGGTACACTTCATCAAATCTAAAGAAAAAGATTTAATCTTTTCTCAACTGGGTTCAAGAACAGTGTTAATGAAGACACCATTCACGACAAACCCAAATCACATTTGATATTAAATACAAGGCTCTGAATAGAAAATATATCGGCTTATATTCAATATCAAATTCTACGACTAACAAATGTCGTATTGGGAATAACGATATATATGTGTGTGTGTATATATATATATATATATATATATCTTCCAAATTCCCATAACAATATCTGTATCATCACGAAACCCAACATCGAAATATTCCGAAGACAATTTCGATTCAAATCCATTCCAATTCAAATATTGGAAATTCCGGTTATTTTCAAAACCATTTCAAATTCAATTTATTTATTTAAAAATAAATCGAATTATAATTCTAGTTCAAAACTAGTTCATTTCGATAAAAATCTATTTTTATCTTTTCAAATATGGAGTTTTTCATCCCAATTCTTTCTAAATCATTTCTTATGATTTTACACAAATTATTACTATTTTTAATAATTTTATCAAGGCCCGTACAGTCGATTTCCATCAACGGTCATCGAACTGCACTTACAGCGACTTTTTCCAAATTTGATTTGGACATAATTCCAAATCCAACCGTTAGATTTCAAATTTCTAATATTCCTTAGAAAGCTCTTTTCGATATGAACCCAACGGTTCCGGTTTTAGTAGGATCCGACGGTCGGATCTCCCGTAATATCCGTTCGAAGTCAATGGTCAAAATTCGCGAACTGCCGCGGCGCGGCGCGTTCTATTCAGGCCATTATATTATATATATAATATATACTTCGTCGATTTCAATTCAAATTGATTTCTAATTCAATTTCAATTCGAATTCATTTCTATTCATTTTCATTTCAAAACGATTTCAATTCTATTTAGATTCATTTCAAAACGATTTCAATTTTATTCGAATTCATTTCAAAACGATTTCAATTCTATTTCAATTCTATTCGAATTCATTTCAAAACGATTTCAATTCTATTTCAATTCTATTTAGATTCATTTCAAAATGACTTCAATTCTATTCCAATTCTATTCCAATTCTATTCGAATTCATTTCAAAACGATTTCAATTCTATTTCAATTCTATTCGAATTTCGAACCATTTCAGTTTATTTCGAATTTCAAATCAATTGAATTAGATTCGAATTTCAATTCACTTTAATATTCACTTCAATTTGAATAAAATCGATATAAATATCGTTCACGTTAAAATGGCGTCAATCTATCAACGCCGCTTCATATATTTCGATTTTCAAATATTCTATTTCAAATATTTCTTTTTCAAATATTTCTAATTTAAATATTTCTTTTTCAAATATTTCTAATTTAAATATTTCTTTTTCAAATATTTCTTTTTCAAATATTTCTAATTTAAATATTTCTTTTTCAAAACTGGAATGAGGCCCAATCAATTACCATATAATGTTAATTATATGGATTTTCTACAACACATGTATATATCAACAACGATGAATAATCAACCATCATCCAAAGTGCATTCTACACTGTATAAGCATCAAATATAAATATTCAACGCTTATAACAGTCTGTCAATCAATCGATCGACATACAACTAAACAATCGGGATTAGTGTACGTCAAATATCATCCCAATACCCGTGTGGGGTTTCAAACAATCAAACATAGATTTTATTTGTGCAGTTGGGCGATGTGTAAAATTTATCGTCCCAATCAATGTCCTTCAAATAGGTGTACATAAACAAACCGTCCCGTTTGTAAATGAATATTTATTTATTCACATTCACGTTAAAAATTATATTTTTAACGATCAAATATTTTATTTTAACACATAAATTTTTATTCAGTTCATTTACAAAATAAAAATGATATTTTTATTTTTCTAACTTACTTTAGAAAATTTCGGCGGCATAACGGCACGATACTAGAAACGGGACAAGGCCTAGCCTTATCCCCGGTCTAGTGAAGGCCCACGCCATTCACACATCAATCAAATCAATTTCATTTCACCAAACAATTCAATTCAAACCAAGTAATCTAACCAACTACACAACCAAACAATTAAACAAACAAGCCATCCATGGTCTGTGGATGACGGGTGTCGGGTGCTACTAAACACCGTCTGCATCCTAGTATATATATATAACTAGAAAAAGAAATTTAAAGTGAGAAGTTCTCACCAATAGCTAAACCACACGCCACGACTCTTCTTATGTAGAACATCTTCGCCGTGCTTCCACTTGGTCCCATCGCACTCTGTTTCACACGGTATGCATTAAAAATCACATTTTTATTTCAACGCTATATATATAAAAGATTATATTTTTAACACGCTTTTAAAATAGACAAAGATTATATTTTTACAACGCTATTATATAGACAAAGATTATATTTTTACAACGCTACAAAATATATAGTTTCCGCCCTTTTAAATATAAAGTTCACACCTTTTAAAATATAAAGTTCACGCCTTTTAAAATATAAAGTTTTCGCCTTTCAACTTCTAAAGTTCTCACCTTTTAAATTCTAAAGTTTTCACCTTTTTAATTATAAAGTTTTCACCTTTTAAATTACAAAGTTTTCACCTTTTAATTATAAAGTAACCGCCTTTTTCGTCCAAAAAATCTAATTTTTATGTTTTTTTTAAATATATGAATAAAGATCATTTTTTTCTTATCTAAAACAAATTCTATTTATTTTTCTCAAAAAATTCTATTTCTTTTTCTAAAACAAATTCTATTTATTTTATTTAAAAAAAAATCACTCCTTTTCCTATAAAGATCATATCTCATATATGCTATCATATACATTAACCACCATATTTTAATATCGATATTTGCCTTATAAAAATCGTATTTTTATATTACCTTTCAAACAATAAAAATCATACCTTTTCATATATAAAATTCCTATCTTAGCATATACTTTACAAATGGGAAAAACTGATTTTGAATAATACTTTATAAGTAGAAAACTGATTTTAAATAAGGATTTCTTTATGTAAAAACTTACATTGCTCGAAGGAGGAGGGGAAATGCTCGCTGTCCCGAGGGTGTTGGTGGGCGCCGGAGGTGCTCAGGGTCGGGGCTTCGCTGGTCGTTGTTGGAGGCGGGTTTTCTCAAATCGATTTGGGGTTTTGGTTGGGGCGGCGCATTTCAGAGGAGGGCGGAGGGCCTGTGGTCGTGGGTTGGGGGTGTGCGGCCATTAGAGGCGGCGGTGGTGGTCCAAGTCAGCGCGGGGGGGGGGGGGGGATGGCTAGGGCTAAGGACTGGCGCCTGGGAGGTAGTGGAGAGGAGGGGTTGGGGAAGAAGGAGGAGGTGCGAAGGAGGGGGGGCGATGGATGGTGGCGGGATCGGAGCGGCGACCGTCGATCTGTGGGAGGGCGCCTCCGTTCGATTTTTTTTCTTCCAGCATTGAACGAGAATGAGAAGGTAAGGGGAGGGAGGGGGTTCTGAACAAGAAAGGAAGGGGAGGGGGGTTTTGGGAAAAAGGGTTTTATTTATTTATTTAATTAATTTAATTTCAAAAAGTTGACTTTCTCGTTCGAACTCCAAACGAGCCCCAACGACTGTCGTCCCTAGCGTATTACCCCCATTCCAAACACAATGGGATTTGCCACTTAAGCTAATTCGGCTGTTTCGACTAGTTTTTATCAAATTTAAAATATAATTCAGTATATTTTCAATTTGAACGCACATTTCAATTTACCGGGGTCACATACTAGTTCTAAAAATTCCAGAAAAATACTTTCTGGCATCGTATCGACAATACGGTCCTGACAAAACTAATTTCGTCGAATTATGAGACCGTCTGAAAAATGGCCAATTTCCAGTCGATTAAAATCAACTAAATTTGGTCAAACACGTTTTCTCTTGTCACGCTCACATATTGATTTGAAAAATTATGAAATTTGGAATCTAGCAATAATTTGACATCACGGACCCAACAAAAGTGGTTTCGTCGAAATCCGAGGTCATTTGCAAAATTCCCATTTTTAAGGGCCTGAATTACATAGCGACTATTCAGAATTTTCAACTGGACATATCTTTTGATTCCCGCTATGAAATTTCAATTTTTCGGATTCGTTGGAAAGATATCATCAATTAGATCCTAATGTATTTGGTTTCACTAAAATCCGGATTGTTTTGCACCTGGTACATTCAATTGAAGTTTGAAATCGAATTATCGAACTACCGCGCCGTTTTCAATTCTATTTATAATTATATATAATTATTTATATTCTAACGACGGCTTATATAATATATACGTTCTAATTACATTCAAAATAAACTTCTCGTCGATATTATTTAAAATAATCTATTTTAAATATTCAAAATTCACTAAAATTGCCAAAATAAAATTTTTTAAACTGGCCCAGATTTTCGGGTTATTAAAATCTCCCCCACTTAAAACTTTTCGTCCCCGAAAATGAACGAAGTCGAAAGTGGTTTGATTAATTAACTCTATGTTCGATAAGGCTTCCATTCTCCAACTCTTCAGTTTCTGAGAATTTTCAAATTTTCAAAAATTTGGCTAACACCCTAAATTTTCGAAAAATTTCGCCATAACCTCCCCTGCACCGGGAGCCACGGGAAAATCCCGAAATTGCCATACAGGCCTTCTGATCTCAAAAAGAAAAAGAAAAAGCCAAGCGGCTAGCCAATAGGCTCATAAAATCATCATCACCCAAACAAAACAGTAAATTATGTAGTAAACATGTACCTATTTGTCGGGCAAATAAATTTTATTCTCTGCTCTAGCCTCCTTGCTATGACCTGTTCAATGTAAGTACAAGTATATGCAAGCAAATGCGACCGATTTTCAATACAATTCAATATTTGATACAATTAGGCGTAATGGTTCAAAATTATCAAACAATTAAAAAAACAACACAACCATCAATCATTTAGTGGATTAGAGTTTCAAATTCATAGTTTTGATACATATACAAAAATCAGATTTTTGATGCCAAATCACAACAATAAGCCCTATCTAATTTTGGTTCTCACACCAGTCTAATGGAAATATATAGGAATCCCACCTTCGAAACTCGAACATAAATGTTGATGATGCGATCGCTATCATCAATATCATCTCCGGGCGACTAGAATGTGATGCTATATCTATCCAATATATTAAAACTTTGAATATACGTTTGCAAGGCGTATATGCAAATTCTTTATATATTGGACTGTCCAAATCAATACAAATAAATAATCAAATACGAATAGTTGATTTAAAATTTCAAAACCAAACTTGTTTTCACTTTAAAAATTTACTCTTCACACTCGTTCTAGGATACTACTGATCCCATCTCTAACGAGTCATTCTCATTGGATATTACTAATCCAATATCTGATGAATTCTTTCGTATGGTTCTAATGTGTCTTGTTCTCTGAGCTTTGTAAACCAAAGCTCTGATACCACGTGTGACGACAAGGAATTTCGCTCGATCCGAAGCAGTCGCTAAACCGACCCAGACCGTTCGAAACTCCTTATCGTTTTGAGAACAAGACAAAATAGAAAGCACACGGAAGAACATTTCATTGTATATTACAACAATGCATGAGAATACTAGAATATACAGAGTATAAATGAATAAATATTACACAGAAATATCAAAGATTTAAATTACATTTAAATACATCGCAGCGGAAAAATAATACAATACACAACTAGAAGAGATACACGGATAGAAAGCTTTCCGGATATCATTCCAGTTGTAAACCAGGATCCTGTGAATATAAATCTGCAAAACCAAAACTACTAGCTGCCATGTCAAAATAGGGGCACCCAGAGTTTAGGTTAAAACAATAAACTCTAGGTCAGTCATAGGACTGGTGTGAGAACTAAAAACAGTAATCTTTATTTTTAAAGTTAGGTAAATCAAGGGACCACGTCGTATAACACGGAACGGGTTTCCTCCCAAGAATACCAATGCATAAAACAAACAGTGCAATGCTAAATAAAGAAAAATGAAGCTGTTATAAGACCCAGGTCCTATCACACAATGCAACGCAAGCCGGGGGATAGGGTTTTCCCTTATAACAGCCAAAGAATGCTTGATACGTTTAAAAACAAATCATTTGATACTATAATAAGTGTATAGTGTTTAAAACGATTTCAATCATAAATATCAATCATAGGCGGCATGGGTACCATATATCATGTCGCCATACTAG
The DNA here is from genome assembly GCA_030737875.1 of Allium sativum. Classification (NCBI taxonomy): domain Eukaryota; kingdom Viridiplantae; phylum Streptophyta; class Magnoliopsida; order Asparagales; family Amaryllidaceae; genus Allium; species Allium sativum. The sequence continues at coordinate 280,216,788 of CM060918.1, forward strand.
TTCTACAATTAAAACCGCAAATGTCATGTATTTGGAAATTGGATTTCCATCTATGAACCGAGGCTAGGGATCGTCCTCTACCGATTCGAGACTCTCTAGCCCGAGCCTCAGGCAAGAGCGCAGGCAAGCCTTGGATCGTCATGGCCGGTCCATCGATGTGGATTATTATGCCTGAACACTACGTTTCCCCGCCCTTTGGGGCGTAAATGAGCCAACGAATGGCTCCATCGGACCCGGATCGTCCGATCTAACCGAGGCGCCTCGCAACAGCAACAACCACACAGGTGAAAAGTATATAAATGTCAGGGCTGGTAGGTCACTGACACCACCCTAGTAAGAAAGAAACACATGTCCTCCCTGAGGTCCTCTCCCGTTTTTGGTTCACAACCGAGGTGCGAGGCTCGCGAATCAACGCTACACAAAGCTACGCCACAAAGGTCGTGCTTTGATCATCAACCACAAGACTTTGCTTTTCAACAGAAGCCTTGATCATTTGCATCTTAGCATGCCACACAGGCAAACCATTCTATGCAACCGATATCACTCACACAGAATGGAATCCGATGTCAGACACACAGTCCATTTACAAGTCCGTTCTGGGTCTGAACGAAACCAGAGGCACCTAGTACCCTGCATATCCATCAATCTCCAAGTACGTCTGGACGATCACCAACTATTTCCATCTTCTTGGGTGTACATCCCAATCAAGATCATCAGTAATCACTCAAACGATGTGAAGACCTCCGGTCTTCGACCACCGTCTTCATCTTCGACTTATCGTCGTATCAGTTATTCAGAATGGGATAAACCTGGTCTTTCCAAATAACTCGCGTATAATTTAAATAAGTGTACTCAAACACAACATACGCCTCATTCCAATTCATTAGTCACTAACCGTAAATTAATCAAGAGAATAATTTCCCAAATATTAACCCCGAAGGCCGAAACCAACATCAGATCAATATCCAGAAAACCATTCTGCTTGGCTAACCGACAGTTAGTTTCTAAATTTCACATTCATAGGGAAAGGTTCCCATTAATTTTATCCAAGATAAATTCATTGAATTTATTCTCTAATCTTCTTTTGAATTTCGATTCAACTAGTCGGGATTAACGAACTTTACCGAAGTAATCATTTGTTTTAATTTCCCAATCCCAACCTATTCATCCCATGAAGTAAAACTGGTAATACTTCATATCTAACACTACGGTGTTATCGGTAAATTCAATTACCATTTCACGTTCAAATCTAATTAAAGATTTAACTATCGCCTAGAGCAAAACTGGTGATACTCCATTCTCGATCATTTCAATCTAATTAAAGATTCATTAAAACTCCAATTAGTTTTAATCTGTGACTGGGTTAAAGAATCAGTGTCATTTTAAAATACGGTTCACGATAAACCCAAAATCACATTCATTAATTATCGGGTTAAAGAACAAGTGTTATTTAAAACACTGTCCACGATAAACCCAAAAATCAACATCAATTCAATTAAATGTCATTTAATTGGTACACTTCATTAAATCTAAAGAAAAAGATTTAATCTTTTCTCAACTGGGTTCAAGAACAGTGTTAATGAAGACACCATTCACGACAAACCCAAATCACATTTGATATTAAATACAAGGCTCTGAATAGAAAATATATTGGCTTATATTCAATATCAAATTCTACGACTAACAAATGTCGTATTGGGAATAACGATATATATATATCTTTCAAATTCCCATAACAATATCTGTATCATCACGAAACCCAACATCGAAATATTCCGAAGACAATTTTGATTCAAATCCATTCCAATTCAAATATTGGAAATTCCGGTTATTTTCAAAACCATTTCAAATTCAATTTATTTATTTAAAAATAAATCGAATTATAATTCTAGTTCAAAACTAGTTCATTTCGATAAAAATCTATTTTTATCTTTTCAAATATGGAGTTTTTCATCCCAATTCTTTCTAAATCATTTCTTATGATTTTACACAAATTATTACTATTTTTAATAATTTTATCAAGGCCCGTACAGTCGATTTCCATCAACGCTCATCGAACTGCACTTACAGCGACTTTTTCCAAATTTGATTTGGACATAATTCCAAATCCAACCGTTAGATTTCAAATTTCTAATATTCCTTAGAAAGCTCTTTTCGATATGAACCCAACGGTTCCGGTTTTAGTAGGATCCGACGGTCAGATCTCCCGTAATATCCGTTCGAAGTCAATGGTCAAAATTCGCGAACTGCCGCGGCGCGGCGCGTTCTATTCAGGCCATTATATTATATATATAATATATACTTCGTCGATTTCAATTCAAATTGATTTCTAATTCAATTTCAATTCGAATTCATTTCTATTCATTTTCATTTCAAAACGATTTCAATTCTATTTCAATTCTATTTAGATTCATTTCAAAACGATTTCAATTCTATTCCAATTCTATTCGAATTCATTTCAAAACGATTTCAATTCTATTTCAATTCTATTAGAATTCATTTCAAAACGATTTCAATTCTATTTCAATTCTATTTAGATTCATTTCAAAACGACTTCAATTCTATTCCAATTCTATTCGAATTCATTTCAAAACGATTTCAATTCTATTTCAATTCTATTCGAATTTCGAACCATTTCAGTTTATTTCGAATTTCAAATCAATTCAATTAGATTCGAATTTCAATTCACTTTAATATTCACTTCAATTTGAATAAAATCGATATAAATATCGTTCACGTTAAAATGGCGTCAATCTATCAACGCGGCTTCATATATTTCGATTTTCAAATATTCTATTTCAAATATTTGTTTTTCAAATATTTCTAATTTAAATATTTCTTTTTCAAATATTTCTTTTTCAAATATTTCTTTTTCAAATATTTCTTTTTCAAATATTTCTTTTTCAAATATTTCTAATTTAAATATTTCTTTTTCGAAACTGGAATGAGGCCCAATCAATTACCATATAATGTTAATTATATGGATTTTCTACAACACATGTATATATCAACAACGATGAATAATCAACCATCATCCAAAGTGCATTCTACACTGTACAAGCATCAAATATAAATATTCAATGCTTATAACAGTCTGTCAATCAATCGATCGACATACAACTAAACAATCGGGATTAGTGTACATCAAATATCATCCCAATACCCGTGTGGGGTTTCAAACAATCAAACATAGATTTTATTTGTGTAGTTGGGCGATGTGTAAAATTTATCGTCCCAATCAATGTCCTTCAAATAGGTGTACATAAACAAACCGTCCGGTTTGTAAATGAATATTTATTTATTCACATTCACGTTAAAAATTATATTTTTAACGATCAAATATTTTATTTTAACACATGAATTTTTATTCAGTTCATTTACAAAATAAAAATGATATTTTTATTTTTCTAACTTACTTTAGAAAATTTCGGCGGCATAACGGCACGATACTAGAAACGGGACAAGGCCTAGCCTTATCCCCGGTCTAGTGAAGGCCCACGCCATTCACACATCAATCAAATCAATTTCATTTCACCAAACAATTCAATTCAAACCAAGTAATCTAACCAACTACACAACCAAACAATTAAACAAACAAGCCATCCATGGTCTGTGGATGACGGGTGTCGGGTGCTACTAAACACCGTCTGCATCCTAGTATATATATATAACTAGAAAAAGAAATTTAAAGTGAGAAGTTCTCACCAATAGCTAAACCACACGCCATGACTCTTCTTATGTAGAACATCTTCGCCGTGCTTCCACTTGGTCCCATCGCACTCTGTTTCACACGGTATGCGTTAAAAATCACATTTTTATTTCAACGCTATATATATAAAAGATTATATTTTTAACACGCTTTTAAAATAGACAAAGATTATATTTTTACAACGCTATTATATAGACAAAGATTATATTTTTACAATGCTATAAAATATATAGTTTCCACCCTTTTAAATATAAAGTTCACACCTTTTAAAATATAAAGTTCACGCCTTTTAAAATATAAAGGTTTCGCCTTTTAACTTCTAAAGTTCTCGCCTTTTAAATTCTAAAGTATTCACCTTTTTAATTATAAAGTTTTCACCTTTTTAATTATAAAGTTTTCACCTTTTTAATTATAAAGTTACCGCCTTTTTCGTCCAAAAAATCTAATTTTTATGTTTTTTTTAAATATATGAATAAAGATCATTTTTTTCTTATCTAAAACAAATTCTATTTATTTTTCTCAAAAAAATTCTATTTCTTTTTCTAAAACAAATTCTATTTATTTTATTAAAAAAAAAATCGTTCCTTTTCCTATAAAGATCATATCTCATATATGCTATCATATACATTAACCACCATATTTTAATATCGATATTTGCCTTATAAAAATCGTATTTTTATATTACCTTTCAAACAATAAAAATCATACCTTTTCATATATAAAATTCCTATCTTAGCATATACTTTACAAATGGGAAAAACTGATTTTGAATAATACTTTATAAGTAGAAAACTGATTTTAAATAAGGATTTCTTTATGTAAAAACTTACATTGCTCGAAGGAGGAGGGGAAATGCTCGCTGTCCTGAGGGTGTTGGTGGGCGCCGGAGGTGCTCAGAATCGGGGCTTCGCTGGTCGTCGTTGGAGGCAGGTTTTCTCAAATCGATTTGGGGTTTTGGTTGGGGCGGCGCATTTCAGAGGAGGGCGGAGGGCCTGTGGTCGTGGGTTGGGGGTGTGCGGCCATTAGAGGCGGCGGTGGTGGTCCCAAGGCAGCGCAGGGGGGGTGGCGATGGCTAGGGCTAAGGACTGGCGCCTGGGAGGTAGTGGAGAGGAGGGGTTGGGGAAGAAGAAGGAGGTGCGAAGGAGGGGGGCGATGGATGGTGGCGGGATTGGAGCGGCGGCCGTCGATCTATGGGAGGGCTCCTCCGTTCGATTTTTTTTCCAGCATTGAACGAGAATGAGAAGGTAAGGGGAGGGAGGGGGTTCTGAACAAGAAAGGAAGGGGAGGGGGGTTTTGGGAAAAAGGGTTTTATTTATTTAATTAATTAATTTAATTTCAAAAAGTTGACTTTCTCGTTCGAAATCCAAACGAGCCCCAACGACTGTCGTCCCCAGCGTATTACCCCCATTCCAAACACAATGGGATTTTCCACTTAAGCTAATTCGGCTGTTTCGACTAGGTTTTATCAAATTTAAAATATAATTCAGTATATATTCAATTTGAACGCACATTTCAATTTACCGGGGTCACATACTAGTTCTAAAAATTCCAGAAAAATACTTTCTTGCATCGTATCGACAATACGGTCCTGACAAAACTAATTTCGTCGAATTCTGAGACCATTTGAAAAATGGCCAATTTCCAGTCGATTAAAATCAACTAAATTTGGTCAAACACGTTTTCTTTTGTCACGCTCACATATTGATTCGAAAAATTATGAAATTAGGAATCTAGCAATAATTTGACATCACGGACCCAACAAAAGTGGTTTCGTCGAAATCCGGGGTCGTTTGCAAAATTCCCATTTTTAAGGGCCTGAATTCCATAACGACTATTCAGAATTTTCAACTGGACATATCTTTTGATTCCCGCTATGAAATTTCAATTTTTCAGATTCGTTGGAAAGATATCATCAATTAGATCCTAATGTTTTTGGTTTCACTAAAATCCGGATTGTTTTGCACCTGGTACATTCAATTGAAGTTTGAAATCGAATTATCGAACTACCGCGCCGTTTTCAATTCTATTTATAATTATATATAATTATTTATATTCTAACGACGGCTTATATAATATATACCTTCTAATTACATTCAAAATAAACTTCTCGTCGGTATTATTTAAAATAATCTATTTTAAATATTCAAAATTCACTAAAATTACCAAAATAAAAATTTTAAACTGGCCCAGTTTTTTGGGTTATTACAACTCCTTACTTTTATTTTATTTTCTAGTTAAAATATATATTAGGATGCAGACGTTGCTTAGCAGCACCCGACACCCGTCGTCCACAGACCATGTACGACTTATTTGTTTGTTTGATTGTATTATGAAAATTGATTGTGTGATGTGGAATGGAAATAAATATTTTATAGTTAAAAATATAATTCTTAACGTGTATATGAATAAAATAAATATTCATAAACAAATCGGGTGATTTTTTTATGTGCACACATTTGACTGATATTGATTGGGATGATAAATTTTACACATCGCCCAACTGCACAAATAAAATTCATTATTTGCTGGTTGAAACCCCACACGGGTATTGAGATGATATATGACATACACTAGTCCCGATAATTAGCTTTATGTCAATCGATGGATTGACAAACTGTTATAAGTGTTAAATATTTATATTTGATGCTTATACACTGTAGAATGCACTCTGGATGTTGGTTGACTGTGTTTGATTGTTGTTGTTTACATGTGTTGTACGAAATCCTTATAAATCAAATTATATGGTAATTGATTGTGTCTGATTCCAATTTAGAAAGAATAATTATTTTAAAATAATGATTATTTTAAAACAATGAATATTTTTGAAATAATAGTCAAAAATGGATCAAAATTTGATTTTGATGTCCGATTTGGGATGGACACGAATATATTTAAATATATGAAGCCGTGTTGATTTGATATGCGCCATTTTGACGTGAACGGTATTTATATCGATTTTATTCATTTATATAATGAATAACGAAAAGGAAGAGATTTCAAAACACAATATTTTGAACTCATTTATATGTCAATTATATGGAGTATTCAAATTTGATTTGAAATTGAATATGAAGTTGAAATCGTTTTGAAAACGAATTTAAAACGATTTATAAAATATGTTTTAAATGGAAATCGACGAAATATATAATATATATGTATTATATATATAATGGCGAGAAAAGAACGCGCCGCACTGCGACAGTTCGCGAATTTAGACCATTGATTTCGAACGGACATTACGGGAGATCCGACCATCGGATTCTCTAAAACTAGAACCGTTGGGTTTGTATCGAAAAGAGCTTTCTAATGAATATGAGGGATTTAAAATCTAACGGTTAGATTTGGGATTATGTCCAAATCAAATTTGGAAAATGTCGCTGTAAGTGTAGTTCGATGACCGTTTATGGAAGTCGACTGTACGGGCCTTGATAAAATTATTAAAAATATCAAGAGTTTGTCCAAAATAATAATAAATGATTTGGAAAGAATTGGGCTAAAAAATTCGATATTTGAAAAGATAAAAATATATTTTTATCGAAATGAACAAGTTATGAACTAGAATAATAATTTATTTATTTTTAGAAATAAATAAATTGGATTTGAAATGGTTTTAAAAATAACCAAAATTTCCAATATAATTATTGGAGTGGATTTGAATCGAAATTATCTTTAGAATATTTCGATATTGGATTTCGTGATTATACGGATATTGTGGAGGAATTTGGAAGATATATATATATATATATATATATATATCATTATTCCAATACGATATTTGTTGGTTTCAGAATTTGATATTGAATATAAGCCGATATATTTTCTATTTAGATCCTTGTATTTAATATCAAGTTGGATTTGGGTTTGTCGTGAATGGTGTCTTCACTAACACCGTTCCCAAACCCAGTTGAGAAAAGATTAAATCTTTTTATTTAGATTTAATTAAGTATACAAATTAATGAATATTTAATTGGAATTCAATTGGAATTGATTTTTGGGTTTTTCGTGAACGGTGTTTTAAATAACACTTGTTCTTTAACCCAATTATAAATAGAATTTGAATTGGGTTTGTTGTGAACTGTGTTTTTAATGACATTTGTTCTTTAACCCGATTTACAATAAAATGTGATTTGGAATTTATAAATCTTTTTATTGAGATTTAACAGGAATTTTCCAGAGTAACGGTTTTCCAATTTAATATATTAAATTAGAATTGAATGGAATTCGATTTGATAATAATCGATGTGAACTTCTATGAAGGAAGACTGTTAATACATATGGAATTTAAAAGGCTTTGTCGTTATTCCATTTATATTATTAGTCGGATATAGAAATTGATATCGATTATATATTGATTTTTTTTTCGTTGAAGATTCCATAATTAATGGAATGTGATTTGGGTGTATTGTGAATTGTGTTTTAAATGACATTAGTTCTTTAACCCAGTTAAAGGCAGGATTACATGTCTTTCGTTGTATTTCGAACTATGTGGTTGATCTCTGCTAAATGTACATCTGTTTGGTGGCGGAGAATTTATTCTCTTGCTTAACACACTTCTCTGAGACGTACGAGCTCAGAGGTTATATATCGGTAGAAATTAATAGTACGGTGTAGATTGTCGATGCGACATGTTTGTGTTTCCAAAGTTAAATAATCATTGACATTGATTTTTAGGAAGATTAAAACTAAGTGGAGTTTGAATGAATCTTTAATTAGATTGAAATGGGAATTGATAATTTAAATTATCAAATTTGGGAGATGATCGAGAATGGAGTATTGCCAGTTTTGCTCCTAGCGATAGTTAAATCTTTAATTAGATTTGAACGGGAAATGGTAATTAAATTTACTGATAACACCGTGGTGTTAGTTATGGGGTAATACCAGTTTTGCTCCATGGGATGAATATGTTGGGATTGGGAAATTAAATAAATGATTACTTCGGTATGGTGCGCTAATCCTGACTAGTTTGGAAAACCATAACATGGTTTGAATTGACATCCAAAGGAAGATTAAAGAATAAATTTTAAAGAATTTACCTTTGATAAAATTAATGGGAACCTTTCCCGAAGAATGTGAATATTTGAATAAAAGAATATTCAGAATTGGAATGAGGCGTATGTTGTGTTTTTGTAGCACTTGTTTATTATATATGCGAGTTATTCGGAAAGGCCAGGTTTATACCCATTCTGAATAACTGATTCGACGATAAGTCGACGATGAAGATGGTGGTTGAAGACCGGAGATCTTTACATCGTTTGGATGATTACTGATGTCTTGGTTGGGCTGTACACACACGACAAGGTAATAAGTGGTGATCGTCTAGACGTACTTGGAGATCGACCGGATATGCGAGGATCTCTCTCCTGTATTGGACATATGGGACGAGGAATAAGGTGCCTCCGGTTTCGTTCAGACCGAGAACGAACTTGTAAATGGATGTGTGTCTGACATTGGATTTTATTTTGTGTTGATTGATTTCTATTAAATATATATATATCTGTTTGGTGGTGGAGAGTTTATTCTCTTGCTTAACGCCCTTCTCTGAGACGTACGATCTCAGAGGTTATATATATCGATAGACATCATTTGCATGGCGTGAATTGCCTGTGTGGCATGCTGAGATGCACTGATCAAGGCTTTTGTTGAAAGGCAGAATCTTGTGGTTGATGATCAAAGCATGACTTTAATACAGCGTAGCTTTGTGTATAGCGTTAATTCGCGAGCCTCACACCTCGGTATGAGTCAAAAAAGGATCGGACCGTTGGGAGAACACGATGTTTCTTTCTAGCGATGGGTGGTGTCAGCGTTTTACATTCCCTGACATTTATATTATTTTTACCTATGTGGTTGTTGCATTGCGAGGCGCCTTGGATATATCAGTCTCTTTAGAGCCGATGGATAGGTCCGATAGGACCGGGAAACGTGTGTTCAGGAATAACTAATCCTCAAACGTCACTGAGGACCGACCCAACCGATTATAGGGGCTACACATATCCTGAGATATTTGCTAGAGTGCCTCGAAATGGAGAGGAGCCATTCCTGGCCTTGACTCATGACGGAAATCCAATTTCCAATACGTGACATTCGATTTTATTTGTAGAGCCTAGTATCAGCGACATAGTAGCATGGGATGCTATGCCGTCTATGATTGATACATTTATATTTGAAGTTGTTTTCATACACTTTACAATATAATAGTATCAAAATGATTTTTTTTAAACGTACCAAGCATGTTTGGCTATTATAAGGTAAAACTCTATCCTCCGGCTTGCGTTGCATTGTGTGATGGGACCTGAGTCTTATAATAGCTTCATTTTTTCGAAAAGCATTGCGCTATTTATTCTATGCACTAGTATTCTTGGGAGGAAACTCATTCCGTGTTATAGGCGTGGTCCCTTGAATTACTCTCTTTTAAAATAAAGTTGTAAATAACTGTTTTAGTTCTCACACCAGTCGCATGACTGACCTGGAGTTTATTGTTTTAACCTAAACTCTGGATGCCCCTATATTCCACACTAGCAGCTAGTAGTTTCGGTTTTGCAGATTTATATTCATAGGATCCTGGTTTACAGTTGGAATGATATTCGGAAAGCTCTGTATCCGTTTATTACTTTCAGTTGTGTTTTGTATTATTTTTCTGTTGCTATGTATTTAAATGTAATTTGAATCTCTGATATTTGTCGAATGTGTAATTAATTCATACTCTGTTATATTCCTATATTCTGATGGAATTGTTGTAATAAGCAATGAAATGTTCTTCTGTTTGTGTTCTAATTTGTCTTGTCCTCAAAGCAATCCGGGCTTTCCTTCATAGGGAAGTTCGGGTTGCCACAGGTGGTATCAGAGCCTTTGGTTTACAGAGCTCGAGAACAACACATATTAGAACCAAACGAAAGAATTCATCAGAGATTGGATTAGTAATATCCAACGAGAATAACTCGTTAGAGATTGGATCGATAGTGTCCTAGATCTAGTGTGAAGAGTATATTTTTAAAAATGAAAAAAAATTGTTTTAAAAATTTAAACTTCATACGTATTTGAATATTTTATTTGTATTGAATTTGGACAATCCAATATATAAAGATTTCGCATATATGCCTTGCAAACGTATATTCGAAGTTTTAATATACTGGATAGATATAGAATTACACTCTAGTCGCCCGGAGATGATTCTGATGATCGATGCACCATCATCAGTATTAATGTTCGAGTTTTGAAAGTGGGATTTCTATATATTTCCAATTGATTGGTGTGAGAACCAAAACTAGATAGGGTCTATTGTTGTGAATTGGCATCAAAAAACTGATTTTTGGACTATGTATCAAAGTTATGAATTTGAAAAGCTAATCAACTAATTGATTGATGATTGTGTTGTGTGATTATTTATTTAAATAAACATGCGAAAGAAAGGTAAATTTAGGCCAAAGTAAACCAAATATTGAACTGGATTGAAAATTGTTTGAAATTACATGCATATACATATTGAACAGGTCACAGCAAGGAGGCTAGAGAAGAGGAATAAAATTGTATGCCCGACAAATAGGTACATGTTTACTAATTTCTTGGGTTTGGATGATTTTATGAGCCGATTGGCTATCTGCTTGGGTTTTTCTTTTTGAGATGAGAGGGCCTGTGTGGCAGTTTGGGGATTTTCCCGGTGCTCCCGTACAAAGGAGGTTATGGCGAAATTTTTCGAAAATTTAGGGTGTTAGCCAAATTTTTGAAGAATTGGAAAATTCTTAGAAACTGAAAAGTTGAAGAATGAAAACCAAATTGAAAGTTGAGTTGGTTTGTAAAACAACTTTCAGCTCCTTCCTTTTCGGGGATGAAAAGATTTTAAGTGGGGGAAGATTGTAACAACCCGGAAAATCAGAACTAATTTAAAATTTTTATTTTGGCAATTTTAATGAATTTTGAATATTTAAAATGAATTATATTAAATAATAACGACGAGAAATTTATTTTGAATAGAATTATAACGTATATATTTATTTGAATCGACGTTAGAATATAGAATATTTATTTTAATTATAAAAGGAACTGAAAATGGCGTGGTAGTTTGAAAATTCGATTTCAAATTTCAAATGAATGTACAGGATTCAAAATAAAACGAATTTTAGCAAAACCAAAAATATTAGAATCTATTTGAGAATATCTTTCCAACGAATTCAAAAAATTGAAATTTCATAGCGGGAATAAAAAGTTATGCCCAGTTGAAAATTCAGAATAGTCGCTATGGAAAATATAGCCTATAAAAATGGAAATTTTGCAAACGACCTCCGTTTTCGATGAAACCACTTTTGTTGGATCCAGAATGTCAAGTTATCTCTAGATTCCAAAATTCACAATTTTTGAAATCAGTATGAGAGCGTGGTAAAAGAAAACGTGTTTTGTCAGTTTTAGTAAATTTGGATTGACCAGAAAATGGCCATTTTTCAAACGGTCTCCAAATTTGACGAAATTAGTTTTTTAAGACCGTATCGTCAATACGAAGCTAGAAATAATTTTTCTGGAATTTTTAGAGTTCGTACATGGCCCTGGTAAATTGAAATGCACGTTCAAATTCAATATATAGCTTTATATTTTTGATTTTGATGAAAACTGATCGAACCGATAGAATTGGCTTACGAAACATATCCCATTGTGTTCGGAATGGGGGTAATTAGCTAAGGATGACAGTCCGTGGGTTTGATTTCGAGTTTGAAATAAAAAGTTGGTTTTGAAAGTTAAAAATAATAATATAGATATATATATAACTCCCCTCATCACTCTCCTTCCCCGTTGACTTCATTTCAGAAGAAAAAAAACTAAATCGCGCTCCTCATCGAGCCCTTCGCGGTCGATGGCAGCGCGCCACCTTCCCCCACGTTGGCCGCGCCCCCTCCTCAGGCGCAGCCGCTTCTCCCTCCTACTCCCTCTCCATTTGCCCTTTTTCCGTGTCATAGCCCCCCCTAAGTCGAGCAGATCCGCTGCCGCCTGTGATGACCCCCGACCCTCCAGCCTTCGACCGCCGTTTTGGCGAACTCCCCCCCCAAACACAGTGTGTTTTTTTACTTATTTATTTATTCATTTTTTCTTTTCATTTATATATTAAAACATTGTTTTTTTTCTTCTGATTTTAATATAATAGAAAAGAGGTGATTTTTCTCATATGAAGTAGCGAATGAAAAATAGAACTTTTATACGAATAAAAATATGGTTTTTATATTATAGAGATAATAAAAATATGATTTTTATATGGGTCCGTTTTTCACAGGTCCCTATTAAGTTTCAAAATTAGGCTCACATCCAGTGCTAAACTTATTGTAAATTAGGTCCCTATTTTTTTGAAAATTCATTTAAAAAATTAAAAAAAATAAAAAATCACGAAAATTCATTATTAAATAAAACACGTACATGCCAAAAAATTCAGGTGTTAAAACACTCGAAAACCATGTCAACCCAAAAATACACAAAAACAACGAAACAGCAGGTTTTTGCATCAAAAGATGCACTATTCCTAAATATTGCATACATTCATGCTTATATTTCAGTGTTGTGCCCAAATTGCAGTATAAATGCATATATGTATACAGCTAAACTGCATTACATGCATCCTTTTATGCATATATCAATTTTGACCTGTTTTTTCAAGCATTTGTCGTTTTCCGACATTGTTGCACACATTTATGCTCTTGTACATAATAAATGCATGCATTCATGCATATATTCACAAGCTGTCGTCCCTTTTAAATTTGATGCACACATGCATGCATATATACAGAATAGTTGCATTCATGTATGCAACTTTTCATTACACGTGAATCTCAGTTCAACTTTGTACATGTATGCAGTTATTTGCTAATAGTTGCATACATGTATGCATATATTGGTCCAGAGTTTCAAAATAAATACACTATATGAATATATGCATACATGTATGCTACTATAGGCAATAGTTGCACAGAAGTATGCAACTATTTTTTTTTCAATTTGCGTGGCCTCCTGGAATTATTTCCAGATTTCAGATTTTTTTTTTATGCATCATCGCATTTTTTTTGGGTCCAAAATGGGAAAAGGTGAAGGGGAAATGCGGGAGGCGGAAGGGATCAAAAAAGGAGAAGCGGCAGCTCATTTTTAGTGACCGGATTTACAAAAATCTTTAGGGTGGATGTGGCATGAATTTTGAAATGTTTTAGGGATATGAGCCTAATTTTCACTTTTTATATTATAGAGATAATAAAAATATGATTTTTATATTATAGAGATAATATAAATATGATAGAGATAATAAAAATATGATTTTTATATTATAGAGATTATAAAAATAGGATTTTTATATAATAGAAAACATGAAGATGTGATTTATATATATTCATTAGCGATAGAAAAATGTGATTTTTAACTATGTAGCGTTGTTATAAAAATATGAAATTATTTTTAGAAAGATAAAAATATAATTTTTAGCCTATGTATTTTATTTGTAGAATAATCATACACAAAGAAATAATTATTGATTGGTTAAAAATATAATTTTTAACGTAGGTGTACTACATAGATCGGTAATCAAAGCACGATGGAGTGGAACCTAAAGGTGAGAACTCCTCACTTTTATTTTATTTTCTAGTTAAAATATATACTAGGATGCAGACGGTGCTTAGCAGCACCCGACACCCGTCGTCCACAGACCATGGACGACTTGTTTGTTTGTTTGATTGTGTTCTGAAAATCGATTGTGTGATGTGGAATGGAAATAAATATTTTATAGTTAAAAATATAATTTTTAACGTGTATATGAATAAAATAAATACTCATAAACAAATCAGATGATTTGTTTATGTCCACACATTTGACTGATATTGATTGGGATGATAAATTTTACACATCACCCAACTGTACAAATAAAATTCATTATTCGTTGATTGAAACCCCACATGGGTATTGGGATGATATATGACATACACTAGTCCCGATAATTAGCTGTATGTCAATCGACGGGTTGACAAACTGTTATAAGCGTTAAATATTTATATTTGATGCTTATACGGTGTAGAATGCACTCTGGATGATGGTTGATTGTGTTTGATTGTTATTGTATATGTGTGTGTATGAAATCCATATAAATCAAATTATATGGTAATTGATTGTGTCTGATTCCAATTCAGAAAGAAAGAATATTTTAAAATAACGATTATTTTAAAATAATAGTCAGTAGTGGATCAAAATTTGATTTTGATGTTCGATTTGGGATAGACACGAATATATTTAAATATATGAAGCCGTGTTGATTTGATATACGCCATTTTGACGTGAACGATATTTATATCGATTTTATTCATCTATATAATAAATAACGAAAAGGAAAAGATTTCAAAATACAATATTTTGAAAATACTATCATTTATATATCTATGATATGGAATATTCAATTTTTATTTGAATTTGAATATGAAGTTGAAATCGTTTTGAAAACGAATTTAAATCGATTTATATAATACGTTTTAAATGGAAATCGATGAAA
The DNA here is from genome assembly GCA_030737875.1 of Allium sativum. NCBI lineage: Eukaryota > Viridiplantae > Streptophyta > Magnoliopsida > Asparagales > Amaryllidaceae > Allium > Allium sativum. Next base: position 280,231,994 of record CM060918.1, read on the forward strand.
TATATATAATATATATAATATATATATAATGGCCTGAATATAACGCGCCGCGCTGCAGTAATTCGCGAATTTTGACCATTGACTTCGAACGGACATTATGGGAGATCCGACCGCCAAATTCTCCTAAAACCAGAACCGTTGGGTTCGTATCGAAAAGAGCTTTCAAACGAATATGAGAAATTTGAAATCCAACGATTGCATTTGGAATTATGTCCAAATAAAAAAAGTCATTGTAAGTGCAGTTCGATGATCGTTTATGGAAATCAACTGTACGGGTCTTGATAAAATTATTAAAAATATCAATAATTTGTCTAAAATCATAATAAATGATTTGGAAAGAATTAGGCTGAAAATTCCATATTTGAAAAGATAAAAATATTTTTTTTCGAAATGAACTAGTTATGTACTAGAATAATAATTTATTTATTTTTACAAATAAATAAATTGGATTTGAAATGGTTTTAAAAATAACCAAAATTTCCAATATAATTATTGGAATGGATTTAAATCGAAATTATTTTCAGAATATTTCGATATTGGAAATTGTGATTATATGGATATTGTGGAGGAATTTGGAAGATATATATGTCGTTACTCCAATACGATATTTGTTGGTTTCAGAATTTGATATTGAATATAAGCCGATATATTTTCTATTCAGAGCCTTGTATTTAATATCAAATGAGATTTGGGTTTGTCGTGAATGGTGTCTTCATTAACACTGTTTTTAAACCCAGTTGAGGAAAGATTAAATCTTTTTATTTAGATTTAATGAAGTATACCAATTAATTTATATTTAATTGGAATTGAATTAGAATTGATTTTTGGGTTTATCGTGAATGGTATTTTAAATAACACTTGTTCTTTAACCCGATTATAAATAGAATGTGAATTGGGTTTGTTATGAACTGTGTTTTTAATGACATTCGTTCTTTAACCCGATTTACAGTAAAATGTGATTTGGAACTTATAATTTTTTTTAATAAGATTTAAATGGAATTTTCCAAAGTAACGGTTTTCCAATTTAATATACTAAATTGGAATTGAATGGAATTCGATTTGATAATAATCAAAGTGAATTTCGGTGGAGGAAGACTGTTAATAAGTATGGAATTTAAAAGGCTTTGTCGTTATTCCATTTATATTATTAGTTGGACACAGAAATTGAAATCTTGTTTTTTTTCTGTGAAGACCCCATAATTAATGGAATGTGATATGGGTTTATTGTGAACTGCGCTTTAAATGACGTTAGTTCTTTAACCCAGTTAAAGGCAGGATTACATGTCTTTCATTGTACTTCGAACTGTATGGTTGATCTCTGCTAAATATATATCTGTTTGGTGGCGGAGAATTTATTCTCTTGCTTAACACTCTTCTCTGAGACGTATGAGCTCAGAGGTTATATATCGGCAGAAATCAATAGTACGGTGTAGATTGTCGATGCAACATGTTTGTGTTTCCAAAGTTAAATAATCAATAACATTGATTTTTGGGAAGATTAAAACTAAGTAGAGTTTTAATGAATCTTTAATTAGATTGAAATGGGAATTGATATTTAAAATTATCAAATTTGGGAGATGATCGAGAATGGAGTATCGCCAGTTTTGCTCCTAGCGATAGTTAAATCTTTAATTAGATTTGAACGGGAAATGGTAATTAAATTTACCGATAACACCATGGTGTTAGTTATGGGGTAATACTAGTTTTTCTCCATGGGATGAATAGGTTGGGATTGTGAAATTAAATAAATGATTACTTCGGTAAGGTGCGCTAATCCCGATTAGTTTGGAAAACCATAACATGGTTTGAATTGACATCCAAAGGAAGATTAAAGAATTTATCTTTGATAAAATTAATGGGAACCTTTCCCAAAGAATGTGAATATTTGAGTAAAAGAATATTCAGAATTGGAATGAGGCGTATGTTGTGTTTTTATAGCACTTGTTTATTATATACGCGAGTTATTCGGAAAGGACGGGTTTATACCCATTCTGAATAACTGATTCGACGATAAGTCGATGATGAAGACGGTGGTTGAAGACCGTAGGTCTTCACATCGTTTGGATGATTACTGAGGTCTTGATTGGGCTGTACACCCAAGATAAGGTAATAAGTGGTGATCGTCCAGATGTACTTGAAGATCGACCGGATATGCGAGGACCTCTCTCCTGTATTGGACATATGGGATGAGGAATAAGGTGCCTCCAGTTTCGTTCAGACCCAGAACGAACTTGTAAATGGATGTGTGTATGGCATTGGATTTTATTCTGTGTTGATTGATTTCTATTAAATATACATTTGTTTGGCGGCGGAGAATTTATTCTCTTGCTTAACGCCCTTCTCTTAGATGTACGAGCTCAGAGATTATATATCGATAGACATCAGTTGCATGGCGTGAATTGCCTGTATGGCATGCTGAGATGCAATGATCATGGCTTTTGTTGAAAAGCAAAGTCTTGTGGTTGATGATCAAAGCACGACTTTAATACAGCGTAGCTTTGTGTATAACGTTAATTCGCAAGCCTCACACCTCGGTATGAGTCAAAAAAGCATCGGACCGTTGGGAGAACACGACGTTTCTTCCTAGCTATGGGTGGTGCCAGCTTTTTACATTCCTAAACATTTATATTATTTTTACCTATGTGGTTGTTGGATTGTGAGGCGCCTTGGATATACCGGTCTCTTCAGAGCCGATGGATAGGTCCGATAGGACCGGGAAACATAGGTTCAGGAATAACTAATCCTCAAACGTAACGGAGGACCGGCCCAACCGATTCCAGGGGTTACCTAAAGTGTGTAGTCCTGAGATATTTGCTAGAGTGTCTTGAAGCGGAGAGGAGCCATCCCTAGCCTCGACTCATAATGGAAATCCAATTTCCAATAAGTGACATTCGGTTTTATTTGTAGAGCCTAGTATTGGCGACATAGTAGCATGGGATGTTATGCCGTCTATGATTGATACATTTATATTTGAAGTTGTTTTCATACACTTTACATTATAATTGTATCAAAATGATTTGTTTTAAAAGTACCAAGCATGTTTGGCTATTATAAGGTAAAACTCTGTCCTCCGGCATGCGTTGCATTGTGTGATGGGACCTGAGTCTTATAATAGCTTCATTTTTCCAAAGAGCATTGCCTTATTTATTCTATGCACTAGTATTCTTGGGAGGAAACCCGTTCCGTGTTATACGGCAAGGTCCCTTGAATTACTCTCTTTTATAGTAAAGTTGTAAATAACTGTTTTAGTTCTCACACCAGTCACATGACTGACCTAGAGTTTATTGTTTTAACCTGAAATCTGGGTGCCCCTATTTTCCACACGGGCAGCTAGTAATTTCGGTTTTGCAGATTTACACCCACTGGATCCTGGTTTACAGCTGGAATGATATTCGGAAAGCTCTGTATCCGTTTGTTACTTTCAATTGTGTTTTGTATTATTTTTCCACTGCTATATATTTAAATGTAATTTGAATCTTTGATATTTTTCGAATGTGCAATTATTTCGTACTCTGTTATATTCCTATATTATGATGAAATTGTTGTAATAAGCAATGAAACGTTCTTCTGTTTGTATTCTGATTTGTCTTGTCCTAAAAGCAATCTGGGCTTTCTTTCACGGGGAATTTCGGGTCGCCACATATTTTGTCTTCCCTTATAACTTACCTTATTCCATAAGTTATTCTGCTTTCTCTATCGTTCATTATAACCAACCTTGTTCCATAAGTTATAATTCCCAATTGTCCCTAGGACAAGCCTACCTATTATCGTTTCCTTTTCTTAAGCTCATTCTTAAAAGGTTATTATTAGCATTCCCCATTTTGGCATTAATTAAGATTTACTTTACCTTCCCACTTCTTTAAAAAGTTTACTTACCCCTACTCAATTGAATTGGTTTGTAACACCACTACAGATTTAATTAGGTTAAGTATCCCAATTTAACGAACTATCCATGCCACCCATGTCACCCTCTTAACCTTTTTTATTCACATGTCTTACCACATGTCTTATCATGGTCAAGTGTTCATTAATTGATTATAACCATAATCTTGCAAGACCTCCCACATTAGATTACCATTTGCGGTTGCTGGATATGCCGGGCGGTTCCGGGAAGGCTTATACCGCAATCCGAATCTAACCTCGTGTCTTTGCATTATTATGCATCTAGTTTCTGTGTAACACCCCGAATTTTAGCTAATACTAAAATTCTCTAATCATAGGATAAATAATATCAGATGTGGGAATTGGGGGTAACGGGCTGCGTCATTGCGTTCGTCTCGGAAAAATACGCGAAATAGAGTCCGAGTTTTCGAGAATCGGAGTCCATATGGCCCGGTTATGGCCCAATGAAGTTTGCAGAAAAATTAAAGCTTAAAACAGATGTAGAAATTTAAAATTCGGATTTCAAATTAGAACCAGCGGGGCCAGGCGGGAAAATTCCCGCCCTGACCATGTCGACAGGGCTGTCGACAGGCCTGTCGACAGGGGGAGTCGACTTACCTGTCGACTTGCCTGTCGACACGGCGTCTCGAGCCAGAAGGTTGGGTGCACTAGATTTGGTTTTCTGGCTAGGGCTGGGCTGGGTTCTAGAGATTTCCTAAATCTAACGGACCTAATCTAATTTAGGGTTAATCTAAGGGCCTAAAACACTCTCCTAATCTATAAATACACCCTAAACCTACCCTAATCCATACTAAAAATAGAAATGATGGCCTCATGCCGCCAAATTAAATCTTAGAAGGAGCCTTCACTTGTTTATGAAGGAAGTTGCAAGCTAATCACTCTCTAATCAATCTCTAATCATCACCATCTTTATATTTAGCAACTAATTCCACTTCATAAGTTTGCTAATCTTGGTTTTGGTGAGTTTCTATCACTTTAACATCAATTGTTAAAGTAAGTAGATTGGGTGTAATGAGACTTATGGTCTTGAATGCGGATTAGTGAGTTTGAATCATTTATAATGATATGCTACTCTATGTTTTCCCATGTTTATGCATAATTAATAAGTGGGTTTATGCATGTTTTATAAGATGGTTTATGCATGCTTAACAAGTTGGTTTATGCATGTTTAACAAGTGGGTTTATGCATATTTAATAAGTGGATTTATGCATGTTTAACAAAGTGTGTTATGCAAGTTTATATGCAAGTTATGTATATGCTTAAATGCAAGTTTAACATGATTTGCAAGTTATGCATGCTTATGCAAGTATATGAATGCTTATGCAAGATATGTATATGCTTAAATGCAAGTTTAACATGATATGCAAGTCATGCATGCTTATGCAAGTATGTGAATGTTTATGCAAGTATGTGAATGCTTATGCAAGTATGTGAATGCTTATGCAAGTTATGTGTATGCTTAAATGCAAGTTTAACATGTTATGCAAGTTATGAGAATGCTTATATGCAAGTTCAACATGTTATGCAAGATATGTGTATGATAGTATGCAAGCTCATATGCAGCATGTTATGAAAATTATGTGTATGATAATATGCAAGTTTGGGTTAAATGTAGTTGGGTTAATATGTGCTCATATATGCAAGTTGACATCCTCTTAACCCATGACAAAGTTATATGCTAAACCCATGATATTTGTAATGGATCTTTCCCTTTATTATGTCATGAGAACGATTTACGTGGGGAACGATGGGGTTTGTAAATATGTTAATAAAAGTATGATTGGGTATGATTAAGCATACCATAAGAAAATAAATTAACATAAGTGGGAATTTACCTATTGAGTTAGGTCTACCCCATGGGAATTTACCTATTGAGTTAGGTCTACCCATGTTATGAAAAACTTGATATTAATTAGGGATAATTAATATGGGGGTGATTAATTAGGTGTAATTAATCGACTAAGACACGAGGTTGGACTCATTTGTAGTGTAAAACTGCCCGGACCCGACCGGCTTAACCAGTTGCTACAAATGTCAGCCCAATGTGAGAGGTCTTAGCCATAAATTAAATACGTGATTAAAGTAAAGACACGAGGTTAGACTCTGTTATGACGTAAGACTGCCCGGACTCTACCGGCTTAACCAGGCGGTCATAACAGCCAGTCTAATGTGGGAGGTCTTTATGGGAGATCACGGTCTTAATTAATTAAGAAACACTTAACCATATTAGCATGTAGTGGGACATGAGGGGTTAAGTGGGTGCCTTTGGTGGCATGTGGAAATTTAGTGGTTGCCTTGGGTGGCATGTGGAATCTAGTGGGTTGCCTTGGGTGGCAATAGAAAATACGATTAGAATACTTAACCAAGTGAAACATGTAATTAAACATGATTAAAGGGTTAAGTGGGATTCACTAGATAAGTGACAAGCTTAGGTGGGTAGCTTGTGGTGGCCCATTTCAACCAATATCCCAAACGTATCTTTGTGGGCTTGACCCATGTCGAGTGACGGGACACGCATATTGGGCTTGATTATAAGAGGCCAAAACGGGTTAGCGGTGGCAACGCAAGTCCAACGGGTTTCATATGCGTGTGTGGGCCCGGGCTGGTAGATAAGCCGTTGTTGCATCGTGTAGATATAAAGCCGTGCACCGTTGATATTATCAGGTGGCCACTTTAGGGGAGTGATACACCCCACTGTGGGACCAGCACGGGTATCTACGGTAGGGAGCCGATCGCTGGGGAGTAGTGGGTACACCTAATAAAGATAGGGGTAGACGGCACCTATGTAGGGGTACACGGAACTACTGGGTAAAATTACTAAGTACACCTAGTGGAGATAGGGGCAGACGGCACCTATGTAGTCAGCTAGGGGTGTACGAGACTACTGGGGAAAATTTTCTAAGTCCTTGGGAGGGATCAACCTTTAAGTAGAAATGACTGGTGTGGTGCAGTGAAGTAATTATCCTTGGGTAGGTAGATGCGTCTTTACGGTTATCTTAGTTCATCCTAAGTCTATCAAGCTGCTTAGTGTAGCCATTTATCCCCAGACATTACCGTAGGTCAAGTGTATGTCTTCTCTGGTTACTTTAATGATTGTATTGTTAAAGTTATAGGACTCGCTCTGACTTATGTCTGACCCCGTTGTTTTTATCTTTTTCCCAACCCTCAGGTCCTACGGTGGATCCTAGCAGTAGTGGAGCTTGATCGGATTGCTGTTCCAGTCTTTAGGAGCTTGGATAGATGTAAAGCTCCAGTCACCCAGTTATCTTTTCTTTTGTCTTGGCTATTGTATGAGAGAGTGGGATTATGTACTTCTTTATTTTGATGGATATTGTACTTGACTTTTATTATGGTTTTATGATGTAACCAGACATGTTCACTTCCGCTGTTATGAGATGATGTTTTAAATTTCAAGTACTATTTATATCTGTCTTGTTGTAATTTTTCTGTTCTATATTCACTAAAATACTCCACCGATGTTATGGCATTCCCTTAGTGAGTGACCATAGCGGGCGTGGGGTGTTACACGTGGTATCAGAGCAAAGGTTACCGGAACAGATAAAATTTTTAGAAAACTATTTTTCTAAAACATTTTTGGAAGAGATATTTTCAAAAACATGTCTTTAAAGAGAAAAGTTTTTGAAGGAAAAACATAATCCCCAATAGCCATATCTATATCCTTCGAATTCTCTGTTTGAATCTTTCCTTTTTCGTTTCAGCATGGCCGAGAATCTTAACTTTCCGGAGGGTGTGACGGTACCAGTATGGTGTAGGAGATTGATGGAGGCTAGGGCCACCACTGCGAGTCCAGCAAATGTTCCTCCACCAACCGTAGCACCCGATCTTCCTCCTCCCCCTCCTCCTCGCACGGATACTTTTGCTAAGACTTGCAAGGAATTTAAAGCTATGGGAGGGAAACCTTTTCAAGGACCTGAAACTTTTGTGGAGGCTAGAGATTGGCTTAAGGAGGTGGAAGAATTGATAGATATCTTTGAGATGGAAGAAGGAAAGAAAGTCAAGTTGGCTGCTTGGTTAATGAAGGGAGAGGCCTCATTCTGGTGGGAGGTCACTAATGGAGAACGCCCCGTTGACTCTTGGGTGGATTTTAGGCAAAGATTTGTGGCAAAGTTTCTCTCAAGGGCGGAGGAAAACTTGTATATGGAAAGATTCTTGACTCTAAAGCAAGGAAATCTCTCGGTGAAGGAATATGTCAACAAGTTTAATCAATTGGCAAGGTTTGGCCCAGACATGGCGAATACACCGGAGAAGAAGGCTTTGAGGTTCGTGAAAGGCTTGAATGAACCGATGCATGGGTTGGCTATGACTCATATCCCTATGGGGGCCACCTTTGAGAAGCTAGTTGACATGACACTCATGTATGAAGAAGAGAAGGGTCCCAATGCTAATAGGGCACCCGAGAAGAAGGGAGATCAAAAGAGACCTCAGCAACAACAACAAAACAAAGGTGGGAAAGGCAACGGTGGCAAAGGCAAGAAGAAGAAGTGTTTCAATTGTGGAACACCTGGCCACCTAAGCAAGGATTGTCGCAAGAAGAAGAAGACTGGCTGCTTCCACTGTGGCGAAGCAGGGCATCTAGTGAAAGACTGTCCTAAGAAAGGGCAGAGGACGGGGTCTACCTCAGGTGGACAGGTGCAAGCTCTTATGGCACCAGGTCAGGCTAGGGGGCAAGTACAGGCTCTCGCGGTTCCACCAATTCAGGAGAGAGGTAGAACTATTTCTGTTGAAAGTCTGGTTTTTCTATTTGATCATCCTGTCCGTACATTGTTTGATTCAGGTGCATCGCATTCGTTTATCTCATCATCATTAGTTGAGTCACTGCACTTAGACACCAGTCTGGTAGATGATCCCATGGTTGTTTCAAACCCAATTGGGGGCTCCACTTATTTGTCCATGATATGTTTGGGTTTGAAGATTTCTATACTTAGCATTGAGTTTAGATGTGATGCTTTTGTGTTGGGCTTCACGGGCTATGGGTTGATTTTGGGCATGGACTGGTTATCCAGTAATGGTGCCGTTCTTGATTGCGAAAGGAGAATTGTTAGGCTCATGACCCGCTTGGGTAACACTCTCGAGATTTCTTGTAATCCCAGGGACTCTGTTATGCTAAGTTACCTTGAATCGCTTGACGCTTCGGTCGAGAGTTTGCAATCTTTTAGAGTGGTCCGGGAATATCCGGATGTGTTTGAGGAGGTGAAGGGCTTACCTCCGAAGCGGGAGATTGACTTCCGAATATATCTGGTGGATAATGCTAAACCGGTATCTTTACCAGTGTGCCACATGGCTCCTCGTGAGAGGAGGGAACTCCATAAGCAAGTAGGGGAGTTGCTTGAGAAGGGGTTCATAAGACGAAGTATATCGGAGTGGGGTGCTCCAGTAGTATTTGCTACAAAGGCGGATGGGTCCCTCAGACTTTGTGTAGACTACAGAGAACTCAACAAGCTCACAAAGAAGAATAGACACCCATTGCCGATGATTGATGATCTTTTCGATCAGTTGGTTGGCGCTTCAGTATTTTCTCAGTTGGACTTAGCCACGGGGTTTCATCAGTTAAGGGTGGCTGAGGATAGCATAGACAAGACTGCCTTTAGGACTCCGGATGGTTTTTATGAGTGGCTGGTGATGCCATTTGGGTTGACGAACGCCCCTGCATACTTTGTTGATTTGATGAGTAGGGTGTTCAGGGAGTTGCTTAATAAATTCGTGGTGGTCTTTGTGGATGATATCTTAGTATTTTCTAAGAGTGAAGAAGAGCATGCCCTGCATCTTGGGGAGGTATTGAAGACTCTTCGAGCACATAGCCTTAAGGCTAAATTCTCTAAATGTCACTTCTGGAGGAAGGAGGTGCGGTTCTTGGGGCACGTGGTCTCCAAGGAAGGGATAGCTGTGGATCTCGCGAAGGTAGTGTCAATTCAGGATTGGAAGGTTTCGAAGAATGCTACCGAAGTGAGAAGTTTCTTGGGGTTGGCGGGTTATTATAGAAAGTTTATTAAAGACTTCGCGAAGATATCAGCCCCATTAACCCGCTTAACAAAGAAGAATCTTGTTTTCACATAGGACGTAGATTGTGATGATGCGTTCCGACGGTTAAAGAGAGCTTTAACCACTGCTCCAGTTTTAGTGTTGCCAGATGGGAGCAAGCCATTTGTTGTGTATACAGATGCTTGTGGGACAGGACTGGGCGCAGTCTTAATGCAAGAGGGAAGGGTGATAGCCTATGGTGGAAGGCAGTTGAGGGCACATGAGAAAAATTACCCTACCCATGATTTAGAGTTGGCCGCTATTGTTTTTGCGCTTAAGATTTGGCGCCATTATCTTCTTGGTGAGAGATTCGAATTGTTCACTGACCACAAATCATTGAAGTACTTGTTTTCTCAGAAGGATTTGAATCTGAGACAGCAAAGGTGGATGGAATTCTTAGCATCCTATGATTTCGAGATAGCATATACCCCTGGCAAGGGTAATGTGGTGGCGGACGCCTTGAGCAGGAAGAGGTTGTCCTTGAGTCCATTGTTCGTGGAACAACGAAGCTTGGAATTTGTCTCGATGTTTGATTTCAGACCTTCCATTGACTATGTACCCGGTTTGCTAGCTTCTTTGGAGGTTAGACCTACTCTTTTGGGGCGGATTGGAGAAGCACAGAGGGACGACCCACAGTTGGTTGAGTTGGTAGAGAAGCTCATAAGGGGGGAGTCGTCCAGCCATTTGAGTAGGTACACCCTCGACGATAGGGGGTGCTTGCGTAGAGACGGTAGACTTTGTGTACCGCAAGACGAGGGTTTGAGGAAGGCTATTCTTGATGATCCACACCGTTCTAGGATGACCATTCATCCCGGTGGGGACAAGATGTACCGAGACATGAAGAGGGTTTTCTTCTGGGCCGGTATGAAGAAAGATGTGGCCGAGTATGTCGCTCGATGCTTGGTGTGCCAACAAGTGAAGGCGGAGCAAAAGAAACCAGGTGGGTTACTTCACCCATTGGAAGTTCCGCAATGGAAGTGGGATAGCGTCTCGATGGATTTTATTGACGGGTTACCCAGATCGAGGAAGGGTAATACAGGAATTTGGGTGGTGGTAGACAGACTTACTAAGAGCGCCCATTTCATACCTGTGAAGAGCAAGAGGACCGCTCCATGGCTAGCTTCTGTATATCTTCGAGATATAGTTCGATTGCATGGGGTACCCTCTAGCATAGTGAGTGATCGAGATCCTATCTTCACTAGCGAGTTCTAGAGAAGTTTGCAAGAAGCAGTGGGGACTCAATTGTGTCTAAGCACCGCATATCATCCTCGGACAGACGGCCAGACTGAGAGGGTGAATCGTGTTCTAGAAGACCTTTTGAGGCTTTGTATCTTAGATTTTGGAGGAACATGGGAAGAGCATCTTTCATTGGTGGAGTTTGCATATAATAACAGCTTTCAGTCCAGTATTGGTATGGCTCCTTTCGAAGCTCTCTATGGAAGGCCTTGTCGATCACCTACATGTTGGTGGGAATCTACGGATAAGATCTTGCTTGGGCCTGATATGGTTAGGGAGACTTCTGAGAAGATTGACTTGATTCGAAGAAGGATGAAAGCAGCGCAGGATAGGCAAAAATCTTATGCGGACAAGAGAAGGACGGATCTTGAGTTTGAGGTTGGGGACATGGTTTTTGTCAAAGTATCTCCGTTGAGAAATGTTGTTCGCTTCGGATCCGTTGGGAAGTTAGCACCGAGGTTTGTTGGGCCGTTTCCTATTAAGGAAAGGATTGGACGGATGGCATATAGGGTGGAGTTGCCCGACAGACTTAGTGGTGTTCATGATGTATTCCATGTATCACATCTGAGGAAATGCTTACATGAGACCGCAGAGGTGGTAGAGCCGAGCTTGCTTAGAGATGTAGAGGTAGAGCGTGATGCGACTATTCGACGAGCTCCTACTCGCATCCTTGGGTCAGAGACTAGGAAGTTGAGAAACAGAGAGGTTCAACTAGTCAAAGTGCAATGGGGAGGAGATGAGAGCAACGCAACTTGGGAGACGGAAGCGAAGATGCGTTCATTGTACCCATTTCTTTTTGAGGGTATGTCTTTACTTTCTCCTTTATCGCTTGTCTAGTACTTATCTTATCTTTGGTATGTCCTCTCGTTGGTACCTTTGACCTTTAGATAGGGTAAACCTATGGTTGAAACATGTGTTTGAGACATGTTATGGTTGATGGATGCAAGTGGATGCAAGTGTTTGCTAGTGGTTGCTCGTGGATGCATATACACACACTCTAGGCACTAGATCGGCTCAGTCACTTCATATTGCATATTGCATAAAATTGTGTGTAGAAAGCTATATTTATGGATGTATAATGATTGTATTATCATATGGATGATGCATTTTGGGTGGATGATTGTGCACTCATGTAGATATTGTATGTGTCGATAGGGTTCTCTCGCATACATAATGGATGCATGGCACTATCATGGTTTGCATATGTTCATACATTAGATAGGGAACATATACACACACTTTTTGCATATGCTCATACATCATTAGAAATTGTTTTAAGGACAATGGATGCCCGTGTTTTGATGGATTGAGTAGATGGTTGTTTGGATGGTAGGATATGCATTCTCCTTAGCTTAGAGATTTCGGGGACGAAATCCTTTAAGGAGGGGAGAATGTAACACCCCGAATTTTAGCTAATACTAAAATTCTCTAATCATAGGATAAATAATCTCAGATGTGGGAATTGGGGGTAATGGGCTGCGTCATTGCGTTCGTCTCGGAAAAATACGCGAAATAGAGTCCGAGTTTTCGAGAATCGGAGTCCGTATGGCCCGGTTATGGCCCAATGAAGTTTGCAGAAAAATTAAAGCTTAAAACAGATTTAGAAATTTAAAATTCGGATTTCAAATTAGAACCAGCGGGGCCAGGCGGGAAAATTCCCGCCCTGACCATGTCGACAGGGCTGTCGACAGGCCTGTCGACAGGGGGAGTCGACTTGCCTGTCGACACGGTGTCTCGAGCCAGAAGGTTGGGTGCACCAGATTTGGTTTTCTGGCTAGGGCTGGGCTGGGTTCTAGAGATTTCCTAAATCTAACGGACCTAATCTAATTTAGGGTTAATCTAAGGGCCTAAAACACTCTCCTAATCTATAAATACACCCTAAACCTACCCTAATCCATACTAAAAATAGAAATGATGGCCTCATGCCGCCAAATTAAATCTTAGAAGGAGCCTTCACTTGTTTATGAAGGAAGTTGCAAGCTAATCACTCTCTAATCAATCTCTAATCATCACCATCTTCATATTTAGCAACTAATTCCACTTCATAAGTTTGCTAATCTTGGTTTTGATGAGTTTCTATCACTTTAACATCAATTGTTAAAGTAAGTAGATTGGGTATAATGAGACTTATGGTCTTGAATGCGGATTAGTGAGTTTGAATCATTTATAATGATATGCTACTCTATGTTTTCCCATGTTTATGCATAATTAATAAGTGGGTTTATGCATGTTTTATAAGATGGTTTATGCATGCTTAACAAGTTGGTTTATGCATGTTTAACAAGTGGGTTTATGCATATTTAATAAGTGGATTTATGCATGTTTAACAAAGTGTGTTATGCAAGTTTATATGCAAGTTATGTATATGCTTAAATGCAAGTTTAACATGATTTGCAAGTTATGCATGCTTATGCAAGTATATGAATGCTTATGCAAGATATGTATATGCTTAAATGCAAGTTTAACATGATATGCAAGTCATGCATGCTTATGCAAGTATGTGAATGTTTATGCAAGTATGTGAATGCTTATGCAAGTATGTGAATGCTTATGCAAGTTATGTGTATGCTTAAATGCAAGTTTAACATGTTATGCAAGTTATGAGAATGCTTATATGCAAGTTCAACATGTTATGCAAGATATGTGTATGATAGTATGCAAGCTCATATGAAACATGTTATGCAAATCATGTGTATGATAATATGCAAGTTTGGGTTAAATGTAGTTGGGTTAATATGTGCTCATATATGCAAGTTGACATCCTCTTAACCCATGACAAAGTTATATGCTAAACCCATGATATTTGTAATGGATGTTTCCCTTTATTATGTCATGAGAACGATTTACGTGGGGAACGATGGGGTTTGTAAATATGTTGATAAAAGTATGATTGGGTATGATTAAGCATACCATAAGAAAATAAATTAACATAAGTGGGAATTTACCTATTGAGTTAGGTCTACCCCATGGGAATTTACCTATTGAGTTAGGTCTACCCATGTTATGAAAAACTTGATATTAATTAGGGATAATTAATATGGGGGTGATTAATTAGGTGTAATTAATCGACTAAGACACGAGGTTGGACTCATTTGTAGTGTAAAACTGCCCGGACCCGACCGGCTTAACCAGTTGCTACAAATGTCAGCCCAATGTGAGAGGTCTTAGCCATAAATTAAATACGTGATTAAAGTAAAGACACGAGGTTAGACTCTGTTATGACGTAAGACTGCCCGGACTCTACCGGCTTAACCAGGCGGTCATAACAGCCAGTCTAATGTGGGAGGTCTTTATGGGAGATCACGGTCTTAATTAATTAAGAAACACTTAACCATATTAGCATGTAGTGGGACATGAGGGGTTAAGTGGGTGCCTTGGGTGGCATGTGGAAATTTAGTGGTTGCCTTGGGTGGCATGTGGAATCTAGTGGGTTGCCTTGGGTGGCAATAGAAAATACGATTAGAATACTTAACCAAGTGAAACATGTAATTAAACATGATTAAAGGGTTAAGTGGGATTCACTAGATAAGTGACAAGCTTAGGTGGGTAGCTTGTGGGGGCCCATTTCAACCAATATCCCAAACGTATCTTTGTGGGCTCGACCCATGTCGAGTGACGGGACACGCATATTGGGCTTGATTATAAGAGGCCAAAACGGGTTAGCGGTGGCAACGCAAGTCCAACGGGTTTCATATGCGTGTGTGGGCCCGGGCTGGTAGATAAGCCGTTGTCGCATCGTGTAGATATAAAGCCGTGCACCGTTGATATTATCAGGTGGCCACTTTAGGGGAGTGATACACCCCACTGTGGGACCAGCACGGGTATCTACGGTAGGGAGCCGATCGCTGGGGAGTAGTGGGTACACCTAATAAAGATAGGGGCAGACGGCACCTATGTAGGGGTACACGGAACTACTGGGTAAAATTACTAAGTACACCTAGTGGAGATAGGGGCAGACGGCACCTATGTAGTCAGCTAGGGGTGTACGAGACTACTGGGGAAAATTTTCTAAGTCCTTGGGAGGGATCAACCTTTAAGTAGAAATGACTGGTGTGGTGCAGTGAAGTAATTATCCTTGGGTAGGTAGATGCGTCTTTACGGTTATCTTAGTTCATCCTAAGTCTATCAAGCTGCTTAGTGTAGCCATTTATCCCCAGACATTACCGTAGGTCAAGTGTATGTCTTCTCTGGTTACTTTAATGATTGTATTGTTAAAGTTATAGGACTCGCTCAGACTTATGTCTGACCTCGTTGTTTTTATCTTTTTCCCAACCCTCAGGTCCTACGGTGGATCCTAGCAGTAGTGGAGCTTGATCGGATTGCTGTTCCAGTCTTTAGGAGCTTGGATAGATGTAAAGCTCCAGTCACCCAGTTATCTTTTCTTTTGTCTTGGCTATTGTATGAGAGAGTGGGATTATGTACTTCTTTATTTTGATGGATATTGTACTTGACTTTTATTATGGTTTTATGATGTAACCAGACATGTTCACTTCCGCTGTTATGAGATGATGTTTTAAATTTCAAGTACTATTTATATCTGTCTTGTTGTAATTTTTCTGTTCTATATTCACTAAAATACTCCACCGATGTTATGGCATTCCCTTAGTGAGTGACCATAGCGGGCGTGGGGTGTTACATTCTGCCTTTGACCTCTCACGTTAGATTACCAAATTGCGGTTGTTGGATGTGCCGGGCGGTTTTGTGCAGGCTTATACCGTAATCCGAATCTAACCTCGTGTCTTAGGCGTTCATTATCAGTTTCTTGATTCAAGTCCCACTTTCAAATCTTGGATTATAATATATTCCAATTACCTATAATTTCCAATCTAAATTATGTTTATGATTTTAAATCAAAATAATGCTATAATCCCATGTGTACAAGTTATGCCAAATTATGCCCAAACCAATTTTCATAGTTATTAACAATTTATGCCAAATTTCATGTATACAAGTTATACTCAATTATGCTTAAATCAATTTATGTCAAATCTCATGTATACAAGTTATATTCAATTATGCCTGATCCGTAGTCATCAACAATTTACGCCAAATCTCATTTTATTACATATTTCCCAACTTTTCCCAATCATTCTAATGCTATTCGTTAACAACCCGCATTCTGACGGACCGAATTCTTTTAGAAACCCTACCCATCGAAACCCGTTTTGTTTTGCCCTAGTGTAGACAGAGACATAAAACATGTCAGAGTTCGGAAAACATCTCACAGTGGAAGGAACAAAATATAATATAATTAAAACATAGCTTTACCTTAATAACAATACTGCTAAACTAGTATCCAAAGCTATACAGTCTCTGTCCTGAACCTAACCTGCGAATATTATGAGGAGAGGGTCAGAACATAAGTTCTGTGTGAATGAATTTAAACTACACCTCTTGAATAATCCTATATATACCGTTCAATTATATTTTCTCATTTATTAGCTTATCGGTGTTATTAGCACTCAAGCCTTTCACACACACGTCGCACCCATCTACCCCCTAGTAGATTAACCTAATATAATGTATATGTAGCTATCCTCCAAACTGAGGTACACCCTGTGGTATCTCACTCGCAAGGTCTCCTCCTTATTGCCACAGTAATATGCTATAGTAATGTACATTGCTACATCCTCATAGGACCACTATCGCTGTGCTATGTAAGCGTACTGACTGCTATCCTCGAACTATTCGATCAAATTTGGTTCCATCATCGAATAATGTCCTCTAGTCTACGATACAACACCCAGAGCATACATGGTTGTACCTAGACTTTCCCACGTACGTATCATCAATCGTACTCGATGTTTCTACTGCACATAATCTCTACTTATGCACCCGAGTTCGGTGGCAGGGCTACACCAAAACATGGAACACGGTCGGGATCTTTCCTATATTTGTACGGGCCCGCCTCTAAGAGTGTCCAATGTATAGATATCTCTTAGATTTGGTTTTTCTATGGTAGCTATCGCCCCACCTCAGCCCCTCCCTCAACTAGTAAAGACCGCACGAGCTAAGCGACCACCCATAACAAGCAAACAATCTAAACAACCATGTGGGGTCTCCCCGCACCCATCCCTTGATAGCAAAGGTTAATGATCTCTAGGGGCTAGCTCTTGTCTTTTTGCATTCCTTAGGCTGCTAGTGACAAGAGTCCGACGATCTTGCTATTGTTTGGTCTTGACCCTCCACCTCTGCCTGAGGCATTCGTCGAACCACCCTTAAAACCACTGCGTACAGCATTCTGACTGCCCCTACTTGTGCACTCAAGGCCGACCCACCTGGTAGTTCCGCGCAGACCCAAACTCTGTAATCCTAGCCTGAAGCTAAACCACCAAAGAGGACTACCAGTAGCACCTTTAATGTCTCAGGAAGTCGCCTGCCTCCCCTTCCAGTCCATTGGAGCCGCCAGAATAATAAACGTGTGCTCCCCTCATGCCTTATGACACCGTGACGATCTACCTCGTTGGGCTATTCATCTTATAACGTACGGACTCCTTCAAGTGCCTTAGTTTTATCTGTCATTAGACCCTATGTCTAATCATTAATTACATGCTTGCGCCACCTCGTCTGTTTTCTCATTTAACTTGGTTATTCACATTTACTTCCTTTTCAAGTTTACCAAGTTATTCTTGCTTATTAATTCCATTTATAACTTAATCCTTTTAAGTTCATTAATAAACCTATGACATGTTATTCTCATAATCTAATAATTATCCCTCTTATGGTTATAATAACATGTTTTACTTAATTTATAATTAAGTACATCTTAATTCACATATACATTGGTTAAGAGAATAACTCTCAAAGTATCAACCCCGAAGACCGAAATCAACATCAGATTGACACTCAGAGAATTACTCAGCTCAACCAATCTTCTGTTATGTCATTCATATAACTTATGTTATCTTCACTTGTAGATTTATTCTTTCCTTTACAGATTACTTAATCTTCAATTAAGTACAACTTTCCTTGTTACATAAGTTATTTCATCTTCCCTTATCATTCCTTATAACTTACCTTATTCCATAAGTTATTTTGTTTTCTCCATCGTTCATTATAACCTACCTTATTCCATAAGTTATAATTCCCACTTATCCCTAGGACAAGCCTACCTATTATTTTTTCCTTTTCTTAAGCTCATTCATAATTGGTTATTATTATCATTCCCTATTTTGGCATTAATTAAGATTTACTTTATCCTTCCCACTTCTTTAATAAGTTTACTACCCTACTTAATTGAATTGGTTCGTAACACTACTGCAGATTTAGTTAGGTTAAGTATTCCAATTTAACAAATTATCCATGCCACCCATGTCACCCACTTAACCCTTTTTCTATTCCTATGTCTCACTACATGTCTTATCTTGGTTAAGTGTACATTAATCCATTATAACCGTAATCTTGCAAGACCTCCCACATTATATTACTGTTTGCGGTTGCTGGATATGCCGGGCGGTTCCGGGCAGGCTTATACAGCAATCCGAATCTAACCTCGTGTCTTTGCATATTAAGCATCTGGTTTCTGCCTTTGACCTCTTACATTAGATTACCAAATTGCGGTTGTTGGATATGCCGGGCGGTTCCAGGCTGGCTTATACCGCAATACGAATCTAACCTCGTGTCTTAGGCTTTCATTATCGCTTTCTTGATTCAAGTTCAACTTTCAAATCTTGGATTATAATATATTCCAATTACCTATAACTTTCAATCTAAATTATGTTTATAATTTTAAATCCAAATTATGCCTATAATCCCATGTGTACGAGTTATGCCACATTATGCCCAAACCAATTTTCATAGTTATTAACAATTTATGCCAAATCTCATGTATACAAGTTATACTCAATTATGCATCTCTTGTATACAAGTTATATTCAATTATGCCCAATCTATAGTCATCAACAATTTATGCCAAATCTCATTTTATTACATATTTCCCAACTTTTCCCAATCATTCTAACGATATTGGTACGCAAATCTCAATGCATTATTTTAGGCTCGAAAATAGCCTAGCTAAAAAAAGAAGAAGGAAAACAAGCATAGGCATAAAACAACTGTTCATAAAACAAGTTAAATATACGATGATAAAATTAGGCATAGGCGAGTACTAGATCTGATCTACAAACTATGATGAACTAATATAATTCTAGTCCAAATCTTAGATCCAATTAATTATTAGGTATTTTAATCTATAAGTACAACAAACTCACTTTATCGGATTAGCTCTTCAATATGTTTATTATGTATGTAAATGGGGAATGGCGAACGATAGATCTACTATTATACAAAAAATGTATTTTAAATCCACTCACTTGTACGCTCTCCCAATTCTAGATCTGATCCATGATTTTCTCCCTTTTGGTGCAGCATAGCTCTAGGCATCTGAATTCTTTTCTTTTATTTTGGAGTAGAGGAATCCTCGCTCTATCTTTTTATTTTAAGAAGAGATTTGAGAAGAGAAAGAGAGAGAAAGAGGAAGCCATGACAGAGCTCCAGCGTAGCTGCTAAATTGTGAGGTTTAGGGTTAGGTCTAGGGGTTTATTTATAGGTGTGGTAGCAAGCTATAGGCCTTTAGATCTAATTTAAAACTCCATCAGAGCTAGCCACGTCATCCGACCAATAGGAATTGGCCACGTCGCAGCGTCCACCAACCAAAACAGTCCACGTCTATAGTATGACGCGCAGGGGTGTCATCCCCCATATATATATATATTACTTATTTATTTTTATTTACTTATTTATTTGAAATTTGATTTATTTATTCGCATATAAATCAAATGTCAAACACTCTTTCTTTGCTTGCTTCTTTGTTCACGCGCAACCTCCATTTTAAATTATGTTTATATGTATTCAACTCCTGCGCGTATGCTAATCTTTTATATGCGAACAATTTAAAATTTCAAGCCAACTAATATATATTTTCCCACTTTTGAAACATTCTCTTAATTAAACCCCTTTTTGACCCTTTTCATACTAAGCCACATTTTAACTGCTTTCACACTAAGCCACTTTTTTTAGCCATTCCCCCCTAAAATAAAAAATATGGCATGAGCGGGGATCGAAATCAGAACCTCTTGTGTACAAGTCACATGTACTAACCAAATGAGCTACTAAGTCTTTTGTTAACAAAACTTAGGATAATGCTACACGTTATTATTTTCTTATTCCTCTTTTTCATGTTTTGTTGCAATATTTAATTTAGAGATATCTTCTTCATTTTAAATCAGTTTCCTACAAACTGTAGGCCTAAATTGATCAGAAAATCACCATGAACGCAATGACGCTAATTTCATGACCAACTTCTGGAGGCTCTTCAAATTCTCCTTTTTATTTCTTTTTAGGTGTTCGCATGCATTTCTTCGCATTTCATTGCATTTCTTCTAATTTCATATATTGCATGTAATTTCTTTATCACTCTTTTGCTTTATTTCACTGCATAAACTTCTTACATGCAATTATATTAATGTTATTTAATTTTTCCTTTAAATATATCTATGCATATAATATATATGTATATGCATATTTTTAATTACATTAAAAATGTGGGGTGTTACACATATAGTTCTCATGTGTCACATTTTTTGAATATTCAGTGCTTAAATCCACGACATTGCTACACAATCAAATACTCAAGTAGTAAACGAGGTCATTACAGTAAATGAGACACCAGACAATATTGGAAGGACACGGTTGAAGTAGATGAAGGGGAGTATAAGGACCACCCTATTAATAGCATGGATGTAGTAAGCATACCAAGGAATAACGGATAGATAGCATGCAAGTAAATAACGAACCATTAAACTATGATTTTGCTGATGTTGACAATATTTTTCATCAACACCCAAATCAGGTTTACGGAAGTGGACCTAAGGGAAGTAAAGGGTTTATTTAGTTTCTATGAGCTTGAGCTAGTTCATCGTTTCCTAGATACCAAGGTCTTAATCCCGAAGATTAGTTACTCTTCCTTCAAAGAGGTGAGTATCATCTTATGAGACTCAAGGACCAATAATTACCTCGGGATAAGGGTTCCCTAAGTGCAATGCAAGTTAGAAAGCTAAACGACTTGTAGAGGAGTATTTTGGGTAATTCAGTTTATGTAGGAAGCATTGCCTTGAGGAAGCATTAAGGAAATTGAGAACATAAACATTAAAGGAATTCATGAAATTAATATCAAGTATCAATTCTCTCTTTATTGACCACTTCATTGAGTACAAAGAAATTTCTAAGTGAAATCAACAAATAGATTTAGAAATTTGGGTTTACTCTCTAACAAAATGATTGCAAGAATTGAGAATGAGAAAATCCTCTAAAATGAGATCCCTGGGGTCTTATTTATAGACAAATTGGGCCCCTCTTGGTTCCAATTCAACAGAAGCCCATTTGGAGTGCTTTCGGCTTTGGAAATAGTGAAAGATCTTGGTGTCGACCGTTTAATTGGCTTTTGAAGCCGGTTATTTGTTGTATATAACGTAGTTGTATACACAATTATATGATTTTTGTTTGATGATAACAAACAAGTATATATTATTTTTAATGTGTTTGTTATTGTACTGTTTCATATATACATCACATACAGGAATATAATATGTATATTTAAATAGAATACGACTGTACAAAAATTCAAATATTCACATAGTATTTTATTTGAATGTAAATATTATATTTCAATAACTAAATAGTACAGATTTACAACTCCACTATTTGTACACATTCACATTTTCTTCACATGATATTGTACTAGCATATAAACTGAATACGATAGACAAATTTGTTTGAACACAATAAGAATAATATTTTATTTCAATCAGATTTGTTTATTACAAATATCAGTACAATTCATTATTTCGTACATGTGCTCCTCACTACAAAAACACTCTGTCTCCCAGTTGTACATTTTCATTTATATGTATATTCACTGTTACAGACACAACACAATCTTCTTATCTTCTGACTCTGTCTTATGTCCAGTCACTGTCAGTCCAGTCTTTACGCTTACCTATCACATGAAACAAAACCCACACAGTACCTTGCTATACAAATAAATTAAATGTACACGAATATAAATTTTATTTTTATAATAGCAAGGCAAATCTCATTCAAACCAGCAGTGTATAAAATGGAGCATAGCAGTTTTTACATGGCTTAGGCACATGGATTTCATGTCTGAATGATGCATCTGTTTTCATCCACAAAGCCAAACAAGTGTGAAGTGCACAGGCTTGAACATGTACATGCATTTCAGGGAAGTTAAGCTCAAGTACATATAACAACACAGTGGATCATGTTCAAGACAGAATTCAAAGCAACGTAACAGAATGGTTAAAGGGAAAAATGTTCATATATCAGCCCAGGGTGCATCAAGTTTTAAATGGTGCAGAGTTTGTATCAACTCGACACAAAATGAAAGAAAAATAAGAGCAAACATTTTTTCTCTCCAGTTTCTATTATCAGTGAACCAAGGGTTGAGAAAGTATTTTTTGAGTTCCAGAAAATCAGCATGAACATAAATGGCAAGTGTTCATTTCACATTTCCTTAAATCAGTCAATCAAGCAAGCGACATGAATTCGGGCAAGTGCATCTTCAATCAAGCAAGGAGTTATTGGAAACAAATTTTTTTGTTTCATATTTTAAATTTAGTATGGTGGTTTTTCAAACTTTTTCAAATGTGTTCAATATAATCAAGCCAACTTTCATGCAATAAATCTCAAGGGATAAATTCATTAATTTCCATAAAAAAAGAGACTATTTGTGGCAAGTTTTCAATGCCTATCTATTCGGAATTTCAACAAACAAATTTGGGCAAGAGCATTCTCATATTGTGTCCAGTAATCAATCAGGAAATCCGAATCCATTCAAGGGAACATCTTAACTTATAAGGCAAAGTAGGAAATCATGAAAAAGGGAAATTACATTCCCAGAAGTTCCAAATCAGGTCTGAATTCATCAACATCAATCACGCAAATTTTTAAAGTCGATTCTACCGAGAAATCAAATTCATTTGAGCCAAATCAAAAAAGGGAAACCAACGCAAATCAGACAAAGTCATTACGTGAAATCGGACTGTCGATTTAGGGTTTCTAAATCCTACAAATACAAATATTCATCATCTAAACAGAGTATCGAGACAGGCAACAAAAATCGGAAAATCAAAACTCGAAAAATCAAGTTACTTACTATTGTTTTCGGTCAGAAGCCAACCCAAATCATTGACCAGAGACGAACGACCAAAACAAGAACTCGAGCATTAGAGAATCATCTTCATCAAACAAGCATCGATCGATTTGGGGAGAGAAACCCTAGAGATTTTTTTAATCACCAGAGCCACCATTTTTTCAAAGACAAAGGGATCTGGCAAATAAATTAAAATGGGCCAACTAAATGAAAAGGGGCTAAGCCTATTAGCTTTAGTTTAATTTGATAAGGACTAGGGCATTCTCTTTGTTTTAATTTGCTTCTTTTGTTTAATTTTTGTTGTATTTTATTTCATTTGTAAAATCATCCAAACAGTTACTAGAGTCTGTAAAATTCTAGGGGAAACCAGTTAGGGTGTTAACTGGCGGTTTACTAGAGTCTGTAAAATCTAGGGTTACGTGTTACGGGCTTGTAATAAGGGAAAATATGGTCGAGGAGATATCAGTCAGTCTAATGTTTTGAGTGTAACTGGTCGAGGGGATATCAGTCAGTCTAATGTTTTGAGCGTGGTGTTAGAATAGGAGCAAGCGGTTCGCAAGTGTACATGGTCTTGTATGCGGGATCTGTTCTTATACCTACTAGAAACCTTACGAATGCAGCAGTAGGCAGGATTTTGCCGAAGCAGGGTATATCTTGTGTCATTTACTTTATGCACTTTTATTTCTACTGCGTTCTATGATTTGTTTATTATTTTAATTTCCCATAATTGTTGAACTCCGCGAATTATTGTAATAAACCCTATTCACCCCCCCTCTAGGGTTAATCTAGATCCAACAAGTGGTATCAGAGCAGGTATTCTGTTAACTCTAGAGAATGGTGTCTCTTAGTTGTCAATATAGCGAGAGTCAATCCAGTGATATTCTAATTATTTTCAATGGAACGGATTTTTTAATTTAGAAATCAAAAGTCGAATTATACTTAATATCTGTTAATTCTGAATATTGGAATATTATTGAAAATATAGGAGATATGCTAGATAAGAAATATAAATTTGTCAATGCTCGTGTTATGCATATTCTCTATTCTTGTCTTAGTAATAATCAGCTTGATCTTATCTCTCATTGTTTGACTGCTCAAAAAATTTGGAAAACTCTCAATACGAAGTATGGACAAATTAACAACAACTGCTCAAAACCCCGGAGTGTCAACTCAAGTACAGATTTAAGTTTAACAAGTTTTACAAATGATGTTTCAGATGGATCTATTGATGGAGACTCAACAAATGGTGAAACTAAAGATCTTTCATATGAAGATTTGGTTTATTTTTGTACTGAATTAACAAATGCCGTTGATAGTCTCAATCGAAAAATAAAACTCTGAAATCTGAAAAACTTGAGTTAATCACTAAAAATAATATTTTGGAATTAAAACTTGAAAATATCATGAAAGTTTCAAACTCTTATTGCAAGGATCATTTTAACTCAGAAAACAATTTAGTCCATCTCAATGAAAATATTCAAAAACTTGAAAAACAAATTATGAGTTCAAAAGAAAAGGAAGGTGAGCTAACATGTATAAACAATTCCTTGCGAAAAGAATTGGAAACTTTTAAGATTTCGAATTCCAAATATGAAATTGCTGAGAAACAAAAATGTTTTGAAAATGAAATTTCTAAGTCCAAGGCTAAAATTGAAAAGCTTGAAAATGAACTCTTGGTTTGAAACTAAATGATGCTGAAAAGAGCAAGATCGCTATAAATCGTTGTTCGAACTTGAGAAAAGAAAATAGTGATCTTAAATCTAAAATTCAACAGCTTGAATCAACACTGGTTAAATTTTTTGATGGAGAAAATCATTTAATATGTTTTTGAAAAGTCAATTCTCTTTTAAAGATCAGCATGGTCTTGGTTGTGGGAAAAATGATGTTTTTGGAAAACGAAATTCTAATGATTTTAAAAATCCTTCAAACTACTTTGAAAATAATCGATTTGAAAATTCAAACTCTGATAATCGCAAAGAATTTTTGAATCATAAACGTGATGTGAATTTGTTTTATAATGATCTATTTGAACAATTCTGGATCTCAGGTAGAAATAAAACAAACTTCATTAAATTCAAACAGATTTGGGTTCCAAAAGGTACAAAAGTAATTTCAGATGGTTTGTTATGCAAATAAGTCTGGGTACAAAACGAACAGATACAAATGTGAGTGGTTTTACTGTCTTTGTTAGACCACTCAATCCTCTAAATAATTAAGTACGAGAGGAGGCAGAGGAACTGCTGTGCAAAAGGGATTTGAAATCAAGCTGATCTATATTTCTATATAATTCACAGTTCCTTAGCCAAGATGATGAGTTAGAGATTTATTTACTCAAGTCAATTTCAGTTATAACTTCTAAACTCATCTTTGTAAATATTTTTTGTGTTTTCCCTCTTTATACCCCTTCTATTTTATTTTATTTTGTTTATTCTAATTTGAACTTACACTGCCACATTATTCTTATTCTGTGTTTCTTAACTTCAAATTGCGGTTATCACGATTTTCTGGAAATTTGCTTTATTTGTATAAAACCCTATTGTTTTAATCATTTCCAGGTCCTGAGTTCAAACTTGTATATTTCTGCAATTGGTTAGAAGTTTATTTTCTTATTCTTGAATTCTTAATAGTGCCGAAGCATTCATATCATATCTTGAACGCTATTCGCCTGAATTCTAAATTTTTGAAAATCTGAAATATTAATGAAATTTCATACATTTCTGCTGTTTAGAGTTTCTTCTAATTCACTTTGGAAAGACTTAAAAATTTATACTCATTACAGCACATTAGTATCTTTCAGGTGTGATAATTTCATTAATTTTCGGATTGTCTAGAATATGTCTGATGTGGAAACTTTTTGGCTAGAATCATTTGCTGCATCTTGAAATTCATCTTCATTCATGATCATTTTGGTTGAAATTTATTTGTTTGAAATCATTTGAGATTCTTGATATTTTGAATATCGCACACCTCTTAAATTTGAAATTATCAATCTTGTGTGACTAATTCATTGTATCTCAAAACTTGACATTGAATCAAGTGATTTCAAATGAATTATTTTTTTATTTTCTAGATCATAAATATCTCTCAAACTTGATGTACACATTCTGAAATATTTTGCTTGTTAATCATATTTGTGTGAAAATTGTTTGAAAATCTGCACTTGAAACTCACTGTTTATTCATGATAAATTGGCTTGGGTATTTGTTTGAAATCATTTGAAACTATTGATTTCTTGAATCTCACACACTCCTTGAATCTGAAATTTACAGATTGGTGTGATCGATTCATTTAATCTTAAGATTTTCATATTCCTTCAAGTGATTTCAAATAAATTGCATTTTGGATCATGAATCATATCTCATCCACTTGATAAGTCTGCTTTGAAATTGATTGTTGTGCTGCTCTTATATTGATTTGGAATTTTTTTTGGTAACTTCTTGCTTTGGTAAATATTTGACTACTGCTCTGATAAATATGCATATTTTTTCTGTCTTGTCTGATTGGGCTAATTGGTTGAATTTTGATGTCTAGGATACTCTTGTTAGTCACCCGTGTCATATATCAAATCCTCGTTGTAGTGACATCAACATGCAGTATCAGTTTAGATGTGCTGTACTCCTTGATTTAATCTTATCATGCATATATCCCTCATGTCTCATGTAAATCTTTCATATTCTTCTTGTAATTGATTTTCAATTTTAAAATTATTTATTGATGATTGATTTAGAAATTGAAATCAATAACGAAACTGAACTAAATTTATAATTCATCAAAATTATTATCATATTTTAAAATTTTGATGAGTTATGACTACATACTTCACAACAAGAGGAGATTCTATTTAAATTTTCATGATGATTGAACAATTATTATAATGTCTTTGAATTGGCGCTTATTTCACGACCATCTTCATTATCTATCATCATTCTGTCATTCATCATGAATTTATATTAATGTGGAGAGTTTATATTTTTAAAATCATTTTAATTAAATAGTGAAAATATTTGGGATGGAAATGTGACTACATTATTTGTCAGAATTAGAGATAATTGAAAATTTTCAAGAATCCTGGTACAGTTGAACTTATTTCATAATATGATTAATTTATAAATTTATTTCACAAATCATTTCTGTACCTACCACATTATATCATCCATTTTGGTTTTTATATTCCGAGGAGTCTTTCTTTTAAAAGCTGAAAATGAAAAAAAAAATAACTTACATAAGTGTGTTTCTAACCTCATTTAAAAATCCAAGCTCTGGTCATGCATGTTTAAGAGACAACTTATAATTTAAGTGGCGACTGATTTAATTAAAAACTCCGAGCTCCGGTTATGCATGGTCAGTATACTCTTAAATAAAATAAAAAGAAAAGAAATGAAAATTATTTGAAATAAATAAAAAATCTTATATGAGATTCACCTCTGTGTATAAAAACCAGCCTATCAATCCATATTCTAACTTGTGAAATGTGTTACTATTTTATGACGTATTATGATTTGTTGATTGATAGCTACTGGGATTTGAGATTATTTGATTTTGTCACTTAAGTTGAATTTATATAAGTAGTCCAATTCCATCACTGTTTTTGTGCTTAAATTCTTAAAAAATATGTTTAGAAAATCATTGGAATCCATATTTTTATAACTCTCCCATTATTATAATTTCATCGTAAATCCATCATTCTAAAATGTGAAATTTGTTATTAATTCTTAGAATACTATGATTTTTGTTTGATTTATTGAGATTTATGGTGAACATTCTCTCTCTTAAGTTGATTTTGAATCATATATTCATTGCTATGTTAATATCTATATCCTTTTGATGATAACAAAAGGGGGAGAATGGTTAAGATTTTGATTTTGAGTGAATATTTTATAAATATTTTTATCATTGAAAAGTCATTCAATTTATTCTGCTCACTCTTGCACATATGGTATCAGAGCTAGGGGGATTTTAGTTGTAGGGGGAGCATTCAAATAGGGGGAGTTCCACTATTCACGAACAAACACATTTGTTATATTAAAAATCTTTTTTATTTGTTTGTCATCATCAAAAGGGGGAGAATGTTGTATATAACGTAGTTGTATACACAATTATATGATTTTTGTTTGATGATAACAAACTAGTATATATTATTTTTAATGTGTTTGTTATTGTACTGTTTCATATATACATCACAGACAGGAATATAATATGTATATTTAAATAGAATATGACTGTACAGAAATTCAAATATTCACATAGTATTTTATTTGAATGTAAATATTATATTTCAATAACTAAACAGTACAGATTTACAACTCCACTATTTGTACACATTCACATTTTCTTCACATGATATTGTACTAGCATATAAACTAAATACGATAGACAAATTTGTTTGAACACAATAAGAATAATATTTTATTTCAATCAGATTTGTTTATTACAAATATCATTACAATTCATTATTTCGTACATGTGCTCCTCACTACAAAAACACTCTGTCTCCCAGTTGTACATTTTCATTTACATGTATATTCACTGTACAGACACAACACAATCTTCTTGTCTTCTGACTCCGTCTTCTGTCCAGTCACTGTCAGTCCAGTCTTTATGCTTACCTGTCACATGAAACAAAAACACACACAGTGCACTGCTATAGAAATAAAATTGAATATACGCAAATATAAATTTTATTTGCCTCAGAATTTCATTGTGTTTCTAATCATTTTTCATGACTTGATCTGATATATGAATGTAGCATGTGCACAATACATGTATACACACACATGTGTATGTATATACACATATAATAGTGCAAGGACAGCAAAATCTTTTCTTGGATGGTTGCATATACAAATGTGAATATATATACACACGTGTGCACTGCCTCGCCAATCCAGCAGTCCGCAACTAAGGAGCAGTCATATGGACCAACTAAACTCAGTGCATATATAGTCGAGCAAAGATGGCAGCATAGTGCAAGTAGAAAAATGCACAACAATAACATGATGGTGCTAAAATAGTTCATGTTAACGTAAGCAAACACTGGTGTGGCAACATACTAAAATGGTCGAGCTCAATACATGACAAGGAACAACACAAATAGGATCAACCCACCAAGATCAAGGCAGATCATCTTAACGCAACATGAATCGAAGCGGCTAAATGGTCGAGCAACACAAATATGGTGCAACTCAAAAGTGCTCATCATACAAGAATGCAACATGGTCAGCAAGGTTAAAATTAACATGGCAGGTTCATAGCAATGAACATGGATAGATCAAGTGGTTTTGCATGGCAGATCAACTAAATATTGCAGGGCAAATCTCATTCAAACCAGCAGTGTATAAAATGGAGCATAGCAGTTTTTGCATGGTTTAGGCACATGGATTTCATGTCTGAATGATGCAATTGTTTTCATGCACAAAGTCAAACAAGTGTGAAGTTCACAGGCTTGAACATGTACATGCACTTCAGGGAAGTTAAGCTCAAGTACATATAACAACAGTGGATCATGTTCAAGACAGAATTCAAAGCAACGTAACAGAATGGTTAAAGGAAAAAAATGTTCATCTATCAGCCCAGGGTGCATCAAGTTTTAAATGGTGCAAAGTTTGTATCAACTCGACACAAAATGAAAGAAAAATAAGAGCGAACATTTTTTCTCTCCAATTTTTATTATCAGTGAACCAAGGGGTGAGAAAGTTTTTTTGAGTTCCAGAAAATAAGCATGAACATAAATGGCAAGTGCTCATTTCACATTTCCATAAATCAGTCAATCAAGCAAGCAACATGAATTCGGGCAAGTGCATCTTCAATCAAGCAAGGAGTTATTGGAAACAAAAAAAATTTGTTTCATATTTTAAATTTAGTATGGCGGTTTTATAAACTTTTTCCAATGTGTTCGATATAATCAAGCCAACTTTCATGCAATAAATCTCAAGGGATAAATTCATTGATTTCCAGAAAAGAAGAAACCATTTGTGACAAGTTTTCAATGCCTATCTATTCGGAATTTCAGCAAACAAATTTTGGCAAGAGCATTTTCATATTGTGTCAAGTAGTCAATCAGGAAATCCAAATCCATTCAAGGGAACAACTCAAATTATAAGGCAAAAGAGGAAATCATGCAAAAAGGGAAATTACATTTCCAGACGTTCAAAATCAGGTCTGAATTCATCAACATCAATCACACAAGTTTTTAAAGCTGATTTTATTAAGAAATCAAATTCATTTAGGCCAAATCAAAAAAAGGGAAACCAACGCAAATCAGAACAAGTCATCATGTGAAATCAGACTGTCGATTTAGGGTTTCTAAATCATATAAATACACCTATTCATCATCGGCACAAAGTATCGAGGCAGGCAACAAAAATCCGAAAATCAAAACTCGAAAATTCAAATTACTTACTGTTGTTTTCGGTCAGAAGCTAACCCAAATCATTGACCAGAGACGAACGACATAAACAAGAACTCGATTTGGGGAGAGAAACCCTAGAGATTTTTTAATCACTAGAGCCGCCATTTTTTCAAAGACAAAGGGATCTGGCAAATAAATTACAAATGGGCCAACTAAATGAAAAGGGGCTAAGCCTATTAGCTTTAGTTTAATTTGATAAGGACTAGGGTTTCTCTTTGTTTTAATTTGCTTCTTTTGTTTAATTTTTGTTGTATTTCATTTGATTTGTAAAATCATCCAAACAGTTACTAGAGTCTGTAAAATTCTAGGGGAAACCAGTTAGGGTGTTAACTGGCAGTTTACTAGAGTCTGTAAAATCTAGGGTTACGTGTTACGGGCTTGTAATAAGGGAAAATCTGGTTGAGGGGATATCAGTCAGTCTAATGTTTTGAGCGTAACTGGTCGAGGGGATATCAGTCAGTCTAATGTTTTGAGCATAGTGTTAGAATAGGAGCAAGAGGTTCGCAAGTGTACATGGTCTTGTATGCGGGATCTGTTCTTATACCTACTAGAAACCTTAGGAATTCAGCAGTAGGCAGGATTTTGCCGAAGCTGGGTATATCTTGTGTCATTTACTTTCTGCACTTTTATTTCTGCTGCATTCTATGATCTGTTTATTATTTTAATTTCCTGTAATTGTTGAACTCTGCGAATTATTGTAATAAAACCTATTCACCCCGTCTAGGGTTAATCTAGACCCAACATTATTGAGTTTCCGCCCCTTACATTCTGAGCATTGCTATCGGCTTTTGATCTAGGTGATAAGATCCGGTTTCGATATCTAATCTTGATTTTATCTTGCTTTCCTGACTTTTGATTCCGGTATTGATACTAAGCCTGTTAATGTGACACCCCGTAATTTTAAAGGACGTTATTAACAATAAACTAAAGAATATTTAATTAAATATTGGGGATTAAGTAAAATGGACTATACAATTGCGTTCGTCTCGGAACTCTGGTTAAGATAGACTCGAGTTTGCATAAAACGGACACCATATGAGAAAGATATAAAGCTCAGAAGTTTGTGTACGTGTAAGAAGACCTATATATATAATCCAAAACTAGAATTCAAATCAGTTCAAATACGTAAGCAGGAAAAGGGGCGGGCGCAGGTGGGATTTGACCCATTATGGGCCGACCCATGCCTGGGTCGACCTATGGGTCATCCCAAGGTCAGGTAGGCCGACCCCATAGGTCGACCCAGGTGGGGGTGGGCCGACCCATCCCTGATTTAGCCGGATGCATTATTCTGAGTTAGGACTTGCTTGTTGGCTGGGTTCGTTGAGAATAGGCCAAATAAATCTATAGGCTTAACCTGTTAAAAATTCTAGTTAATTAGGGAGCACAATTTAGGGGTTTGACTTGTGTCATCTGCTGTGTGGGACCCATATCAGTCAGTAACCCATTCTAGTATTAAATGAGGACCGCGCACTAGGTAGGGGTTAGGGCGTGCATACTGAACTGATTATAAGAGGTTCATCTGAAAGGGGGTGTATACGGGAGCGTTCTAATTGAGTCATGTGCGTAAGTGAGTCCGGTCTGTAGGGGAAAATAAGCTGTTGTAGCACCATTAGATAGGTCTGTGTCCTTCTATAGTTTGCCACTTTAGGAATTAATACACCCTACTATGGGGCCGACACAGGGTAATTACAGATCAGGGAGCCAATCACTTGGGGGAGTAATTAGGGTACATCTAGTCATGTCTGTTTCTGCTTAGATACCTGTTTTTTCTATTTAGGGTAATACTCGTTATTTCTGATGAGGTGCTTATTATTTCTATTTGGGTAAAACCCATTACTAGAGTACACCTAATCCTACCATTATATGGGTATCATTCTTTTTCTATCAAGTAATTAGGGGATACCTAATCCTGTCACATATCTGTTATACTGGTATTGGTGCATAGAAAAGTAATTGAGAAGCATAATCTACTTTGTCTATTCTGGTTTTCCTATTCAGTTTGTTTATACTTATTATATGATATTGTTATCTCTCATCCAGTTTATATGTCTATCATGATACTTTTACTTCTTTATATGTTAAAAGTCACTGGACTCGTCAGACTTTATGTCTGATCCATATTGTTTCCTTTTGTAATAACCCAGAAAATACGAGCCAATTTAAAAATTTTAAATTGATTATTTCAAAGCAATTTGAACCATTGAAATAGAATATTTCAATAAAATAGTAAGTTAAGAATAGTAAGTCAGTTTGGAAATTTGAATTCAAACTTTGACTGACTATGCAGGGTGGAAAATATAACGGATTTTGGTGAAACCAAAAATATTTAAATCTGTTAGTCAATACCTTTCTAACGAATCTGAAAAATCGAAGTTTCATAACGGGAAGCAAAAGTTATGGCCGAATGAATTTTCAGAGGGGTCGGTATATAGAATATAGCCCTGGAAAATTGATATTTTGCATACGACCTCGGAATTCGACGAAACCACTTTTGTTGGGTCCGGGATGTCAAATTATTGCTAAGTTTCAAATTTCATAATTTTTGAAGCTAGTATGTGAGCGTGGCAAAAGAAAATGTGTTTGGTCGATTTCTGTTAAATTGGATCGACCAGAAAATGGCCATTTTTCAAACGACCTCAGAATTCGACGAAACTAGTTTTGTTGGGACCGTAGCATCAAAACATAGCTAGATTTATTTTTCTGGAATTTTTCGAATCAGTTTGTGGCCCTGGCAAATTGAAAAGTGCGTTCAGAGTTAAAAATTAAATTTTTTAAAATTTTAATTTGAAAAATAACTGACTGTAACAGTCGAATTGGCCTACAAAACATATCCCAATGTGTCCGGAATGGGGGTCTTTAGCTAGGGGCGACAGTCGTTGGGTTTAAAAAGGAGTTCGTTTAAGAAAACACTATTTAAAAATTTAATATAGTCTCGGCCAATCATATTTTTCCTTTCATAAATTTTAAAATAAAAAATAAAATAAAAAAAGAAACCCCCCCATCAACGGCGAAACGAGCTCCCCACCTTCTCTCCTCAATCGCCGCCGCCTCAGGTGCTTCCAGACTTCGCCGCCGCCACCATCCGATGCGCCGCAGCCCCCTCTTCAAATCCGACCCAACCGCCGCCTCCCTCATCGCCTGTGCCGCCCGTGCCGCCGCCTTAAAGCCCCGACCTTCCTACCGCCGCCCTGAACGCCACCGACCACCGAACGCCACCAAACCACCACCAATTTAAAGCCCTCTCTCCCCTCTTCCACCTCCAACTTCCTGATCGTCCCCTCGTGTCCCGGTTCTCGCAAAAATCGTAAACCTAGTTTCGAAGCTCGTGAAAGTGCGTTTTTCTTTGATCTTTACACTTTGAAAAATCATATCTTTTTGGTGTGTTGACGAAATTCGATGAAACAGGAAACATCGAGACCGCAAGGAAGCTCTCTACCCAATAGAAGAAGCTGCGGATTTTTCTGACATCGTATCGATTTTTAGCGCTCAGAAAACCAAGGTGAGAAATCTAAATTAACGTGAAATTGAATGGAAAATGTCGTGTATAATTTATATAAGCGAAATATAAATTACATACGTGTGTATACCTCATGTACATGCGTGGTGTAAGCTATATGAGCGAAGTATGAATTTTTACATGCATAGAATAATTGATATGTGTGTTGAAATGCAAGTGAAATATAGCAAATATATATTATATTATATATATATATACTCCCCGCGTCCACAAACCATGGACGATATTTATTGTGGTGAATTGGTGTGAATATTGGATGAAAAATACGAATGGTTGAATAATTGTTTGTGGTTGATATTGTTTGGTTGTGGTTGAAAAATACCCATTGGTGATTGAAATGAATTGGAAATATTTGTGGAAATAAAAATAAACATGCCGCCTGCGTGCGAACTAGATGCATGAATCCCCATTGTCAAAAACCGCGAGGTTTTAAGGTAGAGCGAGGAGCCGTACTACGGACGGTGCCGGTTTTAACTACCCTGCCGTTATGCTGCCGAAATTTTGAATAATCTTTGTGTGTTAGAATTATTTTCATATGTTGAAATTATTTTACATGCATTGAAATTAAAGTCATATATGAA
This sequence comes from Allium sativum, assembly GCA_030737875.1. Lineage (NCBI taxonomy): Eukaryota > Viridiplantae > Streptophyta > Magnoliopsida > Asparagales > Amaryllidaceae > Allium > Allium sativum. The sequence continues at coordinate 280,266,851 of CM060918.1, forward strand.
ACAATGTCCATGTGTGGAAATATTCATGTGTTGAAAAGTGTTGTGTGAAAATAAAATTCATTTGTGAATGAATGAAGTGTTTAAACAATAAAAATCACATTTTTATATATATATATGAAGTATCAAAAATATTCGCCGTATATAGATAGTTTCAACAATCAAAATTTCATCTTTCTAATAAGAACAACATAAATAAAATGTCCATGTGTGGAAATGCTCATTTGTTGAGAAGTGTGTGTAGTGGAAATATTCATGTGTTGAATAAAAAGATTGAACAATAAAAATTACATTTTTATTGAAACTATGAAGTGTTGAAACATCTATTTGTTGAATAAATATTTTAAATGAGAAAAATATCATTTTTATCATATGTGTGATATGCTAAAGATATGCGGACGTTGAAATAAATATTTGCGATAGAAATATTATTTTTAACATGCATAGGAACTAAATAAAATAGTCATGTGTTGAAATCTATTTTAGTTCGCAAAAATTATCATCTTTGAAATGTGAAGTGTTAAAAATAGCCACTTGTTCAAATAAACGTGTATGAGCTGAAATATACATTAACTAGCTAATGATATGATTTTAGCCTATGCATGCAACCTTCGAATGAATGGTGTTTTTAAACCGAAGCAATTCAAAATAAAAAAAATGAAAGTGAATGGAAAATGATAAATGTTAGAAATTGTATATATGTACATGCATATCTATTGAACAGGTTAAAGCAAAAAGGGGCTAGAGAAGAGAAATAAAATTTTGTGCCCGACAAATAGGTACACATTTACCGCTTTGTTTGGGTGATGATTTTATGAGCCTGTTGGCTAGCCGCTTGGTTTTTTCTTTTTCTTTTTGATATGAGACGCCCGTGTGGCTATTTGGGAATTTTCCCAGACCCTCCCGTACAAAGGAGGTTATGGCGAAATTTTCCAAAAATTTAAGGCGTTAGTGAAATAATTGAAATGGAAACGATATAGGAATTTTTGAATGAAATATATTTATATAAATATATAAATATAAATAGAATTAAAACGAAACGTGGCCGTGCAGTTCGTGTTTTGAAACCGTGATTTCAAACGACTAGTGCGGAAGATCCGACCATTGGATTTTCCCGAAACTTCAACCGTTGGGTTCGCCTTGGAAATATCTTTCCAACAGCACCAACTTTGTGAAGATCCGATGGTTGGATTGTCTTGAATGTTTAATTCAAAATTAGAGAAAAACAGTGCCAGAAACGATTATATTTATATATATATATATAAATATAATTAAATTAAATCGAATAACGACGCTGCAGTTCGTAAATTGAAATCGTAACTTCAAATGGTTGGTGTGGAAAATCCGACCGTCGGATTTTCCCAAAACTAGAACCGTTGGATTCGTTTTGAAAAGACCTTCCTAAGGATGTAAAATTTGTGAAGATCCAACGGTTAGATTTTCAGATATGTGTAAAACAAAATTAGTGGAAAGCAGCGCCAGTGCATCGACACGACCTGAAACGTCGTTTAATTAAATATGGCCGTTTTAAATTAAATAAAAATGGCGATATATCGTTATTAAGTGCTATAGACGATATAGAGTGAAAATAGACCAATTTTGTTGTGTTTGCTTGATATGTGATGGTTGAATGTATTTGACGTGAAAATTATAACTAAATAACTGAAATGTGAATGTTGAATAGTTCAACCATGTGATTAATTGGTTTGGAAATCTAAATATACGTGGGTTATTTGAAAAGGCCGAGTTTATCTCATTTCAAATAATCGATCGACGTTGAGAAGTCGAAGAGTCGAAGACGGTTGAAGACCGACGATCTCCACATTGGATGGATGGGCGCTACTGATGCTCGTGATTGGAGTAGCTACCATGAAGGAATTGAAGTAGTAGCCGTCCAAACATAGCGTTGATTGTACGGACATGCGAGGAATTGGTGCCTCCGGTTTCGTTCAGACCCAGAACGGACTTGTAAATGGACTGTGTGTCTGAAATTGGATTTTGTTCTGTGTTGATTGATCTCTATTAAATATATATCTGTTTGGCGGCGGAGAATTTATTCTCTTGCTTAACGCCCTTCTCTGAGACGTACGAGCTCAGAGGTTATGTATTGACAGAAATCAGTCGCATGGAGTGGATTGCCTGTGTGGCACGCCTGAGTGGCATATGATCAAGGCTTCTGTTGCAAAGCAAAGTCTTGTGGTTGATGATCAAAGCATGGTCTGTGTGACGTAGCTTTGTGTATAACGTGAATTCGCGAGCCTCACACCCCGATATGAGTCAAAAACGGGAGAAGGACCCAAGGAGTGCATGACGTTTCTTTCTAGCTATGGTGGTGTCAGTGACCTCCCAGCCCTGACATTTATATCTACTTTTCACCTGTGTGGTTGTTGGAATGCGAGGCGCCTCGATTATAGGTGTGTAAGGACCGGGAAACGTGTGTTCAGGAATAACTAATCCTCAAAAGTAAGAGAGGACCGGCCTTGGAGGATCCAGGGGATTGCTGTGTGCGGTCCCGAGGCATTTGCTAGAGTGTCTCGAACGGAGAGGAGCTTGCCCCTTGCCTCGACTCATGAAGGAATCCAATTTCCAATACGAAATTTGCGGATGTGATTGTATTACTAGTACGGCGACATAGTAGATAGTAGCTATGCCGCCTAGGATTGATATTTATGATTGAATTTGCTTTTGAAACCTATATGCACTAGTAATAATATCAAACACTTTTGTTTTATTCGTATGAAGCATCTTTGGCCATTATAAGGTAAAAACTCTATCCTCCGGCTTGCGTTGCATTGTGTGATGGGACCTGAGTCTTATAATGGCTTCATTTTATAAAAAGCATTGCGTTGATTTAATCGTTTGTTTTATTTCATGCACTAGCACTCATTGGAGTAAACCTGTTCCGCGAAAGGTGCGTGGTCCTTTGATTTGCCTTATTATTGTTGTTAATAAGTTGAGTAGATTTCTCATACCAGTCCCATGACTGACTCGTAGTTTGTTTCACCTTGCAAACTCGGGTGCCCTCATTTTCACACGGGCAGCCTAGTTACAGGTTTCTGACGCATCTTTTGGCTCATGGCGAGGCTTGACTACACCGTGCTGACCTAGATTTTCTCCGCCATTATTGTATCTATATTATGATTCCGCCACTGGCGATGTAGACTGATATTCCTTTTGTGTATCTATATTATGATTCCGCCTCTGGCGATGGTGACTGATTATGTATCATTATGCACTAAGTTGTATCCTGTACTGTGCTCCTCTGATGTGATGATATCTATATGATTCCGCTGTCATATGTGTGTAAATTATTCTATTTTCTATTTATGCTATTATCTGTGATCAGCTAATGATGATTAATGTGTTATATTCCAATGATTATCCTTAACACCGTGTCACGGGGTTTTGGGATCGTCACAGCTGGTATCAGAGTTTTGGTTAACCTTAGTTCTGGAGTCTAACACATTAAACACTTCGTCAAAATAGAATCAGTAGTATTCTAAGGCGAGTCGCTCATTAGAGATAGGACTAGTAAAGTCCTAGAATGAGCGGAGCAGAATAGCAAAAACAATTGATCAGTCCATCGTTATCTTTCCGTAGAATTTCTGCTTAACTATGCAATAGGCTATTATTTCTGTTAACTGACTTTTTCGTTACTTATACAGAATTTGACAAATGGCTACTAGAGCAGCCGCCGCTAGAGGAGGCCGTGCCGGCCGAGGCCGAGGAAGGGGAGAAATCCCAGCTCAAGAAGGACCTTTGATACAACCTCCGGCAGCTCAATACTTCGAGCTTGACCGAGTAGCTAAGCGATAAGAACTTGGGAGGCAAGACCTTCTCGGGAACTGGCACCGTAATAGAGGCCCTTGCATGGCTCAAAACATGCGAGAAAATTCTTGAAGGCCTAAGGCTAGGAGACGAAGACAAAGCTGTTTTGGGCGCCTGGCTTATGCAGGAGCAAGCCGAATTATGGTGGGAATCTCTTACCGCCGGGAATAGAGAAGCTGAAGAACATGGGATGGATTTAAAGAACTCTTTAAGGAGAAATATGTCCCAGAACAAGCTCTAGAAAGAATGCACGATGACTTCGCCCATCTCCAGCAAGGGGATCTTTCCGTGCAAGATTATCTGAACAAATTCACAATGTTGTCGCCCTATGCTCCAGAACTCGTGGCCACTGCGAAATCCAAAAATAAGAGGTTTATCTTTGGACTAAGACGACAATATCATGATAGAGCCATGGCCCATGTCAAGCTGGATTTCAATGAACTAGTGGAAATGACATGCAACTATGAAGACCTTGATCAAAGGCATCTGGATCAGGATCGCGCTAGAAGCCAAGCCGGAAACAAGCGCAAGCCTGCTGTAAATCAAGGCGAGTCAAGCCAAGCAGCATCTTCCAAGCCTCAGACTGGCAAGCCGCCAAGAGGAAGTTGCTTTAACTGTGGTAAGCCGGGGCACTACTCAAACTCCTGCACAGCTCCGAAGAAACAGAAAACAAATTCTCAAGGCTCGAGCCAAGGCTCTCAGAACCCTCGCTCGTGCTTCAACTGTCGCAAGACCGATCATCTGGTCAAAGACTGTCCTTTGTTGAAGAAAGCTACTGTAGCTCATGTCTATGACGGGTCTAGCCCGCCAGCTGCTTCCGATGGAGCAGGTAAACCCGATGTTTTGGGAGGTACCCTTACAATTAAAAATATTCCTGTTTCTGTATTATTTGACACAGGTGCATCGCGTAGTTTTATTGCTAAAAACACAGTGCACAAATTAAAGTTAAAACAGGGAAAGCTTAAAGAATCGGTTGAAGTTCATAACCCGATAGGGGATCCTGTTACTCTCGGTTTATATTGTAGAGTGCCAATCTCCTATTCTTTCTACAAGTTTCCTTTCAATCTAGTCGTTATGGATTTTCCCGAATTCAATATTATTCTCGGGCTAGATTGGTTAACGAAATATGAAGCTGAAGTGAAGTGTGCGGAAAGAATCGTTAAAATTCGAACGGAGCTTGGACATATATATATTCCCTGTCATGGTTCGAATCCGAATAGAGAAGAATTTTGGTCAGCATTAGAACTTATCCCCACTTCCATGGAAAAGATTACGATTGTTAGAAACTTTGCGGATGTGTTTGAAGAAGTTGAAAACTTACCTCCGCAATGAGAAATAGAATTCCGAATCGATCTAATTCCTAATGCCAGACCAGTGGTGCATCCAATTCGTAGAATGACTCCGAAAGAAAAAGAAGAATTAGGCGATCAAACTCGTCAACTATTGTGGAAGGGTCTAATCAGACCTAGTTTTTCTAATTGGGGTGCAGCTGTTGTGTTTGTCCCGAAGTCAGACGGTACTCTTAGATTATGTGTTGATTACCGAGACCTCAACAAACAGACGCTTAAAAATAAATATCCACTACCCCGCATTGATGATTTGCTAGACCAATTGAATGGGGCGAAAGTATTTTCCCGAATGGACCTAGCTACAGGTTTTCATCAATTGAGAATAGCAGAAGAGTGTGTTCCTTTGACCGCTTTCAGAGGTCCAGACATATTTTATGAATGGTTAGTAATGCCGTTTGGCCTTTGCAACGCTCCAGCATACTTTGTCGATCGAATGAATAGAGTGTTCAGGGGAGTTCTGAATAAATTTGTCCTCGTATTCATCGATGATATTTTAATCTACTCCAAATCAAAACCCGAGCATGAAAAACACTTAGAACAAGTATTGGAGATTCTAAGGAAGAACATCTTCAAAGCCAAATTCTCTAAATGTGTCTTCTGGCAAGAAGAAGTCAAATTTCTTGGCCATGTCGTGTCCGATAAAGGAATTTCTGTTGACCCAAGCAAAATAACAGCGATTCAAGATTGGAAACAACCCACTACTCCCACAGAAGTTAGAAGTTTTATGGGATTGGCTAGTTATTATCGAAAGTTCGTTAAGGATTTTTCGAAGATATCCGGTCCGTTAACGAAGCTCACAAAGAAACATGAGAAGTTTAAGTGGACTTCCGACTGTGAAGAAGCTTTCCAGGAATTGAAATCGAAGCTGACCACCGCTCCAGTGTTAACAATCATTGATGGCAATCAGGATTTAACGGTTTGGACAGATGCTTCTATTAGAGGTCTTGGTGCAGTGTTAATGCAGAAAGGCCAAGTAGTCGCTTATGCAAGCCGCCAATTGAAACCGCATGAGAAGAATTATGTGACTCATGATCTTGAGTTGCTAGCCATCGTATTTTCCTTGAAAATCTGGAGGCATTACTTATTGGGCGAGAAATTTATATTGTACACAGATCACCAATCATTGAAGTATTTATATACCCAGAAAGATCTGAATCTGAGACAGCAGCGTTGGCTAGAATTTCTTGCAGCGTATGATCTTGATATCCTGTATACGCCGAGGAAAGCTAACGTAGTAGCGGATGCACTTAGTAGAAAAACCGCAATTGTTGCCCATCTTATAATTACACCTGGATTGATTCATAGGATTTCAGCCCTTCAGAAAGACGATGAATTCATTCAGAGAATCAATAAGAGAGTCAAGGAAGGTGAAACCACGAGTTTCCGTATTGACAATAAGGGGGTTCTCAGGTTAAATAACAGGATTTGCATCCCAAATATTCCAGGCCTTCGAAGAGAAGTGCTGGACGAATGCCATAAGTCCAAATTTTGCATCCATCCTGGGGTGAGTAAAATGTACAACGATATCAAACGCACTTTCTGGTGGAAGGCAATGAAAAGAGATATTTCTTTGTATGTTAGCAGATGCCCTACTTGTCAATTGGTCAAGAGTGACCAACAGAAGCTAGCTGGATTGTTGCAACCGTTGGAAGTCCCAGGCTGGAAATGGGAACAGATTTCCATGGATTTCATAGATGGTTTGCCGCGAACCAAGAAAGGTAATGACAGCATTTGGGTAATCGTAGATCACTTCACGAAGACTGCCCATTTTATACCTGTCAGGTCCAATAGAACTGCCCAAAGTCTAGCACATATATATTTCAAAGAAATTGTTAAGCTGCATGGAATTCCCATCAGCATAGTTAGTGATAGAGATCCCCTATTTACTAGCAAGTTCTGGGAGGCTTTCCAGACAGAATTGGGGACAAAACTGAATATGAGCACCACTTATCACCCACAAACAGATGGCCAAACTGAGCGGGTGAATAGAATTCTGGAAGATTTATTACGGGCTTGTATAATCGATTTTGGTGGGTCATGGGAAGATCATTTGCACTTGGCAGAATTCTCATATAACAACAGCTATCAAGCAAGTTTGAGAATGTCACCATTTGAAGCATTATATGGCAGACCATGCAGATCTCCAGCATGTTGGGTAGAACCTGGCAACAGACTTGTACTAGGACCCGATATGATCAGAGAAGCATCGGATAAAGTGGATTTCATCAAGAAGCGATTGAAAACCGCCCAAAGCCGACAGAAAAGTTATGCAGACTCTAGAAGGAGAGATTTGACATTTGCTGTTGGTGATCATGTTTATTTAAAGGTTTCTCCGATGAGGGGAGTAATCAGATTTGGAAAGACTGGGAAGTTGGCACCGAGATTTATTGGTCCCTTTCCTATACTTGAGCGAATTGGAACTCTCGCTTATAGGGTTCAATTGCCAGATTGGTTGCCTGGAGTACACAATGTATTTCACGTATCTCAGCTTAGGAGACATGTGCATGATCCGGATCTTGTTGTAGAAGAAGCAGCGCAACAGGATGTGGAGATAACTCCAGAATTAGCACTCAGAAGAGAGCCATTAAAAATTGTTGGCAAAGAAACTAGAGAACTCAGAAGCAAAAAGGTTCATTTAGTTAAAGTGCAGTGGAGCAGTGATCCTAGAGACTGTACTTGGGAAACTGAGGAGGGCATTAAGCAAGCTTACCCCAAATGCAGAGTGGATATCTCTGACTAACTCCGGTGCAAGGTACCTTTACTATACTTTGCATTTACATTTTATTTCCTACTTTACTGTTGTTTCCTTTTCGAGGACGAAAAGTTTTAAGTGGGGGAGATTGTAATAACCCGGAAAATACGAGCCAATTTAAAATTTTTAAATTGATTATTTCAAAGCAATTTGAACCATTGAAATAGAATATTTCAATAAAATAGTAAGTTAAGAATAGTAAGTCAGTTTTGAAATTTGAATTCAAACTTTGACTGACTATGCAGGGTGGAAAATTTAACGGATTTTGGTGAAACCAAAAATATTTAAATCTGTTAGTCAATACCTTTCTAACGAATCTGAAAAATCGAAGTTTCATAACGGGAAGCAAAAGTTATGGCCGAATGAATTTTCAGAGGGGTCGGTATATAGAATATAGCCCTGGAAAATTGATATTTTGCATACGACCTCGGAATTCGACGAAACCACTTTTGTTGGGTCCGGGATGTCAAATTATTGCTAGGTTTCAAATTTCATAATTTTTGAAGCTAGTATGTGAGCGTGGCAAAAGAAAATGTGTTTGGTCGATTTCTGTTAAATTGGATCGACCAGAAAATGGCCATTTTTCAAACGACCTCAGAATTCGACGAAACTAATTTTGTTGGGACCGTAGCGTCAAAACATAGCTAGATTTATTTTTCTGGAATTTTTCGAATCAGTTTGTGGCCCTGGCAAATTGAAAAGTGCGTTCAGAGTTAAAAATTAAATGTTTTATACTTTAATTTGAAAAATAACTGACTGTAACAGTCGAATTGGCCTACGAAACATATCCCATTGTGTCCGGAATGGGGGTATTTAGCTAGGGGCGACAATCGTTGGGTTTAAAAAGGAGTTCGTTTAAGAAAACACTATTTAAAAATTTAATATAGTCTCGGCCAATCATATTTTTCCTTTCATAAATTTTAAAATAAAATAAAAATAAAAAAAGAAACCCCCCCCCCCGATCAACGGCGAAACGAGCTCCCCACCTTCTCTCCTCAATCGCCGCCGCCTCAGGCGCTTCCAGACTTCGCCGCCGCCACCATCCGACGCGCCGCAGCCCCCTCTTCAAATCCGACCCAACCGCCGCCTCCCTCATCGCCTGTGCCGCCCGTGCCGCCGCCTTAAAGCCCCGACCTTCCTGCCGCCGCCCTGAACGCCACCAACCACCGAACGCCACCAAACCACCACCAATTTAAAGCCCTCTCTCCCCTCTTCCACCTCCAACTTCCTGATCGTCCCCTCGTGTCCCGGTTCTCGCAAAAATCGTAAACCTAGTTTCGAAGCTCGTGAAAGTGCGTTTTTCTTTGATCTTTACACTTTGAAAAATCATATCTTTTTGGTGTGTTGACGAAATTCGATGAAACAGGAAACATCGAGACCGCAAGGAAGCTCTCTACCCAATAGAAGAAGCTGCGGATTTTTCTGACATCGTAATGATTTTTAGCGCTCAGAAAACCAAGGTGAGAAATCTAAATTAACGTGAAATTGAATGGAAAATGTCGTGTATAATTTATATAAGCGAAATATAAATTACATACGTGTGTATACCTCATGTACATGCGTGGTGTAAGCTATATGAGCGAAGTATGAATTTTTACATGCATAGAATAATTGATATGTGTGTTGAAATGCAAGTGAAATATAGCAAATATATATTATATTATATATATATATATATACTCCCCGCGTCCACAAACCATGGACGATATTTATTGTGGTGAATTGGTGTGAATATTGGATGAAAAATACGAATGGTTGAATAATTGTTTGTGGTTGATATTGTTTGGTTGTGGTTGAAAAATACCCATTGGTGATTGAAATGAATTGGAAATATTTGTGGAAATAAAAATAAACATGCCGCCTGCGTGCGAACTAGATGTATGAATCCCCATTGTCAAAAACCACGAGGTTTTAAGGTAGAGCGAGGAGCCGTACTAGGGACGGTGCCGGTTTTAACTACCCTGCCGTTATGCTGCCGAAATTTTGAATAATCTTTGTGTGTTAGAATTATTTTCATATATTGAAATTATTTTACATGCATTGAAATTAAAGTCATATATGAAACAATGTCCATGTGTGGAAATATTCATGTGTTGAAAAGTGTTATGTGAAAATAAAATTCATTTGTGAATGAATGAAGTGTTTAAACAATAAAAATCACATTTTTATATATATATGAAGTATCAAAAATATTCGCCGTATATAGATAGTTTCAACAATCAAAATTTCATCTTTCTAATAAGAACAACATAAATAAAATGTCCATGTGTGGAAATGCTCATTTGTTGAGAAGTGTGTGTAGTGGAAATATTCATGTGTTGAATAAAAAGATTGAACAATAAAAATTACATTTTTATTGAAACTATGAAGTGTTGAAACATCTATTTGTTGAATAAATATTTTAAATGAGAAAAATATCATTTTTATCATATGTGTGATATGCTAAAGATATGCGGACGTTGAAATAAATATTTGCGATAGAAATATTATTTTTAACATGCATAGGAACTAAATAAAATAGTCATGTGTTGAAATCTATTTTAGTTCGCCAAAATTATCATCTTTGAAATGTGAAGTGTTAAAAATAGCTACTTGTTCAAATAAACGTGTATGAGCTGAAATATACATTAACTAGCTAATGATATGATTTTAGCCTATGCATGCAACCTTCGAATGAATGGTGTTTTTAAACCGAAGCAATTCAAAAAAAAAAATGAAATTGAATGGAAAATGATAAATGTTAGAAATTGTATATATGTACATGCATATCTATTGAACAGGTTAAAGCAAAAAGGGGCTAGAGAAGAGAAATAAAATTTTGTGCCCGACAAATAGGTACACATTTACCGCTTTGTTTGGGTGATGATTTTATGAGCCTGTTGGCTAGCCGCTTGGTTTTTTCTTTTTCTTTTTGATATGAGACGCCCGTGTGGCTATTTGGGAATTTTCCCAGACCCTCCCGTACAAAGGAGGTTATGGCGAAATTTTCCAAAAATTTAAGGCGTTAGTGAAATAATTGAAATGGAAACGATATAGGAATTTTTGAATGAAATATATTTTTATAAATATATAAATATAAATAGAATTAAAACGAAACGTGGTCGTGCAGTTCGTGTTTTGAAACCGTGATTTCAAACGACTAGTGCGGAAGATCCGACCATTGGATTTTCCCGAAACTTCAACCGTTGGGTTCGCCTTGGAAATATCTTTCCAACGGCACCAACTTTGTGAAGATCCGACGGTTGGATTGTCTTGAATGTTTAATTCAAAATTAGAGAAAAACAGCGCCAGAAACGATTATATTTATATATATATATATAAATATAATTAAATTAAATCGAATAACGACGCTGCAGTTCGTAAATTGAAATCGTAACTTCAAATGGTTGGTGTGGAAAATCCGACCGTCGGATTTTCCCAAAACTAGAACCGTTGGATTCGTTTTGAAAAGACCTTCCTAAGGATGTAAAATTTGTGAAGATCCAACGGTTAGATTTTCAGATATGTGTAAAACAAAATTAGTGGAAAGCAGCGCCAGTGCATCAACACAACCTGAAACGTCGTTTAATTAAATATGGCCGTTTTAAATTAAATAAAAATGGCGATATATCGTTATTAAGTGCTATAGACGATATAGAGCGAAAATAGGCCAATTTTGTTGTGTTTGCTTGATATGTGATGGTTGAATGTATTTGACGTGAAAATTATAACTAAATAACTGAAATGTGAATGTTGAATAGTTCAACCATGTGATTAATTGGTTTGGAAATCTAAATATACGTGGGTTATTTGAAATGGCCGAGTTTATCTCATTTCAAATAATCGATCGACGTTGAGAAGTCGAAGATTCGAAGACGGTTGAAGACCGACGATCTCCACATTGGATGGATGGGCGCTACTAATGCTCGTGATTGGAGTAGCTACCATGAAGGAATTGAAGTAGTAGCCGTCCAAACATAGTGTTGATTGTACGGACATGCGAGGAATTGGTGCCTCCGGTTTCGTTCAGACCCAGAACGGACTTGTAAATGGACTGTGTGTCTGACATTGGATTTTGTTCTGTGTTGATTGATCTCTGTTAAATATATATCTGTTTGGCGACGGAGAATTTATTCTCTTGCTTAACGCCCTTCTCTGAGACGTACGAGCTCAGAGGTTATGTATTGACAGAAATCAGTCGCATGGAGTGGATTGCCTATGTGGCACGCCTGAGTGGCATATGATCAAGGCTTCTGTTGCAAAGCAAAGTCTTGTGGTTGATGATCAAAGCATGGTCTGTGTGACGTAGCTTTGTGTATAACGTGAATTCGCGAGCCTCACACCCCGATATGAGTCAAAAACGGGAGAAGGACCCAAGGAGTGCATGACGTTTCTTTCTAGCTATGGTGGTGTCAGTGACCTCCCAGCCCTGACATTTATATCTACTTTTCACCTGTGTGGTTGTTGGAATGCGAGGCGCCTCGATTATAGGTGTGTAAGGACCGGGAAACGTGTGTTCAGGAATAACTAATCCTCAAAAGTAAGAGAGGACTGGCCTTGGAGGATCCAGGGGATTGCTATGTGCGGTCCCGAGGCATTTGCTAGAGTGTCTCGAACGGAGAGGAGCTTGCCCCTTGCCTCGACTCATGAAGGAATCCAATACGAAATTTGCGGATGTGATTGTATTACTAGTACGGCGACATAGTAGATGGTAGCTATGCCGCCTAGGATTGATATTTATGATTGAATTTGCTTTTGAAACCTATATGCACTAGTAATAATATCAAACACTTTTGTTTTATTCGTATGAAGCATCTTTGGCCATTATAAGGTAAAACTCTATCCTCCGGCTAGCGTTGCATTGTGTGATGGGACCTGAGTCTTATAATGGCTTCATTTTATAAAAAGCATTGCGTTGATTTAATCGTTTGTTTTATTTCATGCACTAGCACTCTTTGGAGTAAACCCGTTCCTCAAAAGTGGCGTGGTCCTTTGATTTGCCTTATTATTGTTGTTAATAAGTTGAGTAGATTTCTCATACCAGTCCCATGACTGACTCGTAGTTTGTTTCACCTTGCAAACTCGGGTGCCCTCATTTTCACACGGGCAGCCTAGTTACAGGTTTCTGACGCATCTTTTGGCTCATGGCGAGGCTTGACTACACCGTTCTGACCTGGATTTTCTCCGCCATTATTGTATCTATATTATGATTCCGCCACTGGCGATGTAGACTGATATTCCTTTTGTGTATCTATATTATGATTCCGCCTCTGGCGATGGTGACTGATTATGTATCATTATGCACTAAGTTGTATCCTGTACTGTGCTCCTCTGATGTGATGATATCTATATGATTCCGCTGTCATATGTGTGTAAATTATTCTATTTTCTGTTTATGCTATTATCTGTGATCTGCTAATGATGATTAATGTGTTATATTCCAATGATTATCCTTAACACCGTGTCACGGGGTTTTGGGATCGTCACACCTTTTCTCTCTCTTCCTTTTCCCCCAGGTTCTCACAGTGGGAACGCTCAGGCTTGATTAGGACTCTATTCTGTTTCTGCTTGGATTTGGATTTGCTTTGATGTACCGCTTTGAATACTTGTCTTCTTTATATGGCTATTATTAAGGATTATGATTTTTACATTTCTGCACTCTGATGGCTTTTAGAGCAAGACAGATGTTTTGGTTTCAGGTACTTGGTTTTAGTATTTTAGCTTGATGTTGTAACTGGTTTTGAGACTACGATGTTTTTTCTACTAAATAATGAAGTTTTAAATTTCCTCTGCTATTTTTGTATCTGTCTTGTGAGATTCTGTTTCTGTTTATGTATAATGCTTCAAGAAACTTAATGCATTCTGATAAAGAGTGACATTAGCAGACGTGGGGTGTCACATTTGGTATCAGAGCTGAAGGTTACAAGATTGGGTAAAAGGTTTTGAAATTATTTTAAAAAAAATCAACAAGAAAGTATTTTAATGAAAAGTCTATTTTTGGAAAAAATATTCCCCAAAGCCATGTAAAATATTTTTCGATTATCTGTTTGAATCCCTTTTCCTTTTCTTTTCATCTTGTCATGGGTACTAAATCTTTCCTACTGTGTTCTGATACCAACTTGGTTCTGTAGGTATCTTAAGGCCATAGCGCCTGCCGAAGGCCAAGGAGACGCCCCTTGTAACACTCCGGATTTTTGAATAATCGAATTAACTAAAATAAATAATAATTAATCTCAAACGTGATAATTAAGGGAATGGGGTTGCGCCATTGTGTTCGTCTCAGAATTATGTTTGAAATAGAGTCCGAGTTTGCGGGAAATGAGTACCAGCTGAAGGAGTTATGGACGAACGAAGTTTGGTGGCAAAAAAATAAATAAATAAATAAATTTGCAATGGTGCACTTGGGAAGTGCGTCAGTACAAATTTGCACTGGCGCACCTGCCAAGTGCGCCCAGGCCGAGACAGTAGGCCTGCACAGCTTTCTGGTTCAGTCTGACCCATGTTGCTGAGTCCTCTCTGACTCCTTGCTGAGTCATTAGGGCCGAGTTGTCACCCTATCCCGACTGAATGGTTTTGATTAACCCTAAGATCATCCGACGGCTTAAATTAATTCAAAACTCTATAAAAAGACCCATAGACTCAAACCCTAAATCAGAATTAAAACTAAAACTATGGCTGTCAAGTTGTCATCTTGAACCCTAGAGTAGCCGCCACCAATTAGAGAGGAAGAACAACAAATCAAATCAGTTCTATTCAACCCTAACAACGAATCTTCTTCAAAGGAAAGCTAATTCAACTTCAGAAATCAAAATTCAGAACTCAAGACCTTCTTTGAGCTGTGAGTTCGATAATTTTAATAAAATAATTAGCAATTTAATTGGATTAAGTTATGATGCGGATTGTATGGACGTGACGTGAATTATTGATCGCATGTTGTAATTATGTTGTAGAATTGTGTTGAAATCTCTATGACGTTATGTTGTAATGCTATCATTTATGATGTAATACTATCACCTATGTTGTAATTCTATGATTTGGCTTATGTATAAACAAATCATCATGTTGTTCATATGCTAGTTTGGTTATGTTAATTCATATGATAGATCACAAGTATGTGTGCAAGTTTAGATATTGATTTAGACAAGAATCATAGGCAAGTTAGTATAACCTTACATGTTTCGTGACATCAATTTTAGATCTAAAGTTAGGCTATGACATGTGTGAGTTATATGATAAATTCTACATGATAATTTACATGTTAGATGCAGGTTTACACCATTGTTATGATGAATAAATCACATATGCAAGTTTATATAAATTTATGAGTCTGGGATATGAATCATGTTATGCAAGTTTAGGGTTATTGCCTATGCAAGTTTACACCTTTAGATGTAGATCTATGACATACATGATTTATTCAAGTTTGTGACCATTATCTCAACAAGTTCACACCTTTTGGATCCATGACATATGTTGTTTATGCAAGTTGTAACTTTGGCCTATGCAAGTTTTAGATGTAGAACATCATTCACACATGCAAGTTCACCCCTATGTTTAGATCTATGTTTTAATTATGTGTATATTGTGATGTTTTCTCTTTATTCTATGAGTTAGACTACTCGAGTCTAACGTATATTTTACGTTAAACGAACAAACGTACAACGTGGGGAAAAGGGGATAATATTAAAAAGATTTAATTTGGCGTAAATGCCTTAAAAGGCATAAAATAAATTTGTGATGAAAATTGGTATGATCATACATACCATAAATAAATGGACATAATTGAGTCAATTATGGACGTCGTTAAATTTGGAATTGATCGTTAATTTGAATAGGGAAAGTAATTCAAATTGGGGAACGATTAATTAGGAGTAATTAATCGTCTAAGACACGAGGTTAGGCTCTTTTGTGGTGTAAGACTGCCCAGACCCGTCCGGCAAATCCAGCTGCCATAAATTCCAGTCTAATGTGAGAGGTCTTAGACATAAATTAAATACGTAACAATTGTAAAGTCACGAGGTTAGGCTCTTTTGTGGTGTAAGACTGCTCGGACCCGCCCGACAAATCCAGCTGCCATAGATGCCAGTCTAATGTGAGAGGTCTTTATGAGGTTACGGTCTTAATGAATTAAGAAACACTTAACCAGATAAACATGTAGTGGGACATGAGGGGGTTAAGTAGGTGCCTTGGGTGGCATGTGGAATCTAGTGGGTGCCTTGGGTGGCATTTGGAAATACGATTAGAAACACTTAACCAAAAATTGAAACATGTAATTGAACATGAATAAGAAGTGGGTTAAGTGGGATGTACTAGAAGGGACCAAGCTTAGGTGGATAGCTTGTGTCAAGTAATGGGGGCCCATTTCAACCAGTAACCCATACGTATCTTTGTGGGCTCGACCTAAGTCGAGGATGGGACACGCATACTAGGCTTGACTGTAAGAGGCCAAAACGGGTTAGCGGTGGCAACGCAAGTCCAACGGTTTCATATGCGTGTGTGGGCCCGGGCTGGTAGGTAAGACGTTGTTGCACCGTGTAGGTATAAGCCGTGCATTATTGGTTGTATCGGGTTTCCACTTTGGGGAGTGATACACCCCATCGTGGGGCCAGCACGGGTATCTACGAGTTAGGGAGCCGATCGCTTGGGGGTAGTGGGTACACTTAGTGAAGATTGGGGCAGGCGGCACCTATGAAGGCAGCTAGGGGTGCACGAAACTACCAATATCATTATTAAGTCTGTAGGCGGGATCAACCTTAGGGTGACTAGTGGTGGTGTAGTATAGCAATTATCCTATAGTGTTGGTGTAGTTTAGTAATTATCTTATAGCGGTTTAGGGGCGCTTTAACGATATCGTTGTTCATCTTGTTTCCTTATTTACTCTGCTATACTCAATGGTTCATGGTCATTCCCTTATTTTCCAACTTATGCCTTAGCCTAGTTACTTTGTTAATTATATTGTTAAAGTTATCGCACTCGCCAGACTTTATGTCTGACCCCCTTTGTTTCCTCCTCTTTTCTTTCTTCCCCTCCCTCCCCCCCCCCCCTCCAGGTGCTCAGGTTGGAAATAGCACCAGTGGAGCTTGATTTTGGAATGCTATTTCTCTGCTTTTAGAACATTACTTGGATCGCTGAAGTAAAGTTCAACTTCTATTTTATTTATGGCTATTTTGTATTAGGGATTATGTCTTTCAATTTATGTACTTTTTGTAGTCAAGATGGGTATTATGTACTTTGACTCTGGTTTTTGATGATGTAATCAAACATATGTGTTTTTCCGCTGCAATGAAATAAAGTTTAAAATCTTTGAGTACTGTTTATATATGTCTTGTTGTTAAGTTTCTGTTCTATACTTACTTAAAACACTCCATAGAAGTTAATGCATTCCCTTTGTGAGTGACATTAATGGACGTGGGGTGTTACACGTGGTATCAGAGCTGAAGGTTACCAGAACAGATATGAATTTTGAAAAAAAAAACTATTTTCAAAACAATTTTTATAAAGAAGTACCTTCAAAAGTACATTTTAAGGAAAGTATTTTCAAGAGAAAAGCTTATTTTAGAAAGCATAACCCCAAGACCCATGTATCTTTCCCTCGGTTCTTTTATATTGAATCTTTTCTTTTTCGTTTCAGCATGTCTGAAGCATCTGAGATACCAGAGGGTGTTCATGTACCCTGTTGGTTTCGTCAAAATCTCGAGGCTAGGGCCGCCACCGCAGGTCCAGCAAGTGCTCCTCCTCCTCCTCCTCCCCCTCCTCCTCGCGTCGATACTTTTGCTAAGATATGTAAGGACTTTCGGGCAATGGGTGGAAAACCTTTTCACGGGACCGAGACATTTGTTGAAGCTCGAAACTGGATAAAGGAAGTGGAAGAATTATTTGGAATCTTTGAAGTGGATGATGGAAGAAAGGTCCAGTTGGCTGCCTGGCTAATGAAGGATGAGGCCTCGTTTTGGTGGGAGGTCACTAATGGTGGACGTCCAGTCGATACATGACCAGATTTTAGGAAGAGGTTTAAGGCGAAGTTTCTCTCACGGGCTGAAGAGAATCTATACATGGAAAGGTTTCTAGCATTAAAGCAAGGGAATTTGTCGGTGAAAGAATACGTCAACAAGTTCAACCAGTTTGGCGAGATTTGGCTTGGACTTGGTGAATACTCCAGAAAAGAAGGCCCTAAGATTTGTTAAGGGTTTGAACGAGCCGCTTCATGGGTTAGCTATGACCCACATCCCCATGGGGGCTGCCTTTGAAAGACTAGTTGACATGGTGCTTATGCACGAAGAGGAGAAGGGCACCAATGCTAATAAGGCACCCGAGAAGAAAGGGGATCAAAAGAAGCCGCAACAGCAAAAAAAACATGAAAGGTGGCAAAGGAAACAATGCTAAGGGAAAGAAAAGATGCTTTAACTGTGGGACACCCGGCCATCTAAGAAAAGATTGTAGGAAGAAAAAGAAGACTGGTTGTTTCCACTCTGGCGAGGCAGGACATCTTATTAAGGAATGCCCGAAAAAGGGCAGAGGGCAGGGTCTACCTCGGGAAGACAGGTGCAGGCTCTTATGGCACCAGGGCAGGAAAGGGGACAAGTTCAGGCTATCGTTGTCCCACCAATGCAAAACGAGGTAGAGCAATTTCCGTTGAAAATTTATTTTTTCTGTTTGATCATCATGTCCATACTTTACTCGATTCTGGTGCATCACATTCGTTTATTTCTACATCATTAGTTGAAACACTGCACCTTGATACTAGTCTAGTTACTGATCCCTTGGTAGTCTCAAATCCTATCGGTGGTTCGGCTCATCTTTCTATGATTTGTCAGGATTTGAGAGTGTTTATCTTGGGCATTAAGTTTGAGTGCAATGCTTTTGTTCTTGGCTTCATGGGCTACGGTTTAATTCTAGGTATGGATTGGCTAACTAGATATGGGGCCATCCTAGATTGTGAAAGAAGGGTAGTTAAATTGTTGACTCGTTTTGGAAAGACCCTTGATATTTCTTATGACCCTAGAGGTCCAGTAATGCTTATCTACCTAGAATCCCTTGACGCATCTGATGATGATTTACATTCTGTTCCCATAGTCCGCGAATATGCTGATGTCTTCGATGAGGTGAGGGGTTTACCCCCAAAACGTGAGATAGACTTTCGGATATATCTAGTAGATAATGCAAAGCCAGTTTCATTACCAGTGCGCCACATGGCTCCAAGAGAGAGAAGAGAACTCAGTAAGCAAGTGAAGGAATTGCTTGAGAAGGGGTTCATCAGACGTAGTATATCGGAGTCGGGTGCTCCAGTAGTATTTGCCACGAAGGCGGATGGGTCCCTTAGACTTTGTGTGGACTATAGAGAACTTAACAAGCTTATTAAGAAGAATAGACACCCACTGCCGAGGATTGACGATCTCTTCGATCAGTTAGTTGGCGCCTCAGTGTTTTCGTAGTTGGACTTAGCCACGGGTTTCCATCGGTTGAGAGTAGATGAGGATAGCATAGACAAGACTGCCTTTAGGACTCCATACGGTTTCTTCGAGTGGCTTGTGATGCCCTTTGGTTTGACAAACGCCCCCGCATACTTTGTTGACTTGATGAGTGGGGTGTTTAGGGAGTACCTTAATAGATTCGTGGTAGTCTTTGAGGACTACATCTTGATCTTTTCTAAAAGCGAGGAAGAGCATGCCCTATATCTTAGGGAAGTGTTGGAGACTCTTCGAGCGCATAGCCTTAAAGCTAAATTTTCTAAATGTCACTTTTGGAGGAAGGAAGTGTGATTCTTAGTGCACGTGGTTTCGAAAAAAGGATAGTTGTGGATCCCGCGAAGATAGTGGCCATCCAAGATTGGAAGGTTCATAAAAATGCTACCGAGGTGAGGAGTTTCTTAGGGTTGGCTGGCTACTATAGGAAGTTCATCAAAGACTTCGCAAAAATATCAGCCCCATTAACACGCTTGACGAAGAAGAACCTTGTTTTCATGTGGGACGTAGATTGTGATGATGCGTTCCAACGTTTAAAGAGAGCTTTGACCACAGCCCTAGTCTTAGTGTTGCCAGATGGGAATAAGCCATTTACCGTTTATACCGATGCTTGTGGGACAGGACTAGGCGCAGTCTTAATGCAAGAGGGAAGGGTAATAGCCTATGGTGGAAGGCAATTGAGAGTACATGAGAGAAATTACCCTACACATGAACTAGAGTTGGCTGCTATTGACTTCGCGCTTAAGTCTTGGCGTCATTATCTTCTTGGCGAAAAATTCGAATTATTCGCTGACCACGAATCGCTAAAATACTTATTCTCTCAGAAGGACTTGAACTTAAGGCAGCAAAGGTGGATGGAATTCTTAGCATCCTACGACTTCGAGATAGCATATACCCCTGACTAGGGTAACGTGGTGGCAGACGCCTTAAGTAGGAAAAGGTTGTCCTTGAGTCCATTGTTTGTTGAGCGGCGAAGCTTAGAGTTCATCTCTACGTTTGACTTTAAACCTTCCATTGATTTTGTACCCGGTTTGCTAGCGTCCTTGGAGGTCAGACCTACGCTTTTGGGACGGATTGGCAAGGCACAGCGAGACGACCCACGGTTGGTCGAGTTAGTAGAAAATCTCAAAAGAGGGGAGTCATCGAGCCATCTCCGTAGGTATACTCTAGATGATAAGGGTTGGTTACGTAGGGATGGTAGACTTTGTGTACCACAGGACAAGAACTTGAGGAAGACCATTCTTGATGATGCACATCGTTCGAAGATGACCATCCATCCCGGCGGGGACAAGATATACATGGACATGAGACGAGTTTACTTTTGGGCCGGTATGAAGAAGGACGTGGCAGAGTTTGTGCTAGATGCTTGGTGTACCAACAAGTAAAAGCAGAGCAAAAGAAGCCCGGTGGATTGCTTCACCCATTGGAGGTCCCACAACGAAAGTGGGAAAGTGTTTCGATGGACTTTGTTGACGGATTCCTAAGATCGAGGAAGGGAAATACGGGGAGTTGGGTCGTGGTAGACAGACTTATTGAGAGCGCCCATTTCATTCCCGTAAAGAGTAAGAAGACTGCTCCATGGTTATCCTCCGTATACATTCGAGAAATAGTTCGTTTGCACGGTGTTCCTTCTAGCATTGTGAGCGACCGCGATCCTATCTTCACTAGTGAGTTTTGGAAGAGCTTGCAAGAGGCGATAGGGACTCAGTTATGTTTGAGCACCGCATATCATCCTCAAACGGACGGCCAGACCGAGAGGGTGAATTGTATTCCAGAGGACTTATTGAGGTTGTGTGTCTTAGATTTCGAAGGTACATGGGAGGAACATCTTCCATTGGTGGAGTTCGCATATAATAACAGCTTTCAGTCTAGCATTGGCATGGCACCGTTCGAGGCTCTTTATGGACGGTCGTGTCGTTCGCCTACATGTTAGTGGGAGTCTACAGACAAGGTCTTGCTTGGATCCAATATGATTAGAGAGACTTAGGAAAAGATCGATTTGATTCGAAGGAGGATGAAGACGGCGCAAGATAGGCAAAAATCTTATGCTGACAAGATGAGGACAGATCTTGACTTTGATATTGGGGACATGGTCTTTGTCAATGTGTCTCCATTACGGAACGTCGTTCACTTCGGGTCCGTTGGGAAGTTAGCACCAAGGTTCGTAGGGCCATTTCCTATTAAGGAGAGGATTGGGCAGATGGCGTATAGAGTGGAGTTGCACGAGAGACTTAGTGGCGTACACGATGTATTCCATGTATCACATTTGAGGAAGTGCTTGCACGAGACCACGGAAGTGGTAGAGCCGAGCCTGCTTAGAGAGGTGGAGATAGAGCGCGACGCGACGATTCGACGAGCTCCTACGTGTATTCTTGGGTCGGAGATTAAGAAGTTGAGGAATCGAGATGTCAAACTAGTCAAAGTGCAATGGGGAGGTGATGAGAGAAACGCTACTTGGGAGACGGAAGCGAAGATGCGTTCATTATACCCTTTTCTTTCCGAGGTTATGTCTTTTAATTTCTCCTTTATCGCTTACCTTGTACTTACCTTACCTTTAGTATGTCCTCTCGCTAGTATCTTTGACCTTTAGATAGGGTATTCCTATGGTTAAAACATGTGTTTGAGACATGTTATGTATGATGGATGCATGTGGATGCAAGTGTTTGCTTGTGGTTGCTCATGGATGCATATACACACACTTTAGGCACTAGATCGGCTAAGTCACATCATATTGCATATAAATGGGTGTACATATTGAAGTAATGGATGTATAATGGTTGTACCATCATATGGATGTTGCATTTTGGTGAATGGTTGTGCACACATGTAGAAATAATATGTATCGATAAGGTTCTTTCGCATACATAATGGACGCATGGCACTATCATGGTTTGTATTAAGGAGGTCAACTTAATCAGTAGACCGCCTGATTTTGCATTAGATAAGGAACATATACACACTCTTCTTGCATATGTTCATACATCATTAGAAATTTTATAAGGACAATGGAAGCCCGTGTTTGATGGTTGAGTAGATGGTTATTTGGATGGTAGGATATGCATTCTCCTTAACTTGGATATTTCGGGGGCGAAATCCTTTAAGGAGGGGAGAATGTAACACCTCGGATTTTTGAATAATCGAATTAACTAAAATAAAGAATAATTAATCTCAGACGTGAGAATTAAGGGAATGGGGTTGTGCCATTGTGTTCGTCTCGGAATTCTGGTTGAAATAGAGTCCGAGTTTGCGGGAAACGGATACCAAATGAAGGAGTTATGGACGAACGAAGTTTGGTGGCAAAAAAAAATTTGCACTAGCGCAATTGGGAAGTGCGCCAGTACAAATTTGCACTGGCGCACCTGCCAAGTGCGCCCAGGCCAAGGTAGCAGGCCTGCACAGCTTTCCGGTTCAGTCTGACCCATGTTGCTGAGTCCTTTCCGACTCCTTGCTGAGTCATTAGGGCTGAGGTGTCACCCTATCCCGACTGAATGGTTTTGATTAACCCTAAGATCATCCAACGGCTTAAATTAATTCAAAACTCTATAAAAAGACCCATAGACTAAAACCCTAAATCAGAATTAAAACTAAAACTATGGTCGTCATGCTGTCATCTTGAACCCTAGAGTAGCCGCCACCAATTAGAGAGGAAGAACAGCAAATCAAATCAGTTCTATTCAACCCTAACAATGAATCTTCTTCAAAGGAAAGCTAATTCAACTTCAGAAATCAGAATTCAGAACTCAAGACCTTCTTTGAGTTGTGAGTTCGATAATTTTAATAAAATAATTAGCAATTTAATTGGATTAAGTTATGATGCGGATTGTATGGACATGATGTGAATTATTGATCGCATGTTGTAATTATGTTGTAGAATTGTGTTGAAATATCTATGACGTTATGTTGTGATGCTATCATTTATGATGTAATACTATCACCTATGTTGTAATTCTATGATTTGGCTTATGTGTAATCAAATCATCATGTTGTTCATATGCTAGTTTGGTTATGTTAATTCATATGATAGATCACAAGTATGTATGCAAGTTTAGATATTGATTTAGATAAGAAACATAGGCAAGTTAGTATAACCTTACATGTTTCGTGACATCAATTTTAGATCTAAAGTTAGGCTATGACATGTGTGAGTTATATGATAAATTCTACATGATAATTTACATGTTAAATGCAAGTTTACACCATTGTTATAATGCATAAATCACATATGCAAGTTTATATAAATTTATGAGTTTGGGATATGAATCATGTTATGTAAGTTTAGGGTTATTGCCTATGCAAGTTTACACCTTTAGATGTAGATCTATGACATGCATGATTTATGCAAGCTTGTGACCATTATCTCAACAAGTTCACACCTTTTGGATCCATGACATATGTTGTTTATGCAAGTTGTAACTTTGGCCTATGCAAGTTTTAGATGTAGAACATCATTCACACATGCAAGTTCACCCCTATGTTTAGATCTATGTTTTAATTATGTGCATATTGTGATGTTTTCTCTTTATTCCATGAGTTATACTATTCGAGTCTAACGTAAATTTTACGTTAAATGAACAAACGTACAATGTGGGGAAAAGGGGATAATATTAAAAAGATTTATTTTGGCATAAATGCCTTAAAAGGCATAAAATAAATTTGTGATGAAAATTGGTATGATCTTACATACCATAAATAGATGGACATAATTGAGTCAATTATGGACGTCATTAAATTTGGAATTGATAGATAATTTGAATAGGGAAAGTAATTCAAATTGGGGAATGATTAATTAGGAGTAATTAATCGTCTAAGACACGAGGTTAGGCTCTTTTGTGGTGTAAGACTGCCTGGACCCACCCGGCAAATCCAGCTGCCATGAATGCCAGTCTAATGTGAGAGATCTTAGACATAAATTAAATACTTAACAATTGTAATGACACGAGGTTAGGCTCTTTTGTGGTGTAAGACTGCCCGGACCCGCCCGGCAAATCCAGCTTCCACAAATGCCAGTCTAATGTGAGAGGTCTTTATGAGGTTACGGTCTTAATGAATTAAGAAGCACTTAACCAGATAAACATGTAGTGGGACATGAGGGGGTTAAATGGGTGCCTTGGGTGGCATGTGGAATCTAGTGGGTGCCTTGGGTGGCATTTGGAAATACGATTAGAAACACTTAACCAAAAATTGAAACATGTAATTGAACATGAATAAGAAGTGGGTTAAGTGGGATGTACTAGAGGGGACCAAGCTTAGGTGAATAGCTTGTGTCAAGTAATGGGGGCCCATTTCAACCAGTAACCCATACGTATCTTTGTGGGCTCGACCCAAGTCGAGGACGGGACATGCATACTGGGCTTGACTGTAAGAGGCCAAAACGGGTTAGCGATGGCAACGCAAGTCCAACGGGTTCATATGTGTGTGTGGGCCCGGGCTGGTAGGTAAGACGTTGTTGCATCGTGTAGGTATAAGCCGTGCATTATTGGTTGTATCGGGTTGCCACTTTGGGGAGTGATACACCCCATCGTGGGGCCAGCACGGGTATTTACGAGTTAGGGAGCCGATCGCTTGGGGGTAGTGGGTACACCTAGTGGAGATAGGGGCAGGCGGCACCTATGAAGGCAGCTAGGGGTGCACAAAACTACCATATCATTATTAAGTCTGTAGGCGGGATCAACCTTAGGGTGACTAGTGGTGGTGTAGTATAGCAATTATTCTATAGTGTTGGTGTAGTTTAGTAATTATCTTATAGTGGATTAGGGGCGCTTTAATGATATCGTTGTTCATCTTCTTTCCTTATTTACTCTGCTATACTCAATGGTTCATGGTCATTCCCTTATTTTCCAACTTATGCCTTAGCCTAGTTACTTTGTTAATTATATTGTTAAAGTTATCGCACTCGCCAGACTTTATGTCTGACCCCCTTTGTTTCCTCCTCTTTTCTTCCCTCCCCCCCCCCCCCCAGGTGCTCAGGTTGGAACTAGCACCAGTGGAGCTTGATGTTGGACTGCTGTTTCTCTGCTTTTAGAAGATTGCTTGGATCGCTGAAGTAAAGTTCAGCTTCTCTTTTATTTATGGCTATTTTGTATTGGGGATTATGTCCTTCAATTTATGTACTTTTGGTAGTCAAGATGGGTATTTTGTACTTTGACTCTGGTTTTTGATGATGTAATCAGACATATGTGTTTTTCCGCTGCAATGAAATAAAGTTTCAAATCTTTGAGTACTGTTTATATCTGCCTTGTTGTTAAGTTTCTGTTCTATACTTACTTAAAACGCTCCATAGAAGTTAATGCATTCCCTTTGTGAGTGACATTAATGGACGTTGGGTGTTACACCCCTCCCCTAGCTACAGCCATTGTTCCTGCTCCTCCACGAGCTAATAATTTCTCTAAGATATGCAAAGATTTATGTGTTATGGGAGGAAAACCATTCTGTGGAACTAAGAAATTTGTGGAGGCACAGAACTGGTTAAAAGAGACGGAAAACTTGGTTGGGATTTTTGAGGTTGGTGACCACAGGAAGATATAGTTGGCTACATTGAAGGTTAAGGATGAGGCTTCATTTTGGTGGGAAGTACGCAAGCAGGGCGTCCAGTTAATACTTGGGATGATTTTCGATGGAGATTCGATATGAAGTTTCTCTCTCAGGCAGAAGAGAATATGCAGATGGAGAGGTTTCTGGCACTTAAGAAGGAGAGCATGTCTGTTAAAGAGTATGTCAATAAGTTCAATCAGTTGGCAAGGCTTGGTCCAGAACTGGTGAATACCTCGTATAAGAAAGCTTTAAGGTTTGCAAGAGGATTAAATCAACCTCTTCAAGCATTGGCGTTATCTCACATTCCGATGGGTGATGCTTTTGAGAGACTGGTTGATATGGCATTAATGCATGAAGATGGCAAGGATGAGAAAAAGGAGGCTAAGACTGATTAAACGCAAAAAAAGAAAGTGTTGCCCAAGGAAGAACCGCAAAAGAAAGGTGGAAAGAATGACATAGCTCAAGGTAAGAAGAAGTGTCATGGTTGTGGGAGCTTGGATCATTTGGTTAAGGATTGTAGGAAAAGAAGAATGCTTGCTTCAACTGTGGTGAAGCCGAACATTATACTAGGGACTGATTAAAGAAGCAAGTACAGGGCCAAAGGGTAGGATCTTATGGAGGGCAGGTGCATGCTCTCGAGGCCAGTGTACCGGACAAAGGTAGGAAATTTTCCGTTGAAGGTTTGATTTCTCTTTCAGATCATCCAGTTAGGACTCTTTTTGATTCTGGTGCTTCTCGCTCTTTTATACCTGATTATGTGGTTGAGTCTCTGCACCTTAATACTAGTATTGTTTCTGATCACATTATTGTCTCAAAATCCATTGGGGGCACGACTCATCTGTCTATGATATGTCGGGGTTGGAGGATATCTCTGTTGGGCATCGAGTTTGAGTGCGACGCGTATGTGCTTGGTTTTATGGGCTATGGTATGATTCTAAAGGTGGATTTGCTAGCCATGTACAGTGCCATTCTAGACTTTGAGAGGAGGGTCATTAGACTTTTGACTTGCCGAGGAAGGACTCTCGAGATTTCCAATGACTCAAAGGGGTCTGTCATGCTTAGTTTCCTAGAATCGCATGATGCTTCTGTCAATGATTTACGATCTGTACATGAAGTCTATGAGTATTCAAATGTTTTTGATGAGGTTAGGGGCTTACCTCTGAGGTGTGAGATTTATTTTCGGATATACCTGGCGGATAATGCGAAGCCATTTACATTGCATGTGTGCCACATGTCTCCTAAGGAAAGGAGGTAACTTAGTAAGCAAGTATACCAGAAGGGGTTTATTATGCGAAGTATACCAGAATGGGGGTACTCCAGTCATCTTTGCTACCAAGGAGGACGGTTCACTTCGTCTATGTGTATATTACAGAGAGTTGAATAAGCTCACCAAGAAAAATAGACACCCACTTCCCAGGATTGACGATCTGTTTGACCAGCTTGTTGGCGCATTTGTTTTCTCGTAGTTAGACTTAGCCATGGGATTTCATCAGTTGAGGGTTTCTTTGAGTGGCTAGTCATGTCTTTTGGGTTGACGAATGCACCCGCATATTTTGTGGATCTAATGAGTAGGATGTTCAGGGAGTTTCTGAATAAGTTCCTTGTGGTCTTTGTGGATGACATTCTGATCTTCTCGAAGAGCGAGGAAGAGCATTTCCTACATGTAGGGGAGGTTTTGAGGACTCTCCAAGCACACCAGCTTAAGGCAAAATTCTCCAAATGTCACTTTTGGAGATAGGAAGTAAGATTTCTAGGGCATGTGGTCTCCAAGGATGGGATAGCGGTGGATCCTGCAAAATTAGTTACAGTTCAAGTTTGGAAGGTTCTGAAGAATGCAAGGGAGGTGAGGAGTTTTCTCGGTTTAGCGGGTTATTATAGGAAGTTTATCAAGGGCTTCGCAAAGATATCAATTGCACTCATTATATTGACGAAGAATAATCTAACCTTTTCTTGGAGCATTGACTGTGAGGATTCTTTTCAACGGTTGAAGAGGGCTCTGACAACAACCCCAATTTTAATTTTGCTGATGGGAATAAGGCGCTCACAGTGTACACTGATGCATGCGGTACCGGGTTTGGTGCCATCTTGATGCAAGAGGGAAGGGTAGTATGCTATGGTGGTAGATAGTTGAGAGTTCATGAGAAGAACTACCATACCCATGATTTTGAATTGGCTGCTATAGTGTTCGCACTTAAGACTTGGCGGCAATATCTGCTTGGAGAGAGGTTTAAGTTATACATGGACCATAAGTTGCTCAAGTATCTATTCTCGCAGAAGGATCTCAACTTGGGACAATAGAGATAGATATAGTTTCTAGCGTCCTATGATTAGGAGATTGCTTATACCCCTGGCAAGGGTAGTGTTGTGGCAGATGCATTAAGTAGGTAGAGGATGACTTTGAGTCCTCTATTCAAAGAGAGGCAGAGTTTGGAGTACATATCGACCTTTTATTTTAGGCCATATACGGATCTTGCACCTGGTTTGTTCGCATCCTTAGAGGTGCGACATACTCTTATGGATCAGATAGGATCTTCACAGCGAGAGGACCCAAAGATAGTAGACATCTTTGATAGGCTCAATAGAGGGGAGACTTCTAGTCACCTTAGTAGATACTTCACGGATGATAGAGGGTGGCTACGAAGGGATAGGAAGCTTTGTGTTCCCCAAGTTGGAAATCCATTGAAGATAGTCCTTGAGGAAGCCCATCGTTCTAGGATGACTATCCATCCGGGCGGCGATAAGATGTATAGAGATACGAAGAGGGTTTTCTTTTGGGCTGGGATGAAGAAAGATGTAGTGGAGTTTGTATCTCGACGTTTAGTTTGCCTACAAGTTAACCCTGAACAGAAAAAGCCGGGTGGTTTGCTTCATCCTTTGGAGTTCCCATAGTGGAAGTCGAAGACCGTCTCTATGGATTTCATCGATGGTTTGCCTAGGTCGAGGAAAGGTAATATCAGTATCTAGGTTATAGTAAACAGGCTTACAAGGAGCGCTCATTTCATTCCTGTTAAGAGTAAGAGAACGATAGCGTGGTTGGCATCAGTTTATCTTCGTGATATAGTCCGTCTACATGAAGAACCTTCTAGCATAGTGAGTGATCATGACCCCATCTTCACTAGCGAGTTCTGGAAGAGCCTGCAAGAGGCATTAGGTACACAATTATGTTTGAGCATCGCATATCACCCTCATGCCAATGTGCAGACTAAGTGCATGAACAGAGTTCTTGAGGATCTTTTGAGGCTGCATATCCTAGACTTCAGAGGGACTTGGGAGGAGCATCTCCCGTTGGTTGAGTTCGCCTACAAAAATAGTTATTAGGCTAGTATTGGCATGGCACCCTTCAAGGCACTGGACAGACGACCTTACAAATCACCAACTTGTTGATGGGAGTCTACGGATAAGCTTCTACTTGGCCTTGAGATGATTATAGAAACTTCGGAAAAGATTGATCTTATCCGCAGATGCATGAAGTCAGCTCAGGATAGGCAGAAGTCCTACGCAGATAATAGTAGGACTGATATTGAGTTTAAGGTGGGAGACATTGTTTTCATCAAAATATCATCTCTGAGGAATGTGGTTCGCTTTAGATCTGTAGGTAAATTGATGCCAAGGTTCGTAGGGCCATTGGCCATAATGAAAAGGATAAGTCAAATGGCCTATAAGGTGAGGCTACAAGAAAGATTAGCGGTTGTTCATGATGTTTTCCATGTTTCTCATTTATAAAAATGTCTACATGATATAGCAGAGGTAGTTGAGCCGAGCATGCTTGAGGAAGTAGAGGTAGAAAGGGAGGCGACAGTTAGACAAGTTCCTCCTTGTATACTTGGATCAGAGGTTAAGAAACTATGTAATAGAGAGGTCAAGTTGATGAAAGCTCAACGAGGAGAAGACAGTGAGGATGCATCTTGGGAGACTAAGAAAAGATTTGCGCTATGTACCCTTTTCTTTTCAAGTGTATTTTCTTAACTTCATTTTCCAAGATTTTATTTGTACTTGCTTCTGTCATTTAACTATATTCTATCAAGCGAATCTTCGACCATCAGGTAGGAAACCAGTGGATGTAAATATGTGTTTGAGACATGTTATGTTTGATGGATGCAAGTGGATGCAATTGTTTGCTAGTGGTTGCTCGTGGATGCATATACACGCACTAGGCTCTAGATCGACTCAAACCACTCTCATACTGCATATGGATATGTGTGTAGTTTTCTTTTTAATAGGTGGAAGTGGATGAATCATCATATGGATGTCGCATTTGGATGAATGATTGTGCACACGTATAGCGTTTACATGATATACTAGGACTATTTGCCCACATTTTGGATTTGTGGCACTAACATACATTGCATTAAAAAGGTCGACTGAATTAGTAGACCGCCTAATTTTTCGCTTTGAATAGGAACATATATACACACACCTTTGCATACGTTCATACAAGCATTAAAAATCTCTTAAGGACAACGGATGCCTGTGGATGATGGATGAGTAGATGATTGTAGGTGGATGTAGTACACATTCTTCTTAACTTGGAGATTTCGGGGATGAAATCCTTTAAGTAATGAAGAATGTAATACCCCGTAATTTTAAAGCACATTATTAACAATAAAATAAGGAATAATTAATTAAATTAGAATTAGGTAAAATAGATTGTACCATTGCGTTCATCTCGGAATTCGGGTCAAGATAGGCACCAAGTTTGCATAAAACAGACATCGTGTGAGAGAGATATAAAGTTTAGAAATTTGTATATGTGTAAGAAGACTTTTATATATATAAATCAAAACCAGAATTCAAATCATTTCAAATACGTAAGCGGGAAAAGGGGTGGGAGCAGGTGGGAGTTTGACCTGTTATGGGTCGAACCATCTAGGTCTGGGTCGACCCAGGTGGGGGTGGGTCGACCCATCCCTGATCCGGTCGGATGCATTTTTCTGAATCGGGACTTGTTTGTTGGCTTGGTTCGTTGAGGATATGCTATATAAAGGACAACATTTCTATTGTGTTCTACACCTAAAACAATGGAGACAATGAGATGCTGCCTCAGCTTGGATTGAATCAGACTATCTTCTTTAACATCAACCTATATACATATATCAGAAACATTTCTTATGAATCACCCCAATCTCTATGAGTTCATGTCACTTTTAGATAAAAAAAATTAACAGTAACTTCGACATGTTTAGAAACCGGGATCTGAACCTATGCCTGTTAAGAAACTGAGTCATGCCTAAAAAGTTCTGTTATAACTACACATATTTTTCTATACACGTGTTCTGCTATTCAGTTCTTACATGCCTATTTCTGTTATCATATGCCTATTTCTATTCTTCTCTCTCTCATTCCCTTTTTATTTTAATAGCCTAGGCTACCTTCGAGCCTAAGCCAATATCGCTGAAATATGCGTACGAATGAAATGGGGATAAATTGGTAATGATTGGGAATCTTATTTTGGGGGCATATCTTGTACTATGAATCGTGCCTAGAATTTGGGGGTTTAACATACGTTGTGAAACATGACTAAAATTTGGAGGCATATGTTATACTGTGAATTATGACTGGAATATGGGGGCATATAAATCTATAGGATTAATTTAAGATTAAGTGGAACATGTTAATGAAATTGTAAATAAACTGTGAAACCTGATTAATCTGTTGGGGTTTTGTCAACCTGCTAAATTTATTGGGGTTAAGTAAACATGTTTAATCTATTGGAGTTAAGTAAGCCTATTTAATCTGTTGGGGTTATGTAAACTTGATTAATCTATTGGCATTAAATAAACCTGTTAACCTGTGAAACTTAACCTGTTAGGAGTTAGGCGAACCTGTTAGTCTGTAGGCTTAACCTATTAAAAATCCTAGTTAATTGGGGGACACAAATTTATGGGTTTCGCTTGTGTCATCTGTTGTGTGGGACCCATATCAGTCAGTAACTCATTCTTTTATTAAACGAGGACCCAGCACTAAGTAGGGGTCAGGGCACACATACTGAACTGATTATAAAAGGTTCATCTGAAAGGGGGTGTATTTGGGCATGTTCCAGCGGAGTCATGTGCATGCACGAGTCCGATCTTTAGGGGGAAAATAAGCCGTTGTAGCACCAATAAATAAGTCTGTGTCCTTCTGTGAGTTGCCACTTTATGAAGTAATACACCCTACTATGGGGCCGACATAGGGTATTTACAAGTTACCGATCACTTGGGAGTAGTAATTAGGGTACATTTAGTCCTGTCTGTTTCTGTTGAGGGTACCCATTATTTCTGTTTAGGGTAATACCCGTTATTTCCGATGAGGTGCATGTTATTTCTGTTTGGGTAAAACCTGTTACTAGAGTACAACTAATCCTACCGTTATATTTCTGTGGGGATCTTTCTGTTTTGTCAGGTAATTAGGGGATACCTAATCTAGTCACATATTTGTCATTCCAGTATTGGTGCAGAGAAAAGTATTTGAGAACCATAACATACTCTGTCTATTCTGCTTATCCTGTTCAGTCTGTTTATACTTGTTATATGATACTGTTATCTCTCATCTAGTTTATATGCCTGTCATGATACTATTACCTCTTTATATGCTAAAAGTCACTGGACTCGCTAGACTTTATGTTTGACCCGTTTTGTTTTCTTTTCTATCTCTTCCTTTCCCTTCAAGTTCTCAGGGTGGCAACGCTCAGGCTTGATTAGGACTCTCTCTTCTGTTTCTGTTTGTATCTGGATCTGCTTTGATGTACCGCTTTGACTACTTGTCTTCTTTATTATGGCTATTAATGGGGATTATGATTTTTCATTTCTGTACTCTGATGGCGTTTAGCGCAAGACAGATGTTTTGGTTTCATGTAATTGGTTTCAGTATTTTAGCTTGATGTTGTAATTGATTTTGAGACTACGATGTTTTTCCGCTAAATAATGGCGTTTAGCGCAAGACAAGTTTTGAATACACTGCCTAATCTTTACTCTATAGAGAAAAAAGACACAAAAATGGCAACCCAGAAAATTTCAGATTCAAATTCTCAAACAAGGGAGGGTTTAATCCTCGACTCAGATCACAGATCTTCAATTCCTCCTGATTCCAGATCTTCTAGGCAACATGCAAGTCGGATGCTTTCTTCTTCTTTTGGTAAGGATTTCACTTCAGATCTAAATTGTAAGGAAGGTTTTCAGTTTCAGGCTCAAAGGCTCAAGAAAATGATTCTTTTTCTAAACCTGTTCAAGTTAAATCCTGGTCAGAAGTAGTTAAGGAAAACAAATCGCATCAGAATGTTGTTAAGATTTCTTATTATGAGCCTGTTATCCAGGATAATTTAAGAATTGCGATTATAAGTGAAAATCTTGTCAATATTGCGAGAGAAAAATGGTTGAATTCGATTGTATTTTATGTTTATGGTAGCAGACCTTACTATAATTACCTGAAAAACTACATCGCTAGAAATTGGAATATGAAGGGTAGTTATATTCTATATTCTAGGGACAACGAATTCTTCATTATTAAGTGCGAATTGGTTGAAGATTGTGATAAAATTTTAGCCAATGTTCTTTATTATTATAACAAAAGGCTAATGGTTTTGAAAAATATGAACCTGGTATGAAACTAACAAGAGACTTCCATAACACTATTCCTATTTGGATTCATTTCCCAATTTAGATTTAGATTTCTAGTCGATTGAAGCTATTAGTAGAATAACATCTACTTTGGGCCATCCTTTAAGGTTGGATAGTGTCACAGAAGAAGTATCTCGCATTTCATTTGCCAGAGTGTTAGTTGAGATCGAAATAGACTTCAAATTCCCTGATAAGGTTCCAGTTCAATATTACAATGGAGAATTAATCTGGCAAAAGGTTCAATATGAACGGGTACCCTCATCTTGTTCCAATTGTAGGGTATTTGGGCACACTAATGTTACATGCAGATCAAATAAAGTCTGGTTTCCTAAAAAATCCTCTAAAAAATATTTCTATAATGGATATTGATGAGATAATAGATTGTCCTGATAAACAAATGAATGTAGTGATTGGAGAACACACTGTTCCTTATATGAATAGGGCTACTGTTGATGAAAATAAATGCATGCATGCTGAGGTTGATCAGCAAGAAATATCCCAGGAAAAATTTATTGATGATAGTGCTAGTGGTGTAAAAGATACCTTCAGGAAGCAATCAAAGAGTTCAATGTTTTCTGATGTTAAAAATTATCTATGTGTAGATCAGGATTTGAAGCAAAGCATTGCTGATATAGTCAATTCTTTTAAATGTGGCTGCAAATAATCAAGAGTTTTTGCAAGAAACTAATGTGCCTAATGAAGAAAATGCAATGGAATTAAGAAATACTGAACAATGAAAAAT
The DNA here is from genome assembly GCA_030737875.1 of Allium sativum. Lineage (NCBI taxonomy): Eukaryota > Viridiplantae > Streptophyta > Magnoliopsida > Asparagales > Amaryllidaceae > Allium > Allium sativum. The sequence goes on from CM060918.1 coordinate 280,301,086, forward strand.
TGATGAAGGGATGATAGATATAGAAGATAGTTACAGTTTGCATGATCATGAGGAGGAAAGGTATAATAATATGATAGTAGAGGAGTCTGATAGTTCTTCTTCTAGTTTCAGGAGTAGGAGATCGAAGAACAAATACAGTAAGTTTGAAAGTATCAATATGATTATGAGTCAAGAGCCTTTGGTAGAAACTAATCTAGAATGGGTGAAGCTTATTTCATAATATCAGAATAGATCAAAGACGAAAAAAGCTAAAGAAGTGAGCAGTTGTCCTGGTGGGGTGAAGATTGGAGGAGTTACTAAAAAGCAATCTTATTATCCTATCTTCTTTAATTTGCAGTTTGGTGAGTTTACTGCGGTTGTGTCTCAAATATGGAAGTTCGGTTCTAAATGTAGTATTGTATTGGGCTTCTGGGTTTTGTATGAGGGCCATCTGTTGTGTTATGTGTATTTTCAGTCTTTGTGTTTGCTGGAGCTAGCTTCTGGAGTTTCTATGTTGTAGATTGGTTCGAGAGTTTGCTTGTGTTTGATGCTCAGTGGGTTGGCAAGTTGCTGGTGTTTCCTGGACCTTTTTTGCTAGTTTTAGTGGTTAAGCTCTGGTGGATTTTTGGGTTTTTCCTTTGTGTCGGCCTTATGTAGGCCTTGTCTGTCAGTTGTCTCTTTTGTATTAGTTTGAGCAGGCTTCTGGTTTTCATTGTATAGTATTTGTTGTACTGTCAGTTGTAATTTGTTTGGCCTGCTCAAACTTATTGTAATCTCTTGTTATCTAATTAAGTACCCGTTTCTTTCTATAAAAGAATAATAATAATGAAGTTTTAAATTTCCGCTGCTATTTTTATATCTGTTTTGTAAGATTCTATATCTGTTTACCTATAACGCTTCACAAAATTAAATACATTTTGATAATGAATGAAATTAACAGACGTGGGGTGTCAAAGTTAATGTGGATGAACCATTTTTCTCCAGCTTTGACTTTCTTTACCATCTTATGAAAGTTACTTTCATACTTCGACCTTCATTGTCAACTTTCTTTCCTCATTTAAGCATTGTTATTAGGTCTTTCTAGCTTTCGGAGCACGACTTTCGATCTTTAGTAACTCCTAACTCAAGTTCTGCTTTCAATTGTGTATTAATATCAAGTAGTTTGGTGTGGATAGCCTTGATAGCAAACCTTGCTTTACTAACTTATGAATGCCTTCCGATATTGGTATCGATACTAAGCATATTAGTGTTGATAGCCGCTTTAGCTTTGTCTTGTCTTAGCTTCATATTTTAGTGCTGGATCATCTGCTTTCGGTCATATACCATTGCTTGCTTCCGGTATTAGTTACTTCGGTAGTTTGATGCAAATAGCGTGCTCTCGGAGTTGAAGCTAGATTAACAGCTTTCAGAATCCATATCAATTGAGGCCTTTCGGTTGTGGTGTTGTAACCACTCTTAATCGTTCACTGTTCGCATATTGCTTCCGGAATTACCTAGCTATCGTCTTCCTTGTGCCGGCATTGAGTTTTTACGGGTTATGTCGGCACCAATAGCATGTGAACCCAATTTCGCCTCCTCTTGCTTTTGTCATAGCTTTCAGTGATTTGGTGCTGGTTTCATGCTTTCGAGACCAACTATTGTTGCTTGTTGTGCTCCGCTACACTTTCGCCTTTACTCAATTTTAGTGTCGAAATTCGGTAGTGTCATTTGACCCCTTGTGAACTGGTATTTTCGACTTTTCAAGTCAAACTCTAGCTTTCGTATTGTACTTTGATTTCTCACCTTTTGGTATTTCATCATTGCTCTAGCACGTTGATTTTCTCTTGTTTGTGTGGCCAAGATTTAAGGAGTGCTTTTGTATAAAGATTCTTCTTTTCTACCTTTTCACTTCTTTGATTACAAGAAACAAATCTCAACCAAGATTACCATTCTTCGAGATCTCCACTAGTTAAGAATTTCAATCTTACTTTTTACTATGAGTATTTTATTTAACATAAATTAGGGCTTGAAATTATTCTTCCAGTTTGGTTATGTAATCACCCAAATTTTTTGTGTTCCCAATCTATTAATCATAGATTTAAACGATAGGAATAACCTAAATAAACATCAATAGTGGATGATAGGGATTATTACTCGTGCCCCCCTGTAGGTGATTCAGGGTTTAGAATGCAAGTTTGCTATGCAGAAGATCCCGGTTGTAAAATGATGTTCTTCTCCGATACCGATAGATTCAATATCAATTTGTTGTCGATTCATTCTAGTTTCGGTTTTACCGGCACTAACGCTTATCATTTATTTTGCTTTCAATTCAGTTGTTGTGACAACGTAAAAGCATTACCAAAGTTTATGATTCCCCTTCATTCCGGTGTTGGTAAAACTTGAGGCTTCGACATTGGAATGCTTTGATTTTGACTCTCTCGGTACCGGGTTTAAACCCTTTACATTACTAGTTAAGTTTTCAATGTCGATCTTTAAGCATTTGTTTTCAATTTAATTGACGCCAAAGATTTTAATCATCGTAATTTCGAGTCTCCTCAATATCAAACCCTTTCAGTATTTTGGTTTCAGTGTCAGGGTAGTTAGCAATATAAGCACCGAATACTTAACTATTTTCAGGTACATGCAACGTGCACTATGATATGCAAATCTTGCCAAGTCTTTAATACTAATGATCAGTGTTGTACTCTATCCCTTAATTCAATTAGAGATGAACTTGCATTAAAGTTTTAAATGTGAAAATAGATGCTTATATTAAATTATTGTGCTAATGCATAATATGGAATGACATCACCTGACAGCACCACGTCTAGGGAGCAAGACACTGGTAAATAAAAGTCCAGTGGCTCTGCTACACCTCGTCCTAAGAAGGCAGCGACTTTTCAGCGTTCCCTCATCAATACTCAAGACGAAGTGGATACCATTTTTAGGAGATTTAATATGACCGGAGTTGATGCGTTTCCTGCATCAGGTCAAGACACCATTCAAAATCCTCCTACGAGATTCTTCGCGTACAGGGCCATTCATATTTTGCATGGTGGTTTCTTTCCTTTCCCTGATTTTATTTCTGAATTTTTGTGTCACTTGGGAATCGCTCCTATTCATCTTTCTCCAAACACACATACTTTTCTCCAATGTCTCAAGCTTCTTGCCCTCGAGTCAGGTCAATCTTCTCTCAGTGTTAACCTTCTTCATCACCTGCTTCACTTGTCCAAAAGGTCGGATTCATTTATTCTTCTTTCGAACCCTACGAAGAAATTAGTTAGTGATAACATTAATAAGTCTAAAGATTGGGAAAACCAATTTTTCTATACTAGATGTCCTCCTGGGTAATCCTGGCAATCTTGTCAATCCGGGTGCGCTTTTTATCTTTTTATGATGATCGTGTTATTTCCGTCCTTCGTCTGACATTTTCTCTTTCTCTAGCTCGAACTCCCAAGAAGAAGAGTTTAAGCGACAGGGAAGCTCAAGCTAGTGATTCTATTTATAAGACATAAGAGGCTGGGTAGGGGGGCTATTTTGTTAACTTTAAATAGTCTACACAAACATGCCCTTCTTCCTTTTGGGCAAAAGATTTTGGGACAACCACCTTTTCACTATCCCGATGCTGACCATTTGTCCTTAGGTTCCGACTTGTTTTCTCCTTCGACCCCTTTGTTTTCAAGCACTCCAGGTATGGATACCATCTCAAGTTCTCATTTAATACCCTCGCCTTCTATATTCACACCCATTTTTTTATAACTCTTGGTCAGTTACTCAAGATGTGGATGAACCAGCTACCTTGGCCCAATCCAGGGATTTAGCCGTAAAGTGATTTGCTTCATTTATAGACAATATGCCCTCCAAAACGCATAAGGGTGAAACTTCTATCTCCTCCCTTACGAGTAAAAACATTGTTTCTTTACCTGCTGAATAGCCGACATTTGGTCCTGTTGCTTCTCCAGCTGGCATTACTCTTAATGTTGACTCTTCTCAAATAGAAACCATAGGAAGTGGCTTTATTGCTAGTTTCTTGACGTCCGACTCTCAAGAAACTTTAAATTTGAGGGAATATGAGCTAACGTCATTCCCATCCCCTCATTATGATGATCTTACTAGGTCTCTTTCTCTGACATCCGATTTTGATAGAATTGTGAAGTCCGCCCTTTCCTCTGCAAACATTATCAACATGTCATTGATCCCTTCTACAGACCGGACAAGCTTTTACCATGATCTTATCAAACAATAGCTCCTGGTATGCTCTTATCCTTTCTAGTTTCTCTTCTGTTTTTTCTTTTATCCACAATCTAACATGATCTTCCTTCCCTCGAATATCCAAAGGTTAGTACTCCCTTCAAAGGGTGGTTGCTTCGTCTTCCTCTCAAATGGCTATTCTTAAGGAGGAGAAGGTTGCCTTAGAATCTAAAATTAACATTTGATTATAGCAAAGAAGGCAAGTGCGCATAAAGCTGAAAACATCTCTTGATAAGGATGAGTCGAAGCTCATGATGGAGAGGGCAGCAAAAAGTACCTTGACTGACAGGATATTAATTCTTGAAAATGAACGAATGAGGATGGTAACTGAACATGATGACAAGTTAAGAGCTTAAAATGACGCACTTTGTAATGCGAGAAGGGTAGTTTATGAAGCCAACAACATGATTTATTCGTTTTTGAAAACACATCCTTTGGATTTAGTAATGGAATATTATCAAGACGTGCTTTTCTTAGCATACTCTGATAACTTCTCAAAGTTTCCTGGAATGGAATTGTTGGATCTAGATTAACCCTAGAGGGGGTGAATAGGGTTTATTAAATAATTCGAGATATTAACAAATATCATAGCTCAAATTATAACAGAGAACATAAATGCAAAAGTAAATATGAAGGTTTTTACCCAGCTTCGGCAAACCCTGCCTACTGCTACATTCCCAAGATTTTTACTAGGTATTAAAACAGAATCCGCTTACAAAACCTTGTAAACTCGCAAACCTTGCTTCTATTCTAATCCTACGCTCAAACTCTAGATTGATTTCTATCCCCGAAATTAGATTTTCCCCTAGCTACAAACCTGTAGCTAGTAAACCCTAGTTATTAAAGACATTAGAAAATTGCTAGTTAAAATCCTATAACTAGACGACCTAATTTTACAGACAAACTAGAAAACCCTAGTTTTACAGACGAACTAGAAAATTGTTGGACGATTACAATTGTGAAGAAAAAACAAAACAAAAAAGTAAAAAAATGTAGAAAACCCCTTTGCACTTAATAAAATAAGTCGGCCCCTATTTTCCTTTATTTCATTTTAAGCTTTCTCAAGAAAAATGTCAACCGAATAAATTTTAGGATTCTATCTCTACTTCCCAAATCATGATTTGATTTCAAAATTTAACTTTTGGAAAATTATCTGATGTTCTTCGTGAATGGTTGCTCTTTGTTGATTTAAATGGAAGGCCTCCGATCGAAAAAAAATTTGTGAGTTCTCTGAAATTATTTGATTTCTATTGCTCGAATTTCTTGCTTAATTTTTTTGATAAAATTGCCGATGATGATAATGGTGTTTACATAGGATTTGTAAATTCCACGTATTATCTGATTTATTTATTGACTTTCCTTGATTATGTTTAAGTTTGTTGCGTGAATCTTGTGATCCGTCCATGGTGTAAAAATGATTTTTGCAAGATTTTGTTGCCTGATTTTTTTGTGAGAATTTTTGGTTGCCTTGTTTGAATTCAACTGAGAATCCTCTGTGACTTTATTGAATATCAACAATGAATTTCTGGAATTGTTTGTTGTCATAATTTCATACATGTCAAACTTGCCAGATTTGATTTTAGGAAATAAGTGTTTTCTTGTGTTTAAAACTCTGATCATGCTAGAGTAATTTCTTGCCAAATATACTGTTGAAATTTTGGAAACAGAATAAAAGATTGTTTTCTAGGAAAAAACTTTCTTTGGCCAAAATCTGTTACTTTGACTTGCGTGTGATATTGTTGCCTTTGATCACTGATGATATTGGTTGCCATGTATATATATTCTCTCTGATCTTCTTGATTGATTTCAATAAAACATTTGAGTGACCCTTGCCTAAGAAATGCGTTTTGATTTCTTACCATAAATCTATAGACCGATTCTCCAAAACCATTATTTGCCAAGTTATATTCTGATTGTAAATAAATACCTAGAATCATATTTGTATAATTCTTCGTTGCTGCATGTATTTACCAGCTGACCACAAACTTGCATGAAAAGAATGTTTCCACAAAAAACTTGCATGTCAGATTTACTAGTGAAAAACATTCCTGACATCTGACCTCAGTGAATTTTTGAAGAATGATCTTACTGAATTTACATGGGAATTATTTTTGCACAGATGACATGAATATTGCGGAATAGATCATCTCATACACATATCAAGTACACACAGTTGATTGTGTATGTGTATATCAATGTTTGCAACCAACTGTGAATGTTCAATTTATTGTGCCAGTATGATTTTATCTTGATCATCTTCACTTGTATGTGAACCTAGACACATTCCTTTTTGTATGTCTGCTGCATTGGTTCGACTCCATGTTGTATATATTACTGTCTTGACAGAAACATGTTTAAACCTTGTTGTACATGCTTGAGCATCCAAATATAAACTTCCTTGTCTTTCTTGTTGTTTGGCTCCATGTCATGTACACCGGCTGCTTCGAACTTTGTATATGTAACCATGCATTTACACCCATTTATATTGTGTCATTTTGGTATATGTGTATTCATGTCATATTGTTGTGAATTTCTTCGACCATGTATATGTGAAGCCATGTATATGATTACTTGAACCATGCAATCGTATGAGTTGGTTCTAACAATGTTGGACCTAAGCAATGCTTGAATTTTCTCGCATGATTTTTACTGGGTCGAGCTTGGTCTAATGGCTGCTCCTCACTTGTCCATAAAATAAAATACGTACTTGAGCCATGTCATTGTTCAAATGCCACTACGTATGCATCAGCATATACATGCATATGTGTATATACATGTGTTTGTACTTGTTGCTTGTATGTTCATGGATACTTGCGGCATGAAAATGTTGTCAAGCTTCACCGGACACATCATGTTCGATATATTTGTCCTTTTCTAACCATATTGCCCCTGCATATAAAATATGTATATATATATATATATGTGTGTGTGTGTGTGTGTATACATGTATAGTGCACGTGCAGTGTTTATATATATATGTATGTATATATGTGAGTACTAGGAATATTGTCTACCTTGTGGTATTTACAGTGTATCACTGTGAATATCACAGCTATCTAGACACATATGGATGTTCGTATAAATCAGATTAAGTCATGAAATATGATGAGAAATACACCAAAATTATGAGGCAAATAAATTTTTAAAATACAGTTATAATTGCTAGAATATAAAATATTTCTATTCTAGATTACTGTGTGTGTGTGTGTGTTTCTTTTTGTGATAGGTAAGCAGAAGACTGGACTGACTATGATACTGGGAGAAGAAAGAAGACAAGAGTGCTAGTGTCAGTGTATGTGATAGAGAATCTGAAATGTAAATGTACATGAGTGATTGTATATGAGAGAGAGTGATTGTACAACAGAGTATTGAAAATGAGTGACAGGCTGAAATGTAGTGAGGAGTAATGTATACAGATGAAATTGAATATGAAATGTAATGAAATACAGTGAGATGTACAAATAGTGGTGTTATGAATTTGTACTGTTGAAATGTTGAAATAAAATATTATATTTAAATAAAATACTATTTGATTATTTAAATTCTTGTGCAGTAATATTCTATTTAAATATAAATATTATATTATGTCTGTGATGTAGTATAATAGTACAATTACAAACACATTTATAATTATAAATATATGTCTATTATCATCAAAAAAAAAATCATTGAATTGTTAGATACAACAATCTCTCCTTTTGATAATGACAAACGTAAAATAGGATTTTAAATATAAAATTATAGTAAATGCGTCTGACATAGAACTATTGAACTCCCCCTATTTGAATCCTCCCCCTACAAAAAAAACTCACCCTAGATATGTGCATGAGTGAAAAACCATAATTGAACATTCAATATTAAAATATTCAAAGAATATCCACTCATTAATCAAACTCTTAACCCATTCTCCCCCTTTTACTATCATCAAAAGGATACAAAAATTAAAATAGTGAGGAAAAATAGACCAAAAGAATAATTCAGCTTAAGAGGAAGAATGGTCATCATAAATCCCATTCAGTCAAACAAAAATCATAATATTCTTAGAACTAGTGGTAAATTTCACATTGTAGAATGATGGATTTACGGTAAAATTTATATAAATCGAAAGAGTTTTAAAATAAATTATTTCCAATTATTTTCAAAAGAATTTTTAAAGATGAAGCACAAAACAGTGATGGATTTTGACAACAATTATAAATTCAATTTAAGTGACAAAATCAAATAATCTCAAATCCCAATTGCTATCAATCAACAAATCATAATATCTCATAAAATATTAACACATTTCATAAATTAGAAAATGGATTGGTAGGTTGGTTTTTATACACCAAGGTGGATTTTATATAAAAAATTATTTATTACAAATTATTTTCTTTTCTATTTATTTAAGTGTAATAACCCGGAAATTCTGAGCCAGTTTAAAATTTTTATTTTGACAATTTTAGCGAATTTTGAATATTTAAAATAGATTATTTTAAATAAAATCGACGAGAAATTTATTTTTGAATATTAATAGAACGTATATATAATATACGCCGTCATTAGAATATAAATAATTATATATAATTATAAATAGAATTGAAAATGGCGCGGTAGTTCGATAATTCGATTTCAAACTTCAATTGAATGTACCGGGTGCAAAATAATCCGAATTTTAGTAAAACCAAAAATAATGGAATCTAATTGTGAATATCTTTCTAACAAATCCGAAAAATCGAAATTTCATAGCGGGAATCAAAAGATATGTCCAGTTGAAAATTCTGAATAGTCGCTATGGAATTCAGGCCCTTAAAAATAGACATTTTGCAAACGACCACGGATTTCGACGAAACCACTTTTGTTGGATCCGTGATGTCAAATTATTGCTAGGTTTCAAATTTCATAATTTTTCGATTCAATATGTGAGCGTGGCATAGGAAAACGTGTTTGACCAGTTTCAGTTGATTTTAATCGACTGGAAATTAACCATTTTTCAAACGATCTCTGAATTCGACGAAACTAGTTTTGTTAGGACCGTATCGTCAATACGAAGGTAGAAAATATTTTTCTGCAATTTTTAGAGTTAGTATGTGACCCCGGTAATTTGAAATGTACGTTTAAAATTCAATATAGCGATTTAAATGTAAATTTAACGGAAACTAATTCAAACGATCGAATCAGCCTGCGATACATATCCCATTGTGTTCGGAATGGGGGTAATTAGCTATGGACGACAGGCGGTGGGCCTCGTTTAGAGGTCGTATGTAAAAGTCAACTTTTTAAAAAATAAAATATTTAAATAAAAAAAAAATTAAAATTTCTTTCCCCTCTTCCCCTTAATCCCGTTATGCCCCCCCCTTTCCCTTCATAATCGATTTCAACAGAAAAAAAAAAGAAGAAGAGGAAATCGAAGCGGGGAGGAGCCGCCGCCCTCCCCGATGACCCCTCGCCGCCGTCGCGGTGGCGCGACTTGCCTCCGCCCCTCGCCCTCGCGTCCCGCTCCTCTTCCCCTCCTCCGTCCACCGCGGCCTCAGCCGCGTCGCCACCCACCTCCCTCCATCGCCTCGCGAACACCCCCCCCCCATCAGCGAGGCAACCACCGACGCCCCCCTCCTCTCTGATTCCTGTAAGTTTTTTTATTTTTTTTTTATTTTTTTTTTCAATTTTAGTTATTGTTCTATTCGATTTTAAAACTGAATTTTTATAGTTAACAAGAACTGATTTTTATTAATTTAAAAGCATTGATTTTTAGTTTAGAAAAGAATAAATGTTTATTTAGGAAAAATAGTTCTTTTTAAACTAGAAAGATGCGATTTTTATTAACTAGGTAAGATTAGTTTTTTTAAATCAAAATGATTTGATTTTGAAAAGTAAAGATTTGATTTTGAATTGTGGAAGTTAAAAATATAATTTTTATATAAGGAAGATAATCAAAATATGATTTTTATATTTTTAAACTATTAAAAATATAATCTTTACTATATAGAAGTGGTAAAAATATGATTTTTATATATTGAACATCGTAGTAAAAATATGATTTTTTATATATTGAACATCGTAGTAAAAATATGATTTTTATATATTGAACATCGTAGTAAAAAATTCGATTTTTAAATATATGAAGTGATTATAAAAATATGACTTTTAAATTGAAAGTGAATGAATAAAAATGTGATTTTTATTTTAAAGACATCAAAATATAAAAATGTGTGATTTTTATATATGTAGTGACTACGGGCAAACGAAGATGATAAAAAGGCGAGGATGAAGAAGATTTCTATAAATGAAGTGTCGTGGCGTTTGGTTTAGCTAGTCGGTGAGAACTTCTCACTCAAATTTCTTTTTCTAGTTATATATTTATATATATATATATATATATATATATATATATATATACAAGGATGCAGACGGTGCTTAGTAGCACCCGACACAATCGTCCACAGACCATGGACTTGTTTGATTGGTTGTGTAGTTGGCTAGTCTAATTGGTTTGAATTGAATTGTTTGGTGAAATAGAATGGACTTGATTGATGTGTGAATGGCGTGGGCCTTCACTAGACCGGGGATAAGGCTAGGCCTCGTCCCGTTTCTAGTATCGTGCCGTTATGCCGTCGAAATTTCCCAAAATATGTTAGAAAAATAAAAATATCATTTTTATTGTGTAAATGAACTGAATAGAAATTCATGTGTTGAAATAGAATATTTTATCGTTAAAAATATAATTTTTAACGTGGAAGTGAATGAAATAAAATATTCATTTACAAACCGGACGGTTTGTTTATGTACACCTATTTGAAGGACATTGATTGGGACGATAAATTTTACACATCGCCCAACTGCACAAATAAAATCTGTGTTTGATTGTTTGAAACCCCACACGGGTGTTGGGATGAAATTTGGAAGTTCACTCATCCTGATTGATTAAATATGTCGATCGATTGATTGACAGGCTGTTATAAGCGTAAGATATCTATATTTGATGCTTATACAGTGTAGTGCACTTTGGTTGATGGTTGATTATTTTTCAATGCTATTATATACATGTGTTGTATGGAATCCATATAATTAACATTATATGGTGATTGATTGGGCCTCATTCCAATCGGGAAAATAATGAATATTATAAAAGAAATTTCAAGTGTTGAATATAAAAATAGTCATGTGTTGAGTGAAATATTTTATACAATGAAATTTACATCTTTATCATATTTAAAATTAGAACTACTTCCCAGTAGAAGTCTAATTAAAAATCAAACGATAGATACCATAGTTTTATAAAATATTTTACATAACAAAAATAGTGATGTGTTGACAGTACTCATGTGTTGAGATTAATCATGTGTTGGAAGAAATATAGATTCATGTGTTGAATGGAATAAATATTCATTTGTTGAATAGAATAACGGATCTATTGAAATATATAAAGCCGTGTTGATTAGAGTTGCGCTATTTTGACGTGAACGATATTTATATCGACTATATTCGTTTTTATAATGAATATAGAAAAGAATTGATTTCAAAATATAACGTTTTGAAAATATTATCATTTATATAGTAATGATATAAAATATTCAGTTTTGATTAGAAATTGAAATAGTGTTGAAATGGTTTTGAAACGAAGTTAAAACGATTTATAAAATACGTTTTAAAAGGAAATTGACGAAATATATATATAATATATATATATATATATATATATTATATATAATGGCCTAAATAGAACGCGCCGCTCCGCGGCAGTTCGTAAATTTCGATCATTGACTTCGAATTGACGTTGAGGGAGATCCGACCGTCGGATTCTCCTAAAACTGGAACCGTTGGGTTCGTATCGAAAAGAGCTTTCCAATGAATATTAGAAATTTGAAATCTAACGGTTGGATTTGGAATTATGTCCAAATCAAATTTGAAAAAGGTCGATGTAAGGGCAGTCCGATGGCCGTTGTTGGAAATCAACTGTACGGGCCTTGATAAAATTATTAAAAATATTAATAATTTGTGTAAAATCATAACATGTGAATTGGAAAGAACTGGGATGAAGAATTCCACATTTGAAATGATAAAAATAGATTTTTGTCGAAATGAACTAGTTTTGAACTAGAATTAAAATCAATTTATTTGTGAAATAAATAAATTGAATTTGAAAGTGATTTTAAAAATAATCAATATTCCCAATACGTGGATTGGACTGGAGTTGAATCGAAATTATCCTCGGGATATTTCGATGTTGGATTTCGTGACTATACAGATATTGTTATGGGAATTTGAAAGATATATTTTATATCGTTATTTCCAATACGATATATGTTGGTTTCAGAATTTGATATTGAATATAAGCCAATATATTTTCTATTCAGAGCCTTGTATTTAATATCAAATGTGATTTGGGTTTATCGTGAATCGTGTTTTAGATGACATTGGTTCTTTAACCCAGTTAAAGGCAAGATGTTGATTTTTGAAAAGATTAAAACTAAGTGGAGTTTTAATGAATCTTGAATTAGATTAAAAATGTGAATTGATGATTTAAATTATCAAATCTGAAAGGTGATCGAGAATGGAGTACCACCAGTTTTGCTCCAAAGCGATAGTTAAATCTTTAATTAGATTTGAACGTGAAATGGTAATTAATTTTACCGATAACACCATGGTGTTAGATATGGAGTATCACCAGTTTTGCTCCATGGGATATATAGGTTGGGATTGGGAAATAAAATAAATAATTACATCGGTGTGGTTCGCTAATCCCGACTAGTTTGAAATGATATCCAAAGGAAGATTATAGAATAAATTTAGAAGAATTTATCTTGGATAAAATTAATGGGAACATTTCCCTAAGAATGTGTTTTTGTGAATAAAAGAATATTCTGAATTGGAATGAGGCGTTTGTTGTGTTTGTGTAACATTCGTTTATTATATACGTGGGTTATTCAGAAAGGCCGGGTTTATACCCATTCTGAATAATCGATTCGACGAGATGTCGAAGATGAAGACGGTGGTTGAAGACCGGAAGTCTTCACATCGTTTGGGTGATTACTGATGATCTTGATTGGGCTGTACACCCAGGATGAGGGAATCAGTTGGTGATCGTCCAGACGTACTTGGAGATGGATGGATATGCGAGGAAAGTGCCTCCGGTTTCGTTCAGACCCAGAACGAACTTGTAAATGGATTGTGTGTCTGACATTGGATTTTATTCTGTGTTGATTGATCTCTATTAAATATACATCTGTTTGGCGGCGGAGAATTTATTCTCTTGCTTAACGCCCTTCTCTGAGACGTACGAGCTCAGAGGTTGTATATCGATGAACATCAGTCGCATGGAGTGAATTGCCAGTGTGGCATGCGTAAGTGGCAAATGATCAAGGCTTCTGTTGAAAAGCAAAGTCTTGTGGTTGATGATCAAAGCACGGCCTGTGTGGCGTAGCTTTGTGTATAACGTGAATTCGCGAGCCTCACACCTTGGTATGAGTCAAAAACGGGATACGGACCCAAGGAGTGCACGACGTTTCTTTCTAGCTAGGGTGGTGTCAGTGACCTACCAGCCCTGACATTTATATACTTTTCACCTGTGTGGTTGTTGGATACGAGGCGCCTCGGATATAGGTCTGTAAGGACCGGGAAACGTGTGTTTAGGAATAACTAATCCTCAAAAGTAAGAGAGGACCGGCCTTGGAGGTTCCAAAGGATCAGAGTGGGGTCCTGAGGCATTGCTAGAGTGTCTCGAACGCGGAGAGGAGCTTGCCCCTTGCCTCGACTCATGACGGAAATCCAATTTCCAATACGTGATATTGCGGTTTTAATTGTAGAACTAGTATGGCGACATGATATATGGTACCCATGCCGTCTATGATTGATATTTATGATTGGAAATGTTTTGACACTATACACTTATTATAGTATCAAATGATTTGTTTTAAACGTACCAAGCATGTTTGGCTATTATAAGGGAAAACCCTATCCTCCGGCTTGCGTTGCATTGTGTGATGGGACCTGGGTCTTATAATAGCTTCATTTTTCGAAAGAGCATTGCGTTGTTTTGTTATATGCACTAGTATTCTTGGGAGGAAACCCGTTCCGTGTTATACGGCGTGGTCCCTTGAATTACTATAATTAAGTAAAGTTTTTGAATAACTGTTTTAGTTCTCACACCAGTCACATGACTGACCTGGAGTTTATTGTTTTAACCTAAACTCTGGGTGCCCCTATTTTCCGCACGGGCAGCTAGTAGTTTTGGTTTTGCAGATTTATATTCACAGGGTCCTGATTTACAGTTGGAACGGTGCTCGGAAAGCTCTGTATCCGTGTATCACTTTCAGTTGTATTTTGTATTATTTTCAGCTGCTATGTAATTTATTGTAACCTCTGATATTTATCGAATGTAATTTATTCATTTATACTCTGTATATTCTTGTATCTGATGGAATTGTTGTAATAACAATGAAATGTTCTTCTATATGCGTTCTATTTTGTCTTGTACTCAATTCTATCCGCGCTTTCCTTCACGGGAAAGTTCGGGTCGTCTCAGTTTGGTATCAGAGCTTTGGTTTACAGAGCTCGAGAACAAGACACATTAGAACCATACGAAAGAATTCATCATATATTGGATTAGAAAAATCCGATTAGAATGACTCGTTAGAGATAGGATTAGTAGTATCCTAGAACGAGTGTGAAGAGTATATTTTTCAACTGTAAACAATTTTTTTTAGAAATTTAAATCACTTTTTACGTATTTGAATATTTATTTATTTTGAATATGGACAATCTAGTATATAAAGGTTTTGTATATACGCGTCATGAACGTATATTCGAAGTTTTAATATACTGGGTAGATATAGAATCACATTTTAGATATCCGGGGATGATTCTGATGATGGTGCATCATCATCAGTATTCATATTCGAATTTCGAAGGTGTGATTTCTATATATTTCCATTAGACTGGTGTGAGAACCAAAACTAATATAGCTAGAATACACTGTTGTGAATTGGCATCAAAACATGATTTTTGTATATATCAAAAATATGAATTTGAAACTCTAATTCACTAATTGATTGATGTTTGTGTTGTTTGTTTATTTGTTTGCTAATTTTTGAACCATTAGGCCTAATATTTAATTGTATTGAAAATTGGTCGCATTTGCTTGCATATACATATACTTACATTGAACAGGTCATAGCAAGGAGGCTAGAGCCGAATAATAAAATTTGTTTGCCCGACAAATAGGTACATGTTTACTACATAATTTACTGTTTTGTTTGGGTGATGATGATTTTATGAGCCTATTGGCTAGCCGCTTGGCTTTTTCTTTTTCTTTTTGAGATTAGAAGGACCGGGGAAGCTATTTGAAATTCCCCGATGCTCCCGGTGCAGGGGAGGTTATGGCGAAATTTTTCGAAAATTTAGGGTGTTAGCCAAATTTTTGAAAATTTGAAAATTCTCAGAAACTGAAAAGTTGGAGAATGCAAGCCAGATCGAACGTAGAGTTGATTGATCAAACCACTTTCGACTTTGTTCCTTTTCGGGGACGAAAAGTTTTAAGTGGGGGAGATTGTAATAACCCGGAAATTCTGAGCCAGTTTAAAATTTTTATTTTGACAATTTTAGCGAATTTTGAATATTTAAAATAGATTATTTTAAATAAAATCGACGAGAAATTTATTTTTGAATATTAATAGAACGTATATATAATATACGCCGTCGTTAGAATATAAATAATTATATATAATTAATAATAGAATTGAAAATGGCGCGGTAGTTCGATAATTCGATTTCAATATTCAATTGAATGTACCGGGTGCAAAACAATCCGGATTTTAGTGAAACCAAAAATAATGGAATCTAATTGTGAATATCTTTCTAACGAATCCGAAAAATCGAAATTTCATAGTGGGAATCAAAAGATATGTCCAGTTGAAAATTCTGAATAGTCGCTATGGAATTCAGGCCCTTAAAAATGGACATTTTGCAAACGACCACGGATTTCAACGAAACCACGTTTGTTGGATCCGTGATGTCAAATTATTGCTAGGTTTCAAATTTCATAATTTTTCGATTCAATATGTGAGCGTGGCATAGGAAAATGTGTTTGACCAGTTTCAGTTGATTTTAATCGACTGGAAATTGGCCATTTTTCAAACGGTCTTAGAATTCGACGAAACTAGTTTTGTTAGGACCGTATCGTCAATACGAAGGTAGAAAATATTTTTCTGCAATTTTTAGAGTTAGTATGTGACCCCGGTAATTTGAAATGTACGTTTAAAATTCAGTATAGCGATTTAAATGTAAATTTAACGGAAACTAATTCAAACGATCGAATCAGCCTGCGATACATATCCCATTGTGTTCGGAATGGGGGTAATTAGCTATGGACGACAGGCGGTGGGCCTCGTTTAGAGGTCGTATGTAAAAGTCAACTTTTTAAAAAATAAAATAATTAAATAATAAAAAAATTAAAATTTCTTTCCCCTCTTCCCCTTAATCCCGTTATGGCCCCCCCTTTTCCCTACATAATCGATTTCAACACAAAAAAAAAAGAAGAAGAAGAAGAGGAAATCGAAGCGGGGAGGAGCCGCCGCCCTCCCCGATGACCCCTCGCCGCCGTCGCGGTGGCGCGACTTGCCTCCGCCCCTCGCCCTCGCGTCCCGCTCCTCTTCCCCTCCTCTGTCCACCGCGGCCTCAGCCGCGTCGCCACCCACCTCCCTCCAGCGCCTCGCGAACACCCCCCCCCCCAACAGCGAGGCAACCACCGACGCCCCCCCTCCTCTCCGATTCCTGTAAGTTTTTTTATATTTTTTTTTAATTTATTTTTCAATTTTAGTTATTGTTCTATTCGATTTTAAAACTGAATTTTTATAGTTAACAAGAACTGATTTTTATTAATTTAAAAGCATTGATTTTTAGTTTAGAAAAGAATGAATGTTTATTTAGGAAAAATAGTTCTTTTTAAACTAGAAAGATGCGATTTTTATTAACTAGGTAAGATTAGTTTTTTTAAATCAAAATGATTTGATTTTGAAAAGTAAAGATTTGATTTTGAATTGTGGAAGTTAAAAATATAATTTTTATATAAGGAAGATAATCAAAATATGATTTTTATATTTTTAAACTATTAAAAATATAATCTTTACTATATAGAAGTGGTAAAAATATGATTTTTATATATTGAACATCGTAGTAAAAATATGATTTTTTATATATTGAACATCGTAGTAAAAATATGATTTTTATATATTGAACATCGTAGTAAAAAATTCGATTTTTAAATATATGAAGTGATTATAAAAATATGACTTTTAAATTGAAAGTGAATGAATAAAAATGTGATTTTTATTTTAAAGACATCAAAATATAAAAATGTGTGATTTTTATATATGTAGTGACTACGGGCAAACAAAGATGATAAAAAGGCGAGGATGAAGAAGATTTCTATAAATGAAGTGTCGTGGCGTTTGGTTTAGCTAGTCGGTGAGAACTTCTCACTCAAATTTCTTTTTCTAGTTATATATATATATATATATATATATATATATATATATACTTGGATGCAGACGGTGCTTAGTAGCACCCGACACAATCGTCCACAGACCATGGACTTGTTTGATTGGTTGTGTAGTTGGCTAGTCTAATTGGTTGGAATTGAATTGTTTGGTGAAATAGAATGGATTTGATTGATGTGTGAATGGCGTGGGCCTTCACTAGACCGGGGATAAGGCTAGGCCTCGTCCCGTTTCTAGTATCGTGCCGTTATGCCGTCGAAATTTCCCAAAATATGTTAGAAAAATAAAAATATCATTTTTATTGTGTAAATGAACTGAATAGAAATTCATGTGTTGAAATAGAATATTTTATCGTTAAAAATATAATTTTTAACGTGGAAGTGAATGAAATAAAATATTCATTTACAAACCGGACGGTTTGTTTATGTACACCTATTTGAAGGACATTGATTGGGATGATAAATTTTACACATCGCCCAACTGCACAAATAAAATCTGTGTTTGATTGTTTGAAACCCCACACGGGTGTTGGGATGAAATTTGGAAGTTCACTCATCCTGATTGATTAAATATGTCGATCGATTGATTGACAGGCTGTTATAAGCGTAAGATATCTATATTTGATGCTTATATAGTGTAGTGCACTTTGGTTGATGGTTGATTATTTTTCAATGCTATTATATACATGTGTTGTATGGAATCCATATAATTAACATTATATGGTGATTGATTGGGCCTCATTCCAATCGGGAAAATAATGAATATTATAAAAGAAATTTCATGTGTTGAATATAAAAATAGTCATGTGTTGACGATGTTCATGTGTTGAGTGAAATATTTTATACAATGAAATTTACATCTTTATCATATTTAAAATTAGAACTACTTCCCAGTAGAAGTCTAATTAAAAATCAAACGATAGATACCCTAGTTTTATAAAATATTTTACATAACAAAAATAGTGATGTGTTGACAGTACTCATGTGTTGAGATTAATCAGGTGTTGGAAGAAATATAGATTCATGTGTTGAATGGAATAAATATTCATTTGTTGAATAGAATAACGGATCTATTGAAATATATAAAGCCGTGTTGATTAGAGTTGCGCTATTTTGACGTGAACGATATTTATATCGACTATATTCATTTTTATAATGAATATAGAAAAGAAGTGATTTCAAAATATAACGTTTTGAAAATATTATCATTTATATAGTAATGATATAAAATATTCAGTTTTGATTAGAAATTGAAATAGTGTTGAAATGGTTTTGAAACGAAGTTAAAACGATTTATAAAATACGTTTTAAAAGGAAATTGACGAAATATATATAATATATATATATTATATATAATGGCCTGAATAGAACGCGCCGCTCCGCGGCAGTTCGTAAATTTCGACCATTGACTTCGAATTGACGTTGCGGGAGATCCGACCGTCGGATACTCCTAAAACCGGAACCGTTGGGTTCGTATCGAAAAGAGCTTTCCAATGAATATTAGAAATTTGAAATCTAACGGTTGGATTTGGAATTATGTCCAAATCAAATTTGAAAAAGGTCGATGTAAGGGCAGTCCGATGGCCGTTGTTGGAAATCGACTGTACGGGCCTTGATAAAATTATTAAAAATATTAATAATTTGTGTAAAATCATAACATGTGAATTGGAAAGAACTGGGATGAAGAATTCCACATTTGAAATGATAAAAATAGATTTTTGTCGAAATGAACTAGTTTTGAACTATAATTAAAATCAATTTATTTGTGAAATAAATAAATTGAATTTGAAAGTGATTTTAAAAATAATCAATATTCCCAATACGTGGATTGGACTGGAGTTGAATCGAAATTATCTTCGGGATATTTCGATGTTGGATTTCGTGACTATACAGATATTGTTATGGGAATTTGAAAGATATATTTTATATCATTATTTCCAATACGATTTATGTTGGTTTCAGAATTTGATATTGAATATAAGCCGATATATTTTCTATTCAGAGCCTTGTATTTAATATCAAATGTGATTTGGGTTTATCGTGAATCATGTTTTAGATGACATTGGTTCTTTAACCCAGTTAAAGGCAAGATGTTGATTTTTGAAAAGATTAAAACTAAGTGGAGTTTTAATGAATCTTTAATTAGATTAAAAATGTGAATTGATGATTTAAATTATCAAATCTGAAAGGTGATCGAGAATGGAGTACCACCAGTTTTGCTCCAAAGCGATAGTTAAATCTTTAATTAGATTTGAACGTGAAATGGTAATTAATTTTACCGATAACACCATGGTGTTAGATATGGAGTATCACCAGTTTTGCTCCATGGGATATATAGGTTGGGATTGGGAAATAAAATAAATAATTACTTCGGTGTGGTTCGCTAATCCCGACTAGTTTGAAATGATATCCAAAGGAAGTTTATAGAATAAATTTAGAAGAATTTATCTTGGATAAAATTAATGGGAACATTTCCCTAAGAATGTATTTTTGTGAATAAAAGAATATTCTGAATTGGAATGAGGCGTTTGTTGTGTTTGTGTAACATTCGTTTATTATATACGTGGGTTATTCAGAAAGGCCGGGTTTATACCCATTCTGAATAATCGATTCGACGAGATGTCGAAGATGAAGACGGTGGTTGAAGACCGGAAGTCTTCACATCGTTTGGGTGATTACTGATGATCTTGATTGGGCTGTACACCCAGGATGAGGGAATCAGTTGGCGATCGTCCAGACGTACTTGGAGATGGATGGATATGCGAGGAAAGTGCCTCCGGTTTCGTTCAGACCCAGAACGAACTTGTAAATGGATTGTGTGTCTGACATTGGATTTTATTCTTTGTTGATTGATCTCTATTAAATATACATTTGTTTGGCGGCGGAGAATTTATTCTCTTGCTTAACGCCCTTCTCTGAGACGTACGAGCTCAGAGGTTGTATATCGATGGACATCAGTCGCATGGAGTGAATTGCCAGTGTGGCATGCGTAAGTGGCAAATGATCAAGGCTTCTGTTGAAAATAAAAGTCTTGTGGTTGATGATCAAAGCACGGCCTGTGTGGCGTAGCTTTGTGTATAACGTGAATTCGCGAGCCTCACACCTCGGTATTAGTCAAAAACGGGATACGCACCCAAGGAGTGCACGACGTTTCTTTCTAGCTAGGGTGGTGTCAGTGACCTACCAGCCCTGACATTTATATACTTTTCACCTGTGTGGTTTTTGGATACGAGGCGCCTCGGATATAGGTCTGTAAGGACCGGGAAACGTGTGTTCAGGAATAACTAATCCTCAAAAGTAAGAGAGGACCGGCCTTGGAGGTTCCAAAGGATCAAAGTGGGGTCCGAAGGCATTGCTAGAGTGTCTCGAACGCGGAGAGGAGCTTGCCCCTTGCCTCGACTCATGACGGAAATCCAATTTCCAATATGTGATATTGCGGTTTTAATTGTAGAACTAGTATGGCGACATGATATATGGTACCCATGCCGTCTATGATTGATATTTATGATTGAAAATGTTTTGACACTATACACTTATTATAGTATCAAATGATTTGTTTTAAACGTACCAAGCATGTTTGGCTATTATAAGGGAAAACCCTATCCTCCGGCTTGCGTTGCATTGTGTGATGGGACCTGGGTCTTATAATAGCTTCATTTTTCGAAAGAGCATTGCGCTGTTTTGTTATATGCACTAGTATTCTTGGGAGGAAACCCGTTCCGTGTTATACGGCGTGGTTCCTTGAATTACTATCTTTAAGTAAAGTTTTTGAATAACTGTTTTAGTTCTCACACCAGTCACATGACTGACCTGGAGTTTATTGTTTTAACCTAAACTTTGGGTGCCCCTATTTTCCGCACGGGCAGCTAGTAGTTTTGGTTTTGCAGATTTATATTCACAGGGTCCTGATTTACAGTTGGAACGGTGCTCGGAAAGCTCTGTATCCGTGTATCACTTTCAGTTGTATTTTGTATTATTTTCCGCTGCTATGTAATTTATTGTAACCTCTGATATTTATCGAATGTAATTTATTCATTTATACTCTGTATATTCTTGTATCTGATGGAATTGTTGTAATAACAATGAAATGTTCTTCTATATGCGTTCTATTTTGTCTTGTACTCAATTCTATCCGCGCTTTCCTTCACGGGGAAGTTCGGGTCGTCTCATTAAGAGCACACTGACCATGCATAACCAGATCTTGGATTTTTAAATGAGTCTGTTGCAGCTTAAAATTAAGTAACTCATAACCATGCATGATCAGAGCTTGGATTTTTTAAATGAGGTTAGAGAAACACATATGAATATTATGTTTCTATTCTAAAAGAAAAAAATACTCGGTATATAAAACAAATATGGATGATAGAAATGAGGTGGGTACAGAAATGGCTGTGAAATAAATTTCAAAATAAATCATATTATGAAATATGCTCAACTATACCCGGATCCTTGAAAATTTTCAATTATCACTAATTCTGAAAAATAACATAATCATAGTTGCATCACAAATATTTTTACTATATATTTAAGGTGATTTTAAAAATATTAAACTCCCCACATTAATAAAATCACGATGGATGGCAGAGAGAAAATAAAATAAGAAGATGTTCATGAAATAAACGCCAATTCAAAGATATTATAAAAATTGTTCAATCATCATGAAATAATTTAAATAAAATTTCCTCTTTTTGTGAAATATACTATAGTCGCAACTCATCAAAATCTCAATTATCTGATAATAATTCTGATAAATTCTAAATATAGTTCAGTCCGGTTATTGATTTCAATTTCTGAATAAACAATCAATAAATGATTTTAAAATTGAAAAATCAATTATAAGAGGGAATTGAAAAAGATTTATACAAGACAAGAAGGATATAAAAAATATATACATAATGGGAATTAGATCAATAAAAAATTCAGCACTTCCAAGCTGATACCACTTGTTGTCTCTGCTAACAGGGATTTTAATACCACCCTGGTGGCTAAACAGGATGTCTTAGACAACAGTATCCAATCACCAAGCCCAAACAAATAAATCAAATAATTCAGTTCCGTCAATCAAAGTAGAAAGATACAATCAGAATAACTTTCACAAAAAAAATTCTTAGATAATTTTCAACAAGTCCAAGAAGACAAATCATGATCCAATATTTAAAGAAACGGTTTATTTGAAATCACTTGAAGGGATGTGAAAACTTCAAGATTCAATGAATCAATCACACAAGATTATTAATTTCAAATTCAAGAAGTGTGTGAGATTCAAGATACTAAACAATATTCAAATGATTTCAAACAAAACAATATCCAAGTAAATGATCATGATTTCAGAATGAATTTTAGGATGTGGCATAAGAAAGATTTTCAATTCAGAGATAATCAAGCCAGTCCAAAAATCAATGAAATTATCACAACTGAAAAAAATAGTAATGTGCTGTAATCAGTATAAATTTTCAAGTCTTTCCAAAGTGAATTAGAAGAAACTCAAAATAGCAGAGATGTGTGAAATTTCATTTATTTTTCAGATCTTCAAAATTTTAGAATTCAAAGTAACAGTGTTCAAGATATAACAAGAATGCTTCAGCACCGTTAGGAATTCAAAAATCAGAAAAGAATTAAAATTCAAAATAATTGTAAAAATTTACGATTTTGAATTCAAGATCTGGAAGTGATTAAAAATGAGAGTTTTATTAAAATAAAGCGAATTTCTAGAAAACCATGAATTCTATAGTTTGAATTTAAGAAACTCAAAATAAAAAAAATATGGTAGTGTCAAATCAAAATTAGAAATAACCAAAAGAAACTAGAAGGGGTAGAAGGAGGAATAAACAAAAATTAGAGAATATTAACAGAAATGAGTTTAGAGATCATACCTGTAATCAATGTGAATCAAATGAATCTCTTACTCGACAAACTCGGCTAAGGAACATATGTCAATAAGCTTTGGTATTTGATATGAAGCAACCTTGATTCTTCTAGATGGTCATTCCTTAGCCAGCCCTTTGTACCTAACAGTTTAGAGGATTGAGTGGTCTAACAAAATTTGTAAAAACACTCTAAAATGTGTTTATGACTTTCGGTATCCAAACCTGTTTGTATAACAATCCATTAGAGTTTACCTTTGTACCCTTAGGAACCCAAATCTGTTTGAATTTAGATAGAATCGTTTTATTACCATTTGGAATTCAAGCTTATTTAGATGGTTTCTTACCAAACAAATTCTCATATTGTTTATGATTCAAAAATTCGTTGAAATTATTAGAGTTTAAAATTTCAAAACGATGTTTTTCAAAACAATTTGAATTTTTTTAAAACCATTTGGATTCAATTTTCAAAGTTATTAAAATCCAAATTTTCAATTCGATTACAACCCAAGTCATTTGAAGAGTTTTTCAGATCATTTGAATTTTTCTTTTGAACAAATTTATTACATTTTCCAAACCCAAGACCATTTCTATTTCCAACAGAAATTTTGTTTTCGTAACAACATATTCAACAATTTTTCCCCATTAAATTTTTTATCCAAAGTTGATTCTAATCGTTGAATTTTGGATATAAGATCACTATTCTCTTTTATCAAATTTGAACAATAACTAATATTAATCTTTCTCTTTCACGCATCATTTTTTTCAAAACCAAGTTTTCATTTTCAAGCAATTTGATTTTGGTCTTGGATTCAAAAATCTCATATTCAAACTGAATTTGTTTTTCAAATTGTTGTTTCTCAGAACTCTTGAATTTTTCAAGGTCTTTCAAAATAGAATCAGTTTTCAACAAGCTATCTTTTTAAAAAAAATCAAGTACAGAAATTTCAGATGTCTTAAAAATATCCAATTCTTTTTACAGAAAATTATTCGAACTTAACAACTCAATCTCATTCTCTTTTAGGATTAGTATTTCATTCTCAAGCTTTTGAATATTTTTATTGAGATGAACGAGATTCGTTTTCAATTTCAAAAAAAATTGCAATCAGAATTTTCAAATTTCCTGACATTTTCAGGCTTTAATTCCAAATCATGATTTTTGCTGGTTAACTCAAGATTCTTAGATTTCAGAGATTTGTTTTTCAGTTGGAGTTTATCAACAGATTTAGTTAAATCGACACAAATATAAACTAAATCTTCATAAGAGAAATTTCCTACCTCATGTTGAGTCTCCATCGTCTAATCCATCTGAAATTTTATCTATATCTCTTTCAAGCATAGATCTGAATCTGAGTTGGCCTTCTGGGGTTTTGAGCTATTGTTGTCATTTTCTCGTACTTCATGTAACGACTCGTCTTCTTTGCCCGATTCTCGCCGGTTATTAAACCAACTTAAACCGTTCACAAAGACGAATTGTTATGGGTACGTACGTAAGTTAAACAAAATAACAGAACTTTTCATTGAATAATTCAATAACTACATCAGAGTTACATAGAATATCAGAGTTACAACATATACAGCGGAAGAAAAAGTAAATATACTCTCAGCGGAGGAATTCATACAATATAGCGGAAGCTCCAAACTCTAGCGTGAACTCCAATCCAGAAAGCGCTTCAAATCTTGCTCCAACGATCTACAACTGTAAAACTAAACTACCAGCTACCCGTGTAAAAATTAGTGGGCACCCAGAGTTTAGGAAGGAACAATAAACTCCAGGTCAGTCATAGGACTGGTGTGAGAACATAAAACAGTTACTTTTAGGATTTATTTTAAAATTGGGAAATTCACCGGACCGCGCCGCTAACGCGGAACAGGTTTACTCCGTGTGAATGCCCGTGCATATAAATACGCAATGACCTTTGAAAATGAAGCTATCATAAGCTCGTCCCATATCACACAATGCAAGCGCACACCAGATGGGCAAGTTTTATCTTATGATAACAAAAAATGCCTTCATACGTGAAGATCCTCTTTCAATATTATTATTACAGTGTGGAAAACCATTTTGCAAATAAATATATTAATCCTAGACGGCATAATACCCATAATATTATGTCGCCATATATATATATATATATATATACAACCAAAATCGTATGGCTCGTATTGGAGATTTGGGTTTCCAACTTGATGATTCCTGGCACGAAAGATCAATCGGAACACAAACGAAACGTAATCACTGGTTTTTCATCCAGACACGGACACCAATACAAATTGCGAGGTAGATCAATGGTTTTCGACCAGACACGGCCCCCCGAACATACCCTATTCCATAAGTCATAAGTGGTTTCCCACTGCTGCAGCGGTCATCATCAATTCATATATATATACACACACACAACCTAACCGCCAGTTTCTCATCATCCGTGGTGTGAGGTTTTTCGATGTCACGACATAAACAAAGCATGCCTAGAGAAGCAATGCCTTGATCGTACAAGCTCATTTCATATCTTAAGTATGTCACATTGTCCATTCACAACATGACCACTGATCTCCATCCATACATAACCAATTCGAGCTCATACGTCATCGCGGGGTAGATCAACATTTTTCGACCAGATACGGCCCCCCGAACATACCCTATTCCATAAGTCATAAGTGGTTTCCCACTGCTGCAGCGGTCATTGTCAATTCATATATATATACACAACCTAACCGCCAGTTTCTCATCATCCGGGTGTGAGGTTTTTCGATGTCACGTCATACAAAAAGCATGCCTAGAGAAGCAATGCCTTGATCGTACTAGCTCATTTCATATCTTAAGTATGTCACATTGTCCATTCACAACATGACCATTGATTTCCGGCCATACATAACCACTTCGAGCTCATACGTCACAAACCAGATACATATCAACGAAAATCAATGTTATGCCGTCAATTACAGTGTCAGACACACAATCCATACAAGTCCGTCATAGGTCGGAACGGAACAAAATCTGAAAGTTCTTCCCATACGTTCGGACTTTCTGCCACCCCGGTAATAGGGGCATCTCTCTACTATAGCTATTCAGTAAAGAAACCAATCAGTAGGCAGTCCGTTCGATGTGAAGAACCATGACCTTCAATCGTCGTCTTCATATCTTTATCCATTACGTCGTACGGTTATTTCGAATGGTTTTCGGAGAATAAGTTCTGATCTCGGACTTTCCAAATAACCAGCGCTTCATAAAACAAGTGCTTCCACTCATATATATACACATACACTACTTGGTCCTTCTAAATCAGAAATGATCATTTAAGGGATGATTTTTTATAATTAGTCTTCCTCTTAATGCCTTACTTCCAAACAATCATTATAAACGAAGGATCACGATTTCCAATACTGCTTTCGTTCAAACTTATCGAAATTATTCAAAAGGATTCATTATATCCAAATCTAAGGATTCAGGACCGGAAACAATTCCACTTTAATTAAATAAAATAATTGAAAATAATATATTTTTTATAAACTAATTATATATATATATATAAGTACTAACTTTAAAAATAGAAATAGTTAAAAATAATTACTTAACATATATTTACTTTGAAGAAATATACAGATATAATACCTTTAAACATATAAATATCTTTAAAACAAATAAGTTTTATTTAAATATTTTTGAAATTAACATATAATGTTCAAATAGATAAAAACCTATAAGAATATACAAATATTTAAAATTGGAATTGTTTCCTTCCAAGTCGATGACTTGCATTCATATTCACACTCGAAAGGTATAAATAATTCATATGAATCTTTAGTTAATCAAACCGATTCGAAGACATTCAACCTTTCTCTTTCATTCACTTAGACCCATATTAACTTACAAAATTAGCTCAAGCCTTATTCAGTTAAAACGAAGTTATTACCATATCATTCATCTTATTCCAAACGATATATACTAGGTATATACTATCAGTTAGAATCGAACTTCTTATATCCAATATATGTTTTCCGTATTAAACCGATACTATAAGCGGAATTACGATATTTCCACTGTTTAATACCCCAAATAGTATTCGTCATCATCTACAGAAATTATATTAAATATCTGAAGATTACTTTCATCTGATTTATCCAAATTAATTTTTTTTATTTGAACTCAAGATCAATGACACAAATTCAAGTCATTTGAAAATAATTTATAACACCGCATCACACTAAAATTTGGATTAAAAATTAGATTCCAAATTTACATTATACACCATACCTGATTCACAAAATGATTATCATTAACTTAATATTTAACTCAAAAAATAATTAACATTTATAAATATTCAATTTACAAATTTTTATTCATAACGTTATATCATTAATTTGGGCGGTAATTTAGTTCAGGCTCAACATTTTCATTTTGATCTACTTCAAAATCCATTATAATATCGCTAAACGTTGATAATAACACGTTAAATGGATTCCAAAAATCGAATTTATTTATATCATTAAATCAAATTAACAAGTTTCCAGGTACTACTCAAATCAATATTTCATTCCATATTTTAAAATGTTAATAACTTGATTAATAAATCGCTTTAATGACACCATATAATTTAAATCAACATTATCAAACGTATTCAATATCATGAAATGTTCATTAGAGAAATTATTCGCGTAATCAAATATTGCTACATTAACAAAATGTTCTTGAATCAAAAATCAACAAACATTACCGAATCAATATTATTTAGTTAATGAAACAATTGCTAATCACTAAATTCTCATTTGACCAATGAATCGTTTCTTACTTAAATTTAGGAAATTTCCTAATTTTCCGCTGACAATTCATATAAGGTCGTAGTTAGTACATATATATCATATATGCTCATATTCAACACCACATCGTTTTATACATTCATTTCTACATGCAATCAACGAATAAAATTCCAAATACGCGTTATACAATAACGCGCCTTAAATGCAGTTATTCAGCAACCATCACACATTAACAATTTCTACATGCAATCAACCAATAAAATTCCTAATAGGCGTTATACACTAACGCGTCTCAAATGCATTTATTTGGAAACCATCACACACTAACAACAATTAATTAGCCATTCATGCAACCACACATTTTCAAATTCATTAACTATGCATGCAAAATTTAAATCATATAAAATAAATAAAAATTAATTTGTTCTCACCAGAATTGCTTTCCAATAAAGATTCTGCTACAGTGTCCCCACGTCTTTGCTTCTTCTTACGCTCTTCTCTCTTCCTCTCTATTTCTCATGTCCCTTTTTCTTGCTCTTTCTGCTTCGTCTTCTATTTTCTTCTTGCCTTTATAATTTTTTTTTTTATAAAGTAAAGCCTTTTATTTTGCAAAAATATATGTGCATGCATGCCACGGAATGCTACAGCGATGGGAGGGTCTAGTTGACGGGATGAATTCCTATGGTTTCTCTCTGTCTCTTCATGACTTTATATATATATATATATATATATATATATATACTTATAAGGAAGAAGCTATAAGAGGCGAAGGATGGGGAAGCTGGCAATAAGCGAAAGGTGGAGAGAATTAGAAGTGAAAGGCGTAGGAGTGAAGATGAGGGTGGGAGAGGAGTAAAAGGCTTCACGCTATGCATTATTTTCTTTATTTAAAATGGCGGGAAGTGCATGCAGGCTCAATGGTGTTGAAGGCTTGGTTAAGGGAGGGGCCGGCTGTTGCAAGAGGAGGTAAAAGGCGTGGGTGAGTGGAATAGGAGAAACCAAAAGAGGGAGACGAAGAAAATGTACTGATGGGAGAGGAGGTGTTGAGATATATGTTGGCGGTAACAAAACAAATAAAAAGGAAGGCTTATACTGTATGTAAGAGGGGAGAGCAAAGGTGAGTATCTTCGTTAGGAGTTGTGGTGGTGTTTGTAAAAAGAGGGGAGAGAAGGAAGATGTGAGGTCACGAAGAGTAGCTGCAGACAAAGATGAATTGCATGCACAGGTCTTCAACGTTTTAAGTTTTATTTTCTCTTTTCTTTTTTTTCTTCTAATGGCGGATGCCAGAGAAGTTGAGGAGTAGAAGGAAACGGGCTGAAGAAAGTGGGAGAGGAGAGGTAAACGAACGGTGAAGAGATTTTTTTTTATGGGCAAAGTGAACTAAGTTGTATTTCTCAGCATGTGTAACATTGTTTACACTTGTCCAACATTCTCTCATAGGCATGCCACGTTTTGATTCTTATTTTTAAATATATTTTTCCGCAACATCAAAGTGACAGATGAAACCTTCCTTCTTGCTTATCAACTGATCGTGCACATTTTCTTTATTAGACTTAGAACCCTTGTGCGCTTGTATTTCTTTTATTTTATTTTATATGTAGAGATGGTGAATACATGTAACTAATATTAAAATCGTATATAACAACGTACCATGATCCCAAAACAGCAATAAGATAGACCGGTTGATTAATTCTGTAAAACGCCAAAAGGGACAATAGTTACCGTAAAATACGTCAGAAAATTTTATGCTTATTTTCCAAAATAAAAATTGTAGTAAAATTTTATAAAATATTTCAAGACTAGGCGAACTGAAACTGAACAAAAATTTGCAACGAATATTTAATTATAATTTAATTTCAAATCATAATCGCCTTTCGCGACTGAACTACAACTAAATTTTGAAAATTCGATTAACGACAAAACATTTTCTCCAAAAAAATTTGTTATAACAAATTTCACAATAAAATTAAACTTTTAGTCTGTTAAAATACTATTATTGCCTTAAAATTTGATTCAACAATAATTTAAACCTTTTAAACTTAAATTTGATTTTCAAAAATCTTAGATCGTTACATTCTCCCCCACATATGACTTTTCGTCCTCGAAAAGGAGAGCTCACGAAATCATACATAAGCAAAATAAACCTTACATATAAATTTGTTAAACTTACAAAGTCTTATATTAAGTCTAAATTTATCAACGCAACTTACAAGAAAATTTTCATATGATTAAATTTGCCAAAACCTTTATATGAAAGCTTATTAAACATAACTCAAATTGTTATTTTAGGAAGGTATAAATTTGGAAGGGTTAATTAAAGAAGTTTAAGTTTATATTCTGATTACAAGTCATTGTTTGCAACGCATTTTGAAAATCTGAAAATGATTTCTCCGACTTAGAATACCATTTTCAACACAAACCATTGAAATATTATATATTTCTTCCATATACATAAGTTACTTCGGGGTTTTCGAAATCAAATTTGCTTTCAAAGTTTCAACATACCCTAATCAAATTTATATGTTATTTGTTCGAGAAATTCATCCTCATGATAGGGCCACTGAGTACCACCCATCATACGAAATCAAATACCTCATCACAACCCAGTTTTAGTCACGGTTACTCGAACAAACCAAATTATTTCATATCCCGAAGTTGTAAATCGTTTTGCGACCATAATTTACAAACACTTTTCGTTTTCAAAACATTTCAAAATATCGGGATTCCAGTCATTGAAATCTCTTTTATAAACTATTCATCATATCTAAACTAGTTGGAAACCAACTTCGCCCAATTGAAAATAAAATTTTTCAACTTTCAAGAATGCAATTTATGTTTCATATTTCGAAATCCATTATCGTATTTAAACCATTCGAACCTTTCAAATCTAATTTCATACGAATTCAAGCCTTTCTAGTTTCCGACGTTTTCGAAAATCGTTTACACTTCCTTCATTTCAAATATCTTTGTATATCACAAGATAGAATATTTCAAGTGCCATAAGTTGAAATCTCGGAAATCTCTTTACAGTTCAAATAGTTGCACCATTTTTTTCCTTTTCAAACATAACTCATTTTAACCATACTATAGGGCTTAATTCATTCTTATTCAAATATACCATCACGCTTTCGCTGTCACTCTATTTATTACGTGCATGTTTCAAACCATCATTATTCAAATAGTGGAAATATGTTTCAATATTTGGAACCAAATCCTTACAGTTCATCTTTCAAAATCCATTTTCCTTGCATAATTAAATTATATATTTCAAACACTTCCAAATTTTATGTAAAGCTCATTTGATTAAGTTTCGTTAACACTATGCCATGGATAAATCAAAATTATTTAGTTGAACTCGATCTAAGTTTCATTCGAAAACCGACACAAAAGGGTATACATACATGGATCAAGTCAAATTCTACATATTCAAAACAAAAGCTTAATATCAAATGAGCATCAAAAGGTATAATGGCCTAAATCAAAA
This sequence comes from Allium sativum, assembly GCA_030737875.1. NCBI lineage: Eukaryota > Viridiplantae > Streptophyta > Magnoliopsida > Asparagales > Amaryllidaceae > Allium > Allium sativum. The sequence goes on from CM060918.1 coordinate 280,332,872, forward strand.
CACGCCTAAATCAAAAGATGAACTACTCAAGATCAAATAAGTTTGGTCCAAATTCTCAAACAGGATCAAGACAAGAAAGTCATGTACACCCAAGGATGCGAGTATAGGCAGTTCAAAGTACGATAATTCAAGTCAAGATATTCAACCAAGCTTAAGTAAAGGGAAAAGAACGACGCTACTTAACGATTTGAATTTAAATGTTGGAACTAGCCTAAGCCAAGATAGGAAAGTCAAGCGCTCCTAAGGATACAATCCTAAGTTGTTTTTTATTGGGTTACTTTTTTTCCTCTTTTTTTTTAACTACCTCTCGAGTAAATCTTATTTAAAATTTCATTTTCTTTGTATCGTAAGCGGTTATTCTTTAAATACTATCTATTTGGATTGCTCATACAGTTTCAATTGGAAAAGAGCGGTTTTCTCCCCCACTTATATACTTGTTACAAATTTAAATCGTCTTTTTACCAAATTCTTAACTTAAGTCAAAATTACCTTCAAATTTCTTAAGGGGAGTTTGGTAGCCGAAATATACTTCTGTGAAAAAAGTTTAACTTGCATTCTATTGTTTATAATTCATGCTAGGTATAGGTTCAATCTATTTATTTAGCACTCATTTACATGTGTAAGTATGATATCTTATTAATTTTCATATTTAAACCTTGGTTACCATTTGATCAATTCCTTTTGTTAAAACTGAGTAATGTTCAACATACATGATTAATGAATAAACTTACTTACTGCACTACCAAATTCATTACTCAATTCTTTAAGTGAGATTTACTTCTAAAATTAACATATTATCCAGGTCAAGTATGTTTTTAGCTTATCTATCTTATATTAAATTCTTTTAATATTTCTAGTCATATCAAAACCATTTAAGTATTCCTCGACGTCTTAACCGGAATCATATAGTCATCCCACTTTCGAAACTCAAGAATAAGTACTGATGGTGCCATGGTCATCAATATAATCATCCTCAAGCGATTAGAATGTGATTCCATATCTATCTAGTATATATTGGACTTCTTATATATGTTGATCAGATGTATGTTCAAAATCCTTACATACTTGATAGTCCAATCGTGACGCCGAACAAATACTCAAAAATTCTTGATAATAGTTATCTTTCAAAATGAGTACATTCTTTAAAACACTTTACTTTGTTTCAAAAAACTATTTTCAGAGTACGTTGTCTCAATCATAATATTCCGGAACCTCATTCTAGGTATTTCTAACCCTATCTCTAACGAGATATTATAATTTTGATGAGTCCTATCTTTTGTCCAAATATGTACGAACCCCATAGCTTTGTATAACCAAAGCTCTGATACCAACTGTAATGACTCGTCTTCTTTGCCCAATTCTCGCCGGTAATTAAACCAACTTAAACCGTTCACAAAGACGAACTGTTATGGGTACGTACATAAGTTAAACAAAATAATAGAACTTTTCATTGAATAATTCAATAACTACATCAGAGTTACATAGAATATCAGAGTTACAACATATATAGCGGAAGAAAAAGTAAATATACTCTCAGCGGAGGAAGTCGTATAATATAGCGGAAGCTCCAAACTCTAGCGTGAACTCCAATCTAGAAAGCGCTTCGAATCTTGCCCCAACGATCTACAACTGTAAAACTAAACTACAAGCTGCCCGTGTAAAAATTAGTGGGCACCCAGAGTTTAGGAAGGAACAATAAACTCCAGGTCAGTCATGGGACTGGTGTGAGAACATAAAACAGTTACTTTTAGGATTTATTTTAAAATTGGGAAATTCACCTGACCGCGCCTCTAATGCGGAACAGGTTTACTCCGTGTGAATGCCCGTGCATATAAATACGCAATGACCTTTGAAAATGAAGCTATCATAAGCTCGTCCCACATCACATAATGCCTTCATATGTGAAGATCCTCTTTCAATATTATCATTACATAGTATGGAAAACCATTTTACAAATAAATGTATTAATCCTAGACGGCATAGTACCCATAATATTATGTCGCTGTATATATATATATATATATATATATATATATATATATATATATACATACACACTACCAAAATCATACGGCTCGTATTGGAGACTTGGGTTTCCAACTTGATGATTCCTGGCATGAAAGATCAATCGGAACACAAGCGAAATGTAATCACGTATTTTTCATCCAGATGCGGACACCAATACAAACCGCAAGGTAGATCAACGGTTTTCGACCAGACACGGCCCCCCGAACATACCCTATTCCATAAGTCATAAGTGGTTTCCCACTGCTGCAACGGTGGTCATCAATTCATATATATATACACAACCTAACTGCCAGTTTCTCATCATCCGGGGTGTCTGGTTTTTCGATGTCACGTCATACACAAAGCATGCCTAGAGAAGCAATGCCCTGATCGTACAAGCTCATTTCATATCTTAAGTATGTCACATTGTCCATTCACAACATGACCACTGATTTCCATCCATACATAACCACTTCGAGCTCATACGTCACAAACCAGATACATGTCAACGAAAATCAATATTATGCCGTCAATTACAGTGTCAGACACACAATCTATACAAGTCCGTCCTGGGTCGGAACGGAACAAAATCCGAAAGTTCTTCCCATACGTTCGGACTTTCTGCCACCCCGGTAATAGGGGGCATCTCTCTACTGTAGCTATTCAGTAAAGAAACCAATCAGCAGGCAGTCCGTTCGATGTGAAGAACCACGGCCTTCAATCATCGTCTTCATATCTTTATCTATTACGTCGTATGGTTATTTCGAATGGTTTTCCGAGAATAAGTTCTGATCCCGGACTTTCCAAATAACCAACGCTTCATAAAACAAGTGCTTCCACTCATATATATACATATACACTACTTGGTCCTTCTAAATCAGAAATGATCGTTTAAGGGATGATTATTTATATTTAGTCTTCCTCTTAATGCCTTACTTCCAAACAATCATTATAAACCAAGGATCATGATTTCCAATATTGCTTTCGTTCAAACTTACCGAAATCATTCAAAAGGATTCATTATATCCAAATCTAAGGATTCAGGACCGGAAACAATTCCACTTTAATTAAATAAAATAATTGAAAATAATACATTTGTTATAAACTAATTATATATATATATATAGATAAGTACTAACTTTAAAAATAGAAATGGTTAAAAATAATTACTTAACATATATTTACTTTGAAGAAATATACAGATATAATACCTTTAAACATATACATATCTTTAAAACAAATAAGTTTTATTTAAATATTTTTGAAATTAACATATAATGTTCAAATAGATAAAAACCTATATGAATATACAAATATTTAAAATTGGAATTGTTTCCTTACCAAGCCGATGACTTGCATTCATATTCACACTCGAAAGGTATAAACATTTCATATGAATCTTTAGTTAATCAAACCGATTCGAAGACATTCAACCTTTCTCTTTCATTCACTTAGACCCATATTAACTTACAAAATTAATCAAGCCTTATCCAGTTAAAACGAAGTTATTACCAAATCATTCATCTTATTCCAAACGATACATACTAGGTATATACTATCGGTTAGAATCGAACTACTTATATCCAATATATGTTTTCTGTATTAAACCGATACTATAAGCGGAATTACAATATTTCCACTGTTTAATTCCCCAAATAGTAATCGTCATCATCTACAGAAATTATATTAAATATCTGAAGATTACTTTCATCTGCTTTATTCAAATTATTATTTTTTATATGAAATCAAGATGAATGATACAAATTCAGGTCATTTGAAAACAATTTATAACACCGCATCACATTAAAATTTGGATTAAAAATTGGATTCCAAATTTACATTATACACCATACCTGATTCACATATTGATTATCATTAACTTAATATTTAACTCGCAAAATAATTAATATTTCTAAATATTCAATTTACAAATTTTTATTCACAATGTTATATCATTAATTTAGGCGGTAATTTAGTTCAAGCCCAACATTTTCATTTTGATGCACTTCAAAATCCATTATAATATCACTAAATGTTCATAATAACATGTTAATTGGATTCCAAAAATCGAATTTATTTATATCATTAAATCAAATTAACAAGTTTCCAGGTATTACTCAAATCAATATTTCATTCCATATTTTAAAATGTTAATAACTTGATTAATAAATCACTTTAATGACATCATATAATTTAAATCAACATTATCAAACGTATTCAATATCATGAAATGTTCATTAGAGAAATTATTCGTGGAATCAAATATTGCTACATTAACAAAATTTCTTGAATCAAAAAACAACAAACATTACCGAGTCAATATTATTTAGTTTAATAATGAAACAATTGCTAATCACTAAATTCTCATTTAACCAATGAATAGTTTCTTACTTAAATTTAGGAAATTTCCTAATTTTCCGCTACAATTCATATAAGGTCGTAGTTAGTACATATATATCATATATGCTCACATTCAACACCACACGGTTTTAAACATTCATTTCTACATGCAATCAACGAATAAAATTCCAAATACGCGTTACACACTAACGCGCCTTAAATGCATTTATTCAGCAACCATCACACATTGACAATTTCTACATGCAATCAACCAATAAAATTCCTAATACGCGTTATACACTAATGCATCTCAAATGCATTTATTTGGCAACCATCACACACTAACAACAATTAATTAGCCATTCATATAACCACACATTTTCAAATTCATTAACTATGGATGGAAATTTTAAATCACATAAATAAATAAAAATTAAATTGTTCTCACCGGAATTGCTTTCCAATAAAGATTCTGCTACAGTGTCCCCACGTCTTTGCTTCTTCTTATGCTCTTCTCTCTTCCTCTCTATTTCTCACGTCCATTTTTCTTGCTCTTTCGCTTCGTCTTCTATTTTCTTCTTGCCTTTATAAATTTTTTTTAATAAAGTAAAGACTTTTATCTTGCAAAAATATATGTGCATGCATGCCATGGAATGCTACAGCGATGGGAAGGTCTAGTTGACGGGATGAATTCCTATGGTTTCTCGCTATCTCTTCATGACTTTTTTTTTATATATACTTAGAAGGAAGAAGCTATAAGAGACGAAGGATGGGGAAGCTGGCAACAAGCGAAAGGTGGAGAGAAGTAGAAGTGAAAGGCGTAGGAGTGGAGATGAAGGTGGGAGAGGAGTAAAAGGCTTCACACTATGCATAATTTTCTTTATATAAAATGGAGGGAAGTGCATGCAGGCTCAATGGCGTTGAAGGCTTGGTTAAGGGAGGGGGCGACTGTTGCAAGAGGAGGTAAAAGGCGTGGGTGAGTGGTATAGGAGAAACCAAAAGAGGGAGACGAGGAAAATGTATTGATGGGAGAGGAGGTGTTGAGCTATAGGTCGGCGGCAATAAAACAAATAAAAAGGAAGGCTTATACTGCATGTAAGAGGGGAGAGCAAAGGTGAATATCTTCATTAGGAGTTGTGGTGGTGTTTGTAAAAAGAGGGGAGAGAAGGAAGATGTGAGGTCACGAAGAGTAGCTGCGGCCAAAGATGAATTGTATGCACGGGTCTTCAAAGTTTTAAGTTTTATTTTCTCTTTTTTTTTTCTAATGGAGGATGCCAGAGAAGTTGTAGAGGAGAAGGAAATGGGCGGAAGATAGTGGGAGAGGAGAGGTAAACGAACAGTGAAGAGATTTTTTTTATGGGAAAAGTGAACTAAGTTGTATTTCTCAGCACGTGTAACATTGTTTGCACTTGTCCAACATTCTCTCATAAGCATGCCACGTTTTGATTCTTATTTTTAAATATAATTTTCCGCAACATAAAATTGACAGATGAAACCTTCCTTCTTGCTTATCAACTGATCGTGTACATTTTCTTTTTTAGACTTACTACCCTTGTGCGCTTGTATTACTTTTATTTTATTTTATATGTACAGATGGTGAATACACGTAACTAATATTAAAATCGTATATAACAATGTACCATGATCCCAAAACAGCAATAAAATAGACCGGTTGATTAATTCTGTAAAATGCCAAAAGAGACCATAGTTACCCTAAAATACGTCAGAAAATTATATGCTTATTTTCCAAATTAAAAATTGCAATAAAATTTTATAAAATATTTCAAGACTACGTGAACTAAAACTAAACAAAAATTTGTGACGAATATTTAATTATAATTTAATTTCAAAACATAATCGCCTTTCGCGACTGAACTACAACTAAATTTTGAAAATTGGATTAATGACAAAACATTTTCTCCAAACAAATTTGTTATAACAAATTTCACAATAAAATTAAACTTTCAGTCTGTTAAAATACTATTATTGCCTTAAAATTTGATTCAACAATAATTTAAACCTTTTAAAATTTATTTAAAATTCATATTAAATTCAAATTTGATTTTCAAAAATCTTAGATCGTTACACTTCACATCGAGAGTATTCCATATTTCCTGCACAGTTAAACAATGAGAGATAAGGCTATATTGAACATCATCAATATAAGAATATAAAATATGAATAGCATGAGAATTAAATCCAATGTTATTCTTGTCGACCATACCATACCCATTAATAACATCCTAACAGTTAATATTAACAAATTTTTAATAGGATTCAATTTCTGATTTCCAATTCAAAAAAATTGAACCATTAAAAATTATTGGACTACGACTGGACTGACTCTCAAAAGACCGACAACTGGGGTACACTATGACTCTAGAGTTAACAGAAAAATACCTGATCTGATACTACTTGTAGGATCTAGATTAACCCTAGAGAGGGTGAATAGAGTTTATTGAATTAATTCGAGATATTAACAAATATCATAGCACAAATTATAATAGAGAATATAAATGCAGAAGTAAATAACACATCTTTTACCCAGCTTCGGCAAACCTTGCCTACTGCTGCATTCCAAAGATTTTTACTAGTTATTAGTACAAATCCCGCTTACAAAACCCAGTAAACTCGCAAACCCTGCTCCTGTTCTAATCCTATGCTTATAACTCTAGACTAATTTCTATCCTCGAAATCATATTTTCCACTAGCTACAAACCCGTAGCTAGTAAACCCTAGTTATTACAGACACTAAAAAGCTGCTAGTTAAAATCCTATAACTAGATGACCTAGTTTCACAAACAAACTAGAAAATCCTAGTTTTATAGAAAAACTAAAAAATTGTTGGATGATTACAATTGTGAAGGAAAAAACAATAAAAAAATGTAGAAAACGCCTTTTCCCTTTTTCCCTTTATTTAATTTTAAAGGTTGCTCAAGAAAAATGTTGGCCGATTCAATTTTAGGGTTTTGTGTTTACTTCCAAAATCATGACTCGATTTCAAACTTTGTCTTCTGGAAAATTATCTGATGTTCTTTATGAATGGTTGCACTTTGTCGATTGAAATGTAAGGCCTCCGATCAAAAAAATTTGTGTGAGTTCTTTGAATTTATTTTCTTTTTGCTGCTTGAATTCTTTCTTAATTTTTCAATAAAATTTTCGATGATGATAATGATGTTTATATAGGATTTGTAAATCCCACGTATTCCCTGATTTCTTTATTGACTTTCCCTGGTTGTGCCTGAGTTTGTTGCTTGAATCTTGTGATCCGTCCATGGTGTATAAATGATTCTTGCAAGATTTTGTTGCCTGATTTTGTTGTGAGAATTTTTGGTTGCCTTTTTGAATTTGACTGAGAATCTTCTGTGATTTGATTGAATATCAACAATGAATTTCTGTAATTGTTTGTGGTCGTGATTTCATACATGCCAAACTTGCTAGATTTGGTTTTAGAAAATAAATGATTTCTTGCCTTTAAAACCCTGCTCATGCTAGAGTAATTCTTTCCAAATATACTTTGAAATTTTGGAAAAAGAATAAAAGATTGTTTTCTAAAAAAAAAACTTTCTTTAGCCAAAAATTGTTGCTTTGACTTGCATGTGATATTGTTGCTTGTGATCACTGATGATATTCATTGCCATATATATTCTCTCTGATTTGCTTGGTTGAATTCAATAAAACATTCGAGCGAACCTTGCTTAAGAAATGCATTTTGATTTCTTAAGATAAATCTGTGCACAGATTTTCCAAAACCATTATTTGCCAAGTTATATTCCGATTGTAAACAAATGCCTGGAATCCTATTTGTATAATTCTTCATTTCTGCCTATATTTACTAGTTGACCACAAACTTGAATGAAATGAACTTTTCCAAAAAAGGCTTGGATGTCAAATTTACTGGTAAAAAACTTTCCTGACATCCGATCTCTGTGAATTTTGAAGAATGATCTTACTGAATTAACATGAGAATTATTTTTGCATGCATGCATGATTATTGCAGAATATATCATCTCATACACATAGCAAGTGCACACAGATGATTGTGTATGTGTACATCAATGTTTGCAATCAACTGTGAATTCAAATTATTGTGCTAGTATGATATTGTCTTGAGATCTTCACTTGTATGTGAACCTAGGGACATTCTTTTTTGTATGTATATTGCATTGGCTCAAGTCCATGTTGTACATATTACTGTCTTGAAAGAAACTTGTTTATACCTTGTTATACATGTGTAACAACCCGCAAATTCTGAACCAATTTAAAATTTTAATGAATTTTTAAAAATATAAAGTGATTTATTTTAAATAATAATGGCTAGAATTTATTTTAAATGAAGTTAGAACGAATAAATTTAATTTAAATATAAAAGGAATTAGAAATGGCGCGGTAGTTTTAAAATTTGATTTCAAACTTTAACTGAATGTACAGGATGCAAAATTTAACGAATTTTAGTGAAACCAAAAATATTAGAATCTATTTAAAAATATCTTTCTAACGAATCTGAAAAATTGAAATTTCATAGCGGAAATCAAAAGTTATGGCCAATTCAATTTTTAGAAAGGTCGCTGTAGAATTTATATATATATATTATATATGGCCGAAAAGGCTACTTTTCACATATGTAGGAATTTCGACTCGAAACCACTTCCTTTGAGATCGGAATGACTTTTTTGCATTGAAAAATAGTAAACACTTATATATTTTTGTTGTATATAACGGTGTTGTATACACAATTATATGATTTTTGTTTGATGATAACAACCAAATATATATATATATAATTATAAATGTGTTATACTGTACTGTTTCATATATCACACCTCAGACAAGAATATAATATTTCTGTTTAAATAAAATACGACTGTACAAAATTCCAAATATTCACACAGTATTTTATTTAAATATAATATTTTATTTCAATATTCAAACAGTACAAATTTTTTATAACTCCACTATTTGTATATCTCTGCATTTCATATCAAATACAATATACAGTGTTCCACACTATATCTACATCTCAGTTATACATTTTTCACAGACTCGCCTTTACTTATACATTTCAATATACATTTCTTTTCTATCATCTCTTGTTTGACACTTGTACAAATACACTGACAATCTTTGTTCTTTTTCTTCAATCTTCAGTCTTTACCTTCCAGTCAGTCCAGTCATCACCTGTGTACCTGTCATTCAGAAACACACACACAGAGTATCTGATACAAAAATAATAATTTCTAATTTTTTAGCCGATATAATTTTTATTTTTGAAAATTTTATTTGCCTTAGTTTTCTGGTGTGTTTCTCATCATTTTTCTGACTCGATCTGATTTGTATCAACCTCGACATAACCATACTGGTTTGCTGATCAGAACCAGCATCAAACTCAGCTGATTCTGACCAGCCCCAACACAGTACAGCCAGTCTGCTGATTTTTTTTATACAAGACAGGTCAAAAAAAAAAATCATAAGAGAAATAGAAGTGCAAAATTTCTAAACAGCAAATACAAAGGTGATAAAGTGGTCGAGCAACAATACATGGCAAGAGCATATGCAATACACAAGTCAACAATAATTCAAAGTGTCGAGGCAACACGACAGTTCAAAGCAACAAAGAAAACTCAGCATAATCAATGGTCGAGGCAGTGCAAAATCATAATGGAGTGTGCACAGCATTTTCAGAATGGTTCAAAGGTGCAACTACACAAATGAGTCGAGGCAGACCATTTATTACAGCATCTACAAACAGTGAAACAAGGTTAAGCAAGCTCAAGACAGTTGAATGGATAGTGAAAAACATGAGAAACTTTGCACAGTCAAAACAGTGGAGCAGCAGTGACTATGATGAACATTGTGAATCCTGGTACTATGTGTACTATGGTACAGCAAGCAACTAGGTCGAGTTCAAGTGTTCAAGTCAACATGTTCATTAAAGCAACATGAATGTACAACCTAAGTTCATGGTGATCAAGTTCTTAATCATTGCTGTGATGGTGGAGCAGCATGACAACTAATGGTGCAAATCATAGCATCAAGCATGAATACACATAAATGTACACAGGCAAGAATCATGTACACAGCAGATATGCAGATGGTCCAGCAAAGCAAACAATCTCAGCTTAAATTCAAGAATTTCAAAGGAGCAGTTACAAGGCCAAGACAGCATGGTGTACTCAAGTGGTGGGATGATCATATACAAGGCTATACGACTGCATGTTCATGTATGAAAGCCAGGACACAAATTCATACATGGCAGATCACATTCTAAGTCACCTAAATTCAAATGGCAATGAAACAGCAAAACTCATTGGTGCAACAGCCTTAAAGTACGGTGAACACAACAGCAAGTTCATAGCAGCAAACAACCCAAATAGTCGAGATAGCAAAGTGGTCAATGCAGCATGGGTCAGCTCATTGGATCATGCACAATGACAAGAAAAAGAGCTGAAGTATACATGCTCGAGCACAACAGTTTTTTTAATGACACAGTGAAGCAGCTAAAGTCAAGACAATGGTGGTGAAATTTCAGTAAATCAATTTAGGAAAGTGATCAATAAATTCCAGATTTTCAGAAATCAGTGAAATACTTGTGGCAGTAAACATATGCTCAAATACTGGTGTATATTGCCGGAAGTGCGAGCATATACACAGTTTTACATTCAAGTGCAAGAATGAATTTCCAGGTTTAACTTTCCTTTCCAGAGCCGAGCAAATTCATTATGATATCAAGCAACTTTTCAAGGCAAACAAATCAATATTTTGGACAAATATCTAAAGACTTTCCTGAATGGATAGGGACTGATAAAGCTTCCAAAAATGACAGTGAATCTCTTCTTGGGCATGTTTAAAGGAAATTAACAAATCTTCACTCCCAGAAAATCGAATTAAATCTTTCCAGTTTTGTACTCATTCAAGGTTTTCTTTTAGGGAAATATTCTTTCATTCGAGATTTTTTTTAAAAAGATAAGACAGAGCAGAATTTATGCAAGGGGCCACAATCAAATTCAATATATCATGTAAATTCAGTGAATCAATTTCAGGAAACACATCTCACAAATCACAGAGGAAACACGCAATTCATACAAGGCAGTTTTAAATCCGTTTCAATCAAGAATTTCAAAAAGGGAAGTTTTTTTTTTCTTTTCAAAATTATTTTTTTAAAACCGAATTAATCAACAATGGAAATCATTTATTTTGTTTCCAATTTTTTACAGAGACGTTTCAGCAATCAGAGTATATTTCAAAGTCGGGAAGCAACAATTCAAATCGAAGACAGACAAAAGGGGAAACCCTAATCAGATCGAGCCATTCTTTGGTGAAATCAGAGTTTATGTAGGGTTAGTTTATCCCTATTTAAACACCCTCATCATCATCGGCTATTAATAGATCGAAAACCCACAAAAAAAAAAAATTAGAGCAAGCAATTTCAAGCAGATAATCAAAATCAAAATTACTCACAGTTTCGATCAGACCAGAGAACAACCCTCAAATCAGAGAGCAATAGATTGAAGAAACAAGGCGCAAGAGAATTGAAGCAATAACAATCATCATCTCGCTCAGAAACCGATTGATTTGGGGAGAATTGTAAAACCCTAGCCGCCATTTCTTTTTCCACAGAATAAAGAGATCGGGTGAAATGAAAATGAGAATGGGCCGGCCAAATGACAAAAGGGGCTTTGGCTTTGTTTATTAAAAAAAGGGGATGACCCCTTACATTTAAACTCCCCCATTCAATTTCAAAAGGATTTCCTTTGTTTTTATTTGTGTTGTGTTTTAATTTCGTTTTGTAAATCGAACCAAAACAGTTTTAGAGTCTGTAAAACTCTAGGGGAGTTTCAGTTAGGGTTTTACTGACAGTACTAGAATCTGTAAAATCCAGGAATACAGGTTACGGGTTTGTAATCCGGGGAAAATCTGATTCAGGGGTTTGAATCAGTCTAGGATTTTGAGCGTAGGGTTAGAATAGGAGCAGGGATTGCAAGTGTACATGGTCTTGTATGCGGGATCTGTTCTATCACCTAGTAGAAACCTTAGAAATGCAGCAGTAGGCAGAGTTTTGCCGAAGCTGGGTATATTTGTGTGTGATTTACTTTCTGCATTTCTGTTTTTGTTATATTCTGTAATCTGTTTATTATATATATCTCGTTAAATTTTTAATTCAGTTAAAAACTGTGAAAAACCCTATTCACCCCCCCTCTAGGGTTATTCTAGATCCAACAAGTGGTATCAGAGCAGGTATTTTTGTTTAACTCTAGAGTAATGGTGATTCCTAGTTGTCAGTCGATAGAGAGTCAGTCCAGTTCATCTCCAACTATTTTCAATGGAACAGATTTTTTAATCTGGAAATCCGAAATGGAATTTTATTTAAAATCTGTTGATATTAAATGTTGGGATGTTGTTATCAATGGGTACGATATGATAGATAAAGGTTTTAATTCTCGTACTACACATATTCTATATTCTCATCTTGATGATAATCAATACAGTCTGATTTCTCATTGTTTAACTGCGCAGGAAATCTGGATAGCTCTCAATACGAAGTATGGACAATTTGACAACAGTTGCTCAAAATCCCAAAGTGCCTACTCAGATTCAGAGTTCTGCTTAACAGGATTTACAAATGAAAATTCAGATGAATCAGATGATGGAGAATCAACAAATGCTGAAACAGAAAACTTCTCATATGAAGATCTGGTTTACATGTGTCTTGATTTAACGAAATCTGTTGATAAACTCCAATTGAAAAATAAATCTCTAAAAACTAAGAATTTTGAGTTGACCAGCAAAATTGATGATTTGGAATCACAACTTGAATATGTTTCTTCAAATTCAGTTTGCAAAAATTGTTTGAAATTGAAAACTAATCTTGTTCATCTCAAGACAAATATTCAAAAGTTTGAAGATGAAATTTTGATCTTAAATGAGAACAAGACTGAGTTATCAAATTTAAATAACCTTCTGCAAAAGGAATTTGAAAATTTTAAAACAGATATATATTCCAAATTTGAAATTGCTGAAAATGAAAATTTGGTGAAAAGTGGTTTGGTTTTGAAAGAACTTGAAAATGAGATTGAAAAATCCAAGAATTTTGTATCTGAAAAACAAAAACGATTTGAACTTGAAATTTCCGAATCCCAAGCCAAAATTAAATTGCTTGAAAATGAGAATTTGGTTTTGAAACAGTCTGATGTTGAACAGAAGATTGCTGTAAATAATTGCTCAAATTTACTAAAAGAAAATAGCAATCTAAAATCCAAAATTCAACGATTAGAATCAACTTTGGATAAATTTTCTAATGGGGAAAAATCGTTGAATATGCTGTTACAAAACCAAGTTTATAGTGGAAATAAATCTGGTCTTGGATTCGGGAAAAATGATGTTTTTAGAAATCAAAATTCTTGTGATTTTAAAAATCCCTCAAATCACTTTAGAAATGTTTGTTTTGAAAGTTCTAACTCTGAAAACTTCAAAGGATTTGTAAATCACAATCGAGATGACGTTTTGCTTTGTAACAAATCATTTAAATATCCTTGGATCTCAAATGGAAATAAAACGGGTTTTGTTAAATTCAAAACGATTTGGGTTCCTAAAGGCACAAAGGTAAATCCGGATGGTTTGTTATATAAACAAGTCTGGGTACCAAAACACGTGAACGAAACTGTGAGTGGTTTTACAAATTTTGTTAGACCACTCGATCCTATCAACTATTAGGTACCTGAAGTGGCTGAGGAACAACTGTGCTGAAAAGAGAAAAGTGATTCAAACTGCTTCATATTATTGAATCATCCACTGTTCCTTAGCCAAGACTGATGAGTTAGAGATCCACAACGTCTTCTGTGAATCAGGTATGATTTCTAACTTCATCCTTGTAAATATATTTTTTCTTTGTTTATTTCTCCTTCTTCTACCCCTTTCTATTTTATTTTCCTTCTGTTTGTTTTTCTTTGATTAGTCACTACCATATCTCTTTGTTTATTTTGTGCTTCTTAAACTTCCAATTGCAGTTCTCATGACTTTCTGGAAATTCATTTTATTTGAATAGAACTCTCTTGTTTATAATCATTTCCGGATTCTGAATTTAATCTTGTAATTATCTGCAATTGTTTAGAAGTTTATTTTATTCTTGAGTTCATAACAGTGCTGAAGAATTCATGTCATATCTTGAACATTGTTAATTTGAATTCTAAATTTTTGAAGATCTGAATATTTAATGAAATGTCACACACCTTTGTTGTTCTGAGTTTATTCTAGTTCATTTTAGAAAAGCTCAAAATATTATACTCATTACAGCACTCTGTTATTTATCAGTTGTGATAATTTCATTGATTTTCAGATTGGCTTGTATCAGTGATACATCTTGGAATTCATCTTTATTCATGACCATTATATTGAAATATGTTTGTTTGAAATCATCTGAAATTCTAGATATTTTGAATATCACACACCTCTTATTTTTTTTGAAATTGTCAATCTTGTGTGACTGATTCATTATATCCCAAAACTTTACATTGATTCATGTGATTTCAAATAAATAATCCCGATCATGAATATTTTCAAATTTGATGTAAATGACCTGAAATTTCTTTTGGGCTTGTCAGAAATAGTTTTGAGAAATTCTTGAAAATGTTCTTTTTGAAAATGGTCTTTGAAAATCATTGTTATTTCATGATTATTTGATTTGAATATATGTCTGTCTAAAACCATTTGAAATTATTAATTTATTGGATCTCACACATATCTTGAATCTGAAATATAACTTGGTGTGATTGATTCATCAAATCCTAATATTTTCACATTTCTTCAAATGATTTAAAATAGAGTATATTTGCAAATCTTGGATCATGAACCACCTTATGTGACCAACATCTTGACAAGTCTGTTGTGATACTGATCTCTCTGTGCTGCTCTGATACTATTTTTTTTAAAAATTGTTTATTTTGGAATCATGCTGCTCTGATTATAAGAAATTGATTTGTAAATATTTTTTTTAGGACTGCTTGATTTGGTATCAAAGGTTTATCGTGCTCTGATAAATGAAATTTGTGTGCTTGAGTTGCTTGCTTTGTAATTAAGTCTTTTCTGTTGACTGAGATACCATTGTTAGCCACCGGGATGTGATTAAAATCCTCGAGAGCGAGAAAACAAGTGGTATCAGAAGTGCTTATATTTGTTTCACCCATCTGTACTGAGATTCAAATTTTCACATTGTATAGATCCACACATTTTTTTTATATACAAATATATGTGCTAAATTTGTCTGTCTGATTTTGTGTTTAAATTTCTTTGGTATGAGATGTCCATGATAATCCATCAGGGGGTAATTAATTTCCTCGATAAAGGAGACTACAATTGGTATCAGCTTTTTCACCCATCTGTTTTTGAATTTTCACTTTGTATAGACACCATACACATTTTTCCCCTTGTATAAATCTTTTTAAATTCCTCTTGTAATTGATTTTCAACTTTAAAATTATTTATTGATTATTCATTCAGAAATTGAAATCAATATCCGAATCAAACTGTATTTATAATTCATCAAAATTATTATCAGATTTTGAAATTGTGATGAATTGTGACTGCAGTGTATTTCACAACAAGAGGAGATTTTATTTTGATTTTCATGATGGTTGAATATTTATTATAATATCTTTGAACTGGCAATTATTTCACGACCATCTTCATTACTTATCATTCTTCTGCCATCCGTTATGATTTTATATAAATGTGGAGAGTTTAATTTTTTTCTCAAAATCATTTTAAATAAACAGTGAAAATATTTGTGATGGAATTGTGGTTATATTATTATTCAGAATTAGTGATAATTGAAAATTTTTCAATAATCCCTGTACAGTTGGTCATATTTCATAATATAATTAATTTAGAAATTTATTTCACAGTCCATTTCTGTACCTACCACATTTTCTATCATCCATATATTGGTTTTATACCAAGGAGTTTTTTCTTTTTAAAAGCTGAAATGATATATATATAATAAATATATAAGTGTGTCTCTAACCTCATTTAAAAATCCAAGCTCTGGTCATGCATGGTTAAGAGACAACTTATAATTTAAGCTGCGACTGACCTCATTTAAAAATCCAAGCTCTGGTTATGCGTGGTCAGTGTGCTCTTAAATAAATAAAAAAAAAATTGTGCTAAAAACTGAAATAAAATTGAAATTCTCCTTGGTGTGTAAAAACCAGCCTATCAATCCATCTCTCTAATCTGTGAAATGTGTTAATACCTTATGAAGTATTATGTTTTGTTGATTGATAGCTACTGGGATTTGAGATGATTTGATTTTGTCACTTAAATTGAATTATTAACTATAGTCGGAATTCATCACTCATCTTGTGCTATAATTTGATAAGAATCCTTGGAAATAATTGAAATATTTTTTTAAACTCTCTCCATTATATAAATCTCATCGTAAATCCATCATTATCTACAATGTGAAATATGCCACCTGTTCTCAGAATATTATGATTTTTGTTTGGCTGATTGAGATTTGTGATGATCATTCTTTCTCTTAAGCTGAAATTATATTTTTAGTCAATTTTCATCTGTATTTTAAAATCTGTACCCTTTTGATGATAACAAAAGGGGGAGAATGGGTTGAGATTTTGATTTATGAGTGAATATTCTATAAATATTATTAATTTTGAAAATTTCATAATGTTTCATATCATACAGTTCACTCATGCACAGTTATAGGGGGAGTTTCTGTTGTAGGGGGAGCATTCAAATAGAGGGAGTTTCTGTTGTTCACTGTAAAACACATTTATTATATTCAAAATCTTAATATTTGTTTGTCATCATCAAAAGGGGGAGATTGTTGTATATAACGGTGTTGTATACACAATTATATGATTTTTGTTTGATGATAACAACCAAATATATATATATATATATATATAATTATAAATGTGTTATACTGTACTGTTTCATATATCACACCTCAGACAAGAATATAATATTTTTGTTTAAATAAAATACGACTGTACAAAATTCCAAATATTCACACAGTATTTTATTTAAATATAATATTTTATTTCAATATTCAAACAGTACAAATTTTTTATAACTCCACTATTTGTATATCTCTGCATTTCATATCAAATACAATATACAGTGTTCCTCACTATATCTACATCTCAGTTATACATTTTTCACAGACTCGCCTTTACTTATACATTTCAATATACATTTCTTTTCTATCATCTCTTGTTTGACACTTGTACAAATACACTGACAATCTTTGTTCTTTTTCTTCAATCTTCAGTCTTTACCTTCCAGTCAGTCCAGTCATCACCTGTGTACCTGTCATTCAGAAACACACACACAGAGTATCTGATACAAAAATAATAATTTCTAATTTTTTAGCCGATATAATTTTTATTTTTGAAAATTTTATTTGCCTTAGTTTTCTGGTGTGTTTCTCATCATTTTTCTGACTCGATCTGATTTGTATCAACCTCGACATAACCATACTGGTTTGCTGATCAGAACCAGCATCAAACTCAGCTGATTCTGACCAGCCCCAACACAGTACAGCCAGTCTGCTGATTTTTTTTATACAAGACAGGTCAAAAAAAAAATCAAAAGAGAAATAGAAGTGCAAAATTTCTAAACAGCAAATACAAAGGTGATAAAGTGGTCGAGCAACAATACATGGCAAGAGCATATGCAATACACAAGTCAACAATAATTCAAAGTGTCGAGGCAACACGACAGTTCAAAGCAACAAAGAAAACTCAGCATAATCAATGGTCGAGGCAGTGCAAAATCATAATGGAGTGTGCACAGCATTTTCAGAATGGTTCAAAGGTGCAACTACATAAATGAGTCGAGGCAGACCATTTATTACAGCATCTACAAACAGTGAAACAAGGTTAAGCAAGCTCAAGACAGTTGAATGGATAGTGAAAAACATGAGCAACTTTGCACAGTCAAAACAGTGGAGCAGCAGTGACTATGATGAACATTGTGAATCCTGGTACTATGTGTACTATGGTACAGCAAGCAACTAGGTCGAGTTCAAGTGTTCAAGTCAACATGTTCATTAAAGCAACATGAATGTACAACCTAAGTTCATGGTGATCAAGTTCTTAATCATTGCTGTGATGGTGGAGCAGCATGACAACTAATGGTGCAAATCATAGCATCAAGCATGAATACACATAAATGTACACAGGCAAGAATCATGTACACAGCAGATATGCAGATGGTCCAGCAAAGCAAACAATCTCAGCTTAAATTCAAGAATTTCAAAGGAGCAGTTACAAGGCCAAGACAGCATGGTGTACTCAAGTGGTGGGATGATCATATACAAGGATATACGACTGCATGTTCATGTATGAAAGCCAGGACACAAATTCATACATGGCAGATCACATTCTAAGTCACCTAAATTCAAATGGCAATGAAACAGCAAAACTCATTGGTGCAACAGCCTTAAAGTACGGTGAACACAACAGCAAGTTCATAGCAGCAAACAACCCAAATAGTCGAGATAGCAAAGTGGTCAATGCAGCATGGGTCAGCTCATTGGATCATGCACAATGACAAGAAAAAGAGCTGAAGTATACATGCTCGAGCACAACAGTTTTTTTAATGACACAGTGAAGCAGCTAAAGTCAAGACAATGGTGGTGAAATTTCAGTAAATCAATTTAGGAAAGTGATCAATAAATTCCAGATTTTCAGAAATCAGTGAAATACTTGTGGCAGTAAACATATGCTCAAATACTGGTGTATATTGCCGGAAGTGCGAGCATATACACAGTTTTACATTCAAGTGCAAGAATGAATTTCCAGGTTTAACTTTCCTTTCCAGAGCCGAGCAAATTCATTATGATATCAAGCAACTTTTCAAGGCAAACAAATCAATATTTTGGACAAATATCTAAAGACTTTCCTGAATGGATAGGGACTGATAAAGCTTCCAAAAATGACAGTGAATCTCTTCTTGGGCATGTTTAAAGGAAATTAACAAATCTTCACTCCCAGAAAATCGAATTAAATCTTTCCAGTTTTGTACTCATTCAAGGTTTTCTTTTAGGGAAATATTCTTTCATTCGAGATTTTTTTTAAAAAGATAAGACAGAGCAGAATTTATGCAAGGGGCCACAATCAAATTCAATATATCATGTAAATTCAGTGAATCAATTTCAGGAAACACATCTCACAAATCACAGAGGAAACACGCAATTCATACAAGGCAGTTTTAAATCCGTTTCAATCAAGAATTTCAAAAAGGGAAGTTTTTTTTTTCTTTTCAAAATTATTTTTTTAAAACCGAATTAATCAACAATGGAAATCATTTATTTTGTTTCCAATTTTTTACAGAGACGTTTCAGCAATCAGAGTATATTTCAAAGTCGGGAAGCAACAATTCAAATCGAAGACAGACAAAAGGGGAAACCCTAATCAGATCGAGCCATTCTTTGGTGAAATCAGAGTTTATGTAGGGTTAGTTTATCCCTATTTAAACACCCTCATCATCATCGGCTATTAATAGATCGAAAACCCACAAAAAAAAAATTAGAGCAAGCAATTTCAAGCAGATACTCAAAATCAAAATTACTCACAGTTTTGATCAGACCAGAGAACAACCCTCAAATCAGAGAGCAATAGATTGAAGAAACAAGGCACAAGAGAATTGAAGCAATAACAATCATCATCTCGCTCAGAAACCGATTGATTTGGGGAGAATTGCAAAACCCTAGCCGCCATTTCTTTTTCCACAGAATAAAGAGATCGGGTGAAATGAAAATGAGAATGGGCCGGCCAAATGACAAAAGGGGCTTTGGCTTTGTTTATTAAAAAAAGGGGATGACCCCTTACATTTAAACTCCCCCATTCAATTTCAAAAGGATTTCCTTTGTTTTTATTTGTGTTGTATTTTAATTTCGTTTTGTAAATCGAACCAAAACAGTTTTAGAGTCTGTAAAACTCTAGGGGAGTTTCAGTTAGGGTTTAACTGACAGTACTAGAATCTGTAAAATCTAGGAATACAGGTTACGGGTTTGTAATCCGGGGAAAATCTGATTCAGGGGTTTGAATCAGTCTAGGATTTTGAGCGTAGGGTTAGAATAGGAGCAGGGATTGCAAGTGTACATGGTCTTGTATGCGGGATCTGTTCTATCACCTAGTAGAAACCTTAGAAATGCAGCAGTAGGCAGAGTTTTGCCGAAGCTGGGTATATTTGTGTGTGATTTACTTTCTGCATTTCTGTTTTTGTTATATTCTGTAATCTGTTTATTATATGTATCTCGTTAAATTTTTAATTCAGTTAAAAACCGTGAAAAACCCTATTCACCCCCCTCTAGGGTTATTCTAGATCCAACAATTTTGAGTTTCGAAATTTATTTGTTTAAAAATGTATTTTTAATATTAAATATATTGGTCTTAAAAATAGTCATTTTTCAAACGACCTCCGTTTTCGACGAAACCACTTTTGTTGGAACCAGAATGTCAAATTATTGCTAGATTTCAATTTTCTGAATTTTTCGAATTAATATGTGAGCGTGGCAAAAGAAAATGTGTTTTGACTATTTCAGTTAAATTTAAATGCCTTAAAAATAGCCATTTTTCAAACAGTCTCAGAATTTGACGAAAATAATTTTGTTGGATTTGTATCGTCATAAGAAAGCTAAAAATATTTTTTTTAGAATTTGCTGAGGTCGTATGTGGCCCCGGCATATTTTAATGTACGGTCGGTATTTAATTAATTAATTTTTAATGGAATTTTAAATAAAAATATAAAATTTCGGAATTGGGTCCCGAGACATGTCCCATTGCGTTCAGAAGGTGTCAAAACCTTAAGAACGACAGTAAGCAGGCCCAAATCGGAGAAAGTCCGAAAATCCACCTTTTAAGCACATTTTTCGAGATTAAATAATAAAATAATATTAAATCCGAAACCCTAATTTATGGCCAGCCACCGCCTTTCATTCGAAGGCCAGAAATTTCCCAACTTCAAACACAAATATCTCTCAATCCGTTCAACGAAAATCGACATATGATATACCAAATCGAAGCTCTTCGAGAGACCTTTCCATCCATACGGTTAAGATCGGGTTTTGATTCATGGATTTCACGAATTCTCAGCCAAAAGTCCGCGCTTCGTGGTCGGATTTTGGGGTGGTGGGACCACCGAGTTCGGCGGGCTTCAGGGCGGAGGAGGTCTTGGCCGAGGCGGTTCGTGTGGCGGTGTTTGATCGGCGGTCGGGTGATCCTAGGGGGGCGCGCAGAAGGGGGTTAGAGGAAGAAAGTGGGTTCGGCGATGCGTCACGTGAAGAGGAAGAAGAAGGTCCGTCTTTTTTTTATTATTTTATTAATTTAATATTTAATTTATGCGATCTTTAAAAAATAATATCTCTTTCATACGAGGTCCGATTGACGAACCGTAAGTTGCGTTGGACTCGTCTTTTCGAGATCTTCGCGATGGCGCAGACCAGAACTGATTCTGAGACAGTCAAATTTTCAGCAAAAATCAATGTGAGATTCTTTATTCAAAATTGATAATAAATTAAATTATTTAAATTGCGATGTAATATATCTATGATTACGTTTCAGATCTGTTTGGTACTGGTAATGGTTGATTCTGTGTTTGTATTGAATAGTATAGATCCATGTGATTGTCACTTATTCTATGTTATAACCTTGTTTAGATTTGAGTTGATTTACTTGTCAATTCAAAATAAAAGAATATGGTTGTCACCATTTATATGTCATCACCTTGTTTAGATTTGTGTTGATCAAATTTTCAATTCAAAAGAATAAAAAGATTTTATTTTGTTTGCATCCCTCGATGCGAACAAAATTACAAAAAGAATAAAAAGATTATATTTTGTTTGCATTCCTCGATGTGAACAAAATGTTTAAAAATAAAAGAGAATTATACTTTGTTTGCATCCCTTAACGCGAACAAACTGTTAGAATAAAGATTGAAAAAAAAACTTATATTTTTATTTGTGTTCTTAAAACACAAATAAAACTTGAAAGTAAAACTTACTTTTATTTATTTATTTATATTCTATAATGTAAATATCACTTAAAAGTAAAACTTACTTTTTATTTACGTTTTATAATGTAAATATCACTTGAAAACAAAACTTACTTTTTTTTTTACATTTTATAATGTAAACATGACTTGAAACTAAAATTTACTCTTTAAATTGTAAATATAACTTGGGAACAAAACTTATATTTTTATTTGTGTTCTCAAAAACACAAATATGACTTGAAACTAAAATTTACCTTTTTATTTACATTTCATAATGTAAATATAACTTGAGAATAAAATTTACTTTTTTATTTATTTTTTATAATGTTAAAATAAAACTTGCTTTCTTTGTTTTGCATTTACAATGCAAACAAACCTTTCAAAACAAAATTTACCTTTTTGTTCTTTTATTTGCATTTTCAAATGCAAATATACTTTGAAATAAAAACTGTCCTTTTATTTGCATTTTCAAATGTAAATATACATTGAAATTCAAGTTTATTCTTTATTTGCATTTACTAATGTAAATAAATATTAAAAATAAAATTTATTCTTTTATTTGCATTCACATATTGGAAATAAAGTTTTGTTCTTTTATTTGCATTCGCAAATGTAAACATGTTTTGGATATAAAGTTTGTTCTTCCGTTTACATTCAGCCATGCATATATATATATAGAAAATAGAAATTGTTCTTTTTGCATTTACCAATGCAAAATGTATATTGAAACAAATTATTCATTTGCATTCACCAATGCAAATACAAACATATATTGAAAATAAAGTTTATTTCTTTGTTTGCATTTATCAATATATATGCATTGAAAATTACGGTTTATTCTTTTATTTGCATTTATCAATGCAAATATTCAATGAAACTATAATCTATTTTCTTTATCTAAAATTACCAACACAAATGTACACATGTTTATACATTTAATAGAATTTGTTTAAATTATGCTTTGAAAATAATTTTTGTTCTCTTATTTACATTCACTAATGTAAATATAATTTATAAACAAAACTATTCTTTGTTAGCTTTCACAAATGTAAATGCTCATTTAAATAAAATTTGTTTCTTTTATTTACATTCAATAATGTAAATACACTTTGTAAATGAGGTTCCTTTTTACATTCACTCAAATATACTTTTAAATAAAAATAAAGTTACATTGGTTATCTGCATTCCTTGTTGCAAACAAAACCTTAAAAATAAAGTTCATCTTTGTCTGCAATTCATTAATGCAAACAAACCATCAGATTTGAAATTATATTCTTGATTTATAATTTTGATATGAATAAAGATTTGTTTGAAATAAAGGGTAGAATCAAAAAGTTACATTTTAATAACTAAACATCTACATTTTTATCATTAGAGTAAAATAGACAAAAACACTCATTTTGTCTAAATTAAAAGAATGAAACAAAATATAGCTTTGGCATATTTTATTAGAATTGAAACACAAATTATTCATTTTTGTGAATTTATATTAGTTAAAACCAATCATTCATTTTTGTTAATTTATATTAGTTAAAAATAATTATTCATTATAGTCAATTTATAGTAGTTAAACCAAATTTTACATTTTGTCAGAAATATTCATTTTTGTCAAAATGAATTAGTTGAAGCAATATATATATATATATATATATATATATATATGTATGTATATATATATATATATATATATGTTTGGAAAGATATATACGTGTCAAGATAGGTTAGTTAAATCAGAATATTTATCATTTTGCCTCATTAGAATTGCCAAAACAAAATAACCATTTTTGTTTAGAGTCTAAATCAGAAAAATAGAAATTGTCAATAGGGACAAAGTTATTATGCTTATTCATTCATTACAATAGAGATATTTGCTTGTCATCATTATATGTATTGTGTATTACACTTCCATTCACAAGTTTCCCGACTTGTGTATGTGATTGGGACGATAATTTTCACACATCGCCCAAGTGCACAAATTAGTTTATTATTTGTTTGTTGGTTGAAATCCCACACGGGTGTTGGGATGAAAATTTATATACACTAATCCCAATATTTAATTGTTTGTTGATCGTTAGATCGACAGGCTGTGATGAGCGTTATTAGTTAATTTTAACGCTTACACAGTGGAATTTACACTTTGGATGTAAATGGATGATTTGATGATGTGTGTGGAATCCATGTAACCCAAATTAGATGGTAAATGTTTGAGTCACATTTCGATTCAGGTGTTCTTTTAAATAAGAATATTTTTACATTAGAAATCCTTTTTATATAATATATATATATATTCAAAATATAGATTGTTAATTAAGTATATGTTAAAACAAGGAATATTTGTAAAGGATAAAGAATTCGTAATATAAAGAATACCTTTCATTTAGAGTCTTTATATAAAGAATATTTTTATGATTATTTTAAAATATGTTTTTAAAAGATTACTAGCACTTGCAATCATATTTTGTGATATGAAATAAATTGAGATGTGAAGTGGATTTATCGTGGACGGTGTTTTTAAACGACATTTGTCCTTTAATCCAATTTACGTTGAAATTATTATTTGGAATTTATAAATCTATTTTATAGATTTAAAAAGGCATTTTCTAAAACCAAGTTTTTCCAATTTAATATATTAAATAGGAATTAAGTGGAAATTCGATTGGTAATAATCGAAATGGGCTTCTGTAAAAGAAGACTGATATTATATATGGAATTTAAGGGGCTTTGCCGTTATTCCATTTATATTATTAGTCCGATACAGAAATCTATATCGATCACGTATTGATTTGAAATCTGTGGAATTCCATATTTTGGAAATTGATTTATAGATTTTATTTTAAATGTTTATCTTTGATAAAATTAATGAGAATCTTTTAAATTGAATAACTTATTAAAAGAATATTCTGTAACAACCCGAAAATCTGGGCCAGTTTAAAATTTTTATTTTGGCGATTTTAGCGAATTTTCTATATTTAAAATGAATTATTTTAAAAAATATCGACGAGAAATTTATTTTGAATAGAATTCGAACGTATATATTATATACGTCGTCGTTAGAATATAAATAATTATATATAATTATAAATAGAATTGAAAATGGTGCGGTAGTTCGATAATTCGATTTCAAACTTCAATTGAATGTACCGGGTGCAAAACAATCTGGATATTAGTAAAACCAAAAACATTAGAATCTAATTGAGAATATCTTTCCAATGAATCCGACCAATCGAAATTTCATAACGGGAATCAAACGATATGTCCAGTTGAAAATTCTGAATAGTCGCTATGGAATTCAGGCCCTTAAAAATAGACATTTTGCAAACAACCTCGGATTTCGACGAAACCACTTTTGTTGGGGTCGTGATGTCAAATTATTGCTAGATTCCAAATTTCGTAATTTTTCGGATCAATATGTGAGCGTGGCAAAGGAAAATGCGTTTGACCAGTCTAAGTTGATTTTAATCGATTGGAAATTGGCCATTTTTCAAACGATCTCAGAATTCGACGAAACTAGTTTTGTTAGGACCGTATCGTCAATACGAAGTTAGAAAATATTTTTCTGGAATTTTTCGAGTTCGTATGTGACCCCGGTAAATTAAAATGCGCGTTCAAAATCAATATATAGAGTTATATGTTGATTTTGACGAAAACCGATTGAAACGATCAAATCAGCTTGCGATACATATCCCATTGTGTTCGGAATGGGGGTAATTAGCTATGGACCACAGGCGGTGGGCCTCGTTTAGAGGTCGTATGAAAAAGTTGCTTTTTAAAAATAAATTAATTAAATAAATTAAAAATAAAATATCTCTTTCCTCTCCCTTTAAACTCCTCCAGGCCCCCCCCCTGTAATATCCCGTGTTTTTGGCAGGCACATATTTAATTTATTTATTTTTAAATATTGGTTTAGAATAGATTTGAAGTATATATTCTGTTTATAAAACGAAGTTTTAATTTATATATATAAATATATATATATTCGATATCACTTAACCAAATTTGTAAGTGTTGAATTTGAAAGTTTATCTTAGTCCTATTTTGAAATTATACGTTATTCCATTTTGGTATATTCAATAATATCGATTTATTGCAACTATTTTACAATTTAATTCATTTTGTAACGATATTCTTTGAGATTTAGAATATGAACCAAAAACTAAAACATATACAAAAAAAAAAAAACCATGACATCACAATGTCTTCTTTTTACTTCTGATTGCTAACAATGAACAATATCCAATTCAATACGAAGGACATAGCCGTAGAAATGAAAACAATGCGCCAGAGCTCTTTGAAATATTCAACTACGACAAATAAAAATTAGATTTAAACTGCACATAACAAAGTTCAAACGTAGTAGAATTTAGATCAATGAAAACCAAAAATGGTTACTGCATGGCAAAGACAAAACACTCAAGTGATTACACTCATTCATATTATGCATCTGATCATGATAATGAAACAAACAAGTATAGTCCTCGCAGCACATTAGTTACTGTAAATAAACTGTAATACAAAATAAAGCAATCAAGTATTGATCCACATAATTGTGATAACAACATGCAGAGTACACTTACATACACAAAATCCTGAACAATAAAAACATAAGTCTATTCATCAAATTCAAATTTCAACTATATAAATTGAAAAGACAAATGATCCAGAAAAGAAAAAAAAAAGAAACCACAAAGAAGAAAGAAAAACCATAGAACCTAGTCTATTTTAGGGACGACTTTAGCAGGGTGCACATGTGGAAATCCAACACCATCTGCACTGTTACGCTCAGCCATCACCATTCCCATCAAGTCACCATTTGCCACCACCAAATAAACCTGAGAAGACAGAAGAAAACATAGCTATAAGTAGCTAGAAAGTAGGTTAATGTATAGTTATAGAGTTGAAAGTTTTCAGATAAAAAAATGAATTCAAATCTGAAAATTTGGAAATGAAACAAACAGAAAATCTCAGCCACGAATCCAGGAGGACTGTTGTCCATAAATTAGATATAGGATCTACTAAAATCCTTTTTGAACAAGACCAAGATCAGAACAAAAGATATGTGGAAATGACAATACAAATGGCTTCATAGCCCTACCAAATCTATACATGAACAGCCCGATCAATGTATACATCTAAGCAGACAACCGTACAACACAAACCCACCAGTTCAAATCTACAAGGAGGACTAGACAACTCGAATACCAATTTTAATGTGAACAGACAATGGACAGGATGAACTGATAATACAATTCGAACAGGAAATAAACAGTACGCACAAATTTACTTCACCAAATTCACATGGGAACAGTTCAATTTTCGTACATATATCTAAGCAGACAATACACGAAAAGCCAACTGGAAATCCTCATTATTCACCGTAAACATCACACGAAACCCATCAAACATATCATAGCAGAACCGTAGCACCTAGGATTAGGCACGACTGAAGTTTAAACTAGATGTAACAATTCATGAATCACTGTCACCATTCACTAGTATAAATACTCAAGCAGGATAATAAAATGGCCACAACAAAACCAGATCGACACAAAGAAAAAAAAAACCGAACTCAAAAGAAAAAGGAAATTAAAACAGAAATTAAATTTTGGAAATAATTACTTAGCTTTTTGATGGGGGAGTCGGTCTCGTTCTTCAGGAATGGCGGAGCTTAGGTCTCGTCCGTTGCAGTGGTGGTGAAGCTTCGATCTCGTCTGGTCCCTCGTGTGTGGTGGAACAATGGAAGATGAGGCTGACGCAAGGTGGTAGGAACGAAGTACTGGGGGAGAGGGGAGTGAGACAGACGAAGCAAGAATCGGAGGTGGAAGGGTTTCCATTCTTTTTCTCATTGATTTTTTTTGGTGGCGGCTGCAAAATGATGGAGGGTCTGGTGTTTTGAGGGTTTTAGTGGATGAGGGTTTCGGGTTTGGGCTCATTCGGGTAGGCTGGACGGAGAAGGTAGGTAAGGCCCATTATATATTTATTTTATTTTGTTTTAAACTAAGTTAAAAGCTTTATAAACTTTAAATATTGATTTCGAGAGCTCACGTGGTCAGATTCTGACGAAACGAAACACACCAGAATCCAGGAGATGAGCACTACGCAATGGCTGAGGTTTGAGAAGGGCAGGCAGCCATTGGATTTTTCAAATAAATGAAATATCGTCCAATTCAACTAAAAACAGGCAGATCTATCGACGAATCAAATCCGATGTGAGTAAATCTCACTCAGTTATTTCCCGCTTATATTTTATAAGCTGGGTGTTTGTTTTTGTATGCTTTGATTGCTAGTGATTGATTGCTGATAGATATTCATATGTTGTTTGAACTGACGAAATTAAACGTTGTTTAATTTCGGTGAAACCCGTATCGTTATTTATTTTTTTTCGATGGGTCCCAGTCAAGGTAATTCACCTTACTGTCCACGTTTATAAAATAAACATGATTTCATGGATTGTTGAACTGTCATGGATGTGTGAAATAAATTTGGGTTGACCATTATTTATTTGAATTGTTTTATTTGATGGGTCGTCCAGTTATTGAATATCAACTTGAAATTCAATATTTGTTTAGTTTTAACCAACGGGTACAACTGGTTGAGAAATTGGCAGTGCATGGCCTAGGGATTAGTCGTTCATGAATATCGTCAAAATTTAAGTTATAAAATATATTTTTATAACTGATGACAGATTTTAAACCTGTATTTTTGAACAAAAGTTGAAAAAGGAAATAAATATTTGTTAATTATGAATTGAGTTATAAATGGGTTTTAAAATGATCTTATAAAAGAAATTTCAAATATTTATCAGATTCATAGGAGTATGAGAAGAAATCTATTATAGATTTGAATAATCGTTTATGAGATATAAATAAAAGGAAGTTCGAAGTAAAGGCGAGAGTGAAAAGAAAAGTGATTTTGTTGAACCATGTTTTTCAAATGAAGTTATGGAAAGGAAATAAAGTATAAATAAATGTTACTTAATGAAGGAATTAAGTAAGGTTCTGAAATAAGCCTCCAAGCGAAAGATTCAAGGGTGAATATGGTAAATGTGGTAAGTGATGGGATTTTAACAAAAATCCAAGGGAAAAGAGTATCGCTTAAAGAAGTAAAAGAAAATGTGATACTTTGTAAATGTTTTTTTTAATAAATGGATTAAGAATGATGATAGTTGAAGGGAAAGAAGTTTTATACAAAATAGCAAATATGGTATATTTGACATAGGAATGACTTCGGGTTTTGAAATCAACTAATATCTATCTGAAGAGAAGGCTGTGGTTGGTCAAGGTCTGAGAGGTAAATAAATACCCCAACTTGGACGACCTCGGTATTGTCTAAAGATAATCTTAGTTGGTAGTGTGTAAGGAGAGAAATAAATTATTATTTTCATATGGAAATAATAACGAGATGTAAAGAAAAAGGTCGAGAGTTTATAATGAGATTTTCCAAATGACAGAAGAGAAAGAATTTGATACTTATTTATATATAAATGTCAAGGGTCAGATAAATGAAAAGGAAAGGGCTGGGGAGTTAAAATGGTATTCCCGAAGATTAAAGGGAATTGGGAAAGTAAAGTTTTAAGGATAATTTATCCTAAGTGAATAATCGTTGATTATTTTTCAAGTGATGATAGAAAAGGAGATTTCAAAGTATTGCTTAACTTGAAATAAGTTGAGTCGTGTTCCAGTTTGGTTAATAAAATAGGAAAGGGGTTTTGAAATAATTGAGTGTGATTATGGGATATTTTCATAAACATGAAAAGGAGATGTTTAAGGAAAGAAATTTACTTCAAATAAATATATTTGAAATGTTTAAGGGTTAGGGATTAATTATCGTCAACCGTTCTGAATTAAAGAGGCCATGTAGTGCTAGTACTGAACTGATAAACCCATGTATGCTCACACTTATTTATTTGGTAGTTAAAACACCGACTATCAAACCTTACCCACACGATTGTTGGTATGGAAAGACCGGGATCGAATTTATATTCGAAAACCATTCCGACCAACAAATACGTGAAGAGATCAGAAGATGATCGAGATGGAGCATTGAAGACCGTTGATCTTCATAAGCGGAAGGACTACTGATTGAATTTCCTTGGTTTAGCGGCCAGAGATATTTCAACAGTGATTCTGTCGTGATTTGGAATCTTCGGATTGCAAGGACTTTTCGCTACTGATCTGTAGGGTGATTCCCAGGATGCAGTAGGAGGGTGCCTTCGGTTCATCCTGTTCCTAGGTGACTTGTATGGACGAGTGTCTGATAGAGTATTTCCTAAGAATCACGTACGTTGATTTTTACAAACATACTTCTGTCAGCTGCATAATATTTTTGTGGACGTCAATTAGTGATTTGACGGATCTGACGATGTGGCATTCAAAGGGAATGATGGCCAGATGTTCGAAGAGATGAATTCTAGCTCAAGCCTCATCAACCGGGAGATGACAAAAATCGGGCAGGCAGCATGGCTATGTGGGTCGCTCCCATTAGGGTGTATAATCACCTATCTAGAGAAAATCCTTTTGTTTCTTGTTCTATCGATTCTGCCATTCGGGAACGGTGGTTTGAGTCCAACCGTTGGTGATATACATTCGATACACTCAAGAGAAATGAGTGGTCGGTCATGTGTGGGCCGGGTTGCAAGATGTTCTTGTTGAACCCAAGTGTATTCGCCTCTAGAGATACACTATCGGCAGGTGGTCCCATACCTTGTCATGGTCGGAATCCAATCTCCAATAAGCGCTTGCGGTTTTGATTGTATATATATGTGGAGCGTGAGATGCAAGCGTTCCACTAGATTGTTATATACTTGTATTTAGACATTATTATAATATCAGACAAGTATATGGTTTCAAAACTGTTTTGGGTTATCGTAAGGTAAAAACCGTCCATGTTTATGTGTGGATTTGGTCTTACGATTATCCTTTTCTTTTGAAATGATTTTGAACTTTAAAATCATGACTGGATGATTTACCTTAAATACTGTGCGAGTTTTATCTCACTCTGGTTCACCAGACTGACCCGGTGTTTTGTAAATGCTCGGGTTAGCCCGAAGTGTACAGGTTCAGGTTCGAAGCTGAAAGAGACGAGCTGGAAGAGTTCAGTCGTATGATATCATTCCGCTGTATTGTATATAAGGGCAGGCTATTAAAACTGTCCAGATGTGCTCACGTACTCTGATGTTGTAAGTTATAAAGATTTATTTTTATATTATATTTTGTTCCGCTGCGATGTGAGACTCTGTGTTGTGTTCTTCTTCTTCTTCTTCTTCTTCTTCTATTCTTATATTTCTTTCTTTCTTATCTCACCCTCTAATTTCTTCCATTAACAATCCGGTGTTCTCGGTGTTTGAAAGGTCGGCATGAGATACAGTAAAGGTATTTATGTCAAATTTCCGACGCCGAAAATCCCGGGTCGTTACAGTTGGTATCAGAGCTATTGTTTTAGTGATAACCTTGGCTCTGTGGCGTAACTCGGTAGAGATGGGGTTAGTAACACCCTAGATTGAGTTTGAGTATATATATATATATGAGAGCGTATTTGTAAATTTTATATATAAATGTTTTTTATTGTGTTGTTGATCGGTTCAAGTGTTGAAAAGCGTTAAACTGATAAGGGACACAATATCGTTTTGAAGAAAAAAGGGGTAAACGAAATAATTTTACCCGAAGTTATTTTTGTATTGAAAGGAAATAATTTTCTCAAATTATTTGAATATGGTGTGTTACTGATTTGAATAGAATTCAAAAATTTGGTTAAAATTTTGAATTGAAGATCAATTGAGTTAAGCGATATTAAATAATTAATTTCCATATTGAAATTGAATTAAATAAAGTTAACTCGAATTTGGAAATTTAATATAATTAAATTGAATATAAATCAGCTGATGTTCAGATATGTTGAATTAAATAAGAATAGTAAATTCAGTGATTTAGTTGAGTTGTTGTGCCTTGATTATTGGTTGATTTTTGTATGCTTATTAGGTTGGTTGAATATAATTCGTCCATGGGTTGATAAGGAGATTAAATCGAAACCCGAAAAAAAAAAAAAGATGAAGTGTTATTTAAAGGTTACTGGAATTTACAACATTTTCTTACCTTAGCAATTTCGAGGACGAAATTATTTTAAGGGGGGAAGAATGTAATATCCCGTGTTTTTGGCAGGCACATATTTAATTTATTTATTTTTAAATATTGGTTTAGAATAGATTTGAAGTATATATTCTGTTTATAAAACGAAGTTTTAATTTATATATATAAATATATATATATTCGATATCACTTAACCAAATTTGTAAGTGTTGAATTTGAAAGTTTATCTTAGTCCTATTTTGAAATTATACGTTATTCCATTTTGGTATATTCAATAATATCGATTTATTGCAACTATTTTACAATTTAATTCATTTTGTAACGATATTCTTTGAGATTTAGAATATGAACCAAAAACTAAAACATATACAAAAAAAAAAAAAACCATGACATCTCAATGTCTTCTTTTTACTTCTGATTGCTAACAATGAACAATATCCAATTCAATACGAAGGACATAGCCGTAGAAATGAAAACAATGCGCCAGAGCTCTTTGAAATATTCAACTACGACAAATAAAAATTAGATTTAAACTGCACATAACAAAGTTCAAACGTAGTAGAATTTAGATCAATGAAAACCAAAAATGGTTACTGCATGGCAAAGACAAAACACTCAAGTGATTACACTCATTCATATTATGCATCTGATCATGATAATGAAACAAACAAGTATAGTCCTCGCAGCACATTAGTTACTGTAAATAAACTGTAATACAAAATAAAGCAATCAAGTATTGATCCACATAATTGTGATAACAACATGCAGAGTACACTTACATACACAAAATCCTGAACAATAAAAACATAAGTCTATTCATCAAATTCAAATTTCAACTATATAAATTGAAAAGACAAATGATCCAGAAAAGAAAAAAAAAAGAAACCACAAAGAAGAAAGAAAAACCATAGAACCTAGTCTATTTTAGGGACGACTTTAGCAGGGTGCACATGGGGAAATCCAACACCATCTGCACTGTTACGCTCAGCCATCACCATTCCCATCAAGTCACCATTTGCCACCACCAAATAAACCTGAGAAGATAGAAGAAAACATAGCTATAAGTAGCTAGAAAGTAGGTTAATGTATAGTTATAGAGTTGAAAGTTTTCAGATAAAAAAATGAATTCAAATCTGAAAATTTGGAAATGAAACAAACAGAAAATCTCAGCCACGAATCCAGGAGGACTGTTGTCCATAAATTAGATATAGGATCTACTAAAATCCTTTTTGAACAAGACCAAGATCAGAACAAAAGATATGTGGAAATGACAATACAAATGGCTTCATAGCCCTACCAAATCTATACATGAACAGCCCGATCAATGTATACATCTAAGCAGACAACCGTACAACACAAACCCACCAGTTCAAATCTACAAGGAGGACTAGACAACTCGAATACCAATTTTAATGTGAACAGACAATGGACAGGATGAACTGATAATACAATTCGAACAGGAAATAAACAGTACGCACAGATTTACTTCACCAAATTCACATGGGAACAGTTCAATTTTCGTACATATATCTAAGCAGACAATACACGAAAAGCCAACTGGAAATCCTCATTATTCACCGTAAACATCACACGAAACCCATCAAACATATCATAGCAGAACCGTAGCACCTAGGATTAGGCACGACTGAAGTTTAAACTAGATGAAACAATTCATGAATCACTGTCACCATTCACTAGTATAAATACA
This sequence comes from Allium sativum, assembly GCA_030737875.1. Classification (NCBI taxonomy): domain Eukaryota; kingdom Viridiplantae; phylum Streptophyta; class Magnoliopsida; order Asparagales; family Amaryllidaceae; genus Allium; species Allium sativum. The sequence continues at coordinate 280,367,018 of CM060918.1, forward strand.
CAAGCAGGATAATAAAATGGCCACAACAAAACCAGATCGACACAAAGAAAAAAAAAACCCGAACTCAAAAGAAAAAGGAAATTAAAACAGAAATTAAATTTTGGAAATAATTACTTAGCTTTTTGATGGGGGAGTCGGTCTCGTTCTTCAGGAATGGCGGAGCTTAGGTCTCGTCCGTTGCAGTGGTGGTGAAGCTTCGATCTCGTCTGGTCCCTCGTGTGTGGTGGAACAATGGAAGATGAGGCTGACGCAAGGTGGTAGGAACGAAGTACTGGGGGAGAGGGGAGTGAGACAGACGAAGCAAGAATCGGAGGTGGAAGGGTTTCCATTCTTTTTCTCATTGATTTTTTTTGGTGGCGGCTGCAAAATGATGGAGGGTCTGGTGTTTTGAGGGTTTTAGTGGATGAGGGTTTCGGGTTTGGGCTCATTCGGGTAGGCTGGACGGAGAAGGTAGGTAAGGCCCATTATATATTTATTTTATTTTGTTTTAAACTAAGTTAAAAGCTTTATAAACTTTAAATATTGATTTCGAGAGCTCACGTGGTCAGATTCTGACGAAACGAAACACACCAGAATCCTGGAGATGAGCACTACGCAATGGCTGAGGTTTGAGAAGGGCAGGCAGCCGTTGGATTTTTCAAATAAATGAAATATCGTCCAATTCAACTAAAAACAGGCAGATCTATCGACGAATCAAATCCGATGTGAGTAAATCTCACTCAGTTATTTCCCGCTTATATTTTATAAGCTGGGTGTTTGTTTTTGTATGCTTTGATTGCTAGTGATTGATTGCTGATAGATATTCATATGTTGTTTGAACTGACGAAATTAAACGTTGTTTAATTTCGGTGAAACCCGTATCGTTATTTTTTTATTTTTTTTTCGATGGGTCCCAGTCAAGGTAATTCACCTTACTGACCACGTTTATAAAATAAACATGATTTCATGGATTGTTGAACTGTCATGGATGTGTGAAATAAATTTGGGTTGACCATTATTTATTTGAATTGTTTTATTTGATGGGTCGTCCAGTTATTGAATATCAACTTGAAATTCAATATTTGTTTAGTTTTAACCAACGGGTACGACTGGTTGAGAAATTGGCAGTGCATGGCCTAGGGATTAGTCGTTCATGAATATCGTCAAAATTTAAGTTATAAAATATATTTTTATAACTGATGACAGATTTTAAACCTGTATTTTTGAACAAAAGTTGAAAAAGGAAATAAATATTTGTTAATTATGAATTGAGTTATAAATGGGTTTTTAAATGATCTTATAGAAGAAATTTCAAATATTTATCAGATTCATAGGAGTATGAGAAGAAATCTATTATAGATTTGAATAATCGTTTATGAGATATAAATAAAAGGAAGTTCGAAGTAAAGGCGAGAGTGAAAAGAAAAGTGATTTTGTTGAACCATGTTTTTCAAATGAAGTTATGGAAAGGAAATAAAGTATAAATAAATGTTACTTAATGAAGGAATTAAGTAAGGTTCTGAAATAAGCCTCCTAGCGAAAGATTCAAGGGTGAATATGGTAAATGTGGTAAGTGATGGGATTTTAACAAAAATCCAAGGGAAAAGAGTATCGCTTAAAGAAGTAAAAGAAAATGTGATACTTTGTAAATGTTTTTTTTTAATAAATGGATTAAGAATGATGATAGTTGAAGGGAAAGAAGTTTTATACAAAATAGCAAATATGGTATATTTGACATAGGAATGACTTCGGGTTTTGAAATCAGCTAATATCTATCTGAAGAGAAGGCTGTGGTTGGTCAAGGTCTGAGAGGTAAATAAATACCCCAACTTGGACGACCTCGGTATTGTCTAAAGATAATCTTAGTTGGTAGTGTGTAAGGAGAGAAATAAATTATTATTTTCATATGGAAATAATAACGAGATGTAAAGAAAAAGGTCGAGAGTTTATAATGAGATTTCCAAATGACAGAAGAGAAAGAATTTGATACTTATTTATATATAAATGTCAAGGGTCAGATAAATGAAAAGGAAAGGGCTGGGGAGTTAAAATGGTATTTCCGAAGATTAAAGGGAATTGGGAAAGTAAAGTTTTAAGGATAATTTATCCTAAGTGAATAATCGTTGATTATTTTTCAAGTGATGATAGAAAAGGAGATTTCAAAGTATTGCTTAACTTGAAATAAGTTGAGTCGTGTTCCAGTTTGGTTAATAAAATAGGAAAGGGGTTTTGAAATAATTGAGTGTGATTATGGGATATTTTCATAAACATGAAAAGGAGATGTTTAAGGAAAGAAATTTACTTCAAATAAATATATTTGAAATGTTTAAGGGTTAGGGATTAATTATCGTCAACCGTTCTGAATTAAAGAGGCCATGTAGTGCTAGTACTGAACTGATAAACCCATGTATGCTCACACTTATTTATTTGGTAGTTAAAACACCGACTATCAAATCTTACCCACACGATTGTTGGTATGGAAAGACCGGGATCGAATTTATATTCGAAAACCATTCCGACCAACAAATACGTGAAGAGATCAGAAGATGATCGAGATGGAGCATTGAAGACCGTTGATCTTCATAAGCGGAAGGACTACTGATTGAATTTCCTTGGTTTAGCGGCCGGAGATATTTCAACAGTGATTCTGTCGTGATTTGGAATCTTCGGATTGCAAGGACTTTTCGCTACTGATCTGTAGGGTGATTCCCAGGATGCAGTAGGAGGGTGCCTTCGGTTCATCCTGTTCCTGGGTGACTTGTATGGACGAGTGTCTGACAGAGTATTTCCTAAGAATCACGTACGTTGATTTTTACAAACGTACTTCTGTCAGCTGCAGAATATTTTTGTGGACGTCAATTAGTGATTTGACGGATCTGACGATGTGGCATTCAAAGGGAATGATGGCCAGATGTTCGAAGAGATGAATTCTAGCCTCAAGCCTCATCAACCGGGAGATGACAAAAATCGGGCAGGCAGCATGGCTATGTGGGTCGCTCCCATTAGGGTGTATAATCACCTATCTAGAGAAAATCCTTTTGTTTCTTGTTCTATCGATTCTGCCATTCGGGAACGGTGGTTTGAGTCCAACCGTTGGTGATATACATTCGATACACTCAAGAGAAATGAGTGGTCGGTCATGTGTGGGCCGGGTTGCAAGATGTTCTTGTTGAACCCAAGTGTATTCGCCTCTAGAGATACACTATCGGCAGGTGGTCCCATACCTTGTCATGGTCGGAATCCAATCTCCAATAAGCGCCTGCGGTTTTGATTGTATATATATGTGGAGCGTGAGATGCAAGCGTTCCACTAGATTGTTATATACTTGTATTTAGACATTATTATAATATCAGACAAGTATATGGTTTCAAAACTGTTTTGGGTTATCGTAAGGTAAAAACCGTCCATGTTTATGTGTGGATTTGGTCTTACGATTATCCTTTTCTTTTGAAATGATTTTGAACTTTAAAATCATGACTGGATGATTTACCTTAAATACTGTGCGAGTTTTATCTCACTCTGGTTCACCAGACTGACCCGGTGTTTTGTAAATGCTCGGGTTAGCCCGAAGTGTACAGGTTCAGGTTCGAAGCTGAAAGAGACGAGCTGGAAGAGTTCAGTCGTATGATATCATTCCGCTGTATTGTATATAAGGGCAGGCTATTAAAACTGTCCAGATGTGCTCACGTACTCTGATGTTGTAAGTTATAAAGATTTATTTTTATATTATATTTTGTTCCGCTGCGATGTGAGACTCTGTGTTGTGTTCTTCTTCTTCTTCTTCTTCTATTCTTATATTTCTTTCTTTCTTATCTCACCCTCTAATTTCTTCCATTAACAATCCGGTGTTCTCGGTGTTTGAAAGGTCGGCATGAGATACAGTAAAGGTATTTATGTCAAATTTCCGACGCCGAAAATCCCGGGTCGTTACACCCCCCCCCCCGGATTCATTTCGAAACCAGAAAAGAAGAAAAAAAACGATCAGAATCGAAGACCCCACCCCCCTGCTGGCGTGCGAAGCGACACCCCCCCTCCTCGTTCGAACCATGAAGCCCCAAATTCCCCTACCCTAGGCTGCGGCGATCGAAGAGCCCCCCTTCCTCCTACTGCCGACCACCGGCGAAGCCGACACCCCCCCTCCTCCGAAAATCTATAAGTTGTGTTTTCCTTTTTATTATTTTATTTTCTTTTAATTTAGTTATATACTTGGTTTTATTTTCTGATATTAAAATAAATGTAAATGCATGATTTAAATTCAGTTTTTAGTTTATATATATAATTAGCATTGTAAAAATCCATTTTTTACATATGCAGAGGATTAAAAACATGATTTTGATATGTGCAGAGGATTAAAAACATGATTTTGATATGTGTAGAGGATTAAAAACCTGATCTTGTATATGTAGGAAAGGAAAAGATCTGATTTTTAATATATGAAAAGCGATATTTTTTATATGTGAAATACGAGACTTTTAAATATAATCTTTGAAGTGAAAAGGGCGATAACTTTGAAAATAAAAAGATGAGATTTTTAATTAGCTAAAGATACGATTTTTAATTGTTTAAAAATATAATTTTATCGTATGTAAAGATAGAAAATATAATTTTCATATTAAATAGATAATAAAAATATAATCTTTCATATTGTAGAAGGATAAAAATATGATTTTTACATAGTGGGAACTATAAAAATGTAATCTTTATAGGATAGAGAATATAAAAATATCATCTTTGTATATGTAGCGAAATAAAAATCTGATTTTTATTATATATACGTTGAAATAAAGAGGTTATTTTTATAGTGATGAAATCTTTACATTTGAAAAGGCGAAATCTTTTTATATAGTAGCGGTGTAAAAATAGAATTTTTATATATTGAATAGCGAAGTAAAAATTCGATTTTTATATATTGAATAGCGAAGTAAAAATTCGATTTTTATATATTGAATAGCGAAGTAAAAATTTGATTTTTATATATTGAATAGCGAAGTAAAAATTCCATTTTTATATATTGAATAGCAAAGTAAAAATTCAATTTTTACATATGTAGAGGATACGGGCAACGAAAGCGACAAAAGGCGAGAACGATGAAGATTTCTATCAATGAAGTGTCGTGGAATTGGGATAGCTTTGGTGAGAGCTTCTCACTCTTCAATTTCTTTTTCTAGTTATATATATATATATACTAGGATGCAGACGGTGTTTAGTAGCACCCGACACCCGTCATCCACAGACCATGGATGGCTTGTTTGTTTGATTGATGTGTTGTGAAATTTGTTTGTGAAATTGATCTGAAATAGATAATGAAATATATTAATGTGTTAAAAGGAAATAAAATATTTATATAGTTAAAAATAATTTGATCGTTAAAAATATAATTTTTAACGTGAAAGTGAATAAATAAATATTTATAAACAAATCAGCCGTTTTGTTTATATACACTGATTTGACTGATATTGATTGGGATGATAAATTTTACACATCGCCCAACTGCACAAATAAAATCTGTGATTGATTGTTTGAAACCCCACACGGGTATTGGGATAAAATACGGCATACACCAATCCCAATAATTAGTTGTATGTCGATCGATGGATCGACAGGCTGTTATAAGCGTTAGATATTTATATTTGATGCTTATACAGTGTAGTGCACTTTGGATGATGGTTGATTATTTATCGTTGCTATTATATACATGTGTTGTATTGAATCCATATAATTAACTTTATATGGTAATTGATTGGGCCTCATTCCAATTTAGAAAATAAAGAAAATTATAAAATAAAGGTTCATGTGTTGACCGTACTCATCCGTTGAGATTAGTCATGTGTTGAACGAAATATTTTAACAATAAAATTTACATCTTTATCATATATAAAATTAGAAACTAACTGGAAAATAGATAAGATGAGTGGTCTCCTGGATATTAATTTGATGTTGGTTTCGGCCTCCGGGGTTAATATTCAGGGAATCGTTCTCTTACTAATTTACGGTTGGAGTTTGATTTAACATCAAACGATAGATACCTTAATTTTCAAAAAAAATATTAAATTACAAAAATAGTCACATGTGGACAGTACTCATTCTTTGAGATTAGTCATGTGTTGATGAAAATATAGATTCACGTATTGAATGGAATAAATATTCAATTGTTGAATAGAATAACGGAATTATTGAAATTTATAAAGCCGTGTTGATTAGAGATGCGCCATTTTGACGCGAACGATATTTATATCGATTATATCCGTTTTTACAATTTGAATTGAATCGAATAGAAAACGAATTTGAATTGAATCGAATAGAAAAAGAATTTGAATTGAATCAAATAGAAAACGAATTTGAATTGAATCGAATAGAAAACGAATTTGAATTGAATCGAATAGAAAACGAATTTGAATTGAATCGAATAGAAAATGAATTTGAATTGAATCGAATAGAAAACCAATTTGAATTGAATCAAATATAAAACGAATTTGAATTGAATCGAATATAAAACCAATTTGAATTGAATTGAATAGAAAAGGAATTTGAATTGAATCGAATAGAAAACGAATTTGAATTGAATCGAATAGAAAACGATTTTGAATTGAATAGAAAACGAATTTGATTTGAATAGAAAACGAATTTGAATTGGATTGAATAGAAAATGAACTCAAATTGAATTGAAATTTGAATTGAATTTAAATGAATTTTAAAACGAATTTATAAGGAAAAATTCAATTTTGATTTGAATTGAAATGGAAGTTGAAATTGTTTTTGAAACGAATTTGAAAACTATTTATATAATTCATTTTAAATAGAAATTGATGAAATATATATTATATATGTTATATATATAATATAATAGCCAGAATAGAACGCGTCGCGCCGCGGCAGTTCGTAAATTTTGACCATTAACTTCGAACGGACATTACGGGAGATCCGACCGTCGGATTCTCCTAAAATCGGAACCGTTGGGTTCGTATCGAAAAGAGCTTTCTAACGAATATTTGAAATTTGAAATCTAACTGTTGGATTTGGAGATACATCCAAATCAAATTTGAAAAAGGTCGCTATAAGTGCAGTTCGATGGCCGTTGATGGAAATCAACTATACGGGCCTTGATATAATTATTAAAAATAGTAACAATTTGTGTAAAATCATAAGAAATGATTTGGGAAAAATTGGGATGAAAAACTCCATATTTGAAAAGATAAAAATAGATTTTTATCGAAATGAACTAGTTTTGAACTGAAATTAAAACCCATTTATTTTTAAATAAATAAATTGGATTTGAAATGGGTTTAAATAGAATTGATTCATGGGTTTATCGTGAACTGTGCTTTAAATGACACCAGTTCTTTAACCCAGGAAAAGAAGTTTTAATGAATCTGCAATTAGATTGAAATATGAATTGATAATCTAAATTATCAAATTTGGCAGATGAGCGAGAATGGAGTATCACCAGTTTTGCTCCAAAGCGATAGTTAAATCTTTAATTGGATTTGAACGTGAAATGGTAATTAATTTTACCGATAACACCATGGTGTTAGATATGGAGTATCACCAGTTTTGCTTCATGGGATGAATAGGTTAGGATTGGGAAATAAAATAAACAATTACTCCGATGTGATTCGCTAATCTCGACTAGTTTGGAAAACCATAATTTGGTTTGAAATGACATTCGAAGGAGGATTAAAGGATAAATTTTAAAGAATTTATCTTGGATAAAATTAATGGGAACCTTTCCCTAAGAATTGAAATTTAGAAACTAGCTGAAGGTTAGTTAAGAAGAATGGTTTCCTAGGTATTGATCTGATGTTGGTTTCGGCCTTCGGGGTTAATATTTGGGGGATTGCTCTCTTACTGATTTACGTTTAGTGACTAATGAATTGGAATGAGGCGTATGTTGTGTTTGTGTAACATTTATTTTTAATATACGCGGGTTGCTCGGAAAGACCGGGTTTATACCCATTCTGAATAACCGATTCGACGATAAGTCGAAGATGAAGACGGTGGTCGAAGACCGGAAGTCTTCACATCGTTTGGGTGATTACTGATGATCTTGATTGGGATGTACACCCAAGATGAGGGAATCAGTTGGTGGTCGTCCAGACGTACCTGGAGATCGATGGATATGCGAGGAAAGTGCCTGCGGTTTCGTTCAGACCCAGAACGAACTCGTAAATGGATTGTGTGTCTGACATTGGATTTTGTTCTGTGTTGATTGATTTCTGTTAAATATATATCTGTTTGGCGGCGGAGAATTTATTCTCTTGCTTAACGCCCTTCTCTGAGACGTACGAGCTTAGAGGTTATATATCGATAGATATCAATCGCATGGCATGAATTGCATGTGTGACACGCTGAGTTGCATGGATCAAGGCTTCTGTTGAAAAGCAAAGTCTTGTGGTTGATGATCAAAGCATGGCCTACGTGGCAGCTTTGTGTATAACATGAATTCGCGAGCCTCACACCTCGGTATGAGTTAAAAACGGGATAAGGACTGCAGGGAGAGCACGACGTTTCTTTCTAGCTTTGGTGGTGTCAGTGACTTACCAGCCCTGACATTTATATACTTTTCACCTATGTGGTTGTTGATGAGGCGCCTCGATTTTAGGTCTGTAGGGACCAGGAAACGTGTGTTCAGGCATAACTAATCCTCTAACGTAAGTGAGGACCGGCCCTGAAGATCCAGGATTGCCCAGAGTGTGTAGTCCTGGGACATTTGCTAGAGTGTCTCGAAGCGGAGAGGAGCTTGCCCCTTGCCTCGACTCATGACGGAATTCCAATTTCCAATACGTGTATTGCGATTTTAATTGTAGAACTAGTATGGCGACATAGTAGATGGTAGCTATGCCGCCTATGATTGATATTTATGATTGAAATTGTTTTGACACTATACACCTATAATGGTATCAAATAATGTGTTTTAAACGTATCAAGCATGCTTTGGCTGTTATAAGGGAAAACCTTATCCTCCGACTTGCGTTGCATTGTGTGATGGGACCTGGGTCTTATAATAGCTTCATTTTTCGAAAAAGCATTGCATTGTTTATTCTATTGCACTAGTATTCTTGGGAGGAAACCCGTTCCGTGTTATACGGTGTGGTCCCTTGAATTACTCTCTTTTAAAGTAAAGTTTTAAATAACTGTTTTAGTTCTCACACCAGTCACATGACTAACCTGGAGTTTATCGTTTTAACCTAAACTTTGGGTGCCCCTATTTTCCGCACGGGCAGCTAGTAGTTTTGGTTTTGCAGATTTATATTCACAGGATCCTGATTTACAGCTGGAGCGATGCTCGGAAAGCTCTGTATCCGTGTATCACTTCTAGTTGTGTTTTGTATTATTTTTCCGCTGCAATACTGTATTGTAGTCTCTGATATTTATCGAATGTAATTTATTCATTTATACTCTGTATATTCTTGTATCTGATAGTATTGTTGTAATAGCAATGAAATGTTCTTCCGTCTGCGTTCTGATTTGTCATGTTCTCAAACGATCAGGGGTTTCGAACGGTCTAGATCGGTTTAACGACTGATTCAGATCGAGCGAAATTCCCGGCCGTCACATTTGGTATCAGAGCTTTGGTTTACAGAGCTCGGGAACAAGACACATTAGAACTGAACGAAAGAATTCATCAGATATTGGATTAGCAATATCCAATTAGAATGACTCGTTGGAGATAGGATATGTAGTATCCTAGAACGAGTGTGAAGAGTATATTTTTCAAATGAAAACAATTTTGTTTTGAAATTTAAATCATTTTATACGTATTTGATTATTTATTTATTTTGAATATGGACAATCCGATATATAAAGATTTTGCATATACGCGTCATGAACATATATTCGAAGTTTTAATATATTAGATAGATATAGAATCACATTCTAGTCGCCCGGACATGATTCTGATGATGGCGCGCCATCATCAGTAATTATTTTCGTGTTTCGAAGGTCTGATATCTATATATTTCCATTAGACTGGTGTGAGAACCAAAACTAATATAGATGGATTTATATTGTTGTGAATTGGCATCAAAAAACAAGATTTTCAGTATATATATCAAAATTATGATTTTGAAACGTTAAATTCACTAATTGATTGATGTTTGTGTTGTTTGTTTATTTGTTTGATAATTTTGAACCATTTAGTCTAATTGAACCAAATATTGAATTGTATTGAAAATTGGCTGCATTTGCTTGCATATACATGTGCTTACATTGAACAGGTCATAGCAAGGAGGCTAGAGCAGAGAATAAAATTTGTTTGCCCGACAAATAGGTACATGTTTATCATAATTTACTGTTTTGTTTGGGTGATGATGATTTTATGAGCCTATTGGCTAGCCGCTTGGCTTTTTCTTTTTCTTTTTGAGATCAGAAGGCCTATATGGCAATTTCGGGATTTTCCCGTGGCTCCCGGTGCAGGGGAGGTTATGGCGAAATTTTTCGAAAATTTAGGGTGTTAGCCAAATTTTTGAAATTTTTGAAAATTCTCATAAACTGAAAAGTTGGAGAATGGAAGCGAGATCGACGTAGAGTTGATTAATCAAACCACTTTCGGCTTCGTTCCTTTTCGGGGACGAAAAGTTTTAAGTGGGGGAGATTGTAACAACCCGAAAATCTAGGCCAGTTTAAAATTTTTATTTTGGCAATTTTAGCGAATTTTCTATATTTAAAATGAATTAATTTAAATAATTTCAACGAGAAATTTATTTTGAATAGAATTCGAACGTATATATTATATACGTCGTCGTTAGAATATAAATAATTATATATAATTATAAATAGAATTGAAAATGGCGCGGTAGTTCGATAATTCGATTTCAAACTTCAATTGAATGTACCGGGTGCAAAACAATCCGGATTTTAGTAAAACCAAAAACATTAGGATCTAATTGATAATATCTTTCCAACGAATCCGACCAATCGAAATTTCATAATGGGAATCAAAAGATATGTCCAGTTGAAAATTCTGAATAGTCGCTATGGAATTCAGGCCCTTAAAAATAGACATTTTGCAAACGACCTCGGATTTCGACGAAACCACTTTTGTTGGGTCCGTGATGTCAAATTATTGCTAGATTCCAAATTTCGTAATTTTTCGAATCAATATGTGAGCGTGGAAAAGGAAAACGCGTTTGACCATTTCAGTTGATTTTAATTGACTGGAAATTGGCCATTTTTCAAACGATCTCAGAATTCGATGAAACTAGTTTTGTTAGGACCGTATCGTCAATACGAAGTTAGAAAATATTTTTCTGGAATTTTTCGAGTTCGTATGTGACCCCGATAAATTGAAATGCGCGTTCAAAATCAATATATAGAGTTATATGTTGATTTTGACGAAAACCGATCGAAACGATCAAATCAGCTTGCGATACATATCCCATTGTGTTCGAAATGGGGGTAATTAGCTATGGACCACAAGCGGTGGGCCTCGTTTAGAGGTCGTATGAAAAAGTTGCTTTTTGAAAATAAATTAATTAAATAAATTAAAAATAAAATATCTCTTTCCTCTCCCCTTAAACTCCTCCAGCCCACCCCCCCGATTCATTTCAAAACCAGAAAAGAAAAAAAACGATCGGAATCGAAGACCCCCCCCCCCCCCAGCGGCGCCCGACCACAGCGACACCTCCCCTCCTCGTTCGAACCCTGAAGCCCCAAATTCCCCTACCCTAGGCTGCCGCGATCGAAGAGGCCCCCTTCCTCCTACTGCTGACCACCAGCGAAGCCGACACCCCCCTCCTCCGAAAATCTGTAAGTTGTGCTTTCCTTTTTATTATTATCTTTTAATTTAGTTATATACTTTGTTTTATTTCCTGATATTAAAATAAATGTAAATGCATGATTTAAATTCAGTTTTTAGTTTATATATATAATTAGCATTGTAAAAATCCAATTTTTACATATACAGAGGATTAAAAACATGATTTTGATATGTGCAAAGGATTAAAAACATGATTTTGATATGTGTAGAGGATTAAAAACCTGATCTTGTATATGTAGGAAAGGAAAAGATTTGATTTTTAATATATGAAAAGCGATATTTTTTATATGTGAAATACGAGATTTTTAAATATAATCTTTAAAGTGAAAAGGGCGATAACTTTGAAAATAAAAAGATGAGATTTTTAATTAGCTAAAGATACGATTTTTAATTGTTTAAAAATATAATTTTATCGTATGTAAAGATAGAAAATATAATTTTCATATTAAATAGATAATAAAAATATAATCTTTCATATTGTAGAAGGATAAAAATATTATTTTTACATAGTGGGAACTATAAAAATATAATCTTTATAGGATAGAGAATATAAAAATATCATCTTTGTATATGTAGCGAAATAAAAATATGATTTTCATTATATATACGTTGAAATAAAGCGGTGATCTTTATAGTGATGAAATCTTTACATTTGAAAAGGTGAAATCTTTTTATATAGTAGCGGTGTAAAAATAGAATTTTTATATATTGAATAGCGAAGTAAAAAATTCGATTTTTATATATTAAAAAGCGAAGTAAAAATTCGATTTTTATATATTGAATAGCGAAGTAAAAATTCGATTTTTATATATTGAATAGTGAAGTAAAAATACCATTTTTATATATTGAATAGCAAAGTAAAAATTCAATTTTTACATATGTAGAGGATACGGGCAACGAAAGCGACAAAAGGCGAGAACGATGAAGATTTCTATCAATGAAGTGTCGTGGAATTGGGATAGCTTTGGTGATAACTTCTCACTCTTCAATTTCTTTTTCTAGTTATATATATATACTAGGATGCAGACGGTGTTTAGTAGCACCCGACACCCGTCATCCACAGACCATGGATGGCTTGTTTGTTTGATTGATGTGTTGTGAAATTTGTTTGTGAAATTGATGTGAAATAGATAATGAAATATATTAATGTGTTGAAAGGAAATAAAATAATTATATAGTTAAAAATAATTTGATCGTTAAAAATATAATTTTTAACGTGAAAGTGAATAAATAAATATTTATAAACAAATCGGCCGTTTTGTTTATATACACTGATTTGACTGATATTGATTGGGATGATAAATTTTACACATCGCCCAACTGCACAAATAAAATCTGTGATTGATTGTTTGAAACCCCACACGGGTATTGGGATAAAATACGGCATACACCAATCCCAATAATTAGTTGTATGTCGATCGATGGATCGACATGCTGTTATAAGCGTTAGATATTTATATTTGATGCTTATACAGTGTAGTGCACTTTGGATGATGGTTGATTATTTATCGTTGCTATTATATACATGTGTTGTATGGAATCCATATAATTAACTTTATATGGTAATTGATTGGGCCTTATTCCAATTTAGAAAATAAAGAAAATTATAAAATAAAGGTTCATGTGTTGACCGTACTCATCCGTTGAGATTAGTCATGTGTTGAACGAAATATTTTAACAATAAAATTTACATCTTTATCATATATAAAATTAGAAACTAACTGGAAAATAGATAAGATGAGTGGTCTCCGGGATATTAATCTGATGTTGGTTTCGGCCTTCGGGGTTAATATTCAGGGAATCGTTCTCTTACTAATTTACGGTTGGAGTCTGATTTAACATCAAACGATAGATGCCTTAATTTTCAAAAAAAATATTAAATACCAAAAATAGTCACACGTGGATAGTACTCATTCGTTGAGATTAGTCATGTGTTGACGAAAATATAGATTTACGTATTGAATGGAATAAATATTCAATTGTTGAATAGAATAACGGAATTATTGAAATTTATAAAGCCGTGTTGATTAGAGATGCGCCATTTTGACGCGAACGATATTTATATCGATTATATCCGTTTTTACAATTTGAATTGAATCGAATAGAAAATGAATTTGAATTGAATCGAATAGAAAACGAATTTGAATTGAATCGAATAGAAAACCAATTTGAATTGAATCGAATAGAAAACCAATTTGAATCGAATAGAAAACGAATTTGAATTGAATCGAATAGAAAACGAATTTGAATTGAATCGAATAGAAAACGAATTTGAATTGAATCGAATAGAAAACCAATTTGAATTGAATCGAGTAGAAAACCAATTTGAATTGAATCGAATAGAAAACGAATTTGAATTGAATCGAATAGAAAACGAATTTGAATTGAATCGAATAGAAAAGGAATTTGAATTGAATCGAATAGAAAATGAATTTGAATTGAATCGAATAGAAAACGATTTTGAATTGAATTGAATAGAAAACAAATTTGATTTGAATAGAAAACGAATTTGAATTGGATTGAATAGAAAATGAACTCAAATTGAATTGAAATTTGAATTGAATTTAAATGAATTTTAAAACGAATTTATAAGGAAAAATTCAATTTTGATTTGAATTGAAATGGAAGTTGAAACTATTTTTGAAACGAATTTCAAAACTATTTATATAATTCGTTTTAAATAGAAATCGATGAACTATATATTATATATATAATATAATAGCCTGAATAGAATGCGCCGCGCCGCGGCAGTTCGTAAATTTCGACCATTAACTTCGAACGGACATTACGGGAGATCCGACCGTCGGATTCTCCTAAAACCGGAACCGTTGGGTTCGTATCGAAAAGATCTTTCTAACGAATATTTGAAATCTAACGGTTGGATTTGGAGATACGTCCAAATCAAATTTGAAAAAGGTCGCAATAAGTGCAGTTCGATGGTCGTTGATGGAAATCGACTGTACGGGCCTTGATAAAATTATTAAAAATAGTAATAATTTGTGTAAAATCATAAGAAATGATTTGGAAAAAATTAGGATGAAAAACTCCATATTTGAAAAGATAAAAATAGATTTTTATCGAAATGAACTAGTTTTGAACTGAAATTAAAACCCATTTATTTTTAAATAAATAAATTGGATTTGAAATGGGTTTAAATAGAATTGATTCATGGGTTTATCGTGAACTGTGCTTTAAATGACACCAGTTCTTTAACCCAGGAAAAGAAGTTTTAATGAATCTGCAATTAGATTGAAATATGAATTGATAATCTAAATTATCAAATTTGGCAGATGAGCGAGAATGGAGTATCACCAGTTTTGCTCCAAAGCGATAGTTAAATCTTTAATTGGATTTGAACGTGAAATGGTAATTAATTTTACCGATAACACCATGGTGTTAGATATGGAGTATCACCAGTTTTGCTTCATGGGATGAATAGGTTGGGATTGGGAAATAAAATAAATAATTACTCCGATGTGATTCGCTAATCTCGACTAGTTTGGAAAACCATAATTTGGTTTGAAATGACATCCGAAGGAGGATTAAAGGATAAATTTTAAAGAATTTATCTTGGATAAAATTAATGGGAACCTTTCCCTAAGAATTGAAATTTAGAAACTAGCTGAAGGCTAGTTAAGAAGAATGGTTTCCTGGGTATTGATCTGATGTTGGTTTCGGCCTTCGGGGTTAATATTTGGAGGATTGCTCTCTTACTGATTTACGGTTAGTGACTAATGAATTGGAATGAGGCGTATGTTGTGTTTGTGTAACATTTGTTTTTAATATACGCGGGTTGTTCGGAAAGGCCGGGTTTATACCCATTCTGAATAATCGATTCGACGAGAAGTCGAAGATGAAGACGGTGGTCGAAGACCGGAAGTCTTCACATCGTTTGGGTGATTACTGATGATCTTGATTGGGATGTACACCCAAGATGAGGGAACCAGTTGGTGGTCGTCCAGACGTACCTGGAGATCAATGGATATGCGAGGAAAGTGCCTCCAGTTTCGTTCAGACCCAGAACGAACTCGTAAATGGATTGTGTGTCTGACATTGGATTTTTTTCTGTGTTGATTGATTTCTGTTAAATATATATCTGTTTGGCGGCGGAGAATTTATTCTCTTGCTTAACGCTCTTCTCTGAGACGTAGGAGCTTAGATGTTATATATCGATAGATATCAATCGCATGAATTGCCTGTGTGACACGCTGAGTTGCATGGATCAAGGCTTCTGTTGAAAAGCAAAGTCTTGTGGTTGATGATCAAAGCATGGCCTACGTGGCAGCTTTGTGTATAACGTGAATTCGCGAGCCTCACACCTCGGTATGAGTTAAAAACGGGATAAGGACTGCAGGGAGAGCACGACGTTTCTTTCTAGCTTTGGTGGTGTCAGTGACTTACCAGCCCTGACATTTATATACATTTCACCTATGTGGTTGTTGGATGAGACGCCTCGATTTTAGGCCTGTAAGGACCGGTAAACGTGTGTTCAGGCATAACTAATCCTCTAACGTAATTGAGGACCGGCCCTGAAGATCCAGGATTGCCTAGAGTGTGTAGTCCTGGAACATTTGCTAGAGTGTCTCGAAGCGGAGAGGAGCTTGCCCCTTGCCTCGACTCATGACGGAAATCCAATTTCCAATACGTGTATTGCGGTTTTAATTGTAGAACTAGTATGGCGACATAGTAGATGGTAGTTATGCCGCCTATGATTGATATTTATGATTGAAATTGTTTTGACACTATACACCTATAATAGTATCAAATAATGTGTTTTAAACGTATCAAGCATGCTTTGGCTGTTATAAGGGAAAACCCTATCCTCCGGCTTACGTTGCATTGTGTGATGGGACCTGGGTCTTATAATAGCTTCATTTTTCGAAAAAGCATTGCGTTGTTTATTCTATTGCACTGGTATTCTTGGGAGGAAACCCGTTCCGTGTTATACGGCGTGGTCCCTTGAATTACTCTCTTTTAAAGTAAAGTTTTAAATAACTGTTTTGGTTCTCACACCAGTCACATGACTGACCTGGAGTTTATCGTTTTAACCTAAACTCTGGGTGCCCCTATTTTCCGCACGGGCAGCTAGTAGTTTTGGTTTTGCAGATTTATATTCACAGGATCCTGATTTACAGCTGGAGCGATGCTCGGAAAGCTCTGTATCCGTGTATCACTTCTAGTTGTGTTTTGTATTATTTTTCCGCTGCAGTACTGTATTGTAATCTCTGATATTTATCGAATGTAACTTATTCATTTATACTCTGTATATTCTTGTATCTGATGGTATTGTTGTAATAGCAATGAAATGTTCTTCCGTCTGCATTCTGATTTGTCGTGTTCTCAAACGATCAGTGGTTTCGAACGGTCTAGATCGGTTTAACGACTGATTCGGATCGAGCGAAATTCCCGGCCGTCACATTTTCTGAGTTGGGATGTGACGAAATGTGTGATTTTCCAATATTTGTTTTTAATCCCAAAATACGCGAGTTATTCAGAAAGACCGGGTTTAACCCATTCTGAATAATCATCACGACGATCAAGAGTCGAAGACGGTGATTGAAGACTGAAGGTTTTTACATCGTTGGGATGATGATGAGTGGTATCTTGAATTGGGATTGGCCTTCCAAGGCAAGGTATTTGGTAATGATCGTCCAAACGCATTTGGAGATCGACGGACACGATGTTTCGCTCAGACCCAGAGCGGACTTGTAAATGGATTGTGTGTCTGACATTGTATACCTTCCTGCTGTATTTGTTGAATGCTACTGATTATATATTTCTGTTTGGTGGTGAAGGATTTATTCTTTACTTATCACCCTTCTCTAAAACGTATGAGCTTAGAGGTTATATATATATATTGGCAGATGATCAATAATATGGTAGGGTTTGACAATGTGGCATGCTAAGATGCAAATGATCAAGGCTTTGTTGAAAAGCAGGCCTTGTGGCTGATGATCAAAGCATAGCCTGTTTAGGCATAGCTTTGTGTATAACGTGACTTCGCGAGCCTCACACCCCGGTATGAGTCAAAAACGGGATTAGGATTGCAGGGAGTGCACACGTTTCTTTCTAGCTAGAGTGGTGTCAGTGACCTACCAGCCCTGACATTTTACTTATGTGGATGATGGATTTTGAGGCGCCTCGGATTTTTATAGGCCGATAGTAGTCATATTATAGGTTCAAAGGTACTGGGAAGCGTGTGTTCAGGCATAACCAATCCACTGCCGATAGGAGGGGACCGACCCTGAAGACCCAAGGGTTCACTGCGGGGGATCCTGAGGCATTTGCTAGAGTGTCTCGAATCGGAGAGGAGCTTGCCCCTAGCCTCGACTCATGATGGAAACCCAATTCCCAATACACCCTTGCGGTTTTGATTGTATAACTAGTACGGCGACATAGTATATGGTACCTATGTCGTCTAGGATTGATATTATATTTGAGTGTTTTAAATATATACATATACACACTAATGATAATATCGTTTTTACGTATCAAGCATCTTTTGACCATTATAAGAAACCCTATCCTCTGGTGTGCGTTGCATTGTGTGATGGGACCTGGGTCTTATAATGGTTTCATTTTTCTAAAAAGCATTACGTTATTTGACGATTTACTTTAATTATGCACTGGCAATCCAATGGAGTAAACCCGTTCCGCGTTAGCGGCGTGGTCCTATGATTAGCCTACTTATTAGATAAGTTAAGCATAGAATTCTCACACCAGTCCCACGACTGACCTATAGTTTGTTTCACTTTGCAAACTCGGGTGCCCTCTTTCCACACGGGCAGTCGAGTAGCTTTTTGCAGATATAGTTAAGCAGGATCCTGGATTGAAGTCTGAAGATGGGTCCAGAATATTGATGGCCTTTCGCTGAGATTAGTTCATCTGCAATGTATTTAATTTATTTTAAATGTATCTTCCGCTGTATTATTTATCGACGTACTCTGATATATTCTATACTCTGATGTAACATTTATTATTGATATTATAAAAGTCTGTGTTGTTCTGATGTGTTGTATGCCCAAAGTTAACGTACGTGGGTTTTGAACGGTCTTAATCGATCGATTGGGGTCAGGCGAAATCCGGGTCGTTACAGCTGGTATCAGGGCCAGGTTAGCTCAAATCTTTGGGGTACAACTCATTAGAACTAAACAGAAGACTCATCAGAGGTTGGATTAGTAATATCCAATAGGAATACTCATTAGAGATAGGATCAGTAGTATCCTAGAATGAGAATACTCATTAGAGATGGGGTTAGCAACGCACCAGAATGAGTCAGAGTGAAGAAAATTCATAATTAACGTACTTGTTATTATTTATATAATTCGATTTTAGAAAATATGATTTTGTATATATAAAAGTTATATATTTTTGAAAATTTAATCAACTAATTGATTGATGATTGTGTTGTGTGAATATGAATTCTACTAATAAAATGATTAAACAATTAAAGAATGAAAATTAAATTAGTTAAATAAACAAATTTAGCTTCATTTCCTTTTCGAGGACGAAAAGATTTTAAGTGGGGGAGATGGTAACAACCCGCAAATTCTGAACCAATTTAAAATTTTTATTTTAAATTTTTTTAATGAATTTTTAAAAATATAAAGTGATTTATTTTAAATAATAATGGCTAGAATTTATTTTAAATGAAGTTAGAACGAATAAATTTAATTTAAATATAAAAGGAATTAGAAATAGCGCGGTAGTTTTAAAATTTGATTTCAAACTTTAACTGAATGTACAGGATGTAAGATTTAACAAATTTTAGTGAAACCAAAAATATTAGAATCTATTTAAAAATATCTTTCTAATGAATCTGAAAAATTGAAATTTCATAGCGGAAATCAAAAGTTATGGCCAATTCAATTTTTAGAAAGGTCGTTGTAGAATTTATATATATATATATATTATATATGGCCCAAAAGGCTACTTTTCACATATTTAGGAATTTCGACTCGAAATCACTTCCATTGAGTTCGGAATGACGTTTCTGCATTGAAAAACAGTAAACACTTATATATTTTGAGTTTCGGAATTTATTTGTTTAAAAATGTATTTTTAATATTAAATATATTGGCCTTAAAAATAGTCATTTTTCAAACGACCTCCCTTTTTGATGAAACCACTTTTGTTGGAACCGGAATGTCAAATTATTGCTAGATTTCAATTTTTAGAATTTTTCGAATTAATATGTGAGCGTGGCAAAAGAAAATGTGTTTTGACTATTTCAATTAAATTTAAACGCCTTAAAAATAGCCATTTTTCAAACAGTCTCAGAATTCGACGAAAATAATTTTGTTGGATTCGTATCGTCATAAGAAAGCTAAAAATATTTTTTTTTAGAATTTTCTGAGGTCGTATGTGGCCCCGACATATTTTAATGTTCGGGCAGTATTTAATTAATTAATTTTTAATGGAATTTTAAATAAAATATACACAAATTTCGGAATTGGGTCCCGAGACCTGTCCCATTGCGTTCAGAAGGTGTCAAAACCTTAAGAACGACAGTAAGCAGGCCCAAATCAGAGAAAGTCCGAAAATCCACCTTTTAAGCACATTTTTCGAGATTAAATAATAAAATAATATTAAATCCGAAACCCTAATTCATGGCCAGCCGCCGCCTTTCATTCGAAGGCCAGAAATTTCCCAACTTGAAACAATAATATCTCTCAATCCATTCAACGAAAATCGACATATGATATACCAAATCGAAGCTCTTCGAGAGACCTTTCCATCCATACGGTTAAGATCGGGTTTTGATTCATGGATTTCGCGAATTCTCAGCCAAAAGGCCGCGCGTTCGTGGTCGGATTTCGGGGTGGTGGGACCACCGAGTTCGGCGGGCTTCAGGGCGGAGGAGGTCTTGGCCGAGGCGGTTCGTGTGGCGGTGTTTGATCGGCGGTCGGGCGATCCTAGGGGGGGCGCGCAGAAGGGGGTTGGAGGACGAAAGTGGGTTCGGCGATGCGTCGCGTGAAGAGGAAGAAGAAGGTCCGTCTTTTTTTTTATATTATTTTATTAATTTAATATTTAATTTATGCGATATTTAAAAATTAATATCTCTTTCATACGAGGTCCGATTGACGAACCGTAAGTTGCGTTGGACTCGTCTTTTCGAGATCTTCGCGATGGCGCAGACCAGAACTGATTCTGAGACAGTCAAATTTTCAGCAAAAATCAATGTGAGATTCTTTATTTAAAATTGATAATAAATTAAATTATTTAAATTGCGATGTAATATATTTATGATTACGTTTCAGATCTGTTAGGTATTGGTAATGGTTGATTCTGTGTTTTTATTGAATAGTATAGATCCATGTGATTGTCACTTATTCTATGTTATAACCTTGTTTAGATTTGAATTGATTTACTTGTCAATTCAAAATAAAAGAATATGGTTGTCACCATTTATATATCATCACCTTATTTAGATTTGAGTTGATCAAATTTTCAATTCAAAAGAATAAAAATATTTTATTTTGTTTGCATCCCTCGATGCGAACAAAATTACAAAAAGAATAAAAAGATTATATTTTGTTTGCATTCCTCGATGCGAACAAAATGTTTAAAAATAAAAGAGAATTATACTTTGTTTGCATCCCTTAACGCGAACAAAGTGTTAGAATAAAGATTGAAAAAAAAAACTTATATTTTTGTTTGTGTTCTTAAAACACAAATAAAACTTGAAAGTAAAACTTACTTTTTTTATTTATATTTTATAATGTAAATATCACTTAAAAGTAAAACTTACTTTTTATTTACGTTTTATAATGTAAATATCACTTGAAAACAAAACTAATTTTTTTTTTACATTTTATAATGTAAATATGACTTGAAACTAAAATTTACTCTTTAAATTGTAAATATAACTTGGGAACAAAACTTATATTTTTATTTGTGTTCTCAAAAACAAAAATATGACTTGAAACTAAAATTTACCTTTTTATTTACATTTCATAATGTAAATATAACTTGAGAATAAAATTTACTTTTTTATTTATATTATATAATGTAATAATAAAACTTGCTTTCTTTGTTTTGCATTTACAATGCAAACAAACCTTTCAAAACAAAATTTACCTTTTTGTTCTTTTATTTGCATTTTCAAATGCAAATATACTTTGAAATAAAAATTGTCCTTTTATTTGCATTTTCAAATGTAAATATACATTGGAATTCAAGTTTATTCTTTATTTGCATTTACTTGTTCTTTTTGCATTGGAATTCAAGTTTACATTGGAATTCAAGTTTACATTGGAATTCAAGTTTATTCAAATGTAAAATTGTTCTTTTTGCATTTACCAATGCAAAATGTATATTGAAACAAATTATTCATTTGCATTCACCAATGCAAATACAAACATATATTGAAAATAAAGTTTATTTCTTTGTTTGCATTTATCAATATATATGCATTGAAAATTAAGGTTTATTCTTTTATTTGCATTTATCAATGCAAATATTCAATGAAACTATAATCTATTTTCTTTAATTAAAATTACCAACACAAATGTACACACGTTTATACATTTAATAGAATTTGTTTAAATTATGCTTTGAAAATAAATTTTGTTCTCTTATTTACATTCACTAATGTAAATATAATTTATAAACAAAACTATTCTTTGTTTGCTTTCACAAATGTAAATGCTCATTTAAATAAAATTTGTTTCTTTTATTTACATTCAATAATGTAAATACACTTTGTAAATGAGGTTCCTTTTTACATTCACTCAAATATACTTTTAAATAAAAATAAAGTCACATTGGTTATCTGCATTCCTTGTTGCAAACAAAACCTTAAAAATAAAGTTCATCTTTGTCTGCAATTCATTAATGCAAACAAACCATCAGATTTGAAATTATATTCTTGATTTATAATTTTGATATGAATAAAGATTTGTTTGAAATAAAGGGTAGAATCTAAAAGTTACATTTTAATAACTAAACATCTACATTTTTATCATTAGAGTAAAATAGACAAAAACACTCATATTGTCTAAATTAAAAGAATGAAACAAAATATAGCTTTGGCCTATTTTATTAGAAATGAAACACAAATTATTCATTTTTGTGAATTTATAATAGTTAAAACCAATCATTCATTTTTGTTAATTTACATTAGTTAAAAATAATTATTCATTATAGTCAATTTATACTAGTTAAACCAAATTTTACATTTTATCAGAAATATTCATTTTTGTCAAAATGAATTAGTTGAAGCAATTTATATATATATATATATATGTATATGTATGTATGTATGGAAAGATATATACGTGTCAAGATAGGTTAGTTAAATCGGAATATTTATCATTTTGCCTCATTAGAATTGCCAAAACAAAATAACCATTTTTGTTTAGAGTTTAAATTAGAAAAATAGAAATTGTCAATAGGGACAAAGTTATTATGCTTATTCATTCATTACAATAGAGATATTTGCTTGTCATCATTATATGTACTGTGTATTACACTTCCATTCACAAGTTACCCGACTTGTGTATGTGATTGGGACGATAATTTTCACACATCGCCCAAGTGCACAAATTAGTTTATTATTTGTTTGTTGGTTGAAATCCCACACGGGTGTTGGGATGAAAATTTATATACACTAATCCCAATATTTAATTGTTTTTTGATCGTTAGATCGACAGGCTGTGATGAGCGTTATTAGTTAATTTTAACGCTTACACAGTGGAATTTACACTTTGGATGTAAATGGATGATTTGATGATGTGTGTGGAATCCATGTAACCCAAATTAGATGGTAAATGTTTGAGTCACATTTCGATTCAGGTGTTCTTTTAAATAAGAATATTTTTACATTAGAAATCCTTTTTATATAATATATATATATATATATATATATATTCAAAATATAGATTGTTAATTAAGTATATGTTAAAACAAGGAATATTTGTAAAGGATAAAGAATTTGTAATATAAAGAATACCTTTCATTTAGAGTTTTTATATAAAGAATATTTTTATGATTATTTTAAAATATGTTTTTAAAAGATTACTAGCACTTGCAATCATATTTTGTGATATGAAATAAATTGAGATGTGAAGTGGATTTATCGTGGACGGTGTTTTTAAACGACATTTGTCCTTTAATCCAATTTACGTTGAAATTATTATTTGGAATTTATAAATCTATTTTATAGATTTAAAAAGGCATTTTCTAAAACCAAGTTTTTCCAATTTAATATATTAAATAGGAATTAAGTGGAAATTCAATTGGTAATAATCGAAATGGGCTTCTGTAAAAGAAGACCGATATTATATATGGAATTTAAGGGGCTTTGCCGTTATTCCATTTATATTATTAGTCCGATACAGAAATCTATATCGATCACGTATTGATTTGAAATCTGTGGAATTCCATATTTTGGAAATTGATTTATAGATTTTATTTTAAATGTTTATCTTTGATAAAATTAATGAGAATCTTTTAAATTGAATATCTTATTAAAAGAATATTCTGAGTTGGGATGTGATGAAATGTGTGATTTTCCAATATATTTTTTTAATCCCAAAATACGCGAGTTATTCAGAAAGACCGGGTTTAACCCATTCTGAATAATCATCACGACGATCAAGAGTCAAAGACGAAGACGGTGATTGAAGACCGAAGGTTTTCACATCGTTGGGATGATGATGACTGGTATCTTGAATTGGGATTGGCCTTCCAAGGCAAGGTATTTGGTAATGATCATCCAAACGCATTTGGAGATCGACGGACACGATGTTTCACTCAGACCCAGAGCGGACTTGTAAATGGATTGTGTGTCTGACATTGTATTCATTCCTGCTGTATTTGTTGAACGCTACTGATTATATATTTCTGTTTGGTGGTGAAGGATTTATTCTTTACTTATCACCCTTCTCTAAAACGTATGAGCTTAGAGGTTATATATATATTGGTAGATGATCAATAATATGGTAGGGTCTGACAATGTGGCATGCTAAGATGCAAATGATCAAGGCTTTGTTGAAAAGCAGGCCTTGTGGCTGATGATCAAAGCCTAGCCTGTTTAGGCATTGCTTTGTGTATAACGTGACTTTGCGAGCCTCACACCCTGGTATGAGTCAAAAACGGGATTAGGACTGCAGGGAGTGCACACGTTTCTTTCTAGCTAGAGTGGTGTCAGTGACCTACTAGCCCTGACATTTTACTTATGTGGATGATGGATTTTGAGGCGCCTCGGATTTTTATAGGCCGATAGTGGTCATATTATAGGTTCACAGGAACCAGGAAGCGTGTGTTCAGGCATAACCAATCCACTGCTGATAGGCGGGGACCGGCCCTGAAGATCCAAGGGTTCACTGCGGGGGATCCTGAGGCATTTGCTAGAGTGTCTCGAATTGGAGAGGAGCTTGCCCCTAGCCTCGACTCATGATGGAAACCCAATTCTCAATACGCCCTTGCGGTTTTGATTGTATAACTAGTATGGCGACATAGTATATGGTACCTATGCCGTCTAGGAATGATATTATATTTGAATGTTTTAAATATATACATATACACACTTATAATAATATCGTTTTCACGTATCAAGCATCTTTTGACCATTATAAGGTAAAACCCTATCCTCTGGTGTGCGTTGCATTGTGTGATGGGACCTGGGTCTTATAATGGTTTCATTTTTCTAAAAAGCATTACGTTATTTGACGATTTACTTTAATTATGCACTGGCAATCCGATGGAGTAAACTCGTTCCGCGTTAGCGGTGTGGTACTGTGATTAGCCTACTTATTAGATAAGTTAAGCATAGAATTCTCACACCAGTCCCACGACTGACCTGTAGTTTGTTTCACTTTGCAAACTCGGGTGCCCTCTTTCCACACGGGCAGTCGAGTAGCTTTTTGCAGATATAGTTAAGCAGGATCCTGGATTGAAGTCTGAAGCTGGGTCCAGAATATTGATGGCCTTTCGCTGAGATTAGTTCCGCTGCAATGTATTTAATTTATTTTAAATGTATCTTCCGCTGTATTATTTATCGACGTACTCTGATATATTCTATACTCTGATGTAAAATTTATTATTGATATTATAAAAGTCTGTGTTGTTCTGATGTGTTGTATGCCCAAAGTTAACGTGCGCGGGTTTTGAACGGTCTTAATCGATCTTGCGATCGATTGGGGTCGGGCGAAATCCGGGTCGTTACAACATGCTTAAGCTTGCAAATATAAACTTCCCTGTCTTTCTTGTTGTTTGGCTCCATGTCATGTACACCATGTTGCTTCGACCTTTGTATATATAACCATGCATTTACACCCATGTATATTGTCCCATTTTGGTATGTGTGTATTCATGTCATATTGTTGCGAATTGCCTCGACCATGTATATTTGAAGCTGTGTATATGCTTACTTGAACCATGCAGTTGTATGAGTTGGTTCTGACCACGTTAGACCGACCAATGCTTGAATTTGCTCGCACGATTTTTACTGGGTCGAGCTTGGTCTAATGGATGCTACTCAGTTGTCCGTAAAAGAAAATACGTACGTGAGCCATGTCATTGTTCACATGCCACTGTGTATGTATCACCATATACATACATATGTGTATATATACATGTGTTTGTATTTGTTGCTTGAGTGTTCATGGATACGTGCAGCATGAAAATGTTGTCAAGTTTCACCTGAAACATCATATTCGATATATTTGTCCTTTCTGACCATATTGCCCCTACACAGAAAATATGTGTATGTACATACACATGTATAGTGCACGTGTAGTGTGTGTATATATATATATATATATATGTGTGTGTGTGTGTGTGAGAGAGAGAGTACTAGGAATACTGTCTACCTTGTGGTATTTACAGTGTATCACTGTGAATATCACAAGCTGTTTAGACACAGATGGATGTCCATATAAATCAGATCAAGTCATGAAATATGATGAGAAACACACCAAAATTCCAAGGCAAATAAATTTTAAAAACAAAATTATATTTGCTAGAATAATGCATTATAGAAGGCAGTTACACAACTCAAGAAAGAAGAACAATAGTATGAGAAAGTATCTTGCCAAAATAAAAACTGTGTGATCAATTAGATGTAGCAGGACAAAAAGTTCCAAAATTTGAATAAGTATTGACCATTTTACATGGTCTTAGCAATGAATATGAGGCTTTAGAGACAATAATCTCATCATAAAGAATCACACCACCTTTGGATGAAGTACATTCAATTTTACTATCACATAAAGCCAGACTTGACAGCAAGAAGCCTCAAGAAAGTGAATTAAATATCAACTATGCTAATAGTAATAAAAACAAAGACTCAAGAACCAACTTTCAACCACAAAGAGGTAGTTTCAGTGGAAGTCAAAAGAAAGATGCAGAAATAACAACGATAATAATAGACCCAAGTGTCAAATTTGTGAAAGAATTGGTCATACTGCATTTAAATGCTTTTTATGGTTCAATCTGAGTTTTACACCCAATCAAAACTCAAATAATCAAACGTCTGAAAATCCAAGTGCCAACGTGGCTAATGTGCGTCAAGAACAAGGTGTACAAAGTGACAACAAATCAGGAAATCAAGCAGACATAGCTAGAGAAGAAATAATAAATGATGAATGATGGTACCCTGATTCTGGAGCTACAAATCATTTAACTAATAATTTTGACAACCTAAACATAGGTTGCAAGGAGTACAGAGGTAATCAGACTATATCCATGGGAAATGGTAAGCCTATCATCATTACTCATACTAGTAGTGGTAATTTGCATGGAAATAATCAATTGATTTTAAATAAATTGTGAGAGTTCCTGACATCAGAAAAAATATTTCAAGTGTGTCCCAATTTGCCAAGTATAATCATGTATATTTTGAGTTTATCCTAAATATTGTTTGGTTTGGGCCATACTTACTAGAAATATTTTATTGTAGGGCAATGAAGTAAAGGGACCATACTGCTTCACTCAAAACACGAACTACAGAAATGCTGAAAACAAACTGATGTGTAAATGATGTGGAAAAGGAAAAAAATCTTTTCAATCTTTGGCTCAAGAAACTTGGTCAACCCAGTACTAGTATTGTAAAACAAGTTCTAGTAGAAAACAATATCAAGTTTGATGATATTTATTTACCATACATATTCACATATTGTCAAATGGGCAAAAGCCAGAATTTACCTTTTATTGATTCCGGCACTGAATATACAGAACCCCTGAGTTTAGTTGCCACTAATTTATGGGTCCTGCACCAATTGATTCAAATTACGGTTATAAGTGCTATGTATCATTTGTAGATGGTTTCAACAGATATACATGGATTTACTTCATGAAATCTAAATTTGAAACTTACAATACTATTATTCACTTTATTACATAGGCTGAAAAGTAAACCAATTCCTTAGTTAAAATCATTTAATCTGATGGTAGTACTGAGTACAAACCTCTGAAAGACTATTTTATTAAGAAAGGAATAGTTCATAGGACAATTATACTTCAGAGAAGAATGGTCTTGTAGAGAGAAAACAAAGACATATTGTTGAATTTGGTTTAATCCTATCAGCTCAAGCCAGAACTTCATTAAAATTCTAGCCTGAATCATTTAGTACAACAGTCTATTTAATAAATAGATTGCCAACTAAAGTGTTAAAAGGAATTAGTCCACAAGAAAAGTTAGTAGGTGTAAAACCATATTACAGTTATTTAAAAACTTTTGGATGTTTGTGTTGTCCATATCTTAGACCATACAACAAACATAAATTAGAGTTTAGATCAAAACCATGTACTTTTATAGGTTACGCTCAAAATCAAAAAGTGTATAAATGCTTAGATGTTAACAGAAGGATATTTATTAGTAGACATGTTGTGTTCAATGAAAAAAATCTTTCCATACAAATCTGAGAATATTCAAAATTCAAATAAAATATATAATGCAAATATTTCTATACCATCATTACCTGTATATGCAGATAAATTAAGTATAGGTGACACTGCAAGAGCTCATGAAGAAACAACACCACAGCTTGGTGATATTGTTCAATCATCAAGTCAAGATAGTGAACACCTATCACATAGAGAGAAGAGCAAACTGTAAGTCATCAAGAGGAAGAAGAAACAATCACTAATGATCAAAGTGAGGATAGAAAACCTGTGCTTCATCCTGAAGCAACATCCACTCACCCAGTGATTACAAGAGCAAAAAGAGGGACTTTTAAACCCATGTTATACAATGCTGTTATCAAAGTTGATGAACTAGTCAACTATGATCAAGCCAAAACTGATGCCAACTGGAGGACAGCAATGGATGCTGAGTATCATGCACTTACGCAAATATAATGTGGGAGTTAGTTAAACCACTAAAGAATAAAAACATCATTGGATGCAAGTGGACATATATAGTCAAGAGAAAACTATAGACAGATATAAAGCCAGATTTGTGGCAAAGGGTTTTTCTCAGCAATAAGACTTTGACTATAAAGAGACATTTTCTCCAGTCATCAAGCCGTCAACAATTAGAGTTGTATTAACTATTGCTATTAGCGGAGGACGGAAATTGAGACAACTAGATGTTACAATGCCTTCTTAAATGGCATATTAAAAAAAGATGTCTATATGGATCAACCCCACGGTTACAGTACTCGATCAAATTATGTGTGCAAGCTTAAGAAAGCCATTTATGGACTTAAGAAGGCACCCAAAGTATGGTTTGACAAATTGAGAAACACATTACATACAATGAATTTTCAATCTACCAAATCAGATAACTCATTGTTTATTAAGATTAATAAAAATTCTTCTATATGCATTCTAATTTATGTTGATGATCTTATCATTACAGGAAGTAATGCTGATGAAATCAATGAGATTGTCAAACAGTTGGATAAACAATTATTTGTGAAAGATCTTGGATAGTTAAACTACTTCCTGGGTTTTGAAATTAATACAAAATCATCAACCGAAATAGTGCTCTCTCAAAGAAAATATATAACTGAATTACTTGCAAAGACACAAATGTGTGATGCAAGCGGTCAACCAACACCTATGATAAGCAGTCAACACTACTCTAGATACAGGGGAGAACCTGCATATAATGCAAAATAATATAGAAGTGTAGTTGGTGCTTTATAGTACGCAACTATCACTAGACTAGATATTGTGTTCAGTGTTAACAAGGTTTGTCAATTTATGCAGGCACCATTGGACATACATTAGAAGGTAGTCAAAAGAATCTCAAGATATTTGAAAGCTACAATAAACTATGGACTGTCAATCAAAGCCAGCAACAGTTTTAACATAACGGGATTTACAGTGTTGATTGCGCCTCAAACCCAGATTATAGAAAGTCAACAACTGATTATTGTATCTGTATTGGACATAACATAGTTTCATGGAGCTCAAAGAAATAGTCAAGTATATCAAGATCTAGCACGGAGGCAGAATACCGTAGCATAGCTAATGCAACTGCCGAAATAATGTGGTTAAATTCACTGTTATTTGAACTTAATATACATGTGAGCAAATCGATATTATGGTGTGACAACTTGAGTGTCGTTTACATGTATCAAACCCTATTCTACGTGCAAGGACCAAATACATTGAAATCGATCAATATTTTGTAACAAAACAAGTGCAGAAGGGGGAACCTAAAGTTAAACATGTATGTGCAACTTACCAAAGAGCTGATACTCTCACTAAAGCCCTATCATTCCAGAATTTCTCAAGGTTCAGAATAGATCTAAGAATAATCGAAACCCTAGATGCACTAATCAAGATAGATTCATCGAAGATAGACATGGCTCACAATCGTCTTCAAAGCAGAAAAAGGAAGAAAGCATTCAAGCAAACCCTCACAAATCTGAAAATAAAAATTATTAGTATATGAAGAAACCAGCTCAAATCACTAACTTGAAGACAAATCAATATATAGAAGAAGTAGATAGAGATGTTTCATTTGAAGAAATCGCATTTAACAGAAGAAAGAGGGAAAATCGCAACACAGTAGAAGCCATGAAGAAACCCTAATATCGATTTGAAGGGGGGAAATAAAGTGTGAAGATATGCGGCTCTGAAGGACTGAAGGGTTACGTTTTAACATAACAGGATATCAGGTTAATATGTCCAAACCCAAATACATATCAACCCGAACTCATTTCTCTTTTATATTGTAACTGCGCCAAAGCCCATTACCTCTTTTTGTTACAGTTGCTTTAGCTGTATAAATACAGCACTTTATCACTTAATGTGTTCATTCAAAACAATTTTCATTTTTTGTTTCTCTGAAATAAAATCACCTTCTCCAAACTACTGTATTTTGAAAATAATTCTGCATCATTAAAGAAGATCAGTTTCTCTTTTGGCTTGGCGGATACTATCCGCTACTGCATACTACACGCATATCCAAAGAAATTCCAATATGTTTCAAACAACTAGGAGGTACAACAAAGCCAACGATTTCTCGTTCACATTCTTATAATAAGTTTGTGCAGCATTATCATTCCCATATGTTAGTTTAACATTTTGTAGTATCATTCCTTTGTATGGATTCTTCAGACATTCCAACTTAACTACAGTTTTTTATGCTAATGAACCTTGTATGTCACTAAACACCACATTGTTGATTCTAATTCCTGAATCTTGATTTGGACAGTTCAGATGGTCACGGCAGTAGTTTTGATAAACTATAATAGGATTTTTTTGTGCACTCTTCATCAAAACATTCTGAAACACAACTTCTGTAACAAAACCAGCATTAGGTTTTCCCTATATCTTAATCCTAACTCCATTCCGCGTCTTTGTAAAAACAACAGATTTTACCGTGGCATTCTATACCGTATCCTCCTGCGGCGACTCTCCCAAACTCCCAATGCTTATTCCATGTCTAGGCCTACAGTTAGCTTCTCTGATCCAAATATTAGAAGTGCCTTCGCCAATGGATATGCAATCATCTCCCGTCTGTATATTCGAATCGAGTACTGTCACATTACTTGATTCTAAACGTGAATTCCATTAGTTTTCGAATTGTTTCTAGGTCCCTTAATACATGCTCCTTGTACTGCAACATAACAACTTGCATATATTCCCATGTGAAACATTTCACTGTAACCGTGTTATGTTGCTGATCATTATGTTGCTCGATAACCTCGATTTTTATGGACTGCATGGCATATTATATCTCGGATTATGTAAGTGTTCGGTAACTCAGGAGCTGCGAAAAAGAAGAAGAAGCTTACTGTGGCAATGGCACTAGCAGGGCAGTTTTTGTTAGAATCCTTACACTCCCATAATGACTGGCCTTCAGCATCGCGTGTTCCTCCTAGAATGGACAGACCTTTCCCATACTTAAACTTAATCCAGTTTTCATCATGGCTAGAGCTTGTAGGATCGAGTAGCATTCCTAGAATGTGTATCGTCATTGCATTGTTGTTGCATGGACCTAGAAGAAAGCCCGAGTGAATGTTAAAATCTGAAGGGAGTGATTGTATTGGTTGCAGAAATGTTGAGGAATTGATAAAAAAAGTTGCATAGAATTTTATTGATGTTGAATAATTGTTACACAATGTATTACACCGTATTTATAGATAAATATGGACAAGATATAATAATTGGGCTGAGAGACTAAAGCCCATACACAAGTCCATGTAACAATGTAATAAGAGGAATTATAATAAACGACTACTCTCTCTATCTTATTCTATCAGTTGCCTTATTTCTTATTTCCCCTTTTCAAACCTAGGGTTAGGGTTTTGACCCTAGGTTTGTATCTGAATGGCGATTGAGAGCTTCCGATTGGATGAAATTCCACTTTCTTCTTGGATCGAAGTAGACTCTTATCAACGTTGTCTTGTTGTTAGGCTTATGATAGATCATTGTTGGAGTCGAAGCTTCATGAGATAAGACAATGGATATGCTTCAATGAGACGACCCGAAATCCCGTTCTCACGGAAACAAGGGTTATCTTTGGAATATAACACAGAAACAGATAATAGCAGAACAAAATTAAATAAATACACCAGATAATGAACAATAGAATATATTGGATAAAAGTAATCATCAGAGTTACACAGTATACAGGATCTTACTTAGTACAAATACAGTTCAGCTATACATAAATGTCTACAGCGGAAATAAACAAAATATGTACAATAGGAGCTGAACAGCATAAAAAGAGATAAATAATAGAATCCATCTTCAGCTCCAGCTATCCAGAAAGAACCAGCTAAACCTGAATACAAGGCTGCCCGTGCAGAAAAAGGGGCACCCGAGTTTGAGAGTGAAACAAAGTACGAGTCAGTCATGGGACTGGTATGAGAAATCCATTCAACACATATATAATATGGCTAATCACAGGACCTCGCCACTTTCGTGGAACGGGTTTTCTCCATGGGATTGCCAGTGCTTTAAAACAAATCTTTCTTTTAAACATCGATATGCTTTTTATAAAACTGAAGTCGTTATAAGACTCAGTTCCCATCACACAATGCAACGCAAACCGGAGGATAGAGTTTTTACCTTATAACGGCCAAATATGCTTGATACGAATAAAACAAAGGCATTTGATATTATTGCTAGTGTTTATATGTTTCAAAAACAATTTCAAATCATAACTATCAATCATAGACGACATGAGCGTCCCATGCCACTATGTCGCCAAATATATATATATATATATACAATCGAAATCGCACGATGTCGTATTTGGAAATTGGATTTCCGTCATGAACCAAGGCAAAAGATAGTCCTTACCGAATTCGAGACGCTCTAGCCCGCCCCTCAGGACCCAGACTCAGGTGGGCCCTTGGATCGTCAGGGCCGGTCCACCGATGTGGATTAAAATTCCTGAACACTGCGTTTCCCCACCCTTTGGGGTGTAAATGAGCCAACGAATGACTCCATCGGACCCGAATTGCCCGATCAAACCGAGGCGCCTCGCAACAGCAACAACCACATAGGTGAAAAGTATATAAATGTCAGGGCTGGTAGGTCACTGACACCACCCTAGCTAGAAAGAAACGCATGCCCTCCCTGAGGTCCTTCTCCCATTTTAGGTTCATACCGGGGTGTGAGGCTCGCGAATTCACGTTATACACAAAGCTACGCCACACAGGCGGTGCTTTGATCATCACCACAAGACTTTGCTTTTCAACAGAAGCCATGATCACTGCATCTTAGCATGCCACACAGGCAATTCATGCCATGCGACTGATGTCCATCGATATACAACCTCTGAGCTCGTGCGTCTCATAGAAGGGCGTTAAGCAAAAGAATAAATTCTCCGCCGCCAAACAGATGTATATTAACAGAAATCAATCAACACAGAATAAACTCCAATGTCAGACACACAGTCCATTTACAAGTCCGTTCTGGGTCTGAACGAAACCGGAGGCACTAAATACCTCGCAAACCTATCGATCACCACGTACGTCTGGACAATCACCACTCATTATCCATATTTCGGGATGCCTCCCAATCAGGACCTCGGTTACCATCCAAACGAGGTGAAGATCTCCGGTCTTCGACCATCGTCTTCATCTTCGACTTTCAATCGTCGGTCAATTATTTGAAATGAGAATTAACTCGGCTTTTTCAAATAGTTCACGAATATTTAGAATTTCAAATCAATTTATTTCAATGGTTAAATTATTCGACAACACCAATTGTGTTCTTTAATGTAATTTTCACACCAAACACATTCAACCATCAAAAGCCACATAAATCGAGCGAATTCAGTTTATTTCCATTCCATATCGCTTATGATATTTTATAACTATTTATCGCTATTTTTATTTATTTTAAAATAGCTAATTTATTCAAAACGACGCTTCGGGCCATAAAGCGGCCGTGGCGCTGTTTTTCTTCAGATTTGATTTACACATATCTGAAAATCTAACCGTTGGATTTTCACAAAATTTATATCATTAGAAAGGTCTTTTCAAAACGAATCCAACGGTTCCAGTTTCAGGAAAATCCGACGGTCGGATCTCCCGGTACAATCGTTTGAAGTTTCGATTTCAAAATACGAACTGCACCGTCGTTATTCGATTAAATATATTATTATATATATATATATATATATATATAAATATAATCGCTTCTGGCGCTGTTTTTCTTCAGATTTGAATTAAACATTCCAGACAATCCAACCGTTGGATTTTTACAAAGTTGGTGCCGTTGGGAAGATATTTCCAAGGCGAACCCGACGGTTGCGGTTTCGGGAAAATCCAATGGTCGGATTCCCCGTACTAGTTGTTTGAAATCACGGTTTCAAAATACGAACTGCACGGCTTCGTTTCGTTTTCATTTTATTTATATTTATATAGTTATATAAATATAGTTCATTCAACAATTTCAATATCGTTTTTACTTCAAATATTTCACTAACGCCTTAAAATTTTGGAAAATTTCGCCATAACCTCCCCTGCACCGGGAGCATCGGGAAATCGCAAATAGCTTTCCTGGTCCTTCTAATCTCAAAAAGAAAAAGAAAAAGCCAAGCGGCTAGCCAACAGGCTCATAAAATCATCACCCAAACAAAACAGTAAATGTGTACCTATTTGTCGGGCACAAAATTTTATTCCTCTTCTCTAGCCCCTTTGCTATAACATGTTCAATGAATATGCATGTACATATATATACAGTTCTTATCATTTATCATTTTCTATTCAATTTCATATTTGATTTCTATTTGGTTTAAAAACATCATTCATTCTAATGTTACATACATAGGTGCAAATCATTTCATTTGCTAATTAATGAATATTTCAACTCATATATGTTTATTTTGAACAAGTGGCTATTTTTAACACTTCACATTTCAACGATTCATGCATACAATAAAAATGTGATTTTTATTGTAAAACAATTCATTTCAAAACACTATTTTTCTATATAGTTCGTATAGGTGACAAAAATAGGATTTTTATCATAAAACAATTTCTTTTAAAACGAGATTATTTTACACAGTTCATATA
Source organism: Allium sativum (assembly GCA_030737875.1). Classification (NCBI taxonomy): domain Eukaryota; kingdom Viridiplantae; phylum Streptophyta; class Magnoliopsida; order Asparagales; family Amaryllidaceae; genus Allium; species Allium sativum. The sequence goes on from CM060918.1 coordinate 280,402,688, forward strand.
GTCGATAAAAGGTGATTCTTTTTATTATCAAACAATTTATTTCAAAATATGAATACCATTCAACACATGAATTTCAAATCAACGAATGAATATCGATTCAACACATGAAGGTTTTCTATAGTTTCTATATATAGATAGAAATGTGATTTTTATATTTAAAACGCGAATACCATTCAACACATGAATTTCTAATCAACGAATGAATATCAATTCAACACATGAAGGTTTTCTATTCAATGAATAAATATAGTTTAAGCAAACGAAAATAATTCAAACACACGAATATTATTCAAAATTTCGGCAGCATAACGGCAGGGTAGTTAAAACCGGGACCGTCCCTAGTACGGCTCCTTGCTCTACCTTAAAACCTCGCGGTTTTTGACAATGGGGATCATGCATCTAGTTTGCACGCAGGCGACATGTATATATTTATTTCATTTCCACAAACTAATCCTATGTGGTTTCAACCAAATATTTCTCAACCACAAACGGGTATTTTTCAACCTCAATCAATCAATATCAACCACAAACAATCCCAAACAATCATTCATTATCAATCAATTTTCACAACAATTTCAATCAATAAATATCGTTCATGGTTTGTGGACGAGGGGCGTATATATATATATATATAGCAATTCACTTTTATTTCAACACACATATATATATATATATAGCTAGAAAAAGAAATTGAAGAGTGAGAAATTCTCACCGAATAGCTAATTCAATCCCACGACTCTTCTTTGCATAAATCTTCACCGTTCTCGCTTTTTGTTGCTTTCGTTGCCCGTATTCACTACATATGTAAAGATCGGATTTTTACTTCGAAGTCCAATATATAAAAAATCATATTTTTATTATGCTATTCAATATATAAAAATAGAATTCTTACTTCGATGCTCAATATATAAAAATCATATTTTTATTATGCTATTCAATATATAAAAATCATATTTTTACCGCTACTTTTATATATAAAAAAAAAACAAAGCTATTTTTATTCAAGGAAGAATCTATATTTTTATTCATCGTAAAGTCATATTTTTCTTCAACAAAAGATTAATTTTTTTTTATCAACAAAAGATTACACATTTTTTCTAACCAAAAATGATTTCTTTTTATAGAAAAATCGCGTCTTGAATCCAATCTTTATATGGTTGAAAACCCTATTTTATATATACAAAATCAGTCCTTCTTTTTATTTCAACCTAATACTTATATATATACATTTCAAATTTTTAAACCATCATATATATAAAAGAATCCAGATTTAAAACTCTATACTTTAACTAAATATGAATAAATAAAATAGAAAGGGGCTTACAGTATTTTCTTTCAGCTAGAGGGGGTTTCGCCGTTGGAATTGGGCCGAGGAGGGGCACGCTGGAGTGCTGCAGGCGGAGGGAGAAGTCGTCGGAGCAGTGGCGGTTGGCTGCGATGCAGTGGAGGTGTGGTTGCGTCGGTCATAGGAGGGGCGGAAGAAGCTTCGACGGTGGAAGGTGGGACTACTCGATTTGGGGGTAGCAGACTTCGATCGGAGGGAGGGCGCGAGGTAGGGGAGGGTTGCTCGCCTGATCGGAGCTAGGGCGGCCGGTCGGAGGCGCGGTGGCGCGAGCGTGGCAGGGCGATGTCAGGGAGGATCGATTTATATTTTATTTTTTTTCTTCTTTTTTCGTTTCGATCTGGAGAATTGAAAAGGGGGGTAGGCGTTGACTTTGAATAGGGGAGGACGTGGGGTTTTGAATTTATTTAATTATTTAATTTTTATTTTATCCCAAAAGGTTAATTTCTAATTCGAACTCGAAATCAAGCCCACCGACTGCCGCCCCTAGCTAATTACCCCCATTCCGAACACAATGGGATATGTTGCGCAAGCTGATTCGGCTGTTATGATAGGTTTTCCTCAAAATCAAATTATAAATCAGTGTATATTCAATTTTGACGCACATTTCAATTTACTGGGGTCACATACGGACTCAGAAAATTTCACAAAAATGTTTTCTAGCTTCGTATTGACGATACGGTCCTAACAAAACTAGTTTCGTCGAATTCTGAGACCGTTGGAAAAATGGCCATTTTCCAGTCGATTAAAATCAACTGAAACTGGTCAAATGCGTTTTCCTTTGCCATGCTCACATATTGAATCGAAAAATTATGAAATTTGAAAGCTAGCAATAACTTCACATCCCGGACCCAACAAAAGTGGTTTCGTCGAAATCCGAGGTCGTTTGCAAAATGTCCATTTTAAGGGCCTAAATTCCATAGCGACTATTCAGAATTTTCAACTGGACATATCTTTTGCTTCGCGCTATCAAATTTCGATCTGTCAGATTCGTTGGAAAGGTATTCTCTAACAGATTTAAATATTTTTGGTTTCACTAAAATCCGGATTGTTTTGCACCCGGTACAGTCCGACGAAGTTTGAATTCAATTTTCGAAACTACAGCGCCATTTCAGGCCTTGTTTATAATTATAATTAATTATATTCGTTTTCAATTGTCGATTCAAACTCAGTTTTCATCGCCATTATTTAAAATATTTATTTTAAATATTTAAAATCCATTATTTTAGCCAATTTAAAAATTTTAAATTGGTTCAGATTTTCTGGTTCGTTACAATCTCCCCCACTTAAAACTTTTCGTCCCCGAAAAGGAACAAAGTCGAAAGTGGTTTGATAAATCTACAATCCTACAATACAACAACCAATTTGTTTTTAACCTTCCAAAAATATACTAATCAAATCCTATATTCCTTAAAAAAAAATATTCGGAGTATAGAATAAATAGTGCACATCCATGGGAAGAAAATAACAATGGAATAGAGAATTAAATGGTAGTGCAAAGTAGGGTAAATGTACCTTGCACCGGAGTCAATCAGAGATATCTACTCGGCATCTAGGATAAGCTTTCTGAATGCTCTCCTCAGTTTCCCAAGTACAATCTCACGGATCTCCACTCCATTGCACTTTGACTAAGTGAACTCTCTTGTTCCTCAGCTCTTTGGTTTCTTTGCCGATAATCTAAAGCGGCTCTCTTCTCACAGCTAATTTTGGAGTAATTTCAATGTCATGCTGAGCCGCTTCTTCCACGATCAAGTCTGGATCATGAACGTGCTTTCGAAGTTGAGATATGTGAAATACATCATGAATTTCAGGCAAACAATTAGGCAGTTTGACCCTATAAGCGAGAGTTCCGATCCGTTCCAGAATAGGAAACAGACCAATGAATTTGGGCGCCAACTTTCCAGTTTTACCGAACCTGATAACTCCTCTCATCGGCGATACTTTCAAATATACATAGTCACCAACTTCAAAGGATATATCTCTTCTTCTTCTATCGGCATAGCTCTTTTGTCGGCTTTGAGCAGCGAGTAATCGCTTCTTAATAAAATCGACTTTGTCGGCAGCTTCTCGAATCATATCAGGACCCAACACAAGTCTATTTCCAGGTTCGACCTAACAAGCAGGAGATCGGCATGGTCTACCATATAATGCTTCGAATGGCGACATTGTCAGACTCGCCTGGTAGCTGTTGTTATAAGAGAATTCAGCCAAATTCATATGGTCTTCCCATGATCCACCGAAATCTAGAACACAAGCCCGCAATAGATCTTCTAAAATGCGATTCACCCTCTCAGTCTGACCGTCTGTCTGAGGATGATAAGCGGTGCTCAAATTTAACTTCGTTCCTAGCTCAACTTGAAATGCTTCCCAAAATTTGCTAGTGAATATTGTATCTCTATCACTGACTATGCTGAGCGGCACTCCATGTAGTCTAACTATTTCCCTGAAATATATCTGCGCCAGACTCTGAGCAGTTCTGTTTGATCTGACAGGTATGAAATGGGCGGTCTTCGTGAAGCGATCTACGATCACCCAAATACTGTCATTTCCTTTTCTGGTTCTGGGCAAACCATCAATGAAATCCATAGAAATATGTTCCCACTTCCAACCAGGAACTTCTAGCGGTTGTAATAATCCAGCCAATTTCTGTTGGTCGCTTTTGACTAGTTGGCAAGTAGGGCATCGACTAACATATATCGGGATGTCTCTTTTTAACGACTTCCACCAGAATGTGCGTTTGATATCGTTATACATTTTATTCACACCCGGATGGATACTGAGCTTAGATTTGTGGCATTCATCAAGCACATCTCTTCTTAGTTCAGGAATTTCTGGAACACAGATTCGTCCTTCTAACCTCAGAATCCCTTCGCGGTCTAGCTGAAAATCTGAAGCATTGCCTTCACGAATTCGCTGACTCATTCCTTTGATAAATTGGTCGTCTTCTTGGAGAGCCGATATCTTATCAATCAACGAAGTCGCAATGATGAAACTGGCGATCATCTCATTTTTTCGGTTTAACGCACCGGCCACGACATTGGCTTTCCCTGGAGTGTATAGAATTTCAAAATCATATGCTGCAAGAAACTCCAGCCAACGTTGTTGCCTCAGATTCAGGTCTTTCTGAGTGAACAGATACTTTATCGACTGGTGATCTGTAAACAGTTCAAATCTCTCACCCAGAAGATAGTGTCTCCAGATTTTCAAAGCGAATACTATCGCCAATAACTCAAGATCATGAGTTACGTAGCTCTTTTCATGTGGCTTCAACTGACGGCTAGCATAAGCAATCACTTGGCCCCTCTGCATTAACACTGCGCCAAGGCCTTCTCTAGAAACATCAGTCCAGACTTTCAAATCCTGGTTGCCATCTATGATGGTTAACACTGGAGCAGTTGTTAATCTCAACTTTAGCTCTTCAAAAGCCTCCTCACTCTCTTGAGTCCATTTGAACTTAGAATGCTTCTTTGTAAGCTTCTTTAAGTGGCCAGATATCTTAGAAAAGTCTTTAACGAACTTTCGGTAACAGCTAGCTAATCCGAGAAAACTGCGGACTTCAGTGGGGGTACCGGGCTGTTTCCAATTCTGAATGGCCGTGATTTTGCTTGGATCCACAGCAATTCCTTCTTTTGACACGACGTGGCCCCGAAATTTTACCTCATCTTGCCAGAAGATACATTTGGAAAACTTTGCTTTCAACACATTCTTTCTGAGAATTTCTAACACTTGTTCCAAATGTTTTTCATGTTCGGCCTTTGATTTAGAGAAGATTAGAATATCATCAATAAAAACCAGAACAAATTTATTCAATACTCCTCTGAACACTCTATTCATCAGATCGATGAAGTAAGCGGGAGCGTTACATAAGCTGAATGGCATTACTAACCACTCGTAGAATAGGTCGGGACCTCTGAACGCTGTCATTGGAACACACTCTTCGGCAATTCGAAGTTGATGGAAGCCTGTAGCTAGGTCCATTCGTGAGAATACTTGTGCTCCATTTAATCGATCTAACAAATCATCAATCCGCGGCAATGGATATTTGTTCTTTATTGTCTATTTGTTCAGATCACGATAATCCACGCATAGCCGTAGAGTACCGTCAGATTTTGGGATGAACACCACTGCTGCACCCCAATCAGAGAAACTAGGCCTGATCAGACCTTTCCATACTAGCTGTCTTGTTTGATTGTCTAATTCTTCCTTCTCTTTTAAGGACATTCTTCGAATAGCGTGAACTACCGGCCTTGCATTGGGAATTAAAGCAATTTTGAAATCTATTTCTCTCTGCGGAGGTAAGCGAACAACTTCTTCGAACACATCCGCATAGTTCTTGACGACAGGAATATCTTTGTTGAGGTCAGGAATATTCTCAGTAACTTCAGGGATATTCTCCATTTGAGCTGGAGAAACATTCAAAGCTGCCCAGAAGTCCTTTTTATTAGCATTCTGACCTTCACACGGTATGGTTATATAACTCCCTGATTTAATCTTAGCTCTAACAACTCTCTCGGCGCATCTAACCTCTGCTTCATATTTGGTTAGCCAATCCAATCCCAGAATAAGATCGAATTCATTAAAATTCATGACGATAGAGGTAATAGGGAATTTATAGCAAGAAAAAGAGATAGGTACTGCACAAATCCAACTTAGATTGATGGAACCTCCAACTGGATTTTGGACAGTCATTGGCTCTTTGAGCTTCTTCAAATTCAAATCCAGTTTCTTGACTGCACCCTTTGCAATAAAGCTTCGCGACGCGCCTGTGTCAAACAGTACTTTAACTGGAATGTTTTTGACATTGAGCGTGCCTTCTAAAACATCAGATCTTTCCGGATTATCTGAGGGTTCTGACGTTTCTGCAACTTCATTTACCTTAGCCTTTTGGGTCTTTTTCAATAGCCAGCAATCTTGCTTTACATGACCAGCCTGCTGGCATAGATTGCATTCCCTGCTCTCTTGAAGCTTTCCGCCGGATTTAAATCCATCATTCTTTCGTTTCTTCGAGGATTTACAATTCCCCTGCAAATGACCTTTCTTATGGCAGTTATTGCATATGGCAGTCGTTGCTGGTTCTTTTTCGGATCTGGCCCTTTTCCGATTTACTTCGGGCTCCTTACCGACTTCAGACATTGTACTGGCCTCAGGACGATCAGTTTCAGACTCAATTTTATTACTAGAGCTGACTTCCTCTTCGTACTGTAGCATACCTTTCTTATCTAGATCTTCATATTGATAAGCCATATAAATCATTTCTGAAAAAGGAAGCTTCACATGCCCCAATACTTTATTCTGGTATTTCCTTTGAAGCCCGTGAATAAATCTCATATTTTTCCTCTTTGGATTTTGAATTAGATGAGGGGCAAAGTGAGAAAGTTCATTGAATTTCTTATGATATTCGGGAATGGTCATATCTCCTTGTATCAGATAAGAAAATTCATCACATAGTCGTTCGGTCGCTTCGGGAGGAGTAAATCTTTCTAAGAAAATCACTTTGAATCTGTCCCAGGTGATATCACCTTCTGGATTACCTTTAATAACTGAATCCCACCAGAATAAAGCTTCATCTTTGAGAGCCCAGGAGGCCAGTAATCTTTTCTGGTTATCCCTCAGCTTTAATGCTTCGAAGATTTTCTCAGCCGAACGAATCCAAGCTTGTGTTTTCATAATTGCTTCTTCACCCGTAAAGGGTTTTCCACCCAGATTTCTATACTTCATGAATAGAGCTTCTATATCCGGGTCAGTATTACTTCTTCTGTTTCTGGCACTCAATTTCTAGTTCTTCTGCAAATAGCAGATCAAGTGTCAGGCCAACAGGAAAGATATTTCAAAATATAGAGACAAATACTTGAATGTAAATGTGTCTATCCAGGTGTTATTTCATTCTGCTACTCATACTAGGATATTACTGATCCTATCTGTATAGAGTTACCCGTCCTAGAACACTACTGGTTCTATTTCTGACGAGTTCGTTAATATGTTATATTCCAGCACTAAGCTTAACCAAAGCTCTGATACCACGTTGAGACGACCCGAAATCCCGTTCTCACGGAAACAAGGGTTATCTTTGGAATATTACACAGAAACAGATAATAGCAGAACAAAATTAAATAAATACACCAGATAATGAACAATAGAATATATTGGATAAAAGTAATCATCAGAGTTACACAGTATACAGGATCTTACTTAGTACAAATACAGTTCAGCTATACATAAATGTCTACAGCGGAAATAAACAAAATATGTACAATAGGAGCTGAACAACATAAAAAGAGATAAATAATAGAATCCATCTTCAGCTCCAGCTATCCAGAAAGAACCAGCTAAACCTGAATACAAGGCTGCCCATGCAGAAAAAGGGGCACCCGAGTTTGAGAGTGAAACAAACTACGAGTCAGTCATGGGACTGGTATGAGAAATCCATTCAACACATATATAATATGGCTAATCACAGGACCTCGCCACTTTCGTGGAACGGGTTTTCTCCATGGGATTGCCAGTGCTTTAAAACAAATCTTTCTTTTAAACATCGATATGCTTTTTATAAAAATGAAGCCGTTATAAGACTCAGTTCCCATCACACAATGCAACGCAAACCGGAGGATAGAGTTTTTACCTTATAACGGCCAAATATGCTTGATACGAATAAAACAAAGGCATTTGATATTATTGCTAGTGTTTATATGTTTCAAAAACAATTTCAAATCATAACTATCAATCATAGACGACATGAGCGTCCCATGCCGCTATGTCGCCAAATATATATATACAATCGAAATCGCACGATGTCGCATTTGGAAATTGGATTTCCGTCATGAACCAAGGCAAAAGATAGTCCTTACCGAATTCGAGACGCTCTAGCCCGCCCCTCAGGACCCAGACTCAGGTGGGCCCTTGGATCGTCAGGGCCGGTCCACCGATGTGGATTAAAATTCCTGAACACTGCGTTTCCCCACCCTTTGGGGTGTAAATGAGCCAACGAATGACTCCATCGGACCCGAATTGCCCGATCAAACCGAGGCGCCTCGCAACAGCAACAACCACATAGGTGAAAAGTATATAAATGTCAGGGCTGGTAGGTCACTGACACCACCCTAGCTAGAAAGAAACGCATGCCCTCCCTGAGGTCCTTCTCCCGTTTTTGGTTCATACCGGGGTGTGAGGCTCGCGAATTCACGTTATACACAAAGCTACGCCACACAGGCGGTGCTTTGATCATCACCACAAGACTTTGCTTTTCAACAAAAGCCCTGATCACTGCATCTTAGCATGCCACACAGGCAATTCATGCCATGCGATTGATGTCCATCGATATACAACCTCTGAGCTCGTGCGTCTCAGAGAAGGGCGTTAAGCAAAAGAATAAATTCTCCGCCGCCAAACAGATGTATATTAACAGAAATCAATCAACACAGAATAAACTCCAATGTCAGACACACAGTCCATTTACAAGTCCGTTCTGGGTCTGAACGAAACTGGAGGCATAAACACCTCGCAAACCCATCGATCACCACGTACGTCTGGACGATCACCACTCATTATCCATATTTCGGGATGCCTCCCAATCAGGACCTTGGTTACCATCCAAACGAGGTGAAGATCTCCGGTCTTCGACCATCGTCTTCATCTTCGACTTTCAATCGTCGGTCAATTATTTGAAATGAGAATTAACTCGGCCTTTTCAAATAGTTCACGAATATTTAGAATTTCAAATCAATTTATTTCAATGGTTAAATTATTCGACAACACCAATTGTGTTCTTTAATGTAATTTTCACACCAAACACATTCAACCATCAAAAGCCACATAAATCGAGCGAATTCAGTTTATTTCCATTCCATACCGCTTATGATATTTTATAACTATTTATTGCTATTTTTATTTATTTTAAAATAGCTAATTTATTCAAAACGACGCTACGGGCCATAAAGCGGTCGTGGCGCTGTTTTTCTTCAGATTTGATTTACACATATCTGAAAATCTAACCGTTGGATTTTCACAAAATTTATATCATTAGAAAGGTCTTTTCAAAACGAATCCAACGGTTCCAGTTTCGGGAAAATCCGACGGTCGGATCTCCCGGTACAATCGTTTGAAGTTTCGATTTCAAAATACGAACTGCACCGTCGTTATTCGATTAAATATATAATTATATTTATATATATATATAAATATAATCGCTTCTGGCGCTGTTTTTCTTCAGATTTGAATTAAACATTCCAGACAATCCAACCGTTGGATTTTTACAAAGTTGGTGCCGTTGGGAAGATATTTCCAAGGCGAACCCGACGGTTGCAGTTTCGGGAAAATCCAATGGTCGGATTCCCCGTACTAGTTGTTTGAAATCACGGTTTCAAAATACGAACTGCGCGGCTTCCTTTCGTTTTAATTTTATTTATATTTATATAGTTATATAAATATAGTTCATTCAACAATTTCAATATCGTTTTTACTTCAAATATTTCACTAACGCCTTAAAATTTTGGAAAATTTCGCCATAACCTCCCCTGCACCGGGAGCATCGGGAAATCGCAAATAGCTTTCCCGGTCCTTCTAACCTCAAAAAGAAAAAGAAAAAGCCAAGCGGCTAGCAAACAGGCTCATAAAATCATCACCCAAACAAAACAGTAAATGTGTACCTATTTGTCGGGCACAAAATTTTATTCCTCTTCTCTAGCCCCTTTGCTATAACCTGTTCAATGAATATGCATGTACATATATATATACAGTTCTTATCATTTATCATTTTCTATTCAACTTCATATTTGATTTCTATTTGGTTTAAAAACATTATTCATTCTAATGTTACATACATAGGTGCAAATCATTTCATTTGCTAATTAATGAATATTTCAACTCATATATGTTTATTTTGAACAAGTGGCTATTTTTAACACTTCACATTTCAACGATTCTTGCATACAATAAAAATGTGATTTTTATTGTAAAACAATTCATTTCAAAACACTATTTTTCTATATAGTTCGTATAGGTGACAAAAATAGGATTTTTATCATAAAACAATTTCTTTTAAAACGAGATTATTTTACACAGTTCATATAGTCGATAAAAGGTGATTCTTTTTATTATCAAACAATTTATTTCAAAATATGAATACCATTCAACACATGAATTTCAAATCAACGAATGAATATCGATTCAACACATGAAGGTTTTCTATAGTTTCTATATATAGATAGAAATGTGATTTTTATATTTAAAACGTAAATACCATTCAACACATGAATTTCTAATCAACGAATGAATATCAATTCAACACATGAAGGTTTTCTATTCAATGAATAAATATAGTTTAAGCAAACGAAAATAATTCAAACACACGAATATTATTCAAAATTTCGGCAGCATAACGGCAGGGTAGTTAAAACCGGGACTGTCCCTAGTACGGCTCCTCGCTCTACCTTAAAACCTCGCGGTTTTTGACAATGGGGATCATGCATCTAGTTTGCACGCAAGCGGCATGTATATATTATTTTCATTTTCACAAACTAATCCTATGTGGTTTCAACCAAATATTTCTCAACCACAAACGGGTATTTTTCAACCTCAATCAATCAATATCAACCACAAACAATCCCAAACAATCATTCGTTATCAATCAATTTTCACAACAATTTCAATCAACAAATATCGTCCATGGTTTGTGGACGAGGGGCGTATATATATATATATATATATTTATTTATTTATATATAGCAATTCACTTTTATTTCAACACATATATATATAGCTAGAAAAAGAAATTGAAGAGTGAGAAATTCTCACCGAATAGCTAATTCAATCCCACGACTCTACTTTGCATAAATCTTCACCGTTCTCTCTTTTTGTTGCTTTCGTTGCCCGTATTCACTACATATTTAAAGATCGGATTTTTACTTCGAAGTTCAATATATAAAAAATCATATTTTTATTATGCTATTCAATATATAAAAATCGAATTCTTACTTCGATGCTCAATATATAAAAATCATATTTTTATTATGCTATTCAATATATAAAAATCATATTTTTACCGCTACTTTTATATATAAAAAAAAACAAAGCTATTTTTATTCAAGGAAGAATCTATATTTTTATTCATCGTAAAGTCGTATTTTTCTTCAACAAAAGATTAATTTTTTTTTATCAACAAAAGATTACACATTTTTTCTAACCAAAAATGATTTCTTTTTATAGAAAAATCGCGTCTTGAATCCAATCTTTATATGGTTGAAAACCCTATTTTATATATACAAAATCAGTCCTTCTTTTTATTTCAACCTAATACTTATATATATACATTTCAAATTTTAAAACCATCATATATATAAAAGAATCCAGATTTAAAACTCTATACTTTAAATAAATATGAATAAATAAAATAGAAAGGGGCTTACAGTATTTTCTTTCAGCGAGAGGGGGTTTCGCCGTTGGAATTGGGCGGAGGAGGGGCACGCCGGAGTGCTGCAGGCGGAGGGAGAAGTCGTCGGAGCAGTGGCGGTTCGCTGCGATGCAGTGGAGGTGTGGTTGCGTCGGTCGTAGGAGGGGCGGAGGAAGCTTCGACGGTGGAAGGTGGGGCTACTCGATTTGGGGGTAGCAGACTTCGATCGGAGGGAGGGCGCGAGGTAGGGGAGGGTTGCTCTCCTGATCGGAGCTAGGGTGGCCGGTCGGAGGCGGGGTGGCGCGAGCGTGGCAGGGCGATGTCAGGGAGGATCAATTTATATTTTATTTTATTTTTCTTCTTTTTTTGTTTCGATCTGGAGAATTGAAAAGGGGGGGGGGGGGGTAGGCGTTGACTTTGAATAGGGGAGGACGTGGGGCTTTGAATTTATTTAATTATTTAATTTTTATTTTATCCCAAAAGGTTAATTTCTAATTCGAACTCGAAATCAAGCCCACCGACTGCCGCCCCTAGCTAATCACCCCCATTCCGAACACAATGGGATATGTTGCGCAAGCTGATTCGGCTGTTACGATAGGTTTTCCTCAAAATAAAATTATAAATCAGTGTATATTCAATTTTGACGCACATTTCAATTTACTGGGGTCACATACGGACTCAAAAAATTCCACAAAAATGTTTTCTAGCTTCGTATTGACGATACGGTCCTAACAAAACTAGTTTCGTCGAATTCTGAGACCGTTGGAAAAATGGCCATTTTCCAGTCGATTAAAATCAATTGAAACTGGTCAAATGCGTTTTCCTTTGCCACGCTCACATATTGAATCGAAAAATTATGAAATTTGAAACCTAGCAATAACTTCACATCCCGGACCCAACAAAAGTGGTTTCGTCGAAATCCGAGGTCGTTTGCAAAATGTCCATTTTTAAGGGCCTGAATTCCATAGCGACTATTCAGAATTTTCAACTGGACATATCTTTTGCTTCCCGCTATCAAATTTCGATCTGTTAGATTCGTTGGAAAGGTATTCTCTAACAGATTTAAATATTTTTGGTTTCACTAAAATCCGGATTGTTTTGCACCCGGTACAGTCCGACGAAGTTTGAATTCAATTTTCGAAACTACAGCGCCATTTCAGGCCTTGTTTATAATTATAATTAATTATATTCGTTTTCAATTGTCGATTCAAACTCAGTTTTCATCGCCATTATTTAAAATATTTATTTTAAATATTCAAAATCCATTATTTTAGCCAATTTAAAATTTTTAAATTGGTTCAGATTTTCTGGGTCGTTACATTCAATTTTTGCTTCCTTGTGAGTTTTAGCTTTGGATTTAGTGTTTTTCCGAGCTTGAATCTTCAATTCATCTCGTAACCTTGTGAAGTTTTTGGTTGATAGTCCCTTGGTAAGGATATCAGCTCGCTAATGGTATGATGGATGTGATTTACTTCCAACTTGACTTCTTTGACTTGTTCACGAACGAAATAAATATCCGTTTCAATATGCTTTGTTCATGCATGCTGTATTGGAATGCATGACATGTAGATTGCACTTTAATTATCACACCATAGCTTTGCTTTTGTATTATTCAGTAGCTTTAGCTCTTTTAGTATTGATTGTAACTATATTACTTCTCCTGTGGCACTAGCTATGCATCTGTATTCAACCTCAGCACTTGATTTAGATATAGTAGCTTGCATCTTCGAACTCCGTAATATTAGGTTGACCCCTATGTAGATACAATACCCAAAGATAGATTTTCTGTCATCTGGCTCTACTTCCCAGTCCGAATCTGTGTATCCAATGATGTTTAGTTCCTTGGTCCATTTGCGTGTGAGTTCAAAGTTGATAGTTCCCTTCAAATATCTGAGTATTCTTTTCACAGCCCTCCAATGTTCATCCTTGGGTTCCTGTCAATATCAGGTCGTGTTATGGTAGCATATTGAAGTGCTCCCACAACAGTTCTGTACTATTTAATATTATTTGTAGCTTCCCCCTGTTTTTAGACAAATGTTGACTGGAGATCATTAGTGTAGGCTATGATTTGGCTTCACTTATGTCATTCTTCATTAACAATTCAGCAAATGAATTTTCTTTTACATAAGAACATCTCTGTACTTGAATTTCTTTGTACTTCAATCACAAGGAAGTATGATAGTTCATTTAATTTTTTTATTGAAATTTTCTCATCTAGGTAGTGTGTCTACTTGTTTATTTCAATGTCATTGTTATCTGTCACAATTAAGTCATTAACGTAAATGAGTATGTATATGGCTAAGTCTTTACTATTTTTAATCTATACTATATTATAATTACTGAGTTAAAATTGGAGCACGCACAGAGCTTCTCAGCAGATTTGCGCTATTCAAACTGAACAGTCGTGGATTTAATTTCTCACCCTAGATTATTTTTTTGTCAATTCGCAAAACCCATTTTCTCATAATTTATCCTTTCTCTGTTTGTCTTCCTAACCCTAATTATTCGTTTGCTTTTGCTCCTCAAATGTACTTTGCGTGTCCTATCATCGACTATTCCTTAGGCCTAACGCTTATCCTCTTAAAATTAGAAGCCCTAGATTCATCAATCTACAATTTCCATCAGCTTGACACCCATGGACGCCCGAATTTGCGGAGTTACCTACTGTCCACAATCACCTCTGATAATATTTGGCTTTTTATGAGAACTTTAATTCATTTTTCATTTCTGATTTAAATGTATTGTTAGCAATCATGTTTCCTATTTTGTGAAAGTAAAAAACCATTTTTGTTTATTTTCCTTCCCTTTCTTTATTGGTATCTCGAGTTTTATTTCCAGCTTAAAGATCCAACAAACCATCTGTTAGATCAAAATTTGGACCTAACACCCAAATTGTTCTGAAACTTATAGAGTTTCAACTGAAGAATGAGGAAAAAGGAAATAACACACAGAATTTATAGTGGTTCGGCGTTAACGAGCCTACGTCCACTTTATATATTATTGATTATACTTTGCAAGCTAATACAATCAAGGATTTCTCTCAATACTCTAGCAGTCTGACAATAATGGCGGATTCAGTACTCAATATTGCAAAGAAGATCCCAAAAAATGCCAAGCTCCGGGCTATTTATAGCTGATTTTGTCAGGCGGGTCGTGGTTACACGTGGCACGAATCCCGAGAACATCGGATCGCATCGCCTCCGTTGAAGAAATGGTCAAATTTGCCGTTGCGGACAGGTGTCGCGATCCCCTTGAAAATCGGATCGTGCAGATGGGGAGAATCGGTCAGAATGACGGTTAGGGACACGTGTCGCTAGATCCGTGCGTCTCGGATCACTGAAGACTAGCTCACGCTTGATCGGGTCAGAGGTTTCGCCATGCATCAGGGGATCAGATCGGTCTAATCTGGGCAACAATATAGGTTCGGATCGAGCCGCATAGAGGTTTCGTTCCGCTGATGGAATGGGGGAGATCCGTCGAGACGCGATCCGATGGTGGGCGAGTCGATAGTGTGCGATCCATTCCTTCATGTTCTTAGAGAACGTGGTTTCATGCTTTCTTCTTATGAATGATCCTGGGTGGCTTGGTCAAAAAGCTAGCCAACATTTTACCCCCTCGAAGTATGTTTTATCGATGATGGAACATGCTTCGAAGCTATAGAATCGTCTTTTCACAGCGAGTCGCGAATCAGTGAACAATTCTCTTTCTAGGATTTTTCAGAGTTTTCATTACTGAATTTATCGATTCGGATCGCGGGCTCGAGTCACGATTCGTTAGCAAGACATTCGTTTCGTTCTTTGGTGTGCATTTGGGCCTCGGAACGAAACGGGCTCCTCCTCGAGTCGTAGTGGGCTTTTGGTTCGCGGCCCGCCTATTTTCATGGATCGAATAGGAAAAAGAATGGGAGACAGACGGTCGCCCTTTTGCCTATATAAGTCGACCCCCCCTTCTACACTTTCTTCCTTCTTTTTCTGTCGTATCGTTTCGCCTGCATTGTTGAGGAACGAACCCTAGTTTTTCAAACCTTCGAAAATCCGAGTGCATTCCCAATTTTTAGAAAGGTAACTCCACCAAAAGCATCCTTACTCGTAATCGCTGTTGTTTATGAATTTTTTCGACTAGCTTGAGGAAAGAAACGGTGGAATATCGTGATTTTTGGTGGAACCAGCGAGGCGCCATGGCTGATGGGCGTAGAGGTCGGAGTTCGGAAATGAGAAGGAGAGGAGGAAGACGAAGGAGGAAGGAGAAGAGGGAAGGCCGGTTCGGATCGTGAGCAAGGAGAGGAAAGGAAGAAGGTGAAGGCGAGTGGCGAGACGGAGGGTCGTAGTGACGGCAGAGGCGCGTATCGTGCGGGGCTACAACGATTCGGCAAAGACCCCGATCACTTGCTTTTACGATCCATAAAGGGGCGACCCCTTTGCCCTGCGATTCGAAGGAGGGCAATCCCTCTACCCTGCGATACGAAGGAGGGCGATCCCTCTACATGGAGATCCGACTTGTAGTTCACGATCCAAAGAAATTTCAAACTTTAAACGATGCCTTGTCACCATAAAATTCTGAACAGTTAGGCTAGGGCCTTGATGTTGGACTTTCTGGACTAAATGACCACATAATTTGACCACATATGACGACTAATATTTTGATGATCTTGATAGCTTTCACGCTTTATTTTTAATGCACACACAAGCACACACACCGGCACTTGCACACACGGGGGACGGGTAGTATTAATCTCATTGTTCATGTTTTCTCGTCCTAGCAGTAATGTCGAATAATCAATCTTCTTCAAGATCCGCAACAGAAGCAGAATCCGAGGTTCCTGAGCAATACAACCCCGAGATTCCTCCAATTAATCCAGGAGGTGAAGATTCTGGATCTGAGTACGAGGCCACGGAATCAGATCCGTCCGAAAGTACTTCATATAGCGAAGAGTCTGAGATAGATGGGCGAGCTCCCGACGAGATTCCTGGCGCGCTCGGAATAGATAAATTTTCTGATTCTTTAGCATCTAAGCTCGACGACATAAAGCTTAAAAGAATCTGCTTGAGACACAGGATTCCTTGGGATGATGTCTTGACACCCGGAAGCGAAGAGAGACCCCACCTAGCTCCGGAAGGATATATGGCAATCAGTCGAACCATGTGCTTGGTAGGAGCCATTCCTCCGTTTCCTCCGATCGCCATCGAAACTTTAAGACGACGGGGTATTGCTCCGATGCAGCTTCATCCTAACGCCTACGCATCTCTATACACCATATAGTTGCATACGCGGAGATCCTACACGCCGAACTTAAATTCAGAGATTTGACATTCTTCTTTCTTTTCAAGCACCTTTCTTCGACAACTCCAAATTTCTCTTTCTTTGAATCGGTGGCGAATAGGAAGGTCCTGTACGATGGATATAGCAATATAGGGGATCCTTAGTCTGATTGGTTTTATATAAAGAAACAGGTCGGATGCTCAAGAAGATGGCTCGAATCAAGTAAACTTTAAGCTTCTAATCGAATATCTTGTTCAAGAAGTCTAGTCGTTAACATTCTCCCCCCTTTTTCTTTGTTTTAAACAAATCACGTCTTCCCGAAAACAGAGGGTCCGCTATACAACAATTGATTGTCCATTCTTCTACAAAGCAAATCCGACTTTTTAAGGATCAAAAAATGCATTACTGATGAAAATCTTCATAAGCATCATCTTCTGGATAGAAGATTTGGACTTGGCGCTGGCGGCAAACCTTATAAGTATGCGCCCCCAACGGAGGGAGAGGGAACTTCGCAAGTGGTAGAAACAACTAAGTTTCGCAAGAGTCCCTCCCCGATAGTCATCCAAGACGATGAGGACCTGAACATATACAGAGGGGATGAGGCCCGCGGTGACATGTCGAAGGAAATCCCAATTTCTACTCCAATCGAAACTGCCGCTCCCGATGACTTGACGGAAGAGCAGTTATTTGACGAGCTGAACAAAATTCCTCTACTCGATGATGTATATACAGAGAGGGACTTTGAAGGGGGGCCTTTCTTCTCTGCTTCTGAAGAGACCATCGCTCCAACTAGAGAACAAGAAACTGGTCAGGTGAGCCTATCTTCAGGCCCGGGTCTGTTAGGGGGGATTATATGGGATGCACAAATCACACACACTATCTGACCCTGCACCCTTATATCGTGAGTATTCAAAGTTTTAATATGCTCTTCTTTTTTTTGCAGGAACGATGTCCTGCAGGAAATCTTACTCTTATCGTTCTCTTCGTGAGGGCACACCCAGCCTTCATCCGGGTACTGAGCGCTCTCGTGGCCCTTCTCACAGGCCGACTTCCTCGCAACCTCGGTCTCCACCAAAATCTTCCTCTACCAAGCCTTCCAGTTATCCGGCAGTTCCTACAGGGGGAAAGAAACTTCCTAAAGAGTTAACTCCTCCAAAGAGTGCACCTACCCACAGCCGGTCGTCAAAAAGGCATCACGAATCTAAAGATAAGGGCAAGGATGCATCCAAAGAGTCTGAAAAGGAGAGGAGTGACATCGTCCCTTCCAGCCAGCCAGAGTTGGCTGCCCCCGGGTCACGGGGTTACATGCATGGTCCCGAGATTCAAGGTAGGCTGGAAAAGCTGCGGGAACAATTCCCAGACATATTCTTTGACCGGATGACATTTGTTCCAGCCTTGGAACCGGTCCCCAAGAACTGGGATAGCGAAGTTGTCGGACACATCCGCCATGTTGCCAGGC
The DNA here is from genome assembly GCA_030737875.1 of Allium sativum. Classification (NCBI taxonomy): domain Eukaryota; kingdom Viridiplantae; phylum Streptophyta; class Magnoliopsida; order Asparagales; family Amaryllidaceae; genus Allium; species Allium sativum. Next base: position 280,421,132 of record CM060918.1, read on the forward strand.
AATATGAGATAATGAAAAAACATGCAGCTAACCTTTCAGAAGTCATCCAATCGCTTGAAATTGAAGCACACAGATCTAAGGCGAAACTTGAAAACAACGAGAGAGCCAGGACAAAGATGGAGAAGGACCTGGAAGATGCTCAATCCCAGCTTGCTTTAGCACGGAGGGACGCTGAAAATTATAAGATTGAATTAGAGAATGCTAAGCAGCGCTTTCATTCGGAACTTGACTCCAATAGCCAAGAGAAAATGGCTTTAAAGAAGGAGGTTGAAGATCTCAAGATGGCCAACATCGAGTTGAAAACAGCACAAGGCCATTTTGAAGCTGAGAGGGCTGCTTGGGAGGCAGAAAAAACGAATTTAAAAGAAAGTTTGGCTTTGGCTAAAGCAGAAAAGGTGATTTTAAATGATCAGGTTGCGGACGCGGAGAGACGGACAGCTCTCGCCGAAAAGAATGTTGAAAGTGCTATCGAATTGGCTACTGCTTCTAACAACAAGCTCCTCGAAAGAGAGAAGGAGATCGAGGGGTTTGAAGAGATGATTTTCGATTTCCTTGGCCAGGTTCTCAAAACTCGCAACATCTCGTGGTTCCCGGATTACCACGTTACTTTGGCCAATTTATGGGATGCCATTGTTGAGGGTGAAAAGCAAAGATTGGGGGTCGAAGAAATTGATGAGGATGATTTGATGAAGAGCATTTTAAGGGATAATGAGCCTGAGGACCTAGCAGAGGGTCGTCGTCTGATTCTAGCGGAGATGGAAAAGGAGAGGGCCCTGGCTAAGAGTAAAGGCAAAGCTGACGAGGGTTCGAGTTCAGCTGTGGAGCCCAAGACCTCCGGGGTTGAGGAATACCATCCCGATGATCCATTAATCCCTTTGGGTCTAACTCCCGTGGTCATTGGAGCCTCTGCAACTACTCAAGAGGGAGCATCTGCTGAAGGTATCTCTCTCTTTTACCCACAATTTGTCAAAGCAATTGTGAATTGTCGTCGTTTGGTAGAACAACCAATTGAATTAGTAATGTGTGTTCCTCCTAATACAGGTGGCGAGCCCGTCGACAAGGGTGTTGAAAAAGAAAAAGAAGTGGAGTAGGAGGCTGTCTCGCCAGGTGTTGGTATTGATATATCAAAGCAGGCTGAGGTCACAACTGCAGAAAGAAGCATCCCGGCACCTAGTACTGACGTTCCCAAAGATGCTGAGACCATCGAAGCCTTGAAAGACAAGGACGGGCGCCATGTAGATGATGAAGAAGACATTATCGGCGCCAAAAAAGCCGACGATGATGACGATGAAACCTTGGCCAGCCGAAAGGCCAGGCAGGAGAAAGAGTTGGCTTCGAAGAAGGTGGGAGATGAGGCTTTGGACGTAGTCCCCCTTGTAGAATTCGATCCCAAAACTGGGATGATTGTGAAAATCCAGCCCAAGTCCATCAGCCGACAGCTTCATTTTGCAAATCCCGATGACTTCCCAGCTTCCCTTTCTAATAGAAGGAAGACAAAAGAGGTGAAAGAGGAATCTTCAGAAGAGTAGGATGTTCCTCTCATAGACAAAAGGAAGAGGAAGAAAAGGGATCCGTCTGATGCCGACAAGGTGAAGTTGGAGAGACAGAGGCAAGAGAAGAGGCCAAAGCGTAAATAGGATATTGTTGCTTGTTGATATTTTGTCTTTAGGTTTGCCACTGGCCAGGAAATGTAATTGTGAGACTGGCCCTCACTTTCCTTTCTAGGTTGTTTTTCACTTTGTTGGTTTGCAGTATATAAATGAAAATTTATCTCTTTTTGCATCCTTATGTACCTGTATTCAAATAAACTTTCCATGTTTAGTCATAGGCCATCTAATTACAAATCAGTCAAACAACAGAAAGACAAATTTTCGTGCTGCTTTGCTGTATTAAAATTCAGTATATGTATATGAGTATATGTGCCCCCAATCAGTTGTTATCATAGCACCTGACTGGGGTTTATTAAGGATTGGTTAGTTTTGTCGGGAGGTTACCCACTATTTTTGAATATGGGGGACTTAGAAGATTTCATAGGATAATTGTTCTTGTGGTACCGAATTTCTGGCACCTTCCTTAGTGCTTAATCACAGACTTCTTTATACTCTCCTGACGATTGCCAAGGTTAGAGTTTGAATTTAGTAGTTTGGTCGGGCCCCGATCCTTCAGCAGGGAAGAAGTTCTTTCTCAGCGCTCAATCGAAGACGCTTTTATACTCTCTCTCTCTCTCTGGAGAGTTAGAGTTCGAACTCAGCGATTCATTCGCTCCCCGATCCTTCAGCGGGGAAGGAGCTCTTTCTCAGCGCTCAATCGGAGACGCTTTTATACTCTCTCTCTGGAGAGTTAGAGTTTGAGCTCAGCGATTCATTCGCTCCCCGATCCTTCAGCGGGGAAGGAGCTCTTTCTCAGCACTCAATCGGAGACGCTTTTATACTCTCTCTCTCTCCGGAGAGTTAGAGTTGGGACTCAACCATTCCATCTCTCCCCGATCCTTCAGCGGGGTAAGAGTCCTTTCTCAGCGCCAAATCATGGACGCTTTTATATTTTCCTGGCGGTCGCCAAGGTTAGACTTTCGCTCAGGCGGCTCCGATCATGGTACACCGCCATGCCTTGTGGATGTCATCTTCGTATCCTTTATACTCTCTCTCAGCTCTAGAGAGTTAGAGTCACGGATCAAACGGTCTGCAACTATGCACGCTCATCCAACTCGTCCTAGGTTTACATTTTAATCCAAGCTTTGAGGATTAAAGCCAGTCGGACAATTAGTTGGAGCGTTTGCCAAAGCTTTGAATTCCTCCGAACAGTCTACGGGAGGAATGGTTGGCACCAGACTTCGGGCACCTGCATTATCCACACCAATTTCCATAACAATAAACAGGTAAATAAATAAAGATGCAATAAGGGTAAATGACACACAATATTTTTATAGTGGTTCGGTCGAATCATGACCTACGTCCACTTTATAATTCTTTGCTTCAAGGAATCAAACTATTCTAGGCTAGTCGTGCCTTATACATGGTTTTCAACAAAGCAAAAGAACAGATTTGAAACTTTTATGCTAAGTATGGCCGCAAATGTTGGGCATTCCACACTCTGGGGATTTCCCTTCCATCTACGGTTGCCAGCCTGAAGGTTCCATTATCAAGCTTGCTCAGACTGGAGTACGGTCCTTCCCACTTCGCTCCCATATGAGTTGGGGGTGGAAAGACACGTTTCAGAACCAAGTCTCCGGGTTCCCAGGTTCGGGCTCGAACCTTTTTGTTATAATATCGAGCGATCTGTTGCTTGCATCTCAAGGCGCGCAGGTCCGCCTCATCCCTCTTTTCTTCGATCATATCTAGGGACTCAAGGAGCAATTCATTATTGGTCATCGGATCATAATAAGTCACCCGGTGAGAAGGTACCTTTATCTCAACCGGGATGACTGCTTCCGTTCCAATGGCAAGGGAGAACGGGGTATGTCCTGTTGCTGATTTATATGTTGTCCTGTAGGCCCATAGTGCTAAGGGCAATTCATCAGCCCACATGGCTCTAGCCCGCTTCAGTCTTCTTTTCAGAATAGACTTAATCACTTTATTCGCCGCTTCGACTTGTCCGTTCGATTGCGGGTGCGTCACAGAGGTGTACCGATTCTCAATGTGGTATTTTTGGCAGAAATTTCTGAATTCCGCGCTATCGAACTGAGTTCCGTTATCCGTTATCACAATCTTTGGAATCCCAAACCGGCAAATGATGTTTCGAACGATAAAATTGATCACTCGTTTGGTAGTGATTATAGTTAGTGGTTCAGCCTCGACCCACTTAGTGAAATAATCCACGGCCACAATAGCGAACTTTGCTCTGCCCCTTGCTATGGGGAGGCTTCCAATGATATCAATTCCCCACATAGCGAAAGGCCATGGGCTCATCATTGTTTTTAACTGGTTAGGAGGTGCTCTTAGTATCTTTGAAAATCTCTGGCACGCATCACACCATCGTGCGTATCTTGCTGCATCCTTGTTTATGGTAGGCCAGAAATAACCATGCCGCAACACCTTTTTTGCTAAAGTTTGCCCTCCAGTGTGGTCGCCACATTCGCCTTCGTGGACCTCTTGCAACACACGTTTGATGTCATCGTGGGCTATACACCGAAGGAGGGGCATCGAAAACCCTTGTCTGTAAAGAACTCCGCCTTGTAGAATATATCGGGCGGCTTTACGAATTACCTTACGCCTCTTGCTTTTCTTGGTCGGAAGCGTTCCATTCATCAGGAAAATCTTTAGAGGGGTCATTCAGGACTCCCTTTCTGGTTCCGTCTCTAGTATTAGGTCGATTTCCATTTGATCTATGCTAGGAGACCGAAGTACTTCAACAGGGGCTAGCCCAGTCACTTTAGGGTCGTCGGAACTAGCCATCTTCGCCAACTTATCCGCCTGCTGATTCTCTGACCGCGGAATATGAGATATGCTGTAGTGATCAAAATCGTTCAGCAACTCTTTCACTTTCTTTAAGTATAAAACCAATCTTGCACTTTTAGCTTGGAATTTTCCAGTAACTTGGTTCACAACTAACTTGGAGTCGCAGAAGATGTTCAGCTTTGTGACTTCTAATTCCTTTGCAATCCTTAATCCGGCTATCAGGGCTTCGTATTCAGAATCGTTGTTAGTGGCGTGAAACTCCATCCGGATAGCACAGGATATCAATCGTTTCTCAGGAGTTTCAAGCACTATTCCAGTGCCGAATCTTTCGTCATTCCTAGCGCCATCAGTATACAATCCCCAGGCATTGGGATCGAGAATTAACTTTGAAGGATCAACTTCTTCATTTGCTATATCTTTCTCAGGGACAGTGAACTCTGCTATGAAGTCGGCTATCACTTGCCCCCGAATTGACCGTCTGGGCTGAAAGTTCAAATCAAATTGACTTAACTCAATATTCCATTTGAGTAACCTTCCATATGCCTCTGGTCTTTGTAGGACTTGCTTGAGCGGGTGATCGGTGTATACGGTAATAGGATGCGCCTGAAAATAATGTCGAAGCTTTCTAGAGGCGATCAGCAAACAATACGCCAACTTTTCTATCCTTGGATAATTACGCTCTGCTGCCGTCAATTTTTTGCTCACGTAATACACAGGTCTTTGGACCTTATCTTCTTCTCTTACCAACGCTGAGCTGATCGCATGGGATGACACTGCCAAATACACGAATAAGTCCTCGTGATCCATTGGCTTAGATAATATCGGAGGTTTCTCCAGGTGCCTGAGTAAATTCTGAAACGCTTCTATGCAGTCGGGTGTCCATTTGAAGTGGCGTTTCCCTCGTTTTATTAATTCGAAGAATGGGATGCACTTATCCGTAGCCCTGGAGATAAATCTGCTTAGTGCGGCCACTTTTCCTACAAGGCTTTGCACATCCCTAATTTGCCTAGGTTCCTGAATGTCTCTGATTGCCGCGATCTGGTCTGGATTAATCTCAATTCCACGGGAACTGACGATGAATCCCAAGAATTTTCCGGAGGCAACACCGAATGAACATTTGGTTGGGTTGAGTTTCATTCCATACTTTCGAAGAATGCCGGACATCTCTGCGAAGTCAGTAGTGTGTTGAGAAGACTGCTTGGACTTAACCAACATATCGTCGACGTATACTTCCATTGTTTTCCCGATCTGGTTATAAAACATTCTGTTGACTAAACGTTGATATGTAGCGCTTGCATTCTTCAAGCCAAAGGGCATCACCACATAACAATATAATCCCAGATCCGTGATAAAACTAGTGTGTTCTTGATCTGGAACATGCATCGGAATCTGGTTATATCCTGAATAAGCATCCATAAATGAGAGAAGCTCATGACCTGCCGTCGAGTCTACCAACTGGTCAATCCGGGGCAACGGGAAACTATCTTTTTGACAGGCTTTGTTCAAATCCGAGAAGTCGATACACGTTTGCCACTTCCCGTTGGCCTTCTTTACCAGAACTGGATTCAAAATCCAGTCTGGGTAGGTTGAATCTCTGATAAATCCATTACTCTTTAGCTTTCCAACTTCTTCTTTCAAGGCAGCGGACCTCTCTGGGCCCAACATTCGCCTTTTTTGCTTTACCGGAGGATGTTTAGGGTCAATGATTAAGGAATGGCTCATGATTGATGGGGATATCCCACACATGTCCGCGTGGGTCCAAGCAAATACATCCAAGTTTTCTTTTAAGAAATCCGTCAATTCTTTAGCGAGATTCGGATTTAACTGGGATCCAATCTTAAGGGCCTTCTCCGGGTCACTATCATCGATCGGTACATCCACAGTTGTTTCGTTGGGAGTCGCCATTCTGCCCCCGGGTTCTTGATCCTCTCTGGGATCTATATCCTCGGGCATCTCTCTGGGCGACTCTCCAACGACTATCCTCTTTGGTTGCTATAAGGTCTCCGCCCCCGTAGGGGGAGAAGCACCTTTAGTTTCAATATCCCCTCCATTGCGAAGTAACTTTAGTTCGGCAACATAACATGCTCGCGCAGCAACCTGATCCCCTCTGACGATACCAATGCCAGCTTCTGTAGGGAATTTCAATAACAAGCACCAAGGGGCTATACAGGCTCTAAACTTTGTGAGGGCCGGTCGGCCCAAGAAGGCATTGTAGGGCGATTCAACGTCCAAAACCACGAAGGGAAGGATTCTCACTCTCTGGCGTTCTCCTTCCCCAAGCGTAACCGGTAACTCTACATAACCCATTGGAGCGGTGGATGCTCCGTTGAATCCACGGATCCATCCTTGACAGGGCTTCAAGTCTTTTATTTCGAGGTTCATCTGGTCAAATGTCCTTTTGAAAAGAATGTTGACAGAACTCCCGTTGTCCACTAAAACCTTATGAACAGTGGCTGGTCCAATAGGTACTGTAATTACAAATGGATCTTCAGTCGGGGCATGAACTCCAATGCTTTCTCGTTCTCGGAAAACGACATCATCGGTCATCATCTTTTGTTACTTTACCGGGATATTGTCCTCAGGATTGCTACACTCCCCTACCTCGAGGTGTTGCTTGGCTGCGTTGACATACTGGTCTAATGCCTTAGAGCTATGCCCGGCAAGGTAAAGTCCTCCGATTACGGTATTGATAACAATGTTCTTTCCCTTTTGCTGGGCAGTCGGCCTAGCAGCAAGTTGATTCTGGTTCTGATTCGGGGCCTGTACTGCTTGCCCCCTGTCTCTGGGCGTTACTCTGTATTCATCTAATTTTCCTTCTCGAAGCAGCCTTTCGACTACATCTCTTAGGTGACGGCATTCATTTGTCGAATGGCCGTGAATCTGATGAAAGAGACAAAACTTCCCCGTTTCACGTTCTTTCTCCGTCGACTCTCTGGGAGGTGGCCTCTTATTCTGGAGGACTTCATACGCGTCCATGAAGATATTTTCCAGAGTATCATTTATTGGTGTATAACTTTCAAAGGCCCTGGGACGAGTCCTTCTCTGGGAGTCGTTCCCTCGGTTCCTCTTCCGGTTGTTGCCATTACCATTATTATCATTGTTACCTGACTGACGACCACCCTGATTCCGATTTCTGACATTAACTTCGACTTTCCCCGAGCTGTCTCCTATCTGCTTAATGGAGACATTGCTCTGGATTTCCTCTTTATCGGCCGTTTTTGCCTTTCGGTTAGCATATACCTCTTCCCGGCGTAAATGTACGTTAGCTTTTTCGTAGAATAGCTCTCTAGTATGGGGTGGTTTGCCTGCTAGGTATCTCCCGAATTCAGTGTCTTTATCTACTCCGTCGATCAGTGCTGCGACAACGGTCGGTTCATGGGGATCTTTAACCTCAGTAGCGGTCAAATTGAAACGATCAAGGTACACCCTCAAACTCTCGCCTGGTCGCTGCTTAACAAGGAACAAGTCAATCACACTTTTTGTTTTTTGTGCATAGATACGGAATTGTTCTACGAACTTCTCACTCAACTCCCTGAAGCTAGAAATCGATCTTGCTGGCAAGCGAGTAAACCATAACAATGCTACATCCTCTAAGAATATAGGAAACGCTTTGCACTTGACAGCGTCAGAGGCTGCAGCAGCGGTCATTGACCAAGAATATCTCATCAGATGCTGGACAGGATCAGACCTACCCGCATATCGGTTCATCTGTGGCATGTTGAAACGCCTCGAGAAAGTCGCATCCAAAATATCATCAGTGAAAGGGGTGTGACTGCGGTCAATTCCCCAATCTCCGTTCCGTTGTCCACGGCTATCTGCTAGAATCTGATGGATCATGGCTGCAACATTTGCACTGGTTAGCGGAGGTTCAGTGTAACACCCCACCTCCGCTAGGGTCACTCTTTTGGGGGAACTAGCTTCTGGGGGGCGTTAGAACTGGGTAAGCATGCATAATGATATATCAAGGCAGAACAAGAACATAAATATATATGTAAAACAGAGTAAGTGAGAATAAAACAGCGGAATATCTCAAACCATCTCAAAACAAGTCTAGTACATCATAAAGTCAACTGCCAAAATAAACATGTCTAGTACATCATAAACAGAAATACTGAAATACATAGTGCTATCCCCAAAATAAAGATGATAAACCATAGCGAGCTCAATGTCCAGACATACATGAGCTATCCAGCGAACAAGCAAGCGATCCAAGCTAAGCACCACTGTTCCCTCCCTGAGAACCTGGGGGGGGGGGGGTGGGGGGAACGGAAGAAAAGAAGCGAAAGAAAACAGGTCAGTCAAAAAGACTGGTAAGCCCTACTACGATCAGTCTATAAACTAATAAAGTTAACATCATGATGGAAACTGAGATGAACATACTGGCAATAGATAAAGGTGTCATCACATAGAGAAGATTAAGCTTTGCACCACAGTGTACTAGCAAACTAACATAACAGGTATTGATCCCTCAGCCCAAACTTTGGCCCAATAGCATGAGGTGACCTTAATGCAAGGTCCAACCCAACGGTCTAGTCGATCGGCTCCCTATAAACCTAACACGTCAAGTGTTGGTGTCCATACGGCCCACATATGGTTGTAGTCAGACTGTGCTGGGTCCACCTTCGGGTGTATCAAGCCCTCGGGTGTCAACCCCAGACACCTAAGCAACAATGCACAGTCTAAACCTACTGGTACCCGTGCCTCGAGTTTGTCCAACACCGGACTACGTGCACGTCCGTAGCCCGCCTGGACCCGCACCACTGTACCACTCAACCGTCGCTTTGGTTGCTTACATCAGTCCAGTAATCGTGCCCCGCCCTAGCCTAGCCTCTAGGGTTATGAATGATACCAAACTGGGATTACTGCTGGAACAGACCACGTTGCTAGGGTTTTCTAAGAGGGTTAAGTGTGGTTTAACCCCTCACTAATCATGGATTAAATTAGTTAAGTGTAACCAACAGTTCACCACTTAACCCCATTTAATCCCTCGTATCCCCAAAATTGGTTAAGTATTAGTGGGCCATGACTTAACCCTAATCATGAGGCATTAATTTAATTGTACCTTAACCTCTCACATTAGACTTTGTTGCGATTACTAGTTAAGCCGGGCGGGTCCGGGTAGCTTTACACTACAACTTGGTCTAACCTCGGGTCCAAGGTACACATGACCAACTTCTCACATTGGGTCCTATTGTTTGCAGCAACTAGTTAAGCCGGTCGATTCCGGGTAGGTTTACGCTACAAACTCAACCCAACCTCGAGTTGGCCACACTTATGTTTTCTAAGTGTCATGTCCACTTTATTCTCAAAACATAATTACAAGTTTAACAAATACTTGGGTAGACCTAACTTAATAGGTAAATTCCCAAGGGGTAGACCTAACTTAATAGGTAAATTCCCAATCTTATATTTTTATGTATTTTAAGTTTTACCCCAAACCCCCCAACGTCATTCTGTCGCTTACATATTCGTTATAACGCATAAAGGATAGAAAGAGGGAACTTGGCACAACATACATGATAAGTCTTACATATCATAATAACCATGCATAACGTGTTAAACTTGCAAATCATGGCCTAGTGAACTTGCATAAACATGCATAACTTGTTAAACTTGCAAATCATGGCATAGTGAACTTGCATAAACATGCATAACTTGTTAAACTTGCAAATCATGGCATAGTGAACTTGCATAAACATGCATAACTTGTTAAACTTGTAAATCATGGCATAGTGAACTTGCATAAACATGCATAACTTGTTAAACTTGTAAATCATGGCATAGTGAACTTGCATAAATATGCATAACTTATCAAACATGTGTAACATAGCGTAGTGAACTCGCATAAGCATGCATAACTTATTAAACATGCATAACATAGCATAGTGAACTCGCATAAGCATGCATAACTTATTAAACATGCATAACATAGCATAGTGAACTCGCATAAGCATGCATAACTTATTAAACATGCATAAATCCCAACTTTCATCACATATTAACTTTAGAGTTTCTAAAATGAAGGTAAGAGGGCTTACAAATATTATGAAGACACAAATCTACTAATAAAGATTGAGAAGCCCTTTTATGCAAGCATATAAAAACCCAAAACAAAGCTCCAATTAACAAAAATCCCAAAAACTCTAGCTTAGCAAATAAAGCTTGCAAGTTGATGATGTATGCAAGCTAATGATCATTCATACAACTTAGAAATGTTTGTATGAACATCAAAATCTCCATAGGAATGATTTTTGAAGAGGATGGAGGCTAGGGTTTTTAGGTGGAGGCCATTTGAGAATTCAATTTGACATAGTTTGGTTGCTAGAATGAATAATGAGTGATTTAGGGTAGGTTAGGGTCTTATTTATAGATTAGGCTAGTGATTTAGACCATAGGATTAACCCTAGGTTGAATTAGGTCCATCAGATTTCGGAATTCTCTAGAACCAAGCCACACAACCAAGCCCAATCAAAAATGGTGCGCCAGGCAAAACTGCCCGGCCACCCCGTGTCGACAGGGCTGTCGACAGGGCAATCGACACCCTAAGACCCCTGTCGACATGCCTGTCGACATGGGGGTCTTGGCGGAAGTTTTCCCGCCTGACGCCAGTTAGCCCTAATCTTTGTTTTTGAACTTAAAATTTAAATCTGTTTTTACTATGGAAATTTCTGAAAACTTCAATGGGCCTTAACTGGGTCATACGGACTCCGATTTTCGAAAACTCGGACTCTATTTCGCGTATTTTCCCGAGACGAACGCAATGGCATAGCCCGTTTCCCTTGATTCAGATTTTTGAATTAAATTCTGCCTCGATTTATGTTATAACAGGTTATTGAAAATACGGGTTGTTACATTTAGGGTCAGTGCCTCTGGTTCGGCGGGGTTCTCTAATCTCTCTTTCGGGAGTAGTCACAAAATCCAGGGCTCGGATAGGGCTTCGTTGCCCCCTATTACCATGAACATGTGTGCGGCGACGGGGCTGAGGTAGTCTGTTATGCACAGGACTGTCCACATCTCGAGTCATGGGAGCTGTGGCTTGATCGTTCACATTACTTTTTGAGGGCCCCGCCTCCAGCGCTTCTTCTTCCTGTGATGGCAGGGTTCCGAACCGAAGCTGCTCTATGTTTTCGGCTCTCTCATACGGTCGTCGCGGAGATCTCGGCGATTCCTCAGACGAAGAAGAATATCCTGAAGTGAGTGGACGAACCGGCGGCGTTCTTTGCCTTGCAAGCTCATCAAGTCTTCTATCCATAGCAGTCAAATTTTGTCGTAGGACGGAGCTTTCCTGCCTTTGGCAGCCAATTCATCAAACAGCCTCTCCCATATTTCGGAAAAGCGAGAGAGATCCCCCTCAGTAACGGGAGCAGCAGGATCATATTGATCATCATCACTTTCTCTTATGCGCAAAGAGCTTGAGCCAGGTCGAGCGGAGGGGCCTGGACGGTAGGAGCGAGCCATAGGCTCCTTTCCAGGTCGAGTTGTAGTCTGATCATCAATTTGAATAGCTGTGGTTCGAGGATGGTGGCTCGCAACGCCCCCCTGAGATCGATTCGCGGTCGCGGTGCGTGGAGGATTCGAGACGTTGCCTCGGGATCAAGTAACAACCCCTTCAGCAGCCCGGATCGCCTCGTTCTCGTCGACTCGGAGCGTGGCGTCTTCATCGGATCGGTTCGCCCCCTGCGCTCCGCGATCCAGAGTCTCTTCATTGCCTAGCTCGTGCACACTTTCTTCAATTGTTTCATTGTTTTGCGAAGCTCGTGCTTCCTTAGATCTTTTTCCAGCCATGATATCCGAATCGCTGGAATCTTCGAAGAACTGAATAATGAAACTTTAGGATTGTTTTCCCAGTGAAAGCACCAAAATGTTAGATCAAAATTTGGACCTAACACCCAAATTGTTCTGAAACTTATAGAGTTTCAACTGAAGAATGAGGAAAAAGGAAATAACACACAGAATTTATAGTGGTTCGGCGTTAACGAGCCTACGTCCACTTTATATATTATTGATTATACTTTGCAAGCTAATACAATCAAGGATTTCTCTCAATACTCTAGCAGTCTGACAATAATGGCGGATTCAGTACTCAATAATGCCAAAAAGATCCCAAAAAATGCCAAGCTCCGGGCTATTTATAGCTGATTTTGTCAGGCGGGTCGTGGTTACACGTGGCACGAATCCCGAGAACATCGGATCGCATCGCCTCCGTTGAAGAAATGGTCAAATTTGCCGTTGTGGACAGGTGTCGCGATCCCCTTGAAAATGGGATCGTGCAGATGGGGAGAATCGATCAGAATGACCGTTAGGGACACGTGTCGCTAGATCCGTGCGTCTCGGATCGCTGAAGACTAGCTCACGCTTGAATGGGTCAGAGGTTTCGCCATGCATCAGGGGATCAGATCGGTCTAATCTGGGCAACAATATAGGTTCGGATCGAGCCGCATAGAGGTTTCGTTCCGCTGATGGAATGGGGGCGATCCGTCGAGACGCGATCCGATGGTGGGCGAGTTGATAGTGTGCGATCCATTCCTTCATGTTCTTAGAGAACATGGTTTCATGCTTTCTTCTTATGAATGATCCTAGGTGGCTTGGTCAAAAAGCTAGCCAACACCATCTCTATTAAGGTATCCTGAATTTGAACTGATTTCTTTTTTGTTCTTTTTCCGTTTTACTTAGTGTTGTTGATTTATGGTCAAAATTGAATTTAACCTCAGTTTTCAATGTGTCAGCAAACTATACAAGATAATTAATAACCATACATAACTTAAAAAAAATGTTGATATGATAATGACTTAATAAAACTTAAAAACAAAATCATTTTATTTGTTCCTTTTATTTGCATGATTGTTTATATGAATGTTCAGTTTGTCTTTGATTTACTTCATGCAGCTAAACTCGGATTTTATTTAGATGGCGAATAATTGGTAAATAAACTTTGGGTAATAACCAACTTAAAACCTTTGGGCCTTTAAGCAGTTAGTATGGTAATTTCACATTTATATATCTTGCCAAGTAGCATGACTATTCTATGTTAATATTTATGCAACAGTACTATTATAAAGACAAGGAGATATTAACTTTATTATACCGCAATAACAGGGTATTATTTGAAGTTGCATTCAATATTTGGTAGGAAAATTCTATTTGAACTTGCCAAATAGCTGAGTTGCCCCCCCCCCCCCTTTTAGTTAAATTTTTCAATGACAAGTTTACCCTTTCCGTGTTAATATTTTTTTTCTAGTCGTCAGGTTACCACGGAGCGGAGTTGCGTGGTTCCTTCACGAACCACGCAGTTTCACTACGTGGTACACTAAGCAACCTCGTAGTGTCTCTACGAGGTAACTTAGTGTACCACTTAGTGACAATGCGTGGTTTGTGAAGGAACCACGTAGAAGCAATACGAGGGAGGACATTTTCGTCTTTTTTTTAAATTGGGGGGAAAACTCAGGAAAAATGGGGGGATCACTGATTTTTGGAATTAAGGGGGGGGGGGGGCAACTCAGCTATTTGGTGAGTTCAAATAGAATTTCCCTATTTGGTATGTTATTCTCAAGTTTGCCAAATTGATAATAATATGTAAAAACTACCTGGCATTTAAACATACAAACTTCGTTTCTTGGTTACAGAGTTACAGTGTCCGTCTAGCTTAATAAATCAGAAATGTTTCTCATTTAATATATGACATTATTATTGATGATAAATTGGTTCAATGCACCATTAATCATGACAATTGATTTGGATATCGAACTTTTTTCATTTCAGGTGGTTGAAAATTATTCTTCAAATCTGCAAATTTGTGGATGCATTATAACATTGTACATGTCCAGAGACAGGTTCGTATTGGTTAAATATTAGCTAAACTAGGTAATGTGGTCCTTTGTTATCTAAAACTTAGCTATGATAACTATTAGACTAGATTTTATTTTTAATATTTGGTAGAGTATTAGTAGTTCTTATTTTAATTATTTCTTCAACTTCTTACTTAAGTTTCTTCAATACTTATTATGCCGATAGTAAGAATTCGGGAATTTAAAATATTTTTTTTGATTGTATGAAGCTTCTAAGCTACAACATATCTATAAGAAATTTCAAAGGAACATTAAACACCATTGGTTACATTCCAATACTTAAAGCTTTTCCTCCTTGCATAATAGGTCAAGGAATATTTTTTAATTAAAGTTACACTTATCATGAAAGCTTTGGTTTCTAAATTAACCTTCTACTGTCCTTTTTTGGCTTATGAACATTGCACATGACCTTCCAATTTGAAATTTTGATGTAAACTAGGATGCATTTTTATCATTGTCTACTTTTGTTTATAAGAGATAATTTTGTCTCCTGCGTGCCCTTTACTGCTATTTTGTTCTGAGCTGAAGGCTCACTATCATGTTTTTTAAATATTCTTGAAAACTTCATCTGAGTCATTTGGATTTTGCTTTGTTAATTTGTTCATTTCCCTCCATATATCAATTAGATATTATTATAAATTAATTAATCAATTTAGTGTGGTCAGTTTATCCATGCAGTAGACCACAAAGTTGAATATCCTTTTGGTTGACTAATGGTTCTGAATTTATATTTAGAGAGAGATTTTTAAGATATTGAGGAAGTTTCAGAGTAGCGTGGAAGGTAATTGAATACTGCTTCTTTATTGTTAATAATATTTCTTCTACTCTTTTCTTAGAGCAGAAACACAGTTTAAAGATTGTGTTTGCCTGTGGTATGACTTTTTTTTAGTTAATCGACTTTGTTTATTCCTTCTTTCCATAGCTTTATTTAAATTATCTATCTTAGATTTTGCGATTTTTTTATTATGTTTGGGAAAACTCTTCTTTTACTGGATTTGTAAATGTCAAGTTACAGAAACAAATTTCTAAACATAATAAACACAATATTCAGTTCATAAGTGGTACGTACTAGAGACAAATAAACTATTTTACATGCTTAATCAAAAGAAATATTTTACGCACATGACAAATAGTTTATTTATGAGTTATGTCCTAAATATGTGTTAAACCATGTACAAATAATATATATGAGTTATGTGCTAAATATGTGTTAAAATAGTTATGCTATCAAAGCATGTAAAATACTTTATTTATTAGTCATGTGCTTATTAAAAGTAAACCAACATTAGTAGTTTTAACACTTATTGCAACTAAGCATTATTGATGAGTTATGTACTTATTCAATTTGTACTAGATAGATTTTCTACGCATATGTGAACGATATTTTATAATCATGACATTAAAGCTTATTTGAAATCGCACTTAAGTTAAGTATTGAAAGTGCATTAACAAGCATGGTTCTTAGCTCTTAGTTACATAAGTAATTTTACATAATAAAACACAGTATGGTGGTGATTATCTTAGTTTTTACTTTGCCAAAGCATAAGGTTTATTTGATGTTCTTGAATGTTGCTGTCATATTTCATATTTAATAACAATTGCAGAGATTTTATGCATTTTTATTAAGAGTTATGCACTATCATGTATATACAATTTATGTATTCCTATATGTATGTATGTATACAACACATGTTTAGTTTCTAATCAGTGCACAATCATAACTTTTTATGCTGCTCTCATTTTTGGTTAAATATTTTCATGTATAGTTCAAATATGGATCTCCAATTTCATGTACTGTCCATTTGTTTGGGTAAGCTGACTTGAAATTGGTTTTTTAGGTAATTCAATTTGCAGTCTCACTGAATTAGCTAATTTTTTATATATTGTTTTCTTAATATCTCGCTCAAATGCGTCTATTTTCCTTACCTTATTGCGCTTTAATGCAACAAATTAGAAGGATAAACGTAATACTTTAAAAAAAAACATTTTTTACTGCATAGTGTTTTTAACCGTTGTAATAAATTTTTATGTATCATAAAAGCACAATCATGCAAGTGTGTGTGTGTGTGTGTGTGTCTATATATATATATATATATATATATATCTTCTCCAAATTACTTAATTCTTTTATTATTATTTTTCGTAGTCTGTGATGGTAAATTGATAATCTATGATGTTGATACTGTATTAGTAAACTAACTTGGTTTATACAAAAAATAATTTATTGTATTATATACAACCTCTAATTTGTGCGCAAGACTTTCAAGACAGCGCATATACTTAATGGCATAACAGATTCTTAAAATTCTTATATATATATATATATATATATATGTGTGTGTGTGTGTGTGTGTGTCTGTGTGTGTGTGATATTAATGTATAAGGTCTTTGAAGAAACATGAAATGCTGTTTTTTCTATATTTTATCAATAAATTTGATCTTCCTCGATTGTGTACTTGATTAATTGATATGACGTGAATTTATATTTTAGACTTTTTAGTACAACTAATAGTTGTGCAGGAGTAGCTAAAAATGCAGCATAATCAGAGAATACATTCATATCAAAGTGAATGACATCTCTATATCACATAGCTAATTATATTGGCTAACTAATTACATGTTTTGTTGTTCAAAATTAATGTTAGATGGCTTAATTCATTTACTTGCATTGTAGCCTAAGGGAACCACACTTGAAGAAGTAGCTCCTAAAGTAACAGGTTAGCTTTATTTTTCATGCATATTCTTTTCATTTGAATTTTTAGCACTTACATTTTAGCTTCAAAAATTGTTTTTGTTTGTCTTCTTTTGTAGTTTGATTGGTTACATGTATATCTGTCTTCAACTCAAATGAATGGGTCTAACACTTTGTTGAACGAAGGTTACATTTGCTTCACCTGTAATTCAGAGACTCGCTTGTTATTTTTATCCATTTTCTCATATTTAGTATTTGCTTTTGTGTCGTAAAAAAACATTTGTCTGCAGGAAGAGTGAAAAATGAACTAAAAATACATATATGTTTGAATCCTAATTTTAATTTAAACAGAAATTTGTTCTTTATCATGCTTAATTTGAAGTTATATATGTTTCTTTTTTCACATGTTTTTCAACTGACCTAATCAAGTTATTATAAGTTTAGAATTTACTTTCTAAATCAAATATGAATCTATTGTACTTTCATTAGACAACTAGAAGACTATAGATTATGCAAAACGAAAGTAACATTTAGTGCAAGGGGTAATGAGTGCTTTAGCTAAGTTTAATTGAGGAAGTAAAACAAAAATTTGAGAAAAGATTCAAGTTTTATGATAATATAATTGATTGATAAGATTTGTGTATTTGTCAGCTTAATTTTAATGTATTGTATATATTCTCAAAAATGTTTAAAGTGTTGTTTGCTATAAAGTTTGGTTCCCAGCTTTTTTTAATGAGCATGGTTCTTAGCTCATCTTACACAATTAATTTTACATAATAAAAACTTAATATGATGGTGATTATCTTTAGTTTCTATTCTGTGAATGCATATGGTTTATTTGATGTTCTTGAATGTTGTCATATTTCATTTTCCATAAGAATTGCAGAGATTTTATGCATTTTTTTTAAAAAAATTATGCACTTTCATGTATATACAATATATGTACTCTTATATGTATACAATATATGCTTTAGTTTCTCATTAGTGCATAATTATATTTTTTGATGCTGCTCTCATTTTTAGTCAAACATTTTCATGTCCAGTCGATGTCAATAGAGTAGGGATCTCCATTAATGTTCCAAGCAAAGACGATAATCAAGTCAAATTACTTATTTAGCAATATTCAAATTTGATATGAATATAATACCTTTCTTTAAACTATTATTTTACTGATGCTGTAATTTTACATTTTATTTTAGAAACAGAGATTACAACTTAACTACATTAATGCAAGCTGGATTCGTCTCTTTTATTTTTCGTTTAATGAGTTTGGTCATATTCCTAAGTTTTAATATTTACTAAATCTGTTGGATATAATAGAGAAATATGTATGAGTATAATAGAATTTGTCCGATATGTAGCTTGCCATAGTTTAGTTAAATATATTAATTTAACAAAAGTCAAAGTGTAAAGATGTAAATGATGAGATCAATTATGTGATTTTTTGCTGATTTTGGGTCTTCAAATCTGTTCACCTTCATTGTTATTGACCTTTCAATGTAATCGACGCCATGTCTGAAAACTATAGCTATCAAAAGACTTAACAACTTCACAATCTAAATGCCTGAATTCTAGCAAAAAAAGTTATGATGAGGTAGACAGAACATTTAATATGAATAATATTAACTATGGTAACAGTTTTTCTTGACTCGCTTTTTACACCTATTTTATCATATAATTCATTTTTGCTCGGTCCAAAACTTGAATTTTGCCATATAATCTAAACTACAGTGTCATTTTTTGCTGGCAAAGTTTCTTAATCGTAAAAGTATGATATGGTAAATGGTATATCTTCAGTCTTCACATTTCTAATATGTGTTGAGTGTTTAAACATAAAATGTGCAGCCTTATTTAAAAAGAACATGTTCTCATTTCACAAATCACTGTCTTTTGAAGTGTTAATAAATGAATCTAATACAAAATTGATAGAGATATTTTGGGATCAAACCATTCATTGCTTTTTCATTTTGTTTATTTTTTTTATTTACCTTTAGTGATATTTTATTTTGATATACTAACAAATTTATAGCTACAGTTGAACAGAATGTGGAATTCACAATATTAAAATAATGTATTTAGTGCATACTCATACCTTTTTATGTTGCTCTCATTTTTTGCTAAAACACTGCCGATAGAATATGATATTTAGATTTGTTCCAAGCAAGATGACAGAATAATCAAGTCAAAATACTTATTTAGCAGTATTCAAATTTGATATGATTAAAATATCTTTCTAAACAATTCTTTTTTTCAAGTCAACAACAATTGCATGTGGATTGTAACTGTATGTTTTCTAAAATAATTAAACATAGCACCGTTAATGCAAGATGAATTTGCCTCCTTTATTTTTCGCTTAATGAATTTCCATATCCATTAGTTTTGACATTTGCTAAATCTGTCAAATAGAGTATAAAAATATGTGGAAGTTAAAACAAAATTTTACAATAACTTGCCATAGCTTAGACAAATGTATTAGTTTATCAAAAATCACAGTGTGAAATGCAATTGACAAGATCAATTATGTGATTTTTACCTGATTTCATGTCATTGAAGTTGTTTGTCCTTCATGTTATTGACCATTCAATGCAATCAAAGCCATGTTGGAACATTATAACTGTTACAAGGTTTAAAAGCTTTACAATCAAAATGCCTGAATTCTAGCTAACGAGATATGATGTGCTAGACTAATATTTGTCCGAATAATATTAATTGCAGTAATGTTTTTTTCTTGACTCGCTTTTTATACCTTTTATATGACATAATTCCATTTTTATTTGGTCCAAAACCTGAATTTTCCATATGATCTAAACTACTATATGTACTAACATTTTTGCTGACTAAGTTTCCTAATTATATAAGCATAATATAATAAATAATATATTTCTTACTCAACTTTGTCCAATTGCAAGCCCAAAACCTTTAATGCCACATTAATATTTTGAAATGATTCTTAATGGAACTCCATTGAGGAACAGATTCATAACCCAACCTTTGATCTATTTTCTATTTTCTGCTGAATAATCAAACTATTAGAGTGGATGTATCGTTTCCATTAACAATGGACTTTACTGGATGGAAAACTTAGCATTTTAAAGACATTGATACTTTTGCTAATGTCAATTACAGTCATTTTTTTAAATATAGGGGGTTGTAGGTCAAATATGTGTTGTAACGTCAGAATCTGATATGAGAATTTTTTAACGGATGTGTGTTTACCTCTCTGATGGGGACTGCCCTACATTTCTACTTTGTCTCGGATGCTTAAACGCACTACGTATTGCCTAATGGTAAAATTAACATGTCTTCATTTCACACTCCAGCATCTATTGAAGTGTTATTAAGTAAATCTTATATAAGGTTAATAGGGATACTTTGATATCAAATTACACATTAATCTTTTGTTTGGCTTAATTTTTAACCATCTATAGTGATATATGATTTTGTATATACATTAACATTAATCTTATATATATAATTCACAACAAAAATTCCTAATTCTTGTTCTATTAATGGTATTTTAAGTATAATTTTGATTTAGTTTTTATGCGACAAATGAGTTAGATAATTTTGGGGGAACATATTTTGTCAAATTTAAGAATAATTCGGTTAACTAAAAGTTGTGCACATCATAATTGTGCTTTAATACCTAATTCTAATTTTTTTTTACATTACACATAATACAACCTTACGCTTATCCCGTACTCATTTAGATATCATTTTTCTCCTTAGCTATTCTTGATTTGTTTTAAAACCTACTAAAACAAGTATTTGGTTAATGTATATTAATATGAATTGTCATTGGTTTGTAACTAATCTTCCTCAGGAAATTAATGAATGTAAGAAGGTTGTATGTCAGTTTTGTTCAACCACGTTTTGATTTCTTCAAATAGAAATATTTGCATGTCCATAATTCGATTTATTAACAAATTTAGATCTGGGCAGTTTTTTTGTTCTAGAGGAGAAAACCAAAAGGATATCTGGGAAATTTTGCAGCTGCTTGGGATTGAAAAGTGGACCAAGTTCACGCACCAATGAGGTTATGTATATATTTCATCTAAGCTAATATTCTTCCCATTTGAAAATTTATGATTCTTTTTAAACTTTGAACCTTCTAATGATTTTTGGGTTAAATCTACATATAATTCGTAAAGGATCATTACTTTGAGTTATGGGGATACATACACTTTGAATCATTTCACAGTTTACGTTGTTACTCATAACATTTACTTAAATTCCAATAATGTCTCTGGAGTTCACAGTACAAATTGTATGACAAAATTAAAAAGTTGTTAACAAACTGGCCAATGGTAAGAAATCAACATGAAGAATCAAACAACAATGGGTCTGAACCAATGCTGCATATCTTGGTTTTGGTCTTAGTTTCGATTTTTTGTAATTTCTGGAAGTTTAATCTAATTCATAAATTTCGAGAATTTCAATTTTGATTTTTGATTTGACAATTAATTATTCATATAATTACACATATATTAATTTAGTACCTTGGAATAAACCGTGTAATAAGATATAAATGAACATTATCGATTAATTATAATATTTGTAACACATGCAATTATTTGTTAAATAACCTTTTTATTTACGTTGTTAACATAGTCTATAATTTTGAAAGCTTTTGAAGTTAAATTTCAGATTTTGAAAATTCATATATTTATTTGAAACTCATATTAATTTTTAAAACTTTCTTTTAGAAAAATTTGAGTTTCAATTGTTTTACAATTGAATCAAATTTTCTGTTAGGTTCTATTTTGGTCCCCTGATGAAGAGAATGGAATGACTAAAATCTCAGTGTTTCGGTCGAAGCCTCAAACCTTGATGACACAAAATCCTTTGTAGTTACACAGATCTTATATTATAAGTTTGGTAACTGTTCTTACAGGGGTTCAATGAAAAATAAACAAGTCAAGGTATTGAGAATTTTCTTTTACTTATGTTAACTGATGTGGTAGATTAGTTTTTTAGTTTTGCCATGCAGAGCGCTAGATGTCGCTTTTTTTTTAAGGTTCAGTAAATTGCAAATATGAGTGCAGAGCGCTCGATGTCGCTTTTTTTAAGGTTCAGTCAATTGCAAATATGAGTGCACAGTTGATTAATAATTAAGGTAACGTTCCTTAACGTCATTATGTTATTTACTTTTTGTAGTGTGTGTGGAAGCAGTAATTGCCATTCAAATGTACAAGCTCTGCGTAATCTTTGTAGGCTTTGAGCTTCATACATTCATGACCATGAAATTTTCTTGCTTTTTCCATGGCTTGATGACAGCTTTTTCCCTTTTTTTTGGGTAATGTGGTTAACTGTAAATGCAGCTTTGCTACATATCAAAGGTTACCCTTCTATTGTCTCAGGCAACTTTTTGAAAGCTATCATTGTAAGTATGATTTATTTGCTCAATTTTGTTTGCTTTTTTTCTTTGGGAATATGTATGAGGTTCTAATAGGTTTTAATGTTTGGGTTGTATAGTGGTCATAATCATCACATATACATTTGTTAGCTACAGTATTAGAGATACAATATGAATATGCATTGTTTCTTCAAATCATAGAGCTGCAATGGAAGTGGGCGAAGAATTAAAGGGGTATGAGTTTACAGTAACTTAAAGCACTTGCCACGGTAGATGCTTGAGAAAAAAGAATGGAAATCTCATGATGGCTACAAGATGTTTTTGGATGCATGCACTAATGTTGGTGACAGGGCTGAAGCTTTCTAATAGGTTCCTTGGCTCAATCTATTTGATTTAGTTGCAAACTCAAATAAAAGAGGTTGTGCTACTTGGACTGTCATATGCTTTGACCCGAACGATGTCCTTTTTCAGCATGTTATTTATCACTATGATAAATGCATTTCATATGTTGTGTTATATTTTTCTGCAAGTTTTATTCAATAAATGCAGTGCTATTCATCAAGACTTCAAGTAGCCTTCTACTAGATATTTAGTGAATGGGAGTGCTTTTTAGCTGCACTTTTGTGTCTTTATACAACTATTTGCATCGACCCGTGTGTGAAGCACGGGTCCGCACTTGTAAATAAGGAATTATCAACGTTTGAGTATAGAAATCCCAGTAAGGCAAGAGTTGATCTTAGTTTCTCACACCAGACCCTTAGGGCCTATTTCAAACCATAAATTGCCTTGTTTAGCCTGCATACGTGCTTTGAATTCTTTGAGTACTCTTAGGTTGTTGCATGTAGATTTCCTCCTGTAAAATACCATTAAGGAATGCATTATTTACATATAAGTGCTTGACTTTCCATTGATTTCTTAATGCAACAGTTAATATAAGTCTAATAGTAGTTGATTTGACTACTGGTGAAAATGCTTTACTATTGTAACACCCCGCATTTTGTAACAATTTAATAATTAATACATGCATCGAAAAAGAAGAAAAGATTAATGCAAACAAAAATGTAATGCATGCATTAAAAGAAAAGAAAGGATTGGTTGTACGTAGTGTAAATATGTTGCATGCACTGAATTACAAATATTATGCATTAATAATAAAAGAAAAAGATTCATGTAATGGTTTAAATGAAATATTGTAACAAACATGAAAAAGATAAGTAAGAAGAGAACAAAAATTACCATTGTTCTAAGCCTTGTTAATAATAGCCTTAATAGTCCAGTTGGTTAGAGCATGTGGCTTGCATACAAGAGCTACAGAGTTCGATCCCTACCTACATCATATTTTTGTTTTAAGGGAACGGCTAAAATTAACACATGTTCTAAAGAGAAAATTTGTATAAATGCACATATAAGGAAAACATATACATATAAGGAAGTAAAGAAAATATATGTATATATATGAGAATATATATGTGTATATGTGTGCAGAAATATATATATATATATATATATATGTATATATATATATACAAGAGATAAAGTTCAATATATGGTTGCAATCAAAGGAATATGGTAAGAATCAAATAACGGTGCAACACTGTTTGAATTTTGAAAACGAAACAAAAGTTGTGCATATACATACGCGTTAAATGGTCATTAGAAGATTTGTATACACATAAGAAGATTACATGTGAATATAACAGTTAAATAAATTCCGAAAATTCAAACATTTGAAAATCAAAATTTTAAGCCAAAACAGCTCGCGGGACCCATAAGGGGTCGATAATGGGGTCGACACCCCTATAGGGGGTCGATACGCCCCAGATCCGGCTAGATTTATCCTGCGAACCTGGAGTATTTTGTTAACTGCGTTTAATGCTGACTCAGTGCTGCATTTACGATAAGAACCTAAACACCTATAAATGGGCTAGCAGACCCTAGCCTAAATCTCATATTCTCTGAGACAACGTCTAAGCTCTGCCATTCTTCCTCCTCCTCAAATCTCTTCAGAAAAAATAGAATAAATAGTTTAGGAAAATTCTGAATCAAGATCTGGAGGAAAAAGATGAATATCAATAAAGGGTGTTCAGAATCATATTCAAAATAAGGTAATTTCTTAGATCTAGTTTATTTCAATTTTCTCCTCTTTCTTCCCTTTTTCTTTTAGTAACAACTGCGGATCCAGGGTTGCTAGGTTCTAAATTCAGTCTGGAGGACCATGGAACACTAGATCTGGACCAGATTCAGGATTTGAAAAGCAAATTAGGTGAGTGGATTTAAGTTATATAAATTTTGTTAATGATATACTATCATTTGATACTCCCCATTAATCTGAAATGTAAATTTGCTAGAATGATTAAAAGTGTTGAAATGCTAATATGACATGTTGAGATATTAATATGTTAAAATATTAATATGTTGGAAATTCGTACGCCGAAACATTTAATGTGCTAAAATGTTCATATGTTAAAATATAAACTTGTTAAAATATGTGTAGCGATTATTGTTGCATATATACATGTTCTAATTACATGATTAACTTGTGGCATATTATGTACTTGGATTATTAACTGTAGAATTAATAAAATTATATGTTAACTTGTAGATTTGAACAATTACATGATTAAATGATTATATATTAGAATATAATCAATTATATATTAGAAAGAACATGCGACATAAAATGGGCTTAATATGATGGCATGTAAAATATGGATTATAGTAAAAAAATTAAAGAATGGACATGCCTAAATTATATAGGAAATTTACAGTAAACAGAAAATTACAACTGCACTTAGACACGAGGTTAAATTCAACTTGTGGTAGAAGTCTGCCAGGAACCGCCCGGCAAATCCAGCATCCACACGTTTTTAATTTAATGTAACGACCTGCCATTTTGACCGCTTCAAGTCGGTAATTAAGCCAACTCGAAACGTTCAAAATCGACAGATCGTTTTGACTTACAGGGTTT
The DNA here is from genome assembly GCA_030737875.1 of Allium sativum. Lineage (NCBI taxonomy): Eukaryota > Viridiplantae > Streptophyta > Magnoliopsida > Asparagales > Amaryllidaceae > Allium > Allium sativum. Next base: position 280,446,387 of record CM060918.1, read on the forward strand.
AAAACAGAACAGAAACAGAATCACAGAGTACAGTATTTGCAGCGGAATACAATTTTACAAAAATATCAAAATTTTACATATCATTTTTATATAGTGGAAGAAAAATAAGCTATATACATGAATTTTAAAAATAGAGCTTTACGGTTTTTGTCAGGCTTGCACGCGATATGCGTCTTGCGTCTTCACATTTCTCTCCGGTTTGCGAGCAGAAATCTATACCTGGAATACTTAGGACCTGACCCGAGCGTTCCATGCAAAATACACAAAACACCCGAGTCAGGATTAAACTTATTTCAAGTTAGCAAACTTCGAAATAAACACATAAATATATTTGTTAACTCTGACAACTATTAAAATAATTCGAGTACAGTAAACCATGAAAATTGTCGAATATAACGTCAAGGAACAAGGTCAGTGACATACAATGAGGCTTCATGCGTGCGTAATACAGTATAAAGAAATAGCAATATCCGATGACACACCCAATATATGGCCGCAACATGAAGGGCATATATCAATTCCCAAAATGTAGGAATCATATTAAAAAGGGTATTACAGAAGAGACCAAAAATATGGACACATGCAAGGTAAGCATACATGCTTTTGAACCACGCATACATGCATGGCAAAAGAGATGCTTCCAACAAAAGAAATATCGCAGCATACATGTGGCATGCAAACAAATTATGTTATATGCATAAGACAGCATATTGGTTCATTTGTTCATGGATTCAATGACATACTATAACCATTATTGTAAACACAACCTAAAATGGTTCATCAGTTAACATATTGTGGTTTATACTTGAAAAGGAAAAATGAAAATCATTAGGCAGTCTTCAGAGAACCGTCACGGTGAGCATAAGCATATGGTTTCATGTATGAGCAAAGAAAATCGCATGCAAGAAGATGTAACAGCTAAATGGTAACAAGGAGAAGCTCCCAAATAAAATAAAATAACACATCGTGTAAGTGGCAAAATACTAGAATAATTTTAAAAGTTTAATCACCAAGGACTGGTGATGCTTACGAATGGGACCATATTTAACTTTGCATAGGGAGGTTTTGGTAACAAAACTCAAAAGTGAGTACTACAGCAAATTGGCGGTAAAAATAAAACTGACGGTAATGAACTTATTAACAAACTACCGAAATTCACTTGTTGACATAGTGAAGTCTTCGTGCAAATCAAGGTGCTACAACCGTAAACAAGAAGCAATGTATATGGGGATCAATCTACATTTCCAAGTCTACTTGTAGGTCCAGATAATCAATTGTTAAGAACCGAACGGGATAGGGTACCAACCTATAATCTACACAGTAATATATGTACCCCAAAAATAAGCATGCAATCCTTACTTAAACTAAGTGAACAAGCTCCACTTGCACATTGGTTCCAGAATGAAATTTAACAGCAAGAGACCCATAACCAGAGATCAATGTGGCAACTAAAATTACAGACATAGAAGCCAAACAACCCACAGACTAATGATACCAAGTATTGGATTCAATGACGTACATATAAGCCAAAGTCGCAAACTTGAAATCAATTTAATCGTAAGCAAAACTTACATTTAATTGTAGTTACAAAGGAGAAATAAGATACAGTGCGGAAGTCGATACGGAGATGGTTGTGCACGGATTGCTTCGTTGGAGATCACGACGAATTTAATGGTGGTGGTAGTTTTGGTGGCTCTATCTTGCGATGGATTGCGAAGGCTGATGGTTTCGGATTTTAATTCGAGGAGGACGCCATGATTATTAGGAAAGCGACTGAATTTCGGTTATGAAACTTGGAGATGAAACTTACCTTCATTTTTTATATGCATATATAATTTGGATCTAGATCTGAAATCTGAAACTTGAGCGAAGAGAAAGGTAAAAGAGGAAAAATAGGAGAGAGAAGCGGTGAAAGGGTGGAATGGGTAGCGACGCATTTATGGGTGAATTACTGTCCTATGATTCGGTGAAACCAAAACCCACGTTTTCCAAATAAACTCTTTTTATTTTTATTTTTATGAGACGGACTTATTTTGTCTTTATTGAAAGAAGGAGACACGGTTTGGGATGGAACAGAAAACAAGGCCTTGGGAAGGTTATAAAAGCAACGGCTCTTCAGTTTTGTTTATATACATAGATATATAGATTGTATATATGAAAGCGGTCCGCAGAGAAATTTGAATGCACAGTTTTAATAACCCTTGGTGACGAATAGATAGAATACAAATGAACCTCAGGAGAGAACAAATGAATGGACGTAAGGGAATGGAAAGTAAAAAAACAAGATGATATATGAATGCATCACGTAACATAACGTGAATGGCCTTTTGGAACGTGAATAACAAAAAGATATAAGAATGGGTTTTTTTCTTTTGAATGCTTGGAAGGTGTAACGTTCCATGCAAGTTTTGGAAACATAAGAACGCATGAAAATGAACACCAAGGTATGCACGGTAAAAATGTAAACATTGAATGCATGAAAAAGGAAGAAGGGGAAATGAACGCATGCATTGATTTTGGACTAAAGATGCACTAATGTGCATGTATTGTTCATTTTGAGAATATGGTGTACACATGCCCAATTTGGAAATAAAAATAAAATAAATGGTGTAGTAAAAATAAAAGAACGGGTTTTACAGACCCAAAATGTCTAGAAAAATATGAGGGATTCGAATATGGACACTTCGAACTCAAATGACTATGTTTCAAAAATGAACTGCGCAAGCATTTTCACAATTTCAGCGCGAACCGAGCTCTGAAATTGACAAATTAATATATTGCGCTAATCAGCGCGACGAGATGGACACAACGGTATAAAATATGCAGTGTCAGGATGCTCCACTCAAAAGGGCATTATGGACCCATTTTAAAAGGAAAAACGTCACGATAAAACAATTAAACGAAGATCAAAACATCTGAATTTCGCGAAACGAGTTTTACCGTTGAACTCGTAACAACGAATAGAATATTTTTCATGATTATCCGAACTGGATTCAGAGAGATTACAAAATCGTTAAAATTTTGAACTGATATGCGCAGCTTTGCACTGAAAATTGCGCGATCAACAAAGATTCAAATTTTCCATCGAAATTAATTTCTATGCTATGTCTGGTTAGACGCATCTCAAATATGTATTTTTTTGGATTTATTTTATTATATTACATTTTCATTTTTATTTGAGATATATCGGTTGCCGCTACCGCAAATAATCGTCAAAACCGAGTTCTAAACAAATAAAATAAAATAAAATCAAAATTTAAATTAAATAATTAAATAAAAATACATTTAAAATTCCTGGTTGTTACATTCTCCCCCACTCAAACCTTTTCGTCCCCGAAAAGGAACGAGGTAGAGAAATAGTAATTAAATAATTAATATATTTAAAACAATAGTTCAAATTTATTTTCATATCCATATATACTTTGAAAATTATATATTTAAATCAATGTTAAAATATTTTCTAACATTTCAAAATAAATTTAAGTATTCACTCGATCTCGATTGGCAATATATAGCTATCCCACTTTTGAAACCCGAAAATAGATACAAATGATGCTGCGCAGTCATCACCAGAATCATTTTCAAGCGACTAGAGTGTGACTCTATATCTATCTAATACATATAGGATTTAACATATACGTTGATCAGATGTATACCCAAATCACTAGGTATTCGATAGGCCAATTTTAACGTCAGGTAAATACTCAAAACATCTTTCTATATTTAAGCAGAATATATATCAAAATTTTCAAATCATATATTATAAATAATATATTTCAAATCAATAAAAAAATTAATAGGGAAATATATATTTCTCCCCTACTAGTTTATTTATTAAAATCCAACTTCAATCTACAGATGTTTACCTATATAAAATCTACATACTATTATAAATAATATATTTCAAATCAATAAATATATGACAATATACATACTATTATTCTATACTATACCAAAATATTTCCAAAACATACAGATGTTTACCTATATAAAATCTTTCACAAATACATATCAAAATTTCAATATTATACTAAGGAAGTTATATATTATAATAACTTTCAAAATACTTATTTCAAATCAACTTTTAATAAATATGAACTCGCTAGAAGACTTATACTCTCCTTATACTTCTTGCCTTGCTATGGGAAAGGAATAGTTACAGAATTTGAGTTAAAAGCTGAGCGAACGAAAGAACCTAACCAAAGAGGATCGACGAAGGAAGATGAATTCGAATGGAAAGGAAATTCCAAAAGAAGATTTAAATATTAAACAAAATTTTATATACGGAAATATTTATTTTAAAAACATTTAAAATCTATTTCTTAGTTTATTATGTTGAGGTTATATATAAATTTAATTCCAGGTTATTGGGTTTTTATTTAACATTTGAAAATACTTGATAACTCGAAGTTCAACAAGTTTACAGTCGTTCTCACAGACGTTAGGCATACGCTGGCCAAGCGTACGACCAAAATCTCTAAGTACCAAATATCCTTGTTTCAACTCCCAGTGAAAATACTTAAAACATTTAAAATAGATATGGAAAATACTTTTCCCCATGGATCGCGGTTACTCGGCGGTTGTGCTACTATCCCAGTAGAATCGCTTGTAACCGTAGGTATCACACCCCTCGAATTTCGCCATGGTTGTTTCCATAGATCGCAGTTACGCGGCGGTTACGTCACTATCCCAGTGAAATCGCTTGTAACTGTAGGCATCGCACCCCCGAATTACGCTATGGCGCCTAGATCGCAGTTATGCGGCGGTTACGCCACTATCCCAGTGGAATCGCTTCTAACTGTAGGCATCTCGCCCCCCGAATTACGCTAGAACAGATAAGTAATAATGATAATCAACGTGATCTCACCGAGTGAGATTCCAATATTCGTGGATACTCCAATCGACGGAGCACCAACGTAGCTACGATTTTCGACTTTCGATGGACACTCTCGACGAGCGCCAACACAGTCCCTCTCTCAGGAATTGCGATTTCAATGGAAGGTACTTCCCATATCTTTATTTCGAAAACATATATACTATATATATAGTACTTCATTTCACGTTTCGCATATATCGCACTTAAATAAATATCAATTTACATAAGATTTTTTTTTCAACATCATGTTTCAGATATATCATTCTTATATAAATTCCATTATATAAGGTTTCATCAATTAACTTCCAATCAATAGCTTTCAAATTAATCATAATTCTTCTACACATCTTCCATATACATAAGGTTCGAAAACTCATATCAAATATTCAATATCAAAGATTCTCAAAATTTCATTTCAATACCGATTCAGTTTTTGATTTTTATAATAAATTGAATATTCAATGTCATTCCAAATCTTGTTCGCAACGGTTGGATCATTCAAATAATTGAAAATTATATTTTTCATTTCAATACTTGGAAATCATGAGTTCAAACATTTCTTATCCAAACATCACAAGATGTATAATTACACTATCTAATATATAGGATTATCATTCGACCAAACTCGAGAATCAATTTCGGATTTTCTTTAAATCATTCAAAATATTCATATATGTATATATCAAATCATGTTTCACAAATCAAACTTTGTTGGATAATCATGTAGCAAAGCTACCAAAGTGGTCTTCATTCATATATTTTCTTTTCGAAAACATTTCATAAAATAACTTCAAACTTTTTATTCGAAAATACTTATATATACTACTAGTACTTTGTTCAAAAACTTAGAAATCAATTTCAATGTATTCCAAAACAAAATTCTCAAGGTTTAGTTAAACGATCTCCTTAGTTATAACCAAATCATTTTACTTCACGTCTTAACTTTTTTTTTTTTGCAATATATACTTTTTACTTATCTCAATGGTTTAACATTTTCCAATTTATTCATCCATTAAATATACATACTTTAGTAGTTAACACTTTCTAAATTTGAACAACCATTTACTCTCACTACGAGTATTTCCTAAATATTTGATTCAAATTAAATAAGTGAATAACTAATTTTATTAACTCCCTTTACACTTACAATCTCGAGTAATCGCGACAACCCGAAGATAGATTTCAAACGGTATATGATTCAAATCTAAGGAGACCTTAATAAAGAAAACTATCGAAGGAAACGAATCCGAAGAGTGGGGATTTCGAAAGGATTTAAAATTCAAAATACTTTACATTTCAAAATAATTTATATTTTTAAAGTATTTTATTTTTCAAAATACGCTCTCTCTAGAGTAATTCTGGTGATAATTCCACTCATTCTAGGGTATTGCTGGCCTATCTCTAATGAGTTTTTAAACCCGATAAGCCAAGCTTTGTATAAACCTAAGCTCTGATACCAACTGTAACGACCTGCCATTTTGACCGCTTCAAGTCGGTAATTAAGCCAACTCGTAATGTTCAAAATCGACAGATCGTTTTGACTTACAGGGTTTAAAACAGAACTGAAACAGAATCACAGAGTACAGTATTTGCAGCGGAATACAATTTTACAAAAATATCAAAATTTTACATATCATTTTTATATAGTGGAAGAAAAATAAGCTATATACATGAATTTTAAAAATAGAGCTTTACGGTTTTTGTCAGGCTTGTGCGCGATATGCGTCTTGCGTCTTCACATTTCTCTCCGGTTTGCGAGCAGAAATCTATACCTGGAACACTTAGGACCTGACCCAAGCGTTCCATGCAAAATACACAAAACACCCGAGTCAGGATTAAACTTATTTCAAGTTAGCAAACTTCGAAATAAACACATAAATATATTTGTTAACTCTGACAACTATTAAAATAATTCGAGTATAGTAAACCATGAAAATTGTCGAATATAACGTCAAGGAACAAGGTCGGTGACATACAATGAGGCTTCATGCGTGCGTAATACAGTATAAAGAAATAGCAATATGCGATGACACACCCAATATATGGCCACAACATGAAGGGCATATATCAATTCCCAAAATGTAGGAATCATATTAAAAAGGGTATTACAGAAGAGACCAAAAATATGGACACATGCAAGGTAAGCATACATGCTTTTGAACCACGCATACATGCATGGCAAAAGAGATGCTTCCAACAAAAGAAATATCACAGCATACATGTGGCATGCAAACAAATTATGTTATATGCATAAGACAACATATTGGTTCATTTGTTCATGGATTCAATGACATACTATAACCATTATTGTAAACACAACCTAAAATGGTTCATCAGTTAACATATTGTGGTTTATACTTGAAAAGGAAAAATGAAAATCATTAGGCAGTCTTCAGAGAACCGTCACAGTGAGCATAAGCATATGGTTTCATGTATGAGCAAAGAAAATCGCATGCAAGAAGATGTAACAGCTAAATGGTAACAAGGAGAAGCTCCCAAATAAAATAAAATAACACATCGTGTAAGTGGAAAAATACTAGAATAATTTTAAAAGTTTAATCACCAAGGACTGGTGATGCTTACGAATGGGACCATATTTAACTTTGCATAGGGAGGTTTTGGTAACAAAACTCAAAAGTGAGTACTACAGCAAATTGGTGGTAACAAAAAAACTGACGGTAATGAACTTATTAACAAACTACCGAAATTCACTTGTTGACATAGTGAAGTCTTCGTGCAAATCAAGGTGCTACAACCATAAACAAGAAGCAATGTATATGGGGATCAATCTACATTTCCAAGTCTACTTGTAGGTCCAGATAATCAATTGTTAAGAACCGAACGGGATAGGGTACCAACCTATAATCTACACAGTAATATATGTACCCCAAAAATAAGCATGCAATCCTTACTTAAACTAAGTGAACAAGCTCCACTTGCGCATTGGTTCCAGAATGAAATTTAACAGCAAGAGACCCATAACCAGAGATCAATGTGGCAACTAAAATTACAGACATAGAAGCCAAACAACCCACAGACTAATGATACCAAGTATTGGATTCAATGACGTACATATAAGCCAAAGTCGCAAACTTGAAATTAATTTAATCGTAAGCAAAAATTACATTTAATTGCAGTTACAAAGGAGAAATATGATACAGTGCGGAAGTCGATACGGAGATGGTTGTGCACGGATTGCTTCGTTGGAGATCACGACGAATTTAATGGTGGTGGTAGTTTCGGTGGCTCTATCTTGCGATGGATTGCGAAGGCTGATGGTTTCGGATTTTAATTCGAGGAGGATGCCATGATTATTGGGAAATCGACTGAATTTCGGTTATGCAACTTGGAGATGAAACTTCACTTCATTTTTTATATGCATATATAATTTTGATCTAGATCTGAAATCTGAAACTTGAGCGAAGAGAAAGGTAAAAGAGGAAAAATAGGAGAGAGAAGCGGTGAAAGGGTGGAATGGGTAGCGACGCATTTATGGGTGAATTACTGTCCTATGATTCGGTGAAACCAAAACCCACGTTTTCCAAATAAACTCTTTTTATTTTTATTTTTATTTTTATGAGACGGACTTATTTTGTCTTTATTGAAAGAAGGAGACACGGTTTGGGATGGAACAGAAAACAAGGCCTTGGGAAGGTTATAAAAGCAACGGCTCTTCAGTTTTGTTTATATACATAGATATATAGATTGTATATATGAAAGCGGTCCGCAGAGAAATTTGAACGCATAGTTTTAATAACCCTTGGTGACGAATAGATAGAATACAAACGAACCTCAGGAGAGAGCAAATGAATGGACGTAAGGGAATGGAAAGTAAAAGAACAAGATGATATATGAATGCATCACGTAACATAACGTGAATGGCCTTTTGGAACGTGAATAACAAACAGATATAAGAATGGGTTTTTTTTCTTTTGAATGCTTGGAAGGTGTAACGTTCCATGCAAGTTTTGGAAACATAAGAACGCATGCAAATGAACACCAAGGTATGCACGGTAAAAATGTAAACATTGAATGCATGAAAAAGGAAGAAGGGGAAATGAACGCATGCATTGATTTTGGACTAAAGATGCACTAATGTGCATGTATTATTCATTTTGAGAATATGGTGTACACATGCCAAATTTGGAAATAAAAAATAAAATAAATGGTGTAGTAAAAATAAAAGAACGGGTTTTACAGACCCAAAATGTCTAGAAAAATATGAGGGATCCGAATATGGACACTTCGAACTCAAATGACTATGTTTCAAAAATGAACTGCGCAAGCATTTTCACAATTTCAGCACGAACCGAGCTCCGAAATTGACAAATTAATATATTGCGCTAATCAGCGCGACGAGACGGACACAACGGTATAAAATATGCAGTGTCAAGATGCTCCATTCAAAAGGGCATTACGGACCCATTTTAAAAGGAAAAACGTCACGATAAAACAATTAAACGAAGATCAAAACGTCTGAATTTCGCGAAACGAGTTTTACCGTTGAACTCGTAACAACGAATAGAATATTTTTCATGTTTATCCGAACTGGATTCAGAGAGATTACAAAATCGTTAAAATTTTGAACTGATATGCGCAGCTTTGCACTGAAAATTGCGCGATCGACAAAGATTCAAATTTTCCATCGAAATTAATTTCTATGCTATGTCTGGTTAGACGCATCTCAATTATGTATTTTTTTGGATTTATTTTATTATATTACATTTTCATTTTTATTTGAGATATATCGGTTGCCGCTACCGCAAATAATCCTCAAAACCGAGTTTTTAACGAATAAAATAAAATAAAATCAAAATTTAAATTAAATAATTAAATAAAAATACATTTAAAATTCCTGGTTGTTACATTTAATGTGAGGGGTCTAGTGCGTAATTATACATGTAACGCTGCTAAGACACAAGGTTAAGTCCAATTTGTGGTAGAAGTTTGCCCGGAGCCGCCCGACAAATCCAGTATCCACAAGTGGTCAGCTTAATGCGAGAGGTCTAGTGCATAATGTGTGTATGTGTTTGTATATATATATATATATATATATATATATATATATAGATAGAAATAAATAGCACTAATTGTGATTAATGGAAATAAATAAGGAAATGAATGGAAGTTACAACAATAAAAGGAATGGAATGAACGGGGAATGATAATAACCTATTATAAATAAATCACACTAATGAGAATGTTATATAATAGGTAGGCTTGTCCTAGGGACAAGTGGAAATTATAACTTAGGTTATAATATACGATAAAGAAAATGGAATAACTTATGTAATGAGATAAGTTGTACTTAATTGTAAATTAAGTTATTTGCAAGAACGAAAATCTAAAATCAACGGATAAGGGCAACATACGTTTGATTTATGGGGAGAGGAACTTATTTGCAAACCTTAGTTAAGAGACCTAAGTTAATAAGTAAACAATGATAAGTGCTAGTGACAATATAAGATGGAATTATGATTAATTAAGAAAGAAAGAGGCAAACTTATAAAATGAAATAAGTGATAATTAATCATAAATAATAAGTGACATGTTAAACATAAAACATGTGAATTGAGATATACTTAATTACATATCAAATAGGGCGTGTTATTGGACAACGAATATTATCAAGAGATTGTGGATTACAGAGCTTTGCTCACGTCTAGAGAACAACATGTTATGGGATTATTAATAAGCTTAAATGAGTTAAGTTATATGAAAGAAATTAATAAGAGAGAGGAACTTGATAACTTGATTAAGAAGTCAATGTGAATGGGAATAACCAATAAATGGAAACTCGATAAGGTAGAGCAAGCGCATAATTGAATGTTTAGACATAAGGTCTAATAACATATTAAAATAAGGCGCTTGGACTAGTCCGCACGTTTAGGGTGAATAACCCAACGGGGTAGATCACTGTTGTGTCATGAGGCACGAGGGGAGCGCACACCCATCTAATTATTCTGTTAGCTCCGGAGGACTGGAACGGAAAGCATGTGGCTTCCTGACATACGTAAGGTGCTCCTGATAGTCTTTTATGCAGTGGCAGAAGTTTAGGCTGTGCTTGTAGATGTTAGGTCTGCGCGTTACTATCAGGTGGGTGGGCCTTGACTGCAAAAGTAGATTTGCAGTCAAAATGTTGTGATGAGGGGACACTAGGGTGATTCGGCGATCGCCTCCAACAAGGATAGTAGATCATCAGGTACCCGTCATCGACAGCTAGTGGGATGCAAAAAGATTAGAGCTAAACCCAAGACACCATTCACCTTTCACTATCGAGGTACGGTGGTTGAGGGGAGACGCCAACCACATGTTTAGATTGTTTGTTAGGGGACGGTTGCTTAGATTTTGTTGTCTTTGCTAGCTGAGGGAGGGTCCGAGGTGGTGCCATAGCCACCATGAAAAACAGACCCGAGGGATATCTGTATTTTGAGGCCCTTAAAGGCGGGTCTGTACAAATATGGAAAAGCTCCCGACCGAGTTTCGTGTTTCTTGTGCCGCCCTGCCACGGAACTCGGTGCACATTAGAGGTTATGTGCGGTTAAGGCATCAAGTACAACTTACGATAAATACGTGGGAAAGTCTAGATACATGCATGTCTGCTCTTGGTAGTATATCGTAGGCTCTAGGGCATTACTCTGCAATCAGATTCGATCAAAGGTGGCAGTCCGTACGCTTACATATCATGGCGATGACGATTCTATGTGGAACGTAGCGTTGTTATACAGAGGTTCATATGTCACTCCGGCGTAGGATAAGGGACTGCGTACATTTTTGTGGCGTTACGGCGGAGACCGTGCGAGTGGGGTACCATGGGGTGTACCTTAATATAAGGGGTAACTACATATATACTTTATTAGGCTAATCCGCAGGGGAGTAAATGGGTACAACATGTGTGTAGGCCTTGAGTGTCGTTAACCCAAGTAACCTAATAAATAAGAAAATGTGATTGAATGGTATATGTAGGGTTACCCAAAATGTATAGTTTAAATCCAGTCACCAGAACTTGCGTTCTGACCCCTTCCTCATAACAAACTCGTAGGTTAGATTGGTAGCAGAGATATGATAGGTTTTGATACTGGTTAGGAAGTATTATTAATAAGGTAAGTGAAACACCCCACCTCCGTTAAGGTCACTCACAAAGGGAATGCCTTAACTTTGGTGGAGGTTTATAAGTAAAAGCCACAGACAAACACAAGACAGATATGAAAACACATATTTTAAACAGCGGAAACCAAACAGACTTTTATTTCATCAATACGTGTTCAAACAAAACATTTCCATAATTGTCTCAAAATACTTCCATCATTACAACCTCATTACTGTATTGATTATCAAAGAAGCATAAAACATAAATAAAAGTAACAAAAATCCCTATAGTGATATCCAAAGCCATAATCCGAGCAAAAGAGATCCAAACCATACGTCTACGGTCTTGAAGCTTGCAAAAGAGTACTAAGCTGGGTTGTTTCCTCCCTGTGGACCTTGGGGGCGGGGGGGGGGGCGAAAGAAAAGAAGACGAAAAGAAAATAGAGTCAGACATAAAGCCTGAGTAAATCTAGTAACTGTTCAGTATGTGAATAAGAAAATAGCATGATAGATATAAACTAAAAATAGGAAAGTGTCACAAGCTAAGGAAGTGTCGAATGTACTATCGCACCCATGCCATATCTCTGCACCTACTTGAGTTTATTCTAACTGGCACCCCATGCTGAGGGTGAAGTTATCCCCATTTTTATTTAAAGATCGGCTCCTAATCGTGTAAACATGTGTCATACGGCCCCCAAGAATTGTAGATACCTATGCTGGTCCCACAATGGGGTGTATAACCCCCATGGTGGCGACCTCGACACAAATTCTAGAAGGCATAGGTTATACTACTGGTGTCCCCAGTGTCCTGTTTATCTTCTCCAGAGTGTGTGCATGCCCGCACCCCGTTAGGCCTACACTGTGCACCCACCGCCGTCGTTTTGACCGCTTACAATCAGCCCAGTAATCGTGCCCCACCCTGCCTAGTTTCAGGGTACCATGATACCTAACTTGGGTTACTGCTGAAACAGGTCCCTCGTTACCAGGATTTTTCTAGTCAAACATGTTAAGTGGTTAAGTGTCTGTATTAACCTAACCCCACCCATCAATTCTTGTTAACATGTTGAATTTGGTTAAGTGTTATAGTTGACTTAACCCTACCATCTGTCCTTAGCCTCTTAGGAGCACCAGACCACTCACATTAGACAGGTATTGCTATGGTTACTGGTTGTGCCGGTCGGTTCCGGGCAGGTTTACACCGTAGCTCAGTCTAACCTCGGGCCTTATTGGGCGCAATGCTTAACCACCCACATTGGATAGGTATTGTTGTGAGTACTGGACAGCCGGGCGGGTCCGGGCAGGTTTACATCACAACTCAATCCAACCTCGGGTTAAGCATTTCGTGTTTTCTAAATTTACATATTTTATTACTTCTCAATGATATATGTAAATTTCATGTTCTTTATTCTTGGGTATAACAATTCATACCACTTATATGTCGTTGTATTGGCATGTGCCAAACATGCCAACATATATTTTCATATTTTACACCCAACGTTATTACCCCTGTTTGCATGTTCGCAACATTATAACAAGTGTTGGGCTTGACACAATTCAGCCCATCTTTATAAACGTGAGAAAAAGGGGAAATCAAGAACATGTAATACATAAGGGTGTGTGGCGCATGAACTTGCAATTTAGTGATTCAACTAACATATAACATGGGTCATGTGAACTTGCATTCAAATCAAAGTATAACTAAGTAGGTGACATATGAAATGGCATAGTTTAGGCTAATACAAACTTGTGTTTAAACAAGTTTAACTTGGCATAATGTCAACCACAAAACTAGCATGTTGTATATTCACTAAAATGTCCAAATATAACATCTAATCATATAGCCAATTCCAACATGAACATGCATAGTTTATGAAACCCAAACGATACTTAACATAGATCCAATTATACTTGCAAATAAACACAAGAATGATTTCATAGGTTTTGGGTCATGTAGGCATAAAAGGTTTCAAATCTAGAACATGTTTACAAAAGCCTTAATTTAGACTTAGTGAGTGTATAAGGTCCATGTCATAGGCATAAACATAAAGGGATCAAATTCTAGTTTTTGCCACAAACTTGCAAGTGCCATTGTTTTCATATAAAATTGTTCAATAGGCTTGCATCAATCAATTTAGGCCACAAATATCAATACACAAGTCATGACAGAATCATTACAATACACAGAATTTTTATCATACAATAACGCAATTCTATTTACATTTACATCGAATCACATCACAGTTTTTATTCATATTCTGAAAGGTCACTATACTTACAATGAATGCAGAATCTTGAATTCTGGATTCTGAATTCTGAAATTGAGATGCGTTCCTTTGGGTAGATTAACGTTGCGTTGATTAATTTTGATTATACTTTAATATTCTTCTTAATTCGATTCGTCTCTAGGCTTTTCTCTCTTGACGGCTATGCTCAATTCCTCCCTGGCAGCATGACGACTCCCATCTTATTTTTTGTGTGAATTTTCAGTTGTGACTTAGGGTGTATTTATAGATTTTTAAATTGTTTTGAGCCGTCAGATGAAGACAGGAGGAATCTAGACCATACAAAGTTCAAAGAGCCAATCAAGAGGTGACACGTCAGCCCTAGTGATACATAGTGCCACAGAAATTCGAGCCAGAGCCAGACCTAGCCAGCCAGGTCGACCAGGCAGGTCGACTGGCAGGTCGACACCCGGGTCGACACTATGGTCGACCTGGGGGGGGGGGGGGGGCAGGTCGACACCATGGTCGACCCTGTGGTCGACCTGGTCTCTGAGCGGGAATTTTCCCGCCCAGCCCAGTTTGAACCTATTTTCGAATTTTTAAATTGAAACCGAGCTGTTTGAATTTAAATTCTATTCTGAAACTTCCGAAGGTCATAACTCTTTCATACGGAGTCCGATTCGCGCAAACTCGGACTCTATCTCAAGCAGAATTCCGAGACGAACGCAATGGCGTAACCCATTTTCCTTAATTCTTTCATTTAGAATTAATTACACTTTAATTTGTGAAGCTTAACGTTATAGAATTCACGGGGTGTTACATTCTCCCCCCTTAAAAGGATTTCGTCCCCGAAATCTTCAAGTTAGGAAGAATGTATATCATACCATCCAACAGTCCATCTATTCAACCAACAAACACAGGCATCCACTATCCTTAAATGACTTCTAATGCTTCACGATCATATGCATAGTGTGTGTACATGTCCTTATCTAATGCATAAATCAGGCGGTCTACTGATTCAGTTGACATCCTTAATGCAAATCATGTAAGTGTCATGAATCCATTATGTATGCCAAAAAAATTTCTACTCATAATTCTATATGAGTGCACAACTATTCATACAAATGCGACGAACATATGACAGCATATCAAGTTTCAACCATATACAATTGAGAATACATATATGCATATGCAATATGAAGTGACTGAGCCGATCTATAACCTAGGGTGTGTGTGTATATGCATCCACGAGCAACCACTAGCAATCACTAGCAACCATCATCCATAACATGTTTTCAAATACATGTTTGCATCCATTTGTTTTATACCTAAGGAGTTAGGAAAAGGACCGAGGAGATATACCTAAAAAGGTAGATAAAACATAACTTAAGGAAAAAGAGAGAACAAAGATGTACCCTCAAAAAGAAGAGGGTAGGCAGCGCGTATTCTGTCCTCAGTTTCCCAAGTCGCGTCTTCCTCGGCGTCGCTTCACTGAACTTTAACGAGTTTGACTTCACGGTTGCGTAGCTTTTTCACTTCAGTTCCTAAGACGCGGGTTGGAACTTTCCTCACAGTTGCTTCATGTTCCACTTCGGCTTCTTCTAGAATGCTAGGTTCCACCACTTCCGCGGACTCATGCAAACACTTCCGGAGGTGAGAAATATGAAAGACGTTGTGAACTCCAGCCAGTCTCTCGGGTAGCTCTAATCTATAGGCCATCTTCCCAACCTTTTCGATGATAGGAAACGGTCTTACAAATCTTGGTGCTAGCTTTCCTGCGGATCCAAAGCGAACGACGCTCCTTAAAGGATATACCTTAAGGAAAACCCTGTCCCCAACCTCAAATTCAAGGTCGGCCCTTCTTTTGTCGGCGTAGGATTTTTGTCTGTCTTGGGCAGTCTTCATTCTCCTACGTATCAAGTCCACTTTCTCCGAAGTCTCTCGAAACATGTCTGGCCCAAGTATAAGCTTATCCGTAGACTCCCACCAACAAGTTGGTGATTTGCACGGTCTACCATACAAGGCTTCGAAGGGTGCCATGCCTATGGTAGCTGTTGTTGTAGGCAAATTTCACTAAAGGAAGGTGATCCTCCCACGTCCCTCCAAAGTCAAGAACGCAAAGTCTTAAAAGATCCTCTAAAACTCTATTCACCCTTTCCGTCTGGCCATCGGTTTGGGGGTGATAGGTCGTGCTCAAACATAACTGTGTGCCTACAGCTTCTTGCAGACTCTGCAAAAACTCACTTGTGAAAATAGGGTCTCGGTCACTAACAACGCTGGAGGGTATCCCATGGAGTCGAACTATTTCCTTGAGATAAAGAGATGCTGGAGATGAGGCAGTCCTTCTACTTTTAATGGGTATAAAGTGGGCGCTTTTAGTAAGTCTATACACTATTACCCAAATGCTAGTATTGCCTCTTCTCGACCTAGGTAGTCCATCAATGAAGTCCATTGAAATGCTATCCCACTTCCACTGTGGGACCTCTAAAGGATGAAATAGTCCTCCAGGTTTCTTCTGTTCCGCCTTGACCCGTTGGCAGTTCATGCACTTAGAAACGAAATCCGCCACGTCTTGTTTCATGCCACTCCAAAAGAAAGTCCTTTCTATATCATGTACATCTTATCACCTCCAGGGTGTATAGTCATCTTGGAATGATGCGCTTCCTCAAGAACCTTCTTTGTCAACTCCCTTGCTTGTGGGACGCATAACCTTCCATCTCGCCTCAGCCAACCCTTATCATCGATGGCGTATCTACTGAGGTGACTAGAAGTCTCACCCCTAATAAGTTTATCAATCACATCAACAAGCTGAGGGTCTTCATGTTGTGCAGCCCCTATTGAGTCCAAGAGAGTAGGGCGTACTTCGAGAGATGCTAGCAAACCTGGTACAAAATCCGAGGAGGGCCTAAAGTTAAAACTGGCTATATATTCCAGGCTTTGCCTTTCCACAAAGAGCGGACTTAAGGTCAGTTTCTTTTGGCTCAATGCATCTGCTACTACGTTGCCTTTGCCGGGAGTATAGGAAATTTCAAAGTCATACGAGGCAATAAACTCCATCCATCTTTGCTGCCTCAAGTTAAGATCCTTCTGCGAGAAGAGATATTTCAACAATTTATTGTCAGTGTATAATTCCAACTTCCCACCTAGGAGATAATGGTGCCAAGACTTAAGCGCAAAGACGATGATGGCTAACTCGAGATCGTGGGTTGGGTAGTTCTTTTCATGAACTTTCAATTGTCTTCTACCATAAGCTACTACCCTTCCTTCTTGCATTAGAACAGCGCCTAGTCCCATTCCACATGCATCTGTGTATACTGTGAACATTTTGCTTCCATCTGGCAAAGTCAGAACTGGGGCAGTTGTGAGAGCCCTTTTTAATCGTTGGAAAGCAAACTCGCAGTCCAAATCCCAAGTGAACACCAGATTCTTCTTCGTTAGCCTTGTGAGTGGAGCTGAGATTTTCGCGAAATCCCTAATAAACTTTCGGTAAAAACCGGCTAGCCCAAGAAAGCTTCGGACTTCGGTTGCATTTCTGGGTGTCTTCCAATCTTGCACTGCCACCACTGTCACGGGGTCCACAACCAACCCCTCTTTGGACACTATATGCCCGAAAAAATCTTACCTCCTTTCTCCAAAAGTGGCATTTGGAGAATTTGGCTTTTAGCTGATGAACTCGAAGAGTTTCCATGATTTATTTCAGATGTTGAGCATGCTCTTACTCATTCTTTGAGAAGATCAAAATATCGTCTACGAAGACAACCACAAATTTGTTGAGGAATTCTTTGAACACTCTACTCATTAGGTCTGAAATAAGCGGGTGCGTTTGTCAAGCCAAAAGGCATGACAAGCCACTCGAAGAAACCGTCTGGGGTTCTGAACGCCGTTTTATCAATGCTGTCTTCAGCTACTCTTAGCTGATGGAACCCAGTTGCCATATCAAGTTGGGAGAAGACCGACGCTCCTACAAGGTGATCAAACAAATCGTCGATTCGAGGAAGAGGGTGCCTATTTTTCTTGGTCAATTTGTTTAACTCCCTATAGTCGACACAAAGGCGAAGCGAACCGTCCTCTTTGGTTGCGAACACCACTGGAGCACCCCATTCTGAAATGCTCCGTCTAATGAACCCCTTTTCGAGAAGTTCTTTAACCTTCTTACTGAGCTCCTTTCTCTCCTTTGGAGCCATGTGTCTGACAGGTAAAGCTACAGGCTTTGCATTATCCACAAGATATATGCGGAAGTCTATTTCCCGCCTCGGAGGTAAGCCTTTCACCTCCTCAAAGACATCCGGATATTCCCAGACTACTCTAACTGATTGCAAATTCTCATCAGAAGCATCAACCGACTCTAGATAACTAAGCATAACAGCATTCAAGGGATTACAAGAAATTTCTAGAGGGTTACCAAGCCGAGTCAAGAGTCTAACTACTCTTTTCTCACAATCAAGAATGGAACTATTACTGGATAACCAGTCCATGCCTAAGATCAAACCATATCCCAAGAAGCCCAAAACAAAGGCATTCCAACTAAACTCAACGCCGAGGATAGAGATTTTCAAACCCAAACAAACCATTGACAAGTAAGCGGAGCCCCTAATTGGATTTGAAACTACTAAGGGATCCTATACCATACTAGTGTCTAGATGCAGAGATTCTACTAAGGCAGATGAAACAAAAGAGTGTGTTGCGCCAGAGTCAAAAAGTGTGTGAACTGTATGATCATAAAGATAGACTACACTTTCTACAGAAATATTACTACCTCATTCCTGCTGAGGTGCCACTAGCGCA
Source organism: Allium sativum (assembly GCA_030737875.1). Taxonomy (NCBI): domain Eukaryota; kingdom Viridiplantae; phylum Streptophyta; class Magnoliopsida; order Asparagales; family Amaryllidaceae; genus Allium; species Allium sativum. The sequence goes on from CM060918.1 coordinate 280,465,359, forward strand.
TGAACCTAACCCCCTGAAGTGGATCCAGCTTTCTGTCCCTGCCCTTTCTTCTTTGGGCAGTCCTTAGCCTGGTGCCCAGTCTCTCCACAATGGAAGCAACCACCTATCTTTGCCTTCCTTTTTCGGCAGTCTTTTGATATATGTCCCACAATGCCACAGAAATTGCACCTTCTCTTCTCATGGGGCTTATTGTTCTTCCCTCCTTTCTTGAAGTCTGTTTTCTTTGCTTGTAGACCCTCTTTCTTCTCTTCCTCCTTAGTTTCTTTCTTGTCGTTGTCTTCCTCGTGTAGCAACGCCATGTCCACCAAGCTTTCATAAGTCGCTCCCGTGGATACATGGGTCATAGCAAGGCTGTGTAGAGGCTCATTCAAACCTTTGACGAAGCGAAGCACCTTCTTGTGTTGGGTGTTTACTAAGTCCAGCCCAAATCTGGCCAGCTGATTAAACTGATTAACGTACTCCCTGATTGTCATACTTCCCTGTTTCAGAGTTAGAAACTTCTCCATTTGCAGGCTTCTTTCAGCTTGGGAGAGGAAATTCATCTCAAACCTTGTCCTGAAATCTTCCCATGTTTCCACCACCCTCTGAGCATTGGTAATTTCCCACCAATAGGAAGCTTCATCTTTAAGCAACCATACTGTTAGCTGTATCTTTTTCCTGTCATCAACTCCGAAGATGACAAACAGATCCTCGGTCTCCTTTAGCCAGTTTCTTGCTCCTACAAAGGACTCTGTCCCATAAAAGTCTTTCCCACTCATAGCCTTGAAGTCTCTACATGTTTTTGAGAAGGCATTTCCATGAGGAGGAGGAGAAGGAGGAACCACGACCACTGGAGGAGTGATGTCTGCTGGGCCCGCGCCATTGGCCCTTGCTTCTAAGTACCTCCTAAACCAGCCGGGTATCGGCACTCCGTCTGGGAGGTTAAGGTCTCCAGACATGCTGAAACAGAAAGGAAAAATTCAAAACGAAGGATAGAGAGGGATAGATAAGGCACATGGCTTTGGGGGATTTTGCCTTTTTATAAATATAACACTTTTTCTTGAGAAATGCTTCTTTAAACTTTCTTTTGAAAACAATTTCAAATTTTTTTTATCTTATCTGGTAAACCTATGCTCTGATACCAAGTGAAACACCCCACCTCCGTTAAGGTCACTCACAAAGGGAATGCCTTAACTTTGGTGGAGGTTTATAAGTAAAAGCCACAGATAAACACAAGACAGATATGAATACACATATTTTAAACAGCGGAAACCAAACAGACTTTTATTTCATCAATACGTGTTCAAACAAAACATTTCCACAATTGTCTCAAAATACTTCCATCATTACAACCTCGTTACTGTCTTGATTATTAAAGAAGCATAAAACATAAATAAAAGTAACAAAAATCCCCATAGTGATATCCAAAGCCATGATCCGAGCAAAAGAGATCCAAACCATACGTCTACAGTCTTGATGCTTGCAAAAGAGTACTAAGCTGGGTTGTTTCCTCCCTGTGGACCTGGGGGGGACGAAAGAAAAGAAGACGAAAAGAAAATAGAGTCAGACATAAAGCTTGAGTAAATCTAGTAAATCTTCAGTATGTGAATAAGAAAAGGGCATGACAGATATAAACTAAAAATAGGAAAGTGTCACAAGCTAAGGAAGTGTCGGATGTACCATCGCACCCATACCATATCTCTACACCTACTTGAGTTTATTCTAACTGGCACCCCATGCTGAGGGTGAAGTGATCCCCATTTTTATTTAAAGATCGGCTCCTAATCGCGTAAACATGTGTCATACGGCCCCCAAGAATTGTAGATACCTATGCTGGTCCCACCATGGGTGTATCAAGACACATGGTGGCGGCCCCGACACAAATTCTAAAAGGCATAGGTTATACTACTGGTGTCCCCAGTGTCCTGTTTGTCTGCTCCGGAGTGTGTGCACGCCCGCACCCCGTTAGACCTACACTGTGCACCCACCACCGTCGTTTTGATCGCTTACAATCAGCCCAGTAATCGTGCCCCACCCTGCCTAGTTTCAGGGTACCATGATACCTAACTTGGGTTACTGCTGAAACAGGTCCCTCGTTACCAGGATTTTTCTAGTCAAACATGTTAAGTGGTTAAGTGTCTGTATTAACCTAACCCCAACCATAAATTCTTGTTAACATGTTGAATTTGGTTAAGTGTTATAGTTGACTTAACCCTACCATCTGTCCTTAGCCTCTTAGGAGCATCATACCACTCACATTAGACAGGTATTGCTACGGTTACTGGATGTGCCGGTCGGTTCCGGGCAGGGTTACACCGTAGCTCAGTCTAACCTCCGGTCCTTATTGGGCTAAATGCTTAACCACCCACATTGGATAGGTATTGTTGTGACTACTGGATAGCTGGGTGGGTCCGGGCAGGTTTACATCACAACTCATTCCAACCTCGGGTTAAGCATATCGTGTTTTCTAAATTTACATATTTTATTACTTCTCAATGATATATGTAAATTTCATGTTCTTTATTCTTGGGTATAACAATTCATACCACTTATATGTCGTTGTCGTTGGCATGTGCCAAACATGCCAACATATATTTTCATATTTTACACCCAACGTTATTACCCGCGTTTGTACGTTCGCAACATTATAACAAGTGTTGGGCTTGACACAATTCAACCCATCTTTTTAAACGTGAGAAAAAGGGGAAATCAAGAACATGTAATACATAAAGGTGTGTGGCGCATGAACTTGCAATTTAGCGATTCAACTAACATATAACATGGGTCATGTGAAATTGCATTCAAATCAAAGTATAACTAAGTAGGTGACATACGAAATGGCATAGTTTAGGCTAATACAAACTTGTGTTTAAACATGATTAACTTAGCATAATGTCAACCACAAAACTAGCATGTTGTATATTCACCAAAATGTCCAACTATAACATCTAATCACATAGCCAATTCCAACATGAACTTGCATAGTTTATGAAACCCAAACGATACCTAACATAGATCCAATTATACTTGCAAATAAACACAAGAATGATTTCATAGGTTTTGGGTCATGTAGGCATAAAAGGTTTCAAATCTAGAACATGTTTACATAAGCCTTAATTTAGACTTAGTGAGTGTATAAGGTCCATGTCATAGGCATAAACATAAAGGGATCAAATTCTAGTTTTTGTCACAAACTTGCAAGTGCCATTGTTTTCATATAAAATTGTTCAATAGGCTTGCATCAATCAATTTAGGCCACAACTATCAATACACAAGTCATGAAAGAATCATTACAATACACAGAATTTTTATCATACAATAACACAATTCTATTTACATTTACATCGAATCACATCACAGTTTTTATTCATATTCTGAAAGGTCACTATACTTACAATGAATGCAGAATCTTGAATTCTGGATTCTGAATTCTGAAATTGAGATGTGTTCCTTTGGGTAGATTAACGTTGCGTTGATTAATTTTGATTATACTTTAATATTCTTCTTAATTCGATTCGTCTCTAGGCTTTTCTCTCTTGACGGCTATGCTCAATTCCTCCCTGTCAGCATGACGACTCCCATCTTATTTTTTTGTGTGAATTTTCTGTTGTGACTTAGGGTGTATTTATAGATTTTTAAATTCTTTTGAGCCGTCAGATGAAGACAGGAGGAATCTAGACCATACAAAGTTCAAAGAGCCAATCAAAAGGTGATACGTCAGCCCTAGTGACACACAGAGCCAGAGAAATTCGAGCCAGAGCCAGACCTAGCCAACCAGGTCGACCAGGTAGGTAGACTGGGAGGTCGACACCCAGGTCGACACTATGGTCGACCTGGGGGGGCCAGGTCGACACCGTGGTCGCCCCTGTGGTCGACCTGGTCTCTGGGCAGGAATTTTCCTGCCCAGCCCAGTTTGAACCTATTTTCGAATTTTGAAATTCAAACTGAGCTGTTTGAATTTAAATTCTATTATGAAACTTCTGAAGGTCGTAACTCCTTCATACGGAGTCCGATTCTCGCAAACTCGGACACTATCTCAAGCAGAATTCCGAGGCGAATGCAATGGCGTAACCCATTTCCCTTAATTCTTTCATTTAGAATTAATTACACTTTAATTTGTGAAGCTTAACGTTATAGAATTCACGGGGTGTTACAGTAAGGCTATACTTCGATTATAATATACTTTACCCATTCCGTTGTGAGATATTTTCTGAGCTCTGATATATTTTATATCTCTGTCTTTTCTACAGGATACCAGAGCAACCAACATGGGTTTCGATAAATTAGAATTTTGAAAAAAAAATCGGTACGTCAGAATTCGGGTTGTTACAAATATAGTCAAATCCATACTGTTGAGTGTAGTATTTAGCTACTAATCTTGCTTTATATCTGTCACTGAGCCATCTGGGTTTCTTTTTATCCTGTATGTCCACTTACATCTAGTCAGATTTTTTTGTTGGTTATGGCACGAGTTCCTAGGTTTGATTTTTGATTAAAGCTTGATATTCATCATTCATAGCTGCTCTCCACTATGATGTTTTTCTGCTTGTTCATAGGTGACTAATTCATCTGAATCAATAATGGCAACATACGTCTTTGGTTTAAATATTCCACTTTTAGACCTGGTTATCATAGGTTGACCAAGATCAGTGAGTGCTCTATTTGATTGCTGGTTGCCTTCATTGATTGTATTGTATTTTGGTGATTGTCTTGATTGGTTGCTTGTGCTCATTTCTACTTGATCTTTATTTAGATTAACGTTATCCTCATTTCCTGATTGTTTAGGTGAAAAGTTGGCGGGGCTAGGTGTTTCAGAACTAACACCATTGTATTATTCAGCTTCAGTAGTGTTAGTATGATGAGCATCATAAACCACTTTATTACCAGTGGGATGCAAATTATTACTAACTTGTAGGATATCAGTTGTAATGGCCCGAATTTCTGTACCCTTTTGAGTTGACTAATCACACCATACACCCAACCCAAAATGCACAGAAATACGAATCATTATTAGAATGAAGTTAGAGGATGAGAAATAGAAAGAAAGAATATTAAAATAGAAGAAAACGAAGAACACAAGTCACACAGCGGAACGAATACAATATATTATATAACATAACTTTTGAAATACAAATCAATAACTGTATATACATACCATCATCAGAGCACAGCAGTTATTCCTGGAACAGTTATAAACACCTGTTTCCAGATACAACATAGTATACAACGAAAAATATGATAGTCTATAGTTAACAGGTGAATCCTCTTGCTTCAAGCTCCTCCAAGTGAATCTGTAAAATCCCAATTACATGACTACCCGTACAAATTTGGGCACCTAAGAGTTTAGGGAAAACAAACAAAATGAACTTTGGGTCAGTTAGGGGGCTGGTGTGAGTAAACTTCAACGATTGGTTTTAACTTTTAAAAATCCTTACGAAAGAAAAGATAATCGTAATACCGATCCACACATAAACACAGATGGTTTTACCTTACGATAATCAAAATATTTTGATATCAAAATCTGGTGATATTATATTAGTGTCTACAACAAATAAATAGAATATAGCGGAACGCTTGCATCTCACGCTCCATATATAATATTAAATCAAAAATTGCAGGGCACTTATTGGAGACTGGATTTTCAACATGACAAGGTATGGAACCACCTTCCGATAGTGTATCTCCAGAGGGGAATACCCTGGGTTCGACAAGAACATCTTGCAACCTGACCCACACATGACCGACCACTCATTTCGCTTGAGTGAATCGAATGTATATGACCAACGATTGGGATCAGCAACCATTTCCCGAAAGGGACAGCATCGATAGATTAAAGAAGCAAATAGAATTTCTCTAGATAGGTGATTATACATACTAATGGGAGCGACCCACATAGCCATGTTGCCTGCCCGATTTTTGTCAATTCCCGGTTGTGAGGCTTGAGGTTTGAATTATCTTCCAGAACATCTGGCCACCATTCACTTTGAATGCCACATCGTTAGATCCATCGAAAATCACTAATTGATTCCAGCCAAAATACTTAGATTGTTAGGCTAAAGAAGTTTCCCTTCTTTGCCACCAACTTCATACGCTTGAAGGAATCAACGTACGTAATCCCTTTGGAAATAATCCGCGAGATTGTACTTGGGAAACATAGGAAAGCATTAAGAAAGCCTATCCTAAGTGCAGGGTGGATATCTCTGATTGACTCTGGTGCAAGGTACATTTACCATACTTTGCATTACCATTTTTTCTGTACTTCGTTGTTATTTCTTTACATGGATGTAAACTTTTAATTTTATAGTCTGATTATTTTAAAAGAGTATAAGAATCGATTAGTAAATTTTTGAAAAGTTAAAAACAAATTGCTTGTTGTTTGTGTTGTGTGATAGTGGATATGATTAATTAAATTATTAGAACAATAGTTAATTTAATCAAGAAGAGAATGATGGTAAATTTATGAAATTAAATCACGTATTGAACTGATTTAAAAATAGATAGAAATATATACATGTGCATTATATATGTTTGAACAAGTAAATGGATTTGCTGTTGAGTAAAGAATTTATTTGCGTGCCCGACAAATAGGTAAACCTTAATGAGTTGGATGCGCAGTTTTATTATTATATCAACTCCTGTGAATGCCATTGGATGCGGAGTGCTGGTTGTTCTATGTGTAATAATAAACATCTCCATAGGATAGTAACAATTAATTTTGAACTATACTACATGGCATACTTCTTGAAGATATGCATACTTCATCATATACCACATAAGCATTTGGACCTTGTGTGACGAGGTTGAAGATTTACCATACGAGCGAAAGGCTTGTATGGCGATGACTATATATTACAGGTTGAACTGATTACTGATATGGACCATATAAAATGTAACGGTAAATTGCAAGATTAATACAAACCCCACACGGGTCTGGAGATGACAATAAAAAAGTCTCTCTAGTCATTAAGGCACAAAAACCATTTATAAGGTGACGAGAATTTATTCTCTGGAGTTATAATCTATACACACTCCTATGTGGACAACGGAATATATCACTATAAGTATGTGCATGCTTATTAGGATTTATTGGGTACCTAATACGGCCCAATAAATTTTCAAACCCCTTCGCGTACAAAGGAGGTTATGGCAAAAAATTTCGAAAATTTAGGGTGTTAGCCAAATTTTTGAAGAATTTGAAAATTCTTAGAAACTGAAAAGTTGAAGAACGGAAGCCAGATTGAAAGTAGAGTTTATTAATCAAACCACTTTCGACTTTGTTCCTTTTCGGGGACGAAAAGTTTTAAGTGGGGGAGATTGTAACAACCTAGAAAATCTGAACCAATTTAAAAATTTTAAATTGGCTATTTTAGTGGGTTTTAAATATTTAAAATAAATATTTTAAATAATAACGACGAAAAGTAAGTTTGAATTGATGTTTGAAAATGAGTATAATTATTTCTAACTCTAAACAAGGCCTGAAATGGCGCGGTAGTTTCAAAATTTGAATTCAAACTTTGACTGATTGTACCGGGTGCAAAATAAAACGGATTTTAGTGAAACCAAAAATATTTAAATCTGTTAATGAATATCTTTCTAATGAATCTAAAATCGAAGTTTCGTAGCGGGAGTCAAAAGTTATGGCCAAATGAATTTTCAGAAAGGTCGCTATAGAGAATATATCGCCCTTGAAAATGGCCATTTTGCAAACGACCTCAGAATTCGATGAAACCACTTTTTTTTGGATCCGAGATGTCAAATTATTGCTAGGTTTAAAATTTCATAATTTTTGAAGCTAGTATGTGAGCGTTGCAAAGGAAAATGTGTTTGGTCGGTTTCTATTAAATTGGATCGACAAGAAAAGGGCCATTTTTCAAACGATCTCAGAATTCGACGAAATTTGTTTGGTTGGGATCGTATTGTCAAAACATAGCGAGATTTATTTTTTGGGAATTTTTAGAATCAGTATGTGGCCCCGGCAAATTGAAATGTACGTTCAAATCAAATATTGAATGTTTTATATTTTAATTTGAAGAGAAACTGACTCAAACAGTCGAATGGGCCTATGAAACATATCCCATTGTGTTCGGAATGGGGGTATTTAGCTAGGGGCGACAGTCATTGGGTTTGGATTGGAGGTCGTGTTAGAAAACCCTCTTTTAAAACTTTAAATAGCTCCCGGCCAATCAGAATTAAAAAAAAGAAAATTCTCTCTCCCGGACATCGCGATTAACGACGGAAAATTGTTCAAACCTTCCCAGCCAATTTCCGACCGCTTCGTCCATCTTCAGACCTCGACCCAGTTGAAGATTTTGAAGAGCTCGGCCTCCTCTCCACATCCATAGCCGGAGCACCACCTATCGTCGCCTGTAGGAGGAGATCCGACGCCCTAAAGTCAACGCCTTCGAAGAGTCGCCGTACCCTCCTCCGACCGTCGAACTGACCAACTCCCCCCGGCGCCTGAGCGCCACTCCTCCCCCTTCGACACTGCATAGCCCGATCCTCTTCAAGCTTCACGAATTTCGAGTAAAATCTAAACCTAGTTTCGAACCTTTCAGCTGAGGTATGGATTTGTTAATTTCAAACTGATTTTAACACTCTAAAGCATTGCAAACTTCTAAAAATCGTATCTTTTTCAATTGTGATCGAAATCCAGCGAAACAAGAGATGCCGGGACCGTGAGGATGTCTTCTACATTCTAGAAGAGACCGCATATTTTTCTGAGCTTTCTGCTATTTTTGGTGGAGTGGAACCCAATGTGAGATTTCTGAATTAAAAACGATATGGAAAACGATGATGTATAAATTATATAGTCGATGTATGAGTTATATAAGCGTTGTACATCTCATGTATAAGCGTTGTATAAGTTGTACGTTCGATGCATAAGTTATATATGTGTTGAAATGGAAGTGAAATATACTTATATAAATATAAATATATATATATATATTCCCCTCGTCTACAAACCATGGACGATATTTATTGGTTGTGATTAGTGTGAAAATTGGTTGATAGCGAATGGTTGATTAGAATTGTTTGTGGTTGAAATTGATTGATTGTGGTTGAAAAATACGCGTTTGTGGTTGAGAATTATTTGGTTGAAACCACATAGGATTAGTTTGTGGAAAAGAAAAAAAATAAACATGCCGCCTGCATGCGAATTAGATGCGTGAAATCCCCATTGTCAAAAGCTGCGAGGCTTTAAGGTAGAGCGAGGAGCCGTACTAGGGATGGTCCCGGTTTTAACTACCCTGCCGTTATGCTGCCTAAATTTTTAATAATATTCATGTGTTAGAATTATTTTCATGTGTTGAAACTATATTCGTGTGTAGAATAGAAATTCATGTGTTGAATAGAAATTCATGTGTTGAACGACATTCATGTTTTGAAATAAATTGTTTTATAATAAAAATCATATTTTAATCATCTATATGAACTATATAAAATAGTCTTGTTTTGAAATAAATTGTTTTATAATAAAAATCATATTTTTATCATCTATATGAACTATATAAAATATTCGTGTTTTGAAATAAATTGTTTTATAATAAAAATCATATTTTTATCATCTTTATGAACTATATAAAATAGTCGTGTTTTGAAATAAATTGTTTTATAATAAAAAACATATTTTTACCATCTATATGAACTATATAAAATATTCGTGTTTTGAAATAAATTGTTTTACAATAAAAATCACATTTTTATTAAATACATGAATTGTTAAAAATAGTGAAGTGTTGAAATAAATGTCTGTTGGATAAAAATATCATTTTTATCAAATGAATGAAAAGAATATGGTTTTGAAATCGAAGAATAGATTATATATATATAGTTAAAATATATCGAATAACGAAGCTGCAATTTGTGTTTTGAAACCGTCATTTCAAACGATTAGTGCGGGAGATCTGACCATCGGATTTTCCCGAAACCGAAACCGTTGGGTTCGCTTTGGAAATATCTTTCCAACGATACCCGCTTTGTGAAAATCCAACTATTGGATTGTCTGGAATGTTTAATTCAAATCTGAAGAAAAACAGCGCCAGATTCGATTACGTTTATATATATATATATATATATATATATAATTAAATTAAATCGAATAACGACGCTCCAGTTCGTATTTTGAAATCGAAACTTCAAAAGAGTGTACCGAGAGATCCGACCGTCGGATTTTCCCAAAACTAGAACCGATGGATTCGTTTTGAAAAGAGCTTTCTAATGATATAAAATTTGTGAAGATCCAACAGATAGATTTTCAGATATGTGTAAATCGAATCTGAAAAAAACAGCGCCATGGCTGCGTTATGGCCTGAAGCGTCGTTTGAATAAATTGGCTATTTTTAAATAAATAAAAATAGACAAATCGTTATAAAATATTATAAACGATATGGAATGAAAATAAACCGAATTTACCCGGTTTATTGGATATTTGATGGTTGAATGTGAAATTTATAAACTAACTGAAGGTTAGCTAAGTCGGATGGTTTCCTGGGTTTTGATCTGATGTTGGTTTCGGCCTTCGGGGTTAATACTTGAGAAATCATTCTCTTACTAATTTACGGTTAGTGAATGATGAATTGGAATGAGGCGTATGTTGTGTTTGTGTAGCACTTGTTTATTATATACGCGAGTTGCTCAGAAAGACCGGGTTTATCCCATTCTGAATAACTGAATCGACGATAAGAAGTCGAGGATGAAGACAGTGATTGAATACCGGAGATCTTTACCTCGGTTGGATGATAACTGATGTCCTGATTGGGAGGCATCCCGAAATATGGATAATGAGTGGTGATCGTCCAGACGTACGTGGAGATCGATGGGTATGCGAGGTATATAGTGCCTCCGATTTCGTTCAGACCCAGAACGGACTTGTAAATGGACTGTGTGTCTGACATCGAATTTCATTCTGTGTGATTGATAGCCATCAGTTGCATGGTGTGAATTGCCTGTGTGGCATGCTAAGATGCAGTGATCAAGGCTTCTGTTGAAAAGCAAAGTCCTGTGGTTGATGAACAAAGGACGACCTGTGTGGCATAACTTTGTGTATAACGTGAATTCGCGAGCCTCACACACTGGTATGAACCAGAAACGGGAAAGGACATTAAGGAGGGCATGCGTTTCCTTTTAGCTAGAGGTTGTGTCAGTGCTTAAACTGACTGACGTATATATTATTTTCACCTGTGTGGTTGTTGCTGTTGCGAGGCGCTCAGATATATCGGTGACTTTGTGAAGCCGATGGAGTCATTCGTTGGCTCATTTACGCCCCCAAAGGGTGGGGAAACGCAGTGTTCAGGCATAATAATCCACATCGGTGGACCGGTCCTGATGATCCAAGGTGCAGTTGCGGTTGTGCCTGAGACTCGAGCTAGACAGTCTCGAATTCGGTAAGGACTATCTTTTGCGTGGGTTCATTGCGGAAATCCAATTTCAAAATACGACACCGTGTGGTTTTGATTGTAAACCTATACTTGGCGACATAATGGCATGGGACGTTCATGTCGTCAATGATTGATACTTATGATTTGAAATTGTTTTTGAAACATATAAACACTAGTAGTAATATCAAATGCTTTTGTTTTATTCGTATCAAGCATATTTTGGCCATTATAAGGTAAAAACTCTATCCTCCGGTTTGCATTGCATTATGTGATGGGAACTGAGTCTTATAATGGCTTCACTTTTGTAAAAAGCATTGCGATGTTTAAAAGATTTACTAGTTGTAAAGCACTGGCAATCCAATGGAGTAAACCCGTTCCGCGAAAGTGGCGTGGTCCTGTGATTAGCCATATTATAAAATGTGTTAAGTAGATTTCTCATACCAGTCCAATCACTGACTCGTAGTTTGTTTCACTTGCAAACTCGGGTGCCCCTTTTTCTACACGGGCAGCCTTGCATTCAGGTTTTAGCAGGCTCTTTCTGGATAGCTGGAGCTGAAGATGGATTCTACCATTTATCTCTTTTTATGCTGTTCAGCTCCTATTGTACATATTATGTTTGTTTTCCGCCGTAGACATTTATGTATAGCTGAACTGGATTTTTACTAAGTATGATCCTGTATACTGTGTAACTCTGATGATTATGTTTATCCAGTGTATTATTTGTACATTATCTGGTGTATTTATTTAATTCTATTTTGCTATTATCTTTTTATGTGTTATATTCCAAAGATTACCCTTGCCACCGTCGTACGGGGTTTGGGGTCATCACAACATGTCAACAAATACTTTCAACAATCAATGTTAAATATGCTTTCTCATCCAAGATCAGTATAAAATATCGAATATCTGCATCCATGAATACAATAATAATAAATAGTTTTAAGAATTAATATGCAATTAATATGTATAATATATAATTTTATTTTAATAAAATAATAAATAAGTATCATTTTAAGCTGTAGTTCTAAAATAAATTGAAAGGATAATTTTGAAATGCGGATGTCATCATATTTAGATCATCATCTGTTTCTTTATATATCACGTATTTATCTGTTTTTTGAATATAGATATAGAAAAAATTTAATTAATTTGGGTATCCATGGAGAGTGCTCAATTTATAAATCATTTAAAATGAGGTGGAGAGTTCTCAGCTTATAAATCATTGAATATGACTATGTGCTAGCATTATCGATATAATCAATTTTAAATAAATTTCCAATATCCACGCGTGATTCTTTTGGATGTAAAGTCAAGTTGATTTGATTATTCCGCCCTCCATGGTAAAAAGAGAAAATGTTCGCAAACATATTCAGAGCATCAGTTTGTATAGGAGGATAGAGAATGTGCCAAACAGTTTTATTTCTTTATTTCTGTATTTGGGCCTCAAGCCCGACTATATATTTTACACTTACAAATACAGTCGCATATGTTGTATTACAAATTATCGAAAGACAGAATACTATTCGTGATTCATTCAATTCAATAATACATCATCTTCTCTCTTCGTACATCTCATCTACACAACTATTACATAATTTTGTCTTGGTATCAGAGCAGATTCGATAAAACAGATAAGTATCCGATATCCGAAAAAATGATGCAGATATAGGCACATCTACGTCAAAAAATTATTCGTCCACTTTTCTCGTAATGATAGCTTAAATTATGGGTATTTGACATAATTAAATATACTAATTTATTATTTTGTAAAGTTTAAAGTCTAGTAAACTCATGAAAATTACTCAAAATTGTATATTATCATCACAATTATTTATTTTTAGCATCTAGTAGTCAACTAGGTTGAAAGAGCTTAATATTATGCTAAAAAAATCAATTTATGTTCATTGATTTACCGGCCGTTATCGAAGGGAATAATTATCTGATATCTGTCCATATCTTCGATATCCGAAAATGATTTCGGATGTAGATGCGAATATGACATTATCTGCATCTGAAAGTACCTGTTGACAACCCTAACTGTAGTGGGTATTAATATTGAATCCATTAGAGAAATTTCATCATTTGGATTTCTAACTCATCAGAAATTGGTGGAATCCCCTTATCTAAGTGTATTTGAATAAGAACACAGTACCTCTCCAAATACATGGCAACAACCGTGTTCTATCACGCAAATTGAGGAAAAACAAGCCTGATCTACTCACAACCGATCAAGGAAAACAAGGTGTTCACAGTCAAGAAGTGCAAATCAAGAAAGTCATCAGAAACTGAGTTTCATTGAAAACTCAGAGAAAATCAAGATTTTGTCACCATAGACGATTTAGAAGTTTCTTACCTGACTACAAATATATCCCTTGGTAATCCCCAATTCAAAAGCTATAAGTATTAGAAATTGTTTACCTCTTTTTATGTTGTGCATCATCTTTGTTGATTTTCCAAGGTGCAATGCAACAACTCTGCATCTACAACCAATTCCGGTGTTTTCCAAGGGTCCAATGTTGAACAACTCATCAACACTATTATCATCCCTCAAAGCCAACTCATTGCCATCCAAATTGTTGAAATGAACTATCTTCCTTGGAGGCTTTAGGTTGAAACTGCATTCCAAGGGTATGGATTAGAAGGGTATGTTCTTGGAACCATGCCAATTCCCCCAAATTCATTACTAACACTGCAAATAATATAGCCGGCAGTGAGGAACATAATAAGTATCACAATCAAGAAAGACTTATTAGTGCATGATTACTATCTTCTATAAGTCCAAATTTACTATCTCGAGTTGTAGGCTGTAAGACTACCAATGAAATTTGGTCTACTATTGAAAGAAATTTCTATACACAGTCTGTAGTAAAAGCCTTACATTACAAGAGGTAATTGCAAAACTGCAGGAAAGACAACTTGAGTACGAGTAAATACTTGACAAAAGCTAAGAATATATGTGATATGCTAAAGGCTACTGGAAGTAATATAGAATAATCTAAACATGTTCTTTATCTATTGAATGGTCTCACTATTGAGTATGAAGCGGTAATAGCCATAATTACCTCTCAAAAGATCACACGCCCTCTAGATGATGTCCATGCTATGCTTCTTGCTCATGCAGCAAGAATTGACAACAAAAAGACAACCGAGAATGATTACTCACTCAATTATGTCGTAAATAATAGAGGTTGTCGCTAGAATAATACAAGAAATGTAACATCCCACATTTTACGTATAGAAAGATCGTAAAATATTTTTATTTTACTCACTGAGGGTTGGATCATTCTCATATTATAATATGTTGCTTATGGGGATGGAAGACATGTCTATAATTTTTACCAATTTTGTTTATGACCATTTTGCTCCTACCAGTCTTGTACAGGGCATAAATTTTGACTCGGGTCGAATCTGAGGGTAAGACCTATGCAATTAGAAAGGAAACAATGATTGCCTTTCCGTAGAGTGGTTACATTAAAATTTTGGCTTAGCAGTTTAGGAGGAATCGCTCTTTTAAGTTAACAGTTGGCTGTTCTGGTTTGTGAAGCCTTAATGGGCTGATTTGTAGAGGCCCATTAGTTGGCTGGTGGAAAGCTATAAATGGGGGGTGAGAGATATGGGAAATGGTTTAGTTTCTCTATTATATCATTCGATGGCCTATAGTACTCCTTCCACTAACACCTTTCAACCATTAAAAATCAAAATCTAAGGAAGGAAATCAAAGATCTACACCATTGGAGGCTTGATCAACATCATTTGAAGCGTGAATTCATCGGATCAAGGGGTTTGGTTCGAATTTCTTTCTGGTCAAGTTCTCAATTCATTGTTTTTGCTTTGATTTGGAGAATTGGTAAGTGATATACATCTCTCACATGGATTCAATCAAGTGTATGAGTGTTTGATCTTATTTTCCATCAAATTCAAGTCGTTTTCCCTAGATCTAGACTTTGATAAGTTCATTTTCATATGAATCATCTTAGGATCTAATTTAACAAGTTAAACCGGTAATTCTTATGCTATTTCATATGTTTATATAAGTTGGATCTATAATTTTATTCATATGATCATTCATCATGATTTTGGACTGATTTTCATAATTTGGTGAAAATTGTCGTTTTCATGTTGGTAGTGAATTCATATGGTATTTTTGGTCATATTTGATGAGTTGGACAAGTTGGTTTCGTCAAATCTATTGTTTGGCGAAGTTTTGGTCGAAATCGAAGTTGAATTGCAATATGCAGGTTTTGGATCGGTCGCTCTAGATCGGATCGGTCACTCCGGGTTGGTCGGTCCTGGTGATGAGGGTCTAGCTGAGGTGGGTCGGTCATTGTGTGGTCAGTCAATCGAGAATCTGGAACAGGGTCAGTCGGTCTGTAACTAAGATTTTGTGGGGTCAGTTAAGTAGTGTGAATGTTTATTTGGTCGCGCCAAAATCGATAGCGCAGGGTCAATTCTGGAAATTTTATTTTTTGGTACGACTCAGATTTGAACAAAAAGGTTTAAAAAAAATTTGGGGCAACCCCCCGAACCCTAGCCGCAGCGCGGTGGTGTCATTCAGCTAACTGATGTGGTGACTTCGTAGTGAATTCAATGGGGAATGATGAGGTGAGATGATTTGTTCTTCGGATGTGATGAATGTGGAGACGACTCAAGGATGTATTGAGTTCATGTGAAGTGATTGCTCTAAAGTGTTCTGAGCTTATGAATAGTCGTAATTGATAATGACTAGAGATGAGAAGGCCGAGAAATTATTGTAACGACCCGCATCCTACGTATCAGAGGGTCGTAGAATATTTATTTCACTTACATACGAAGTGGTATGGTCGTATAACTTTGGGGAACGACTATTGGGGCCATTTCCTATGTTCATGATTTTTGCTGAATTTTAAATGATAGTTTTACCCCTAGAGAATCTTGTTTTACCTATAACTTTTGACTGGTAAGGAGTTTTGACAAGAAACCACTTCCATTGGATACGGATGATGGTTTACTTTCCGTAGAGTGGTCCCATTAATCAAACGGACTTATCGTTTGGAAGATATAACTGAAATAAGGTTTGGAAGGTGAAAAACAGTTTAACCAGGATTAATAGGGTAATTAGTAGATGGGCCCATAACCCATTTTGGGATTAGGATTATGGGGAGGCTGAAATCAGTTAGGAAACCATATCATTTCATTTTCTTAGCCTCCACTTTCATTTCTCTAACCCTAGCAATGACCTTCACATTCTAAACTACCTCTTAATCACTTTCTAATCACATATTAGCCTAATATACATCAAATCAAGGCGGATTGGCATCAAATCAAAGTTAGTGCTGCTGTGCTGCATAGGAATTCGACCCAAATTAGTGGTGTTTCAGATCTAAGAATTTATTTGTGGCTAAGGTGAGCGATTTGTGGTCCCATTCGATACGGAGGTCGCCTCATTCTACTCGTCCAGCCCAGCTCACGAACTTGTACAATGCCACAGAGATAGCCAACTCTATTATTAAAGAAATAAGGAAACGAGTGATGATTTGGCACACCGGGAGAAGGTAGCAGGTCTGGTAGTGCAGTTGTCGACTACACTAGCTTCGCAACAAAACTTCGGGTGATTAGTGAAAATTTCGTGAAATTATGACTCAGAAAAATATGGAAAAATATGTAAAAATTCTAAAATATTATTTTATGGCTCTGATAAAAATTTGGGTTAATTTAGATTAAATTTGCTAATCCTATTGTATAAACATGGTTAAGGGGAAAATCATGGTTTTTGGGTATGTTTGATCTAAAATAACCTATACGCTTGATGTTTTGACCTTGTTGATTGATCCTACATGTTATTACTACTGTTTGGAATGTTTTATGATTGATTAGTAAAGTTAGAATGGCTAAAAACGCCGTCGTATTGCGAGAATGGATGAAAAATAGGTTGATGGAAATGCTACAGGGATCCGGATCAGATCGGATGAGGGGATCGGGTCGGTTAGCCGAACCGAATCAGGGAGATGGCATCCTCAGCAATGTAAAATTTCAAGGGCAACAAGGAAGGCCTGGACCGGATCGAATTGGGGTGAAACAAGTGGGATCAGAGTGAATGGGAACTGGGGATTTCGAACCGAACCGATGGCTTGAGTATTATATACACATATCCACGAACCGAACTAGAATAAGGAGATTGAACCGAACCGCACATGGAGCTCCACGACCCGAATTGAGGTGTGGACTACGAGCACTAAACCAAACAAGGCATGGGGTACCGAATTGAACCATAACTTAAGCCACTACCACACGATGACTTTTCTGAAGACCAACTCAAATTCGACCAAAACCCGAGATGCAAAGGAAATCCAAATGGGAAGTTATTACTTAGGATCCAGATGGGGACCAACGTATTAACTTCATGAGTTGGACTCTGCTGCAGGACGTTTGCAAAGGGGTTATTGATATTTATATCTTTAGTTCACCACTAAGAGATGGATTAGCGGCTATGGATCAGTGCAATAAGACCGTTAAGACTCCCAAGGGAAAGTGATCATAGCATGGCTATGAGCCAGTGCAGTGGAGTCATCGTGACTCCATGGGGCAAAGTGGACATAGAAAGGATTAGTGGCTATGGATTAGTGCAAGAGGTCATTATGACCCCAAGGGCAAAGTGATCGTAGCAAAGGATTTGGTGATCAAAGTGGTGGATATCGTATACTTTACGCACTGAGTGAGAGATGTGAAGTTGATTGCTATGTTTGATGTTTGCTATCACCATAATATGCACACCCCATTTTACACTTTATGTTAGTGTTACCTTAGAGTATTGTACATCTTGTTGTGCTAACTCTTTGGTTGCAGGTCTAGGTTTTGGTATGGTCATTTGTACCTATCATTATTCTTTTTTGCTGCTATCGCTCATACTTGATATTTTTCTGACCTAGAGTTTTATGTCCCTTCTTATTACTCTGGATGCTCCTAAACGAGCAGACTAGAGACAGGTTAGGTGGTATGCACGAGTAGTTGTTCGGAGACGAGCAGAAGGCTTCCACATATTATTTACATATATTCTCCATATATTGTTGCTGGTCACTCCTTTGGGCATTAGTAGTGTACCGTTTCTGTTTTGCTTTAGAGACAGTATTTTGAAGTTGTAATAATAATGGCTTAGATCATAAGCTGTATTTTGGATTCCGCTGCTATGATAATTTAGTTCTCAGCTTATGCACTGTCTCCCCAGTTTTATATCAAGTTATGTTGTTATTATATTTTATTCCATGCACTGTGTGATATACTACAGGTTCTTTGGTGGTTCATAGTTTCAAATCTTTTCTTTTGACGACCGTCCCGTGCTAGTCGGACATCGGCACGGCGCATTCCGAGGGAAATGTCGGCTGGTGCGAGGCGGGCCGTCACACTTGGTATCAGATCTCTAGGTTGCGTAGTTAACCTAGGGGAAGAATTTGGGAGAGATAGTATATGTATATGAGAGCGCGCATTTGTGATATTTTGGTTTTTAAAAGCTATATGTATATATATACATATACACAAACTATTAGTGTATCTAAGGACGAAGTCGCACTGCACTGGCACGACTATGGAGATGGTTAATCGTTTTCTATTTACAGATTGAACGATGAGCCGATATACGAGGGTTACAGGTTCAGGGGCCAATAATAGGAATGATCCTGATATAAGGACGATGCTTACTACCTTCATGAGAGAGATTCTTAGGGATGTTCAGGGAGCAGTTCCTATTGCTGCTAACGGTGATGATGCAGCGGTGCAGGCGCCTAGGGCCAATTTCGCCAAGCGTTGCAAGGATTACCTAGTCTTGCTGGAAAGCCGTTCCATGGAATGGAATCGTCCACGGATGTTCAAGATTGGTTGGATAGTTGTGAGCGCATCTTCAAGGATTTGGGGATCAATGATGCAATGAAGAGAAAGCTAGCATCGCGTCAACTTCAAGGACGGGCTATGAATTGGTGGAATGCTATTAAAGCGGCTACTCCTGAGGATCAAGTTACTTGGAATCAGTTTAAGACCCCATTCAGTGATAAGTTTACTCTGGCTGCTCAGAAATCAGAATTGTTTAGTAAATTCTTGGAACTTAAGCAGAATGGTAGGGCAGTCTCAAAATATGTTGCTGAGTTCGATACTTTATCAAAGTATGGATTATCTCTTATCGATACTACCGAAAATACGAACGAGAAGTTCATAACTGGCTTAGATGAGTACTTAGGGGAAAGACTGATAAATCATATATATGAGACATTCTAATCTATTATGAGAAAAGCATTGAGATTAGAGAGCATTTACGCTAAGTCAAAGGCCGAGGTTACTATTACATCTGCAGGGGAGCCAAAACTGCAGGCAATTGGTGGAGGTAAGAATAATTCTCAGAATAAGAAGAAACATAACCAACCTAAGGATGGTCAGAAAAAGAATAAGAAAATGTTGAATGCTATAGATGTGGCAAGAAGGGACACTATGCCAAAGATTGTAGAGCAAAGACAGCGGACAGGAAGTGCTTCAATTGCAGCCAACTGGGACATCACAAGGACAAGTGTCTGCAACCTCCTAAAGAGAAGCAGGTTGTGAAAGCATATGTTATTAATGCCATTCCTTCTTCGTCGAATGCCCCAACTGTGGCGCAAAAGGGAAAGGGCGTCCTTATTCAAGGTATGGTTTCTATTTATGATGTTCCTGTTCGAGTACCGTTTGAAACCGGGGCTTCCCATTCCTTCATATCTAGTGACCTGATAGAAAGGTTGGGATTAGAACCCGAGATTGTCGATAGACCTTTAGTTGTGACGAACCCGATTGTTGGTTCGACTAGCCTTAGTATGGTTTATCGTAAAATGGTCTTATCGAGTCATGATGTATGTTGGCTTGTTATTGCTTTGTTTTGGGCTTTACTGGGTTCGACATTATTTTGGGAGCCGATTGGCTCCAAAGATATGGGGTGGTGGTAGAATGTGAGGGGTCTTTGGTGACCGTTAGAGCGAATGATGGGCGGAGGGTACTGTTTGGTGGCCTACCTAGCGATGGGGTGATGGTTAATTTTCTAAATTCCCTCCACATCCCACATGATGAGTTGCCAGATGTGTCTATTGCTGGTGAGTATCCGGACATCTTCGAGGAAGTGACCAGACTTCCACCACACCGACAGATTGAGTTTCACATTGATTTAGTGAAAGATTCCAGACCTATAGTGATGCCACTTCATCGTATGGCGCCAAGGAAGCAGCGAGAGCTCGGGGTGCAAGTAAGCGATCTTTCGAAGATGGGATTTATCGGGAGAAGTGTTTCCGAGTGGGGAGCACCAGTTGTATTTGCTACTAAGGCAGATGTTTCCGTTCGTTTATGTGTAGACTACCGTGAGCTGAACAAGGTGACTAGGAAGAATAAGTATCCTCTTCCACGGATAGACGATTTGTTTGATCAGTTAAATGGAGAGAGAGTGTTCTCCCAGTTAGATCTAGCGATAGGTTTTCATCAGCTCCGGGTAGCAGCTGAGAGTATTCCTAAAACGACATTTCGGACGCCGTCTGGATTCTACGAGTGATTGGTTATGCCAGTCGGGTTGACCAATGCACCAACATATTTTGTGGATCTTATGAATAGAGTTTTCAAAGATCCGTTAAATTAGTTTGTTCTTGTGTTCGTGGACGATATCTTGGTTTACTTGAGGATAAAGGAAGAACATTAGGAACATTTGAGGACGGTGATGGAGGTGTTGAGGAAACACCAATTGAAAGCAAAATTTTCTAAGTGTCATTTCTGGAGGAGGGAAGTGAGGTTCTTGGGCCATGTTGTTTCAGAAAATGGTATTGCCGTGGATCATGCGAAGGTGGCTACAGTGCAAGATTGCTCTACGTCCAAGACTACAACGGAAGTAAGAAGTCTCTTGGGGTTGTTTGGATATTATCATAAGTTTATCTAAGACTTCTCCAAGATAGCGACACTGTTAACTCAGTTGACCAAAAAGAATCAAGCTTTTGTTTGGGACGAAAGGTGTGAGAACGCATAAAGAGCCTAAAGGAGATGTTAATGTGTGCGCCAATGTTGGTTATTCCTAAAGGGAACGAAGAGATGACAGTATACACGGATGCCTGTTGTACCAGACTAGGTGCTGTATTGATGCAAGGAGGTAGGGTTGTAGCTTATGCTAGTCGACAGCTGAAACCGCATGAGAAGAGTGAAACACCCCACCTTCGTTAAGGTCACTCACAAAGGGAATGCCTTAACTTCGGTGGAGCATTATAGGTAAAAGATACAGATAATTTACAAGACAGATGAATAAATAGCGGAAAAAGGAAATTTATTTCATAAGTATGTGATTCAATTAAAACATTACAACAACTGTCTCAAACCAACTTCCAAATTATTACAACAAAATCTCTGTCTTGAATTAAAACATAAAGAAGCATTAAAACAACAGTAAGGTCGCATAAATCCCTAATAAGAGAGTATCCAAAGCCATAGCCCAAGGAAAGAGAATCCAAGCAATACATCAACTTTCTTCAAGCTGGAAATGGTCTGAACTAAGCAAAAGTATTCCCTCCCTACGGACCGGGGGGGGGGGGGAAGGGACGAAAGAAAGGAAGACGAAAGAAAATGGGTTAGACATGAGTCTGGTAAGTTTAGTGATTATTTAGCATGTGAACAAGAAAAAAGGATTATGACATGAATAAACAGAACCTAGGACAGTACCCTAGAAATAAGATAATAAAACTGAATATGCTATTGCACTCATTTCCATTTCTCTGCACCCACTTACAAGTGTTTACACTAGCACCATGTGTTCAAGATAAATGATCCCATTTATCGATCAGCTCCTACTCGTATACGTTTACCGCTTGTGTCATTCGGCCCTGCTTGATTGTAGATACCTGTGTTGGTCCCACCATGGGGTGTATCAAATCCTATGGTGGCAACCCAACACAATTTAATATGCACATTGTATAACTACTGATGCCCAGTGCCTGCTTTTTCCACTACGGAGTACGTGCACGCCCGCACTCCGTCGGAACCTACACTGATGCACCACCCGCTGTTGTTTTGACTGCTTATAATCAGCCCAGTAATCGTGCCCCCCTGCCTAGTTCAGGGTACCATGATACATCTATGTGGGTTACTGCTGAAATGGGTCCCCGTTACTAGGGTTTCCTAATCAACATGTTAAAATCGTTAAGTGTTCTCAAATTAACCTAACCCCACCCATCAGTTTTGTTAACATGTTGTATTGGTTAAGTGTGGCCATAATTAACTTAACCCTGCCATTCATGTCTTATCTTTAATTCATTTATTAAAGCACCAATCACTCACATTAGATATGTATTGTTGAAGTTGCTAGATGTGCCGGTCGGTTCCAGGCAATCTTACACCGCAACTCAATCGAACCTCGGGTTCTTTTGGGCTTGATGCCCTAACCTCTCACATTAGGTATATATTGTAACGGTTGCTAAATGTGCCGGGCAGTTCCGGGCAGTCTTACACCGTAACTCAATCTAACCTCGGGTTAGGCATACTCGTCTTTTACTTAATTTACATATTTACCCTTTTTTATGTATTTGTAAATTATCCACAATTATTGCCATTCAAGTCATGCCTTATTTACCCTCTAAATCATATTCATAATTTTTAGGTATATAAATTATACCATTTTTATGCCACTAATCATTCATATATTTATGGGCCAAATTATGCCAATAATATATAATTTAAGGTTTTCCTAACGTTACCCCCATTATACGTTAGCAAAATAAACACAGAATGTTAGGCTCGCAACTTAGCCTAACTTATATACAAAAGGGGAAAGAAAGGAACATGTACCATTCATACAACATAAAATAGTAAGGATCTAACTAAACATGTATCATGTAAATTTGGCATAAAACAACGAACTTGCATTTTTGGATCCAATTAACCATGAGTCTTAAGCATATAGAATTAGTTCAACCAGGCATGTAAATGTAAAATTTTATTTTGGATCCAATAAACATGAATCTTAAGCATATAGAATTATACAAGTCCAACTAGGCATGTAAATGTAAACGTTTGTTTTGGATCCAATAAACATGAATCTTAAGCATATAGAATTACACAAATCCAACTAGGCATGTGAATGTGAACTTTTATTTTGGATCCAATAAACATGAATCTTAACATAGGAAAATGAAGATCTAAACATGTATATAACTTAGCCTAAAACTTGCATGTAACATAACATGAAAAGTCACCAAATTTACATAATACACGATTGGTTTAACATCAACATAATAAGTCTAATAAACCACAATAGTGCTCATAGGCATATACGATAGAATCTTTACAAGAATAGACATGAATCTGCATCACCATTATCTTACAACTAGGGATAACTCTAGTTTTCACTTTATTACAAATCATAACTTTTAATCGTTCACATCTAAATAATAACAGGACTTACAAACAAAAGAAAGTCCTGTTTTCTGCGATCTGTTTTCCGAAACTGAAAAGCAATCCCTTGACGTATAGACTATCTAATTTTGATTTGATTCGTAGCTTCTAACTTTCATTCTAGTTTGAAAAGAAATGGTGGCTAGGCTGGGACGAGAATGGACAACATGGTGGCTCCTTGGACTGAAATTGTGTGATTTAGGGTTGAGGACTAGGGTTGCTTTTATAGAGGTTTAAACTTATGTGAGCCATTAGATCATCCTAGGAGCAATCACAACCGTCCAGGCCAGATAAAGTTATCCAGAAACTACCACCTATTCCCTAGTGACTCAACAGCAAGTTAGAAAACACTCAGCAACAAGTCAGAAAATTTTCACTGTTTGGATCTGGGCGAGGGGGTCGACCCCTATAGGGGGTAGACACCCCAGTTGACACCCCCTCTTGGGGGGTCGACACCTATGTCGATCCCCCCCCTCGGGGGAGTCGACCCCTATGGGCGGGATTTTTCCTGCCCAGCTGAGCCACGTGATTTTCAAAATTTAAACTGTTTTTGTTTGATTAATTATTTAATTTTCAATTTAAACATGAAATCTTCTGAACTCCATAACTTCTTCATATGGAGTCCGATTCATGTAAACTCGGACTCTATCTCAAGAAGAATTCCGAGATGAACGCAATGGCGTAACCCGTTTCCCTTAATTCTCACTTTTAAAATTAATTATTCCTTAATTCATTATTTTAATAAACATAGAAAATACAATGTGTTACATTCTCCCCTCCTTAAAGGATTTCATCCCCAAAATCTTCAATTCATGGAGAATGTATATCCTACCATCCAATCATCCATCTACTCAACCACCGAACATCGGCATCCATTGTCCTTAAAAGATTTTTAATGCTTTCATGATTGTATACATAATGTGTGTATATGTCCTTATCTAAAGCAAAATCAGGCGGTCTACTGATTTAGTTGACCTCCTTAATGCAAATTATGTCAGTGCAATGAGTCATTATGCATGTAGTTTTTCCTAATCATACTTTCTACATGAGTGCACCATCATTCATACAAGTACAATGTCCATATGATAACATTCCAAGTTTCAATCCATACAAAAATACGTATATGCATATGCAATATGAAAGTGACTGAGCCGATCTAACACCTAATGTATGTGTATATGCATCCACGAGCAACCACTAGCAACCACTTGCAACCATCAATAATAACATGTTTCAAATACATGTTTACATCCATTGGTTCCTACTTAAGGATAAAGAATAGGACCAAGGAGATATACTTAAAAGATAGATATAAGCACGTATAAACTTATGGAAAAAGAGATCAGGAATGTACCCTCTAAAAGAAAAGGGTAGGCGACGTGTATTTTTCTCTCAGTTTCCCAAGTTGTGTCTTCCTCAGCGTCACTCCATTGAACTTTAACAAGTTTGACTTCACGGTTGCGTTGCTTTTTTTGACTTTCGTAGCCAGGATACGAGTTGGAACTCTTCTCACAGTCGCTTCTCGTTCCACTTCTACTTCCTCTAGAATGCTTGGCTCCACAACTTCCGCAGACTCATGTAAGCACTTTCGTAGTTGAGAAACATGAAAAACATTATGAACTCCAGCCAGTCTTTTGGGTAGCTCTACTCTGTAAGCTATCATCCCAATCCTTTCAATGATAGGAAATGCTCCTACAAATCTTGGTGCCAACTTTCCTGCGGACCCAAAGCGAATGGCATTCCTCAAAGGAGATACTTTAAGGAACACCCTATCTCCAACCTCGAACTCAAGGTCGGTCCTTCTTTTGTCTGCATAGAATTTCTGTCAATCTTGTGCAGTCTTCATCCGTCTTCTTATCAAGTCCACCTTATCTGAAGTTTCCATAATCATGTCTGGCCCAAGTATGAGCTTGTCTGCAGACTTTCGCCAACAAGTTGGTGATCGGCATGGTTTTCCATATAAAGCCTTAAAGGGTGTTGTAACAACCTAGAAAATCAGAACCAATTTAAAATTTTATTTTAAGAAAATTTAAATAAAAAATGCGTCAGAATTTAGAAATTCAAAAAAAAAAATATTAATAAAAAGGTTAAACAATAAAAAGTTTACATTTTTATTGTAATGAAGGAAATATGAAAAACGGACATTTGTTTAAATAGGAAAGTTCTAATAACATAAAAATGTACATTTTTATGTAATAATGATTCAGTAAAATGAATCATAGCTTGTTTAAATGATGTGACATAAAAATTTACATTTTTAGGTAATATAAAAAGATTATATTCTTATGCAAAATTTGTTTAATGTAAAGAAGCTTACAATAAAAGATTATATTTTAAATGTGCAATATGTAATATGATTCATTAAAAAGAATGCTTGACTGACAAATATGTTAACATTAAAAATGTCTTAGGAAATTTAGTGACATTTATTAATTTACTGATTGAAAATAATGTGTAGGTCATAAATGAAATAAATTATGACAATATATATATTAATATATATATATATATATATATGTATATATATATATGTACATATCTTTGGTTGTCCTCTTAAATATTTCCCCTATCAATTCAAATTTAACCTTTTGAAATTCAAAATGTAGACTATATGTTCATAATCAAACAACATTAATCTAGCATTAATTCTTTCCATTTTATCCTCTTTCTCTCTCTTTCATTGTCATCTACTTTTGAAATTTGAATAATAAAAAAATGGAATAAATGTGTCGTTATAGCGTGTAATCAAAAGGGGATTTAAGGAAACATTTATAAAACACAATTAAAACATAAAACGTATTTATTCGTAATGCACATGCATGGTTTCTGGAATAAAAACAAAACTTTGCCCCACTGTCAAATTTGTAATTGCCTTGTTGGTTACATGCTGATAATGGTTGATATACATACTCGCCAAATAATGGGCTTGCTGAATTTCTTTGCATAATAATAAAAATAAAATGTTACAGAAAGATAGATAATTAAAATTGATATGTTTTCCTATTTTGGTTTCATAACTTTTAAAAAACATATATATGAGTTGTGATATGTTTAAAAATGGTCTTAATCTACTATAGGTAAAATTTATTTAAATATGGGATACATTCTTGAGTATATAAGTTGTTACATAATAGCTTTATATTAAAGCAAATATACACACTATTTAATAGGAAAGATGTAAATGTTAAATTTGGACGATTCAAAAATATTCCAAAAATATTAAGGAATAATAATGTATGGATTTAATTATAAAATTAGAAATAAAGTATTATAAAATTGCTTTTGTCCTTTTTCCCAAATCCCTAATCCACTAACAGGACCAGCCGCCGCCAAACATGTCCAATGGCCAAAAC
Source organism: Allium sativum (assembly GCA_030737875.1). Classification (NCBI taxonomy): domain Eukaryota; kingdom Viridiplantae; phylum Streptophyta; class Magnoliopsida; order Asparagales; family Amaryllidaceae; genus Allium; species Allium sativum. The sequence continues at coordinate 280,492,474 of CM060918.1, forward strand.
GTTCTCTCGTTCCTCCTCCTTTTTCTTCTAATCCAAACAATAAATTTGAAAATCTTATGAACGAAAAACATTCGCCTCTTCTAGCTCATGAAGATGAATGGTAGTGATCATTTAAAACACCATGGATGGGAAGATTTTTGGGTTCAAAGGTGGCGGGTTCATGGTCGAATTGGGGGCTATAGGGGGCGGCGAGTTTCCCTATATGGCAGGCGAAGGTGGTGGCTGGCATAGGCTTCGATATGAGGTAGTTTGATGTGGATCCGGTTGTCTTAGGTGTGTGCGGCGGTGGGGCATTCATGTAAGAATTCTTCTTTTTATAATTATAATTTATTAATTATGATTTTTTCTTTGACAATCCGCTGTTAAAATTAATTTTTGTTATTCGTGATTTGATGTGGATTGATGAATTCTGTTATGCCGATCTGTTGATTGATTGAATTATTTTGTTTGAAATGAAATAGGTGAAACAAGTTTTACACCCTTTGTTGAAATAAAATTAGCATTTCTATTTGCTAAGTTAGACCAGAAAAAGTAGCAAATGAATTATCCTTTTATTTGTTATTAGAATGTGAGATTTCTCTTTTTTTTAAAATAAATATATATGTTCAAATTGATTTTGATTGTAATGTTGAATATTTATGCTACATATAAAACACCTGTCTGTATCATGAAAAATTGGGGTTTGTTGATTTGACTTGTGGTAGTGATGATTGGTTAAATTTTATTTGTGTAAAATATAATCTTGAAATAAAAGTGTCATCTTTGTTAAATAATGTCTTTGTGAAATAAAATTTCATTTTTATTTTTCATGAATAAAATAAAGATAAAAAAATATATTCATATAGCATAAATTTGCCATTTATGTTAGAAAACAAATTTGTCATCTATGTTTGAACATACAAATGTCATTTTTATTTGAAGTGTTAAATTAGAATAATGACATGTTACAAATATGTCATTAATATAGATTGTGTTTCACGTTAAAAAAATGTCATCTTTTGTTAGAGAATAGAATATCATCTTTTGTTAGAAAGCAAATAGGTCATTTATGTTAGAAAGTAAATAGGTTATTTATGATAAGTAAATATGTCATTTAATTAGAAGATGTCACATTTGAATAGAAATAACATTTTTTTTCGTTAGAAGTTTGTTATGTAATTAAAAAATAACATGAGGCATGAGAATAAAAATAACATTTTTGTCATAAAATGTTGCAATTGAATAAAAATACCATTTGTTATATATATACTTCGTTAGGTTAAGATCATAACATTTGCATGTTAGTGTAGTTATTAAAAAATGACCATTTGTTAAATAAGACTGTCATTTAGTAAAAACATGTTTTGCTAAATTAAACTGCCATTTATATTCATTTAGAATTGTTAGAAAATGAAGTATCATTTATGTTCATTTAGAAATGTCATTTATGATTCATTTAGAATTGCCAAAGATAAAATTAACATTTTTATATGTCATGTATACATTAGTTTTGTATATATGTTAAAATTTATATTTTTATATGTCATGTAGATTTGAATATATATTTGTCAAATAAATGACAAATTGGGTTTTGTAATAAAAAGATTTTCTTTTTATTTCAATTGAGAACATGTAAATGACAAATTGGGTTTTGTAGTAAAAAGATTTTCTTTTTATTTCAATTGAGAACATGTAAATGACAAATTGGGTTTTGTAATAAAAAGATTTTTTTTATTTCAATTGAGAACATGTAAATGACAAATTGGGTTTTGTAATAAAAAGATTTTCTTTTTATTTCAATTGTGAACATGTAAATGACAAATTCGGTATCGAAATAATAAGATTTTCTTTTTTTTTAAAGTGAAAACTTTTATCTCACTCAAGTTTTTGAAACAGTTAATTATTTTTATTATTAAATATTAATTAATTATCTATATTGAAATTATTGTTCATTGGATAAATGTTGATTTGGATGAGTGTTATGAATTGTTTGAAATTTGAAATATGTAACATGTTGTTATGACATTTATGATATTTAAAACATGTTTACACTGCCATTTACATGTTGCCTGACTTGTTTATGTTGATTGGACGATAAATTTTCACACATCGTCCAAGAGCACAATTAATAATATATTATTTGAATATGTGTTGGTTGAAACCCTACACGGTCTTGGGTTGATATTCTGACTACACATCGCCCTTGTGATTAGTTTAAAATGCACTTTGGCTGTTATTGAATGTTTTATCATTATTATGGAATTAATGCGATGTTTGAAATCCATATAATTAAAATTATATGGTAATGGATTGAGTCTCATTCCAAATTTGAATTAAAGGAATATTTTAATTTAATATTCAGTTAATGGAATTAATTGATATATGAATTAGAAAGATTATATCTTTATTGTTTAAAAGTTATAATAAAAAGCATTAAATTAAAAAGATTACATCTTTACGGTCAGTATCATAAGATAAGAAGGTTTGATTTCAAAATTTGAACATTTGAGAAGACCATTATTATGATATAATAATAATATAGAAAGTTCAATTTTTCATCAAAAAATTGAAATGTCAGTTAGGATATTCGGAAACATAGGGTTTTATAAAATTGGTGACAATTTAATGTAAAGATCATATCTTTATTTTAAAAGATTATTTAAAAATAATATTTTCAGTGAATTAATTATAATTATTAATTATAATTGTACTTGGACACGAAGTTGGGTTACATTTGTGGTATAAGTCTGCCCGGACCCGCCCGGCATATCCAACAGCCACAAATGTTGGGCCTAATGTGAGAGGTCCGAGTGCGCAAATACGAATTGGGCCATGACACGAGGTTAAGACCAACTTGTGGGATAAGTCTGCCCGGAACCATCCGGCATATCCAGCATCCACAGGTAGCAGGCTTAATGTGGGAGGTCTGGCCCAATATAAAATATAAATGAATAAGATAATGAATTGAGCTATTTAATCTGTTTTAAATAGCAACACCATTTTAACCCGAACGTGTTTATCGATTTATTTTATACATTTTATAATGCATGTTAAAAGAGCTAATTTTGAAAATTAATATTTTGGAAATAATATTATTTTAATATGATAATAGATAAAATATTCAATTTGGATTTAAAATTGGAAATAAAGATTGAAATGAAAATATTACATTTTTCAATGTAATAAAGATTGAAATGAAAATATTACATTTTTCAATGTAATGAAGGTTGAACTAAAAAGATTACATTAAAAAGATTTCATTTTTATTTAAGGTTGATTACATTAGGAAGAATACATTTTTATAGTTAATTTGTTTCATTAGAAAGATTAGAAAATAAGAATGACATCCTCACTATAATATGTTTTTCAAGTTAAAGGTTAGAAAATAAAGATTATATTTTTATTATGGTCTTGTTTCCAGTTATAATGAATCATGTTTTAAAGAAAAGATTTGACTACGAAGATTATATGTTCATTGAATGTGTTGCATTAAAAAGAATTTGATGTTAAAGTATGATTTGTGATTTAGAAATCTTTTAATTAAAGTTTAATAGAAATTTCTAAAGAGGAGTTTTCCAATTCAATATATATTAAATTGGAATTGAAAGAGAGAAAATAGATTTTGGGTTTGTCATGAATAGTGTCTTAAATAACACTGTTCTTAAGCCCCGTGTGACTGGAATAAATCTTTTATTAAGATTTAAATGAAAAGTTTTCTGAATAAAAGAATTCCAATTAAATAGAATAAACTGGGATTAAATGAAATTCGAATGGTTAAAAATCGAAATTAACTCCTTTGGATGAAGACTGCTACTATATATGGAATTTAAAAGGCCTCGCCGTTATTCCATTTATATTATTAGTCTGATACAGAAATTTATACCGATTATATGTGATCTAATTTCAGTAGAGATTCCATATTTTATGGAAGATGATTTTGGGTTTACCGTGAACTGTGTTTTAAATGACACTAGTTCTTTAACCCAGATAAAAATAAGAATTATTAATTAAAATTGGTCATCATTAAATAACGATTTTTGATATTAAAACCGAATTGGAGTTTTAATAAATTCTTAATTGGATCGAATAGAATAAATTCAAAGGATTTTATCTTTGATAAAATTAATGGGAATATTTCCCTAAAAATAAGAATATTTTAATAAAAAAATATTCTTGATTGGAATGAGACGTTGGTTGTGTATCTATATAGCACATGATTTTAAAATACGTGAATTATTCAGAGAGACCAGGTTCAAACCATTCTGAATAATCCACACGACGCTTGAAGATCAACGATGAAGACGACGATTGAAGATCGGGAAATGTCCAAGGCGTATAGATGATTATTTATATCTTGATTGGGCCGTACACCCAAAACGATGGAATAATTGGTGATCATCCAAACACACTTGGAGATCTACCAGATATGGTTTCGTTCAGACCCGAAACGGACTTGTAAATGGATTGTGTGTCTGACATTGTATTCCTTTATATTGTATTCATTGATCTCTGTTTAACGTATAGCTGTTTGGTGGTGGAGAATTTATTCTTCGCTTAACACCCGGTTATATATTGGTAGATGATCAATGATATGGTATGGTCTGACAATATGGCATACTAAGATGCATATGATCAAGGCTTTTGTTGAAAAGCAGAGCCTTGAGGATGAAGATCAAAGCACGGCGTCAATTAGCATAGCTTTGAGTATATCGTTACTTCGCGAGCCTCACACCTCGTTATGATGGTGAATGGTTTGTTTGATTGGGAGGTTGACCAATATACTTTATATATACATGGATGGGGTCAACTGAGCGTTGCTGGGTGTGGTCACTCCACATCCGGAGATTGGGCAATTGTTTCAGCCGAAGCCCATGGGGATAGAACACTAGATTATTCTTCCAAAGTGTGTATTATATGTGTAACACCCCACCTCCGTTAAGGTCACTCACAAAGGGAATGCCTTAACTTTGATGGAGTATTTTAGTAAACAGAACAGAATATTACAAGACAGATAAATGGTACATGCAAAATTATAACTTTATTACAGCGGAAAACAGAAATCAGTATGGTTACATCTTTATCAAAAACTCAAGTACATAAATATCAGCCTTGTTCAAAACTACCAGAGTACAAAACATTAAAAGCATAATCCACACAGAACAGAAGCTATGAAGATCCAAGCCATACTTTAAGCACTTCAACAGAAGGAATCCGGATCAAGCTAGAGTATTCCCTCCTTAGAAAACCGGGGGGGGGGGGGGGGAACGGAAGAAAAGGGGCGAAAACAAGCAAGGTCAGACATAAAGTCTGGAAAGTCCAGTGACTTTTAGCATATGAACAGAAAATAATAATAATGACATGAAAGCAAAACTGGATAAGAGATGGCAGTAACATGAGCAGCAGATATACTTAGGTTAAACAGCAGAAACAGAATGATGTAGACTACGACATGCTTCTTATTTATATCTTACTTCTCTGCACTAGTACTAGTATAACAGGATTAGGTGTCACCCTAATGTCTAAACTGAAACAGAAACAGGTACAGAATAATTTCCACAGAGGAGAATGCTAGTAATGGGCCTTTACCACCCCAACAGAAACAGACAGAAACATAATGCTAATAATGGGCCTTTACCACCCCAACAGAAGGTACAGAAACAGAAACAGATTAATCCCTACAGAAACATAATGTAGAATTAGGTGTACACTAGTAATGGGCCTTTACCACCCCAACAGATGGTACCACGCTGAAACACACAGGTGTTACCACCCAACAGAAACAGACGGTACCACAGTAGGGTGTATCACTCCCTAAAGTGACAACCAATTGGCACAGACCTATTTATAGATGTCATGGCGTCTTACATCCTCAGAGCCAGACTGGGATCCATGCACGCACATGACTCCGTTGGAACGCACCATCAACACCCCTCGCCATTATCAGAATGAACCGCTTATAATTAGTTCAGTAAGCGTGCCCGGACCCTACCTACTGTTGGGTCAAAGTTTTGATACCAGAAAGGGTTACTGACTAATATGGGTCCCAAACAACAGATGACACAAGTAATTCCCCTCTTAACCTTGTGTCCCCAGACTAACAGATTTTAGATTAACTTGTTTACAAGTTTCAGACATACATAATTCAGATCAACTAGTTCACAGATCAGATAAGTTTTCAGACTAACGGATCAGATATACGGATTTACCAGATTTACAGATTTGTCTAACTTCGCAATTGGGCCTACAGATTCACGGAACAGATTAATTAAATTCATCAATCTAGTGGGTTTAATCCTATCCGCCCAACACGTTTTAGACATCATATTTATCTCAGATTTTCATTAATTAAATATTAATGCCCAGACCTCTCACATTAGACTGACAGTTTGCGGCTACTGGTTAGGCCGGTTGGTTCCGGGCAGATTTCTACCGCAAACTGAGTCTAACCTCGGGTTTCAAGCACGTTACGACTAACTTCTCACATTAGAACCTATTGTTTGCGGCCACTGGATGTGCCGGGGGTTCCGAGCAGAATTACGCCGCAAACTCATTTTAACCTCGAGTCAGCCATGTTTATCTTTGCGGCCAATTAATTAATAATTTACCATTTATGCCCACGCCTAATATACATGTCAATTATTCATAGCTAATTCAGATTATATCAATAACAGACTGAATATATCAACTTAACAGATAAAGCAGATAACAGATTTTCGCAGATTAGGCGACTTAACGGATTCAGCAGATTAAGTAATTTAGCAGATTTAGCATATAACAGATTTGGCATTTTCAGCAGACTCAGCAGATGACAGATTTGGCAGATGAACAGATCTTGCAGACTAGGCAGTAGAGCAGAACTAGCAGATTAAGCAATATAACAGAACTAGCAGATTAGGCAAATATAGCAGAACTAGCAGATTAGGCAAATATAACAGATTTAATCATTCCTTAAAGTTTCACAAACATATCTTGCCTAATTATAAATTTGGCCTAAGTTTGCATGCCTAAATAGTTGTCATGATTCGCGCTATGATCATATACCCCACGTTTGCATTGAATTTACATGTCACAGATTATCGTCATAATTTACATGTCCGAATTTAGTTCAACTTGCCTAGTACAAAAGATTCACATATAAATTATACCAAATATAGCCATCGATTTCAATGCATGTCATATATTCAAAAATCTCCTACTTAGGTGTTATTCACATTTGATAGTTATCAAATCTTAATATAGATCTTCACACCTAAGTCATATTCTCTTTCAAATCATGAATTGTTATATAAACAATATGCCCAACAATCTAGTTATAACAGATCTTAATTCAAAATATGCGTTATGTCAAATGTCTCAAGTCACATGTTAACATACCATGGTTCCTCTTTGTAACACCCCACCTCCACTAGGATCACTCCTTAGAATGTGCTAGCTTTGGAGGGGCGTTATTGTGAAGGTAAACATGCACAGAGATATAGCAAGACAGAGTATATAAAAATAAATATAAGTAAAGCAGCGGTAGCAGATAAAAACCCATCATCGTCACAGAAGAACCCACATAGTCAAGTACATAATATCAAAATGTCATGATCCAAAATACAACTCCAGTCTAGATACGTGATAACAAAATACATAGTAAACATCAGTACTAATCCCCAGAAATAAAAGATAAGCCACAGCTAGCTCAGATCCATACATGAGCTATCCAACAAGCAAGTCAAAGATCCACTACGCAGATGCAGTCCCTCCCTGAGAACCTGTGGGGGGGGGGGGGGAACGGAAGAAAAGAAGCGAAAGAAAACAGGTCAGTCAAAAAGACTGGTAAGCCCTACTACGATCAATCTATAAACTAATAAAGTTAACAGTATGATGGAAACTGAGAGGAACATTCTGGCAACAGATAAAGGTGACATCACATGGACGAGATTAATCTTTGCACCACAGTGTACTAGCAGACCCACAAAACAAATCTTGATCCCTTAGCCCAAACTTTGGCCCAATAACATGAAGTGGCCTTAGTATAAGGCCCAGCCCAACGGTCTAGTCGATCGGCTCCCTATAAACCTAACACGTCGAGTGTTGGTGTCCATACGGCCCACATGGATGTAGTCAGACTGCGCTGGGTCCACCCTTGGGTGTATCAAGCCCTCGGGTGTCAACCCCAGACACCTAAGCAATAATGCACAGTCCAAGCCTACTGGTACCCGTGCCTCGAGTTTGTCCAACATCGGACTACGTGCACGTCCGTAGCCCGCCGGACCCGCACCGCTGTACCACTCAGCCGTCGCTTTGGTCGCTTACATCAGTCCAGTAATCGTGCCCCGCCCTAACCTAGCTATAGGGTTGTAGTGATACCAAACTGGGATTACTGCTGGAACAGACCACGTTGCTAGGGTTTCTAAGAGGGTTAAGTGTGGTTTTAACCCCTCACTAAACCTGGATTAGATTAGCTAAGTGTAACCACTTACCCCCATCTAATCCTCGCATCCCCATTATTGGTTAAGTATTAGTGGGCCATGACTTAACCCTAATCATGAGGCATTAATTACTTAACGCACCCAACCTCTCACATTAGACATCCGTGGTTACCTGGGAAGATTTACACCACGTCTAGGTCTAACCTCGGGTCTTATGGTGCAACATGACCAACTACCCACATTAGACCCCACGTTGTGGTTACCTGGGAAGATTTACACCACAACTAGGTCTAACCTCGAGTTGGCCATATCATGTTATCTAATGTCATGTCCACTTCAAAACATATTTACAAGTTAACATATACTTGGGTAGACCTAACTTAATAGGTAAATTCCCAAGGGGTAGACCTAACTTAATAGGTAAATTCCCAATCTTTTAGTTTCATGTATTCTTAAGTTTACCCAAACCCTCCCAACGTCATTATCTCGCTTACATATTCGTCATAACGTATAAGGGTATAAAAGGTAACTTGGCATAACATACATGGTGAACTTCACATGTCATAATAAACATGCATACATGTTAAACTTGCAAATCATGTCATGGTGAATTCGCATAAACATGCATAGCTTATTAAATATGCATAACATGGTAAGGTGAACATGCATAATCCACTAAACTTGCATAACCTGGCAAGGTGAACATGCATAATCCATTGAACTTGCATAACATGGTAAGATGAACATGCATAACTTGTGAAACATGTAAAACATGGCCTAGAAATCTCGCATATGCATGCATAACTCATGAATCATATAAAACATCTCATAGTGAGTTCGCATAAGCATGCATAATCAACTAAACTCACATAAATCTCAACTTTCACCAAGCATTAACTTTAAAGTTTGTAAAGTGAAGGTAAGAGGGCTTACAAATATAAACAAGCCACAAATCCACCAAATAAGATGAAGAAGCCCTTTTAAAAACCAAAACAAAGCCTCAAACAAGAAAACCCTTTTGCAAAATCCCAAAAACACAAACTTTAGCAAATCAAACTTGCATCTTAATGAAGTATGCAAGTTATTAAGCATTCATACAACATAGAAAAGGTTGTCTGATCATCATGTCATCATAGGATTAAACTTTGAGGAAGGTGGAGGCTAGGGATTTTAGATGGAAGCCATTTGAGGATTTAATTTGGCATAGTTTAGTTGCAAGATTGATTAATGAGGCTTTAGGGTAGGATTAGGGGTATATTTATAGAGAATTAGAGTGTTTTAGGCCCTAGGATTAACCCTAGATTAGGTTTGGCCCGTCAGATCTTAGAATTCTCCAGAACCAAGCCACTTGACCCAACCCCAATTAGAAATGGTGCACCAGGCTGGGCTGCCTGGGCACCCCCTGTCGACAGGGCTGTCGACAGGGCAGTCGACACCCTGGGTGCCCTGTCGACATGCCTGTCGACATGGGCCCCCCTGGCGGGAATTTTCCCGCCTAACCCAGATTAGCCCTAATCCCTGTTTTTAATTTGAAATTTAAATCTGTTTTTAGCATAGAAGTTCCTGAAAACTTCAATGGGCCTTAACCGGGTCATACGGACTCCGATTTTCGAAAACTCGGACTCTATTTCGCGTATTTTTCCGAGACGAACGCAATGGCATAGCCCGTTTCCCCTGATTCTGATTTTTGAATTAAATTCTGCCTCGTTTTATGTTATAACAGTTTATTGAAAATACGGGTTGTTATATTCTCCCCTCCTTAAAGGATTTCGTCCCCGAAATCTTCAAGTTAGGAAGAACATATCCTACCATCCAACATCCATCTACTCAAAACATCATCCACGAGCAACCATTGTCCTTAAAGGATTCTAAATGCTGTATGAACATATGCAAAAGTGTGTGTATATGTACTTATCTAATGCAACGATCAATGCAAAATATGTTAGTGAAATGTATCCATATGTATGCAAATCCCTAACATAATGTATAATAACTACATGCGTGCTCAATCATACATCCATATGCAACATCCATGTGATTGCATACAAATTTCATCCAAGAATATGCCTAAACACCCATGCACATGCAATATGAGGAGTGTGTGAGCCGATCTAGTGCCTAATGTGTATCATGCATCCACGAGTAACCACCTGCAAACACTTGCAACCACTTGCAATCATCAACCATAACATGCTTCAAACACATGTTTCATCCAAAGGGTTTCTACCTAAGGTTCTCATGACAAGCTTAGCACGATAACTAGATAAATATGGATTGCAAAGAGAAAGATATACTAACAAAGGGAAGAGATTGAGAGTGTACCCTCAAAAAGGAATGGATAAAGCCCACGCATCTTCTCCTCGGTTTCCCAAGTTGCGTCCTCTTCGGCTTCACCCCATTGTACCTTCACCAATCTGACCTCACGATTCCTTAGCTTCTTGGTCTCTGTCCCCAAGATACGAATCGGAGCTTTCCTTAAAGTTGCTTCTTTCTCTACCTCCACGTCTTCAAGCATGCTAGGCTCAACCACCTCAGCGGACTCATGCAGGCACTTTCGGAGATGCGAGACATGAAAGACATTATGCACTCCGGACAACTTCTCGGGCAATTGCACTCTGTATGCCATCTTCCCAATTCTCTCAATGATGGGGAAGGGTCCAACAAATCTCGGTGCTAGCTTCCCAACAGCTCCAAATCGGACCACATTCCGCAAAGGAGAAACCTTCACGAAAACCTTGTCCCCAACCTCAAACTCCAATTCGGACCTTCGCCTGTCAGCATAGGATTTCTGCCGGTCTTGGGCCGCTTTCATCCGTCTTCTAATCAACTCCACCTTCTCGGATGTATCCCTAATCATGTCGGGTCCAAGTATAAGCTTATCCGTGGATTCCCACCAACATGTAGGTGACTTGCATGGCCTCCCATATAAAGCCTCAAAGGGTGCCATCCCTATGCTCGCCTGATAACTGTTGTTGTATGCAAACTCGACAAGAGGGAGATGGTCTTCCCAAGCACCACCAAAATCTAGAATGCAAAGCCTCAACAAGTCCTCAAGTACCCTATTCACCCTTTCTGTCTGGCCGTCTGTTTGTGGGTGATAGGCCGTACTCAGGTTCATCTTCGTGCCCATAGCCTCCTGTAAGCTGTTCCAGAATTGACTAGTAAAGATGGGGTCTCGGTCACTGACTATGCTGGAAGGGACTCCATGTAGTCGTACTATCTCACGAAGGTATACTGATGCTAGTCCAGATGCGGTCCTTTTGCTCTTTACTGGAATAAAGTGAGCACTCTTCGTGAGCCTATCCACAATAACCCATATGCTCGTATTCCCCTTCCTGGACCTTGGAAGCCCATCAATGAAGTCCATAGAAATGCTCTCCCACTTCCATAGCGGGACCTCTAGCGGATGTAATAGCCCACCGGGCTTCTTCGACTCAGCTTTTACTCTTTGACAAATAACACATCTCGAGACAAACTCCGCCACATCCTTTTTCATTCCGGGCCAGAAGAAAACGCGCTTCATGTCCTTATACATCTTATCACCCCCTGGATGTATGGTCATCTTGGAGCGATGTGCTTCCTCGAGAACTTTCCTCACCAAGCCTTCTACCATCGGAACACAAAGCCTTCCTTCTCTCCTCAGCCAACCCCTATCGTCTATAGAATATCGAGCAAGGTGACTAGATGTCTCCCCTCGAACCAGCTTATCCAAGATCTCAATTATCTGAGGGTCTTCTTTTTGCGAAGCCCCAACTTGATCTAGGAGGGTAGGCCTGAGCTCTAAAGATGCCAAGGAACCGGTCACCGACTCCATTGCCAGAGAGAAGTCAAAGGTCGCTAAGAACTCTAAATTCTTCATCTCAACAAACAGAGGACTTAGTGTCAACCTTTTCCTACTCAATGCATCCGCTACAACATTCCCCTTGCCAGGGGTATAGGATATCTCAAAATCATAGGAAGCCAAAAATTCCATCCATCTCTGCTGTCTTAAGTTCAGATCTTTCTGCGAAAAGAGATACTTTAAAGACTTATGATCGGTATATAGCTCGAATCTCTCTCCCAGAAGATAGTGACGCCATGCTTTGAGCGCATATACAATCGCTGCTAGCTCTAGATCATGAGTGGGATAATTCCTCTCATGCACCTTCAGTTGCCTCCCACCAAAGCATATAACTCTGCCCTCTTGCATCAGAACGGCACCTAATCCCGTGCCACAAGCGTCAGTGTACACGGTAAATATCTTACCACCATCGGGTAAGGCTAGAACTGGTGCGGAGGTAAGGGCTCTTTTGAGTCTCTGAAAAGCAAGCTCACAATCCATATCCCAAGCAAAGACTAAGTTCTTCTTCGTCAACTTAGTAAGAGGAGCGGATATCTTTGCGAAGTCTTTAATGAACTTCCGATAGAAACCCGCAAGACCCAGAAAGCTTCTCACCTCGGTTGCGTTCCTTGGAGTCTTCCAATCCTGAACTGCAACCACCTTAGCGGGATCCACCGCTAAGCCTTGCTTGGATACGATATGCCCAAGAAATCTGACTTCCCTTCTCCAAAAGTGGCACTTGGAGAACTTAGCTTTTAACTGGTGTGCTCTGAGTGTATCCATCACCTCTACTAGGTGCCTCGCATGCTCTTCCTCATCCTTGGAGAAGACCAGAATATCATCAACAAAGACCACGACAAACTTATTCAAAAACTTCCGAAACACCCTACTCATCAAATCCACAAAATATGCGGGTGCATTCGTCAAACCGAACGGCATAACAAGCCATTCAAAGAATCCGTCTGGAGTTCTGAATGCAGTCTTGTCTATACTGTCTTCAGCCACTCTGAGCTGATGGAAACCCGTAGCTAGGTCAAGCTGAGAGAAAACAGAAGCACCCACAAGTTGATCAAAGAGATCATCGATTCTTGGTAACGGGTGTCGGTTCTTCTTAGTTAGCTTATTCAACTCTCTATAATCCACACAGAGTCGGAGAGAGCCATCTGCCTTAGTTGCAAATACCACAGGCGCTCCCCATTCGGATATACTCCTTCTGATGAAGCCCTTCTCAAGCAATTCTTTCACTTGCCTGCTCAGCTCCCGTCTCTCACGCGGAGCCATATGCCGAACGGGCAAAGAAACGGGTTTAGCATTATCTACCAGATAGATGCGAAAGTCAATCTCTCGTTTAGGGGGCAACCCCTTAACTTCTTCAAAAACGTCTGGATAATCTCGGACCACCCTTACAGACTGAAGGGCCTCCTCTGATGAGTCGAGAGATTCTAGATAGCATAACATGACGGGATTCTTCGGATTGCATGAAATCTCTAAGGTGTTGCCCAGGCGAGTCATAAGCCTTACAACCCTATGCTCACAATCCAGAATGGCTCCATATCTAGACAGCCAATCCATGCCCAAGATCAATCCGTATCCCCTGAAACCTAGAACATATGCATTACACAAGAACTCAACGCTGAGTATAGAGATCCTTAGATCCTCACATATCATGGATAGATGAGCAGAACCCCCAATGGGATTCGAAACACAAACGGGATCATCCACTAAGCTAGTACTGAGGTGCAAACTATCAACAAGATCAGATGAAATAAAGCTATGTGATGCACCGGAATCAAACAAGGTACGTACCGGAAGATCAGAGATATAAACAAGGTTCTCAACAGAAACACTACCTCTCTCGGGAACTGAAGCGGCATTGAGAGCATGAACTTGCCCTCCTGAAGATCCAGCCTGTCCTTTCTTCTTTGGGCAGTCTTTGCTGAAGTGCCCAGCCTCTCCACAAGAAAAGCATCCACCATTTAGCTTCCTCTTCTTCTTCCTGCAATCTTTAGCAAAATGCCCAGCTATGCCACAGTAATTGCACTTCCCCTTGCCTTTGTTGTTGCCCTTCTTGTTCTTATTCTGATTTCCTTGACTGCTTTGACCTTGGTTGCCTTTGCCTTGAGAATCAGCCTTCTTTGCCGGAGTATCGCCTGACTTGACTTCCTTCTTTCCCTCTCCCTGAAGCAGAGCCATATTGACCAAACTCTCGAAAGTGGCTCCATGCGGAATATGTGACATTGCCAAGCCCTGTAGCGGCTCATTCAATCCTCTGGCAAATCGAAGAGCCTTCTTCTCCGGGGTGTTTACTAGATCCAAACCAAAGCGGGCCAGCTGATTGAACTTGTTCACATACTCCTTGACAGACATATCCCCTTGCTTTAGTGCAATGAACTTCTCCATTTGTAAATTTGCTTCAGCTGAAGATAGAAACTTGGTCACAAATCTAGCCCTCAAATCGGCCCAAGTCTCAACGGGCCTCGTCCCATTGGTGACCTCCCACCAATAGGCCGCCTCATCCTTCAAGAGCCATACAGTCAATAAGATCTTCCTCTCATCATCTATTCCAAAGATGGCAAACAAGTCCTCCGTGTCCTTCAGCCAATTCCTAGCTTCAACGAAAGATTCTGTGCCTAGAAAATTCTTGCCCCCCATTGCTTTGAAGTCTTTACACACCTTTGTAAACTCAACCTGAGGATGCTGAGGAGGAGGAGGAGGAAGAGGAGCCTCAGCAACGGGAGGAGGGGGAACATTAGCAACGGGAGGGGGAATATTAGCTGCTGGCGGAGGGGGAGCAGGGACCACCGGAGGAGGGATATTAGGGGTAGGATTCTCAACCACAGGAGGAGGAGTGGGAGTAGGGTTGGCGGGACCAGCAGCCGCCCTAGCTTCTAGGAGTCTCCTATACCAGAGTGGTACGTTCACTCCATCTGGGATGTCAAGATTCTCAGCCATACTGAAACAAGAGATAAGATAAGATTAGGTCAAGGGAACGAAGGATAACGCTGATGGCTTTTTGGGGATTAGCCTTAAAATAATCTAGACTTTATTTTGGAAAATACTTAGTAGGTTTTTGAAAATAGTTTTTCGAAAAGGGTTTTTTTTTTTTTTTCAAAAGTTTTTGTTCAATCTTGTTAACCTTGTGCTCTGATACCAAATGTAACACCCCACCTCCACTAGGATCACTCCTTAGAATGTGCTAGCTTTGGAGGGGCGTTATTGTGAAGGTAAACATGCACAGAGATATAGCAAGACAGAGTATATAAAAATAAATATAAGTAAAGCAGCGGTAGCAGATAAAAACCCATCATCGTCACAGAAGAACCCACATAGTCAAGTACATAATATCAAAATGTCATGATCCAAAATACAACTCCAGTCTAGATACGTGATAACAAAATACATAGTAAACATCAGTACTAATCCCCAGAAATAAAAGATAAGCCACAGCTAGCTCAGATCCATACATGAGCTATCCAACAAGCAAGTCAAAGATCCACTACGCAGATGCAGTCCCTCCCTGAGAACCTGTGGGGGGGGGGGGGGGAAACGGAAGAAAAGAAGCGAAAGAAAACAGGTCAGTCAAAAAGACTGGTAAGCCCTACTACGATCAATCTATAAACTAATAAAGTTAACAGTATGATGGAAACTGAGAGGAACATTCTGGCAACAGATAAAGGTGACATCACATGGACGAGATTAATCTTTGCACCACAGTGTACTAGCAGACCCACAAAACAAATCTTGATCCCTTAGCCCAAACTTTGGCCCAATAACATGAAGTGGCCTTAGTATAAGGCCCAGCCCAACGGTCTAGTCGATCGGCTCCCTATAAACCTAACACGTCGAGTGTTGGTGTCCATACGGCCCACATGGATGTAGTCAGACTGCGCTGGGTCCACCCTTGGGTGTATCAAGCCCTCGGGTGTCAACCCCAGACACCTAAGCAATAATGCACAGTCCAAGCCTACTGGTACCCGTGCCTCGAGTTTGTCCAACATCGGACTACGTGCACGTCCGTAGCCCGCCGGACCCGCACCGCTGTACCACTCAGCCGTCGCTTTGGTCGCTTACATCAGTCCAGTAATCGTGCCCCGCCCTAACCTAGCTATAGGGTTGTAGTGATACCAAACTGGGATTACTGCTGGAACAGACCACGTTGCTAGGGTTTCTAAGAGGGTTAAGTGTGGTTTTAACCCCTCACTAAACCTGGATTAGATTAGCTAAGTGTAACCACTTACCCCCATCTAATCCTCGCATCCCCATTATTGGTTAAGTATTAGTGGGCCATGACTTAACCCTAATCATGAGGCATTAATTACTTAACGCACCCAACCTCTCACATTAGACATCCGTGGTTACCTGGGAAGATTTACACCACGTCTAGGTCTAACCTCGGGTCTTATGGTGCAACATGACCAACTACCCACATTAGACCCCACGTTGTGGTTACCTGGGAAGATTTACACCACAACTAGGTCTAACCTCGAGTTGGCCATATCATGTTATCTAATGTCATGTCCACTTCAAAACATATTTACAAGTTAACATATACTTGGGTAGACCTAACTTAATAGGTAAATTCCCAAGGGGTAGACCTAACTTAATAGGTAAATTCCCAATCTTTTAGTTTCATGTATTCTTAAGTTTACCCAAACCCTCCCAACGTCATTATCTCGCTTACATATTCGTCATAACGTATAAGGGTATAAAAGGTAACTTGGCATAACATACATGGTGAACTTCACATGTCATAATAAACATGCATACATGTTAAACTTGGAAATCATGTCATGGTGAATTCGCATAAACATGCATAGCTTATTAAATATGCATAACATGGTAAGGTGAACATGCATAATCCACTAAACTTGCATAACCTGGCAAGGTGAACATGCATAATCCATTGAACTTGCATAACATGGTAAGATGAACATGCATAACTTGTGAAACATGTAAAACATGGCCTAGAAATCTCGCATATGCATGCATAACTCATGAATCATATAAAACATCTCATAGTGAGTTCGCATAAGCATGCATAATCAACTAAACTCACATAAATCTCAACTTTCACCAAGCATTAACTTTAAAGTTTGTAAAGTGAAGGTAAGAGGGCTTACAAATATAAACAAGCCACAAATCCACCAAATAAGATGAAGAAGCCCTTTTAAAAACCAAAACAAAGCCTCAAACAAGAAAACCCTTTTGCAAAATCCCAAAAACACAAACTTTAGCAAATCAAACTTGCATCTTAATGAAGTATGCAAGTTATTAAGCATTCATACAACATAGAAAAGGTTGTATGATCATCATGTCATCATAGGATTAAACTTTGAGGAAGGTGGAGGCTAGGGATTTTAGATGGAAGCCATTTGAGGATTTAATTTGGCATAGTTTAGTTGCAAGATTGATTAATGAGGCTTTAGGGTAGGATTAGGGGTATATTTATAGAGAATTAGAGTGTTTTAGGCCCTAGGATTAACCCTAGATTAGGTTTGGCCCGTCAGATCTTAGAATTCTCCAGAACCAAGCCACTTGACCCTACCCCAATTAGAAATGGTGCACCAGGCTGGGCTGCCTGGGCACCCCCTGTCGACAGGGCTGTCGACAGGGCAGTCGACACCCTGGGTGCCCTGTCGACATGCCTGTCGACATGGGCCCCCCTGGCGGGAATTTTCCCGCCTAACCCAGATTAGCCCTAATCCCTGTTTTTAATTTGAAATTTAAATCTGTTTTTAGCATAGAAGTTCCTGAAAACTTCAATGGGCCTTAACCGGGTCATACGGACTCCGATTTTCGAAAACTCGGACTCTATTTCGCGTATTTTTCCGAGACGAACGCAATGGCATAGCCCGTTTCCCCTGATTCTGATTTTTGAATTAAATTCTGCCTCGTTTTATGTTATAACAGTTTATTGAAAATACGGGTTGTTATACTCTTCTTCCAATTCACAGAATATGCATAGATCTAAATCTAGTTTACAACCTATTTCCTTTTTCTTAAATCAGTCACAGATTAGCCATGTCCAATTATGCCACATTCATTATTTGTCCCAAACATTATAGCGTTCGTGCATTAATCTCTTAGGAGATTGGCGCAGGCTCATAGTAGCTTGGCTATAGAACAGAAAGAAGAAAGAGATACAGAATAAAATAGATCTAAACAGAACAGAACAGATATAGCCTCAGATTCAGATTTACAATTCATGTCACAATCAGAATTAACGTTTATATCGGAAAATAACTGTACTTGCTTTGGTTGGATTAAAGAAAGAATTTTAATTGTTGTAGAATCGTTGCAGAAGCTTTAATCTCTAGTTTGAATTGAGTTGCTTAGGTTGATGTTGATTAGCTTCTAGTTTTGATTCCAGTAGACTAGCGACGCCATTTTTATTTTTATATAGAACAGAGGCAGAGCAGAAGCAGAACAGAATTGTGTGCAGAGAAGGCTAGGTTTGGGGCTGTTTAAATAGGTTTAGTCAGATGAACCTGGACAGAAATCGGACTGGAAACATCAGAACAAACACTGACCCAAAAATGGGCTCGGGGACCAGGTCGACACCCAAGTCGACCACCCAGTCGACCTGGTCTGGGGGGTCGACTGCCCAGTCGACTCCTCAGTCGACCTGGGTCTGGGCGGGAAATTTTCCGCCCAGTCTGTTCTGCATTTGAAATTCGGATTTTGAATTCGAATTTGAGCTGTTTTGAACTCTGAATATTTCTGAAACTTTGGAGGGCCATAACTTGGTCATACGGACTCTGATTCTCACAAACTCGGACTCGTTTTCAAGCAGAATTTTGAGACGAACGCAATGGCACAACCCGTTTTCCCTGATTCTTATTTTATTTTAATTACACTTAGATTTGTAACTCTTAAGTTCACAGAAAATACGGGGTATTACATTCTCCCCTCCTTAAAGGATTTCGTCCCCGAAATCTTCAAGTTAAGAAGAATGTGTCCTGCCATCCAACATCCATCTACTCAATCATCAATCACTGGCGTCCATTGTCTTAGAAACTTCTAATGTTGTATGAACATATGCAAAAGTGTGTGTATATGTTCCTTATCTAATGCAAAGATCAGGCGGTCCACTGATTCAATTGACCTCCTTAATGCGAATTATGCCAGTGCCATGAGTCCAACATGTATGCAATTTTCCTAATCGATACATATCATTTCTATATGAGTGCACAACCATTCAGTCATATGCAACATCCATGTGCTGAGTCAATCATTTTGCATCCACAAAAATTGAAAATGCTCACACATCCATATGCAGTATGAGAGTGTTTTCGAGCCGATCTAGTGCCTAGTGTGTGTATATGCATTCACGAGCAACCACTTGCAACCATCAAACATAACATTTCTCAAACACATGTTTACACCCATTAGTTTCTACCTAAAGTTCGAAGATTCGATCAATAGGATACAGTCGAATGATGGAAGCGAGTACAGATAAAACAAAAACTTGGTTCCCATTAGACATGGGTCCTAAGTATCGGCCCTGAAGACCGAAACAAACATCATATTGACACCCAGAGGATTTCCCTCTTTAGATAATGTCAAAACTGGAAATCTTAACCTTATCAGAAATATTCAGATATTTACAGATTACTGGTGTAGATCAGATTACCGAATGATTCTTACGAAACTAAGCATAATAAATCCCAGAATGTATGCGTCCTACTTGACGCCTAACACGAATATCTCTCAAACCCCAATCACAAACAGATGAGTCATAACCTTTATGGATTTGGGTCTACAGTGGAATCAGAAACAATACTAGTATTAAAGTGAAGAGTATCGATTACAGAATCAAAATGCCAGAATCAGAAAGAGTTTTAACTCAACAATCAGATAAGGAAATTAAACCTTCTACTTAAATTTTCTTTCTACCCTATCTACCAGTCCCTTGAGCATTCGCATGTCCTCCAGAAGCGGGTTCTGCCCTCTGCCCTTGCCCTCGTTTCTTCGGGCAGTCCCTAGTGATGTGTCCCATCTCACCACAGTTGAAGCAAGTGCCCTCCCTTTTTCTGCAATCCTTGTTCAGATGAGTCGAGCTTCCACAAGTAAAGCACTTTTTCCCCTTCTTATCTTCAGACTTCTCATCCTTCTTTTGTGTTTCCTTTTTGGGCCATGCTTTCTTATTCTGTGGTTCTTCCTTCTTTGTCTCTTTCGGGCCCTTGTCTTCCTCGTGCAGTAGTGCCATGTCCACCAATTTCTCGTAAGTCGCTCCCATGGGTACATGGGTCATGGCTAGGCTGTGCAGTGGCTCGTTCAATCTTTTAACAAAGCGGAGAGCCTTTTTATGCTGAGTGTTGACTAAATCCAATCCGAACCTAGCCAGTTGGTTGAAATGGCTGACGCATTCCTTGACCGTCATACTTCCTTGCTTAAGAGATAAGAACTTTTCCAGTTGTAAACTTCGTTCATCTTGCGAGAGGAATTTTGTCTCAAACCTTATTCTGAAATCCATCCATGTTTCAACTGGCCTCTCGGTGTTAGTGACTTCCCACCAATAGGAAGCTTCGTCTTTGAGCAGCCATACCGCCAACTGTACCTTCTTCCTATCGTCCACCTCGAAGATAACGAATAGATCCTCAGTTTCTTTGAGCCAGTTCCTCGCCTCTACGAATGATTCAGTTCCCTTGAAATCCTTTCCACCCATGGCCCTAAAATCTCTACAGATCTTTGAGAAAGCAATTGCACGAGGAGGGGGCAGAGGAGGGGGATCATTTGCTGGACCTGCGGCGGCGGTCCTAGCCTAAAGATATTGACGAAACCAACTGGGTACATGAACACCCTATGGTATCTCAGATGCTTCAGACATGTTGAAACGAAAAAGGAAAGATTCAATACAAAAAGGACTGAAGGAAAGATATATGGCTCTTGTGGATCATGTTTTTCAAAATAAGCTTTATTTTTGAAAATACTTCCTTTCAAAACCTTTTTGAAAATAGTTTTCAAAAACTTTACCCAATCTGGTAACCTTCGGCTCTGGTACCAAGTGTAACACCCCACCTCCGTTAAGGTCACTCACAAAGGGAATGCCTTAACTTTGATGGAGTATTTTAGTAAACAGAATAGAATATTACAAGACAGATAAATAGTACTTGCAAAATTATAACTTTATTATAGTGGAAAACAGAAATCAATATGGTTACATCTTTATCAAAAACTCAAGTACATAAATATCAGCCTTGTTCAAAACTACCAGAGTACAAAACTTTAAAAGCATAATCCCCACAGAACAGAAGCTATGAAGATCCAAGCCATATTTTAAGCACTTCAAGCAGAAGGAATCCGGATCAAGCTAGAGTATTCCCTCCTTAGAAACCTGGAGGGGAAACGGAAGAAAAGGGGCGAAAACAAGCAAGGTCAGACATAAAGTCTGGCAAGTCCAGTGACTTTTAGCATATGAACAGATAATAATAATAATGACATGAAAGCAAAACTGGATAAGAGATGGCAGTAACATGAGCAGCAGATATACTTAGGTTAAACAGCAGAAACAGAATGATGTAGACTAAGCCATGCTTCTTATTTATATCTTACTTCTCTGCACTAGTACTAGTATAACAGGATTAGGTGTCACCCTAATGTCTAAACTGAAACAGAAACAGGTACATAATAATTTCCACAGAGGAGAATGCTAGTAATGGGCCTTTACCACCCCAACAGAAACAAACAGAAACATAATGCTAATAATGGGCCTTTACCACCCCAACAGAAGGTACAGAAACAGAAACAGATTAATCCCTACGGAAACAGAATGTAGAATTAGGTGTACACTAGTAATGGGCCTTTACCACCCCAACAGATGGTACCACGCAGAAACAGACAGGTGTTACCACCCAACAGAAACAGACGGTACCAACAGAAACAGACAGAACTAAGTGTACCCTAAAACCCTACCCCAAGCGATCGGCTCCCTAATACATAAATACCCTGTGTCGGCCCCACAGTAGGGTGTATCACTCCCTAAAGTGACAACCAATTGGCACAGACCTATTTACAGATGTCACGGCGTCTTACATCCTTAGAGGCAGACCGGGATCCATGCACGCACATGACCCAGTTGGAACGCACCATCAACACCCCCTCGCCATTATCAGAATGAACCGCTTATAATTAGTTCAGTAAGCGTGCCCGGACCCTACCTACTGTTGGGTCAAAGTTTTGATACCAGAAAGGGTTACTGACTAATATGGGTCCCACACAACAGATGACACAAGTAATTCCCCTCTTAACCTTGTGTCCCCAGATTAACAGATTTCAGATTAACTTGTTTACGAGTTTCAAACATACATAATTCAGATCAACTAGTTCACAGATCAGATAAGTTTTCAAACTAACGGATCAGATATACGGATTTACCAGATTTACAGATTTGTCTAACTTGGCAATTGGGTCTACAGATTCACGGAACAGATTAATTAAATTCATCAGTCTAGTGGGTTTAATCCTATCTGCCCAACACGTTTTAGACATCATATTTATCTCATATTTTCATTAATTAAACATTAATGCCCAGACCTCTCACATTAGACTGACAGTTTGTGGCTACTGGTTAGGCCGATTGGTTCCGGGCAGATTTCTATCGCAAACTGAGTCTAACCTCGGGTTTCAAGCACATTACGACTAACTTCTTACATTAGAACCTATTGTTTGCGGCCACTGGATGTGTCGGGCGGTTCCGGGCAGAATTACGCCGCAAACTCATTCTAACCTCGAGTCAGCCATGTTTATCTTTGCGGCCAATTAATTAATAATTTACCATTTATGCCCACGCCTAATATACATGTCAATTATTCATAGCTAATTCAGATTATGTCAATAACAGACTGAATATATCAACTTAACAGATAAAGCAGATAAAAGATTTTCGCAGATTAGGCGACTTAACGGATTCAGCAGATTAAGTAATTTAGCAGATTTAGCATATAACATATTTGGCATTTTTAGCAGACTCAGCAGATGATAGATTTGGCAGATGAACAGATCTAGCATACTAGGCAGTAGAGCAGAACTAGCAGATTAAGCAATATAACAGAACTAGCAGATTAGGCAATACAACAGAACTAGCAGATTAGGCAAATATAGCAGAACTAGCAAATTAGGCAAATATAACAAATTTAATCTTTACTTAAAGTTTCACAAACATATCTTGCCTAATTATAAATTTGGCCTAAGTTTGCATGCTTAAATAGTTGTCATGATTCACACTATGATCATATACCCCACGTTTGCATTGAATTTACATGTCATAGATTATGGTCATAATTTACATGTCCGAATTTAGTTCAACTTGCCTAGTACAAAAGATTCACATATAAATTATACCAAATATAGCCATCGATTTCAATGCATGTCATATATTCAAAAATCTCCTACTTAGGTGTTATTCACATTTGATAGTTATCAAATCTTAATATAGATCTTAACACCTAAGTCATATTCTATTTCAAATCATGAATTGTTATATAAACAATATGCCCAACAATCTAGTTATAACAGATCTTAATTCAAAATATGTGTTATGTCAAATGTCTCAAGTCACATGTTAACATACCATGGTTCCTCTTCTTCCAATTCACAGAATATGCATAGATCTAAATCTATTTTACAACCTATGTCCTTTTTCTTAAACCAGTCACAGATTAGCCATGTCCAATTATGCCACATTCATTATTTGTCCCAAACATTTTAGCGTTCGTGCGTTAATCTCTTAGGAGATTGGTGCAGGCTCGTAGTAGCCTGGCTATAGAACAGAAAGAAGAAAGAGATACATAATAAAATAGATCTAAACAGAACAGAACAGATATAGCCTCAGATTCAGATTTACAATTCATATCACAATCAGAATTAACGTTTATATCGGAAAATAACTGTACTTGCCTTGGTTGGATTAAAGAAAGAACTTTAATTGTTGTAGAATCGTTGCAGAAGCTTTAATCTCTAGTTTGAATTGAGTTGCTTAGGTTGATGTTGATTAGCTTCTAGTTTTGATTCCAATAGAGTAGTGATGCCATTTTTAGTTTTATATAGAACAGAGGCAGAGCAGAAGCAGAACAGAATTGTGTGCAGAGAAGGCTAGGTTTGGGGCTGTTTAAATAGGTTTAGGCAGATGAATCTGGACAGAAATCGGACTGGAAACATCAGAACGAACACTGGCCCAAAAATGGGCTCGAGGACCAGGTCGACACCCAGGTCGACTGCCCAGTCGACCTGGTCTGGTGGGTCGTTTGCCCAGTCGACTCCCCAGTCGACCTGGGTCTGGGCGGGAAATTTCCCGTCCAGTCTGTTCTGCGTTTAAAATTCGAATTCGAGCTGTTTTGAACTCTGAATATTTCTGAAACTTTGGAGGGCCATAACTTGGTCATACAGACTCCGATTATCACAAACTCGGACTCGTTTTCAAGTAGAATTTCGAGACGAACGCAATGTCGCAACCCGTTTTCCCTGATTCTTATTTTATTTTAATTACACTTAGATTTGTAATTCTTAAGTTCACAGAAAATACGTGGTGTTACAGTATGTTTAACGGTGTTTTCTCTTTCCGAGACGTAAGCCGTGGAGATACATTCGCGATATGTCTTTCGAATCAGGAGCCATCATGATGGAAACCCAACTTTCCAATACGAGCTTTGCGGTTTCTAGTTGTATACTTATATGATGACATAATTTATTATGCCGCTTACATAGTATATTATGCCACTTAAGATTGATACGTTTAAATTCGAAAATTGATTTCCATACTGTGCACTTATAGTATAAAAGATGAATTTCGCGTATTAAGCATTTTTGACCATTATAAGTTAAACTCTATCCTTCGGCTTTCGTTGCAAGGGACTTGAGTCTTATAATGGTTTCATTTTCTAAAAGCATTACGTTGTTTTTATGCACTGGTATTCTTGGGAGGAAACCCGTTTCACGATAGCGGCGTGCTCCCTTGACTTACCCAACTTTAAAATAAAGTTAATAACTTTTTTTAGTTCTTATACCAGTCTTATGACTGACCTGGAGTTTATTGTTTTAACCTAAACTCTGGGTGCCCCTATTTTCCACACGGGCAGCTAGTAGTTTTGGTTTTCCAGATATTTATTCACAGGATCCTGGTCTACAGCTGAAGCGATATTCGGAAAGCTCTGTATCCGTTTATTTCTTTCTGTTGTACTTTGTATTATTTTTCCGCTGCTATGTAAGTGTAATTTTAAATCTCTGATATTGTATTTCTAATGTAAAATATTTATTCATGCTCTGTTATATTCTTGTACTCTGATGTAATTGTTGTAACAGCAATAAAATGTTCTTATGTTCTGTGCTTTGATGTGTATTGTTCTCATAACAATCTCCATTCTAGTTCGGTTTAGGCCAGGCTGGACTGAGGGTTGTCACATGTGCCATGCCTATGGTGGCTTGGTAGTTATTGTTGTAAGCGAATTCCACCAAAGGAAGATGATCCTCCCATGTTCCTCCAAAGTCAAGAATGCACAATCTCAAGCGGTCTTCCAATACTCTGTTCACCCTTTCCGTCTGATCATCGGTTTGGGGGTGATAGGCCATGCTTAAGCATAGTTGTGTGCCTACAGCCTCTTGTAAAATCTTCCAAAACTCACTTGTTAAGATAGGATCTCGATCACTCACTATGCTGGAGGGTGTCCCATGGAGTTGAACTATCTCTTTAAGATAAATGGATGCTAAGGACGAGGCAGTCCTTCTACTCTTAACAGGTATAAAGCGAGCGCTTTTAGTGAGCCTGTCCACTATTACCCAAATACTGGTATTGCCCCTTCTTGACCTAGGCAACCCATCAACAAAGTTCATGAAAATGCTATCCCATTTCCACTGTGGGACCTCCAGAGGATGAAGCAGACCACCAGGCTTCTTCTGCTTCGCTTTGACTTGCTGGCATATCAAGCACTTAGCAATGAACTCAGGTACATCCCTCTTCATGCCATTCCAAAAGAAAACCCTTTTTATGTCTTTATACATCTTGTCTCCACCTGGGTGGATGGTAAACTTAGAATGGTGTGCTTCTTCAAGAACCAACTTCACCAAATCCCTTGCTTGTGGGACGCATAGACTTCCATCCTGTCTCAACCAACTGTTATCATCGATGGAGTATCTATTGAGGTGACTAGAAGTCTCACCCCTAATTAGCTTATCCATCATATCAACTAGCTGAGGGTCTTCACGTTGCGTGGTTCCTATTGAGTCCAAAAGAGTAGGCCGCACCTCTAGCGATGCTAACAAACCAGGTACAAATTCAGAGAGGGTCTAAAGTCAAAGTTTGCTATGTACTCCAAGCTTTGCCTTTTTACAAAGAGAGGACTTAAGGTCAGCTTCTTTCTACTCAAGGCATCTGCTACTACATTGCCCTTGCCAGGGGTATAGGAAATAACAAAATAATATGAGGTCAGAAATTCCATCCACCTTTGTTGTCTTTAGTTAAGATCTTTGTATGAGAAATGGTACTTTAACGATTTATGGTCAGTAAATAGTACAAACCTTTCTCCTAGTAGATAATGACGCCATGACTTAAGAGCAAAAACAACGGAAACTAGCTCCAAATCATGAGTTGGGTAGTTCTTCTCATGTGCCTTCAACTGCCTTCCCCATAACAAACTACCTTGCCTTCTTGCATCAAGACAACGCTGAATCCTGTACCGCGTGCGTCTGTGTATATGGTAAACATTTTTTTCCCATCAGGCAATGTTAGAGCCCTTTTCAAACATTGGAAAGAAACATCGCAATCCAAATCCCAAACGAAAGTTAGGTTCTTCTTTGTCAATCTTGCGAGTGGGGCTGAGATTTTCGCAAAGTCTTTAATGAACTTTCGGTGAAAGCACGCTAGCCCGAGAAAGCTTCGGACTTTGGTTGCACTCCGTGGAACCTTCTAATCTTGCGCCGCAACTACTTTTGTGGGGTCCACAGCTATCCCTTCTTTGGACACCACATGTCCAAGAAACTTTAATTCTTCTCTCCAGAAATGGCATTTGGAGAATTCGGCTTTTAGTTGATGTGCACGAAGAGTATCCATGACTTCCCTTAAATTCAAAGCATGCTCTTCTTCATTCTTTGAGAAAATCAAAATGTCATCCACGAAGACCACCACAAACTTATTAAGGAACTCCCTGAACACCCTGCTCATCAAGTCAACAAAATAAGTGGGTGCGTTTGTCAAGCCGAAAGGCATGACAAACCATTCGAAGAAACCATCCGGGGTTCTGAACGCGGTCTTATCAATGTTGTCTTCATCCACTGTTAGTTGATGAAACCCGGTAGCCATAACTAGTTGGGAGAAAACCAATGCACCTACAAGCTGATCAAACAAGTCGTCTATTCTTGGAAGTGGGTGCATATTCTTCTTGGTCAGCTTGTTTAGCTCCCTATAGTCAACGCATAGTCGAAGTGAACCATCCTCTTTGGTTGCGAACACTACTAGAGCACCCCATTCAGAAATACTCCGCCTAATAAACCCCTTTTCAAGTAGCTCTTTAACTTGCTTGCTAAGCTCTTTCGTCTCCCTTGGAGCCATGTGTCTAACAGGTAGAGCTACGGGTTTTGCATTATCAACAAGGTATATGCGGAAGTCTATCTCCCGCTTCGGAGGTAAGTCCTTCACCTCTTCAAATACATCTGAGTATTCATGGACTACTCTAACAAATTGCAAGTTTTCAACAGACGCATCAAGAGATTCTAGGTAGCTAAGCATAACAGAATGCATGGAATTACAAGAGATTTCGAGAGTGTTACTAAGTCGAGTCATAAGTCTAACCACTCTCTTTTCACAATCGAGTATGGCACCATTACAGGATAACCAATCCATGCCTAGAATCAATCCATAGCCCGTGAAGCCCAAAACATAGGCATTACATCTAAACCCAACACTTAGTATAGATATTTCCAAATCCAAACAAATCATTGGCAAATAAGCCGAGCCCACATTTGGATTTGAAACAACCAAGGGATCCTCTACTATACTGGTGATTCAACTAAAGCAGTAGATATAAAAAAGTGTGATGCACCAGATTCAAAGAGTGTATGAACAGGATGATCAAAAAGATAAACTAAACTCTCAACAGAAATATTTCTACCTCGTTCTTGCGTAGGTGCTATGAGAGCGTGAACCTGCCCTCCATAAGTAGATCCAGTCCTCTGCCTTTGCCCTTGCTTTTTTGCGTAGTCCTTAGCCATGTGTCATGTATCGCCGCAGTGAAAACAATCACCCATCTTCCTCTTTTTCTTTCTGCAGTCCATAATCATATGTCCAGGAATGCCACAAAAATTACACTTCCTCTTGTCATGGGGTTTGTTGTTCTTCCCGCCCTTCTTTGAGTCTATCTTTTTTTCTGCGATTCCTCCACTTTCTTATCTTGAGGTACTTCCACCTTTGCCTCTTTCTTGCCATCCTTATCTTCCTCCGGTGACAGTGCTATATCCACCAGTCTCTCATAAGTTGCCCCCATAGATATATGGGACATAGTTAGGTTGTGCAGTGGCTCATTCAACCCTTTGACAAAACGGAGAGCCTTCTGATGGGGAGTTTTCACTAACTCTAGTCCGAATCTTGCCAGCTGGTTGAATTGGTTGACATATTCCTTGACCTACATACTTTCCTATTTGAGAGCTAAGAACTTCTCCATCTGTAGGCTACGTTCAGCTTGTAAGAGGAATTTCATTTCAAGCTTCATTCTGAAATCCTCCCAAGATTCAACTAGTCTCTCAGCATTAGTAACTTCCCACCAATAAGAGGCTTCGTCTTTAAGAAACCATACGGCCAACTGTATCTTCTGCCTATCATCCACTTCGAAGATAAGAAACAAGTCCTCGGTTTCTTTGAGCAAGTTCCTTGCTTCTACAAATGACTCAGTCCTATTAAAGTTCTTTCCACCCATGGCTTGAAAATCTCTACATATCTTTGAGAAAGCATTTGCATGAGTAGTAGGAACAGCTGCAACTGGGGGAGGAGGAGCGTCTACTGGGCCTGCATCATTAGCCCTAGCCTCTAGGTACCTTCTGAACCAACCAGGTATCGGTACGCCCTCTGGAAGTTTAAGATCCCCAAACATGCTGAAACAAAAAAATAAAAGATTCAAAACAAAGGATAGAAAGATAGTGCATATGGCTTTGGGGATTTATGCCTTTTAAAATAAAACAACACTTTTTCTTGAAAATGCTTCTTTAAACTTCTTTTTGAAAATTAGTTCCAAAATTTTAATCCGATCTAGCAACCATCAGCTCTGATACCAAGTGAAACACTCCACCTTCGTTAAGGTCACTCACAAAGGGAATGCCTTAACTTCAGTGGAGCATTATAGGTAAAAGATGCAGATAATTTAGAAGACAGACATATAAACGGCGGGAAAAGGAATTTTATTCCATAAGTATGTGGTTCAATTAAAACATCACAACAACTGTCTCAAACCAACTTCCAAATTATTACAACAAAATCTCTGCCTTGAATTAAAACATAAAGAAGCATTAAAACAATAGTAAGGCAGCATTAATCCCTAATAAGAGAGTATCCAAAGCCATAGCCCAAGGAAAGAGAATCCAAGCAATACATCTACTTTCTTCAAGCTGGAAATGGTCTGAACTAAGCTTAAGTATTCCCTCCCAGCGGACCTGGGGGGAAAACGGAAGAGAAGAAGACGAAAGAAAATGGGTCAAACATGAGTCTGGTAAGTCCAGTGATTATTTAGCATGTAAACAAGAAAAAGGATTATAACATGAATAAACTAAACCTAGGACATTACCCTAGAAATAAGATAATAAAACTGAATATGCTATCGCACTCATTTCTATTTCTCTGCACCCACTTACAAATGTTTCTACTAGCACCATGTGTTCAAGACAAATGACCCCCTTTATCGATCGCTCCTACTCGTATATGTTTACCACTTGTGTCATTAGGCCCCACTTGATTGTAGATACCTGTGCTGGTCCTATCATGGGGTGTATCAAATCCTATGGTGGCAACACAACACAATTCAAGATGCACAGTGTATAATTACTGATGCCCAGTGCCTGCTTTTTCCACTCTAGAGTACGTGCACGCCCGCACTCCGTCGGAGCCTACACTGACGCACCACCTGCCGTTGTTTTGACCGCTTATAATCAGCCCAGTAATCGTGCCCCACCCTGCCTAGTTTAGGGTACCATGATACATCTATGTGGGTTACTGCTGAAATGGGTCCCCATTACTAGGGTTTCCTAACCAACATGTTAAAATGGTTAAGTGTTATAAAATTAACCTAACCCCACCCATCAGTTTTGTTAACATGTTGTATTGGTTAAGTATTGCCTTAATTAACTTAACCCTACCATTCCTGTCTTAGCTTGAATTCATTTATTAAAGCACCAACCACTCACATTAGATATGTATTGTTGCGGTTGCTGGATGTGTCGGTCGGTTCCGGGCAGTCTTACACCGCAACTCAATCTAACCTCGGGTTCTTTTGGGCTTGATGCACTGACCTCTCACATTAGATATATATTGTTACGGTTGCTGGATGTGCCGGGCAGTTCCAGGCAGTCTTACACCGTAACTCAATCTAACCTCGGGTTAGGCATATTCATCTTTTACTTAATTTACATATTTACCCTTTTTATATATATGTAAATTATCTACAATTATTGCCATTCAAGTCATGACCCATTTACCCTCTAAATCATATTCATAATTTTTAGGTATACAAATTATACCATTTTTTTGCCATTAATCATTCATATATTTATGGGCCAAATTATGACAATAATATAAAATTTAAGGTTTTCCCAACGTTACCCCCGTTATACGTTTGCAAAATTAACACAGAATGTTAGGCTCGCAACTTAGCCTAAATTATATACAAAAGGGGAAAGAAAGGAGCATGTACAATTCATACAACATAAAATAATAAGGATCTAACTAAACATATGTCATGTAAATTTGGCATAAAACAACGAACTAGCATTTTTGGATCCAATTAACCATGAGTCTTAAGCATATAGAATTACACAAGTCCAACTAGGCATGTAAATGTAAACTTTTATTTTGGATCCAATAAACATGAATCTTAAGCATATAGAATTATACAAGTCCAACTAGGCATGTAAATGTAAACGTTTGTTTTGGATCCAATAAACATGAATCTTAAGCATATAGAATTACACAAATCCAACTAGGCATGTGAATGTGAACTTTTATTTTGGATCCAATAAACATGAATCTTAACATAGGAAAATGTAGATCTAAACGTATATAACTTAGCCTAAAACTTGCATGTAACATAACATGAAAAGTCACCAAATTTAATAATGCACGATTGGTTTAACATCAACATAATAAGTCCAATAAACCACAATAGTGCTCATAGGCATATACGATAGAATCATTACAAGAATAGACATGAATCAGCATCACCATTATCTTACAACTAGGGATAACTCTAGTTTTCACTTTATTACAAATCATAACTTTTAATCGTTCACATCTAAATAATAACAGGACTTACAAACAAAAGAAAGTCTTGTTTTCTGGGATCTGTTTTCTGAAAATGAAAAGCAATCCCTTGACATAGACTATCTAATTTTGATTTGATTCATAGCTTCTAACTTGCTTTCTAGTTTGAAAAGAAATGGTGGCTAGGCCGGGATGAGAATGGACAGCATGGTGGCTCCTTGGACTGAAATTGTTTGATTTAGGGTTGAGGACTAGGGTTGCTTTTATAGAGGTTTAAAATTATGTGAGCCATTAGATCATCTTAGGAGCAATCACAACCGTCCAGGCTAGATAAAGTTATCCAGAAACTGCCACCTATTCCATAGTGACTCAGCAGCAAGTCAGAAAACACTCAGCAACAAGTAAGAAAATCGTCACTGTTTGGATCTGGGCGAGGGGGTCGACCCCTATAGGGGGTCGACACCCCAGTCGACACCCCCCTTAGGGGGTCGACACCTATGTCGACCCCCATGGGGGGGTCGACCCCTATGGGCGGGATTTTTCCCGCCCAGTTGAGTCACGTGATTTTCAAAATTTAAACTGTTTTTGTTTTATTAGTTATAAATTATATAATTTTCTGTTTAAACATGAAATCTTATGAACTCCATAACTTCTTCATA
Organism: Allium sativum; assembly: GCA_030737875.1. Taxonomy (NCBI): domain Eukaryota; kingdom Viridiplantae; phylum Streptophyta; class Magnoliopsida; order Asparagales; family Amaryllidaceae; genus Allium; species Allium sativum. The sequence continues at coordinate 280,524,799 of CM060918.1, forward strand.
CGGAGTCCAATTCACGCAAACTCAGACTCTATCTCAAACAGAATTCCAAGATGAACGCAATGACGTAATCCGTTTCCCTTAATTCTCACTTTTACAATTAATTATTCCTTAATTCGTTATTTTAATAAACATAGAAAATACAGGGTGTTACATTGAGATATCCTACCCATGATTTGGAATTGGCCCCAATCGTGTCCGCGTTGAAGATGTGGAGACATTATCTCTTCGAAGAAAGATTCAAGTTGTTTACCAATCATAAATCGTTAAAGTATCTTTTCTCTCATAAGGATCTAAATCTCCAGCAGTAGAGATAGTTAGAGTTCTTGGCTTCGTATGATTTCAATATCGCATACACACCTAGGAAGGGCAATGCAGTAGTTGATGCATTAAGTAAGAGACATGCCAGTTTTGGGGCTATGTTTCTGGAATGGAAGCAACTAGAGTATATCACGAGATATGATTTCAGACCTAAGTGTGAATTAGATCCTGCTATGTTAGCAAGTTTGATGATCATACCAACTTTGATTTAAAAGATTGGTTCCAGTCAGAGAGATGATCCAAACCTATTGGAAATCTTCTCCAAGGTAGAGATGGGTATCGACGACGAGAGAATGAACAAGTATTGTCTTGATCGAGAAGGATGGCTTCGGAAGAATGGGAGACTAGTTATATCCAATGTTATTGGATTGAGAGATGAAGTGCTTAGAGAATGTCATCACTCAAAACTGACTATACATCCCAGTGGTAACAAGATGTATCGAGACATGAAGCAGACCTACTACTGGGAAGGGATGAAGAGAGATGTTGGGAAATTTATATCCAAGCACATGAATTGCCAATTAGTTAAAGCCGAGCAAAAGAACCCTAGTGGTTTGTTACACACGCTGGAAATTCCTGCATGGAAATGGGAACAAGTCTCAATGGATTTCATTGATGGTCTACAAGGGACTAGATCAGGTCATGATAGTATTTGGGTGATTGTGGATCGATTGGCCAAAAGTGCAAGATTTATACTGGTCAAGTCGAATAGAATGGCAACTAAGTTGGCAGAACTATATATGAAGTGGGTAGTGAGATTTCATGGAGTACCTAAAGGTATGGTGAGTGACCGAGATCCATTATTTACCAGTGGGTTTTGGAAGAGCTTGCAAGAGGCTTTAGGGTCAGAATTACATCTCAGTACCATGTACCATCCTCAAACCGACGATCAAAAAGAGAGAGTGAATTGTGTATTAGAGGATCTCTTAAGGGCTTATATATTGGACTTTGGAGGATCATGGGATGATCATTTGCATTTGGTTGAATTCGCATATAATAATAGTTTTCAGTCCAGTATCGGTATGGCTACAATTGAAGCTTATCGTGCAACTCACCATCATGTTGGTTGGAAACTGGTGAGAAATTTGTGCTTGGTCCAGATGTAATAATAGAAACTTCAGATAAGATCAAGGTTATTCAACAACAAATGAAGGCTGCCCAAGATAGGCAGAAGAGTTATGCTGATAAGAGATGAAGAGAATTGAAATTCTCCATTGGCGTCCTAGTATTCATCAAGATCTCTCCATTAAAGATTGTGATTCGTTTTGGTAGGAGAGGCGAGTTGGCACCAAGATTTGTTGGTCCATTCCCAGTCCTCGAGCAATTTGGGAATATAGCATATAAAGTTGGATTACCTGACAAGATGGCGGGAGTTCACAACATATTTCATGCTTCCTAGCTAAGGAAGTTCGTGCACGACCCTGATATGGCTATTTCACCTGATCAGTTAGATGATATTGACGTAGAACCCGAGGTAGTTGGAAATCGCAAGCCGATTCGTATTGTCGAGTACGATACGAAGCAACTTCGAAGGAAGACAATGAAACTGGTCATGGTTTACTAGGGCGATAACGAGAATGACTGTACCTAGGAAATAGAGGAGAACATAAGGAAGACGCATCCAGAACTCTTTGCCTGGTATGATTTTAATAGTGATAGTTATTCCCTTGTTAGTAAACCACATGCTAAGATAGGATTGTTGTGATATTATGTATGTTTTTTTTTAATGGCTGATAGGCATACGGGGCACCTTCGTATGTTTTGGTTAACGAATTTCGGGGGTGAAATTTCTTAAGGAGGGAGAATGTAATGACCCACATCCTACGTATTGAAGGGTCGTAGAATATTTATTTCATTTACATACGAAGTTGTATGGTCGTGTAACTTTTTGGAACGACTATTGGGGCTATTTCCCATGTTCATGATTTTTGCCGAAACTTAAATGATCTTTTTACCCCTAGCAAATCTTGTTTTGCTTATAACTTTTGATTGGTAAGAAGTTTTGACTTTAAACTACTTCCATTAGATTCGGATGATGTTTTAGCTTTCCGTAGAGTGGTCACATTAATCAAACGGACTTATCGTTTGGGAGATATGGCTGAAATAAGGTTTGGAAGGTGAAAAACAGCCTAATCGGGCTTAATAGGGTAACTGGTGGATGGGTTCATAACCCATTTTGGGATTAGGGTTATGGGGAGGCTGAAATTAGTTAGGAAACCATCTCATTTCATTTTCTTAGCCTCCACTTTCATTTTTCTAATTCTAGCAATGACCTCCACCTTCTAAACTACCTCCTAATCAGTATCTAATCACATATTAGCCTAATATACATCAAATCAAGGTGGATTGGCATCAAATCAGAGTTAGTGCTGCTGTGCTGCATAGGAATTCGACCCAAATTAGTGGAGTTTCAGATCTAAGAATTTACTTGTAGCTAAGGTGAGTGATTAGCATGTTTTTACATTAATTACGGCTAATTAGGGGTGATTAGTAATAATTAGCGAAATTATGACTCAAACAAAATATGTAAAAATTCTAAAATATTATTTTATGTTTCTGATAAAAATATGGGTTAATTTAGATTAAATTTGCTAATCCTATTGTTAAAACATGGTTAAGGGTATTAAGGGGAAAATCATGCTTTTTGGGTATGTTTGATCTAAAATAACTTATATGGTTGATGTTTTGACCTTATTGATTAATCCTATATGTTATTACTACTGCTTGGAATGTTTTATGATTGATTACTAAAGTTAGAATGGCTAAAAACGCCATCTTATGATGAGAATGGATGAAAAATAGCTTGTTGGAAATGCTATAGGGATCCAGATCGGATCGGACGAGGGGATTGGGTCGGTTAGCCGAACCAAACCAGGGAGATTGCATCTTCAGCAACGTCAAATTTCAAGGGCAACCAGGAAGGCCCAAAACGGATCGAATTGGGGTGAAACAAGTGGGATCGGAGCGAATGGGAATTGGGGATGTCAAACCGAACCGAGGGAGCTTAAAAGATCAAACTGAACCGAGGAAGCTTGAAGAGGACTGAACCCGTGGCTTGAGTATTATATACACATATACCCGAACCGAACTGGAATAAAGAGACCGAACCGCACATGGAGCTCCACGACCCGAACTGAGGTGTTGACTAAGAGCACCGAACCGAACCAGGCGTGGACTATCGAACCGAGCCGTAACTTAAGCCATACCACATGATGACTTTTCTAAAGACTAACTGCAATTCGACCAAAACCCAAGATGCAAAGGAAGTCCAAATGGGAAGTTATAACTTAGGATCCATATGGGGACCAACGTATTAACTTCATGAGTTGGACTCTGCCGCAGGACGTGTGCAAAGGGGTTATCGATATCTATAGCTTTACTTCACTACCGAGAGACGGATTAGCGGCTATGGATCAGTGCAATGGGACAGTTAAGACTCCCAAGGGCAAGTGACCGTAGCATGGCTATGAGCCAGTGCAGTGGAGTCATCATGACTCCATGGGGAAAAGTGGACATAGCAAAGGATCAGTGGCTATGGATTAGCGCAATGAGGTCATTGTGACCCCAAGGCCAAAGTGATCATAGCAAAGGATTTGGTGATCAAAGTGGTGGATATCATATACTTTACGCACTGAGTGAGAGATGTGAGGTTGATTGCTATGTTTGATATTTGCTATCACCATGACATGCACACACCATTTTACACTTTATGTTAGTGTTACCTTAGAGTACTGTACATCTTGTTGAGCTTACTCTTCGGTTGCAGGTTTGGGTTCAGGTATGGTCATTTGTACCTATTATTATTTTGTTTTGCTGCTATCGCTCATACCAGACTTTTGTCTGTCCTGGGGTTTTATGTCTCTTATTATTACTCTGGGTACTCCTAAACGAGCAGACTAGAGACAGGTTAGGTGGTATGCAACAGTAGTTGTCTGGAGATGAGCAGAAGGCTGTCGCATATTATTTACATATATTCTCCCTGTGTTGTTGCTGGTCACTGCTTTGGGCATTAGTATTGTACCTTTTCTACCTTTCTTTAGAGACAGTATTTTGATGTTGTAATAATAATGGCATGGATCATAAGCTGTATTTTGGATTCCGCTGCTATGATAATTTAGTTCTCAGCTTATGCACTATCTCACCTATTTTATGTGAAGTTGTGTTATTGTTATATTTTATTCCATGCGTTGTGAGATATACTATGATGATTCATAGTTTCAAATCTTTTCTTTTTGCAACTGTCACATGCTAGTAGGGCATTGGCATGGCGCATTTCGAGGGAAATGTCGGCTAGTGCGGGGTGGGCCATCACAATTATTGTCATCGTAGGTTCTAGCGGGCTCAAAGCAGGGGTACGATGGAAAGACCGGTTGTAGGTCAAGTACTGTGGATGTCGTCTATGGCCTAAACACATGTTGTGTATAGCGTGTGGGGTTTTTGATAGAACCGGGGTGTCAAGTATAGTCCTTGACAATTGATGGAAAACTGTTTAGCCAGTCATACGATTAATGATGGTTTCAAAGCTGGGTCGGTGGTGATAGCCATAGTCAATCATGGACGTTTGAATGCTTGGTTGTATTGATTATACCATCTCACGGAGATTATCTGACTTCGAATGTGGTGTTCTTTGGGTGTTTGTCTGATATTGTTCTCGGCCTATGGGTTTATGCTTGAGGGATGCCAAGTTCGATTAGGGTGTTTTCATGAGGTATAACTAAATGTTTTATGAGTTCCTTTTGCTATGCATGAATGGTTGCTCTGATTGTCATGGCTGAATTGTTGTTCCTTTGGATATATGGATCGTAAAGGCTATTACTATCAGGTGTAGGGAAGGCTGGTGTGGGTTCTTCTCTGGAGTTGGGTAGATTAGTTCGCTTATTTACCCATACTCATATACTTTATTGATGATGTTTGTTAGATGTTTTATCGCTCGCTAAGACTGTTGTATGACTCAAGGTTTTATGTTTCCCTCTTATTACCTTTGGCTGTTCATCTGATTGTTTGGATGGGAAGACTAGGTGGCAGGTGACAGGACAAGCTTAGTAATGATGATGATGTTATTCGAAGGCGAGCATGAGGCTAGCGTATTATTTTACCTACTATCTAGTATTTGGATTTCCGCCGTATTTTCTGTGAGTGCTGTAGTGAGGCAAGTTGTACAAACACTACTGATGTTATCCACTTGGATATTAGTTTCTAGTTGTTATGGAAGTTTGATGTTTTCAGCTTCACTATCACTGCCTATTGTATAAGTTCTATTATATTTTATCCTTACACTGTGGGTTTACGACAGGTTCCAATTATCTTATTTATCTATGATGATCGTCCACAGATGCCTGGCACATCTTTCAGCGCATTATTCCTCTTGTTTGGTGCGGAGGTTGTGGGCGGTCATCACATTTGGTATCAGTGCTCTAGTTAACAATTTTAGCCAAAGTTCGAGAACGTAATTATGTATGAGAGATGTACTTGTAGATTTCAATTGGATGCTTACTATATATATTAGCATGTATAGTAGTACTATATATATTAGCATATATAGTAGTAGCGTTTGTTTTTCTTTAGCAGTTTTCTTGAAAGTGGCTAATTATTCTAAATTGCAGATTTAGAATGAGTAGACAAACAACAAGACACGCTGCTAGGGGAGATAATATTGGAGAGGGAAATGGCGGTGAACAAACTACGCTACCATGTTTGAAGCCATGATGGAGGCATTAATGTGAAGGGTGCCCGCTCCATTGGCAGCAACTATAGACATAGAAGTTTAGTTGCCTAGGGTTGTGGATTTTGCGAAGCTATGCAAAGATTATACATCTCTAGGAGAAAGACATTCATAGGAACTGAGCCAGTTGAAGAGGTTCGGAGGTGGGTGGATTCTTGTATTAGCATTTTTGGAGACTTGGGGTTGGATGGTGCAACTAAGAGAAAGCTTGCATCAAGGCAACTGCACGGCAGAGCCATGGAATGGTGGAATTCGGTTACACTTGAAACCCAAGAGGAAGAGATTTCACGGGAGCTATTCCAGGCTAAATTTGAAGCAAAATTCATTTCCATGGCTCAAAAATATGTTCTCTTCAAGAAGTTCGTATAACTGAAGAAAAATGGCAGATCAATGCTAGATTACTTTTCTGATTTCGAGGCCTTTTCCAAATATGTTTGTTCATACATTGATTCCTATTACCAGAAGAACGAGAAATTCGTCATGGGTCTGGATACCTACATTGGAAGGCCGCGGTGGATCATCTTGACGATCCACTTGAGAAGCTTGTGGAAAAGGCTGTTCGTCATGAGAGCTTGTTCCCTAAAAAGGCCAATGTTGTTGTTGCAACCAAGGAAGTTAAAAAGCCACAACAGGGTGGTAATGATAAGAAAAAGAAGCAGCAGCAACAGAAGGGAAAGATGACCATAAGAAGCTGAAGAATGAAGTGGCTTTCTTCAACTATTGGTGGAATGGTCATTTTTCTAGTGAGTGTAAGAATCCTAAAGCTAAGACGAAGTGCTTCAAGTGTGGAAAACCGAGACATGAGAAGAAAGATTGTCTAGAATCAGCTAAAGGGAAGCAAGTGGTTAAGGCTTATGCTTTGGGAGTTGTACCGTCTTCTTCAAGAGCTCCTACTGCAGAGGAGAAAGGAAAGGGTTTCGTCGTGCAAGTACTCTTTCAGTTAATCGTGTTTTAGTTCGAGTTTTGTTTGATACTGGAGCATCGCATTCATTCATTTGCAATGAGGTTGTGTGTCTTTTGGGTTTGGAACCTGAGATTTGTGATAGATCATTGATCGTGACTAATCTAGTTGGGGGTTCGTCCAATTTGTGCATGTTGTGTTGTGGTCTAGTATTGTCAAGTCATGATTGCTCTTTTGTGTGTGATTGCTTTGTTCTTAACTTCACTGGGTTCGGGATCGTCTTGGGCATGGATTAGTTCAAGAGGTATGCGGCAAGGGTGAATTGTGAGAAGCTAGAGGTAAGAGTCGGGGATGTGGAAGGGAAAAAAGTGTTGACACGGTGTAAGTGCGAAGAGGGTGTCTTTATTAACTGTCTATATTCACTTGTGATTCCACAAGACGACTTGTTATCTTTGCTAATCGCTAATGAGTTTGAGGATGTCTTTGACGAGGTCAAAGGGTTGCCATCGCATCGTGAGATAGAGTTTAGGATTGATTTGGTCGAGGATGCTAGACCAATTGTTATGCCTCTTAGGCGAATGGCGCCTAAGGAACAACGAGAGTTGGAGGTGCAAGTTTGTGACCTTCTAGGAAAGGGATTCATTTAGAGAAGTGTTTCCGAATGGGGTGCACCAGTTGTGTTTGCAACCAAGGCAGATTGCTCATTAAGATTGTGTGTGGACTACATGAGCTGAACAAGGTAACCAAAAAGAACAAGTACCCATTACCAAGGATAGATGACTTGTTCGATCAGCTTCACGGGGCCAAATTGTTTTCTTAGATGGATTTGGCAACGGGATTTCACCAGTTGAGGGTGGCAAAGGATAGTGTGGCAAAGACTGCTTTTAGGACACCATCTGGTTTCTTTGAATGATTGGTGATGCCATTTGGGTTGACTATCTTATGAATAGAGTTTTCAGAGATCAGTTGTACAAGTTCATGCTTGGGTTCGTGGATAACATTCTGGTTTACTCTCAGGATAAGGAAGAACACAAGACACACTTGCGATTTGTGTTGGAAATCTTTCGAAAACATCAGCTGAAGGCTAAGTTTTCAAATGTCACTTCTGGAAGAGTTAAGTGAGGTTCTTAGGCCATGTAGTTTCTAGAAATCGGATAGCGGTTGACCCCCCTAAAGTGGCAGCGATCCAAGATTGGGATAGACTTGAGAATGAGATGAATGTTCAGAGTTTCCTTGGGTCGGCAAGATATTACTGATGGTTTATCAAGGATTTTTCCAAGATGGATGCACCATTGACAGGATTGACAAAGAAGAACCAAGTGTTCACATGGGAAGCGAAGTGCGAACAAACATTCAGAATCCTAAAATAGAGATTAACGATTGCTTCTGTGTTGACCATTCCAAGAGGGAATGAAGAGATGGTTGTATACACTGATGCATGTGGTACTGGGCTTGGAGCAGTGCTAATGCAAAAGGATAAGGTTGTGGCCTACGCGAGTTGACAGCTGAAGCAGCATGAGAAGAATCACCCAACTCATGATTTGGAGTTGGTAGAGATTGTGTTTTCTCAGAAGATGTGGAGACATTACCTGTTGGGAGTGCAATTCGAGTTGTGTATGAATCACAAGTCGTTTAAGTATCTTTTCTCCCAAAAGGATTTGAATCTTCAGCAGCAAAGGTGGATAAAGTGTTTGGCATGTATGATTTTGATATAGACTATACTCTTAGCAAAGGCAACACAGTTGCAAATGCGTTGAGTCGAAGACACGCAAGTTTAGGAGCGATGTTTTCAGAATGTAAGTCTCGAGTACTTGGCAGGGTTTGATTTCGGGCCACGATGTGAGTTGGAACCTGAAATGTTGGCAAGCTTATCGATAAGACCTACTCTTATCAAAAGGATTGGCAAGAGCAAAAAGAAATATGCAAAGCTAGTCGAGTTTATCTAGAAGCTGGAACCAGAGAATAAAGAGTTTAAAGTTGATCGAGAAGGTTGGCTTTGAAGGCAAGGACGATTAGTTGTTTCTGATATTGACGGATTGAGAGATGAGGTTCTAAGGGAATGTCATCACTCAAAGTTGACGATTCACCCCGGTGGTAATAAAATGTATGATGATTTGAAGCAAGTCTACTGCTGGGAGGGGATGAAGCAAGATATTGGAAAGTTCATTTCCGAATGCATGAACTGTCAGTTGGTGAAAGCAGAACAGAAGAAGCCGAGTGGTTTGCTTCAGCCATTATATGTTCCTACGTGGAAGTGGGAGCATATATCGATGGATTTTATCGATCCTAGGGATGAAATGAGGGGATTTGGGTCATCGTGGATTGCTTGAACAAAAGTGCCACGTTTATTCTTGTCAAGTTGACTAGGACGTCATCGAAGTTGGCTGAACTTTACGTGAAATGGAAGTTCGATTCCATGGTATCCCGAAGAGCATAGTGAGTGACCGAGATCCATTATTTATGAGCGGATTTTGAAAGAGTTCACAGGAAGCTTTGGGAACCAAGTTGTGTTTAAGTACGGCTTACCATCCCCAAACTGATGGTCAAACCGAGAGGGTTAACCGAGTTTTGGAAGATCTTCTAAGAGCTTGTGTGTTGGATTTTGGGGTATCATGGGAAGACCATCTACATCTGGTTGAGTTTGCATATAACAATAGTTACCAATCGAGTATTGGGATGGCACCATACGAGGCGTTATATGGTAGACCATGTAATTCTCCAGCTTGTTGATTAAAAACTAGAGATAAGTTGATACTTGAGCCATAGATGATTAGAGAAACATTAGATTGTATTGAGATCGTTCGATAACAAATGAAGGCAGCCCAAGATTGTCAGAAGAGTTATGCTGATAAACGTCAAAAAGATATGGAATTCGACTTTGGTGATATGGTTTTCGTGGAGATTTCACCGTTGAAGCATGTTGTTCGATCCAGAAATAAGGGAAAGTTATCTCCAAGGTTTGTTGGGCCATTTCTGATAGTCGAGCGAATTAGAAAGCTTGCATATAGATTGGAGTTACCTAAGAAGATGTCGAATGTGCATAATGTGTTTCATGTGTTGTTTCTACAGAAGTTCGTGCATGATTCGAATGTAGTGGTATCTCCAGAGTAGTACGAAGACCTAGAAGTAGAGACTGTAATTGAGAGAGCTCGTAAGCCGCTTCATGCTGTAGGAAATGACACGAAACAGATTAGGAGGAAGACGGTTAAGTTGGTCAAGGTACAATGGTTTGAGGATGGCGACGATTGTACGTAGGAGATGGAAGAGAGCATAAAGGATACTCATCCATAACTCTTCATCAGTAGGACCCTTTGATACCGTATCATCATTATATCGTTGTATCTTTTTGATTGATTAATAGAATTCCGCGTGCTAGGATAAGACTATGGGTGCATGGCTTGATGGTTGATAGTTCAGGTGATAGAATTGGCTTCTCATGGATGATAGGCATGCGGAATTTTTGTGATTGCTTGTGTTTACTTTGAATTTCGGGGGCGAAATTCTTAAGGGGAGAATGTAATAGCCCGCATTTTACATTTCAAAAGATCATAAAATATTTTTATTTTATTCCTTGAGGGTTGGATCGTTCTCGTATTTTAATATGTTGCTTATGGGGATATAAGACATATCCATAATTTTTACCAATTTTGTTTATGACCATTTTGCTCTTATCAGTCTTGTATAGGGAATAAATTTTGACTTGGGTCGAATCAGATGGTGAGACTTATGCCATTGGAAAGGAAATGATGATTGCCTTTTCGTAGAGTGGTTACATTAAAATTTTGGCTTAGCGGTTTGGGACGAATCGTTGTTTTAAGGTTTCAGTTGGTTGTTCAGGTTTGTGAAGACTTAATAGGCTGATTTGTAGAGGCCCATTAGTGGGCTGGTGGAAAGCTATAACTAGGGGGTGAGAGAAATAGGAAAGGGGTTAGTTTTTCTATTCTCTCATTTGGTGGCCTGTGTTCCTCCTTCCTCTAACACCTTTCCACCATTAAAAATCAAAATCTAAGGAAGGAAATCGAAGATCTACACCATTGGAGGCTAAATCTACATCATTTGAAGTGTGAGTTCATTGGATCAAGGGGTTTGGTTCGAATTGCTTGCTGTCCAAAATCTCAATTCATTGTTTTTTCTTTGATTTGGAGAATTGGTAAGTGATATACATCACTCACATGGATTCAATCAAGTGTATGAGTGTTTGATCATATTTTTCATCATATTCAATTCCATTTCCCTAGATCTGCACTTTGGTATGTTCATTTTCATAAGAATCATCTTAGAATCTAATTTAGCAAGTTTAAACTGGTAATTCTTATGCTATTTCATATGTTTATCAAGCTGGATCTATAATTTTGTTCATATGATCATTCATCATGATTTTGGAGTGATTTTCATAATTTGGTGGAAATTGTCATTTTCATGTTGTTAGTGAATTCATATAGTGTTTTTGGTCATATTTGATGAGTTGCAAAGTTGGTTTCGTCAAATTTATAGTTTGGCGAAGTTTTGGTCGAAATCGGAGTTGAATTGCAATATTCAGGTTTTGGGTCGATCGCTCCGGATTGGATCGGTCACTCCGGATTGGTCGGTCCTGGTGATGAGGGTCTGGATGAGGTGGGTCGGTCGTAGTATGGTCAGTCGGTCTCTAACTAAGATTTTGTGGGGTCGGTCGAGCAGTTTGAATGTTTGGTTGGTTGCGCCAGGGTCGGTCGCGCATGGTCAATTCTGAAAAATTTATTTTTTGGGTATGACTCAGATTTGAATAAAAAGGTTTGGAAAAAATATTTTTTAGGGGAAACCCCCGAACCCTAGCCGCAGCGCAGTGATGTCATTCGGCTTAGTGATGTGGTGACTTCATAGTGAATTCAATGGGGAATGACGAGGTGAGGTGATTAGTTCATCGGATGTGAGGAATGTGGAGTCGACTCAATGATGTATTGAGTTCGTGTGAAGTGATTGCTCTAAAGTGTTTTGAGCTTATGAATAGTCATAATCGGTAATGACTAGAAATGAAAGGGCTAAGGAATTATCGTTGTTGTAGGTTCTAGAAGGCTCAAACCAGGGGTACGATGGAAAGACCGGTTATAGGTCAAGTACCCTGGGTGTCGTGTATGGCCTAGACACGTGTTGTGTGTAGCATGTTGGATTTTTGCTAGAACCGGGGCATCGGATAAGGTCCTTGACAATTTATGGAAAATTGTTTAGCCAGTCATACGATTAACGATGGTTTCAAAGCAAGGTTGGCGGTGATAGCCAGAGTCAGTCATGGACGTTAGAATGCTTGGTTGTATTGATTGTACCATCTCACGGAGTTTATCTGACTTCGAATGAGGTGTTCTTTGGGTGCTTGTCTGATATTGGTTTCGTCCTCTGGGGATTGTGCTTGAAGGATGCCAAGTTCGATTAGGGTGTTTACGTGAGATATAACTAAATGTTGTATGAGAGGCTATCGCTGTCAGGTGCAGGGAAGGCAGGTGTGGGTTCTTCTCTGGAGTAGGCAGATTAGTTCGCTTATTTACCCATTCTCATATACTTCATTGATGATGCTTATTAGCTTATTTATCGCTCACAAAGACTATTGTCTGACTCATGGTTTTATGTTTCCATATTATTAGCTTGGGTTGTTCATCCAATTGTTTGGATGGGCAGACTAGGTGTCAGGTGAAAGCTTAGTGATGACGATGATACTATTCGGAGGCGAGTAGGAGGCTGGCGTGTTATTTTACCTACTCTCTAGTATTTGGATTTCCATTGTTTTCTATTTTCTCTGAGTGGTGTAGTGAGGCAAATTGTACAAACACAACTGATGTTATCCACTTGTATGGTTATTACTTTCTAGTTGTTATAAGTTTGGTGTTTTCAGCTTCACTATCACTACATGTTGTATAAGTTCTATTACATTTTACCCTTGCACTGTGAGTTTACGACAGGTTTCGATGATATTATTTACTTATGATGATCGTCCATAGCTGCCTAGCACACCTTTCAGCGCATTATTCCTCTTGTTTGGTGTGGGGGTAGTGGGTGGTTGTCGCATTTGGTATCAGAGCTCTGGTTAACAATTTTAGCCAAAGTTCGAGAATGTAATTACATATGAGAGATGTACTTGTTAATTTCAACTGGATGCTTACTATATATATATATATATATATATATATATATATATATATTAGCATATATAGTAGTAGCATTTGTTTTCCTTTACCAGATTTCTTGAAAGTGGCCAGTTATTCTAGATTTCAGATTTAGAATTAGTAAACGAACAACAAGACACACTACTAGGGAAGCTAATACTGGAGGGGGAAATGGCGGTGAGCCATGCTACCTTACCATGTTTGAAGCCATGATGGAGGCATTCATGCGATGGGTGCCCGCTCCAGTAGCAGCATCCCTATAGAAAAGAAGCACTATTATAGCTCGGTAATGAGTCAGAGTGGCAATAACAGAAGCACATTTGCTCTTTTGCATTATAAATTGGGTCATCCCAGTGCAAACACTGTGAAAAACGTTCTTTGTAGAAATGACATACCATGGGATGATATTAGCTTAGCATATATTATCACTCACTGTCAAATGGGAAAGAATCACAAACAACTTTTTAATGATTCTTTAACCACATACAACAAATCATTTGACCTTGTTACTACTGACTTATGGGGACCTGCCCCTATCTTTGCTGATTATGGGTACAAGTATTACAACTTTCTTTTGATGCATGCTCTAGATATGCTTGGGTATATCTCTTAAAGTGCAAATCAGAAACTCATAATGTAGTGGTCAGTTATGTAAAGATGACAGAAAATCAGTTTAACACCAGAATTAAAGTCATTCAGTATGATGGTGGAACTGATTCGGTATGATGGTGGAACTGAGTATAAGAGTCTTAATAATAGCTTTAAGGACACGGGAATCATACATAGAATAACATGTCCTTATACATCTGATAAAAATGGTATAGTTAAGAGGAAGCATAGACATATAGTGGAATCAGGTTTTACACTTCTAGCACAAGCCTTTGTGCCACTTAAATTTTGGTCTGAGTCTTCTAACACTGTTGTTTACTTAATAAACAAAATTCCAACAAAAGCGTTAAAAGACATCAATCCACTAGAAAAGCTATACAATGTTAAACACGACTGTCACAGCTTAAAAACCTTTGGTTGTTTGTACTTCCTATACTTAAGACCATAAAATGCTAACAAATAGAATTTCAGGTCAATACCTTGTACCTTTGTAGGATATGTTATTAAGCAAAAAGGGTACAGGTGTATTGATGAATATAGTAGAATATTTATAAGTAGACATGTTGTACTTAATGAGAGTGTGTACCCTTACGATACAATAGAGATAAAAACTACTAATAAGGTTTACAATAGTAGTAAAAATATACCTGCCATACCAGATTACTCAGGGATACAACGTGTTGTCAATGAAGGAATAGCTGCGTTTTCTCAAGAGCCACTCGCTACTAATGAAAATTAGTCAGGCAACAATGTTGTTGAACCATCCAGCCTTGCTACTCCTTCACCTGCAAGAACAGTGGAAAAATAATATTGTTAGTCAAGAGGATCAGGATACAGAGAATCAAATAAGTGATTCAAACACTGGCTTACCAACAACTAACAATGATACTACCAAAACTAATCAACCTGTCAATCATCCACCTGTTCATACTAGTCATCACATGAAAACCAAGGCCAAAATTGGCATATTTGAACTAAAAAACTTATAATGTTGCTATCAACACTGAAGATCCAGTCATATACAGTCAAGCTGCAAAAGACAAAGACTGGAAGGTAGCTATAAATGAGGTGTTTAAGGCTGTCACCAAAAAAAAACCCTGGGAACTTGTTTATAAACCGGACAACATGAATCTAATATTCTACAAATGGACTTTTATACTCAAAAGAAACCCAGATAGGTCCATAAATAGATACAAGGATAAACTGGTTGCCAAAGGATATACACAAGAGTATGGCTTCGACATAAGGAAAGTTTCTCTACAGTTATTAAACTAACAACTATAAGACTGATAATTACCATTACTCTAAAGAATCAATGGAGCATTAAACACGTATATGTTAATAAGGCATTCCTTAATGGGATCCTACAAGAATAAGTCTACATGTACTAAGCAAAGGGATATGTACAAGATACAGGCCTTGTATGCAAACTGAACAAGGCTATCTATAAGTTAAAATAGACTCCAAGGGAGTGGTTTAACAGGCTCAAGTCAACCTTAACTAAAATGGTCCATCAACCCACCAATTCATTGTTTATCAAAATAAGTAGCAATTCGACTATATATGTTCAAATATATGTTAATGACCTAATTGTGGCAGGGAGCAGTGAAACTGAAATAACGCAGATTTTAGAATACCTAAATGAAGAGTTCTCCATTAAAGACCTAGGTGACATGCATATCATATTTTCTGGGAATAGAGGTTAAAAGAGCATCAAAGTCAAAAATATTCTTATGCCAAATGAAGTATATCACTAAATTACTAATGAAAACTGAAATGTATAAGGCCAAACCATAGCCTACACCTATGATATCAAGCCAACATTACTCCAAATATATAGGAGAAGCCATAAATAATATTAAGCAATACAGGAGTGTTGTGGGAGCATTATAACATGCGACCATAACCAGGGATTACATAGCGTTCAGTGTTAACAAAGTATCTCAATTTTTGCAGGAACTAAAATGTGAACATTAAAAGGTAGTAAAAAGAATACTATATCAAAAGGGGACAACAAACTATGGGCTTACCTTAGAAGTTGGCAAGGACCTAAGGAACACTGGTTACTCAGACTTTGACTGGGCAGTAGATTCAGATGATAGGAATCTGTCACTGGACACTACTTCTACATTGGGGACAATCTAATCTCATGGAGTTCAAAGAATTAATCAACCATATCAAAATCAAGTAACGAAGGAGAATGCAGGAGCATTACTAGTGCAAAAGCCAAGATTATATGGCTACAGTCAATACTTAAGGAATTACAGTTGGACTTTAACACAAAAGAAACAATATGATGTGACAATCAAAGTTCAATCTACATGTTAGCAAACCCTATTTAGCATGTAAGGACAAAGAATATCGAAATTGACATCAACATTTTTCATGAATAAGTCAGTAAAGGGAAATTACAATTAAACCATATACCGTCATACCATCAGCGAGCTGACATCCTTACCAAGCCAGTATCAATAAGCTACTTCGTTCGCCTTCAAAAGGATCTAAAGAACCAAAGTTGTAATTTGCTCATATCTTCCCCCTGTCCAATCTAAACAGCAGGTCAACATGTCTTTCCTCCTATTCTATGCTAACAGCCTCAACGATATGAACTCAACATTAAAACTTCGCAATGAAGATACAAAGTCGACCCCTAACAGTTTTCTCTCAATTGTGATGATCAAAGGATTAATCTGAGTAGACTAAAGCTTGAAGAGGCGCCATTAATTTTCTTATAGCAATTTAGGGTTACGAGTAAAAACCTAACCCTAAATTGAGTGGAGCAGTAAAAACAGAATGATTCGCAAACATACTCAGAGCATCAGTTTGTATAGGAGGATAGAGAATGAGCCAACTGCTTTTATTTCTTTGTTTCCTGTATTTTGGCCTTAAGCCTAACTCTGTATTTTCCACTTATAAATACAGTCGCAAATGTTGTATTACAAATTATCGAAAGACGGAATACTATATGTAATTCATTCAATAATACAATCATATTCTCTCTTCATACATTTCATCTACCCAACTATTACATAATTCTATTTTCCATTTATATCTTTATATGTTGCTTTTACCCAAATTTAAACAAAAACCAAATTTTCACTGTAAATAATGTTAACATCTTATATTGACCTACCATGTATTATTCAAAAGTATTGTAACACCTCGTATTTTATAGCACATTAAGATGATAAATTAAGAAATACTTAATTAAATATTCAGAATTAAGTAAAATGGACTGCGCCATTATGTTCGTCTCGGAATTCTGCTTAAGATAGATTCCGAGTTTGCATAAAACGGACAACGTATGGAGAAGATATTAAGGTTAGAAGTTTGTATATGCATAAGAGAAATATATATGAATAAAATAAGTCCAGAATTCAAATAAATTCAAAATCGGACAATAGAAAGTGGAGCAGAAAAAATCCCGCCCAAGGGTGTCGATCCCATCAAGGAAGTGTCGACCCATGAGTCGACCCCGTCAAGGAGGTTTCTACCCCTGGATCGACACTCTAAGGGGGGTCGGCTACCATGCAGATCTAGGTAGATTCCTGGTTTCATCCATGGACTGCTTTCTGTGTAAGATTCATTGGTTAATGGCTATAAATAAGACCACATTTCTCATGTTTTTACACACCAAAAACAATGGAGAACTATATGTTGCCTCTGACCAGACTAAATCAAGCCTTTTCTTCTTCAACAATCAAGTCATTCAAGTTTAGAGATCTATGACTCAACATCTACAATCCCTCCTTTATTTCTTAGATCCAATCACAGTGTGTCTGCGTTATTTTTAGATATAAACAACTAAAATGTGATCTTGACATGTTTATAAATTGGATCTAAGCCTATGACTATTTGAATCACATCAGATCTGATATTACCTATATGTTTAATCTACTACCTAGATCTCATCATGCATGTTTATGATATCCCTATTATGCTAGATAGCTTAATCAGTCGTACATGTTCATCAGATCTATTCTTAGATGCCTATCTTGTCATTATGCCCAATTCTGACACTATATGTTTATTTCGTTGCTATGCCTATTTCTGTCGTTATATGCCTATCGTGTTGTCATGTTTATTTCTGTTCTCTTTCCTCCTTCTTTCCCTTTTTATTTTTATAGCCAGGCTACCTTCGAGCCTAGGCATGCCGCTGGAATATGCGAATGTGTGAAATTGGGAACGAGGGGAAACTTTAAAATTGGGGCATAGTATGTATTGAAAAATTGGAAAATAACTTGTATTGGAAAGTTTGGGTACAAGTTGGGTTGCATACATGAATATGAATTTGGGGCATAAACCAAACTGTAATTAAAGGCCTTAATTTGGGATATTTGATACATGATGAATATGACTTGGGAAAGGGGCATGAAAACCTATAGTGAAAAAGGAATAATTGTTTAAGAATGAATATGCCTAGGAGTACAGTAATTAGAAACTATAACCGCGCTTGGACACAGGTTAGATTACACTGTGGTAGAAGTCTGCCCGGAACTGCCCGGCATTTCCAACGACCATAAGTGTTGAATCTAATGTGAGGGGTCTAAATGCATAAGCATACACGTGAAGGTGCTAAGAAACGAGGTTAAGTCTGACTTGTAGAAGAAATTTGCCTGGATCCAACTGGCATATCCAGCATCCACAAGTGATAGACTTAATGTGAGGGGTCTAGCGCAGTAAAACCATTAATAAATGAATGGTAATAAATACTTAATATAATTAAATATGTTGGGGGTTATATGTACCTGTCAGTAGAGTAAGGGTTAAATAAACTTGCTTGAAACAGTGGGTGGGTTAAGTAAATCTTGGGTTGGTGGGAAATATTAATATATAGGCCCACAAACTTAACCTGTTGGGGTTATGCAATCTTGATAAACCAGTAGGCATAACCTGTTGAAATCCTATTAGTAGGGATGCATTACAAAGGGGAGATCTTGCATCATCTTGTGTGTGGGACCCGTATCAGTCAGTGACCTATCGTGGTATCAAACGGAGTACCCTGAACTAAGTCAGGGTCAGGGCCCGCTTACTGGGCTGATTATAAGAGATCCAAATGAAGGGGCGGTGTCAGCGGCACATTCCGACAGGGTCATGTACATGCACGGGTCCGAACATGGGAGGATTAAGATGCCATGACATCTATAGATATAGTTGTGCATCTTGTAAACTTAGGGTTGCCACTTTAGGAAGTGATACATCCTACTATGGGGCCAGCACAGGGTATCTATGAGTTAGGGAGCCGATCGATTGGGGGTAGTAAGTAGGGTACATCTAGTCTTACTTGTTTAGGGTCCCATTATTATAGTTGGAGATGGCACTTGTCATTTGGGGGCTACCTGTTATGATTGTATGCGGTGAAAACCTCTCGCTAGAAGTACACCTAAGTTTACTATCTTGTTTTTGTTGGGATCATTAGATTATAGTTATACTAGTAGTGGTGCAGAGCTAAATACTTAAGAAGCACAATATATCAGGTCATGTTTATCTTGCATATCATACCCAGTTTGATATACCTTCCTTATACTATTGTCATGTTCATCCAGTTTATATACCTACCATGATACTTTTACTTATTTATATGCTAAAAGTAACTGGACTTGCTAAACTTTAAGTCTAACCCGTTTTGTTTCCTTTTCTCTCTCTTCCCTTCTTCCCTCTCCCCATATTCTCAAGGTGGGAGTGCTCAAGCTTGATTAGGATTATCTCTCTTGCTTTAGCTTAGATCTTGGATTTTCTTTGATGTACTGCTTTGGTTATTCTTCTTCTCTATTATGGCTCTTTTTTTTGGGATTATGATTTTATAGTACTGTACTCTGATGATTTAAGTACAAGACAGCTATTTTATGTAACTAGTATTCAGTATTTCAGACTTATGATGTAACTGAGTTTTGGACCATGATGTTCTCTTTTAAATAAAGTTTTAAATTCCGCTACTGTTTTATATGTCTATCTTGTGATATTTATGTTCTTGTTTACCTACAATGCTTCATGAAACTTAATGCATTCTAATAGAGTGACATTAACTGACGTGGGATGTCACACTTGGTAGCAGAGCATAAGGTTACAAGATCAGATTAAAGATTTTGAAAAAATTTTTCAAACGGTTTCAAAAAAAAAGTATTTTCAAAGAAAAAACTGTTTTTGAAAGCATAATCCCCAAAGCCATAAAGTATCTTTTTGATTCTCTGCTTGAATCCCTTTTCCCTTTTTCTTTTCAGCTTGTCTGGGGAACTGAATATTCCAGAGGGTATACAGATACCGACTTGGTTTCATAGGTATCTGAAGGCTACGGCACCTGCCGAAGGCTAAGTAGATGCCCCTCCCCTAGGTGCAGTTATTCCTCCTCCTCCTCCTCCTCGGCGAGCTGATAACTTCTCTAAGATATGTAAAGATTTCAGTGCTATGGGGGGAAAGCCACTCCGAGGAACCAAGACTTTTGTATACGTAAGGAATTGGCTCAAGGAGACGGAGGATTTGTTTGGTATTTTCGACGTTGATGATCATAAGAAGATTCTATTGGGCGTTTGGTAGCTGAAGAATGAAGCTTCATTATGGTGGAAAGTGACTCAAGTAGGACGTCCAGTAGAGACTTAGGATGATTTCCAATAGAGGTTCGAAATGAAGTTTCTTTCTTAAGTCGAGCAAAGTATGTAGATGGTAAGGTTTTTGGCACTAAAGCAAGGAAGCATGTCTGTGAAAGAGTATGTTAATAAATTCAATCAATTGGCGAGGTTTAGTTTGGAGCTAGTGAATACCCCACACAAGAAGGCTTTGAGGTTTGCTAGAGGATTGAATGAACCCCTTCGTGGGTTGGCCATGTCTCATATTCCGATGGGAGCAACCTTTGAAAAACTCGTTGATATGGTATTGACGCATGAAGAAGATAAAGGTGAAAAAAAGAAGCTAAGGTTGAGGAAACACAAAATAATAAAGTTTCATAATTGTGGATGCGAGGGTCATTTGGTCAAAGACTGCAAAAGGAGGAAGAATGCTTGTTTCCATTGTGGAGAAGTCGGACATCTTATTGAAGATTGCTCGAAGAGGCAAGGACAGGGCTAGAGGGCAGGATCTTCTGGAGGGCAAGTGCATGCTCCCGTAGTAAGTGTTCCAGATAGAGGTAGGAAAGTTCCCGTTGAAGGTTTGATTTCTCTTTCCAATCAACCTGTTAGAACTCTTTTTGATTTTGGTGCTTCGCTTTCTTTTATATCTGATTCTGTAGTTGAGTCTCTGCATCTTAGTACTAGTATGGTTTTAGATCCCTCAGTTGTCTCAAACTCCATTGGTGGTATAGCTCATTTGTCTATGATTTGTCGGGGTTTGAGAATATATGTGTTAGGCGTCGAGTTCGAATGCGACCCATATGTGCTTGGGTTCATGGGCTATGGTTTGATTCTAGGGATGGATTGGCTAGCCATGTATGGTGCCATTTTGGATTATGACGGAGGGTCGTTAGACTTTGGACTTGCCATGGGAGGACCCTCGAGATTTCTTGTGACCCTAAGGAGTCTGTCATGCTTAGTTTCCTAGAGTCACTTGATGCATCTATCGATGATCTGCGATCTGTTCCAGTAGTCTATGAGTATCCTGATGTTTTTGAGGAGGTTTGGGGCTTAACTACGAGGCACGAGATTGATTTTCGTATATATTTGGTGGACAATGCAAAGCCAATTGCATTGCCTGTGTGCCAAATGACTCCAAGAGAAAGGAGGGAGCTTAGCAAGAAAGTAAGGGAGCTACTTGAGAAAGGGTTTATTAGGCGAAGCATTTCTGAATGGGTTGCTCCAGTAGTATTCGCCACTAAGGCAGATGGTTCGCTTCACTTATGTGTGGATTATAGAGAGTTGAATAAACACACTATGTAAAATAGGCACCCACTTCCGAGGATAGATGATTTGTTTGACCAGCTAGTTGGTACATTTGTTTTCTCTTAGTTAGACTTGGCCACGGGGTTTCATCAGTTGAGGGTGGCCGAGGAAAGTATAGATAAGACCGCTTTCGAAACTCCAGATGGTTTCTTCGAGTGGTTAGTCATGCCTTTGGGATTGACTAATGCACCCGCATATTTTGTGGATCTGATGAGTAGAGTGTTCCAGGAGTTTCTGAACAAGTTTGTTGTGTTCTTTGTTAATGACATCTTGAATTTCTCGAAGAAAAATGAAGAGCATGCCTTACATTTGAGAGAGGTTCTGAGCACTCTCCGTGCACACCACCTTAAGGCAAAATTCTCCAAATGTCATTTTTGGAGGAAAGAAGTGAGATTTTTAGGGCATGTGAATCTCTAAAGATGGGATAGCTGTAGATCTCGCGAAGGTAGTTGCAGTTCAAGATTGGCAAGTTCCAAAGAATGCAACAGAGGTGAGAATTTTTCTTGGTCTAGCGGGCTATTATAGGAAGTTCATTAAGGACTTCGCGAAGATACTAGCCCCACTCACCAGGCCGACGAAGAAGAATCTAATATTTTCTTAGGGTATTGGCTATGAGGATGCGTTTAAGCGACTAAAGAGGGCTCTGACAACAACCCCAGTCTTGACTTTGCCGTATGGGAATAAAGTGTTTACATTATACACTGATGCATGTGGTACAGGGCTTGGTGCGATTCTGATGCAAGAGGGAAGGGTAGCGTGTTATGGAGGCAGACAACAAAGAAGTCATGAGAAAAACTACCCTACCCATGACTTGGATTTCGGTGCCATAGTATTTGCGCTTAAGACTTGGCACCATTATCTACTTGGAGAGAAATTTGAGTTGTACACCGACCATAAATCTCTCAAGTACTTGTTTTCGCAAAAAGATCTCAATCTGAGGCAATATAGATGGATGGAGCTCCTAGCATCCTACGATTTTGATATTGCTTATACCCTTGGCAAGGGTAATGTAGTAACCGATGCATTGAGTGGGCAGAGAATGACTTTGAGTCCTCTGTTTGTGGAGAGGAAAAGCTCGAAGTTCATGTCGACTTTTGATTTTAGATCCTCCACCGAGTTTACACCTGGTTTATTGGCATCACTAGAGGTGCGACCTATTCTTATGGATCAGATAGGAGCTCCACAACGAGAGGATCCATAGATTTCAGATATTTTGGATAGATTATAAAGGAAAGATTTCTATTCACCTCAGTAGATATTCCACAGATGATAGAGGGTGGTTGCGATGAGATGGAAGGCTTTGTGTTCCCCAAGTTGGGAGTTGGTTGAAGGCAGTCCTTGAGGAAGCCCATCGTTCTAGGATGACTATTCATCCAGGTGGTGATAAGATGTACAGAGATATGAAGAGGGTTTTCTTTTGGGCTAGGATGAAGAAAGATGTGGAAGAGTTAGTTTCTTGATGTTTGATTTGCCAGCAAGTCAAGGCTGAGCAAAAGAATCACTGTGGTTTACTTTATATTTTAGAAGTCCCATAGTGGAATTGGGAGAACGTCTCGATGGATTTCGTTGATGGTATGGCTAGATCGAGAAAGAGCAACACTGGTATTTGGGTTATAGTGGAAAGACTTACTAAGAGCGCTCATTTCATACTGGTTAAGAGTAAAAGAATGGCGGCATGGTTGGCATTGGTTTATCTTCATGACATAGTTCGTCAGCATGGAGTGCCTTCAAGCATAGTGAGTGATCGAGATCCTATATTCACCAGTGAGTTCTGGAAGAGTTTGCAAGAGGCACTTGGTACACAGTTATGTTTGAGCACCGCATATCATCCTCAGACCGATGGAAAAACGAAAATGATGGACAAAGTTCTAGAGGACCTTTTGTGGCTGTGTATCCCTGACTTTTGAGGGACTTGGAAAGAGCATCTTCCTTTATTAGAGCTCACCTGCAACAACAGTTATCAGGCCAGTATTGGCATAGCACCCTTCGAGGCATTATACGGACGACCTTGTAAATCACCGACTTGTTAGTGGGAGTCTACAGACAGACTTCTACTTGGACCTGAGATGATTAGAGACTTCAAAAAAGGTTCATCTTATCCGCAGACGAATGAAGACAGCTCAGGACCGGCAGAAACCTACGCAGATAGTGTAACACCTCGTATTTTAACAACATTAAAACATGATAAATTAATGAATAATTAATTTAATGTTTAGAATTAAGGGGAACGGACTGCGCCGTTGTGTTCGTTTCGGGATTCTGGTCAAAATAGACACTTGGTTTGTGTAAGGACATCGTATGAAGAAGTTATTAAGGTTTGAAGTTTGTATACGTGCAAGAAGAATATATATATAATTAAATCCAGAATTCAAAAATCAGTTTAAAATTCAAAATTTGGGGAGGCGGCGAAAATCCCGCTCAGTGGTGTCAACCCCTTAAGGGGGTGTCGACCCTTTAAGGGGGTGTCGACCCATGGTTCGACCCCATAAGGGAGGGTCGACCCCTCTGCGGCAGATCTGGCAGATTAGGGTTTTGGGATCGACTATAAATATGGCCTCATTTCTCATGTTTTTGCACACCAAAAATAATCGAGAAATAGATGATGCCTCTGCCCAGATTAAATCAAGTCTTTTCTTCTTCTACAATCAAGTTATTCAAGCTTAGAGATCTGTGATTCGATTCTTCTATTTTTCTAGATCCAAATACTATGAACTTAAGTTACTTTTAGATCTAAATAATTAAAAACATAATCTTGACATGACTATAATTTAGATCTATGCCTATGACTACTTAAATCATATCAGATCTGCTATAACCTGTGTATTTATGATATTCTGACATAACTATGGCTTAAATCTTAACCTTTATTATGTCAGACCTGCCATTTTTGTAGATCTAATCCATTGTTTAGATCACATCGTGCTTATTAACATTATGTTGTGGCTAAATCAGATATGTTATAGTTAGTTATCTAATTCATTAGATCTTATCATGCCTATTATGAGATCCTTATTATGTTAGAATTAGTTCTATTGTCACATGTTCATCAGATCTATTCTTATATGCTTATCTTGTCATTATGCCACTATATGTCTATGCCATTAGATGTCAACCTTGTTAGTATGATCATTTCTTTCATCTTCCCTTCATCCTTTCCCTTTTATATTTAAATCTAGGCTACTTTCGGGCCTAGTCATGCTGCAAAAATATGCGAATGCGTTAAATTGGGAAAGAGGGGAGAACAGTATAATTTGGGGCATAACTTGTAATTGGATGTTTGGGCATAACTTGAACGAAAATATGAATATGAATTTAGGGCATATGGTTTATTATGTACATGACTTAGGAAAGGGACTTGAAAACCTATAACAACATAGGAACAATTGGTTGATAATTGGAATGCCTATGATTGGAGTAATTAGAAACTGTAACCGTGCTTAGACACGAGGTTAGATTACACTTGTAGTGAAATTCTGTCCGAAACCAACTGGCATATCCAGCAACCACAAGTGGTGAATCTAATGTGAGGGGTTTAAGTGCATAAACACGAGACGTGCTAAGACACGAGGTTAAGCCCGACTTGTGGAAGAAGTCTGCCCGGAACCGACCGACATATCCAGCATCCACAAGTGGTAGGCTTAATGTGGGAGGTCTAGGACATTACAACCTTAAATGAATAAGGTAATGAATTGGAATACTTAACCTAGTTGAATCCATAGGGATTAACATATAACTTGAGAAGGGGTTAAGTAAACTTGTTTGAAACAGTGGGTGGGTTAAGTAAATCTTGGGTGGTTGGGTAATATTTATATAGATATAGGCCCACAAACTTAACCTGTGGGGGTTATGCAATCTTCCACTTTGGTATGGTATAACCTGTGGAATACCTAGTGGGGATGCAAGCATGGGGCAAGCTTGTATCATCTTGTGTGTGGGACCCATTTCGATCAGTAACCCATATATAGGTATCAAACTAGTACTCCAAACTAGGTCGGACTCGGGGCACACTTACTGGGCTGATTGTAAGAGATCCAAATGTGGGGACGGCGTAGGCGGCGCGTACCGACCGGGTCATGTGCGTGCATGGTCCGGATAGAGGAGGATAAGACGTCGTGACACCTGTAGATATGGTTTTGCACATTCTGAAAACGAAGGGTTGCCGCTTTAGGAAGTGATACATCCTATTGTGGGGCCAGCATATGATATCTACGGAGTAGGGAGCCCATTGATTAGGGTAGTAATTAGGGTACATCTAGACTCTGGTATGTTGGAAACCCGTTAATACCCTTAGGGGTAACTCCGGTATGTTGGGCTGCTTATTGACTGTATGGGGTGAAAACCTCTCACTGGAAGTACACCAAAATCTACCATCTTGTACTTGTTGATGATTATCTTGTTGATAAGACACTAGTATTGGTGCAGAGAGCATAGAAACCATTAGAGAAGCGTAGCATACTCTATCATGTCTGTCATGTTTACCTTATCGTATCTGCCTTTTATGTTGTTATCTCTCTTATCCACTTTATGTGCCTGTCATGATACTTTTACTTATTTATATGCTGAAAGTAACTGGACTCACCAGACTTTATGTCTAACCCATTTTGTTTCCTTTTCTTTCTCTTCCATTCCCCCCAGGTTCTCAGGGTGTGAATACTCAAGCTTGACTAGGATTTTACTTTAATCCGCTTGGAGCTACTTAGATGTATTGCTCGAGCTTTTATTCTTTCTACTATGGCTATGTTTTTGTTTGGGGAATCATGCTTCTTTATTTATTATACTATGATATTTTAAGTACAAAACATAAATGTTTAAAATGATAAACTGGGTTCATGTATTTTCAGACTTATAATGTTTTGAACCACGAAGTTATGCTTTATGATTAATAAAAGTTTTTAATTCCACTGCTTTTTTATATCTATCTTGTAATGTTTCTGTTTCGGTTTACCTATAACGCTTCACGAAACTTAATGCATTCTCTTAATGAGTGACATTAACGGACATGGGGTGTCACAGATAGGAGAAGGACTAATATTAAGTTTGAAGGGGAAAAATGGTTTTCATTAAAGTATCACCATTGAGGAATCTGGTTCGCTTTGGATCTATAGGGAAATTGGCACCAAGATTTGTAGGGCTATTTCCTATAACAAAAGGATTGGCCCAATGGCTAATACAGTAGAGCTACCAGTGAGACTATCTGGTGTTCATGATGTTTTCCATTTCTCTCATTTGCGGAAGTACTTGCATGATACTGCGGAAGTAGTAGAGCCAAGCTTACTTGAGGAAGTGGAGGTAGAAAAGGAAGCGACAATTAGACGAGCACCTACCCGCATACTTGGATCAGAGGTTAAGAAATTGTGCAAGATTAAGTTAGTAAAAGAACAATGAGGAAAGGACCGCGAGAATGCAACTTGGGAGACTGAAGACAAGATTCGCGCTTTCATATCCTTTCCTTTTTGAGAGTATATTCTTAACTTCTTTTTCCAAAGTTTTTTCTTAATTCTATCATTTTAGTATATCCTATCGATCGAATCTTCGACCTTTAGTTAGAAATCCTATGGATGTAAACATATGTTTAAAACATGTTATGTTTGATGGATGCAAGTGGATGCAAGTGTTTGCTAGTGGTTGCTTGTGGATTCATATACACACGTTAAGCACTAGATCGGCTCAATCACTTACATATTGCATATGGATGTGTGTGCATATAAAAATCTTATGGATGAAAGTGGGTATACCATCGTATGGATGTTGCATTTGGATTAATGATTGTGCAAACATATAGAACTTTCATGATATAATAGGATTATTTGCATATATATTGGATTCATGGTACTAACATACATTGCATTAAGGAGGTCAACAGAATCAGTAGACCGTCTGATCTTTCGCATTAGTATAGGGACATAAACACACACCTTTTCATATGTTCATATAAGCATTAGAAATCTTTTAAGGACAATGGATGCCTGCGATAGGTGGATGAGTAGATGGATGATGGATGTTGGGATATACATTCTTCTCAACTTGGAGATTTCGGGGATGAAATCCCCTGACCCCGTATTTTATAGCACAGTAAGATGATAAATTAAAGAATACTTGATTAAATATTCAGAATTAAGTAAAACGAACTGCGCCATTGTGTTCGTCTCGGAAGTCTGCTTAAGATAAGACTCCGAGTTTGCATAAAACGGACACTGTATGAAGAAGATATTAAGGTTAGAAATTTGTATACGCATAAGAGAAAAATATATGAATAAAATAAGTCCAGAATTAAAATAAATTCAAAATCGAACAGCAAAAAGGGGATCGGGAAAAATCCCGCCCACGGGTGTCGACTCCATCAAGGGGGTGTCGACACACCAAGGGGGTCGACCCCTATGCAGATCTGGGCAGATTCCTAGTTACATACATGGACTACTTTCTGTGTAAGGTTCGTTGACTAATAGCTATAAATAAGACCCCATTTCTTTTGTTTTTACACACCAAAAACAAAGGAGAAGTAGATGTTGCCTTTGCCCAGATTAAATCAAGCCTTTTTCTTCTTCAACAATCAAGTCATTCAAGTTTAGAGATATGTGACTCAACATCTGCAAACCCTCCTTTTTTTCTTAGATCTAATCACAGTGAGTCTACGTTATTTTTAGATGTAAACAACTAAAATGTGATCTTGACATGTTTATAAATTGTATTTAAGCCTATGACTATTCGAATCACATCAAATCTGATATTACCTATATGTTTAATCCACTGTCTAGACCTCATCATGCATGTTTATTATATCCCTATTATGCTAGATAGCCTTATCAGTTATCACATGTTTATCAGATCTGTTCTTAGATGCCTATCTTGCCATTATGTCCAATTCTGACACTATATGTTAATTTTGTTGTTATGCCTATTTCTGCCGTTATATGCTTATCTTGTTGTCGTGTTTATTTTGGTTCTCTTTCCTCCTTCTTTCCCTTTTTATTTTTATAGACAGACTACCTTCGAGCCTAGGCAAGCCGCTGAAATATGCAAACGCATGAAATTGGGAACAGGGGAAACATTAAAATTGGGGCATTGTATGTATTGAAAAATTGGGGCATAACTTGTATTGGAAAGCTTGGCTATAACTCGAGTTGCATATATGAATATGAATTTGGGGCATAAACCAAACTATTGTTAAAGACCTTAATTTTGGACATTTGGTACAAGATGAATATAACTTAGGAAAGGGGCATGAAAACCTATAATGAAATAGGAATAATTTTTTAAGAATGAATATGCCTACGATTACAGTATTTAGAAACTGTAGCCGCGCTTGGACCCAAGGTTAGATTACACTTATGGTAGAAGTGTTAGAGTTTATGCCCTAGAGGCAATCCATTTGATGAGATTGATAACAATGTTGTTGTTATTATTTTATTTCGAATAAAATAATATTCTATTATATTATATTTACTGCGTAATATAAATATTAATATAATAGAAGTCCTTAGAACTATAATACAGAATTATATAATTCGAGTAAGACTTGAATATGAGATTATATAATATGATAAGTGTTATAATTCTTAAATGCCCCTAGTTGATTTTTATTGTTTATATAGGATATCAATGAAGCGTTGAGACTAGTATATTGATTGACTGATGATCACATCTCATTGATCATTAATATATGTGATATTAAAGTCGAGATATAAATACGTATTGGATAATAGAGTATTAGGCTGACCCACCATGAGATAACTACATGGAATATAATTAACAGTATCATAAGTTATTCTCATAGTGACAGTGATGTAATGGTCCTCAGACTTGAAATCATTATAATTTTATTCGAGGATATTTTTGTTTTGATATCATCTAAAGTTATTCGTAACAGAGTAACGATAACGGTGATTATTGGATACATTTCGAATCGAATGAAAATTATGAATGATCTAGATGGAATTTAACCCTATGATATATTCGTAGTGATATCCATGGGCCTCTTGATTGAGTGAGACCGTGAAATGCATGGCCGTGCTCAAATATTGATTTGTTTTGAACAGTCTACTCATCGATCAAGAAAAATGGATTAAATGATAAAGAGGGTGATACGTTCCATGCCTCGAGTTTAATCATGGATATATTGGTTAAAAGGATTATATTTCATTGATACACTGGTCATAGACAGGCTGTATCGAATCATTGATCTTATTATAACTTGGGTAGTAGCGACGTATTGCTAGATGCCAATCACTGTTTATGATTTTAAATTCGATTTTAAATCATTGCCAATGTTGTAATAACCTAAAGGGTCACACATAAGAGCACTTGAAAGGAATAAGAACCGTTCACAATAAAAGGGGAATCAAAAGTTGACATTTTCTCTAAATTTGAAATGGTATAAGGGCTTAAAGGGTATTAGTTAATTTGGAATTTTGTTGGCAATACAATAAAAGGTGGCTGACCTTTTATTCAATAAAAAGCTAATTCATTATCTTTGACGAGCCACCAAAAAAATAGAAATTAAAACCCTAACCCTAAATTGCAAGCACTAGCTATTCCCAATCTCGATCATGTTTGACATAGTTGAGATCTCGTGTTTGTGGACTTCTCTAGAGGTACGGCGCTTGATGTACTATGATTCGATCCATTCTATTTCTAATGAGTTCGCGATTCATCTGGTTCTTCGCAAATTAATCATGCCAGGTATAAAATTAAACTCAATTTAATCGATTCTGTTTGGATCCTGTTCTAGGGTTTAATTAATTCTACTGCGCTTTAATTCACAAGACCCTTCAGTGGTGTCAGAGCCGCTTACAAAATCGTAAATTAAGTTAGTCTAATTCGTTTAGCATCTGTGTTATTTGTTAAGAGTATAGATCTATTCTTCAAATTAATCGTTGATTTTGAAAAACAGTCGAGTTCTTTTAATTTGATAAGGATCATTTCTTAATCTTATCTGGTAATAAACACAGATGTACTGCTTTAATATTGTAATTTTGGGGCTTTTGTTTGATTGGATTAGAAAATTACTTATTCAGTATGTCATTAATAACATCTTAACATCTGTAATTAGTTTTATTTACTGGATTTAAGATGGTCAAGCCAACCATACAAATATCGATTTGGTGATTGGCAGTAAATTGATTG
The DNA here is from genome assembly GCA_030737875.1 of Allium sativum. Lineage (NCBI taxonomy): Eukaryota > Viridiplantae > Streptophyta > Magnoliopsida > Asparagales > Amaryllidaceae > Allium > Allium sativum. The sequence goes on from CM060918.1 coordinate 280,555,474, forward strand.
GTCTCTGTAATTAGCGATGCAGAATCTGCTACAAATTATAGACAATGTATTGGAACTTGATAATGACAATAATACAGACTTATTTATGAAATAAGACGGCTTCAATTGATCTTGAATTGACATTGGATATTAAATCCTACTTACATACTACGTCATATACACTATTAAATAGTTAACATGAAGATTGGTTTGTTGGGCATGTGATTTCAGTTATGATATAGATCACTTATTATGTGGGTGTAAACAATTCTGTTTGGACTTGTTTGCATAAATACTATTAACATGTAATCAAAATGTTTGATTGACATGAATATATGTGTTCTAATTTGATTATTCAAATAATTTCATTTGATCAAAGATTTTTTTTTTTAAAATATGATTGACCAGTCAGATATTTAACTTTCAATATATTTGATATATTGGAATTGATTATATGTAAAGTTGTTGAAACATAATTCCTGATTTTATATATATATATATATTAGCCCAATGGTTTTACACTTACATTATATAGATAATGTAAGGACCAAATTAAAATCATGACATATGAATTATAATATATATATATATATATGAATCTGTATAACTGCTTTGATGTTATTGTTAGTTCCTGTTATGACCTGACAGTTAAAAACAATATGCATTTTAAGGTCATGCATAACTAGTATACAGATTGATTAGACTAATTTAGCACTGCTTTTGCTATATGTTGAAACAACCCGAAAATCTGGGCCAGTTTAAAAATTTTATTTTGGCAATTTTAGCGAATTTTGATTATTTAAAATGAATTATTTTAAATAAAATCGACGAGAAATTTATTTTGAATATAATTCGAACGTATATATTATATACGTCGTCGTTAGAATATAATAATTATATATAATTATAATAGGAATTGAAAATGGCGCGGTAGTTCGATAATTCGATTTCAAACTTCAATTGAATGTACCGGGTGCAAAACAATCCGGATTTTAGTGAAACCAAAAACATTAGAATCTAATTGATGATATCTTTTCATCGAATCCGAAAAATCAAAATTTCATAGCAGTAATCAAAAGATATGTCCAGTTGAAATTTCTGAATAGTCGCTATGGAATTCAGGCCCTTAAAAAATGGGAATTTTGCAAACGACCTCGGATTTCGACGAAACCAGTTTTGTTGGATCCGTAGTGTCAAGTTATTGCTAGATTCCAAATTTCATAATTTTTCGAATCAATATGTGAGCGTGGCAAAGGAAAACGCATTTGACCAGTTTTAGTTGATTTTAATCGACTGGAAATTGGCCATTTTTCCAACAGTCTCAGAATTCGGCGAAACTAGTTTTGTTAGGACCGTATCGTCAATACGAAGCTAGAAAATATTTTTCTGGAATTTTTCTAGTTAGTATGTGACCCCGGTAATTTGAAATGTACGTTTAAAATTCAATATAATGATTTAAATGTAAATTCAACGGAAACTGATCGTAACGACCGAATCAGTTTACGATACATATCCCATTGTGTTCGGAATGGGGGTAAAACACTATGGACGACATGCGGTGGGCCTCGTTTAGAGGTCGTTTGTGAAAGTCAACTTTTTGCAATTAAAATAATTAAATAAATCAAACCTTTCTCTCCCTTCTCCTTAAATCATTCTGGTCCCCCCTTCTATTTCAAACCCGATCATAGAAAAAAAAAACCTAAACTATCAACAGCCCCCTCCCCCCCCCCCCGTCGATCTTGATGCCGCGCCACCACCCAACCGCCTCCGATGATCCTGGCGCCACCTCCGAACCCACCTCCCCCTCTTCCCCTGACCTCGCGATGCCCTCCTCCTCCCTCTCCTTCCCATCTTCCTTCGCAGTCGACGCCCGTACCCAAACCACCACGAAAACCTCCAACCTCGGCCAAAGGAGCACCGCCGACACTCCTGTCCCCTTCTCCGACCCCCGCGCTCCTCTCCTCCTCTTCCAACTCGCGTCGCCCTCTCATCTACAACCTCCGCCGACTGAAGACCCCCCCCCCCCCCTCTGATGACCTCGAGCGACTGAAATCCCCTTTTCCGATTTGAACTATAAGTTATCTTATTATTATTATTATTATTATTATTATTATTATTATTATTATTATTTATTTATTGTATAAAATCTGAAATTTCTTTATAAGTAAAATCTAGGATTTTTATATACATTAGCAAAGGAAAGATCGGACATTCATACGAATGGATTTGAAATAAAAAGGGTACGATTTTTATAGGTGAAAGGGTATGGTTTTGATTATCATGAAGACGTTATAAATATTCGATTTTCAATGATAAAAATATAATTTTTATATTATATAAAGGCGAAATCTTTATTTTTATAAAGGCGAAATCTATATTTTTGTAAAGGCGAAATCTTTATTTTTATAAAGGCGAAATCTTTATTTTTATAAAGGCGAAATCTATATTTTTATAAAGGCGAAAACTTTATATATTGAATAGCGAAGTAAAAATTCGATTTTTATATATTGAATAGCGAAGTAAAAATTCGATTTTTATATATTGAATAGCGACGTGAAAATTCGATGTTTAAATGTAAGAAGCGATTATAAAAATATGATTTTTTTTTAAATTGAAAGTGAATGAATAAAAATGTGATTTTTATTTTAAATACATCAAAATATAAAAATGTGTGATTTTTATATATGTAGTGAATACGGGCAACGAAGGTGACGAAGATGCGATAAAGATTAAGATTTCTATCGAAGAAGATTCAAGATGTTTGGATAGCTATTTGTGAGAATTTCTCACCTTTCAATTTCTTTTTCTAGTTATATATATATACTAGGATGCAGACGGTGCTTAGTAGCAGCCGAAACAATCGTCCACAGACCATGGACTTGTTTGTTTGATTGCAAAAATTGGTTAGATTATTTGATTGAAATTTGAGTTGTTTGGTGAAATGAATGGATTTCATTGATGTGTGAATGGCGTGGGCCTTCACTAGACCGGGGATAAGGCTAGGCCTCGTCCCGTTTCTAGTATCGTGCCGTTATACCGCCGAAATTTTCTAAAAATAAGTTAGAAAAATAAAGATAACATTTTATTTAATAAATGAATCTGATAGAAAATTCATATTTTGAATAAAATAGTTTGATCGTTAAAAATATAATTTTAACGTGAATGTGAATAAATAAATATTCATTTACAAACCGGACGGTTTGTTTATGTACACCTATTTGAAGGACATTGATTGGGACGATAAATTTTACACATCGCCCAATTGCACAAATAAAAATCTGTGTTTGATTACTTGAAACCCCACACGGGTATTGGGATGATATTTGACGTACACTAATCTCGATTGTTTAGTTGTATGTCGATCGATTGATTGACAGGCTGTTATAAGCGTTGAATATATATATTTGATGCTTATACAGTGTAGAATGCACTTTGGGTGATGGTTGATTATTCATCGTTGTTGATATATACATGTATTGTAGAAAATCCATATAATTGACATTATATGGTAATTGATTGGGCCTCATTCCAGTTTTGAAAAAGAAATATTTGAAAATAGAATATTTGAAAAAGGAATATTTGAAAATAGAATATTTGAAAAAGGAAATATTTGAAAAGAAATATTTGAGATAGAAATATTCGAAATAGAATATTTGTAAAAGGAATATTTGAAAATAGAATATTTGAAAAAGGAAATATTTGAAAAGAAATATTTGAGATAGAAATATTCGAAATAGAATATTTGAAAATAGAAACATATGAAGCCATGTTGATTAGATTGACGCCATTTTAACGTAAACGATATTTATATCGGTTTTATTCATTTTGAAATGAATTGAATATAAAGCGATTTCGAAATGAATTGAATATAAAGCGATTTCGAAATGAATTGAATATAAAGCGATTTCGAAATGAATTGAATATAAAGCGATTTCGAAATGAATTGAATGTAAAGTGATTTCGAAAGGAATAGAATACAAAACGATTTCGAAATAAATTAAATTGAAAACGAATTCGAATTGAATTTAAAATGAAGTGAAATGAATTCAAATTGAATTGAAACTTGAATTGAATAGAAATGAATTTTAAAACGAATTTATAAGGATAAATTCAATTTTGATTTAAATTGAAATAGAAGTTGAAATTGTTTTTGAAACGAATTTAAAAACTATTTATAAAAATTCGTTTTAAATAGAAATCGATGAAATATATATTATATATATTATATATATAATATAATGGCCTGAATAGAACGCGCCGCGCCGCGGTAGTTCGTGAATTTCGACCATTTATTTCAAACGGACATTACGGGAGATCCGACCGTCGGATTCTCCTAAAACCGGAACCGTTGGGTTCGTATCGAAAAGAGCTTTCTAACGGATATTTGAAATTTGAAATCTAACGGTTGGATTTGGAATTATGTCCAAATCAAATTTGAAAAAGGTCGCTGTAAGTGCAGTTCGATGGCCATTGATGGAAATCGACTGTACGGGCCTTGATAAAATTATTAAAAATAATAATAAATTGTGTAAAATCATAAGAAATTATTTGTGAAGATTTGGGATGAAAAACTCCATATTTGAAAAGATAAAAATAGATTTTTATCGAAATGAACTAGTTTTGAACTAGAATTATAATTCTATTTATTTTTAAATAAATAAATTGAATTTAAAAAGGGTTTTAAAAATAACCAGAATTTCCAATGATTGCATTGGAGTGGATTTGAATCGAAATTGTCTTCGGAATATTTCGATGTTGGAATTCGTGATTATACAGATGTTGTTGTGGAAATTTGAAAGATATAGATATATATATCGTTATTTCCAATACGATATCTGTTGGTCATAGAATTTGATATCGAATATAAGCCGATATATTTTCTATTCAGAGCCTTGTGTTTAATATCAAATGTGATTTGGGTTTTTCGTGAATGGTGTCTTCATTAACACTGTTCTTGAATCCAGTTGAGAAAAAGATTGAATCTTTTTATTTAGATTTAATGACGTGTACCAATTAAATAATATTTAATTGAATTGATATTGATTTTTGGGTTTATCGTGAACAGTGTTTTAAATAACACTTGTTCTTTAACCCGACAATTAATGTGATGTGATTTTGGGTTTATCGTGAACTGTGTTTTAAATGACACTGATTCTTTAACCCAGTTAAAGATTAAAACTAAGTGGAGTTTTAATGAATCTTTAATTAGATTGAAATGATCGAGAATGGAGTAGCACCAGTTTTGCTCCAGGCGATAGTTAATTCTTTAATTAGATTTGAACGTGAAATGGTAATTGAATTTACCGATAACACCGTGGTGTTAGATATGAAGTATAACCAGTTTTACTTTATGGGATGAATAGGTTGGGATTGGGAAATTAAAACAAATGATTACTTCGGTAAAGTTCATTAATCCCGACTAGTTGAATCGAAATTCAAAAGAAGATTAGAGAATAAATTCAAGGAATTTATCTTTGATAAAATTAATGGGAACCTTTCCCTATGAATGTGAAATTTAGGAACTAACTGTCGGTTAGCCAAGTAGAATGGTTTTCTGGATATTGATCTGATGTTGGTTTCGGCCTTCGGGGTTAATATTTGGGGAATTATTCTCTTGATTAATTTACGGTTAGTGACTGATGAATTGGAATGAGGCGTATGTTGTGTTTGTGTAACACTTATTTAAAATATACGCGAGTTATTCGGAAAAGACCGGGTTTATCCCATTCTGAATAACTGATACGACGACAAGTCGAAGATGAAGACGATGGTCGAAGACCGGAAGTCTTCACGTCGTTTGGGTGATTACTGATGATCTTGATTGGGCTGTACACCCAAGAAGATGGAAACAGTTGGTGATCGTCCAGACGTACTTGGAGATCGATGGATATGCAGGGTACTAGGTGCCTCCGGTTTCGTTCAGACCCAGAACAGACTTGTAAATGGACTGTGTGTCTGACATTGGATTTTAGTCCGTGTGATTGATCTCTATTAAATATATATCTGTTTGGTGGCGGAGAATTTATTCTCTTGCTTAACGCCCTTCTCTGAGACGTATGAGCTCAGGGGTTATATACTGATGGATATCAAACGCATGGAGTGAATTGCCTGTGTGGCATGCTAAGTTGTAATTGATCGAGGCTTCTGTTGAAAAGCAAAGTCTTGTGGTGATGATCAAAGCACAACCTGTGTGGCATAGCTTTGTGTAACGTTGATTCGCGAGCCTCGCACCCCGGTTGTGAACTAAAAACGGGAGAGGACCTCAGGGAGGGCATGCGTTTCTTTCTAGCTAGGGTGGTGTCAGTGACCTACCAGCCCTGACATTTATATACTTTTCATCTGTGTGGTTGTTGCTGTTGCGAGGCGCCTCGGTTTGATCGGATGATCCGGGTCCGATGGAGTCATTCGTTGGCTCATTTATGCCCCAAAGGGCGGGGAAACGTAGTGTTCAGGCATAATAATCCACATCGGTGGACCGGCCCTGACGATCCAAGGGGCAGTTGCGGCTGTTCCTAGACATGGGCTAGATTGTCTAAAATCGGTAGAGGACGATCCCTGGCCTCGGCTGACAGACAGAAATCCAATTTCCAAATACGTGACATTTGCGGTTTTAATTGTAGAACTAGTATGGCGACATGATATATGGTACCCATGCCGCCTATGATTGATACTTATGATTTGAAGTTTTTTTATACACTATGCACTTATAATAGTATCAAATGATTTGTTTTAAACGTATCAAGCATTCTTTGGCTGTTATAAGGGAAAACCCTATCCTCCGGCTTGCGTTGCATTGTGTGATAGGACTTGGGTCTTATAACAGCTTCATTTTTCTTTATTTAGCATTGCGTTGTTTGTTTTATGCACTGGTATTCTTGGGAGGAAACCCGTTCCGTGTTATACGGCATGGTGCCTTGATTTCCCTAACTTTAAATAAAGATTAATAACTGTTCTAGTTCTCACACCAGTCACATGACTGACCTGGAGTTTATTGTTTTGACCTAAACTCTGGGTGCCCCTATTTTGACACGGGCAGCTAGTAGTTTTGGTTTTGCAGATTTATATTCACAGGATCCTGGTTTACAGCTGGAACGATATCCGGAAAGCTTTGTATCCGTATATCTCCTTCAGTTGTGTATTATATTATTTTCCGCTGCTATGTATTTAAATGTAATTTGAATCTCTGATATTTCTGTGTAATATTTATTTGTTTATACTCTGTATATTCTTGTAATCTGATGCATTGTTGTGATATACAGTGAAATGTTCTTCCGTATGCGTTTTTCTGTGGCTTGTTCTCGAACCATCCGACGCTTTCCTTTATGCGGAAGTTGCGGGTTTTCACAGTTGGTATCAGAGCTTTGGTTTACAAAGCTTAGAGAACAAGACATATTAGAACCGTACGAAAGAATTAATCAGATATTGGGTTAGTAATATCCAATGGGAATGACTCGTTAGAGATGGGATCAGTAGTATCCTAGAACGAGTGTGAAGAGTATATTTTTAAAATGAAAACAATTTTTGTTTTGAAAATTTAAATCAATTATTCGTATTTGATTATTTATTTATATTGATTTGGACAGTCCAGTATATAAAGATTTTTGCATATACGCCTTGCAAACGTGTATTTGAAGTTTTAATATATTGGATAGATATAGCATCACACTCTAGTCGCCCGAAGATGATATTGATGATAGCGATCGCATCATCAACATTTATGTTCGAGTTTCGAAGGTGTGATTTTCTATATATTTCCATTAGACTGGTGTGAGAACCAAAACTAACATAGTTAGAATACATTGTTGTGATTTGGCATCAAAAATGTGATTTTTGACTATATATCAAAGTTATGAATCCCAAATGATAATTCACTAATTGATTGATGTTTGTGTTGTTTGTTTAATTGTTTGATAATTTTGAACCATTATGCCTAACTGAATCAAATATTGAATTGTATTGAAAATTGGTCGCATTTGCTTGCATATACATGTACTTACATTGAACAGGTCATAGCAAGGAGGCTAGAGCAGAGAATAAAATTTGTTTGCCCGACAAATAGGTACATGTTTACTACATAATTTACTGTTTTGTTTGGGTGATGATGATTTTATGAGCCTATTGGCTAGCCGCTTGGCTTTTTCTTTTTCTTTTTGAGATCTGAAGGACCAGGGAAGCTATTTGAGAATTTCCCGATGCTCCCATTGCAGGGGAGGTTATGGCGAAATTTTTCGAAAATTTAGGGTGTTAGCCAAATTTTTGAAATTTTTGGAAATTCTCAGAAACTGAAAAGTTGGAGAATGGAAGCCAGATCGAACATAGAGTTCATTAATCAAACCACTTTCGACTTTGTTCCTTTTCGGCGACGAAAAGTTTTAAGTGGGGGAGATTGTAACAACCCGAAAATCTGGGCCAGTTTAAAATTTTTATTTTGGCAATTTTAGCGAATTTTGATTATTTAAAATGAATTATTTTAAATAAAATCGACGAGAAATTTATTTTGAATATAATTGGAACGTATATATTATATACGTCGTCGTTAGAATATAATAATTATATATAATTATAATAGGAATTGAAAATGGCGCGGTAGTTCGATAATTCGATTTCAAACTTCAATTGAATGTACCGGGTGCAAAACAATCCAGATTTTAGTGAAACCAAAAACATTAGGATCTAATTGATGATATCTTTTCAGCGAATCCGAAAAATCAAAATTTCATAGCAGGAATCAAAAGATATGTCCAGTTGAAATTTCTGAATAGTCGCTATGGAATTTAGGCCCTTAAAAAAATGGGAATTTTGCAAACGACCTCGGATTTCGACGAAACCAGTTTTGTTGGATCCGCAGTGTCAAGTTATTGCTAGATTCCAAATTTCATAATTTTTCGAATCAATATGTGAGCGTGGCAAAGGAAAACGCGTTTGACCAGTTTTAGTTGATTTTAATCGACTGGAAATTGGCCATTTTTCCAACAGTCTCAGAATTCGGCGAAACTAGTTTTGTTAGGACCGTATCGTCAATACGAAGCAAGAAAATATTTTTATGGAATTTTTCTAGTTAGTATGTGACCCCGGTAATTTGAAATGTACGTTTAAAATTCAATATAATGATTTAAAAGTAAATTCAACGGAAACTGATCGTAACGACCGAATTAGTTTACGATACATATCCCATTGTGTTCGGAATGGGGGTAAAACGCTATGGACGACAGGCGGTGGGCCTCGTTTAGAGGTTGTTTGTGAAAGTCAACATTTTGAAGTTAAAATAATTAAATAAATCAAACCTTTCTCTCCCTTCTCCTTAAATCATTCTGCCCCCCCTTCTATTTCAAACCCGATCAGAGAAAAAAAAACCTAAACTATCGATAGCCCCCCCTCCCCCCCCCCCCCCCGTCGATCTTGATGCCGCGCCACCACCCAACCGCCTCCGATGATCCTGGCGCCACCTCTGAACCCACCTCCCCCTCTTCCCCTGACCTCGCGATGCCCTCCTCCTCCCTCTCCTTCCCTTCTTCCTTTGCAGTCGACGCCTGTACCCAAACCACCACGAAAACCTCCAACCTCGGCCAAAGGAGCACCGCCGACACTCCTGTCCCCTTCTCCGACCCCCGCGCTCCTCTCCTCCTCTTCCAACTCGCGTCGCCCTCTCCTCTACAACCTCCGCCGACTGAAGACCCCCCCCCCCCCCCCGATGACCTCGAGCGACTGAAATCCCCTTTTCCGATTTGAACTGTAAGTTATCTTATTATTATTATTTTTATTTATTTATTGTATAAAATCTGAAATTTCTTTATAAGTAAAATCTAGGATTTTTATATACATTAGCAAAGGAAAGATCGGATATTCATACGAATGGATTTGAAATGAAAAGGGTACGATTTTTATAGGTGAAAGGGTATGGTTTTGATTATCATGAAGACGTTATAAATATTCGATTTTCAATGATAATAATATAATTTTTATATTATATAAAGGCGAAATCTTTATTTTTATAAAGGCGAAATCTATATTTTTGTAAAGGCGAAATCTTTATTTTTATAAAGGCGAAATCTTTATTTTTATAATGGCGAAATCTATATTTTTATAAAGGCGAAAACTTTATATATTGAATAGCGAAGTAAAAATTCGATTTTTATATATTGAATAGCGAAGTAAAAATTCGATTTTTATATATTGAATAGCGAAGTGAAAATTCGATTTTTAAATGTAAGAAGTGATTATAAAAATATGATTTTTTTTAAATTGAAAGTGAATGAATAAAAATGTGATTTTTATTTTAAAGACATCAAAATATAAAAATGTGTGATTTTTATATATGTAGTGAATACGGGCAATGAAGGTAACGAAGATGCGATAAAGATGAAGATTTCTATCGAAGAAGAGTCAAGATGATTGGATGGCTATTTGTGAGAATTTCTCACCTTTCGATTTCTTTTTCTAGTTATATATATATATACTAGGATGCAGACGGTGCTTAGTAGCACCCGACACAATCGTCTACAGACCATGGACTTGTTTGTTTGATTGCAAAAATTGGTTAGATTATTTGATTGAAATTTGAGTTGTTTGGTGAAATGAATGGATTTGATTGATGTGTGAATGGCGTGGGCCTTCACTAGACCGGGGATATGGCTAGGCCTCGTACCGTTTCTAGTATCGTGCCATTATGCCGCCGAAATTTTCTAAAAATAAGTTAGAAAAACAAAGATAACATCTTATTTAATAAATGAATCTAATAGAAAATTCATAGGTTGAATAAAATAGTTTGATCGTTAAAAATATAATTTTAACGTGAATGTGAATAAATAAATATTCATTTACAAACCGGACGGTTTGTTTATGTACACCTATTTGAAGGACATTGATTGGGACGATAAATTTTACACATCGCCCAACTGCACAAATAAAAATCTGTGTTTGATTACTTGAAACCCCACACGGGTATTGGGATGATATTTGACGTACACTAATCCCGATTGTTTAGTTGTATGTCGATCGATTGATTGACAGGCTGTTATAAGCGTTGAATATTTATATTTGATGCTTATACAGTGTAGAATGCACTTTGGGTGATGGTTGATTATTCATCGTTGTTGATATATACATGTATTGTAGAAAATCCATATAATTAACATTATATGGTAATTGATTGGGCCTCATTCCAGTTTTGAAAAAGAAATATTTGAAAATAGAATATTTGAAAAAGGAATATTTGAAAATAGAATATTTGAAAAAGGAAATATTTGAAAAGAAATATTTGAGATAGAAATATTCGAAATAGAATATTTGTAAAAGGAATATTTGAAAATAGAATATTTGAAAAAGGAAATATTTGAAAAGAAATATTTGAGATAGAAATATTCGAAATAGAATATTTGAAAATAGAAACATATGAAGCCGTGTTGATTAGATTGACGCCATTTTGACGTAAACGATATTTATATCGGTTTTATTCATTTTGAAATGAATTGAATATAAAGCGATTTTGAAATGAATTGAATATAAAGCGATTTCGAAATGAATTGAATATAAAGCGATTTCGAAATGAATTGAATGTAAAGTGATTTCGAAAGGAATAGAATACAAAACGATTTCGAAATAAATTAAATTGAAAACGAATTCGAATTGAATTTAAAATGAAGTGAAATGAATTCAAATTGAATTGAAACTTGAATTGAATAGAAATGAATTTTAAAACGAATTTATAAGGATAAATTCAATTTTGATTTAAATTGAAATAGAAGTTGAAATTGTTTTTGAAACGAATTTAAAAACTATTTATAAAAATTCGTTTTAAATAGAAATCTATGAAATATATATTATATATATTATATATATAATATAATGGCCTGAATAGAACGCGCCGCGCCGCGGTAGTTCGTGAATTTCGACCATTTATTTCAAACGGACATTACGGGAGATCCGACCGTCGGATTCTCCTAAAACCGGAACCGTTGGGTTCGTATCGAAAAGAGCTTTCTAACGGATATTTGAAATTTGAAATCTAATGGTTGGATTTGGAATTATGTCCAAATTAAATTTGAAAAAGGTCGCTGTAAGTGCAGTTCGATGGCCATTGATGGAAATCGACTGTACGGGCCTTGATAAAATTATTAAAAATAATAATAAATTGTGTAAAATCATAAGAAATTATTTGTGAAGATTTGGGATGAAAAACTCCATATTTGAAAAGATAAAAATAGATTTTTATCGAAATGAACTAGTTTTGAACTAGAATTATAATTCTATTTATTTTTAAATAAATAAATTGAATTTAAAAAGGGTTTTAAAAATAACCAGAATTTCCAATGATTGCATTGGAGTGGATTTGAATCGAAATTGTCTTCGGAATATTTCGATGTTGGAATTCGTGATTATACAGATGTTGTTATGGAAATTTGAAAGATATAGATATATATATCGTTATTTCCAATACGATATCTGTTGATCATAGAATTTGATATCGAATATAAGCCGATATATTTTCTATTCAGAGCCTTGTGTTTAATATCAAATGTGATTTGGGTTTGTCGTGAATGGTGTCTTCATTAACACTGTTCTTGAATCCAGTTGAGAAAAAGATTGAATCTTTTTATTTAGATTTAATGAAGTGTACCAATTAAATAATATTTAATTGAATTGATATTGATTTTTGGGTTAATCGTGAACAGTGTTTTAAATAACACTTGTTCTTTAACCCGACAATTAATGTGATGTGATTTTGGGTTTATCGTGAACTGTGTTTTAAATGACACTGATTCTTTAACCCAGTTAAAGATTAAAACTAAGTGGAGTTTTAATGAATCTTTAATTAGATTGAAATGATCGAGAATGGAGTAGCACCAGTTTTGCTCCAGGCGATAGTTAATTCTTTAATTAGATTTGAACGTGAAATGGTAATTGAATTTACCGATAACACCGTGGTGTTAGATATGAAGTATAACCAGTTTTACTTCATGGGATGAATAGGTTGGGATTGGGAAATTAAAACAAATGATTACTTTGGTAAAGTTCATTAATCCTGACTAGTTGAATCGAAATTCAAAAGAAGATTAGAGAATAAATTCAAGGAATTTATCTTTGATAAAATTAATGGGAACCTTTCCCTATGAATGTGAAATTTAGGAACTAATTGTCGGTTAGCCAAGTAGAATGGTTTTCTGGATATTGATCTGATGTTGGTTTCGGCCTTCGGGGTTAATATTTGGGGAATTATTCTCTTGATTAATTTACGGTTAGTGACTGATGAATTGGAATGAGGCGTATGTTGTGTTTGTGTAACACTTATTTAAAATATACGCGAGTTATTCGGAAAAGACCGGGTTTATCCCATTCTGAATAACTGATACGACGACAAGTCGAAGATGAAGACGATGGTCGAAGACCGGAAGTCTTCACGTCGTTTGGGTGATTACTGATGATCTTGATTGGGCTGTACACCCAAGAAGATGGAAACAGTTGGTGATCGTCCAGACGTACTTGGAGATCGATGGATATGCAGGGTACTAGGTGCCTCCGGTTTCGTTCAGACCCAGAACGGACTTGTAAATGGACTGTGTGTCTGACATTGGATTTTAGTCCGTGTGATTGATCTCTATTAAATATATATCTGTTTGGTGGCGGAGAATTTATTCTCTTGCTTAACGCCCTTCTCTGAGACGTACGAGCTCAGGGGTTATATACTGATGGATATCAAACGCATGGAGTGAATTGCCTGTGTGGCATGCTAAGTTGTAATTGATCGAGGCTTCTGTTGAAAAGCAAAGTCTTGTGGTGATGATCAAAGCACAACCTGTGTGGCATAGCTTTGTGTAACGTTGATTCGCGAGCCTCGCACCCCGGTTGTGAACTAAAAACGGGAGAGGACCTCAGGGAGGGCATGCGTTTCTTTCTAGCTAGGGTGGTGTCAGTGACCTACCAGCCCTGACATTTATATACTTTTCATCTGTGTGGTTGTTGCTGTTGCGAGGCGCCTCGGTTTGATCGGATGATCCGGGTCCGATGGAGTCATTCGTTGGCTCATTTATGCCCCAAAGGGCGGGGAAACGTAGTGTTCAGGCATAATAATCCAAATCGGTGGACCGACCCTGACGATCCAAGGGGCAGTTGCGGCTGTTCCTAGACATGGGCTAGATTGTCTAAAATCGGTAGATGACGATCCCTGGCCTCGGTTGTCAGACGGAAATCCAATTTCCAAATACGTGACATTTGCGGTTTTAATTGTAGAACTAGTATGGCGACATGATATATGGTACCCATGCCGCCTATGATTGATACTTATGATTTGAAGTTGTTTTATACACTATGCACTTATAATAGTATCAAATGATTTGTTTTAAACGTATCAAGCATTCTTTGGCTGTTATAAGGGAAAACCCTATCCTCCGGCTTGCGTTGCATTGTGTGATAGGACTTGGGTCTTATAACAGCTTCATTTTTCTTTATTTAGCATTGCGTTGTTTGTTTTATGCACTGGTATTCTTGGGAGGAAACCCGTTCCGTGTTATACGGCATGGTCCCTTGATTTCCCTAACTTTAAATAAAGATTAATAACTGTTCTAGTTCTCACACCAGTCACATGACTGACCTGGAGTTTATTGTTTTGACCTAAACTCTGGGTGCCCCTATTTTGACACGGGCAGCTAGTAGTTTTGGTTTTGCAGATTTATATTCACAGGATCCTGGTTTACAGCTGGAACGATATCCGGAAAGCTTTGTATCCGTATATCTCCTTCAGTTGTGTATTGTATTATTTTCCGCTGCTATGTATTTAAATGTAATTTGAATCTCTGATATTTCTATGTAATATTTATTTGTTTATACTCTGTATATTCTTGTAATCTGATGCATTGTTGTGATATACAGTGAAATGTTCTTCCGTATGCGTTTTTCTGTGGCTTGTTCTCGAACCATCCGACGCTTTCCTTTATGCGGAAGTTGCGGGTTTTCACAGTTGGTATCAGAGCTTTGGTTTACAAAGCTTAGAGAACAAGACATATTAGAACCGTACGAAAGAATTAATCAGATATTGGGTTAGTAATATCCAATGGGAATGACTCGTTAGAGATGGGATCAGTAGTATCCTAGAACGAGTGTGAAGAGTATATTTTTAAAATGAAAACAATTTTTGTTTTGAAAATTTAAATCAATTATTCGTATTTGATTATTTATTTATATTGATTTGGACAGTCCAGTATATAAAGATTTTTGCATATACGCCTTGCAAACGTGTATTTGAAGTTTTAATATATTGGATAGATATAGCATCACACTCTAGTCGCCCGAAGATGATATTGATGATAGCGATCGCATCATCAACATTTATGTTCGAGTTTCGAAGGTGTGATTTTCTATATATTTCCATTAGACTGGTGTGAGAACCAAAACTAACATAGTTAGAATACATTGTTGTGATTTGGCATCAAAAATGTGATTTTTGACTATATATCAAAGTTATGAATTCCAAATGATAATTCACTAATTGATTGATGTTTGTGTTGTTTGTTTAATTGTTTGATAATTTTGAACCATTATGCCTAACTGAATCAAATATTGAATTGTATTGAAAATTGGTCGCATTTGCTTGCATATACATGTACTTACATTGAACAGGTCATAGCAAGGAGGCTAGAGCAGAGAATAAAATTTGTTTGCCCGACAAATAGGTACATGTTTACTACATAATTTACTGTTTTGTTTGGGTGATGATGATTTTATGAGCCTATTGGCTAGCCGCTTGGCTTTTTCTTTTTCTTTTTGAGATCTGAAGGACCGGGGAAGCTATTTGAGAATTTCCCGATGCTCCCATTGCAGGGGAGGTTATGGCGAAATTTGTCGAAAATTTAGGGTGTTAGCCAAATTTTTGAAATTTTTGGAAATTCTCAGAAACTGAAAAGTTGGAGAATGGAAGCCAGATCGAACATAGAGTTGATTAATCAAACCACTTTCGACTTTGTTCCTTTTCGGGGACGAAAAGTTTTAAGTGGGGGAGATTGTAAGAACCCGAAAATCTGGGCCAGTTTAAAATTTTTATTTTGGCAATTTTAGCGAATTTTGATTATTTAAAATGAATTATTTTAAATAAAATCGACGAGAAATTTATTTTGAATATAATTGGAACGTATATATTATATACGTCGTCGTTAGAATATAATAATTATATATAATTATAATAGGAATTGAAAATGGCGCGGTAGTTCGATAATTCGATTTCAAACTTCAATTGAATGTACCGGGTGCAAAACAATCCAGATTTTAGTGAAACCAAAAACATTAGGATCTAATTGATGATATCTTTTCAGCGAATCCGAAAAATCAAAATTTCATAGCAGGAATCAAAAGATATGTCCAGTTGAAATTTCTGAATAGTCGCTATGGAATTTAGGCCCTTAAAAAAATGGGAATTTTGCAAACGACCTCGGATTTCGACGAAACCAGTTTTGTTGGATCCGCAGTGTCAAGTTATTGCTAGATTCCAAATTTCATAATTTTTCGAATCAATATGTGAGCGTGGCAAAGGAAAACGCGTTTGACCAGTTTCAGTTGATTTTAATCGACTGGAAATTGGCCATTTTTCCAACAGTCTCAGAATTCGGCAAAACTAGTTTTGTTAGGACCGTATCGTCAATACGAAGCAAGAAAATATTTTTCTGGAATTTTTCTAGTTAGTATGTGACCCCGGTAATTTGAAATGTACGTTTAAAATTCAATATAATGATTTAAAAGTAAATTCAACGGAAACTGATCGTAACGACCGAATTAGTTTACGATACATATCCCATTGTGTTCGGAATGGGGGTAAAACGCTATGGACGACAGGCGGTGGGCCTCGTTTAGAGGTCGTTTGTGAAAGTCAACATTTTGCAGTTAAAATAATTAAATGAATCAAACCTTTCTCTCCATTCTCCTTAAATCATTCTGCCCCCCCCCTTCTATTTCAAACCCGATCAGAGAAAAAAAAAACCTAAACTATCGACAGCCCCCCCTCCCCCTCCCCCCCCGTCGATCTTGATGCCGCGCCACCACCCAACCGCCTCCGATGATCCTGGCGCCACCTCTGAACCCACCTCCCCCTCTTCCCCTGACCTCGCGATGCCCTCCTCTTCCCTCTCCTTCCCTTCTTCCTTCGCAGTCGACGCCCGTACCCAAACCACCACGAAAACCTCCAACCTCGGCCAAAGGAGCACCGCCGACACTCCTGTCCCCTTCTCCGACCCCCGCGCTCCTCTCCTCCTCTTCCAACTAGCGTCGCCCTCTCCTCTACAACCTCTGCCGACTGAAGACCCCCCCCCCCCCCCCCCGATGACCTCGAGCGACTGAAATCCCCTTTTCCGATTTGAACTGTAAGTTATCTTATTATTATTTTTATTTATTTATTGTATAAAATCTGAAATTTCTTTATAAGTAAAATCTAGGATTTTTATATACATTAGCAAAGGAAAGATCGGATATTCATACGAATGGATTTGAAATGAAAAGGGTACGATTTTTATAGGTGAAAGGGTATGGTTTTGATTATCATGAAGACGTTATAAATATTCGATTTTCAATGATAAAAATATAATTTTTATATTATATAAAGGCGAAATCTTTATTTTTATAAAGGCGAAATCTATATTTTTGTAAAGGCGAAATCTTTATTTTTATAAAGGCGAAATCTTTATTTTTATAATGGCGAAATCTATATTTTTATAAAGGCGAAAACTTTATATATTGAATAGCGAAGTAAAAATTCGATTTTTATATATTGAATAGCGAAGTAAAAATTCGATTTTTATATATTGAATAGCGAAGTGAAAATTCGATTTTTAAATGTAAGAAGTGATTATAAAAATATGATTTTTTTTTTAAATTGAAAGTGAATGAATAAAAATGTGATTTTTATTTTAAAGACATCAAAATATAAAAATGTGTGATTTTTATATATGTTGTGAATACGGGCAACGAAGGTAACGAAGATGCGATAAAGATGAAGATTTCTATCGAAGAAGAGTCAAGATGATTGGATGGCTATTTGTGAGAATTTCTCACCTTTCGATTTCTTTTTCTAGTTATATATATATATACTAGGATGCAGACGGTGCTTAGTAGCACCCGACACAATCGTCTACAGACCATGGACTTGTTTGTTTGATTGCAAAAATTGGTTAGATTATTTGATTGAAATTTGAGTTGTTTGGTGAAATGAATGGATTTGATTGATGTGTGAATGGCGTGGGCCTTCACTAGACCGGGGATAAGGCTAGGCCTCGTCCCGTTTCTAGTATCGTGCCGTTATGCCGCCGAAATTTTCTAAAAATAAGTTAGAAAAACAAAGATAACATTTTATTTAATAAATGAATCTAATAGAAAATTCATAGGTTGAATAAAATAGTTTGATCGTTAAAAATATAATTTTAACGTGAATGTGAATAAATAAATATTCATTTACAAACCAGACGGTTTGTTTATGTACACCTATTTGAAGGACATTGATTGGGACGATAAATTTTACACATCGCCCAACTGCACAAATAAAAATCTGTGTTTGATTACTTGAAACCCCACACGGGTATTGGGATGATATTTGACGTACACTAATCCCGATTGTTTAGTTGTATGTCGATCGATTGATTGACAGGCTGTTATAAGCGTTGAATATTTATATTTGATGCTTATACAGTGTAGAATGCACTTTGGGTGATGGTTAATTATTCATCGTTGTTGATATATACATGTATTGTAGAAAATCCATATAATTAACATTATATGGTAATTGATTGGGCCTCATTCCAGTTTTGAAAAAGAAATATTTGAAAATAGAATATTTGAAAAAGGAATATTTGAAAATAGAATATTTGAAAAAGGAATATTTGAAAATAGAATATTTGAAAAAGGAAATATTTGAAAAGAAATATTTGAGATAGAAATATTCGAAATAGAATATTTGAAAAAGGAATATTTGAAAATAGAATATTTGAAAAAGGAAATATTTGAAAAGAAATATTAGAGATAGAAATATTCGAAATAGAATATTTGAAAATAGAAACATATGAAGCCGTGTTGATTAGATTGACGCCATTTTGACGTAAACGATATTTATATCGGTTTTATTCATTTTGAAATGAATTGAATATAAAGCGATTTCGAAATGAATTGAATATAAAGCGATTTCGAAATGAATTGAATATAAAGCAATTTCGAAATGAATTGAATATAAAGCGATTTCGAAATGAATTGAATATAAAGCGATTTCGAAATGAATTGAATATAAAGTGATTTCGAAAGGAATAGAATACAAAACGATTTCGAAATGAATTGAATTGAAAACGAATTCGAATTGAATTTAAAACGAAGTGAAATGAATTCAAATTGAATTGAAACTTGAATTGAATAGAAATGAATTTTAAAACGAATTTATAAGGAAAAATTCAATTTTGATTTAAATTGAAATAGCAGTTGAAATTGTTTTTGAAACGAATTTAAAAACTATTTATAAAAATTCGTTTTAAATAGAAATCGACGAAATATATATTGTATATATTATATATATAATATAATGGCCTGAATAGAACGCGCCGCGCCGCGGCAGTTCGTGAATTTCGACCATTTATTTCAAACGGACATTACGGGAGATCCGACCGTCGGATTCTCCTAAAACCGGAACCGTTGGGTTCGTATCGAAAAGAGCTTTCTAACGGATATTTGAAATTTGAAATCTAACGGTTGGATTTGGAATTATGTCCAAATAAATTTTGAAAAAGGTCGCTGTAAGTGCAGTTCGATGGCCATTGATGGAAATCAACTGTACGGGCCTTGATAAAATTATTAAAAATAATAATAAATTGTGTAAAATCATAAGAAATTATTTGTGAAGATTTGGGATGAAAAACTCCATATTTGAAAAGATAAAAATAGATTTTTATCAAAATGAACTAGTTTTGAACTAGAATTATAATTCTATTTATTTTTAAATAAATAAATTGAATTTAAAAAGGGTTTTAAAAATAACTAGAATTTCCAATGATTGCATTGGAGTGGATTTGAATCGAAATTGTCTTCGGAATATTTCGATGTTGGAATTCGTGATTATACAGATGTTGTTATGGAAATTTGAAAGATATAGATATATATATCGTTATTTCCAATACGATATCTGTTGGTCATAGAATTTGATATTGAATATAAGCCGATATATTTTCTATTCAGAGCCTTGTGTTTAATATCAAATGTGATTTGGGTTTGTCGTGAATGGTGTCTTCATTAACACTGTTCTTGAATCCAGTTGAGAAAAAGATTGAATCTTTTTATTTAGATTTAATGAAGTGTACCAATTAAATAATATTTAATTGAATTGATATTGATTTTTGGGTTTATCGTGAACAGTGTTTTAAATAACACTTGTTCTTTAACCCGACAATTAATGTGATGTGATTTTGGGTTTATCGTGAACTGTGTTTTAAATGGCACTGATTCTTTAACCCAGTTAAAGATTAAAACTTAGTGGAGTTTTAATGAATCTTTAATTAGATTGAAATGATCGAGAATGGAGTAGCACCAGTTTTGCTCCAGGCGATAGTTAAATCTTTAATTAGATTTGAACGTGAAATGGTAATTGAATTTACCGATAACACCGTGGTGTTAGATATGAAGTATAACCAGTTTTACTTCATGGGATGAATAGGTTGGGATTGGGAAATTAAAACAAATGATTACTTCGGTAAAGTTCGTTAATCCCGACTAGTTGAATCGAAATTCAAAAGAAGATTAGAGAATAAATTCAAGGAATTTATCTTTGATAAAATTAATGGGAACCTTTCCCTATGAATGTGAAATTTAGGAACTAACTGTCGGTTAGCCAAGTAGAATGGTTTTCTGGATATTGATCTGATGTTGGTTTCGGCCTTCGGGGTTAATATTTGGGGAATTATTCTCTTGATTAATTTACGGTTAGTGACTGATGAATTGGAATGAGGCGTATGTTGTGTTTGTGTAACACTTATTTAAAATATACGCGAGTTATTCATAAAAGACCGGGTTTATCCCATTCTGAATAACTGATACGACGACAAGTCGAAGATGAAGACGATGGTCGAAGACCGGAAGTCTTCACGTCGTTTGGGTGATTACTGATGATCTTGATTGGGCTGTACACCCAAGAAGATGGAAACAGTTGGTAATCGTCCAGACGTACTTGGAGATCGATGGATATGCAGGGTACTAGGTGCCTCCGGTTTCGTTCAGACCCAGAACGGACTTGTAAATGGACTGTGTGTCTGACATTGGATTTTAGTCCGTGTGATTGATCTCTATTAAATATATATCTGTTTGGTGGCGGAGAATTTATTCTCTTGCTTAACGCCCTTCTCTGAGACGTACGAGCTCAGGGGTTATATACCGATGGATATCAAACGCATGGAGTGAATTGCCTGTGTGGCATGCTAAGTTGCAATTGATCAAGGCTTCTGTTGAAATGCAAAGTCTTTTGGTGATGATCAAAGCACAGCCTGTGTGGCATAGCTTTGTGTAACGTTGATTCGCGAGCCTCGCTCCCCGGTTGTGAACTAAAAACGGGAGAGGACCTCAGGGAGGGCATGCGTTTCTTTCTAGCTAGGGTGGTGTCAGTGACCTACCAGCCCTGACATTTATATACTTTTCACCTGTGTGGTTGTTGCTGTTGCGAGGCGCCTCGGTTTGATCGGACGATCCGGGTCCGATGGAGTCATTCGTTGGCTCATTTACGCCCCAAAGGGCGGGGAAACGTAGTGTTCAGGCATAATAATCCACATCGGTGGACCGGCCCTGACGATCCAAGGGGCAGTTGCGGCTGTTCCTAGACATGGGCTAGATTGTCTAAAATCGGTAAAGGATGATCCCTGGCCTCAGTTCACAGACGGAAATCCAATTTCCAAATACGTGACATTTGCGGTTTTAATTGTAGAACTAGTATGGCGACATGATATATGGTACCCATGCCGCCTATGATTGATACTTATGATTTGAAGTTGTTTTATACACTATGCACTTATAATAGTA
Organism: Allium sativum; assembly: GCA_030737875.1. Lineage (NCBI taxonomy): Eukaryota > Viridiplantae > Streptophyta > Magnoliopsida > Asparagales > Amaryllidaceae > Allium > Allium sativum. The sequence goes on from CM060918.1 coordinate 280,577,467, forward strand.
TCAAATGATTTGTTTTAAACGTATCAAGCATTCTTTGGCTGTTATAAGGGAAAAGCCTATCCCCTGGCTTGCGTTGCATTGTGTGATAGGACCTGGGTCTTATAACAGCTTCATTTTTCTTTATTTAGCATTGCGTTGTTTGTTTTATGCACTGGTATTCTTGGGAGGAAACCCATTCCGTGTTATACGGCATGGTCCCTTGATTTCCCTAACTTTAAATAAAGATTAATAGCTGTTCTAGTTCTCACACCAGTCACATGACTGACCTGGAGTTTATTGTTTTGACCTAAACTCTGGGTGCCCCTATTTTGACACGGGCAGAGTTTTGGTTTTGCAGATTTATATTCACAGGATCCTAGTTTACAGCTGGAACGATATCCGGAAAGCTTTGTATCCGTATATCTCCTTCAGTTGTGTATTGTATTATTTTCCGCTGCTATGTATTTAAATGTAATTTGAATCTCTGATATTTCTATGTAATATTTATTTGTTTATACTCTGTATATTCTTGTAATCTGATGCATTGTTGTGATATACAGTGAAATGTTCTTCCGTATGCGTTTTTCTGTGGCTTGTTCTCGAACTATCCGATGCTTTCCTTTACGGGGAAGTTGCGGGTTTTCATATATGTATTCCTATACATAAATTTGTGTTATGTGTTTGTCAACCAATACTATATAATTGACTTACAGATAGGACCTGCCCTGTTTGTAAGGATGGGGATGTATGAATTTTGATATATGATCGATGCAACTATAGTTTACAACTAAACTGTTTTTGAACTCACAATTTGACTGTACATTTATATATATACTGATATGTATGAAATGTGCAAATACAGTCATCTATCTGTTATGATTCTAGGACTGTCTATAATTTAATGAAAATATATGTATAGACATGTATGTAATTGAGCTGTCAGTTAAAACATCTTTTGGGCTTGAACATATATTGATGATATATACATTTATAGTGATAAATGCACAATATATATATTCAGATTTCAAAACTAAAGGAAATAATTTTTCCACTTCAACTATATTTTATATCATTGGTATAGATAGTTGACTCCAGATACAAAATTGATAAAAGATCATTGCAAGTACTAAGTGTATTTGTAAATGAGCTGCTTTACAAGTGTGACTTGTAAAACGATCCCTAAGTATCATTGATATACATATATATAATATGGTTATATACATCGGAAATATTTGATATTCATTTTATATATATGTATATTGATATATAAAATGTGAATTTGATTTGCAGATTTAACATGTAACATAGCGTCTTTCTTCCCGGTTTTCGTCGGTAATTAAACCAACTTAAACCGTTTACAAAGGCGGATTGTTATGGGTACTAACATATATTGAACAAAACAACAGAACTTTTTATATCATGATACAATATTTCATCAGAGTTACATAGAATATCAGAGTTACATACATATAGCAGCGGAAACATAAATATACTCTCAGCAGAAGAAGTGATGTGATAAAGCGGAAACTCTAACTTTAGCTCGACTCCAATCCAGAAAACGCTCCAACTCTTGCTCCAAGGGGTCTATAACTGTAAAACTAAACCTCTAGCTGCCCGTGTGGAAAATTAGTGGGCACCCAGAGTTTAGGAAAGAACAATAAACTCCAGGTCAGTCATGGGACTGGTGTGAGAACATAAAACAGTTATTTTAAGGATTTAATTCAAAGTTGGGAGATTCACCGGACTATGCCGCTAATGCGGAACGGGTTTACTCCATGTGAATGCCCATGCATATAAATCCGTAATGTCCTTTGGAAAATGAAGCTATCATAAACTCGTCCCACATCACACAATGCAAGCGCATACCAAATGGGCGAGTTTTGTCTTATGATAACCAAATATGCTTTCATACATGAAAATCCTCTTTATACTATTAGTGCATAATGTTGAAAACCATTTCACAAATAAATATATTAATCTTAGCAAGCATAGTGGCTATGCCCACTTACATAGTTTACAAACAAAACGAAAGGCTCGTATTGGTTGTTGGGTTCCAATATAATGGTTCCTGACACGAAAGATCAATCCGGAACTAGGTGCAACCTCACGGTTCATGGTTTTCATCCAGGCTCGGACACCAAACACCAGGTAAATCACCGGTTAACATCCAGACACGGACACCGAATATACTTTTTTTTTTGCGCAAGTTTCAAAGTAGATCTACCGCCGAAGATTTCAAGTTTCAATAAAATGTATACAACCTAACCGCCAGTTTACCATCAATCCAGGGTGTGAGGTTCGTTGAAGTCACGATATACATAATGCTATCATCACTAGCTCATTTCATAACTTGAGTATGCCACATTGTCAATTTACAACATGTCGCTGATTTCTAATAATACATAACCTCTAAGAACGTAACTTAGAGACGGGAATAATCAATTTCCACAAATCCGATATATATTCACAGGAATCAGTGCTACGTGGACAAATTACACTGTCAGACACACAATCCATACAAGTCCATTCTGGGTATGAACGGAAAAAAATCCGAAAATCCTCGAATATATTCAGACCTCATGCCACTTATAACCTCGTTTTAGGTGTACGGCCTGATTCAAGACATAAATGTCAATCCATCCGAATAATCCAAAAATTCCCAGTCTTCATTTTTCACTTCCAAGTCTTCAATAACGTCGTATTACCACTTGGAATGGTTTTCAGACTTAAGTCTGATCCCGGTCTTTCCAAGTAATAAGCGTATTTTAAAACAAGCTATGGACCATACCGGTTTCAATCCAAATCTCCTTCCCAATGTTTATCAAGTTGTTTATAATAATGTTGGATTATTTCAAATTCTTTAAATCTCATTACCATCTTAATTGCCCTTTTATACATCCCATACACAAGATTTCTTTACTCATTTTTCATTTCCAAATCTAAATTTGGATTTATTTAACTCACCAAAATCTTTCAAAATATTTCAAATCCTTTATAGTTTGAATTCTTGGGTTCATAAATTTCAACTAAATTATATTAAGGAAATGCAAAAGTGTTATAGCATAGACATTTATCACACATAGGTTCAAATTCTTTCCAAAGTTCAGATTATTGAAATATGATTCATAGAAATTCCAAAACTCAATTGGGTTGAATTATATTTCAAATCCGATTTTAAATTGACCATCTCGTTCGTCGGATCAGTTAGGGATAGCCAGGGAGAGCAGGAAACTATATTTTCCCAACCCAAGCCTTAGACACTATCCTCTCTGTCACCCTAGAACGTTTCGGTATATAATTATATATACTTGAAAGAATTGAAATTAATATACATTTTTTTTTGCATTCGATAAGGGTTAAAATTTGTCCAATCTTTCAAGTTCACTGTTAAGGTTTCATAACTTTAGTTAAAACCATTTTCGAAATTTATTGGAACTTAGTATAATATCACCAAATTTGTATCATTGTTTAAATCTTACAAACGGTCTTTTAAAGGAAATGGTAACGAGTGCATTAAATCATCCAATGTTTAATTATGAAACTCAAATCTTACTTCCAACTAAATTACAACGCTTACGTTACAAATGTTTACATAACCAATTGGTAATCAAAATCAATTTCCCTTTTGATAAGTTTCAACACTTGCATAATTGATTTCAAACATATAAATGGTCTTTAAAATTGTAGAACTAAGTGTATATGATAAACCAATGTTTGGTTATATGTTTAAATCAAATTTTCTTAATCAAAATTAAAGTGTATGGATAGCTAAACCAATATAACTCAAATCAATTTTATGTTTAAAATGGTTATGACACTACACACTTCAAAACTTGTTCACAACCTTAAGGATCTAAAACCATTTAAAGATATTTCAAATCACTTCGTACTTATGGAAATAGTTCAACTATTAAATTTTCCATTAAATTTGAGGATTGTCTTTTTCAACTTTTATTTATTTTATTAAAATTTTCTATTCAAGTAAGAAGGAGATTTAAACCGACCACTCGTATATTCCACAGTAATGATGTGTGTGAAACAACCAAAATGGGCACAATTCATAAATCAACATATTAAAAAATTTAGCAACCATCAAATTTTGTGTACAAGCGTTATGCAAATTAACGCTTAGTGTTGGTTGTGTGCTAGCTACAATCATCCATTGCAAACAATGACAACCATTCAATAGCAACCGATTATAACTTAATTATAACTACGTACTGATCATAATTAATTAAAAATAAGTCTTAAATTAGTGTTCTCACAGATATATGCTTTCCAATCTTCACCGTGAGCCTTGCACCTACTGCGGATCGGCTTGAAAAATCACGTACAATTCTGCTCAAATTTGATGCGCAGCTTTCTTCCAGCAACTCAACTCGTATATATGTATATAAAATATATATACTCTTTCGTCTATTCTTAACTTATCTCTACACTTTATAAAGTAAGAGGAGGTCGAGTGTGTTCGGTATGGGTGCTGCAATTCGGTGGAGGATTGATGACAGGGTAGACTGTCCGCAGCGGATGGCAAGGCGGTGGAACTTGTGGGAGGGGCTTGTTCGAGAAATCAAAAGAGGAAGGAGTAGAAATGTTTCAGAGGAGTGACAGAAGTGTACTTTATTTTAGAAGAGGAAAAGGTTTTTTGAGTAGAACAGGAAGAAGGAGCTAGGCATTATATAATGCAGAAGAGGGGAACAAAGGATCACACGTGGTGTTGACAACAATGTTATTTACTATGTACATTAAATTTCAGCAAATTCTAATTAATAAATTAAATTATCATGAATGGAATAATGTGCATATTCTATTGCGAAGTTCATTTCCTTTTATTATGAATTGTTTATATATATATATATATATATGCGTTATAATTTAGTTTAATTACACTGTTTGTACATCAAAATTTCATTCTTTGTTTCTATTACATTAACTGCGTTATAAATAGCATTGTTCCAGCGAAATAAATCACCAATTAAAAATGAAACTTATATTAGGAAATAAATTTAACATTTATGGCACCATTTACACTTATGTTTTGGCGATATTTTACTACACAATAAATTCCTTGTTCACAATAAATTACATGCCTTATTGTCATTTATTTCACTGTTACATTTCAACATAAATTTTTTTCTTTTTATTTCTAGCAGAAAGTTTACATGAGATTTTACTTGCAAATGCAATTTCTTGTGAATACTATGTTCAAAATATAAACATTTAGTTTCCCTTCTTAACCGAATCACAAAATTAGTATTAAATCCATTCCTTAATTAAAATAATGTAAAAAGGAATTCTAACATTTTATATTTACTTAATGATTTGATTTGAACTGATTAAATCTCAAAGATGTTTTATGTTGCAACTACATTCCTCGTTCAAATCAATAATTTATTTCTTAACGCAATTCCAAAATTTATTATTATTTATATTAAAATTTCAACTCACAATTAAAAATTGATTCAAGCGTTTTATTACACTATTTACTTAACCGTTTAAATTGTAAATAAATTTATCCCAATGATATCTTTCTTTGCGACAAAATTCTCTCTTTAATAAATTTGCTCCTTCAGTTAGATTTTGAATTTATTTCAAAGCTAATATTTTATTTTCATCGCGTCATTATACTCAATAGTTTAATTGGAAGTAAACAAATCTTAAAGATATTTTATTACGCATATAAATTCTTTATTCAAAATAAATTATTTCTCAAATGGTATTTATTTCAAACTTAATTTTGGTACATATGTCAAGTCTTAAATGTTCCAAACGGCTCACTATTTATTAATATCATGAACTTTGACAAACGTTAATGCACTTTTATTTTTGAATGAGCACTATATTAAAATCAGTCCAAATTCTAAGTTGAATCTCAAGCATATAATTTCTACTTACCAAATTGCAAGACAAAAATAACTTCTTAATTAAATTGCAAAATAATTTCCAAGTTAATTTTATTCTCATGATAAACATTAAATTCATTTCTTGCTTAAATTGCAAATTGAATTAATAACGGTACAATTCTTTCCATAATGTTTATTTTCAAACAACAAAGGAGTTTTATCGCTAAATACTCAAATCGGTTAGTAATGCAAATCACGTTTGTTTATAAATTTATGAAATGGTTCGCACCTATTGTTCAAGTTTCGACAAAATCTCAAATATAAATATTTATTTTACATGGAATCTTAACTTAATTTATATTTTAAACATCAATTTTTCTAGGTTGTTACATAACACAGCATAGTTATACACCTTTAGTCGTGATATATATGTTGATATATGGATAATAGCAAATGTGATTTGCAGAATTATATTCACCCAAAATTATGCATATATTTGATATGTTTAAGAACTTTTTTTTATATACTTCTGTTCATTTTTAATGAATACCAATTTAAATTTGATTTGAATTTGGTAAATGTATATAAAGAAAAATGGTAAAACATGACTTGTTGTATGTATTTTATTATTATAATGATTTTATATGTACATTAATATCTAAAACGAATCATGGATTCATGTATTGGGTCTGACCCAATGACACATAATTTAGTTTTTATTATTCTTTAATTTTAATGGACAGTATTCATTTTGGTTTTAGAATTCAAAATGATATAAATATACATGTATATATTTATATGTGCAGCAGCAAATATGATTTGCAAAATGCATGTATATTTAAAATGTTGTCTTGCTGTTAAAACTCTTTAATGTTTTGTTTTAGGAATCAAAAACCTCAAATTATGATTTGACATAAAGATGCAAATCGTGTTTATACTAGCTATAAAATCTTCCGTGCAGTTCGCATCTGAAAAGAATGGGTTTCGAACCTGTTTATATAATTATATATATATGTTCATTGGCTGAATCATTTTGATTTCTTTCATCTGAACATTAAGTTTAGATGTTAACATGTTCTATTAAATTATTTTATTAAATAGATACGTATACATAAATCTTGAATTTGTTCACTGCATGACATGGTAAAAACATTATTGATGTTATATTTTGTATTAGGGTGCTTGGGTAAAGATATATGTGCGTAAATGATTGAAAAGGGCACTGATCTGCCTAGTTATTGATGTATATATTTGTATATAAACATTGTATCAATCATAACCTCTCTGCCATGACATATAATAGTTATATGTAAATCACTAAAACATTATACAATTAGGATTGTATAATACATGGGAAGCTCAGTAGCAAACCTTTCAAATTGTGAATGCATCTTATAATATTTGATGATATATATGTTCATATCCTGATGAACAAACTAATACATTGATCTGTGAGCAAATGGTTACTCTGCTAGTATTATATGTATAATGCAGCTATTATATATGCAGGATATCAAACATTTGTTGTAAAACAGTAAAACAGTAATATGTCGTTAATTTGTTTTAAATGTGAAACAATGATCAACACAGATTGATTCATAATAGTTTTTTGATACTAAATTGACATGAAGATCAATATTCAAGTTATTGCATGTAGATGAATTTTGTTTATTATTGCTTACTGTCAAGATACATTTGATGTATTGCAGTCCTAACCCCATGTTTTAAAATTGTTTTCAATAGGTACTGAAATCGTTTCAATAAAAAGGGATGGACAGCACAATGTTCAGCTGCCCTGTACATATTGATGTGCATGGTGGGAGCAAACTTGTTTTGCTGTCTTCAAAAGAATCCGAACGATGCTTGTACATTATAATTTGTTATGTTGTAAATGAAGCAAGATACGAGAGTGAGTGTATATATATGTAAATTGTATAATGTATACAAATTTATATGTGTGTGTGTGTATATATATATATATATATATATTAACTGCTGTCCAATGATTATTATATATTGTATATGTGTATAAGCTGTTATACATGTATATGTAATGTTTACTGATGTGTATTAAATCTATAAGTAGACTGCTACATGTTGGTCTATATTAACTTGTTATATTGTTGTAGATAAAAGGGTCTGAGGCTTTATATACATAGGTTGTTTGCATAATTTTAATGTGTGATCTGGTTACATACTTTTCTGAAATCGCAATGTATACTATTTCATAAATTTCCTTTGTTTGCTTTTTTTGGGATCCTTTATATATGTTTGTTTATGAAATTTTATGACATGGATACGTCTAAGATTTATTCTGTTGGTAACAAGTACACAACGTTATGGCTCTTGAATTTGCACATATTTAATAAGGTTTTATTTCATGATCTGATCAGAAATAAAATAAATGTTGTTTTATTTTGTTTAAAGAAAACATAAAATACATATATATTGATATATGTAAATAACTCTAATAATGTTCGCCACTACGAATTATAAATTCCCTCTAAAGCAATTTTTGTTATATTATGTCATGGTGACGTCTTCCAATAATATACTCATCACTGTCCAAAATCACTGGATGTAACTAATGCCATAGCGTTGTGCACCTTTTATTTTGGTTATATGCGATGGAGTAAAATGTGGTGCTCTAACCTATTATTGGGTCTGACTTAACTAGGCTGCATAATACGATTATGGCCTTAGAGACAATAGCATGAATTATTCTATATTTTGAGCAAATGAATAATATTGAACAAAATGTTCATCATGCGATCCAAGAATTATATACGATATAATTGACATAAGATGTCTACCTAAAAGGTTGTGTTTTGAGTTTAGCCAAAGCTGGGTCAAGGCATGACTAGATATGGATCTTGGAACACCGTTGTATATGTATACTGATATGTATATATAAACAGAAAGATGTTAATTTGAGTGGGAGCATATTTTAGTTTAAATTATACATTAATATAAATATAATTTTTTATTGTCAAAATTTTGTATTTATATTAAATAAATTTTATAGAATCGGTTATTATTTATTATCTACTGTAGATATTAAATAACAAATAACTCTGATAATTTAAATTAGTCCTTAAGAAGGAAAAATTGAATTAAATCGAATTTCTTGACTAACATTGAGATTTGAGGATTGTCCTCAACAAATTAAACGTAATTGTTTTAGAAATAAAGGGAGAATCTAAAATGAGTTAAAGTATGACTTCAACCGATTAAGATATAAATATTATAAAATCTACTTATACATCTCTAGTATTAGATACTAGAATGAATCACATAAATGTATGTGAATTTACCGAAATTGCAGAATAAGTAGAAATCTGATAAAAGGACAAGTGGACTTACGATTGGAAATGAAACAAATGTTGCTGGTTATCCATATGAAGTTTATTCTTGTTGATTATACTGGCATAATTAAATAATTAAAATAATTGTTACTTTGAAATTCCATTTAAAATAAATGTTATAATAAAACTTATTCAGACAAGTTTGAATTCCATTTGTAATAGAAGAATAATTGTTATTCATTTTATTTAAATGAAATATTGTATGGAATTTCTCAAATAGTTAATGATTATGTAAATCCTCAACTATAATGTACTTGACATTAATAATGACTGGATTAAATTTAGTGATTTAAATCCAATATACCTTTAGTATTACCAGTTAGCCCAGTAAACATGAAAGTATATCAAAACTCCATAATGATGGAATTTTGAGATCATTTGATTTTGAATTATATGAAGAATACAGATATTGTTTATTAAGAAAAATAACTGAATCACTTTTCACTAGACGCAGTGAATGAGTGATAAGTATTGGGTATCATACATAATGATGTATATGGAGCAATGGATACATAAGCTAGAGGCAGGTTTCATTACTTCATTATATTTACTGATGATATCAGTAGATATAGATATGTGTATCTTATGAAACACATATCAGAATCCTTTGAAAAGTTCAAGGAATCCAAAGTGGAGGAAGAAACCAATTTTAATAGAAAATAAATATTTTTCGAACAGATCGAAAAGAATATTTAAGCCAACTATTTAATGACTATCCAGATGAGTTTGAAATTGTTTCACGACTCACTCCACCTAAAACACCATATTGAAATGGTGTGTCTGAAAGGAGTAATCACACCTTATAAAATATGGTACAACCAAGATAAGTCATATAGATCTTCCAGTAAATTAAATTTAGTACAATTACATTTAAATCCCACAAAAACGATTTTAAAGAAGCCATATAACATATAGACTAGGAAATGTCCTAGTGTGTCTAATTTGAAGATTTGGGATGTATGGCATTTGTTAAACGTCCCTTCTCTGATAAGATCGAACCCAAATCAAATAACTATTTTGTGTAATACCCACAAGAAACAAATGGATATTATTTCTATAAATCCTCTGAGAATAAAACGTTTTATTGCTCGAATTGATATCTATTTTATGGAGATCCAGTCTTTAAGATACCGATGGGAATGAAATAGAAATCGAAATGTCTTGAAAACCACATAATGTCATTGAACTTGTATAGACAAGAAATTGAGTGGGAGTGACACAATAATTCTAATGTTATTTGATAACACATTAATTATTGTGAATAATGTTAGTTTAAAATCAAGAAATAAATATTGATTCTAAGAACGAAAATGTTTGGATTAAGAAGTTCATGATTGAACTTAATTCATTGTTGATCAATGATATACGTTGCGATAACAATGTGGCTGATGCTCAGGCCTAAAACCTTAAACACATTATTAATCCAAACATATATTTAAGAAATATAATTCTTATGTGAAATTGTTCACAGAAGAAATAAACATATATGCAAAGTTACAAAAGTTGTAATGTTGCAGACCTACTAAATTAAATTCTGTCGCAGCAGAAGTTTAACAGTCAAACTAGTTTCATGAGTATACGATACGTAAATGATTGACTCTAGTGCAAGTGGAAATTGTTAGAGTTTATGCCCTAGAGGCAATTCATTTGATGAGACTGATAACAATGTTGTTGTTGTTATTTTATTTCGAATAAATAATATTCTATTCTATTATATTTACTGCGTAATATAAATATTAATATAATAGAAGTCCGTTGAACTATAATACGAAATTATATAATTCGAGTAAGACTTGAATATGAGATTATATAATATGATAAGTGTTATAATTCTTAAATGTCCCTTGTCGAGTTTTGTTGTTTATATAGGACAACAATGAAGCGTTGAGACTAGTATATTGATTGACTGATGATCACATCTCATTGATCATTAATATATGTGATATTAAAGTCGAGATATAAATATGTATTGGATAATAGCGTATTGGGCTGACCCACCATGAGATAACTACATGGAATATAATTAACAGTATCATAAGTTATTCTCATAGTGACAGTGATGTAATGGTCCTTAGACCTGAAATCATTATAATTTTATTCGAGGATATTTGTGTTTTGATATCATCTAAAGTTATTCGTAACAGAGTAACGATAACGGTGATTATTTGATACATTTCAAATCGAATGAAAATTATGAATGACCTAGATGGAATTTAACCCTATGATATATTCTAGTGATATCCATGGGCCTCTTGATTGAGTGAGACTGTGAAATGCATGGCCGTGCTCAAATATTGATTTGTTTTGAACAGTCTACTCATCGATCAAGAAAAATGGATTAAATAATAAAGAGGGTGATACGTTCCATGCCTCGAGTTTAATTATGGATATATTGGTTAAAAAGATTATATTACATTGATACACTGGTCATAGAAAGGCTGTATCGAATCATTGATCCTATTATAACTTGGGTAGCAGCGACGTATTGCCAGATGCCAATCATTGGTTATGATTTTAAATTCGATTTTAAATCATTGCCAACGTTGTAATAACGTAAAGGGTCACACATAAGAGCACTTGAAAGGAATACGAACCGTTCGCAATAAAAGGGGAATTAAAAGTTGACATTTTCTCTAAATTTGAAATGGTATAAGGGCTTAAAGGGTATTAGTTAATTTGGAATTTTGTTGGCAATACAATGAAAGGTGGCCAACCTTTTATTCAATAAAAAGCTAATTCATTATCTTTGACGAGCCACCAAAAAATAGAAATTAAAACCCTAACCCTAAATGGCTAGCACCAGCTATTCCCAATCTCGATCATGTTTAACATAGTAGAGATCTCGTGTTCGTGGACTTCTCTAGAGGTACGGTGCTTGACGTACTGTGATTCGATCCATTCTATTTCTAATGAGTTCGCGATTCATCTGGTTCTTAGCAAATTAATCATGCCAGGTATAAAATTAAACTCAATTTAATCGATTCTGTTTGGATCCTGTTCCAGGGTTTAATTAATTCTGCTGCACTTTAATTCACAAAACCCTTCAAGACGTCTTCCCGGAACCGCCCGACATTTCTAGCGACCATAAGTGTTGAATCTAATGTGAGGGGTGTAAGTGCATAAGCGTACAAGTAAAGGTGCTTAGACACTGGGTTAAGTCCGACTTGTGGAAGAAGTCTGTCCAGATACAACCGACATATCCAACATACACAAGTGATAGACTTAATGTGAGGGGTCTAGCGCAGTAAAACCATTAATAAATGAATGGTAATAAATACTTAACCTAATGAAACATGTTGGGGGCTATATGAACCTGTCAATAGAGTAAGGGTTAAGTAACTTGCTTGAAACAGTGGGTGGGTTAAGTAAATCTTGGGTTGGTGGGAAATATTTATATATAGGCCCATAAACTTAACCTGTTGGGGTTATGCAATCTTGTTAAGCCAGTAGGCATAAACAGTTGAAATCCTAATAGTAGGGATGCAGGACAAACGGGAGAGCTTGCATCATCTTGTGTGTGGGACCCGTATCAGTCAGTAACCGATCTTGGTATCAAACAGAGGACCCCGAACTAGGTTGCGGTCAGGGCACACTTACTGGGCTAATTGTTAGAGATCCAAACGAAGGGGCGGTGTAGGTGGCCGCATTCCGACGGGGTCATGTGCATGCATTGGTCCAGACAGGGGAGGATTAAGACGCCTTGACATTTATAGATATAGTTATGCATCTTGTAAACTTATGGTTGCCACTTGAGGAAGTGATACATCCTACTATGGGGTCGACACAGGGTATCTACGAGTAAGGGAGCCGGTCGATTGGGGTAGTAAGTAGGGTACATCTAGTCTTACTTATTTAGGGGTCTGTTATTATAGTTGGAGATGACACTTGTCATGTGGAGGCTACCTGTTATGATTGTATGGGGTGAAAACCTCTCGCTGGACGTGCACCTAAGTCTACCATCTTGTTCTTATTGGGATCATCATGTTATAGTTATACTAGTAGTGGTGCAGAGCTAAATACTTGAGAAGTGCAATATATCATGTCATGTTTATCTTTCTTATCATATCCAGTTTCATATACCTGCCTTATATACTGTTATCCTGTTCATCCAGTTTATATACCTGCCATGATACTTTTACTTATTTATATGCTAAAAGTAACTGGACTCGCCAGACTTTATGTCTGACCCATTTTGTTTCCTTTTCTCTTTCTTCCCTTCTTCCTCCCAGGTTCTCAAGGTTGGAGTACTCAGGCTTGATTAGGATTCTCTCTCTTGCTTTAGCTTGGATCTTGGATTTTCTTTGATGTACCACTTTGGTTATTCTTCTTCTTTGTTATGGCTCTTTTTTTTGGATTATGATTTTACAGTACTGTAATCTTATGATTTAAGTACAAGACAACTATTTTATGTAACTAATATTCAGTATTTCAGACTTATGATGTATTTGAGCTTTGGACCACGATGTTCTCTTTTAAATAAAGTTTTAAATTCTGCTGCTATTTTATATGTTTGTCTTGTGATATTTATATTTTTGTTCACCTACAATGCTTCATGAAACTTAATGCATTCTAATAGAGTGATACTAACGGACGTGCAGTGTCATAGTTATCTCCATCTCTAAGGTATCACTTATCCAAGCATCCCCATCTATTGTCATTTTTATATGTTAAGAGGAGAGAGGTCAAAACATAAAGTTCTTGTAAGTGAAAATCACATAAGTTTTCAGGAATAACTATCTCCTATATTTGGAAGTATAAATTCTTCAAGATATGTCTACGCAACAAAAACACAAGGCAATCATATAGGGCGGATGTCCTAAAAGTCACTTAATACTTAAAGCTAAATTAATGGCAAGAACCTTTAGTGCTCACTTAATACCATATTCATTTAGGGTGGATACCCCTCTAGTCAATTAATACCCAATGGAGGACCACAAGCCACTTAGTATGCCATTCTAATGTCAACACATTATAAATGATAACTATGACGGCCCACACCAGTCGACATTTCCAATGAAAGTGTGTTGTGATGATAACCGACTAGCACGGGACGGTCGCCAAAGAAAGAAAAAGAAAAGAAAGGAATTTGAAACTATGAACTAACAAGGAACCTATAGAATGTCTCACAGTGCATAGGACAAAATATAATAATAACATAACGTTGACATAAAACAGGCAAGATAGTGCATAAGCTGAAAACTAAACCATCATAGTAGCGGAATCCATATTAGAGCTTATGATCCAACATCATTACTACAACTTCAAATTTCTATCTCTAAAGCAAAAGAAAGAAAAGGTACACTACTAATGCCCAAGCAGTGACCGGCTACAACACAGGGAGTATATATGAATATCATACGTGGAAGCCTCCTGCTCTTCTCTAGGCAGCTACTCGCGCGTTACCAACTAACTTATCTCTAGTCTACTCGTTTAGGAGCACCCAGAGTAATAAGAAGAGACATAAAACTCTGGGTCATACAAAAGTCTAGTATGAGCGATAAGCAACAAAACAGAACAATAACAGGTATAATACAATCATGCCTAAACCTGGACCTGCAACCAAAGAGTTAGCACAAAAAGATGTATAGTACTTAAGGTAACACTAACATAAGGGGTAAAAGAAATATGAGGTGGGGGTCATGGAGATATCAAACATCAAATATAGCAATCATCCTCACATCTCTCACTCAGTGCGTAAAGCATACGATATCTACCACTTTGATCACCCAATTCTTTGCTATGATCACTCTGCCCCATGGGGTCATGACGGCTCCATTGCACTGATCCATAGCCACTAATCCATCTCTCAGTGGTAAACTAAAGTTATGGATATTGATAACCCCCTTGCATACGTCCCGCAGCAAAGCCCAATCATGAAGTTAGCTTTTTGGTTCCCATATGGATCCTGAGTTCTAACTTCCTATTCGGACTACCTTTGCATCTCGGGATTTGGTCATCATGCCTATTTGGTTCAACTTCCACTTCGCCAAATCTCGGTTCGTGCTCTTCCTCCATCCATATCGGTTTGTGGGTCCTTGCACCGGTTCGTGGTGCTTCTGGGTTCCCAGTCGTGGATCCTTCCTCAGCTCGTGAGTGGCGCTCCAGTCCAGTTCACGGTTCGCCCTCAACTCCAGCTCAACAATGCTCTGGTTCAAGATCTCCTGATGATGGCGTTAATCCATGGTTCGCTAGTGGCATCGGTTCGTGACACACACGTGGATCGACTCGTGGTCCATGGCTCTTGCCTCTTTGCACACTCGCGGTTCGTGATCATAAGTTACGAGCGGTTCGGGTCGTGATGAAGTAACCGGTTCGTGGTATCATTTGTTGGAGCGGTTCGTGTCTTGCTATGCCATCTCGTAGTGAGCTACACGATTGGATCGTGATCGATCTTCATTGGTGTGGTCGGGTCGTGGTGTCCATACCACGAGCGGGTCGTGGTACCATGGTCACAAACGGGTCTGACCTATTTCCAGCTAGCTATTTACGCCATGCGATGGAGTTTTCGACCATTATAACTTAACTATACAATCACAAAGCATTCCAAATAGTAATAGTAACATGTAGAATCAACCACAAACACCAAAACCACAATATGACATGTTTATATGGATCAAACAAAACCTATGTTTTCCCCTTATTCCCCTTAATCATAATTTAGCCATACAATTAGCAAAACATGTCCAAATTTACCCAAATTTCTAACAAAGGCATAAAATAATATTTTAGAATTTTACAAATTTTTCTAGATTTTTCTAAGCCATAATTTCGCTAATTGTCACTAATCACCCCTAATTAGCTGTATATAGTGAAAAACAATGCAAATCACTCACCTTAGCCACAAATTAATCTTAGATTTGAAAATATCACTGATTTGGGTTGAATCTCTATGCAACACAGTAGCTTTATCCCAAATTCTATGTTGATTTGCCTTGGTTTGATGTAGATTAGGCTAAAACTTGATTAAATGGTGATTAGAAGGTGATTTGGGTATCGGAGGCCATTGTTAGGGTTGAAGAGAGGTAAGTGGCGGCTGGAAAACTGAAATAGAATGAAAATCTAACTCATTTCAGCCTCCCCATAACCCTAATCTCGAAATTGGTTATGGGCCCATTTGCTAATTACCCTAATTAGCCCACTTAAGTAGTTTTTAACCTTTTAAACCTTGTTTCAGCCATATCTCCCAAATGGTGAGTCCGTTTGGCTAAGTGACCACTCTACGAAAAGGTAAACCATCATCCAAATCTAATGGAAGTGGTTTCAAGTCAAAACTCCTTACCAGTCAAAAGCTATGGCTGAATCAAGATCAACTAGGGGTAAAACGGTCATTTAAAAATCGGCAAAAATCGTGAATATGGGAAATGACCCCAATAGTCATTCCCTAAAGTTACATGACCATACAACTTCGTATGAAAATGAAATAAATATTCTACGATCCTCCGATGCGTAGAATGCGGGTCGTCACATTCTTCCCTCCTTAAGAAATTTCGCCCCCGAAATTCCTTAACCAAAAACATACAAAGGTGTTCCGCATGCCTATTAGTCATTCACAAACAATCAAACACACACAATAAGCACATCAAGTCTATCCTAGCATGCGGAAAAACTAAATCGAAATTTAAAATCTTACCAGGCAAAGAGTTCTGGTTACGTCTTCCTAATGCTCTTCTCTGTCTCCCATGTACAGTCATTCTCATCCTTGTCCCACTGAACCTTGACTAGATTCACTACTTTCCTTCGAAGTTTCTTCATATCGTGCTCGACAATATGAATTGGCTTGTGGTTCCCAATCACCTCGGGTTCTATTTCGATATCATCTAACTGATCAGGTGAAATAGCCACATCAGGGTCGTGCATGAATTTCCTTAACTGGTAAACATGAAATGCGTTATGAACTCCCGCCATCTTATCTGAAGTTTCTCTTATTACTTCTGGTCCAAGCACATATTTCTCACCGGTCTCTAACTAACATGATGATGAGTTGCACGGTCTTCCGTACAAAGCTTTAAATGGAGCCATACCAATACAGGATTGATAGCTATTATTACATGCGAACTCTACTAGATGCAAATGGTTATCCCATGATCAACCAAAATCCAATACACAAGCTCTTAAGAGATTTTCTAATATATGGTTCACCCTCTCCATCTGACCATCGGTTTGAGGATGGTGCGCGGTACTAAGATGTAGTTCTGATCCTAATGCCTCTTGTAAGCTCTTCCAAAACCCCCTAGTAAACAACGGATCTCGGTCACTTATAATGCTTTTGGGTACTCCATGAAATCTCACTACCCACTTTATATACAGTTCTGCTAACTTAGCTGTTGTTCTATTCGACTTTACGGATATAAACCTTGCACTCTTGGTCAATTGGTCCACAATCACCCAAATGCTATCATGGCCTGATCTAGTCCTTGGTAACCCATCAATGAAATCCATTGAGACTTGTTCCCATTTCCATTCGAGAATTTCCAATGGTTGTAACAACCACTAGGCTCTTTTGCTCAGTTTTAACTAATTGGAAATTTATGTACTTCATCTCTCAATCCATTAACATTGGGTACAACCAGTCCCCCATTATTTCAAAGCCATCCTTCTCTATCAAGTCCATACTTTCTCATCTTTTTGCTATCGATATCCATTTCTACATTGGAGATGACTTCCAATAGGTTAGGATTGTTCCTCTGACTGGAATCAATCCGCTCAATCAAAGTCGGTCTAACCATCAAACTGGCTAACATTTCTGGATCCAATCCATACTTACGTCTGAGATCATATCCCACGATATACTCCAGTTGCTTCCATTCAAGAAAAATATCACCTAAACTATCATGTCTCCTATTCGATGCATCACCTACCGCACCTAGTCCGGTAGCATAGCCGTCCGTGTATGTAGTCATCACTTCATTCTCTATTACCAGAATCCTACAGGTGATAGTCTACTCAAGGGAACAAAAATAGGAACAAACATAGCAACCATAGCATCCACCAAACATGTCCGATCTATCAACTGCTAAAGCCATAAATACGTCGATACCTACTTGACTGGTCCAACCAATCCCAAGGCTAATGGAAGCCCTGCCTCTATACATACGTCGATGCCTACTTAACTGGTTCAACCAATCCCAAGGCTAATGGAAGCCCTGCCTCTATACGGACTATCGTACGTCCAACATACATTTATCCTCCAAGGATAACTAGAGCACGTCCAAAGAATCCAAGGTAACAGGCGTCCCCAGACACCCCTGCTTCGAGTCCGCCTAGAACACTCTAAGTGTCGACGATTTCTTGGTACTCTCATCGGAAGAGCTACCCACATACTCTGACCCAGTCTCGAGTATCCGTTACTGACAAATCTCAAGTCCAACATGAGTCGTATCTCTATTCGTTTCATCTCCAAGATCAACGAACAACCATTTTTCTTTTATGAGTTCAAGTCCAGCTTGAATCGTCCTAGCCCTCGTTGCATCTCCACGATCAATGAGCACATCTTATCCCTTCAAAGTTCTACCATTCTTGAACCAAAGAGAACATCAACATAGGGTCTTAAACAATCCTTTATGTTGCAGCTTCCTCAAGTCCCACTTGAGTCATCTCCTAGCCCTATCGAATCCAACTCATGGTACTCCATACCATTGAACAGTCTTATCATGTCACGACTGCACATCACTCCTCGAGTAAGGCGAGATATCATCCAATGGATATCACAACTACTACTTATATCTCACACAAACCATCCTAATCGAACTCGTCATTCCCCAAGCACAAGCCCCAGAGGCCTAAACCAATATCAGACAAGCACTCAAGGAACATCTCCTTTGGATTCAGAAAATCTACGTGAGATGATACTAGCAAAAAAACTAAGCAATCACAAGCAAACATACATCCATAACTTGATAAGAACACATTACAACAAATCATGCAAAGACTAGTCGAACCACCTATCGAGTTCGTCACAACTAAAGGTCTATTGACTATCTCAGGTTCCAATCCCAACTTATCTACCAGGTCACCAGATACGAAGGAATGGGAAGCTTCGATATCAAACAAAACTCAAACAGGAACATCATAAATAGAAAGCATACCTCGAATAACGATGCACTTTCCCTTCTCCGCGGCAGTTGAGGCATTCGACGGAGAAGGAACAACATTGATTGCATATGCTTTCATGATCTGCTTTTCTTTAGGAGGTTGTAGATATTTATTCTTGTGATGTCCCACTTGGACGCAATTGAAGCACTTCCTTTCCCCAGGCTTTTCCTGAAAATCTCTAGCATAATGGCCCTTCTTGCCACAACTAAAGCACTCTTTATCTTTCTTGTCCTTCTTTTTCTGACCACCCTTGATATGATCCTGTTTTCTCTTATTCTGAGACTCCTTCTTACCTCCACCGCTTGCTTGCGGCTTTGGTTCCTCTACAGATGCAATAGCAACATCGGCCTTTGACTTAAGGTAAAGACTCTCTGATCTCAATGATTTCCCCACTATAGACTCGAATGTCTCGTCGATGTGGTTTATCATCCTTTCCCCTAAGTACTCATCTAAGACGGTTATGAACTTCTCGTTCTTCTTCTCGGCAGTGTCGATAAGAGATAGTCCATACTTCGATAAAGTATCGAACTCAGCTATATATTCCGAGACTGCCCTACCATTCTGCTTGAGCTCCATAAATTTCCTAAACAATTTAGATTTGTGAGCAGTTGGAATGAAATTTTCGCTGAAATGAGTCATAAACTGATTCCAGGTAACTTGATCTTCAGGAGTAGTTGCTTTAATAGCATTCTACCAATTCATACCTCATCCTTGGAGCAGACGCAGTGCTAACTTTCTCCTCATGGCATCATCGATTCCTAAGTTGTCGAAGATGCGCTCACCACTATCCAACCAATCTTGAACATCCGTAGCCGACTCCATTCCGTGGAACAGTTTCCCGCTAAGACTAGTATAATCCTTGTTAAGCTTGGCGAAATCGGCCCTAGGCGCCTGCACTAATGCACCACCACCGTTAGCAGCATTAAGAACCTCTCCCCGAGCATCCCTAAGCATCTCTTGCATGAAAGTAGTGAACATCATCCTCATATCAGGGAAATTCCTATTATTAGCCCCTGAACCCGTACTCCTCGTATATCGGCTCATCGTTCAATCTATAAGGAGAAAACGATTAACCATCTCTTCAGTGGTGCCAGCGCAGTGCGACTTCATCATTAGATATACTAATAGTATATATATAGCTTTTGAAAACCAAAATATAACAAATACGCACTCTCATATATGTACTATCTCTCTCTGGTGTCTTTCCCTAGGTTAACTACGCAACCTATAGCTCTGATGACAAGTGTGACGTCCTGCCCCGCACCAGTTGACATTTCCAATGAAAGTGCGTTGTAACGATGCCCGACTAGCACGGGACGGTCGCCAAAGAAAGGAAAAGAAAAGAGAAGAAAGGAATTTGAAACTATGAACTAACAAGGAACCTGTTGAATGTCTAACAGCGCATGGGATAAAATATAATAATAACATAACTTTGACATAAAACAGGCGAGACAGTGCACAAGCTGAAAACTGAACCATCATAGCAGCAGAATCCATAACACAGATTATGATCCAACATAATTACTACAACTTCAAATTTCTGTCTCTAAAGCAAAAGAAAGAAAAGGTACACTAATAATGCCCAAGCAGTGACCAACTACAACACAGAGAGTATATATGAATATCATACGTGGAAGCCTCCTGCTTGTCTCCAGACTGCTAGTCGCGCGTTACCACCTAATCTGTCTCTAGTCTGCTTGTTTAGGAGCACCCAGAGAAATAAGAAGAGACATAAAACACTAGGTCAGACAAAAGTCTGGTATGAGCGATAAGCAACAAAACAGAACAATAACAGGTATAATCCAGTCATACATGAACCTGGACCTGCAACCAAAGAGTTAGCATAACAAGATGTACAGTACCCTAAGGTAACACTAACATAATGTGTAAAAGTAATATGGGTAGGGGTCATGGCGATAGCAAACATCAAACATAGCAATCATCCTCACATCTCTCACTCAGTGCGTAAAGCATACGATATCTACCACTTTGATCACCCAATTCTTTGCCACGATCACTCTGCCCCATGGGTTCATGACGGCTCCATTGCACCGATCCATAGCCACTGATCCGTCTCTCAGTGGTAAACTAAAGTTATGGATATCGATAACCCCTTTGCACACGTCTCGTAGCAAAGCCCAATCATGAAGTTAACTTGTCGGTTCCCATATGGATCCTGAGTTCTAACTTCCTATTCGGACTACCTTTGCATCTCGGGTTTTGGTCATTATCCCCGTTTGGTTCTAATTCCACTTCACCAAATCTTGGTTCGTGATCTTCCTCCATCCAAATCGGTTTGTGGGTCCTTGCACCGGTTCATGGTGCTTCTGGGTTCCCGGTCGTGGCTCCTTCCTCAGCTCGTGAGTGGTGCTCCAGTCCAGTTCGCGGTTCGCCCTCAACTCTAGCTCAACAATGCTCTGGTTCGTGATCTCCTACTGATGGTGTCAGCCCATGGTTCTCTAGTGGCATCGTTTCGTGACATACGTGTGGATTGACTCCTGGTCCATGGCTCTCGCCTCTTTGCACACTCGTGGTTCGTGATCATAGGGTACGAGCGGTTCGAGTCGTGATGAAGCAACCGGTTCATGGTATCATATGTTGGAGCAGTTCGTGTCTTGCTGTGGCATCTCGTGGTGAGCTACATGATTGGGTCGTGATCGATCTTCACGGGTGTGGTCGGGTTGTGGTGTCCATACCACGAGCAAGTCGTCGTACCATGGTCACGAACGGGTCTGACCAATTTCCTGCAACTATTTCCAACGAGCTATTTACGCCATACGACAGCGTTTTCGACCATTATAACTTAACTATACAACCATAAAGCATTCCAAACAGTAATAGCAATATGTATAATCAACCACAAACACCAAAACAACAATATGACATGTTTATATGGATCAACCATACCCAAAACCTATGTTGTCCCCTTAATCCCATTAATCTTGATTTAATCATACGATTAGCAAAACACATCCAAGTCAACCCAAATTTCTAACAGAGACATAAAATAATATTTTAGAATTTTACAAATTTTTACAGATTTTTCTAAGCCATAATTTCGCTAGTTGTCACTAATTACCCCTAATTAGCCGTAGTTAGTGAAAAACAATGCAAATTACTCACCTTAGCCACAAATTAATCTTAGATCTGAAAATATCTCTGATTTGGATCGAATATCTATGCAACACAGAAGCTCTACCCCAAATTATATGCTAATTTTTGATGTAGATTAGGCTAAAACTTGATTAAACGATGATTTTTGGGTGTTGGAGCCATGTTAGGGTTGAAGAGAGGTAAGTGACGGCTGGAAAACTGAAATAGAATGAAAACATAACTCATCTCAGCCTCCCCATAACCCTAATCCTGAATGGGTTATGGGCCCATTTGCTAATTACCCTAATCAACCCACTTAAACAGTTTTTCATCTTCTAAACCTTGTTTCAACCATATCTCCCAAACGGTGAGTACGTTTGGCTAATATGACCACTTTACGGAAAGGTAAACCATTATCCGGATGAAATGGAAGTAGTTTCAAGTCAAAACTCCTTACCAATCAAAAGTTATGGCTGAAACAAGATCAGCTACAACGGTCGTTTAAAAATCGGCAAAAATCGTGAATATGGGAAATGACCCCAGTAGTCGTTTCCCAAAATTACACAACCATATGACTTCGTACGAAAATGAAATAAACATTCTATGATCCTCCAATGCATAGAATGCAGGTCGTTACAATAACTCTCTTGTAGGGAGAGAAATAGAAACAATTACTTAATATGAGCTTGTGGGTGTAATACCCCATTGTTTAATATGCCATAATTGAACAGTAAAGATAATAAAATGAATATTAAATACTTAAATATTCAGGCTAAGTAAAACCGACTTTGTCGTTGCGTTCGTCTCAGAATTCTGGTTCTGATAGACCCCTAATTTGCGGAAATCAGATAACATATGAAGAATTTATGAGCTTTCAAAGATTAAACTAAATTTGAAATTCGAACAGCAAAATAAGCACAAGAAGCAATGGTGATAGGCCAATGCCGCCATACATGAGTCGACACCTGGGTCGACGCATGTCTGAGGGGGGTCAACCCATGGGTCGACATGATAGGTGGAAGGTTGACCGATGAGCATGCGGGCTTCATTCGATGTTCTATATCTGGATTGTTTTTATATATTAGGTTCGTTCGTTGAGTTGTATAGTTGGATTTAATAACCTCAAATCTAACGGTCTAGAATTGGCTTCATTAGTCTATAAATAGGGTGGCTCTCTCTCATTTCTCTACACACAAGGTCTCTTCATTCCTCACTTCCTCCATGACTATGTTATAAAATTAATTAAGAAAAATGGGGAGAAGCTGCTAGAAGATATAGATTAAAATGATAATTCAACAACATCCCTGTTTCAAATATCCTTTCTGAATCTAATCCTAGCACTATGAGTTCAAGTCATTTTAGATCTGATATCTAAAAAGTATTATGACAGTAAATAGTTTAGGATTTGAAATAAACTGTACGTATAAGTTATTTCTTATATATGTTCTTTTACTATTTTACTGTTAATACATGTTCTTTTACTGTTAATTTATGTTCATGCATAGATCTATCTTCCTTATTCCATTTTCTATCTTTTATGCATTTGCAGTCTTTTATATGAGTATTTTATACCATTTTAATTTGATTTTGTTGTTCTGCTTATTTTCTTTTATTTACGTTGATCCTAGGCCACCGAGAGCATAGGCCATTTACCGTTTATATTTGCGTATAATTGGAATAATTAAAATGAAAGTAAAATGGAGAAATTGAGGCATATTGTAGCATAAGGACTTTTGACTATACATTTGGGGATTATAGTAAAAAGGAAAATATGCAAACATGTTAAGAAGACTAGACTTAATTTAAGATTAAGTAATGAACATGTTATGGAAAATGTAAGTACCGGATGTAAATTAAGTAAATTGAATTACTCTGGGCAGGTGCTTGTTTTAGAGAAGTGGTTTTACATAGAATAACATTTACAGAGAAATGTCATTTACAACCATGCTTATTAATGAACTTGAACATGCTAAGTTAAACTGGATAATTAATAAACTAAGAGGTGCCTTGTCTTGTTGTTGAATCAGGTTTTGGGGACTCTTAAATCCTAGTTACTTAAGGGAACAAGCTTATGTTGTTTGGCTTGTGTTGAATTGTGTGGAACCCAAGTTAGTATCCCTGTTGGTATTGGATTAGGGACTCGCACTAGGTGGGTGCCAGGGCATACTTTATTGATGTGGATAATAAGACGTTCAAAAAAGGAAGGCGGGATGGGCGCGTTCCGGCGGAGTCATAAGTGTGCATGGGCCCGATTGGGGAAACTAAGATGCTATGACACCAGTAAATAGGTCTGTGTCCTATAAGTTGTCGCTTTATGAATTGATACACTCTACTATCGGGGATGGCACATGATATTTACGTCATAAGGAGCCAATCACATGCGTAGTAATTAGGGTAAACCTAATCTAGATATAATAGTATTGGTGCAGAAAGCTTATTCTTGGGATACAAATGAGAAGCTTAACAGTTCTTACTTGATCCTTATCTTGTTTACTTCGTACTTGTATATTTTTATTGCACTTTCTTCTCTAGTCTCATTTATCTGTCTTGATACCTCTACTTCATGCATATAATAAAAATCTTGGAACTCGCCAGAATTTATGTTTGACCTATTTGTTTTCCTTCTCTCTCTTCCTCCCCCCCCCCCCCAAGGTTCTCAGGGTAGCGATTAGCAGTGGCCATGATATTCAGCTTGGATTCTAGATTTTTCTGACTTTACGTATTTCTTCGACTTTTGCTCTACTTTGACATGGCTATGGAAGAGGGATATATTTTTACAGTTTAGCACTCTGATGATTGGTTTTATAAGACAGTTGGTTTTATCTCTTGTTTTCGGTATTTGGGAAATGAGATAAAGTGATATGATGTTGTAACTGGAATTTGAAACAATGGGTTTTACATAATAATAAAATTCTATTTTTGTTGCATTAATTATTCCGTATTGTAAAATTCCGGTTACTGTATACTTATTGTGCTTCAGATAACTTAATGCATCCTCATATGTGTAACGTTAAGGGATGTACGGTGTCACACTTGGTATCAAAGCTAAAGTTTACAAGATCACAGAAAAAGTTTTAAAAAATGTTTTCGAAACAAAGTATTTTCAAAATAAAACATAATTTTGAAAAAAAGTATCCCCCTAGTCATATACAATATTCCTTTGATTCTCTTTTTGAATCCTAGTTTCTTCTATTTTCAGCATGTCTGGGACTCCTAATGTCCCAATGGGCATTCCATTACCGACATGGTTTCATAGATATTTAGAAGCTACAACACCTTTCAGAGCACAAGGGGATGCCCCACCCTAGCTGCAGCTGTAGTAGATCCACCTCCTCCTATTTTCAATTTTTTAAAGCTTTGTAAGGACTTTTACGCAATGGGGGACAAGCCATTTCGTGGTACTAAGAGTTGTGGTTAGGTGCACAATTGTCTTAGAGAAACAAAAAATGTGTTTGGTCCTTTCGAGCTCGACGATAAAAGAAAGATTCAATTAGCCGCTTGATAACGGAAGGAGGAAGCTTCATACTGGTGGGAGGTGACACAAGCGGGACAACCAGTAGCTACTTCAAATGATTTCAGACAAATATTTAAGATGAAGTTTTGTCTCAGGAAGAGGAAGGAATGTAGATGGAGAAGTTTCTAGCTTTAAAACAAGGAAGTACATCAGTAAAGGAATATGTTAACAAGTTTAATCACCTAGCAAGATTCGGTTTGGACTTGGTAGACACACCCCAAAAGAAGGCTTTTAGATTTGCGTGAGGGTTGAATCAAACTCTCCAAGGACTAGCATTGTCAAATATACCGATGAGGGCGACTTTTAGAGAGGCATGTTGACATGGATTTGATGCACGAGGGCGGTAAAGAGGAGAAAAAGGAAGTTAAGACTGAGGAGACACAGCCCAAGACCGAGAAAAAAAATAGTGGCCCAAAAAAGGAACACAAAAGAAAGGAGGAAAGCCTGACAAGGTTCAGATCAAGACAGAGGATAAGTGTCATGGTTGCAGAGCTTTAGGACATTTTGTAAAAGATTGTAGAAAGCTAAGGAAGGCTTGTTTCAGTTGTGGTCAGCTTGGACATTTCACAAAGCAATGCCCTAAGAACCAAGGACAAGGGTGGGATCTTCTGGAGGACAAGTACATGATCTTGAGGCTAGTGGACCAGATCAAGATAGGAAATTCACTTTCGAAGGTTTGACTTCCCTTTTTGACTACCCTATTAAGACTCTCTTTGATTATGGTGCTTCTCATTCATTTTTATCCATCCTTAGACTCAAACTTTATAAGAGATATGACTCGTCTATCTATGATATGTCGGGGTTTGAGAATTTCTATCATGGGCATCGAGTTTGAATGTGACGTGTATGTTCTTGGCTTTATGGGTTATGGGTTGATTCTAGGAATGGATTGGCTAGCTAGTTATGGTGTCATTCTAGATTGTGAAAGGAGAGTTGTTAGGCTTCTGACGTGCCAAGGGAGAACTCTCGAGATTTCGTGTGATCCACGGCGGTCAGTTATGCTCAGTTTCCTAGATTCACTTGATACTTCTGTTGACGATATTCGATCAGTACCCATTTTCAGAGATTATCCAGACATGTTTGATGAGGTTAGGGGATTACCTCCGAGGCTTGAGATTGATTTCCATAGTTAGTTGGTAGAGAGAGCAAAGCCAGTCGATTTACCAGTGCGCCACATGGCTCCTAGGGAAAGGGGGGAGCTCAGCAAGCAAGTAAGGAAGCTATTCGAGGAAGAATTCACTAGATGGAGCATACCAGAGTAGGGAGATTTAACCGTCTTTTCTGCTTACACAGACAGCTCACTTCGTCTATGTGTGGACTATAAAGAGTGAATAAACTCACCAAGAAGAATAGACACTGTAACAGCCCGCACCTCCGTTCGTGCAAGATATTGTCCCCAACTTAGCCACCGTATAGGTGTGGGGTTGTGTTCCTCAAAAGGCCTCTGCATTAGTAGGAGATGGGCTCTACTATATAAGCCCATACTTCACACAAGCTTCCATGATGTGGGACCTAAGGGTGTTACATTCTCCCCTCCTATAGGGTCCAACGTCCCCGTTGGCTCACAAACACCTCACCCAGGCGTTGTGGTCCACACAGGAGCCACAATTCCGGCTAGGTATTGGCTTTGATACCACTGTAAAGGGTCTACTCTTTTCAACCATCAACCAATGGCCTACATTGCCACCGTGGCTTTACAATGATACCTCAAAACTGCTTTTATGGCCAGCCTCTCGACTTGACCAACCCTCATTGTCGGGACATGTAGGGATAAGAGTCTCCCGTCCGCCACCAAACGCGAAACGAGAACCCCCTATCATGCGTACCAATTAAGCAACCAGCTCTTATACCACTGTAACAGCCCGCACCTCCGTTCGTGCAAGATATTGTCCCCAACTTAGCCACCGTATAGGTGTGGGGTTTTGTTCCTCAAAAGGCCTCGGCATTAGTAGGAGATGGGCTCTACTATATAAGTCCACACTTCACACAAGCTTCCACTATGTGGGACCTAGGGGTGTTACAAACACCCACTTCCGAGGATTGATGACTTGTACGATCAGCTAGTTCGCGCATTAGTTTTCTTGCAATTAGATCTAGCCAAGGGATTTCATTAGCTGAGGGTAGCGGATGATAATATTGATAAGACTGCTTTCAAAACTCTGGACGGTTTCTTTAAGTTGTTGGTCATGCTTTTTGGGTCGACCAATGCACCCGCGTATTTTGTGGACTTGATGAGAGGGGGTGTATAGAGTGTTTTTGAACAAGTTTGAGGTGGTCTTCATGGATGATATTTTGATCTTCTCAGGGAATGAGGAAGAACATGCCCTACACCTAGGAAATGTTCTACGCACTCTCAGATCGCATCATCTGAAGGAAAAAATTTCTATGTGTCACTTTGCAGAAAGGAAGTAAGTTTCCTAGGGCATGTAATCTCCAAGGATGGGATAGCGGTGGATCACGCTAAAGTCATTGCAGTTCAAGATTGGAAAGCTTCCAAGAATGCGATGGAGGTGGGGAGTTTTCTGGGGTTTGAACGTTATTGTAGGAAGTTCATTAAGGACTTTGTAAGGATATCGGCCCCCGCTCACTAGACTAACGAAGAAGAACTTGGCGTTTCCTTGGAACATTGATTGCGAGGATGCTTTTCAGATATTGAAGAGGGCTCTGACATTAGCCCCTGTTCTGACTCTTCCCGATGGTACCAAGGTGTTTACGGTTTACACACATGCTTGTGGCACAAGGCTAGGTGCTATATTGATGCAAGAAGAAAGGGTAGTATTGTGATGGCCCACCCCGAACTAGCCGACATTTCTCTGAAATGCGCTGTGTCGATGGCTGACTAGCACGGGATGGTCGCCAAAGAAAGGAAAATAAAGGAATTTGAACTAACAAAGAACCTATAGAATGTCTCACAGCGCATTGGATAAAATATAATAATAACATAACTTTGACATAAACAGGCGAGACAGTATATAAGCTGAAACCATCCTCACATCTCTCATTCAGTGCGTAAAGCATACGATATCCACCGCTTTGACCACCTAAATCCTTTGCTATGATCACTCTGCCCCATGGAGTCATGATGGCTTCACTGCACTAATCCATAGCCACTAATACCTTGCTATGTCCATTCTGCCCCAGGAAGTCATGACGACTCCACTGCACTGGCGCATAGCCATGCTACGACTACTCTGCCCCATGGGGTAATAACTACCCCACTGCACTGATCTGAAGCCTAACATCCGTCTTGGTGGTGAATCAAAGTTATGGACGTCGATAACCCCTTAGCACACGTCCCGCAGCAAAGTCCAAGTCATGAAGTTAACTCGTTGGTTCCCAACTGGATCCTTAGTTCTGCTTCCTATTTGGACTACCTTTGCATTTCGAGTTTTGGTAATTATCCAGGTTCGTGACTCTTCAGTTTCATTCAGTCCATTCGCTATCCATGCTCACATACCGGCTCGTGAACCTCCTTCAGTTCGCTGCTCATGGCACCATGCTTGGCTCGTGATGATGCTCCGCTCGTGACTCATGGTCGGCTCATGACGCCACATTCGGGTTATGGTCTTCTGGTTCGTGGCCTCCTGCATCAGCTCTTGGTGCTCCGTCATGGTTCCTGGTTCTTGCACCAGTTCGTGATGCATTGGCTCGACTCGTAGTGGAGGGTGCTTCACGTATTGGCTCGCCATGGTACAACTCGTGGCATCGTGCTCGACTCGTGATGGCGACTCGTGGAGGGGTGTTCATGATCGGGTCGAGGTCGTGATGCATGCTCACGAACGGGACTGGTCTGACCGATTTCTGCAACTTTACCAGCAGGTAATTTACACCATATGACAGCGTTTTCGACCATTCTAACTTTGCTAAACAATCACAAACAATACCAACCAGTAATAGAAACATGTACAATTAACCATAAACACCAAAATAACAATCTAACATGTTTATGCGGATCAAACATACCCAAAACCCATGTTTTCTCTTTAATCCCCTAAATCATGATTTAACCATACGATTAGCAAAACATATCCAAATTAACCCAAATTTTTATCATAACCCTTAAATAATATTTAAGAATGTTTACATATTTTTCCAGAATTTTAACATGCATAATTTAGCTAATTAACACTAATCACCCCTAATTAGCCGTAATTAGTGAAAAACAATGCAAATCACTCACCTTGGTCACAAATTAACCATAGATCTGAAAATATCTCTGATTTGGGTCGAATCTCTATGCAACACAGCCGCTCTAACTCTGATTTGATGCTATTTTAACTTGATTTGATGTTGATTAGCTTAATCTTTGATTAGGAAGTGATTAGAGGTGTTTTTAGAAGGTGAAGGCCATGGCTAGGGTTCAAGAGATGTAAGTGGCAGCAAGAAAACTGATTATAAATGATTTCCCAAACCCTTTCAGCCTCCTCATAACCCTAATCCTGAAATGGGTTATGGGCCTAGCTGTTAATCACTCTAATTACGCCCGGTTAAGCTGTTTTTCACCTTCTAAATCTTAATTCTGCCATATCTCCCAAACGGTAAGTCGTTTTGATTAATGTGACCACTTTACGGAAGGGTAAACCATCATCCGAATCTAATGAAAGTGGTTTCAGGTCAAAACTCCTTACCATTCAAAAGTTATGGGCAAAATAAGATTCGCTAGGGGTAAAATGGTCATTTAAAAATCGGCAAAAATCGTGAACATTGGAAATGGCCCCAATAGTCGTTCCCCAAAGTTACACGACCATACGACCTCATATGAAAAAGAAATAAATATTTTACAATCCTTTGATACTTAGAATGCCGGTCACTACATTCTCCCCCTTAAGAGATTTCATCCCCGAAATTCCCTAATTAAAGCATGCAACGGGTCCCGCATGCCTAACAACCATTTACAAACAATCAAACATACATTACAAACACATCAAGTCTATCCTAGCATGCGGAATAAAGAAATAGCAATTTAAAATCTTACTAGGCAAAGAGTTCTGGATATGGCTTCCTTATGCTCTCCTCTGTTTCCCAAGTACAGTCATTCTCATTCTCGCCCTACTGAACCTTGACCAGTTTCACCACCTTCCTTCGAAGTTGCTTTGTATCGCCCTCGACAATATGGATCGATCTACGGTTCCAAACTGCCTCGGGTTCTACTTCAATGTCATCCAATTGATCCGGTGAAATAGTCATATCAGGGTCGTGCATGAACTTCCTTAACTGGGTAACACAAAACACGTTATGAACTCCAGCCATTTTGTCTGGCAACTCAATTTTATATGCCAAATTCCCAACTTGCTCGAGAATTGGGAGTGGACAAACAAATCTTGGTGCTAACTTGCCTCTCCTGCCAAATCGAATCACGCTCTTTAATGGAGAAATCTTGACAAACACCAGGTCGCCAATGGAGAATTTTAGATTTCTTCTCCTCTTATCAACATAACTCTTCTGCCTATCTTGAGCAGCCTTCATTCGTTGTTGGATAACCCTGATCCTGTCTGAAGTTTCTCTTATCACATCTGGCCCAAGCACAAACTTCTCACCATTTTCTAACCAGCATGATGGTTAGTTGCACTGTCTTCCGTACAAAGCTTCAAATGGAGCCATACCAATACTGAATTGATAGTTATTACTATATGCGAACTCAACTAGACGCAAATGGTCATCCCATGACCCTCCAAAATCTAGTTTGCAAGCTTTTAAGAGATCTTCTAATACTGGATTCACCCTCTCTGTCTGACCGTCGGTTTGAGGATGATACGCGGTACTGAGATGTAATTCTGATCTTAAAGCCTCTTGTAAGCTCTTCCAAAATCCACTAGTGAACAACGGATCTCTGTCACTTACAATGCCTTTGGGTATTCCATGGAATCTCACTACCCACTTCATATACAGTTCTGCTAACTTAGCTGTTGTTCTATTCGACTTGACGGGTATAAACCTTGCACTCTGGATCAATCGGTCCACAATCACCCAAATGCTATCATGGCTCGATCTAGTCCTTGGTAACCCATCAATGAAATCCATTGAGACTTGTTCACATTTCCATTCTGAAATTTCCAATGGTTGTAACAAACCACTAGGCTTCTTTTGCTCGGCTTTAGCTAGCTGGAAATTCATGCACTTGGATATAAACTTCCCAACATCTGTTTTCATCCCTTCCCAGTAGTAGGTTTGCTTCATGTCTCGATACATTTTGTTACCACTGGGATGTATAGTTAGTTTTGAGTGATGAAATTCTCTAAGCACTTCATCTCTCAATCCATTGACATTGGGTACAACTAATGTCCTATTCTTTCTAAGCCATCCATCTCGATCAAACCCCTACTTATTCATCTTGTAACACCCCACGTCCATTAATGTCACTCACAAAGGGAATGCATTAACTTCCATGGAGGTTATAAGTGAATATAGAACAGAAAGATTACAACAAGACAGATAATAAGTAGTACTTGGAAATCTAAAACTTCATTTTATTGTAGCGGAAATTAAACATGTTTGTTACATCACAAAACCATAAATCAGAGTCAAGTACAATAACCATCTTCATAAAAAAAAATACATAATCCCATTACACAAATAGCCATTAAAGAAGATAACAAGCTGGACTTTACTTCAACGGTCCAAGCTTTCCAAGAGAGATAAAGCAATCCAATCAAACTCCACTAGAGCTGGGCCCAACCTGAGGACCTGGAGGGGGGAAAAGGATAGAAATGGAGGGGGTCAGACATAAAGTCTGGCGAGTATGATAATTCTAACAATACTATTATCAAAATAACTAGACTAAGGCATAAGCTGGAAGACAAGTAAATGTCTATGAACTATTAGGTATGGAATGAGCAGATAAAGATAACGTTAAAGACACACCTAATTACTAACGAACAATTGCTACAATGCACCGCACCAGTCACCCTAAAGGTTGATCCCGCTTGCTTCACACAGAAACTATATAAATAGCCTTGCGTACCCCTAGCTGACTACATAGGTGCCGTCTGCCCCTATCTCCACTAGGTGTACCCCACTACCCACTTGCGATCAGCTCCCTACTCATAGATACCCGTGCTGGCCCCACAGTGGGGTGTATCACTCCCCTAAAGTGGCAACCCGATACAACTTGAGAATGCACGGCTTATACCTACACGATGCAGCAACGTCTTACCTACCAGCCTGGGTCCACACACGCATATGAAACCCGTTGGACTTGCGTTGCCACCGCTCCCCGTTTTGGCCTCTTATAGTCAAACCCAGTATGCGTGTCCCCTCCTCGACTTGGGTCGAGCCCACAAAGATACGTTTGGGATACTGGTTGAAATGGGCCCCCACAAGCTACCCACCTAAGCTTGTCCACTAGTATATCCCACTTAACCCTCTTAGTCATGTTCATTTACATGTGTGTTTGGTTAAGTCTTACTAATCGTATTTCATATGCCACTAAGGGCACCCACTAGATTCCTCATGCCACCCAAGGCACCTACTTAACCCCCATGTCCCACCTTACATGTTTATCTGGTTAAGAATTTCTTAATTCATTCAGGCCATAACCTCATAAAGACCTCTCACATTAGACTGGCATTTACGGCAGCTGTATTTGCCGGGCGGGTCCGGGCAGTCTTACACCATAAAAGAGTCTAACCTCGTGTCTTTACAACTGTTATGCTTTAGTTTAGGCCTAGGACCTCTCACATTGGGCTGACATTTGTGACCACTGGATTTGTCGGGCGGGTCCGGGCAGGTTTAGGTCACAAACGAGTCCAAACTCGTGTGCTAAGCATTGATTATCACTTATAATCTTTTACCCCAGATTTAATAATTCCCTATCCAAATTATTAATTAAGTCCACTTTTTATTGATGTCCATAATTGACTCAATTATAGTCATCCACTCATGGCATGCAAAATCATATCAATTGTACCCCAACTTCTTATTATTAAATCCTTAATATTACCCCTACCCCACGTTTATACGTTCGCTTATTCAACGCAGAATATACGTTAGACTCGAATAGTCTAACTCATAGCACAAAGATAAATTATCACAACATATAAACAAATAAAATAATCCAATCATGATAGGGGTGAAACTTGCATAAACTACACATGTTAAGGATCTAAAGATGTCAACTTGTTAAATGTCACAATTTACATGATATGATCATAACCCAATTTTATGTATAAACTTGCATATGGGGTTTTAGGCAACATAATGATGGTGTGAACTAGCATAGAATTTCACGTATGTCATAGCATAATTGTAGATGTCATAATAGATGTCATGGTATATGTTCATAACTTTTACTAATCAACCTAAACTTGCATATGTGACTTGTCATATAGATCAACATAGCCCAAATAGTATCAACATCATGATTTGATTAACATGAACTAATTAGTATAGATAGTAACATCATGGCTTTTTAACATGTATGATTCATCACAACTTAGCATAGAAACTTTCAACATACATAACATCATCATAGCATGATTTACAACATATAGGATATCATCACCACATAGCATAGGATTTATAACATACATGATAGTATAAGGTTTACAACAACATATATGACAATTCACATCATCTACTCATAATCCATTCATGACCTATTCTAATTAATTTAACAATAATCTTGTTAAGATCATTATACTCACAATTAGATAAGAAAAGAGAGTCTTGATTTGCTTTAGAGTTGAGTAGAATTAGAATTTGATTAGCTTTTCTTCCTTCTTAGTCGGCGGCGGCTAGACTGAGTTCCATGGCAGTGGTATGACGGTAGCTATTCTATTTTTCATATGAATTAGGGTGAGAGACTACCTAGGTATTTATAGAGTTTAGGGTTTATTTAGACCATCAGATCAACTCAGAACTAAACTGAACCGTTTAATTTGCCAACTCAGCCCTAAAGACACATCAGCAGCTCAAGATTGGGCTCAGTCAAAACCCTAGCCGACTGACCAGGTCGACACCCAGGTCGACACTATAGTCGACCTGGGGGGGGGGGATCGACACTAGTGTCGACTCCCCAGTCGACCTGCCTGGGCGGGAATTTTTCCTGCCCAGCCCGCTTTTGCACTTTCAGTTTGAATTTTAAATTTCCTGCGAGCTGTTTTGAATTTTTTGAAACTTCCGATGGACATAACTTCTTCATACGAAGTCCAATTCACGCAAACTCGGACTCTGTTTCAACCAGAATTCCGAGACGAACACAATGGCGCAACCCATTTCCCACAATTCTCACGTCTTAGATTAGTTATTCTTTAATTTGTGAATATTAATATTAACAGAATTACGGGGTGTTACATTCTCCCCTCCTTAAAGGATTTCGACCCCGAGATCTTCAAGTCAAGAAGAATGTATATCCTAACATCCAATCGTCCATCTACTCAACCATCAAACACAGGCATCCATTGTCCTTATAGACTTCTAATGCTTTCATGTTTAAATGCACAGTGTGTGTATATGTCCATATCTAATGCAAAATCAGGCGGTCCACTGATTCGATTGACCTCCTTAATGCAAACCATGATAGTGCCATGCGTCCATTATGTATGCAAAAGTTCCTTAATGCTACATATTATCTCTACATGCGTGCACAATCATCATCTGAATGCAACATCCATATGATAGCACAACCATTATACATCCATTTTACTAAATACAGCCATTTATATGCAATATGCAGTATGAAGTGACTGAGCCGATCTAATGCCTAATAGTGTGTGTATATGCGTCCACGAGCAACCACTAGCAAACACTTGCATCCACTTTGCATCCATCATACATAACATGTCTCAAACACATGTTTCAACCATAGGATTATCCTAACTAAGGCCAAGAATACTAGCGAGAGGATACTCTAAAGGTAAGATAAGTACAAGATAAGCGATAAAGGAGAAATTAAAGGACATACCCTCGAAAAGGAAAGGGTATCATGAACGCATCTTCTCTTCTGTCTCCTAAGTAGCGTTGCTCTCATCATCTCCCCATTGTACTTTGACTAGTCTGACCTCTCGATTTCTCAGCTTCTTGATCTCTGACCCAAGAATGCGCGTAGGAGCTCATCGAATCGTCGCGTCACGCTCGATCTCCACCTCTCTAAGCAAGCTCGGCTCTACCACTTCCGCGGTCTCGTGCAAGCAATTCCTCAAATGTGACACATGGAATACGTCGTGTACACCACTAAGTCTCTCAGGCAACTCCACTCTATACGCCATCTGTCCAATCTTCTCCTTAATAGGAAACGGCCCTACAAACCTTGGTGATAACTTCCCAACGGACCCAAAGCGAACAACGTTCCGTAATGGAGACACTTTGATAAAGACCATGTCCCCAACTTCAAACTCAAGATCTGTCCTCCTCTTATCCGCATAAGATTTCTGCCTATCTTGCGCTGCTTTCATCCTCCTTCGAATCAAGTCGATCTTCTCTGAAGTCTGCCTAATAATATCGGGCCCAAGTAAGATCTTATCTGTAGATTCCCACCAACATGTAGGTGAACGACAAGGTCGTCCATAAAGAGCTTCAAAAGGTGCCATGCCAATGCTAGACTGAAAGCTATTATTATATGCGAACTCTACCAATGGAAGATGCTCTTCCCATGTACCCCCAAAGTCTAGGATACATAGCCTCAAAAGATCCTCTAGAATGAGATTCACCCTCTTGGTTTGGCCGTCCGTCTGAGGATGATATGCGGTGCTCAAACATAACTGAGTCCCTACCGCCTCTTGTAAGCTTCTACAAAATTCGCTAGTGAAAATAGGATCGCGGTCGCTCACTATGCTAGAAAGAACACCGTGCAAACGAACTATCTCTCGGATGTATACAGAAGCTAACCATGGAGCAGTCCTCTTACTCTTCACGGGAATGAAATGGGCGCTCTTAGTAAGTCTATCTACTATCACCCAAATCCCCGTATTACCCTTCCTTGATTTTGGTAATCCATCCACAAAACCCATCGAGACGCTTTCCCATTTCCATAGTGGAACCTCCAATGGGTGAAGCAACCCACCGGGTTTCTTTTGCTCCGCTTTTACTCGTTGGCACACCAAGCATCTAGCGACATACTCGGCTATGTCCCTCTTCATACCGGCCCAAAAGAAAACTCGCTTCATATCTTTGTACATCTTGTCCCCGCCGGGATGAATGGTCATCTTCGAACGATGTGCATCATCAAGAATGGTCTTCCTTAGGTCATCGTCTTTTGGTACACAAAGTCTACCATCCCTACGTAACCAACCCTTATCATCTAGGGTATACCTACGGAGATGGCTTGATGACTCCCCTCCTTTTAGCTTTTCCACTAACTCAACCAACCGCGGGTCGTCTCGCTGTGCCTCGCCAATCCGTCCCAAAAGCGTAGGTCTGACCTCCAAGAATGCTAGCAAACTGGGTACAAAGTCAATGGAAGGTTTAAAGTCAAACATCGAAATGAATTCTAAGCTTCGCCGCTCAACAAACAAAGGACTTAAGGGTAATCTTTTTCTAATTAAGGCATCTGCCACAACGTTACCCTTGCCAAGGGTATATGCTATCTCGAAGTCGTAGGATGCTAAGAACTCCATCCACCTTTGCTGCCTTAAGTTCAAGTCCTTTTGAGAGAATAAGTATTTTAGCGATTTGTGGTCAGTGAATAATTCGAATCTCTCGCCAAGAAGATAATGACACCAAGACTTAAGCGCGAAAACAATAACGGCCAACTCTAGGTCATGTGTAGGGTAATTTTTCTCATGGGCTCTCAACTGCCTTCCACCATAGGCTATTACCCTTCCCTCTTGCATTAAGACTGCGCCTAGTCCTGTCCCACAAGCGTCAGTATAAATGGTAAATGGCTTACTCCCGTCTGGAAGCACTAAGACTGGGGCTGAGGTTAAAGCTCTCTTCAAACGTTGGAATGCATCATCACAATCTACGTCCCATGTGAAAACTAGGTCCTTCTTCGTCAAGCGTGTCAATGGAGCTGATATCTTTGCGAAGTCTTTGATAAACTTCCTATAGTAGCCAGCCAACCCCAAGAAACTTCTCACTTCGGTTGCATTTTTAGGGACCTTCCAATCTTGGATGGCCACCACCTTCGCGGGATCCACTGCTATCCCTTCCTTGGAAACCACGTGCCCTAGGAATCGTACTTCCTTCCTCCAGAAGTGACACTTAGAAAATTTGGCTTTAAGATTATGCGCTCGTAGGGTCTCCAACACATCCCTAAGATGTAGGGCATGCTCTTCTTCATCCTTAGAAAAGATCAAGATGTCGTCTACAAAGACTACCACGAATTTGTTAAGGTACTCCCTAAACACCCTACTCATCAAATCAACAAAGTATGCTGGGGCGTTTGTCAAACCGAAGGGCATCACTAGCCATTCATAGAAACCGTCCGGGGTCCTAAAGGCAGTCTTGTCCATGCTATCCTCAACCACTCTCAACTGATGGAATCCAGTGGCTAAGTCCAACTGCGAAAACACTGAGGTGCCAACTAACTAATCGAAGAGATCGTCAATCCCCAGCAGTGGGTGTCTGTTCTTCTTAGTAAGCTTATTAAGTTCCCTATAGTCCACACAAAGTCTAAGGGACCCATCCGCCTTCGTGGCAAATACTACTGGAGCACCCCACTCCGATATACTACGTCTTATGAACCCCTTCTCAAGCAACTCCTTCACTTGCTTATCGAGTTCCCTCCTTTCACGTGGAGCAATGTGGCGTACTGGCAAAGATACTGGTTATGCATTATCCACAAGATATATTCAAAAATCTATCTCCCGCTTCGGAGGCAAGCCCTTCACCTCCTCAAACACATCCGAATACTCTCGGACCACTCTAACAGATTGTAGATTTTCCTCAGACGCGTCAAGCGATTCTTAATAACTTAGCATAACGGAATCTATGGGATTACAAAAGATTTCGAGAGTGTTGCCAAGGCGAGTCATGAGCCTAACTACTCTCCTTTCACAATCAAGAACGGCCCCATTTCTGGATAACCAATGCATTCCTAAAATTAGCCCATAGCCCGTGAAGCCCAACACATAAGCATCACATCTAAACTCAACGCTAAGTATAGAAATTTTCAAATCCAAACACATCATGGACAAATAAGCTGAGCCCCCTATTGGATTCGAAATAACTAAGGGATCCTGTACTAAACTGGTGTTTAAGTGCAGTGATTCAACTAATGATGTAGAGATAAACGAATGCGATGCGCCCGAGTCAAATAAGGTACGGACAGGATGATCAAACAGAAAAACTAAGCTTTCAACAGAAATTGTTCTACCTCGTTCTTGCAGCGGTGGGACCACGAGAGCCTGAACTTGTCCCCTTGCCTGCCCTGGTGCCATAAGAGCCTGCACCTATCCTCCTGAGGTAGTCCCTGCCCTCTGCCCTTCTTTGGGCAGTCCTTCACTAGATGTCCTGCATCGCCACAGTGAAAACAACCATTCTTCTTTTTCTTTCGGCAATCCTTGCTGAGATGGCCTGGTGTCTCACAGTTAAAGCATTTCTTCTTTCCCTTGCCATTATTGTCTTTACCACCCTTCTTGTTTTGCTGTTGTGGTTTCTTCTGATCCCCTTTCTTCTCGGGTGCCTTATCAGCCTTAGCGCCTTTCTCCTCGTGCATGAGTGCCATGTCTACTAGCTTCTCAAAGGTGTCCCCCATAGGGATGTGGGTCATAACCAACCCTTGCAACGGTTCATTCAATCCATTAACGAACCTCAGAGCCTTCTTCTCCGGCGTGTTCACTAAGTTCAAGCCAAACCTTGCTAACTGATTAAATTTGTTGACATATTCTTTCACCGATGAGCTTCCTTGCTTCAATGTCAAGAACCTCTCCATATATAGATTCTCTTCTGCCCTTGAGAGAAACTTCGCCTCAAACCTACGCCTGAAATCTGCCCAAGAATCAACAGGACGCTCCCCATTAGTGACCTCCCACCAAAACGAGGCCTCTCCCTTCATTAACCAAGCTGCTAATTTGACTTTCCTCCCTTCTTGAACTTCAAATATCTCTAGCAATTCTTCCACCTCCCTAAGCCAATCTCTAGCTTCCACAAACTTTTCTGACCCTTGAAAAGGTT
Organism: Allium sativum; assembly: GCA_030737875.1. Classification (NCBI taxonomy): domain Eukaryota; kingdom Viridiplantae; phylum Streptophyta; class Magnoliopsida; order Asparagales; family Amaryllidaceae; genus Allium; species Allium sativum. The sequence goes on from CM060918.1 coordinate 280,617,405, forward strand.
TTCCACCCATAGCCTTAAATTCCTTGCACATCTTTGCAAAAGTATCTACGCGAGGTGGAGGAGGAACGGGTGCAACTGGTGGTGGAGGAACATTGGCCGGACCTGCGGCGGCCCTAGCCTCTAATAGCCTCCTATACCATCCTGGTATCGTTACACCGTCCGATAGGTTAAGATCTTCAGCCATGCTGAAATGAAAAAGGAAAGATTCAAAATGGAGAATTCTAAAGATAAAGATATGGCTATTGGGGATTATGTTTTTTTTTTCATAAAAACTTTCCTCTTCAAATTACTCATTAAAACATGTTTTTGAAAGCACTTCTTCCAAAAATAATTTAGAAAAATAGTTTTTCTAATGGTAACCTTAAGCTCTGATACCACGTGTAACACTCCATGTCCATTAATGTCACTCACAAAGGGAATGCATTAACTTCCATGGAGGTTATAAGTGAATATAGAACAGAAAATTACAACAAGACAGATAATAAGTAGTACTTGGAAATCTAAAACTTCATTTTATTGCAGTGGAAATTAAACATGTTTGTTACATCACAAAACCATAAATCAGAGTCAAGTACAATATCCATCTTTATAAAAACAAAATACATAATCCCATTACACAAATAGCCATTAAAGAAGATAACAAGCTGGACTTTACTTCAACGGTCCAAGCTTTCCAAGAGAGATAAAGCAATCCAATCAAACTCCACTAGAGCTGGGCCCAACCTGAGGACCTGGAGGGGGAAAAAGGATAGAAATGGAGGGGGTCAGACATAAAGTCTGGCGAGTATGATAATTCTAACAATACTATTATCAAAATAACTAGACTAAGGCATAAGCTGGAAGACAAGTAAATGTCTATGAACTATTAGGTATGGAATGAGTAGATAAAGATAACGTTAAAGGCACACCTAATTACTAACGAACAATTGCTACACTGCACCGCACCAGTCACCCTAAAGGTTGATCCCGCTTGCTTCACACAGAAACAATATAAATAGCCTTGCGTACCCCTAGCTGACTACATAGGTTGATCCCACTAAGTGTACTTAGTAATTTTTCTTAGTAGTTTCGTGCACCCCTAGCTGACTACATAGGTGCCGTCTGCCCCTATCTCAACTAGGTGTACCCCACTACCCACTTGCGATCGACTCGCTACTCGTAGATACCCGTGTTGGCCCCACAGTGGGGTGTATCACTCCCCTAAAGTAGCAACCCAATACAACTTGAGAATGCACGACTTATACCTACACGATGCAACAACGTCTTACCTACCAGCCCGGGTCCACACATGCATATGAAACCCGTTGGTCTTGCGTTGCCACCGCTCCCCGTTTTGGCCTCTTATAGTCAAACCCAGTATGCGTGTCCCGTCCTCGACTTGGGTCGAGCCCACAAAGATACGTTTGGGATACTGGTTGAAATGGGCCCCCACAAGATACCCACCTATGCTTTTCCACTAGTATATCCCACTTAACCCTCTTAGTCATGTTCATTTACATGTGTGTTTGGTTAAGTCTTACTAATCGTATTTCACATGCCACTAAGGGCACCCACTAGATTCCTCATGCCACCCAAGGCACCTACTTAACCCCCATGTCCCACCTTACATGTTTATCTGGTTAAGTATTTCTTAATTCATTCAGGCCATAACCTCATAAAGACCTCTCACATTAGACTGGCATTTACGGCAGCTGTATTTGCCGGGAGGGTCCGGGCAGTCTTACACCATAAAAGAGTCTATCCTCGTGTCTTTACAACTGTTATGCTTTAGTTTAGGCCTAGGACCTCTCACATTGGGCTGACATTTGTGACCACTTGATTTGCCGGGCGGGTCCGGGCAGGTTTACGTCACAAACGAGTCCAACCTCGTGTCCTAAGCATTGATTATCACTTATAATCTTTTACCCCAGTTTTAATAATTCCCTATCCAAATTATTAATTAAGTCCACTTTTTATTGATGTCCATAATTGACTCAATTATGGTCATCCACTAATGGCATGCAAAATCATATCAATTGCACCCCAACTTCTTATTATTAATTCCTTAATATTACCTCTACCCCACGTTTATACGTTCGCTTATTCAACGCAGAATATATGTTAGACTCGAATAGTCTAACTCATAGCACAAAGATAAATTATCACAACATATAAACAAATAAAATAATCCAATCATGATAGGGGCGAAACTTGCATAAACTACCCATGTTAAGGATCTAAAGGTTTCAACTTGTTAAATGTCACAATTTACATGATATGATCATAACCTAATATTATGTATAAACTTGCATATGGGGTTTTAGGCAACATAATGATGGTGTGAACTAGCATAGAATTTCACATATGTCATAGCATAATTGTAGATGTCATAATAGATGTCATGGTATATGTTCATAACTTTTACTAATCAACCTAAACTTGCATATGTGACTTGTCATATAGATCAACATAGCCCAAATAGTATCAACATCATGATTTGATTAACATGAACTAATTAGCATAGAATAGTAACATCATGGCTTTTTAACATGTATGATTCATCACAACTTAGTATAGAAACTTTCAACATACATAACATCATCATAGAATGATTTACAACATATAGGATATCATCACCACATAGCATAGGATTTATAACATACATGATAGTATAAGGTTTACAACAACATATATGACAATTCACATCATCTACTCATAATCCATTCATGACCTATTCTAATTAATTTAACAATAATCTTGTTAAGATCATCATACTCACAATTAGAGAAGAAAAGAGAGTCTTGATTTGCTTTAGAGTTGAGTAGAATTAGAATTTGATTAGCTTTTCTTCCTTCTTAGTTGGCGGCGACTAGACTGAGTTCCATGGCAGCGGTATGACGATAGCTATTCTATTTTTCATAATTAGGGTGAGAGACTACCTAGGTATTTATAGAGTTTAGGGTTTATTTAGACCGTCAGATCAACTCAGAACTAAACTGAACCGTTTAATTTGCCAACTCAGCCCTAAAGACACGTCAACAGCTCAAGATTGGGCTCAGTCAAAACCCTAGCCGACTGACCAGGTCGACACCCAGGTCGACACTATAGTCGACCTGGGGGGGGGGGGAGGTCGACACTAGTGTCGACTCCCCAGTCGACCTGCCTGGGCGGGAACTTTTCCCGCCCAGCCCGCTTCTGCGCTTTCAGTTTGAATTTTAAATTTCCTGCGAGCTATTTTGAATTTTCTGAAACTTCCGATGGCCATAACTTCTTCATACGAAGTCCAATTCACGCAAACTCGGACTCTATTTCAACCAGAATTCCGAGACGAACACAATGGCACAACCCATTTCCCACAATTCTCACGTCTGAGATTAGTTATTCTTTAATTTGTGAATATTAATATTAATAGAATTACGGGGTGTTACACATCTCCTCATCGATACCCATCTCTAACTTGGAGATGATTTCCAATAGGTTAGGATCATCCCTCTGACTGGAACCAATCCGGTCAATTAAAGTGGTTTTGATCGTTAAACTTGCTAACATTTCTGGATCTAATTCGCACTTTGGTCTGAAATCATACCTAGCGATATACTCCAGTTACTTCCATTCTAGAAACATAGCCACTAAATTGGCATGTCTCCTACTTAATGCATCAGCTATTGCATTGCCCTTTCCTAGTGTATATGCAATATCGAAATTATAGGAAGCCGGAATTCTAACAATCTTTGCTGTCAGAGATTTAGATCCTTCTGAGCGAAGAGATACTTTATCGATTTATGATCGGTAAACAACTCGAATCTTTCTCCCAAGAGATAATGTCTCCATATCTTCAATGCGAACACGATTGTTGCCAATTCCAAATCATGGGTAGGATATATTTTTTCATGCGGTTTCAGTTGCCGACTAGCATAAGCTACAACCCTACCTCCTTACATCATTACAGCACCTAGTCCGATACCACATGCATCTGTGTATACTGTCATCTCTTCATTCCCTATAGGAATGACTAACACTGGCGCACACATCAAATTTTCCTTTAGACTCTTAAATGCATTTTCACAATTTCTGTCCCAGATGAAAGTTTGATTCTTCTTGGTCAACTGAGTTAACGGTGTCGCTATCTTGGAGAAGTCTTGGATAAACTTACAATAATATCCAGCCAATCCCATGAAACAATTTCTGTACCATAGCCACCTTCGCAGGGTCCATGGCAATACCATTCTATGAAACAACATGGCCCAATAATCTCACTTCCCTCCTTCAGAAGTGACACTTAGTAAATTTCGCTTTCAATTGGTGTTTCTTCAACACCTCCATCACTATCCTCAAATGTTCCTTGTGTTCTTCCTCTGCCCTTAAGTAAACCAAGATATCATCTATGAACATAAGAACAAACTTACTCAATTGATCACTGAATACCCTATTCATAAGATCCACAAAATATGCTGGTGCATTGGTCAACCCGAATGGCATGAACAACTACTCATAGAATCCAGACGGCGTCCGAAATGCCATTTTAGGAATACTCTCAACTGCTACTCGGAGCTGATGAAATCCTGTTGCGAGGACCAACTGGGAGAACACTCTAGGTCCTTCCAGTTGATCAAACAAATCATCTATCTACGGAAGAAGATACTTATTCTTCCTAGTCAGTTTATTCAACTCGTAGTCCACACATAGACGAAGGGAACCATCTGCCTTGGTAGCAAATACAACTAGTGTTCCCCACTCGAAGACACTTCTACTGATAAATCCCTTCTTCAAAAGATCGCTTACTTGCACCCCGAGCTCTCTCTTCTCCCTTGGTTCCATACGACGAAGTGGCATCACTATAGGTCTGGCATCTTTCACTAAATCAATACGGAACTCAATCTCTCGGTGTGGTGGAAGTCCGGTCACTTCCTCAAAGATATCTGGATACTGGCCAGCAATGTGAACCCCTGATAACTCGTCTTGTGGGATGTCGAGGGAATTTAGAAAACTAGCCATCACCTCATCACTAGGTAGGCCACCAAACGCTACCCTCCGCCCATCATCCGCCCTAATAATCACCAAAAATCCCTCATAGTCTACCACCACCCTATATCTTTGGAGTCAATCGAATACCAAAATAATGCCAAACCCAGTAAAGCCCAAAACAAAGCAATCACAAGCAAACATACATACATGACTTGATAAGACCAAATTTCGAAAAATCATGCTAAGGCTAGTCGACCCACCAATCAGGTTCGTCACAACTAAAGGTCTATCGACTATCTTGAGTTCCAATGCCAACCTATCTACCAGGTCACTAGATATGAAGGAACGGGAAGCCCCAGTATCAAACTATACTCGAACAGGAACATCATAAACAGAAAGTATACCTTGAATAACAACATTCTTTCCTTTCTCCGCCGCAGTTGGGGCATTCGATGAAGAAGGAACAACATTAATAGCGTATGCTTTCACAATCTACTTCTCTTTTGGGGGTTGCAGACATTTATCTTTGTGATGTCCCACTTGGCCGCAGTTGAAGCACTCCCTGTCCGCTGGCATTCCTCGACATTCTTTAGCATAATAGCTCTTCTTTCCATAGCTAAAGCACTCAACATCTTTCTTGCTCTTTTTCTGACCATCCTTAGTCTGATTCTACTTCCTTTTGTTCTAAGAACTATTCTTGCCTCCACCTCTTTCCTGCGGCTTCAGCCCCTCTGCAGATGCAACATCGACTTCAGTCTTGGATTTAGGATAAAGGCTCTGATCTCAATGCTTTCCCAACAATCGATTCAAAAGTCTCATCAATATGGTTTATAAGCCTTTCCCCCAAGTACTGATCTAAGCCTGTTATGAACTTCTCATTCTTCTTCTCGGGAGTGTCAATGAGGGATAATCCATACTTCCATAAAGTATCGAACTTAGCAATATATTCTGAGACTGCCCTACCATTCTGTTTAAGCACCAAGAACTTCCTAAACAACTCTGACTTTGGGCAGTCAGGATAAATTTGTCACTGAATCGGGCCTTAAACTGATCCTAAGTAACTTGATCCTCAGGGGTAGCTGCCTTAATAGCATTCCACCAATTCATAACCCGTCCTTGCAGCAGACGGGATGCTAGATTCCTCTTCATCGCGTCTTCGATTCCCAGATCCTCGAAGATACGCTTACAACTATCAAATCAATCCTGAACGTCTGTAGCCGATTCCGTTTCGTGGAACAGCTTCCCACCAAAACTAGTGTAGTCCTTACAGAGCTTGGCGAAATTAGCCCTAGGCGCCTGCACCGGGCACCCCCACCAATTGCAGCATTAGGAGCTGCCCTTTAGGCATCCCTAAGCATCTCTCTCATAATGTTAGTAAACATCGTCCTTATATCAGGAGCATTCCTATTATTGGCTCCTGAACCAATATTCCTCGTATATCGGCTCATCGTTCAATCTGTAAGGAGAAAAGGATTAACTATCTCTTTAGAAGTGCCACTGCAGTGCGGCTCCTTCCTTAGATATACTACTAGTATATATATATAGGTTTTGAAAACCAAAATATCACAAATACACGCCCTCGTATACATGTGCTATCTCTCCCAGATGTCTTCCCCTGGGTTAACTACGCAACCTAGAGCTCTAATACCAAATGTGACGGCCCGCCCCGGACTAGCCGACATTTCTCCGAAATGCGTTGTGCCAATGGCCGACTAGCACGGGGCGGTCACCAAAGAAAGGAAAAGAAAGGAATTTGAACTAACGAGGAACCTGTTGAATGTATCATATATGAGATAAAATATAATAATAACATAACTTTGACATAAACAGCCAAGACAGTGCATAAGATGAAAACTAAACCATCATAGCAGCGGAAATCCAAAATACAGCTTATCATCCAAACCAACATTATTACAACTTTGAAATACTATCTCTAAAGAAAAAGAAAGTGTACACTACTAATGCCGAAATTAGTGACCAGCAACAACACAGGGAGAATATATTTATATATATATATACACATACATACATATATATCATACGTGGAAGCCTCCTGCTCGTCTCCGGTACAGCTACTCATGCATAATAACCTGACCTATCTCTAGTCTACTCGTTTAAGAGAACCCGGAATAATAAGAAGAGGCATAAAACTCTGGGTTAGACAAAAGTATGGTATGAGCGATAAGCAGAGAACGATAACAGGTATAACTAACCATACCTGGACATGGACCTACAACCAAAGAGTTAGCACAACAAGATGTACAATACTCTAAGGTGACACTAACATATGGTGTAAAGATACCATGGAGTAATAACTACCCCGCTGCACTGATCCGAAGCCTAACATCCGTCTTGGTGGTGAATCAAAGTTATGGACGTCGATAACCCCATAGCACACGTCCCGCAGAAAAGTCCAAGTCATTAAGTTAACTCGTTGGTTCCCAACTGGATCCTGAGTTCTGCTTCCTATTTGGACTACCTTTGCATCTCGAGTTTTGGTCATTATCCCAGTTCGTGACTCTTCACTTTCATTCAATCCATTCGCTATCCATGCTCACATATCGGCTCGTGATCCTCCTTCAGTTTGCTGCTTGTGGCACCATGCTTGGCTCGTGATGATGCTCCGCTCATGACTCATGGTCGGCTCGTGACGCCACATTCGGGTCATGATCTTCTAGTTCGTGACCTCCTGCATCAGCTCGTGGTGCTATGTCATGGTTCCTGGTTCTTGCACCGGTTTGTGATGCGTTGGCTCGACTCGTAGTGGAGGGTGCTTCACGTATTGGCTCGCCATGGTTTAACTTGTGGCATCATGCTCAGCTCGTGAAGGCGACTCGTGGAGGGGTGTTCACGATCGGGTCGGGGTCGTGATGCATGCTTACGAACGGGACTGGTATGACCGATTTCTGCAACTTTTCCAGTAAGTAATTTACACCATACGACGGAGTTTTCGATCATTCTAACTTTGCTAAACAATCACAAATAATTCCAACAGTAATGGCAACATGTACAATCAACCATAAACACCAAGATAACAATCTAACATGTTTATGCGGATCAAACATACCCAAAACCCATGTTTTCTCTTTAATCCCCTAAATCATGATTTAACCATACGATTAGCAAAACATATCCAAATTAACCCAAATTTTTATCAGAGCACTAAAATAATATTTTAGAATACATATTTTTCCAGAATTTTAACATGCATAATTTCGCTAATTAACACTAATCACCCCTTATTAGCCGTAATTAGTGGAAAACAATGCAAATCACTCACCTTGGTCACAAATTAACCTTAGATCTGAAAATATCTCTGATTTGGGTCGAATCTCTATGCAACACAGCAGCTCTAACTCTGGTTTGATGATATTTTAACTTAATTTGATGTTGATTAGCTTAATCCTTGATTAGATAGTGATTAGAGGTGTTTTTAGAAGGTGGAGGCCATGATTAGGGTGCAAGAGATGTAAGTGGCGGCTAGAAAACTGATTAGAAATGATTTCCCAAACCCTATCAGCCTCCCCATAACCCTAATCCCAAAATGAGTTATGGGCCTAGCTGTTAATCACTCTAATTAGGCCCGGTTAAGCTATTTTTCACCTTCTAAACCTTAATTCAGCCATGTCTCATAAGTCCGTTTGATTAATGTGACCACTCTACGGAAAGGTAAACCATCATTCGGATCTAATGGAAGTGGTTTTAGGTCTAAACTCCTTACCAATCAAAAGTTATGGGCAAAACAAGATTTGCAAGGGGCAAAATGGTCATTTAAAAATTGGCAAAAATTGTGAACATTGGAAATGACCCCAATAGTCATTCCCCAAAGTTACACGACCATACGACCTCATATGAAGAAAAAAATATTCTACGTTCCTTCAATACGCAGAATGCGAGTCGTTACAAGTATGCTATGGTAGCAGACACTTGAAAGTTCACGGGTAGAAATACCCTACCCACGACCTAGAGTTCGAAGCTATTGTGTTCTCACTTAAGTCTTAGCTATATTAATTGTTTGGAGAGAGATTTAATCTATACGCGGATCATAAGTCGCTCAAATATGTGTTCCCGTGGAAAGATCTCAATTTATGGCTGCAATGGTAGATGGAGTTCCTAGCGTCCTATGATTTTGAGATAGCTTATACCTAGGCAAGGGTAATGTAGTGGCGGACGTATTGAGTAGGCAAAGGATGACCTTGAGTCCTCTATTCATAGAGAGGTGGAGCTTAGAGTTTAACTTAACCTTTAATTTTAGGCCATCTATGGACTTTACGCATAGTTTGTTGGCATCATTTACAGTACAACCTACTCTTATGGAGTGCATTGGATGTACGCATAGAAAGGACCAACGCGTAGAAGGCATCTTAGAAAGACTTAATGGAGGAGACCTCTACTCACCTAAGTAGATATTCGATGGACGAGAAAGGGTGGCTATGACGAGATGGAAGACTTTGTGTTCCCCGAGTTAGGGATTTGTTGAGGACAAACCTTGAGGAGGCGGGTCACTCTTGGTTGACTATCCATCCGAGCGGTGACAAGATGTACCGAGAGATGAAGAGATTTTCCTATTGGACTGGTATGAAGAAGGATGTGGTAGAGTTTGTGGCCGGATGTTTGACTTGTCAGCGAGTGAAGGCTTAACAAAGGAAACCGGGCGGATTGCTTCATCCCTTGGGTGTCACACAATGGAAGTGGGTGAGCATCTCTATGGACTTCATTGATGGAATGTCCAAATCGAGGAAGGGCAATACAAGTATATGGGTTATAGTTAGTAGACTTACTAAGAGCGCTCACTTTATTCCTATCAAGAGCAAGAGGATAGCAGTTTGGCTGGCATCGGTTTACCTTAGAGAGATAGCATGACTTCATGGGGTACCTTCCAGTATAGTAAGTGGCACTGACCACATATTCACGAGTGAGTTTTGGAAGAACATGCAAGAGGCACTAGGTATACAGTTACAATTGAGCATGATATCCCACCCGCATACCGAAGGATAGTCTGAGAGTGTCAATAGGGTATTGGAGACTTTACTAAGACTGTGTATCCTAGATTTTGGAGGGACTTTGGAGGAGCATCTCCCTTTGGTTGAGTTTGCCTATAATAATAGTTATCAATCAAATATAGGCACGGCACCCTTTGGGGCGCTTTATGTACAACCTTGTAGATCGTCGACATGTTGGTGTGAGTCTACAGATAGGCTTCTACTTGGACCTGATATGATTTGAGAGACTTTTGAAAAGATTGATCTTATTCACCGACGGATGAAACCAACTCAGGGAAGGCAGAAGTCATACGCCGATAAGAGGAGGACCAATTTGGAATTTGACGTAGGAGATATGGTATTCATCAAAGTATCACCTCTAAGAAATGTTGTTCGCTTTGGATTGATAAGGAAGTTAGCACCGAGGTTTGTAGGTCCATTCCCCTAGTGGAGAGGATATGTCAAATAGCCTATAGGGTTAGACTACCGGAGAGTCTGGCAGGAGTTCACGACATGTTCCACGTTTCCTATTTGAGGAAACGGCTACATGAAACAACCGAGGTTGTGGAGCCGAGCACGCCTGAAGATGTTGAGGTAGAGAAAGAGGCGCCACTTAGGAAAGTTCCTACCCACATTCTTGGATAAAAGGTTAAGAAACTACGCAACAAAGAAATCAGATTAGTGAAGATACAGTGGAGAGAAGACCACGAAGATGTGACGTGGGAACCAGAAGACAAGACGTGCTCTTCTTATCCTTTTCTATTTGAGAGTGTGTTCTAAGTTTCTTTTCCAATATTTTTGAATTCGCATTTTCTTCTATCATTCGAGTATGTTTATCCTATCGTTCGAATCTTCGATCCTTACGTAGAAACCAACGGGTGTAAACATGCATTTGATACATGTTATTATTAGTGGTTGCAAGTATTTACTAGTGGTTTCTAGTGGATGAATATACACACACATTAGGCACTAGATCGGCTCAAGCACTTATATGTTGCATATGGATGTGTGCACATTTTAAATCTTTCATAGATGAAAATGGTTGAATCATCACATGGACGTTGCATTTCGATGAATGGTTGTGCACACATATAGAACTTATATGTTAAATTAGAATTCTTTGGCATACATATTGGATACATGGCACAAACGTATATTGCATGAAGGAGTCCAACTGAATCGGTCGACCACCTGATTTTCGTATTAGTGTAGGAACATATACACACAACACCCTTGCATATGTTCATACAAACATTAGAAATTTTTAAGGACAATGGACAGTGATTGATGGATGAGTCGATGGTTGTAGGTGGTTGTTAATATAATAACATTCTTCTTGGCTTGGAGATTTCGGGGATGAAAACCTTTAAGCATGGGAGAATGTAACACCCCATAATTTAATACACCATAATTGTACAGTAAAGACGATAAAATGAATATTAAATAATTAAATATTCAGAATTAAGTAAAATCAACTTTACCATTTTCTTCGTCTAAAAATTTTGGTTCATATAAACCCCTAGTTTGCATAAATCGGATAACATATGAACAAGTTATGAGCCTTCAAAGATTAAACTAAATTTGAAATTCAAACAGTAGAATAAACGCAGGAACCAACAGTAATGGGCCGACACTGCCCATACCTGGGTCGACCCCTAGGTCAACCCATGTCTAAAGGAGGTCGACCCATGGGTCGACACGGTAGGTGGAGGTCGACCTACGAGCATGCAGGTTGAATTCGATGTTCTATATCTTGACTATTTTTATATATTAGGTTCGTTCGTTGAGTTTTATGGTTGGATTTAATAACCTCAAATCTAACGGTCTAGTATTGGCTCAGTTAATCTATAAATAGGGTGGCTCTCTCTTATTTCTACACACAAATTCTCTTCATTCCTCTCTTCCTCCTTGACTACGTTCTAAAATTAATTAAGAAAAATGGGGAGATGTTGCTAGAAGATATAAATTAAAAAGATAATTCAAGATCTGCAATCAACAACAACCCTTTCTTAAAGACTATTTGTGAATCTAATCCTAGCAATGTGAGTTAAAGTTATTTTTAGATATAATGTCTAAAAAGTATTATGATAGTAAACAGTTTTGGATCTGGAATAAACAGTACCTATATGTTATTTCTTATATATGTTCTTTCACTATTTTATAGTTAATACATGTTCTTTTAATGTTAATTTGCGTATAATTGGAATAACTGAAATGACATTAACATGGAGAAATTGAGGCATATTGTAACATGAGCACTTTTGACTTTAAATTTGGGGATTATAGTAAAAAGGAAAATATGTATACATGTTAAACAGGCTAGACTTAATTTAAGATTAAGTAAAGAACATGTTACGGAAAATGTAAGTACCAGATATAAACTGAATTACTGTAATACACACACGCACACGCGCACACACACACACACACACACACACACATTTGGGAAGGTACTTGTTTTGGGAAAGGGGTTGTACATTAAATAACGTTTACATAGAAATGTCATTTACACCCATGCTTATTAATGAACTTAAATGTAACAACCCGCTCAGAATGGGCCTAAATTTCAACCTAGAAAGGCCCATCGAATCTTAGAGCCATTATAAATGGGTTGTTGGTTCCTATAAGGAGTACATTTGCACAGAATATATATACACCGATACTTCGAATGGAAATCTCACACAGCGGAAAGAGAAAATATAATACTGAAATAAGATGTACCACTTATTTAAATTCACATAGATACAGTAGCCAAAGTTACATATGTTCAATGGGTACATCAAAAAGTTCATCCTCACAAGTTTCCCAAAGAAGTAAGGCGATAACTACTAATAATAGCATAGTAACTTCGTCTTCTTCTCCAGTTCCGATCATGACTTCGTTCATGGATTTTACCCCATCTACTAACCTGTTGGATATGTTAAAGAAAAGGGTTAGAAATAAAGTTCTATGTGATTGAAACATGGTGTTACTTAATGTCCATACCTTATATTTTTAGCAGGTTACATATGTTAAGGTATGTCTATGTAGCACACATGATTCAAACAAACACAATGTATTTAACTAATGAGGTAGATATCCAAGTCAATTGCTCATTAGTGTTTTTATGGTAAAATCCTAATGAGGTGGGCACTCTCGGTCACTTATATTACAAGAAAACGTAGAATAGACATCACGGTTTTAACATCGTTTTAAATTCAGCCGATGTCAAAACATATTTTTAACATCGCTCATTTTAAAAGTGATGTTGTTGGTTTCTCGTACATCGATTTATTAAACGACCGATGTCTTAAATACACTTGTAAAAAATTGAACTTAGGCCGCTTGGTTATTACATCACCTGTTGAATGATAGTTTTCAAAGTGATGTTGTTGTCTATTACATCACTTGTTAAATGTATTATTGTTAATGATTAATAATTAGTAAATCATAGTTAATATTTGTTAATTATATTTTATAGTAAATAATTTTTAGTAATTATATTTAATATTTATTAATTATAGTTGATATTTATTAATTATATTATAATTAGTAAATTACAGTTAATATTTTTTAGTAATTATAGTTAATATTTATTAATTATAGTTAATATTTATTTAATTATATTTTATAGTAAAATTATTTCTTACATTATTAATAAATAAATTGAAATGTGCTTAACATTAATTATATTTTATAGTAATCAGTTTTTAGTAATTATAGTTAATATTTAGTATTCATAGTTAATATTTATTAATTATATTATAATTAGCAAATTTTAGTTAATATTTGTAGTAATTATAGTTAATATTTATTAATTATAGTTGTCTATTACGGCTGACGTCCCAGACGAGGGTACGTCCCGTACGGCTGATGTCCCAAACGGTATATCCTGTATCTTTGTCAATCCGCAGCCCCCATAATTGGCTATATCTAGCCGTCGATCACTTCTCTAATCCGTAACCATCAAAACCCTCCAATCAGCCTCTTCCACGTCATTAGCAATTTCTTTTCCCCTTTCTTCGTTGAATAATCCACTCCTTCCTCATTTTTTATTTCTTCCAAATGCGTTTATACCCATATTTTTTTTGCAATTTAGATCTCTTTGTCAATTCGCGTCCATCCACCCTTCTTACTCCATTCTTCGATTCATCTGCTCATCCTTTTTCACTCCATAGTATGTCAACTTCCTCCCCCAAACGGCAACCATCGTCGACGAGATCTGGGAAGCGGTACTCAGAACCTAATCCTAAACCGCTTGCTCCTTCTTCTGTCGAAAGTGAGATTGACTTCCCTTCTCCAGGTAATACACGAACTAGATAAGATTCGTGCAATCGTCTTTTGATTATAAAAGTTGGTGATTATTAGTTTGATATCCAAGTGAGATTCGAAGATACGTATTTTGGGTTTGTATAATTCTGCAATTTGTTTGAAATACCACTGAGTGAAGGAGTCATGTTTGTTTTTATGTTTGGGGATTTATTTTTCCGATTTGCTTCAACATTTATTTGATATTAAGCTGGGAAATTCACTTGAATCCACAACAACTTAGGCATGATTTTGGAAATACAAGTAGAGCTTGCTTCCAGTTTTTCTACTTTCACTGCCCGTTTTTCTCAAGAAGCTTGGAGCTACTATAAGGTATGTCTATATAATCCTTAACCTGGTATACTTGTGACTGCTATATATACATAGCACCAACTGCAATTAACACTACTGGAGTTGAAAGATACACTTAAAAGGAGAACTAAACGAAAGAGATAATAATGGAGATGACGATGTATGATGATAGGCATCTAAGAACAGGTACTGTATTTCCAGTTTCACTTATAAGTTCATAAAAAAATTCAAGTTTGTGTACATGCAGGATATTGGGCAATCATTTGGTTTACTTATATGGGCATCAAAGAACAAGTATTGTTGAACTTATACTATTGTTAACATATATGTTATTCTTTGGTTTACTTATATGGACATCATTATTTAGTAGAAGCTATTCGTTTCCTCTCCTTTCGCTTTACATTTTCAATTAATTTTCAGCTCATGCTCTTCTTGCTAATCAGATGATTGCTGAAGTGAAAAAACCAACCAGTAAATTCCAATCATGAATGGACGGTCTGAAGAAGGCAAAAGGATTTGTTCTGTATTCCGACCTTATTGAAACTCAAGTAGTTTGGTTACCTCTTTTGCTACAGACACTGATTGTGTTAAGAGTTGAGGCGCTCGGTGTAATGTACAACTGATTATGTTGAGTGTTGTAGTGAAGCGATGAGTGTTGTAGCGAGGTGGCAATGTAAAACTGATTGTGTAATGTATTGAATTGTGTAAGAGAAATGATAAATAAAATATTTAATTAAATATAAATATTGTTTGAATATTAAATTCTATGTAATAGTATTTCATTTAATAAATATTTATTTCTGTATATGAGATGTGAAAACAACATAAACAAGCCATCATGGACATTAGTATAAAGGCCATCATAGATATCAGTCAAAAGCTAATATGGTAAAATACTTATTACAATAGTTAATTAATTATTTTATGATATCTTATTGCTGCTTTGACATCATCTTTTAACTGATGTAAAAAAGGTGTACTTTAGACACCACCGACATCAACATCGCCCCAGAAAAATGGATACATTGTTTTTTAGCCGATGTTCGTGTGAAGTTTTCATGTTGTGTTATTGCCCTATTAAAGGTGGACTCTTATGATCTCTTATAAACCTAAGGCAGACCATGGCCTCTTAAGACCCCGTACTAGTACATCAACATTCTTAAAGTCTATGCTTTCAATTGTAATATGAGAAGTAGTATTAAGAACATTACTACTTAACTAATATTACGGTAGGACACCTCTGTCACTTAAGACTTCCCTTAGATAGTTGGTTAGCATGCAATGGCCACCTATCTTTTATATACCAAGTCTGTCCCTAGTTAAGCCCTTACAAGCTTCTAGAGGAAGTGGACATCCCCAGCGAACTACCCAACTCTATTACCGCTAATTCCTAACCACTTATACAAAAGGAGGACCCAACGACTTACTTCAAATCTAATAAGTTTGGGTCCCATGACTTTGGTTCCTCTCCAAGGAGTAAACCTTCGGAGGGATCCTAGTCCTAACCACTTAAAACCCAAATTAAAAGAAAAAGAGAGTCAGCCATTTAAGACCTTCTTAAGGTGTAATAAACCTACCTATTTTAACGTGCAATAGACTTACATATATCATTATATATATACACACTAGACCTCTCACATTAAACCGTACACCTATAGATGCTGGATATGCCGGTCGGTTCCGGACAGACTTCTACTACAGGTTGGTTTAATCTCATGTCTAGTGTACTAAGTTTGAATGGTTCATGGCACCCAGACCTCTCACATTAGTTGGGTCTACTTGTGGTTGCTGGATTTGCCGGTCTGTTCCTTGAAGACTTATACTACAAATGGCAACTAACCTTGTGTCTGTTTGTTGTGTCATTATATATATATATATATCCATTCTATACGCACACACAAGCAATCAATTATATATTTATTATGGGACATTTCAAATTCGAATTCTAACCTTATCGCATTTATTACTCTAATATAATGTTAATTACGTTTATATAAGTATAATAATTATAATGCCTAAATAAGGTAAATATTTGTATGAAGGAGAAAATGTTCTGACGAGATGGCAATTGCCATTTTGTCTAAATCAAGGTATACAATTAGTTTTTTCCATACTTTTATCGCTACAACTTAGGCATGATGGCATAATAACAAGATAACAAATAGCAGTGGATGGAAAATATACACACATACAACTTTCAACTTGCATCCTAGGGTTGTTGGAATGATTTCAATACTGGATCAAAAATAGAATGTTAAGTACACTTACATATATATGTTTATAATTTCTACTTTATCTAATTCACCCTTTTTGGTGTTATGCACATAAAAATGTTTACATTTGATATATTTTAATTATAAATACGTTTGGATTCAAAATAGAATCCAAACCCAATCAAATCATGAATACCCAAATTTAAACCCTTTTAGATTACAATCAAATGTTTATAAGGTTAATTACACAAAGTAAAAATAATAATGGAAAATCCCTTTTTTCATCCTTAATCCAATATTAAAATCAAAAGTCCACAAAACTCAAATATCGTGACAATTCATACACAAATATAAGGTAGATGATTTGTGGTTTTTGGTATTGATGTTATCGGCTTCCAAATCCTCTTAGGAAAATCTATCAACATGATAATATAATATAAGTATGCCTAAGTAAACGATATTCCACTCACAGATATAGGGAAGAACAAAGAGGATTTTGTTGTAGTAGATCTAGATCTGTGCATAATCTTTGCGACAAACATGCTCCAATAATCCTCCTAATACATATGTAAGAAACATATATTAGAATCCGATATATATTTATACCAAATTCCAGAAACTAAACCTGTATGAATTATAATAGAGAGAAGTTAAGAATAAAAGTTGGAGGAATAGAAGAAATCCTTAACCTTTTTTCCTGGAATTTAGTAATGGCAGAGAGACATCATGGAGGTAAGGTTAAGATAATGGCTAGGGTTTCATAGTGTGATATGAGGGCCAATATATAGTTGGTTGTGTGAGGTCGGCTGTTCGATTATTCAAATTTAATCCAGGTTGTTATATATATATATATACGTATGTATATATATATTGAAAATTGATGCTCTTTATTGCATATACCAATCATATAATTCATTTATATGTCTCGTCAAAACCTTATACCCCCCCCCTCAAACCTAAATGGGTGCGTTATAAGGGAAAAGAGTACATATAAAATTCATTTATTAACTATACAATATAACTAACAAGTCTCATTGCCTTACCAACTCTCTCACTCACATCTTGTCAAAAAACATAAAGTAAAACATATACTGCAGTATCATCCTGTATCACATAAATTGATTCCCCATTGCTTCAGCCAAACTTCATTTTGCCTCGTCCTTTTTGTTTTGGAGCCATTATCTTTCACCAGCATGTACACCTCTCTCTCAATCATATATAACCTCATCTCTTTTGAAATAACTTTGCTATTAAAGATTCTCGAATTCCTTTCCAATCGAACATGATATACAGCTGTTGTATAAAAACCACATGCAATATCAAACGATTGATCCTTGCACTTAAATTGATTCAATATTTTCATTGCCTCATTTCTTAAAGAACAACCCCCATCTATCGTAATACCCAATGTTTCTGCTAATCTCCTCCAAATAAATTCAACATACTCACACTGGAAAAACAAATGCTCCACTGTTTCCTTCTCTCTACCACATAACACACAACAATCTTCATTAATCATCCCAAATTTCATCATTATATCCTTAGTATATAACCTGTTGCTAGCAGCAAAATAGGAAATATATGACATTCTCTTAGCATTTCTTTTATGCTATATTACCTTATACCAGACATACTCTCATGTTTCTCCCTTACAAACTCCCACCCTTATAAAAAGTGAACAAACCTTCTTCACACCTTTCATAGCAATCCTCATGAAACCTGTTCACTTTCACCTCTTTAATTTGATGAAACACTTCCCTTGTCCCAGCATGCAAATTTGGATCAACTACCCCATCTACTATAACTCCAGCCACCATTTCATTATATCTTCCAATAGCCTGAAACCGTGATAAACCAGCCAAGTCTACTAGGTACTTACAATTCACCCATGGTACAAACCAAAGTAGGCAGAGCATCCATTAACAATTGCTTACCTTCGGTTCTCAATCTCAAAATGGCTTTCTAGGTGCTTGATGCATTATTTTCTATGTTCATACTCCAAAACTGTTTTCCAAAGCAATACTTTGCTCTCATCCATCTACTACAAATTGATGTACCTGATATAAACTTCCACATCGTCTTAATACAAGCAGCTTTTTTAAGATCAACAAGTGATTTTAGACCAATTCCTCCTTCACTCTTTGGAGTACAAAGCTTCTTCCAACTTACTTTATGTACATGTCCTCCCCAAAAGAAATTTGCATACATGATATTTAACTTGTCTAATACATACTTTGGCAATTGAAAAATAATCAATATAAAATAGTTGGAGTTATCATAGATTGGATCAATTCAGCTCTTCCAGCAAAGCTGAGGAATTTGGCATCCTATGCTTGTATCTTACTTTGAATTCTACTTAACAAAGATTACAATCATTATAGTGTATGTAATTTGAAGATAAAGGCACTCTAAGATATTCACTGGCAAATGACCTATCTGAAATCCCAAAATTGATGTTATCTCTCTAGTGGTATAAGCATCAGAACTGAAATATAAATTTGTCTTCAAACTACTAACTGTCAAACCACTGTACTCCTCTTGTTTATCAAAACAGCATTTCAAAGTATTTGCACACCCAGGAGTACACTTACCAAATACAACCAGATCATCAACATATATTAAATGTGTAACTGAAGGCTCAAACTTATGCACAGGCAAAAACAATTTCTGCAGTGTAACTTCATTTATACAAAACGTAAAATATTCCATGACAATTATAAAGAGGTATGGTGATAGAGGACCACCTTGACGAATTCCCCTATTTGATTTAATAAATCCACAAGGGACACCTTGAATCATAAATGAGAAAGTGGGAGTAGAATGCATTCGTAGACTAAATTAACAAAGTGAACTGGGAATCCCATCATAGACATTAAGTGGAAAATAAATTCTCTGCCAATCATATCATAAGCTTTGTGAATATCCACCTTAACACAGAATTTCCTTACTCCCTGCTTTTTAAAATCTCTAAGAAGCTCATGTGCTAGCAAAATATTCTCTCCAATAGATCTTGAAGGTACAAAAGCACTCTGATTTGATGAGATGATATGAGGCAGAAAACATTTTATCCTTCTACACAAAATCTTGCTGGAAATTTTATAACACAAATTACAGCAAGATATAGGCCTATAATGTGGTATCTTTGTAGGTCTATATACCTTTGGAATTAGAGTTATGAAAGTATGATTCATATTCTTTGGTAATTGAAACATATCATGCATTTCTGCTAACAAATCAAACTTTATTTCAACCCAATGTAAGATATAAAATTTCGAATTAAAACCATCAGGCCTTGGATTTGTATTAATTTGCATAAAATATACTGCCAATTTCACTTCATCTAATGTAATGGGATTTAAAAGTACCTACTAACCTTGATAATTTAAGGTAGAAATTGATTGGAAGAAAGGAAATTCTTTAATTTTATCACCACTGAACAATGCATGGTAATAATAAATTGCCTCCTTATCCACTTCTTCTGTATTGTATATAAGATCACCTTTAGAATTTATCAAAGCTTTAAGATGATTTTCAAATTTCCTTATGGACATTTTGGAATGGAAGAACTTTGAATTAGTATCACCATCTTGCAACCATGCCACCTTAGACTTTTGTTTGTAGCTCCAAAATTTAATTTGCTTTTGAACCATCAAAGCTTTCTTAGCATCCATCATGCTCTCATATAATTCTATATTTTCAGGATCAACATCTGATTCTACCTCCCCTTCCTTGAATAGTTTTTGAGCCTCTATAATCAAATCATTATCTTTAGTTCTTATTATGTTCCACTGTTTTAGCTCCAGTTTGCAAGCATTTATCTTCCGCGGAAACACATAACTGGCAAAACTCCGACCTCTTGTTTGAAACCTTTGTGAACGCACTCCTCGTACCCCATTTTAAACTACTAATCATTATAATATCTGAATGAAACCATTTGTATTGGATGTAGGAATCAAATCAAGAAATAAAGGTTTATGATCACTCGAAAGTTGAGAAAGAAATAGAGCTTTCATGTCAGTGAACTTGTGCAAACACAGATGATTAACAAAATTTTTATCTATATTATTTGCAATGCCACTTCTTCTCTAAGAATAATTAAAACCCACAGCTTTAATTTCTATTAACCCTGATTGAGTAAGGCAGTTATTGATGGCTCTAATATGTTGAAATGGCACCGGAAGACCTCCTGTTTTATCTGAATGTGATGTCGAATTTTTGAAATCCCCCATTACAACCCATCCTCATTTACATGTTCTGCTTCATTAACAATATGTTGCCACAAAACTTGTCTCTCTTAATAGTTATTACTTGCATAAACAACAGTGAAACATAAAGAAAAAACCCCCTCTATTAACAACATGAATAGACAAATGTTGTCAAGAAGTTGACATTATAGAGATTGACCAAACTTCAGAATTCCATACCAATAAAATCCTTCCAGTATATTCAGTGACATCATGCGGTATAAATTCCCAGTCCCTTGGAATTAATCTACTAAACTTAGCTAAACTAACACTACTTAACTTGGTCTCTACGAAACCAACCAAAGTTGGCTTGAATTTTGTCAAGAGGGATAACACATCACCCGTTCTCAATGGTGTGTTCATCCCCCTGACTTTCCATGTCATAATCGTCATTTATTAGCAATGTTACTCCTCAGACGCCTTTTAGAAGGAGCTTTTTACTAACCTTGCCCTTACCTTTCAAATTAGCTAAGTAATCAGTATTAGCTGTTACCCCAGATGACACATCCTGAAGATCATCACTAGAGCGTTTTTCAGTCAAATGATCAGCCACTTGACCCAAATAATCTGGCATTAAGTCTTTTGATAATCCCGAATCAAGAAAACCTAAATCCCCTTCTTCATTTTCAGTTTCCTGAATATCTTCTGTACCTTCCTCATTTGAATCCATTTGATTTTCCTTGCTAGACTGTCCTACATCATCAGTATTCTGCTTTTCCACCCAGTCAGGATCATCAGAAAGCTTATGCACAAGAGATTTATGACCAAATCTATTACATACTTCACATCTGAACGGAACATATTCATATTCCACATTAATCTCCTTTTGTGCTCCATTAAAAAAATTAATAGGAATTTTATCAATTAGTTTGGATTCCATATCAATCCGCACTAATACTTTAGCATACCTGGTTATCTTCTTACAGGCTATGTTCTCATCTAAACGAATTGGATCACCAATATAAGTAGTTATAACCGAAAAACCTTTATTAGACCATAGTTCCACTTCTAAGTTATGCAACTTGATCCAGATCTGTACTCTTTTAGCATTGAAAAGTTCAAAATCATACCCAGAAAACCACATATATACTATCATTAATCTTCCAAAATATGAATACGTTGAGGTTTTATTTACTGACAAATACTCAAACACTTGTTCAAATTGAATAGTATAATGAAAATCTGGAGCAATATGAAAACGAAAGTTACCTTTAGATTTCCACACTTTCTGTAAGAACCCGTAACTTCCCCGTGAAGGAAAGAGCGGATACTTTGAGAACAACACACAAATGAACGCAGACGGAAGAACATTTCATTTTATATTGCAACAATTCCATCAGATACAAGAATATACAGAGTATAATTGAATAAATTACATTCGATAAATATCAGAGATTACAATAAATTACATAGCAGAGGAAAAATAATACAAAACACAACTGAAGGTGATATACGGATATAGAGCTTTCCGGATATCATTCCAGCTGTAAACCAGGATCATGTGAATATAAATCTGCAAAACCAAAACTACTAGCTGCCCGTGCGGAAAATAGGGGCACCCAGAGTTTAGGTTAAAACAATAAACTCCAGGTCAGTCATGTGACTGGTGTGAGAACTAAAACAGTTATTTAAAGCTTGACTTTAAAAGAGAGTAATCCAAGGGACCACGCCGTATAACACGGAATGGGTTTCCTCCCAAGAATACTAGTGCATAGAAAAGACAACGCAATGCTTTTTCGAAAAATAAAGCTATTATAAGACCCAGGTCCCATCACACAATGCAACGCAAGCCGGAGGATAGGGTTTTACCTTATAACAGCCAAACATGCTTGGTACGTTTAAAACAAATCATTTGATACTATAATAAGTGTATAGTGTCAAAACAATTTCAATCATAAATATAAATCATAGACGGCATGAGTGCCCCATCCCACTATGTCGCCATACTAGGCTCTACAAATAAAGCCGCAATACACGTATTGGAAATTGGATTTCCGTCATGAGTCGAGGCAAGGGGCAAGCTCCTCTCCGCGCTCGAGACACTCTAGCTAATGTCCCAGGGTTACGAACTCTGGGCAACCCCTGGATCTTCAGGGCCGGTCGTCACTTACGTTAGAGGATTAGTTATTCCTGAACACACGTTTCCCGGTCCTTACAGACCTAAAATCGAGGCGCCTAATCCAACAACCACATAGGTGAAAAGTATATAAATGTCAGGGCTGGTAAGTCACTGACACCACCAAAGCTAGAAAGAAACGTCGTGCTCTCCCTGCAGTCCGTATCCCGTTTTTGACTCATACCGAGGTGTGAGGCTCGCGAATTCACGTTATACACAAAGCTACACCACAAATGTCGTGCTTTGATCATCAACCACAAGACTTTGCTTTTCAACAGAAGCCTTGATCATTGCATCTTAGCATGCCACACAGGCAATTCATGCCATGCGACTGATGTCCATCGATATACAACCTCTGAGCTCGTACGTCTCAGAGAAGGGCGTTAAGCAAAAGAATAAATTCTCCGCCGCTAAACAGATGTATATTTAATAGAAATCAATCAACACAGAATAAAATCCAATGTCAGACACACCATCCATTTACAAGTCCGTTCTGGGTCTGAACGAAACCGGAGGCACTTTCCTCGCATATCCATCCATCTCCAAGTACGTCTGGACGACCACCAACTGTTTCCATCCTCTTGGGTGTACAACCCAATCAGGATCGTCAGTAATTATCCAAACGATGTGAAGACTTCCGGTCTTCAACCACCGTCTTCATCTTCGACATATCGTCGAATCGGATATTCAGAATGGGTGTAAACCCGGACTTTCCGAACAACCCGCGTATATTAAAAACAAATGTTACTCAAACACAACATACGCCTCATTCCAATTCAGAATATTCTTTTATTCACAAAATCACATTTTTAGGGAAAGGTTCCCATTAATTTTATCCAAGATAAATTCTTTAAAATTTATCCTTTAATCTTCCTTTGGATGTCATTTCAAATCAAATTATGGTTTTCTAAACTAGTCGAGATTAGTGCACCACACCGAAGTAATTATTTATTTTATTTCCCAATCCCAACCTATTCATCCCATGAAGCAAAACTGGTAATACTCCATATCTAATACTATGGTGTTATCGGTAAGATTAATTACCATTTCACGTTCAAATCTAATTAAAGATTTAACTATCGCTTTGGAGCAAAACTGGCGATACTCCATTCTCGCTCATTTCTAAATTTGATAATTTAGATTATAGATTCACATTTCAACCTAATTGCAGATTCGTTAAAACACCTTTTACTGGGTTAAAGAACTAGGTGTTATTTAAAACACAGTTCACGACAAACCCAAATCACATTCTATTTATTATCGGGTTAAAGAACTAGTGTTATTTAAAACACCGTTCACGATAAACCCATTTCAAATCCAATCAAATATATTAGAAATTACGATTATTTAAAACCCCTTTTTAAATCTAATTTATTTATTTAAAAATAATTGGGTTTTAAATTTAGTTCAAAACTAGTTCATTTCGATAAAAATCCCTTTTATATCTTTTCAAATATGGAGTTTTTCACCCCACTTTTTCCCAAATCATTTCTTATGATTTTACACAAATTTTTACTATTTTTAATAATTTTATCAAGGCCCGTACAGTCGATTTCCATCAACGGCCATCGAACTGCACTTACAACGACCTTTTCCAAATTCGATTTGGATGTATCTCCAAATCCAACTGTTAGATTTTGAATTTCTAATATTCGTTAGAAAGCTCTTTTCGATACGAACCCAACGGTTCCGGTTTTAGGAGAATCCGACGGTCGGATCTCCCGTAATGTTCGTTTGAAATAAATGGTCGAAATTCGCGAACTACCGCGGCGCGGCGCGTTCTATTCAGGCCATTATATTATATATATAATATATATATTTCGTCGATTTCTATTTAAAACGAATTATATAAATAGTTTTAAATTTGTTTCAAAAGCAATTTCAACTTCCATTTCAATTCAAATCAAAATTGAATTCTTCTTTATAAATTCGTTTTAAAATTCATTTCCATTCAATTCAAATTTCAATTCAATTTGAATTCATTTCAATTCGCTTTCAATTCAATTTGAATTCGTTTTCAATTCAATTCAATTCCAAAGTCGTTTTCTATTCGATTCAATTCAAATTGGTTTTCTATTCGATTCAATTCAAATTGATTTTCTATTCGATTCAATTCAAATTGGTTTTCTATTCGATTCAATTCAAATTGGTTTTCTATTCGAATCAAATTCGTTATATATTCCATTGAAATCAAATTCGTTATATATTCAAATCAAATCAAATTCGTTTTCTATTCAAATCAAATTCGTTATATATTCAATTGAAATCAAATTCGTTTTCTATTCAAATCAAATTCGTTATATATTCAATTGAAATCAAATTCCTTTTCTATTCAAATCAAATTCGTTATATATTCAATTGATATCAAATTCGTTTTCTATTCAAATCAAATTCGTTATATATTCAATTGAAATCAAATTCGTTTTCTATTCAAATCAAATTCGTTATATATTTAATTGAAATCAAATTCGTTTTCTATTCAAATCAAATTCGTTATATATTTAATTGAAATCAAATTCGTTTTCTATTCAAATCAAATTCGTTATATATTCAATTGAAATCAAATTCGTTTTCTATTCAAATCAAATTCGTTATATATTCAATTGAAATCAAATTCGTTTTCTATTCAAATCAAATTCGTTATATATTCAATTGAAATCAAATTCGTTTTCTATCCAAATCAAATTCGTTATATATTCAATTGAAATCAAATTCGTTTTCTATTCAAATCAAATTCGTTATATATTCAATTGAAATCAAATTCGTTTTCTATTGAAATCAAATTCGTTATATATTCAATTGAAATCAAATTCGTTTTCTATTCAAATCAAATTCGTTATATATTCAACTGAAATCAAATTCGTTTTCTATTCAAATCAAATTCGTTATATATTCAATTAAAATCAAATTCGTTTTCTATTCAAATCAAATTCGTTATATATTCAATTGAAATCAAATTCGTTTTCTATTCAAATCAAATTCGTTATATATTCAATTGAATTCAAATTCGTTTTCTATTCAATTCATTTCGAAATTGTTTTCAATTCAATTCATTTCGAAATCGTTTTCAATTCAATTCATTTCGAAATGAATAAAATCGATATAAATATCGTTCACGTCAAAATGGCGTCAATCTAATCAACACGGCTTAATGTATTTCTATTTTCAAATATCCTATTTCAAATATTTCCTATTATCAAAATATTTGTTATTATCAAAATATTTCGTTCAACACATGATTAATCTCAACGGATGAGTACAGTCAACACATGAACCTTTATTTTATGTTGATAAAGATGTAAATTTTATTATTAAAATATTTCGTTCAACACATGACTAATCTCAACGGATGAGTACAGTCAACATATGAACCTTTATTTTATATTGATAAAGATGTAAATTTTATTATTAAAATATTTCGTTCAACACATGACTAATCTCAACGGATGAGTACAGTCAACGCATGAACCTTTATTTTATAATATTCTTTATTTTCTAAATTGGAATGAGGCCCCATCAATTACCATATAATCTTAATTATATGGATTTTCATACATCACACTTATATAATAGCATTGAAAAATAATCAACCATCAACTAAAGTGCACTACACTGTATAAGCATCAAATATAGATATCTAACGCTTATAACAGCCTGTCAATCAATCGATCGACATATTTAATCAATTAGGATGAGTGAACTTCAAATTTCATCCCAACACCCGTGTGGGGTTTCAAACAATCAAACACTTATTTTATTTGTGTAGTTGGGCGAGGTGTAAAATTTATCGTCCCAATCAATGTCAGTCAAATCAGTGTACATAAACAAACCCTCCGGTTTGTAAATGAATATTTATTTATTCACATTCACTATATTCATATTCACGTTAAAAATTATATTTTTAACAATAAAACATTTTATTTTAACATATGAATTTCTATTCAGTTCATTCTTTAAATAAAATGATATTCTTATTTTTCTAACATATTTTAGAAAATTTCGGCGGCATAACGGCACGATACTAGAAACGGGACAAAGCCTAGCCTTATCCCCGGTCTAGTGAAGGCCCACGCCATTCACACATCAATCAATCCATTCCATTTTACCAAACAACTCAAATTTCAAATCTAATCATCTAACTAATTTATGCAATCAAACAAACAAGTCCATGGTCTGTGGACGATTGTGTCGGGTGCTACTAAACACCGTCTGCATCCTAGTATATATATATATATATATATAACTAGAAAAAGAAATTTTGAAAGGTGAGGAGTTCTCACCGATAGCTATCCAACTTCACGACACTTCATTTGTAGAAGTCTTCGTCGTTCTCGCATCTTATCACTTTCGTCGCCCGTAGTCACTATATATATATATATAAATCACATTTTTATTTCTCTATTCCATATATAAATATCAAATTTTTACTATGCTATTCAATATATAAAAATCGAATTTTTACTTCGCTATTCAATATATAAAAATAGAATTTTTACTTTGCTATTCTATATATAAAAATCGAATTTTTACTTCGCTATTCGATATATAAAAATCGAATTTTTACTTTGTTATTCAATATATAAAAATCGAATTTTAACTTGCTACCAAATAGATAAAAAATCTATTTTTATCCCGCTATTCTTCATATAAAGATTTTGCCTTTTCAAAAATATAGATGTCGCCTTTTCAAAAATATAGATGTCGCCTTTTCAAAAATATTATTATAAAAATCACATTTTTATTTTGCTACACATATAAAGATGATATCTTTACTATTCCTATCGTGTAAAAATTATATTTTTAATTCTCTACCTAAACAAAAATCATATTTTTACATCTTCTACTTAATAAATATTATATTTTTAATTCTTTAAAAATATAAAAAACATATTTTTAATACTTTAAAAATATAAAAATCATATTTTTAATACTTTAAAAATATAAAAATCATATTTTTAATACGTTAAAAATATAAAAATCATATTCTCATAAAAATTATTTCTCTTTAAAATTTGAAAAATAAACCAAAATTATTTATTTTTAAAACTGAAAAAGAAATGAAATTATGCTTACTGTTAATCACACCTGCTAACGTCGAACTTGCTCTAGAACTAGGGTTGCGAATTCCTCCACCATGGCAGCGTCGGAATCTGATCGGGGACGTCCCCCCACCTGCGCCTCGACGGCGCCTGTCAGCGTTTGCCACCGCCTTGAACTCGGTGCGCCCTGCTCCTTTAAAATGGCGCACGAACCACGGAGTTATATGCTCGAAAATCCCCCTCAATCCCGAAGCAATACTTGATCTTAGCCGTCCATTAGGTAGATCTCGAACCCCTTTTTAATTTGGTAGTTGCAATTTCAGATTTAGATGAACGGAATGTCTGGATTTTGGAGAAGAAAGGGGGAGCGATTCCGCCGTTCAGTTTGAAGAGGGAGGTTTGTTCTTGAGTTGACCGTGGGTTGAGAGAGATGAGGGTTTGACCGTATTAAATCTTATATATATATATATATATTATTTTTAATTTAATTTCCACCAAAAAGTAACTTTTTATTTCGAACTCGAAACGAAACCCATCGCCTGTCGTCCCTAGCTAATTACCCCCATTCCAAACACAATGGGATATGTCACATAGGCCAATTCGATCGTTACAATCAGTTTCCGCTCAAATAAAAATATAAATCTATATATTCAATTTTAAACGTACATTTCAAATTACCGGGGACACATACAATCTCTAAAAATCCCCGAAAAATTATTTCTAGCTTCGTATCGACGATACGGTCCTAACAAAACTAATTTCGTCAAATTCTGAGACCGTTAGAAAAATGGCCATTTTCCAGTCGATTAAAATCAACTGAAACTGGTCAAACGCGTTTTCCTTTGCCACGCTCACATATTGATTCGAAAAAATATGAAATTTGGAATCTAGCAATAACTTGACATCACGGATCCAACAAAAGTGGTTTCGTCGAAATCCGAGGTCGTTTGCAAAATTTCCATTTTTAAGGGCCTGAATTCCATAGTGACTATTCAGAATTTTCAAATAGACATATCTTTTGATTCCCGTTATGAAATTTCGATTTTTCGGATTCTTTGGAAAGATATCATCAATTAGATCCTAATGTTTTTGGTTTCACTAAAATCCGGATTGTTTTGCACCCGGTACATTCAATTGAAGTTTGAAATCGAATTATCGAACTACCACGCCATTTTCAATTCTATTTATAATTATATATAATTATTTATATTCTAACGACGACGCGTATAAATATATACGTTTCAATTATATTCAAAATAAATTTCTCGTCAAAATTATTTAAAATAATTCCTTTTAAATATTCAAATTCGCTAAAATTGCCAAAATAAAAAATTTAAACTGGTTCAGAATTTCCGGGTTTTTACAATCTCCCCCACTTAAAACTTTTCGTCCCCGAAAAGGAACAAAGTCGAAAGTGGTTTGATTAATCAGCTCTACGTTCGATCTGGCTTTCATTCCCAAACTTTTCAGTTTCTGAGAATTTTCAAATTTTCAAAAATTTGGCTAACACCCTAAATTTTCGAAAAATTTCGCCATAACCTCCCCTACACCGGGAGCCACGGGAAAATCCCGAAATTGCCATACAGGCCTTCTGATCTCAAAAAGAAAAAGAAAAAGCCAAGCGGCTAGCCAATAGGCTCATAAAATCATCATCACCCAAACAAAACAGTAAATTATATAGTAAACATGTACCTATTTGTCGGGCAAACAAATTTTATTCTTCAGCTCTAGCCTCCTTGCTATGACCTGTTCAATGTAAGTATATGTATATGCAAGCAAATGCGACCAATTTTCAATACAGTTCAATATTTGATTCTATTAGGCATAATGGTTCAAAATTATCAAACAAATAAACAAACAACACAAACATCAATCAATTAGTGTATTAACGTTTCAAATTCATAATTTTGATACATATACAAAAAATCATGTTTTTGATGCCAATTCACAACAATGTGTTCTAGCTATATTGGTTTTGGTTCTCACAATAGTCTAATGGAAATATATAGATATCACACCTTTGAAACACGAACATAAATATTGATGATGCCATGGTCATTATCAACTTCATCTCCGGGCGACTAGAGTGTAATTCTATATCTATCGAGTATATTAAAACTTCGAATATACGTTCATGACGCGTATATGCAAAATCTTTATATATTGGAATGTCCAAATTCAAAATAAATATATAATCAAATACGTATAAAGCGATTTAAATTTTCAAAACAAAATTGTTTTCATTTGAAAAATATACTCTTCACACTCGTTCTAGGATACTACTGATCCTATCTCTAACGAGTCATTATAATTGGATATTTCTAATCCAATATCTGATGAATTCTTTTGTGTAACACCCCACACCCGCTACGGTCACTCACTAAGGGAATGCCATAGCATTGGTGGAGTATTTTAAGTGAATATAGAACAGAAAAATTACAATAAGACAGATATAAGTAATACTTGAGAATTTAAAACATCATTTCATTACAGCGGAAAGTAAAACATGTTTGGTTACACCAAAACCATAAACAAGAGTCAAGTACATAATATCCATCCTGATAAAACAAAAGTACGTAATCCCACTACATAACTTAATAGCCATAATAGAAAAGATAAACCGAGCTTTACTTCTACGGTCCAAGCCCCAAGAGATAGATATAGCGGTCTGATCCAAGCCCACTAGTGCTAGGCCTACTCTGAAAACCTGAGGGTTGGGAAAAAGATAAAAAAACAATGGGATCAGACATAAGTCTGAGCGAGTCCTATAACCTTAACAATACAATCATTAAAGTAATTAGGGTATGATATAAACAAGGTACGGTACCTCTGGGGATAATAACTACACTAAGTAGCCAACTAAACACAGGATGTACTAAGATAACCGAAAAGACGCATTTACCGACCCAAGGATAATTCCTACACTGCACCACACCAGTTCTACCCACCCAAGGGTAATTCCTACTTAAAGGTTGATCCCACTAAGTGTACTTAGTAATTTTTCTTAGTAGTTTCGTGCACCCCTAGCTGACTACATAGGTGCCGTCTGCCCCTATCTCCACTAGGTGTACCCACTACTCCCCAAGCGATCGGCTCCCTACCTTAGATACCCGTGTTGGCCCCACAATGGGGTGTATCACTCCCCAAAGTGGCAACCCTATACAACAAATGGTGCACGGCTTATATCTACACGATGCAACAACGTCTTACCTACCAGCCCGGGTCCACACACGCATATGAAACCCGTTGGACTCGCGTTGCCACCGCTAACCCGTTTTGGCCTCTTACAGTCAAGCCCAATATGCGTGTCCCGTCCTCGACTTGGGTCGAGCCCACAAAGATACGTTTGGGATATTGGTTGAAATGGGCCCCCACAAGCTACCCACCTAAGCTTGTCATTTCTAGTGAATCCCACTTAACCCTTTAACCATGCCCACTTACATGTTACAAATTTTGGTTAAGTCTTTTAATCATATTTTAATTGCCACTCAAGGCCCCCACAAGCTACTACTTAAGCTTGTCATTTAATCATATTTCAATTGCCCCTTAAGGCCCCCACAAGCTACTACTTAAGCTTGTCATTTAATCATATTTCAATTGCCACTTAAGGCCCCCACATGCTACTACTTAAGCTTGTCATTTAATCATATTTCAATTGCCACTTAAGGCACCCACTAGATTTCCACATGCCACCCAAGGCACTTACTTGATTCCCACATGCCACCCAAGGCACTTACTTAACCCTTTAATCATGTTTAATTAAATGTTCCACTTTGGTTAAGTATTCTAATCGTATTTTCTATTGCCACCCAAGGCAACCCACTAGTTTCCTCATGCCACCCAAGGCACCCCCACTAGTTACTACATGCCACCCAAGGCACCCACTTAACCCCTCATGCCCCTCTACATGCTAATTTGGTTAAGTGTTTCTTAATTAATTAAGATCGTAACCTTTGTAAAGACCTCTCACATTAGACTGTCTTTTATGGCAGCTGGATATGCCGGTTGGTTCCGGGCAGCCTTACACCATACCAGAGTCTAACCTCGTGTCTTTACACTTGTCACGTATTTAGTTTATGACTAAGACCTCTCACATTGGGCCAATCATTTGTAGCCGCTGGATTTGCCGGTCGGTTCCGGGCAGTCTTATGCTACAAAAGGGTCCAACCTCGTGTCTTAGTAGATTAATTACACCTAATTAATCACCCCCATAATTTGTATTAATTATCCCTAATTAATTACAAATATTTAAGAATACGGGTAGACCTAACTCAATAGGTAAATTTCCAATTCCATAATATGGGTAGACCTAACTTAATAGGTAAATTCCCAATTATGTCCATCCACTTTATGGTATGTTTAATCATACCCACTTCACACAATTTTATGTGTTCATTAATTTTTACCCCATCGTCCCCACGTAAATACGTTAACATGACATACTTCAAAAGAGAAGATTCATCATACACACAATGGGTTCAACTTAACATATCATTAGCATTATCATGGGTTTAAAAGGTGTCAACTTGTATATATGACAATAAACCCAACTTGCATAAATAACCAACCCAAACTTGCATGAATCACATATGTCATAAAGATGGTAACTTGCTTAAATGTTCATGTCATAGACCTATCATAAAGGTGTCAACTTGCATACGTGTCATAGGTCTAAAAGGGATGAACTTGCACATGTACTTATGTCATACATAGAGGCAAACTTGCATATATTATGCATATCATAAAAAGAGACAAACTTGCATATGAACTTGCATCATAACTTGCATATGAACTTGCATCATAACTTGCATATGAACTTGCATAACATGCCATACTTAGAGGCAAACTTGCATATATTATGCATATCATAAAAAGAGACAAACTTGCATATGAACTTGCATCATAACTTGCATATGAACTTGCATCATAACTTGCATATGAACTTGCATAACATGCCATACTTAGAGGCAAACTTGCATATATTATGCATATCATAAAAAGAGACAAACTTGCATATGAACTTGCATCATAACTTGCATATGAACTTGCATCATAACTTGCATATGAACTTGCATCATAACTTGCATATGAACTTGCATAACATGCCATACTTAGAGGCAAACTTGCATATATCTCACATATAGCTTGCATAACATGTTACATATGAATCAATGTTCAACATAGTGTTTTGCATAATGAGCATCATAAAACATAGCATTAAACTTGCATATAGCATAAAACTTGCAAAACACACAATATACACTATACTAAACTTGCATAAACACATTGATCCACAAACATAGCCATATCTTATCATATCCTATCATAATCAATTTAACAATTGATTATTAAGGCTATAGAAACTCACCACTAAACTCCAATAAGCAAACCCTTGCCAAAAATCACCCAAAAACTCTAGCCTTGAACATAAAGCTTGCAACTTGATGATGAATGCAAGCTAATGATCACTCATACAACTCAAAGATTCTTGTATGAACATGAAAGCCTTCATAGAAATAGTATCGTGAGAGGATGGAGGCTAGGGTTTTGAGTGGAGGCCATGATCATAGAAAATTTTGGCATAGTTTAGTTAGAGGATAGGATTATGATCATTTAGGGCTAGCTTAGGGTCTTATTTATAGGATTAGGCAAGTGTTTTAGGCCATTAGATTAACCCTAAATTATATTAGGACCATCAGATCTTGGAAGCTTCCAGAAACCAGCCCCAAAACACAGCCCAAACCCTGAAATGGTGCACCAGGCCAAACTGGCTGAGCACCCCCTGTCGACACCCAAGTCGACAGGGCTGTCGACTTGGTCCTAGCCAAGTCGACTGCCCAGTCGACAGGGCTGTCGACTTGGGTAGCTAGGCGGGAATTTTCCCCCCTGCGCCCAATGGCCCCAATTTTTGAAATTTGAACCTGAATTTTAAATCTGTTTTGAACTTTTGAATTTTCTGTAAACTTCATTGGGCCATAACCGGGCCATACGGACTCCGATTCTCGAAAACTCGGATTCTATTTCGCGTATTTTTCCGAGACGAACTAAATGACGCAGCCTGTTTCCCCCAATTCTCACATTTGAGGTTATTTATTCTGCAATTAGTGAATTTTAGCATTAACCGAAATTCGGGGTGTTACATTCTCCCCTCCTTAAAGGATTTCGTCCCCGAAATCTCTAAGCTAAGGAGAATGCATATCCTACCATCCAAACAACCATCTACTCAATCCATCAAACACGGGCATCCATTTTCCTTAAAACAATTTCTAATGATGTATGAGCATATGCAAAAAGTGTGTGTATATGTTCTTTATCTAATGTATGAACATTTGCAAACCATGATAGTGCCATGCATCCATTATGTATGCGAGAGAACCCTATCGACACATACAATATCTACATGAGTGCACAATCATTCACCAAAATGCATCATCCATATGATAACACAATCATTATACATCCAAAAATATAGCTACCTACACACAATTATATGCAATATGCAATATGAAGTGATTGAGCCGATCTAGTGTCTAGAGTGTGTGTATATGCATCCACGAGCAACCACTAGCAAACACTTGCATCCACATGCATCCATCAATCATAACATGTCTCAAACACATGTTTCAACCATAGGTTTACCCTATCTAAAGGTCAAAGGTACTAATGAGAGGACATACTAAAGATAAGATAAGCACTAGACAAACGATAAAGGAGACGTTTAAAAGACATACCCTCAAAAAGGAATGGGTATAACGAACGCATCTTCGCTTCTGTCTCCCCAGTAGCATTGCTCTCACCTTCTCCCCTTTTCACTTTGACTAGTCGAACCTCTCTGTTTCTCAACTTCCTAATCTCTGACCCAAGGATGCGGGTAGGAGCTCGTCGAATAATCACATCACGCTCTACCTTTACTTCTTTAAGCAAGCTCGGCTCTACCGCCTCTGCGGTCTCATGTAGGCACTTCCTCAAATGTGACACATGGAATACGTCATGTTCCCTATGCAACCGAACTATCTCTCGAATATAAACTGAAGCTAGACATGGAACAGTCCTCTTGCTCTTCACGGGTATGAAATGGGCACTCTTAGTAAGTCTATCTACCACAACCCAAATTCCCGTATTACCCTTCCTCGATCTTGGTAACCCATCAATAAAATCCATCGAGACGCTATCCCACTTCCATTGCGGAACTTCCAATGAGTGAAGCAACCCACCCGGTTTCTTTTGCTTCTCTTCCACCTGTTGGCACACCAAGCATCTAGCGACATACTCGGCCACATCTTTCTTCATACCGGCCCAAAAGAAAACTCGCTTCATGTCTTGGTACACTTGTCCCCACCGGGATGAATGGTCATCTTCGACCGATGTGCATCATCAAGTATAGCCTTCCTCAAACCCTCGTCTTGCGGTACACAAAGTCTACCGTCTCTACGCAACCACCCCTTACCATCTAGGGTGTACCTACTCAAATGGCTGGACGACTCCCCCTCCTCATGAGCTTCTCTACTAACTCAACCAACTGTGGGTCGTCCCGCTGTGCTCCGCCAATACGCCCCAAAAGAGTAGGCCTAACCTCCAAGGAGGCTAGCAAACCGGGTACAAAGTCAACGGAAGGTCTAAAGTCAAACATAGAAATAAACTCTAAGCTCCGTCGTTCAACGAACAATGAACTCAAGGACAACCTTTTTCTACTTAAGGCGTCCGCTACCACGTTACCCTTGCCATGGGTATATGCCATCTCAAACTCATAGGATGCTAAGAATCCCATCCACAATCATCACAACTGCCCATCTCTCACGCAGACCACCCTAGTCGAACTCGACATCCCCCAAATGCAAGCCCCAAAGGCCTAAACCAATATCAGACAAACACCCAAGGGATACCTCCTTCGAATTCAGACGACCTACGTGAGATGATACTAGTAAAAACGGCTAAATAATTAAGCCCTTGTCCAACTCTGGATGTCCTTGCCAGTCTCGCTCCAAAACCACCGTTTATCCCATAACTGGCTTTGCTCAACCTATTGAGCACATACGAAAACTTATTTCGCTCCTAGAAAAGACCAAGATGTCATTTACAAAGACCATCACGAACTTATTTAGGTACTCCCTGAACACCCTTCTCATCAAATCAATAAAGTATGCGGAGGCGTTCGTCAAACCAAATGGCATCACCAGCCACTCATAAAAACCATCCGGAGTCCTAAAGGCAGCCTTCTCTATACTATCCTCAGCCACTCTCAACTGACGAAACCCCGTGGCTAAGTCCAACTGCGAAAATACTGAGGCGCCAACTAACTGATCAAAGAGATCATCAATCCTCGGCAATGGGTGTCTATTCTTCTTTGTGAGTTTATTTAGTTCTCTTTAGCCTACACAAAGTCTGAGGGACCCATCCGCCTTCGTGGCAAAGACTACTGGAGCACCCCACTCCGATATACTTCGTCTTATAAACCCCTTCTCAAGCAAATCGCCTACTTTCTTATGGAGTTCCCTCCTCTCACGAGGAGCCATGTGGCACACTGGCCAAGATACTGGTTTGGCATTGTCTACCAAATATATTCGGAAGTCAATCTCCCGTTCTGGAGGTAAGCCCTTCACCTCCTCAAACACATCTGAGTATTCCCGGACCACTCTAACAGATCGCAAACTCTCGACCGACGTGTCAAGCGATTCCAGATAACTTAGCATAACAGATTCCATGGGATTACAAGAGATCTCGAGAGTGTTACCCAAACGGGTCATAAGCCTAACAACTCTCCCTTCAAAATCAAGAACGGCACCCCTCCTGGATAACCAGTCCATGCCCAAAACTATCCCATAGCCCGTGAAGCCCAAAAAAGCATCACATCTAAACTCAACGCTAAGTATAGAAACTTTCAAACCCAAACACATCATGGAGCCCCAATTGGGTTTGAAACAACTAAGGGATCATCTATTAAACTGGTGTCTAAGTGCAGTGACTCAACTAACAATGATGAGATAAACGAACTCGATGCGTCAGAATCAAATAAAGTTCGAACCGGATAATAAAGAAATCCAAATTCCAACCTAGACGGTCCTATCCCCATCTGGTACACTAGCCGTGAGGGCATACAACTACCCTCCAAAAGATTCCGTACCTTGCCCTTGCCTCTTTGGACAATCCTAATAAGGTGTCCTATTCCTCCAAAAGGATAACTACTCGCCTTCTTCTTCCCATTCTCCACTCGTAACCTCCCACCAATGAGGTTTCATCCTTCATTAACCAAAAAACTATTTGAGCCTTCCTCCCATCATCTATCCAATAGGTACCTACAAGTCCTCCTCCTTCTTGAAC
This sequence comes from Allium sativum, assembly GCA_030737875.1. Taxonomy (NCBI): domain Eukaryota; kingdom Viridiplantae; phylum Streptophyta; class Magnoliopsida; order Asparagales; family Amaryllidaceae; genus Allium; species Allium sativum. The sequence goes on from CM060918.1 coordinate 280,654,860, forward strand.
AAACTTCTAATCCGACTAATGTCTAAGTCCCTTGAAGTGGTTTTCCATTCTTATCTATCTTAGAAAGATCATCTATACGCGGAGGGGAAACTCAAAACGAGAGAGGAAGAGATTCAAAACGGAGAATTTGAAAGATATAGATATGGCTATTGGGGATTATGCTTTTCTTTCAAAAACTTTTCTCTTAAAAGACATGTTTTTGAAAATACTCCTTTCAAAAATATTCTTAGAAAATAGTTTTTCTAAAAATTTTATCTGTTCTGGTAAACTTAAGCTCTGATACCACGTGTAACACCCCACACCCGCTACGGTCACTCACTAAGGGAATGCCATAGCATTGGTGGAGTATTTTAAGTGAATATAGAACAGAAAAATTACAACAAGACAGATATAAGTAATACTTGAGAATTTAAAACATCATTTCATTGCAGCGGAAAGTAAAACATGTTTGGTTACACCAAAACCATAAACAAGAGTCAAGTACATAATATCCATCCTGATAAAACAAAAGTACATAATCCCACTACATAACTTAATAGCCATAATAGAAAAGATAAACCGAGCTTTACTTCTACGGTCCAAGCCCCAAGAGATAGATATAGCGGTCTGATCCAAGCCCACTAGTGCTAGGCCTACTCTGAAAACCTGAGGGTTGGGAAAAAGATAAAAAAACAACGGGGTCAGACATAAGTCTGAGCGAGTCCTATAACCTTAACAATACAATCATTAAAGTAATTAGGGTATGATATAAACAAGGTACGGTACCTCTGGGAATAATGACTACACTAAGTAGCCAACTAAACACAGGATGTACTAAGATAACCGAAAAGACGCATTTACCCACCCAAGGATAATTCCTACACTACACCACACCAGTTCTACCCACCCAAGGGTAATTCCTACTTAAAGTTTGATCCCACTAAGTGTAATTAGTAATTTTTCTTAGTAGTTTCGTGCACCCCGAGCTGACTACATAGGTGACGTCTGCCCCTATCTCCACTAGGTGTACCCACTACTCCCCAAGCGATCGGCTCCCTACCTTAGATACCCGTGTTGGCCCCACAATGGGGTGTATCACTCCCCAAAGTGGCAACCCTATACAACAAATGGTGCACGGCTTATATCTACACGATGCAACAACGTCTTACCTACCAGCCCGGGTCCACACACGCATATGAAACCCGTTGGACTCGCGTTGCCACCGCTAACCCGTTTTGGCCTCTTACAGTCAAGCCCAATATGCGTGTCCCGTCCTCGACTTGGGTCGAGCCCACAAAGATACGTTTGGGATATTGGTTGAAATGGGCCCCCACAAGCTACCCACCTAAGCTTGTCATTTCTAGTGAATCCCACTTAACCCTTTAACCATGTCCACTTACATGTTACAAATTTTGGTTAAGTCTTTTAATCATATTTTAATTGCCACTCAAGGCCCCCACAAGCTACTACTTAAGCTTGTCATTTAATCATATTTCAATTGCCACTTAAGGCCCCCACAAGCTACTACTTAAGCTTGTCATTTAATCATATTTCAATTGCCCTTTAAGGCCCCCACAAGCTACTACTTAAGCTTGTCATTTAATCATATTTCAATTGCCACTTAAGGCCCCCACAAGCTACTACTTAAGCTTGTCATTTAATCATATTTCAATTTCGACTTAAGGCACCCACTAGATTTCCACATGCCACCCAAGGCACTTACTTGATTCCAACATGCCACCCAAGGCACTTACTTAACCCTTTAATCATGTTTAATTACATGTTCCACTTTGGTTAAGTATTCTAATCGTATTTTCTATTGCCACCCAAGGCAACCCACTAGTTTCCTCATGCCACCCAAGGCACCCCCACTAGTTACTACATGCCACCCAAGGCACCCACTTAACCCCTCATGCCCCTATACATGCTAATTTGGTTAAGTGTTTCTTAATTAATTAAGATCGTAACCTTTGTAAAGACCTCTCACATTAGACTGTCATTTATGGCAGCTGGATATGCCGGTTGGTTCCGGGCAGCCTTACACCATAACAGAGTCTAACCTCGTGTCTTTACACTTGTCACGTATTTTGTTTATGACTAAGACCTCTCACATTGGGCCAATCATTTGTAGCCGCTGGATTTGCCGGTCGGTTTCGGGCAGTCTTATGCTACAAAAGGGTCCAACCTCGTGTCTTAGTAGATTAATTACACCTAATTAATCACCCCCATAATTTGTATTAATTATCCCTAATTAATTTCAAATATTTAAGAATATGGGTAGACCTAACTCAATAGGTAAATTCCCAATTCCATAATATGGGTAGACCTAACTTAATAGGTAAATTCCCAATTATGTCCATCCACTTTATGGTATGTTTAATCATACCCACTTCACACAATTTTATGTGTTCATTAATTTTTACCCCATCGTCCCCACGTAAATACGTTAACATGACATACTTCAAAAGAGAAGATTCATCATACACACAATGGGTTCAACTTAACATATCATTAGCATTATCATGGGTTTAAAAGGTGTCAACTTGTATATATGACCATAAACCCAACTTGCATAAATAACCAACCCAAACTTGCATGAATCACATATGTCATAAAGATGGTATCTTGCTTAAATGTTCATGTCATAGACCTATCATAAAGGTGTCAACTTGCATACGTGTCATAGGTCTAAAAGGGATGAACTTGCACATGTACTTATGTCATACATAGAGGCAAACTTGCATATATTATGCATATCATAAAAAGAGACAAACTTGCATATGAACTTGCATCATAACTTGCATATGAACTTGCATCATAACTTGCATATGAACTTGCATCATAACTTGCATATGAACCTGCATAACATGCCATACTTAGAGGCAAACTTGCATATATTATGCATATCATAAAAAGAGACAAACTTGCATCATAACTTGCATATGAATTTGCATCATAACTTGCATATGAACTTGCATCATAACTTGCATATGAACTTGCATAACATGCCATACATAGAGGCAAACTTGCATATATTATGCATATCATAAAAAGAGACAAACTTGCATATGAACTTGCATCATAACTTGCATATGAACTTGCATCATAACTTGCATATGAACTTGCATCATAACTTGCATATGAACTTGCATAACATGCCATACTTAGAGGCAAACTTGCATATATCTCACATATAGCTTGCATAACATGTTACATATGAATCAATGTTCAACATAGTGTTTTGCATAATGAGCATCATAAAACATAGCATTAAACTTGCATATAGCATAAAACTTGCAAAACACACAACATACACTATACTAAACTTGCATAAACACATTGATCCACAAACATAGCCATATCTTATCATATCCTATCATAATCAATTTAACAATTGATTATTAAGGCTATAGAAACTCACCACTAAACTCCAATAAGCAAACCCTTGCCAAAAATCACCCAAAAACTCTAGCCTTGAACATAAAGCTTGCAACTTGATGATGAATGCAAGCTAATGATCACTCATACAACTCAAAGATGCTTGTATGAACATGAAAGCCTTCATAGAAATAGTATCGTGAGAGGATGGAGGCTAGGGTTTTGAGTGGAGGCCATGATCATAGAAAATTTTGGCATAGTTTAGTTAGAGGATAGGATTATGATCATTTAGGGCTAGCTTAGGGTCTTATTTATAGGATTAGGCAAGTGTTTTAGGCCATTAGATTAACCCTAAATTATATTAGGACCATCAGATCTTGGAAGCTTCCAGAAACCAGCCCCAAAACACAGCCCAAACCCTGAAATGGTGCACCAAACCAAACTGGCCGAGCACCCCCTGTCGACACCCAAGTCGACCGGGCTGTCGACTTGGTCCTAGCCAAGTCGACTGCCCAGTCGACAGGGCTGTCGACTTGGGTAGCTAGGCGGGAATTTTCCCCCCTGCGCCCAATGGCCCCAATTTTTGAAATTTGAACCTGAATTTTAAATCTGTTTTGAACTTTTGAATTTTCTGTAAACTTCATTGGGTCATAACCGGGCCATACGAACTCCGATTCTCGAAAACTCGGATTCTATTTCGCGTATTTTTCCGAGATGAACGCAATAACGCAGCCCGTTTCCCCCAATTCTCACATCTGAGGTTATTTATTCTGCAATTAGTGAATTTTAGCATTAACCGAAATTCGGGGTGTTACATTTCGTATGGTTCTAATGTGTCTTGTTCTCGAGCTCTATAAACCAAAGCTCTGATACCACTGTAAGAACCCGTAAATTCCCCATGAAGGAAAGAGCGGATACTTTGAGAACAACACACAAATGAATGCAGACGGAAGAATATTTCATTGTATATTGCAACAATTCCATCAGATACAAGAATATACAGAGTATAATTGAATAAATTACATTCGATAAATATCAGAGATTACAATAAATTACATAGCAGTGGAAAAATAATACAAAACACAACTGAAGGTGATATACGGATATAGAGCTTTCCGGATATCATTCCAGCTGTAAATCAGGATCCTATGAATATAAATCTGCAAAACCAAAACTACTAGCTGCTCGTGCGGAAAATAGGGGCACCCAGAGTTTAGGTTAAAACAATAAACTCCAGGTCAGTCATGTGACTGGTGTGAGAACTAAAACAGTTATTTAAAGCTTGACTTTAAAAGAGAGTAATCCAAGGGACCACATCGTATAACACGGAATGGGTTTCCTCCCAAGAATACTAGTGCATAGAAATGACAACGCAATGCTTTTTCGAAAAATGAAGCTATTATAAGACCCAGGTCCCATCACACAATGCAACGCAAGCCGGAGGATAGGGTTTTACCTTATAACAGCCAAACATGCTTGGTACGTTTAAAACAAATCATTTGATACTATAATAAGTGTATAGTGTCAAAACAATTTCAATCATAAATATAAATCATAGACGGCATGAGTGCCCCATCCCACTATGTCGCCATACTAGGCTCTACAAATAAAGCCGCAATACACGTATTGGAAATTGGATTTCCGTCATGAGTCGAGGCAAGGGGCAAGCTCCTCTCCGCGCTCGAGACACTCTAGCAAATGTCCCAGGGTTACGCACTCTGGGCAACCCCTGGATCTTCAGGGCCGGTCCTCACTTACGTTAGAGGATTAGTTATTCCTGAACATACGTTTCCCGGTCCTTACAGACCTAAAATCGAGGCGCCTCATCCAACAACCACATAGGTGAAAAGTATATAAATGTCAGGGCTGGTAAGTCACTGACACCACCAAAGCTAGAAAGAAACGTCGTGCTCTCCCTGCAGTCCGTATCCCGTTTTTGACTCATACCGAGGTGTGAGGCTCGCAAATTCACGTTATACACAAAGCTATGCCACAAAGTCCGTGCTTTGATCATCAACCACAAGACTTTGCTTTTCAACAGAAGCCTTGATCATTGCATCTTAGCGTGCCACATAGGCAATTCATGCCATGCGACTTATGTCCATCGATATACAACCTCTGAGCTCGTACGTCTCAGAGAAGGGCGTTAAGCAAAAGAATAAATTCTCCGCCGCCAAACAGATGTATATTTAATAGAAATCAATCAACACAGAATAAAATCCAATGTCAGACACACCATCCATTTACAAGTCCGTTCTGGGTCTGAACGAAACCGGAGGCACTTTCCTCGCATATCCATCCATCTCCAAGTACGTCTGGACGACCACCAACTGTTTCCATCCTCTTGAGTGTACAGCCCAATCAGGATCGTCAGTAATTATCCAAACGATGTGAAGACTTCCGGCTTCAACCACCGTCTTCATCTTCGACATATCGTCGAATCGGATATTCAGAATGGGTGTAAACCCGGACTTTCCGAACAACCCGCGTATATTAAAAACAAATGTTACTCAAACACAACATACGCCTCATTCCAATTCAGAATATTCTTTTATTCACAAAATCACATTTTTAGGGAAAGGTTCCCATTAATTTTATCCAAGATAAATTCTTTAAAATTTATCCTTTAATCTTCCTTTGGATGTCATTTCAAACCAGATTATGGTTTTCTAAACTAGTCGAGATTAGCACACCACACCGAAGTAATTATTTATTTTAGTTCCCAATCCCAACCTATTCATCCCATGAAGCAAAACTGGTAATACTCCATATCTAATACTATGGTGTTATCGGTAAGATTAATTACCATTTCACGTTCAAATCTAATTAAAGATTTAACTATCGCTTTGGAGCAAAACTGGCGATACTCCATTCTCGCTCATTTCTAAATTTGATAATTTAGATTATAGATTCACATTTCAACCTAATTGCAGATTCGTTAAAACTCCTTTTACTGGGTTAAAGAACTAGGTGTTATTTAAAACACAGTTCACGACAAACCCAAATCACATTCTATTTATTATCGGGTTAAAGAACTAGTGTTATTTAAAACACCGTTCACGATAAACCCATTTCAAATCCAATCAAATATATTAGAAATTACGATTATTTAAAACCCCTTTTTAAATCTAATTTATTTATTTAAAAATAATTAGGTTTTAAATTTAGTTCAAAACTAGTTCATTTCGATAAAAATCCCTTTTATATCTTTTCAAATATGGAGTTTTTCACCACAGTTTTTCCCAAATCATTTCTTATGATTTTACACAAATTATTACTATTTTTAATAATTTTATCAAGGCCCGTACAGTCGATTTCCATCAACGGCCATCGAACTGCACTTACAGCGACCTTTTCCAAATTTGATTTGGACGTATCTCCAAATCCAACCGTTAGATTTTGAATTTCTAATATTCGTTAGAAAGCTCTTTTCGATACGAACCCAACGGTTCCGGTTTTAGGAGAATCCGACGGGCGGATCTCCCGTAATGTCCGTTTGAAATAAATGGTCGAAATTCGCAAACTACCGCGGCGCGTTCTATTCAGGCCATTATATTAAATATATAATATATATAATATATATTTCGTCAATTTCTATTTAAAATGAATTATATAAATAGTTTTAAATTCGTTTCAAAGGCAATTTCAACTTCCATTTCAATTCAAATCAAAATTGAATTCTTCTTTATAAATTCGTTTTAAAATTCATTTCTATTCAATTCAAATTTCAATTCAATTTGAATTCATTTCAATTCGCTTTCAATTCAATTCGAATTCATTTTCAATTCAATTCAATTCCAAAGTCGTTTTCTATTCGATTCAATTCAAATTGGTTTTCTATTCGATTCAATTCAAATTGGTTTTCTATTCGATTCAATTCAAATTGGTTTTCTATTCGATTCAATTCAAATTGGTTTTCTATTCGAATCAAATTCGTTATATATTCCATTGAAATCAAATTCGTTATATATTCAAATCAAATCAAATTCGTTTTCTATTCAAATCAAATTCGTTATATATTCAATTGAAATCAAATTTGTTTTCTATTCAAATCAAATTCGTTATATATTCAATTGAAATCAAATTCATTATATATTCAATTGAAATCAAATTCGTTTTCTATTCAAATCAAATTCGTTATATATTCAATTGAAATCAAATTCGTTTTCTATTCAAATCAAATTCGTTATATATTCAATTGAAATCAAATTCGTTTTCTATTCAAATCAAATTCGTTATATATTCAATTGAAATCAAATTCGTTTTCTATTCAAATCAAATTCGTTATATATTCAATTGAAATCAAATTCGTTTTCTATTCAAATCAAATTTGTTATATATTCAATTGAAATCAAATTCGTTTTCTATTCAAATCAAATTCGTTATATATTCAATTGAAATCAAATTCGTTTTCTATTCAAATCAAATTCGTTATATATTCAATTGAAATCAAATTCATTTTCTATTCAAATCAAATTCGTTATATATTCAATTGAAATCAAATTCGTTTTCTATTCAAATCAAATTCGTTATATATTCAATTGAAATCAAATTTGTTTTCTATTCAATTCATTTCGAAATCGTTTTCAATTCAATTCATTTCGAAATCGTTTTCAATTCAATTCATTTCGAAATGAATAAAATCGATATAAATATCGTTCACGTCAAAATGGCGTCAATCTAATCAACACGGCTTAATGTATTTCTATTTTCAAATATCCTATTTCAAATATTTCCTATTATCAAAATATTTGTTATTATCAAAATATTTCGTTCAACACATGACTAATCTCAACGGATGAGTACAGTCAACACATGAACCTTTATTTTATATTGATAAAGATGTAAATTTTATTATTAAAATATTTCGTTCAACACATGACTAATCTCAACGGATGAGTATAGTCAACACATGAACCTTTATTTTATATTGATAAAGATGTAAATTTTATTATTAAAATATTTCGTTCAACACATGACTAATCTCAACGGATGAGTACAGTCAACACATGAACCTTTATTTTATAATATTCTTTATTTTCTAAATTGGAATGAGGCCCAATCAATTACCATATAATCTTAATTATATGGATTTTCATACATCACACTTATATAATAGCATTGAAAAATAATCAACCATCAACCAAAGTGCACTACACTGTATAAGCATCAAATATAGATATCTAACGCTTATAACAGCCTGTCAATCAATCGATCGACATATTTAATCAATTAGGATGAGTGAACTTCAAATTTCATCCCAACACCCGTGTGGGGTTTCAAACAATCAAACACATTTTTTATTTGTGTAGTTGGGCGAGGTGTAAAATTTATCGTCCCAATCAATGTCAGTCAAATCAGTGTACATAAACAAACCGTCCGGTTTGTAAATGAATATTTATTTATTCACATTCACTATATTCATATTCACGTTAAAAATTATATTTTTAACGATAAAATATTTTATTTTAACATATGAATTTCTATTCAGTTCATTCTTTAAATAAAATGATATTCTTATTTTTCTAACATATTTTAGAAAATTTCGGCGGCATAACGGCACGATACTAGAAACGGGACGAGGCCTAGCCTTATCCCCGGTCTAGTGAAGGCCCACGCCATTCACACATCAATCCATTCCATTTCACCAAACAACTCAAATTTCAAATCTAATCATCTAACTAATCTATGCAATCAAACAAACAAGTCCATGGTCTGTGGACGATTGTATCGGGTGCTACTAAACACCGTTTGCATCCTAGTATATATATATAACTAGAAAAAGAAATTTTGAAAGGTGAGGAGTTCTCACCGATAGCTATCCAACTTCACGACACTTCATTTGTAGAAGTCTTCGTCGTTCTCGCATCTTATCACTTTCGTCGCCCGTAGTCACTATATATATAAAAATCACATTTTTATTTCTCTATTCCATATATAAAAATCAAATTTTTACTATGCTATTCAATATATAAAAATCGAATTTTTACTTCGCTATTCGATATATAAAAATCGAATTTTTACTTTGCTATTCTATATATAAAAATCGAATTTTTATTTCGCTATTCGATATATAAAAATCGAATTTTTACTTTGTTATTCAATATATAAAAATCGAATTTTTACCTTGCTACCAAATAGATAAAAATTCTATTTTTATCCCGCTATTCTTCATATAAAGATTTCACCTTTTCAAAAATATAGATGTCGCCTTTTCAAAAATATAGATGTCGCCTTTTCAAAAATATAGATGTCGCCTTTTCAAAAATATTATTATAAAAATCACATTTTTATTTTGCTACACATATAAAGATGATATCTTTACTATTCCTATCGTGTAAAAATTATATTTTTAATTCTCTACCTAAACAAAAATCATATTTTTACATCTTCTACTTAATAAAGATTATATTTTTAATTCTTTAAAAATATAAAAATCATATTTTTAGTACTTTAAAAATATAAAAATCATATTTTTAATACTTTAAAAATATAAAAATCATATTCTCATAAAAATTATTTCTCTTTAAAATTTGAAAAATAAACCAAAAATATTTATTTTTAAAACTGAAAAGGAAATGAAATTATGCTTACTGTTAATCACACCTGCTAACGTCGAACTTGCTCTAGAACTAGGGTTGCGAATTCCTCCACCATGGCAGCGTCGGAATCTTATCAGGGACGTCCCCCACCTGCGCCTCGACGACGCCTGTCAGCGTTTGCCACCGCCTTGAACTCGGTGCGCCCTGCTCCTTTAAAATGGCGCACGAACCACAGAGTTATATGCTCGAAAATCCCCATCAATCCCGAAGCAATACTTGATCTTAGCCGTCCATTAGGTAGATCTCGAACCCCTTTTTAATTTGGTAGTTGCAATTTCAGATTTAGATGAACGGAATGTCTGGATTTTAGAGAAGAAAGGGGGAGCGATTCCGCCGTTCAGTTTGAAGAGGGAGGCGGGTTCTTGAGTTGACCGTGGGTTGAGAGAGATGAGGGTTTGACCGTATTAAATCTTATATATATATATATATATATTATTTTTAATTTAATTTCCACCAAAAAGTAACTTTTTATTTCGAACTCGAAACGAAACCCACCGCCTGTCATCCCTAGCTAATTACCCCCATTCCGAACACAATGGGATATGTCACATAGGCCAATTCGATCGTTACGATCAGTTTCCGCTCAAATAAAAATATAAATCTATATATTCAATTTTAAACGTACATTTCAAATTACCGTGGATACATACAATCTCTAAAAATTCCCGAAAAATTATTTCTAGCTTCGTATCGACGATACGGTCCTAACAAAACTAATTTCGTCAAATTCTGAGACCGTTAGAAAAATGGCCATTTTCCAGTCGATTAAAATCAACTAAAACTGGTCAAACGCGTTTTCCTTTGCCACGCTCACATATTGATTCGAAAAAATATGAAATTTAGAATCTAGCAATAACTTGACAACACGGATCCAACAAAAGTGGTTTCGTCGAAATCCGAGGTCGTTTGCAAAATTTCCATTTTTAAGGGCCTGAATTCCATAGCGACTATTCAGAATTTTCAACTGGACATATCTTTTGATTCCCGTTATGAAATTTTGATTTTTCGGATTCGTTGGAAAGATATCATCAATTAGATCCTAATGTTTTTGGTTTCACTAAAATCCGGATTGTTTTGCACCCGGTACATTCAATTGAAGTTTGAAATCGAATTATTGAACTACCGCGCCATTTTCAATTCTATTTATAATTATATATAATTATTTATATTCTAACGACGACGCGTATAAATATATACGTTTCAATTATATTCAAAATAAATTTCTCGTCAAAATTATTTAAAATAATTTCTTTTAAATATTCAAATTCGCTAAAATAAAAATTTTAAACTGGTTCAGAATTTCCGGGTTATTACACTTTCACTATGTAATCCTTCAACTTCACCACTGGAATCTTGAAATCTACTGTATGAATAGCCAAAGTATTAGTCCATGAATCAGTTGAAGCTTTATAAGTATATTTTGAAATGAATACGTGCGACTCCAAAGGCTCAATAAAATGTAGAGAAGTAGAATCATCTTCGATCTTATCCTCCAATTTATCTATTTCTCCCAGATTTGCTTCCGATGTTACTAGATTTGTAGATTTTGTATTTTGAGATTGTGTAGATGTTGTATTCAACAGAACATCGTCCGCCATCTTAGAGGAAAATTAAGTGTTAGTATATGTAGATATTTATATGCTTCAGGTCTATATATATATATATATATATATATATATATATATATATATATCCCTCCTATAATACAGTAACCACATAGATTCACTGGATTGTTCAGCCGCTAGGCGGTCGATACCCCACTTAAAGGGGTGGTCAACCTCTTGGTCGCTAAAACGACCAATGAAGGCTATGACGATGAGTTGTTAATTAGATTAATACGTTGCTTAAATTTCTCGATCTTATTCTTTATATAAAATATCCTTTGTCCCCATGATCTTATCCTTATTTCAAATTTCAAATTCTCCTTCTTCATTTTGAATTATTTTGGATATATATATATATATATATATATTACACAAATAATTATATATATATATATGTATGTATATCTGCGTTTTACTGTCCAAATTCATTTGTTCATAATTTCTTCATACATTGACTGTTTTCAGCATATTATATATTAAAACGATTAAGAATTTTGCCATGAATCCAAATAAAAGAATTTTGTAGACAAGTTCTTAAAGCTACAAAATCTTATTTTCTAGCCATATTATTTAATTGCTTATATTTATTTTTTTATTAATGTTTTATGTATTTTATGGGGTGTTACATTCTCCCCCCTTAAAATAGATTTCGTTCTGAAATCTGTTTAAGGGCAAAAAATACAACTCGCTCGAAACATCCATGTTTTTTTTAATTCATCCATAAGCAAACATGACTCGCAGTGATTATGAACTGATGACTCACTAAAGTGAGCTCTATCCTAGCATGTAGGTGTAATAAGTGATGTGATATGTATGCAAACAACCTAATTATGCATATACTTCTATATGAGTGCGCTTGTGTAATGGTGTTGCACCCAATTCTTAACATCCAATCTAACAATCACGATGCATCCATAAGTGTTATTTTAAAGAAAAATTACCCGGGAAAAGCTCTGGGTGATTGTGCCTCGTCTTGTCCTAGATCTCCCATGTGCTTTCCACAGGATCATTTCCCCATTGTACTCGGATGAGGCGAACAGTTTGTTGTGGAGTCTCTTAATTTCATGCTTTACAATCTTTACAGCGGCATGAGGCATCGTGGACTCCAACTCGAGTTTCTCTATGTCCCCAGTTTCATCAAGTGTAACAACCCGAAAATCTGGGTCAGTTTAATTTTTTTTTGTGGCTATTTTAGCGAATTTTGCACATTTAAAATGGATTATTTTAAATAATATCGACGTGAAATTTATTTTGAATAGAAATCGAACGTATATATTATGTACGTCGTCGTTAGAATATAAATAATTATATATATAATTATAAATAGAATTGAAAATGGCGCGGTAGTTCGATAATTCGATTTCAAACTTCAATTGAATGTATCGGGTGCAAAACAATCCGGATTTTAGTGAAACCAAAAACATTAGGATCTAATTGGGAATATCTTTCCAACGAATCTGAAAAATCGAGATTTCATAGCGGGAATCAAAAGATACGTCCAGTTGAAAATTCTGAATAGTCGCTATGGAATTCAGGCCCTTAAAAATGGGAATTTTGCAAACGACCTCGGATTTCGACGAAACCACTTTTGTTGGATCCGTGATGTCAAGAAATTGCTAGATTCCAAATTTCATAATTTTTCGAATCAATATGTGAGCGTGGCAATGGAAAACGCGTTTGACCAGTTTTAGTTGATTTTAATCGACTGAAAAATGGCCATATTTCCAACGGTCTCAGAATTCGACGAAACTAGTTTTGTTAGGACCGTATCGTCAATACGAAGCTAGAAAATATTTTTCTGGAATTTTTCTAGTTAGTATGTGACCCCGGTAAATTGAAATGCGCGTTCAAATTCAATATATAGAGTTATATGTTGATTTTGGGGAAACTGATCGAAATGGTCGAATCAGCTTACGATACATATCCCATTGTGTTCGGAATGGGGGTAATTAGCTATGGACGACAGGCGGTGGGCCTCGTTTAGAGGTCGTATGAAAAAGTCAACCTTTTGAAATTAAATAATTAAAAATAAAATCCTTCCTCTCTTCTCCTTATCTCCTCTGCCCCCCCCCCCTTTTTGTTTCGAACCCGATTCATTTAGAGGGAAAAAAAGGAGGAGCTCGTCGCTCCCCCTATCGGAGCGCCACCGCGTCGATAGGCGTGCCGCCACTAGCGCGGCCAGCCCCCCTCTCCTCCATCGAAGAACCGCAACACCCCCCTCCTGTTGCTGCCGCCGCGGCTTCTTCTTCTTCCTCCAAAAACCGCACACCTCCTTTTTCTTCCTCCTCCGCCGCGATGAACCCCAGACCCCACACTGGAGCAGCACATCGTTCCACGCGCCCTCTTCCTCCTCCAGCGCCGTAGTGACACTCCAGCCTCCCCCACTGGCCAACGATGACATGGAGACCCCCCCCCCTCCTTTAACACTTCAATAGTCGATGTAAGTTTATATTTTTATTTATTTATATTTTTCTTTTTTTTTATATGAGTTTTAAAGAGTAATATATATATATATTTAAATTCAGTTTTTTATATATATAAAATAAATAAAGGTTTAGATTTTTATAGTATAGATTTGAAATAATAAAAGTTTGTTTTTTTATGTTAAGGAAAGCTTATATTTTTATTTTAAGGAAAGCATATATTTTTATTAGAGAAAAATATAGGATTTTTATATTGTTTTTAAATAAATCTTTGTTTTTGAAAGGGCGAAATTTTTATATAAGGTAAAGAATAAAGATTTAAAATTTATTCGAGTAGAAGTATAAAAATATAATCTTTTATGTTGTAGAGGTATAAAAATATAGTTTTTATATAGGTAAGATAGTAAAAATATTATCTTTATATATGTAGTAAAATAAAAATGTGATTTTTATAGAGATAAAATAAAAAGGCGAAATCTTTATATTTGAAAAGGCGAAATCTTTATATTTGAAAAGGCGAAATCTTTATATTTGAAAAGGCGAAATCTTTTTATAAAGAATAACGTGATAAAAATAGAATTTTTATCTATATAGTATCGATGTAAAAATAGAATTTTTATCTATATAGTATCGATGTAAAAATAGAATTTTTATCTATATAGTATCGATGTAAAAATGGAACTTTTACCTATATAGTAGCGGTGTAAAAATGGGATTTTTATATATTGAATAGCGAAATAAAATTTCGATTTTTATATATTGAATAGCGAAATAAAAATTCAATTTTTTTATATTGAATAGCGAAGTAAAAATTCGATTTTTATATATTGAATAGCAAAGTAAAAATGTGATTTTTATATATGTAGTGGCTACGGGCAACGAAAGTGACAAAAGGCGAGAATGGCGATGATTTCCTACAATAGAAGTGTCATGGAATTGGGATAGCTATCGGTGAGAACTTCTCACTCAAATTTCCTTTTCTAGTTATATATATATATATATATATATATATATACTAGGATGCAGACGGTGCTTAGCAGCACCCGACACCCGTCGTCCACAGACCATGGATGGCTTGTTTGTTTGATTGATGTGTTGTGAAAATTGTTTGTGATGTTGATGTGAAATCGATAATAAATGTAGATAGTTGAAATAAATTAATTATCGTTAAAAATATAATTTTTAACGTGAAAGTGAATAAATGAATATTTATAAACAAATCGGCCGATTTGTTTATATACACTGATTTGACTGATATTGATTGGGACGATAAATTTTACACATCGCCCAACTGCACAAATAAAAATCTGTGTTTGTTGATTTGAAACCCCACATGGGTGTTGGGATGATATTTGGGTACACTAATCCCAATTATTTAATTGTATGTTGATCGATTGGTCGACAGACTGTGTAAGCGTTGATTATTTATATTTGATGCTTATGCAGTTGTGTGGTGCACCTTGGATGATGGTCGATTGTTTATCATTGCTATTATATACAAGTGTTGTATGGAATCCATATAATTAATGTTATATGGTAATTGATTGGGCCTCATTCCAATCGGGAAAATAATGAATATTATAAAGGAAAATTCATGTGTTGAATATAAAAATAGTCATGTATTGACGATGTTCATGTGTTGAAACTATTCATGTGTTGAGTAAAATATTTTAATAATAAAATTTACATCTTTATCATATTTAAAATTAGAACTACTTCCCAGTAGAAGTCTAATTAAAAATCAAACGATAGATACCATAATTTTATAAAATAGTTTACATAACAAAAATAGTGATGTGTTGACAGTACTCATGTGTTGAGATTAGTCGTGTGTTGAAAGAAATATAGATTCATGTGTTGAATAGAATAAATATTCATTTGTTGAATAGAATAACGAATTTATTGAAATATATAAAGGCGTGTTGATTAGAGATGCGTTATTTTGACGCGAACGATATTTATATCAATTTTATTCGTTTTATAATGAATATTGAAAAGTGATTTCAAAATCTAATATTTTGAAATGAACTTCAAATTAAATTAGATTAAAATTCAAATTGAAATTTTATTGAATCAATTTGAAATGAATTCGATTCGAATTGAATAGAAAGTGAATTTGAATTCGAATTGTATAGAAATGAATTCAAATTAAATTAAATTGAAACTGAATTAAAAACGAATTGAAATCGTTTTGAATGAAATTTAAAACGAACTGAAATTGAATTGAAATCAATTTGAAATGAATTCGAATTGAATTAAATAGAAGGTAAATTCAAATTGAATTGAATTGAAACGAATTAGAATTTGAATTGAATTGAAACGAATTAGAATTTGAATTGAATTGAAATGAATTAGAATTAGAATTGAATTGAAAAGAATTAGAATTTGAATTGAAACGAATTTGAATTAAGTAAAATTGAAAAGAATTCGAATTGAATTGAAATCAAATCGATTTGAAATTGAAGATGAAGTTGAAATTATTTTTGAAACGAATTTAGAACTATTTATAAAATACATTTTAAAAGGAAATCGACGAAATATATAATATATATATATATATATTATATAATGGTCTGAATAGAACGCGCCGCGCCGCGGCAGTTCGTGAATTTCGACCATTGACTTCGAATTGACATTTCGGGAGATCCGACCATCGGATTCTCCTAAAACCGGAACCGTTGGGTTCGTATCGAAAAGGGCTTTCCAATGAATATTAGAATTTTGAAATCTAACGGTTGGATTTGGAATTATGCCCAAATCAAATTTGGAAAAGGTCGCTGTAAGTGCAGTTCGATGGCCGTTGTTGGAAATCGACTGTACGGGCCTTGATAAAATTATTAAAAATATTAATAATTTGTGTAAAATCATAATATGTGAATTGGAAAGAACTGGGATGAAAAATCCCACATTTGAAAAGATGAAAATAGATTTTTATCGAAATGAACTAGTTTTGAACTAGAATTGAAATCAATTTATTTTTGAAATAAATAGATTGAATTTGAATTGGTTTTGAAAATAACCAGAATTTCAGATATATAAAGTGGAAGTGGATCTGAATCGAAATGCCTTTGGAATATTTCGATATTGGATTTCGTGACTATACAGATATTGTTATGGGAATTTGAAAGATATATTTTATATCGTTATTTCCAATACGATATTTGTTGGTTTCGGAATTTGATATTGAATATAAGCCGGTATATTTTCTATTCAAAGCCTTGTATTTAATATCAAATGTGATTTGGGTTAATAGTGTATCGTGTTTTATATGACATTGGTTCTTTAACCCAGTTAAAGGCAGGATGTTGATTTTTGAGAAGATTAAAACTAAGTGAAATCTCAATGAATCTTTAATTAGATTGAAATGTGAATTGATAATTTAAATTATCAAATCTGAAAGGTGATCGAGAATGGAGTACCACCAGTTTTGCTCCAAAGCGATAGTTAAATCTGTAATTAGATTTGAACGTGGAATGGTAATTAATTTTACCGATAACACCGTGGTGTTAGATATGGAGTATTACCAGTTTTGCTCCATGGGATGAATAGGTTGGGATTGGGAAATAAAATAAATAATTACTTCGGTGTGGTTCGCTAATCCCGACTAGTTTGAAATGATATCCAAAGGAAGATTAAAGAATAAATTTAGAAGAATTTATCTTGGATAAAATTAATGGGAAACTTTCCCTAAGAATGTGTTTTTGTGAATAAAAGAATATTCTGAATTGGAATGAGGCGTCTGTTGTGTTTGTGTAACATTTGTTTATAATATACGTGGGTTATTCAGGAAGGCCGGGTTTATACCCATTCTGAATAACCGATTCGACGAGATGTCGAAGATGAAGACAGTGGTTGAAGACCAGAAGTCTTCACATCGTTTAGGTGATTACTGATGAGCTCGATTGGGCTGTACACCCAAGATGAGGGAAACCGTTGGTGATCGTCCAGACGTACTTGGAGATGGATGGATATGCGAGGAAAGTGCCTCCGGTTTCGTTCAGACCTAGAACGAACTTGTAAATGGATTGTGTGTCTGACATTGGATTTTATTCTGTGTTGATTGATCTCTATTAAATATACATCTGTTTGGCGGTGGAGAATTTATTCTCTTGCTTAACGCCCTTCTCTGAGACGTACGAGCTCAGAGGTTGTATATCGATGGACATCAGTCGCATGTAGTGAATTGCCAGTGTGGCACGCGTAAGTGGCAATTGATCAAGGCTTCTGTTGAAAAGCAAAGTCTTGTGGTTGATGATCAAAGCATGGCCTGTGTGGCGCAGCTTTGTGTATAGCGTGAATTCGCGAGCCTCACACCTCGGTATGAGTTAAAAACGGTATACGGACCCAAGGAGTGCACGACGTTTCTTTCTAGCTAGGGTGGTGTCAGTGACCTACCAGCCCTGACATTTATATACTTTTCACCTGTGTGGTTGTAGGATACGAGGCGCCTCGGATATAGGTCTATAAGGACCTGGAAACGTGTGTTCAGGAATAACTAATCCTCAAAAGTAAGAGAGGACCGGCCTTGGAGGTTCCAAAGGATCAGAGTGGGGTCCTGAGGCATTGCTAGAGTGTCTCGAACGCGGAGAGGAGCTTTCCCCTTGCCTCGACTCATGATGGAATCCAATTTCCAATACGTGATATTGCGGTTTTAATTGTAGAACTAGTATGGCGACATGATATATGGTACCCATGCCGTCTATGATTGATATTTATGATTGAAATTGTTTTGACACTATACACCTATAATAGTATCAAGTGATTTGTTTTAAACGTACCAAGCATGTTTGGCTATTATAAGGGAAAACCCTATCCTCCGGCTTGCGTTGCATTGTGTGATGGGACCTGGGTCTTATAATAGCTTCATTTTTCCAAAGAGCATTGCGTTGTTTTGGTATATGCACTAGTATTCTTGGGAGGAAACCCGTTCCGTGTTATCCGGCGTGGTCCCTTGAATTACTATCTTTTAAAGTAAAGTTTTAAATAACTGTTTTAGTTCTCATACCAGTCCCATGACTGACCTGGAGTTTATTGTTTTAACCTAAACTCTGGGTGCCCCTATTTTCCACACGGACAGCTAGTAGTTTTGGTTTTGCAGATCTATATTCACAGGATCCTGATTTACAGCTGGAATGATGCTCGGAAAGCTCTGTATCCGTGCATTACTTTCAGTTGTACTTTTGTATATTTTCCCGTTGCTATGTAATTTATTGTAATCTCTGATATTTATCGAATGTAATTTATTCATTTATACTCTGTATATTCTTGTATCTGATGGAATTGTTGTAATAACAATGAAATGTTCTCCTGTTTGCGTTCTATTTTGTCTTGTCCATAATTCTATCTGTGCTTTCCTTCACGGGGAAGTTCGGGTCGTGTCATCAAGCTCGAGTCTGATAGCAGAATCATGAAGGCATTTCCTTAGATGAGATACATTTAAAAATTTATGGATTCCTGATAGACGTTCGGGGAGATACACTTGATAAGCCAAAGATCCTTTCTTCTTGTTGACACGAAAATGTCCAATAAATTTAAGAGCCAACTTCCCAGTCTTTTTAAACCGAAGAGTTTCTTGAGAGGGGATACTTTTATGAATACCAAGTCTCCAACATTAAACTCAACTTCCCTCCTTTGCTTATCGACATACAATTTTTGATGGTCTTGGGTTGTCTTCATCCTCTACCTAATCAAGGATATCTTCTCCGTAGAATCATGGACGAAGTCTGGTCCGAGTAAAACCTTGTCGATAGTTTCCCACTAACAAGTTGGCGATTTGCGTGGCCTCCATAAAGCACTCCAAAAGGGGTCGTACCAATCGTCGTTTTAAAACTATTATCATACATGGACTCCACAAGTGGTAGGTGCTGCTTCCAAACTCCTCCAAAGTCGATGATTCAAGCTCTGAGCAAGTCTTCCAAGATTCTATTTACTCTTTTTGTCTGTCTATCAGTCTGCGGATGATAAGATGTGTTTAGGTTAAGGGTCGTTCCCAATGCTACTTGTAGGCTTCTCCAAAATTTGCTTATGAACAAGGTATCTATCACTCACAATACTTGATGGGATACCGTGTAGTCAGACTATTTCTTTGATATATAATTGGGCTAACGAGGTTGTTGTCCTTGTCTTCTTGACTGGCACTACTACAAAATAGCTCAATTTCTTTGGTTGTTTTCCCCGCGTTGCTTCAGTTCAGCAACCGAAGCAAATGCAGAAGACGCAATAAATCAATATTTGTTGCTTCGGTTGTTTAGTCGAAGCAAAAAAACGTAATCTTGCTTCCGTTATGCTCATAACCGAAGCAAAAAATGCAACATTGACCCCAAAAAATCCTTACTTTGTTGCTTTAGTTGTGGTTACAACAGAAGCAAAAAACACATTTTATCCAAAAAAAAATCCCCTATTACAAGTCACGGAAATTCTCACATATACATCAATATAAATATATATTAAACAAATAATTATCACTTCCCACTATATAATCAAATCAAATAACAATAACGATTAAACAATACAACATAACAAACAAATATAGTTCGTTAATCTTGTTAGTAACCCATACATTTAAGAGGAACATAATAGAAAGCAATATAATTCACTGATAGTGGTAATAATCTGGTCTTAGTACAATAAAATGGAATATTCAATAGCATAAATGTTCTCAAACTAGATTCATTGGGAATTTACACGAACAAACTAAATACCAAAAAATCTTATTACCAAAAATCAATGCTTCAAGAAGATGAAGATATTGTAGTGTTTACAAAATGCAGCTTCCACCAAAGGCAAACTTTCAAAACCATACCGAGCTCCAACAATTTCGCTGATTATAGTGTTCAGACTCTTATGTGCTTTAGAATATAGAATATCTCTAGGAAAATAGGCAGCTATAAATTATCAGTTCAAGATACAAGAAAGAAGAAAAAAATAATTGTCACCATATTAATAAAAATAACAATCATGTTGTGCTATAATAAATAATATTAATTAAAAAAATCTGCCTCAATATAGTTCAAAACACAGTTATAAACCATTATGTTGTGTCATTATGATTTTCTTTATATTTGAAAATGATGTTAGCATACTGATTCAATACTAAGAAGAATGAAAAAATGAAACTAGTTCAATCACCTGTACAGTTGAACATTACATGTCAGGATCAAGAACATAATGCAAGCATAACAAAAACTGGAAGATAAATTAAAAACTGATACCAACATTTGGTGGAAACAAAAAAAAAGAGGGATGTGCACAAGTTAATTTTGACATTTGCTAACTTTTCTGGTTTTGTTTTTTCTAAGAATGATATTTGCATATATATGGTTTATAACTTAGCAATAATGTGATAAATTGTCCACTGGTTTGATTGAATCATCACTTTTTACATTCGCAAAGACTATTAAATATTAATTGATAAATTGTCTGGCAACAAAAACCCATTATTCATTTTGTACTTATTACTAAAATAGCAAAGTGATGATACTTACCAATGCAAACGATTCAATCGCAGTAAGAGGAAGAGATGTCTTAACTCCTGACACAGGAGGGAAATTGTTGCGAAGTTCTTCCTTTCCATTTAAAGGTTGGCCTGTTTAAACCACTATGGAGTAATTTTGATTATAACCAAATATTACAAGCTAAATGCAGAAAGTTCAAATTCAATTTTGTAAGCATTGAGAGTTCACTGTTAATATATGATATTAGCGTGGAAGATACAATCACGGATATGCAACTATGTCTAGGAACGATAGAAGATTTTGATGACTGTCAAAATAAGATTAATGATTATCTTCTAACAAATTCTCTAATCTTCCATATATATATATATATATATATATATATATATATATATATATATAGTATAGAATTGAGAGTGTATATCTTGTAAGTTAATGAAAGAGGCAAAATTCAACTGTAGGTGGGCAAATATCCATTCAGGATCCACAGACTCTACATAAATGATCTCAAGCAATCTATGTTTGGAATATTGAGAATCTCTATGATAATATTTGAAGCATGTTCTATTAAGAATCAAAAAATATTCATCCAATAAAGTTAATACGCCTGCAACCAAAAAATGGTCTAGAACCATAATCAAAACTCAATACCAATCCTCTAAAACTCGGTACCAAATTGAAAATTGAAAATTGAAAACCAAATCTCACCTTCAAGGCACAGCAGGCAAACGACAGAGCTGGTGGCAGCACAGAAGAAAACCTCAAGCCCCTGACCCGCTCAAGCGTGACAAACATCACAACAGTGAACGACCTGTGCCTTGACACGGTCGGAAGGAACCCTTTATACAGAGCCATGAACTCTCCTTTCTGACCGTCTTAAAAGCACAATGCAAGGCGCCTTCATAGTCACCCACCTTCATGTTCATCACCCTCGTCTTCACCACATCCACCGGATTCAACGCAACCAAAGCCACTATTCCAGCAACAAAACTAGCTGCCACATTTGTCCCCAACCCATCTTCCATTATCCCCTTCTTCAGCATCCCTTCCTTCATCTCGTCATACGTCGCCAACTGGCTCGCTGTCACAATCATCGCCCTGTTTATGGTCAGACCCGATCCTCTCCATAGTGATTTCACCCCTTCCGTCTTCAACATTTGGCTGATGGTGTCCACCACGCTTCTATAGTTCCTCTGCTCGGATATGGGAAGACGGTCGTCGGCCTGCATCTGTACCATCACTGCATTAAGCGAAGTCGATAGGAACTGCAACAAGAGGAAAGTTAGACACGGGAAAATTTCACAAGAGAAAAAATACGAGTGAGAGAATTTAAGGAATAGTTCACCATTATTTTCATTTCTAGGTCTCACGAGGTAAATACATTGAGGCGGCTAGAACTGCGCAACGCGATGAGGGTTTTCTATGATTATATTAGGTCGGGTATGACCTATTTGCATATCTCATCAATTACGATTTTCTTTTTCCCTTCATTAAATAAAAGTTGAAAGGGACGAACGTAGTACCATGAAACAAACAAAGGGAAGTTTAACCTTAAAAATATTTTATGATAACAATTATTGTTTTCTAAGATTGCTTTAATTATGAAAAAGGAATCGTTTAGGGAAATCTACATTTCTGTTTTAACCAAATAAATTTTGAAATATTCTATTCTATTTTTCCAAATAATAACTAATCTACCTATAAACATTTGATTTTCAGATTGATCACTTACTTGGTCATATACACAAATAATACTCACAAATGTTTGATATTAATGATAAATTATAAATTCATACTTGTTAATTATTATATATTAATAATTATTATCATATAATAATTATTAATTATTAATTAATATATTAAAAACTAACTAACAAGCATTAAATATTACTTATTTATTTGTAATTATTAATTGAAAAAAATGCATTGTTAATTATTAAGTATTAGTTATCAACAAATATTATTTACTAAATATTAAATTTTAACTTATTTGAATGCATTAAATAAATTTTATTTTTTATTATTAATTATATTTATTAACTATTAATTTAGTGTTAACTATAATTTACTAATAATTAGCAATTAACTATTATTTGTAATAGTAATTATAAATTATTTATTGATAGAATAATTTAATAATTATCAATTATTCAATAGTATTGTTTAATATTAATTAGTAATCATTAAATATTAAGTATGTTTATTAATCATAAAATATTAAATGCTAAAAATTATTATCATTTATTCTCATTTGCTATTATTAATTATGAATTATTAAATATTTTTCTTAGCTGTTGATTATTATTATTTTTATAATCGTTATTAAACACTGAATATCGCTTCTTGAGTACAACATTTTGCCTTATTTTTATATAATTAATAATAATTAATTATATAATTGTAATTATTAATTATTAGATATTACTTCTTACGCATTAAATGTTACTTACAAATCAGATATTAGTTATTAATTATCATATGTAATTAATAAGTATTAACGTTAATTATAATATACAATTAAATGAAACTAATAGTTATTGATTAATTATAATATTTAATAATTTTAAATTACTTGTTGCTACTCATTAATTAGAATAAATCGTTTTTGCTATAACGCATTTGCTTTTGTTCTTAGGGGACAAAGCAAATAACATTATTTGCTTCGGTGCATTTGTTTCGGTTCATAAGGAGCCGATACAAATAACATTGTTTTCTTCGATGAATTTGCTTCATATTTTAACACAACAGAAGCAAATGATATTATTTGCTTCCAGTGTGAGCACAACAGAAGCAATTAACACATTTGCTTCGGCACATTTGCTTCTCTTGTGTGAAAAACCGAAGCAAATGATAGTATTTGCTTTGATTGTTAGCACAACCGAAGCAAATGAGGCGAAGCAACTGACCTGTTTTGTAATAGTGTGGTATAAAATGGGCACTTTTGGTTAAGCGATCTACCACAAACCAAATGGCTTAATTACCCTCTTGGCTTCTAGGAAGTCCATCTACAAAGTTCATGGAAATATGTTCATGCTTCCACATGGGGATCTCTAAAGGTAACAAAAATCCTCCGGGAAAACCTTGCTCCACTTTGAATTTTTGGCACGTCAAGCATTTGGCCATAAACTCA
The DNA here is from genome assembly GCA_030737875.1 of Allium sativum. Classification (NCBI taxonomy): domain Eukaryota; kingdom Viridiplantae; phylum Streptophyta; class Magnoliopsida; order Asparagales; family Amaryllidaceae; genus Allium; species Allium sativum. The sequence continues at coordinate 280,679,430 of CM060918.1, forward strand.
GCTACATCTCTCTTCAATCCTTCCCAGTGGAGATTCCTCTTCATATCTTTGTACATTTTATCCCCATTGGGATGTATGGTCATCTTTGACTAATGGTACTCCTCTAAAATTTCTTTCCTCAACCCTTCATCATTAGGGACGCAAAGTCGTCCATCCCAAAGTAAATTTCCATCATCGCTAATCGAAAATCTTACCAAATAGGGAAAAGTCTCCTTCTTTTCCACTTTCCCCTTTATGCTTCTCAATTCTTCATCAAGGACTTGAATCTTTCGAATCCCCTCCTTTAGGGTAGGCCTAATTATCATGGCTCCAAGAAAACCATTAGAAGTGGCTGATGATGGCTGAAAATTAAAATTAAAGAGAAACTCTAATTGTTTCCATTTTGAGATCACATTCGAGGATGCATTTTTCCTACTTAAAGCATCCGCCACAACATTCCCCTTTCCCGGTGTATACTAGATCATGAACTCAAATTAAGCAATATATTGTATCCATCGTTGTTGTCTCAAATTTAGGTCACGTTGAGAAAAGATACTTTAGGGATTTATGGTCAGTAAAAAGTTCAAATTTCTCCCCTAAAAGATAATGCGTCCACATCTTAAGAGCGAACACTATTGCGGGTAACTCAAGGTCATGAACTGGGTATCTCTTCTCTAGATCCTTGAGTTGTCCACTAGCGTAAGCAACTATTCTTCCTTCTAGCATACAGACAGCTCCTAAACTAGTCCCACATGCATCTGTGTAAACTGTAAACAGTTTTGGACCATCAGTATAATTAGGACTGCTGTGCTAGTTAATACTTCCTTTAATTTCTTAAAGGCTATATCACATTTATTACTCCAAGAGAATAACAAATTCTTCTTTGTTAATTAGGTTAAAGGAGTAGCAATCTTTGCAAAGTCTTTAATGAATTTCCTATAATATCCGGCCAATCCAAGGAAGCTTCTTACATCCGTAGCATTTCAATGTATCCTCCACTCCTTGAATTCCTCGATCTTTTTAGGGTCTATGGAAAAGCCTTTGCTCAACACAATATGTCCTATAGATCTTACTTATTCCCTCCAAAAATAACACTTTGAGAATTTTTCTTTCAATTGGTTCTTTCTTAATATCCCTAACACTTGTCTTAAGTGATCTTCGCGCTCTTTTGAAAATATAAGGATATCATCTACGAAGACCACCATAAATTTATTTAGAATGCCCCTAAATACTCTACTCACGAGGTCAACAATGAAAGCGGGTGCATTGGTTAGTCCGAAGGGCATAACTTCCCATTGGAATAATCCATCTGGCGTCCTAAACGCAGTTTTGTCCTTACTATCCTCTGTGATTCTTAACTGGTGATATCCAGTAGCAAGGTCTAGTTTGGAAAATACCCGGACTCCTCCCAAGTGGTCAAAAAGGTCATCAATTCTAGGTAAAGGGTACCTATTCTTTTTGTTAAATTTATTGAGTTCCTATAGTCCACACAAAGTCTCAAAGATCCGTCTGCTTTGGTGGTAAATACCATGGGTGCACCCTGATTTGAGGTACTTCATCAAATGAAACATTTTTGTAACAATTTTGAAATCTGCTTATCTAACTCCCTTCTTTCCTTAGGCGCCAAATGCCTCAAGGGTAGTGCTACAGGTCTAACATCCTTCTCTAGGTTAATACGAAAAGAGATTTATCTGTAGGGTGGAAGTTCCGTGACGTCCTCAAAGACATCCAAGAATTCACAAGCTATAGGGACCGAAGATGGTCCTTCAGAACTAGGAGAAGGAATATAATAAGGGTTTACCCTTGTTCCTAACATTACAAGGAATACATAGGCTATGTGCTCAGCTCCTAGGATGAACGATTCTCCTATCACAATCTAGGATGACCCCATAGAATGATAGCTAATCCATACCTAAGATAAGGTCATACCCCATAAAATCCAATGCATATGCTTTGCAAAGGAAATTGACATTGTCGACCTCCACTACTAGGTCTTTACACAACATCTCAAGATACTTAGTTCCTCTGGTAGGGCTGGCACCTCTATCGGACTATCAGGGATAGACATGCTAAGGTTCAATAGATTAACAAGTCTCTCAGAGATAAAAGAATGGGTTGCTTCGGAATCGAACAATGTGTATACATAATTTCCTGAAACATAATTTATACCTTCAAGTGCGGGTTTCCCTTGGTCTTTTTGGGGTCTGCTTTGAATTGATGTTGCCTCCATTGCATATTTTTGGCCACTCTTGATGACTTTGGGCTTTGCACAGTCCTTCGACATGTGTCCTTCTTCATGGCAGTTGTACAACTTCCCTTTGAATTCGTTCTTCGCCAACGAGGTCCTACAGTCCTTGTCCTCATGGCCCTTGCAGTTGCACCTCATACAAGTCTTTGCTTCCTTATTGAGTTTGTTCTTCTTCTTGTTTTTCCACCATTCCTTCTTATTTTTGTTGGAATTTCCTTCTCCTTTTACACCTTCTTTGTCCTCTTTGGGACCCTCAGCCGTGCATAAGATAGTTTTCTTTACTAGGGTTTCAAAAGTTGCCCCAAAATTTACTTAGGCTAATAGATTTTCCTTTAATGGAAAGTTCAGTCCTTTAACAAATCTCAAGGCTTTGTTCATGGGGATGTCTACCAAAACACTCCCAAACTTAACAATTCGGTAAATTTGGCTACATACTCTTGCAAGCTCAATATTCCTTGCTTGAGGTAGATGAATTTCTCTAACTGGATGATCATTTTTGCCTTTGGTAGAAACTTCGCTTGGAAACGGGTTTTGAATTCAGCTCGGGTAAATATCCAGCCCTCATTCTCCGTAGATATTAAGTTCCACTATTCAAGGGCCTCATCTTTCAAGTACCAAGCCGATATTCTCCTTTTTACTTCATCGGTCCAGCCAGTAGCTTTGAAGATTATTTCACAGTCCATAATCCGAGATTGGGAATTAGTAAAACTTTCCTTCCCAATGAATGATTTCACTCCAAATTCGCAAAGGTCTTATAGTAGCGAGAAAAATCAAAGGCTATCTCATCGGCAGGAGCTGCAAGTGCCACTGGGGCAGGATTAGCAATTGGGATCGGTTACACAGTAAGGAGGAACTTTTGGAACCATTCTGGCAAGTATAGGGGCCTTGCCTGGTTAACCTGCTTAGTAGGATAATCAGTCATTCTACGATCCGAAAAGAGAAGGAAGAATCTTTTAGTGGATAATTCTGAGATAGTATACAAGCTAAGAAGGAAAAAAATGATAGGGTTGCCTAATATAATTGTGTATGCTTATTGGGGTAAATATTATATATATGTATATATATAGTTTGAAAAAAATCTTTTTCAAATTATAAATACGCCTCACCTATGTATAATTCCCTTATAATCGGGTAACTTATGCTCTGATCAAAATGTAACAACCCGCCTGAAATAGGCCTGAATTTCGACCCAGAAAAGGTCCATCGAAACTTAGAGCCATTTTAAATAGGGAATTGGTTCCTATAAGGAGTACATATGCATAGAATATATATACACAGATACTTCGAATGGAAATGTCACACAACGGAAAGAGAAAATATAATACTAAAATAAGATATACCACTTATTTAAAATCGTAGAGATACAACAGTCAAAGTTACATCTATTCAATGGGTACATCAAACTGTTCATTCTCACAAGTTTCCAAAAGGAGTAAAGTGATAACTACAAATAATATCATAATAACTTCATCTTCTTCTCTAGCTCCAGTCATGACTTTGTCCATGGATTGTACCCCATTTACTCACCTGTTGGACATGTTAAGGAGAGGGGTATGAACATAAAGTTTTGTGTGACTGAAATATGGTGTTACTAAATATCCATGCCCTATATTTTTAGCAGGTTACATATGTCAAGGTATGTCTACGCAGCACACAAGATTCACACAAACACAAAGTATTTAACCAATGAGGTAGATATCCAAGTCAATCGCTTATTAGTGTTTTTATAGTAAAGTCCTAGCGAGGTGGGCATTCTACGTCACTAATTGCCCTATTAAAGGTGGAATCTTATGAACTCTTATAACCCTGAGGCAGACCCTAGCCTCTTAAGACCCCGTACTAATACATCAGCATTCTTAAAGTCTATACTCACAGTTGTAATATGAGAAGTAGTATTGTTAACATTACTAATTAACTAATATTACGTAGGACACCTATGTCGCTTAAGACTTCCCTTAAACAGTTAGTTAACATGCAATGGCCACATATCTTTTATATACCAAGTTTGTCCCTAGTTGAGCCCTTACAAGCTTCTAGAGGAAGTGGACATTCTCCGTGAACTACCAAACTCCATTACCGCTAATGCCTAACCACTTTTCGAGAAGGAGGACTCAAATATTTACTTCAAATCTAATAAGGGTGGGTCCCATGATTTTGGTTCCTCTCCAAGGAGTAAATCTTCGGAGGGATCCTAGTCCTAACCACTTAAGACCCAAATTAGATAAAAAGAGAGTCAGCCACTTAAGACCTTCTTAAGGTGTAATAAACCTACCTATTTTCACATGCAATAGACTTATATATATATAGTTATATGCGCACACACACACACTAGACCTCTCACATTAAACTGTATACCTGTAGATGTTGGATATGCCGGTCAGTTCCGAGCAGACTTCAACTACAGATTGGTTTAAACTCGTCTCTAGTGTACTAAGTTTGAATGGTTCATGGCACCCAAACCCTACGCAGTTATAGCCTCGCTAATTACTCGCAATATCCGCGCTATAGCCGACAGTGCTCTTCAACCGCTACGCTATTTCAATTTAGCGCTAACGAATAGCAGACCCACTTTTAGCCCCGCTATTTTCCGCTGCATCCGCTAATCATGGCTTTTTAGCATCCTCTTTAGTAGTATTAATATATAAAGCTTGAATTGACTAGTTCTCTTTTTTGAAAATTCAGTAAATTTAGCGTAAATGGCTAAATTTAAGGCATAATTTCCTAATATATGGTAATAGTCAACTACACTAATCAAATGTAACATGCATTACTACAATATTTCGAGATTTTGTTAAATAAGATTATTTAATATTAATTTATTGTGTGCGTACATTGAGAGAAAGATGATTAATTAATTTTCAAGCATCTGGTTTCGCATTTAATGAACCTTTTTGTGTCTCCGCTATATCCCCGCTATTTCCACGCTTTATCCCTGCTACATCTTTTTACACCTCCGCGGCTATAAAACCGCTAAGCACTTTAACTGCACAGTCCAAACCTCTCACATTAATTGGGCCTACTTGTGGTTGTTGGATTGGTTGGTCTGTTCTGGTTAGACTTATACCATAAATGGCAACTAACCTCGTGTCTGTGTGTCAATATATATATATATATATATATATATATATATATATATATAACCATTCTATTCGCACATATAAGCAATCAATTATATATTTATTATAGGGACATTTCAAATTCAAATTCTAACCTAATCGCATTTATTACACTAATGTAAGGTTAATTATGTTTATATAAAAATAATATATATAACGCCTAAATAACGTAAAATTCGTATGAACGAGAAAACGCTCCAACGAGATGGAAATCATGATTTTTTCTAAATTAAGGTATACAAATTAGTTTTTTTTTTCATACTTTTACCACTACAACTTAGTATGTTGGCACATTAACAAGATAGCAAATAGTAGTGGATGGAAAATATACATACTTACAAATTTCAACTTGCATCATAGGCTTATTGGAATGATTTGAATACTGGATCAAAGATAGATTATTACATACGCTTATACATGTAGTTTATAATTTCTACTTTGTCTAATTCACCCCTTTTTGGTGTTCTGCACATTAAAACATTTACATATGATATATTTCAAGTATGAATACGTTTGGATTCAAAATAGAATCCAAACCTAATCAAATCATGAAATACCCAAATTTAAACTCTTTTAGATTACAATCAAACGTTCATGAAGTGAATTACACAAAGTAGAAATAATAATAGCAACACCCCTTTTTCATGCTTAATCCAATACTAAAATCAAAAATTTACAAGACACAAATATCATGATAATTCATACGCAAATATAAAATAGAGGATTTGGGAGTTTTGGTATTGATGTTATCGATTTCCAAATCCTCTTAGGCATATCTATCAACATGATAATTTAATAAAAATATGAATATGCCTAAGTAAACGATATTCCACTCATAAATCTAGGGAAGAACAAAGAGGATTTTGTTGAGTAGATCTATATCTATGCTTAATCTTTGCAACAAATGTGCTCGAATAATCTTCCTAATATATATGTAAGAAACATATATTAGAATCTTATATATATTTGTACCAAATTCCAGAATACTAAACCTATATGAATTATAATAGGGAGAAGTTAGGAATAAAGGTTGAAGGAATAGAAGAAACCCTTAACCTTTTTTTCTTGAATTTAGTAATGGCAAAGAAGTAGCATGGAGGCAGGAATAAGAGAATGGCTAGGGATTCATAGTGTAATACGAGGGCCTATATATAGTTTCCCATGTGAGCGCCCGGCCGTTGGATTATTCGGATTTAATCCAGGCCTTTTATTTATACATATCCCTTCTACAAAATACTAACCACATAGATTCATTAGGCTGTTCAACCGCCAGGCGACCGACCGGCGGTCGACACCCCTCTTAGAGGGGCAGTCGACCTCCTGGTCGCTAAAATGCCCAATGAAGGCTATGGCGATGAGGTGTTAATTAAATTAATACGTTGCTTAAATTTCTCAGTCTTATTCCTTATATAAAATATCCTTTGTCTCCATGATCTTATCCTTATTTTGAATTTCAAATTTTCCCTCTTCATTTTGAATATATTTTGTGTGTGTGTATATATATATTACACAAATAATTATATATATTGTGTTTTACTATCCAGATTCATTTGTTCATAACTTCTTCTTACATTCACCATTTTTAGCATAATATATATGAAAACGATTCAGAATTTTGCCGTGAATCCAAATAAAAGAATTTCGTAGCCAAATTCTGTAACGGCTGGAAATTTCCGACTCCTCGAGAGTCGGAAATTCCGAGACGTTAGTGAAAGAATTTAGAAGGTGAGGAAGAAAAGATAGAACTAATAGAATAGAAGAAGAAGAAGAACATCAGAATCATCAGAGTAACACGAATCTCACAGCGGAACGAATAACATATAATATATAACATAACTTTGAAGTAAACAGTTATATATATACAATAGCACTTATCAGAGTACAACACTTACAACACAGCGGAAATAACTATAGCTATAAAATCTTGCAGCCTCCTGCTCCAAGCTCTCCAAGTATATCTGTAAATCCCGACTACTTGACTGCCCGTACAAATTTAGGCACCCAAGAGTTTAGGGAAAACAACAAAGTAAACTCTGGGTCAGTCATGGGACTGGTGTGAATAAAACTCCAACACTTGGTTAAATAAAGGATATCTTTCTGATATTATAATAATGTCTAAATACAAATAGATATCAATCTAGCAGAACGCTTGCATCTCACGTTCCACATACATAGTATACAAATAAAACCGTGAGCGCTTATTGGAGATTGGATTCCAACAGACAAGGTATGGGAGCACCTCCCGATCAGTGTACTCTAGAGGAGATACACTAGGGTTCAACAAGAACGTCTTGCAACCCGGCCACACATGACCGTTCACTCATTTAGCTTGAGTGTAACGAATATATTATCACCGATGGTTGGGATCAGCAACCATCCTTCCCGATAAGGGACAGCATTGAAATAGATTATAAAGAAGTACAATTGAATATTCTCTAGATGGTGATAATACACCCTGCTTGGGTATGGCCCAACTAGCCATGCTGCCTAGCCCAACTTCTGTTATTTCCCGGTTGTGAGGTTTTGAGGTCACGTTTATCGCTTTGACAGATTATTTCTTCAATTACTTTGAATGCCACATCGTCATACGCGCCAAATCATTATCGATTTCTTAAGGCATCACGAGTATAAAAGCTAAGAGAAACGAATTTCTCCGCCACCAACGTGATACATTTAAAGAGATCAACATATATGATTCGTTAAGAATACTTTGTCAGACACTCGTCCATATACGTTGTTCTGGGACTGAATAAACCGAAGGCACTATTCAGTGAATCCATCCTACCTAGGCTTTTCACAATAGCCCTTGTACTTCACTCCGTCTTCAATTATCTTCAGCGTACTTGATTCGCAACGCTTATGCTAATACGGAGTGGTTCTTCGGATAATAATCCAACCGGTTTCTCCATATTAACAACGTAAAAATGGTCAAAACTTTGATAGTCTGTGATTCAACTATCAAATGAAAACATGTCGGTGTATAAACAACGATCTTATTTACAAATGGAAATTCGATCGATCAATCATCATATGTTCATATTTTCTTATTTCATATATTTAGAAAATATCTGTTATTAATCATTGGAAAACATTTCCATAGCTTATTTTCACATCACTATTATTTCGCAACTATCAGTCCCTAACTGTAACTAGTATGAGAACAATTCTCTAAGTATCAATCCGGAAGGTCGAAACCAACATCAGGTCGTCACTTAGAAAACCGTTCAACTTACCCTCTCCGGTCAGTTTCTGAATTTGCTTAACTCTATTTCTTAAATTCTTATCATGAAAACATTTCATTTTCTATGTTTAGAGAACATATCTGACTATATTTGGAAAACGTTCCCAAAACTCATTTACGGATTTCAAATGAACGTTGTATAAAACATCGTTACGCTTAATCCATTAATCGCTTATTACTTAACTATATTTCAAATCAACCTTTTCTATCGAACCACAACTATTCCTTTGTCAATTCTGAAGTCAATCAAGTTGGGGTATAATTACCTCTCAGACCTTAATTGAACAACGTCCTTTACTGTGAAATAGATGAAGCTCGTCACTCACTTTTTCCAATCATCTGTTTACGCAAATTCTCGGATTCAGGTTACGAATCTACTTCTTATATGAAAACGTTTGATTATAACTATAACGTTATAATTCCTACTTCTGCAATGTCTAACCTAAATTATAACTTTATCTCCTAACTCGAATAATTTAACAGACACCTAATTTCTAAATCAATGACTAAATCTTGATTTAAACCCTGGAAAGTAAATAGTACTTTCCCGAATTCGCTATAATCGAATTCGACGTATAACTCTCTTTCGAGTAATCTCTATTTGATTAACTCTTCTTCGAATAACTCATATTCGAAATCTCTCTCTTTCGAATAAACAATATTCGATCTCTTTCTTTCGAATATGCTATATTCTAAAATCTCCTTTCGATTTACTAATCGATAACTCCTTTCGATCAAAATAAACTCGATAACTCCTTTAACTCTATTCGAATAACTAATATTCGACTAACTCCTTTGGATCAACTCATTTGATTAACTCCTTCGAATAACTTACCTTCGAATAACCAATATTCGATTTACTCTAACTCGATTAACTTAATTCTAATCGATTTACTCCATTTCGATTCAACTTAATTCAAATCGATTAACTTAACTCAAATTGATTAACTCCTTTCGAATAACTAAATTCGATTTAACTCTAATTGAATAACTAATATTCAATTAACTCTTACGTGTTTAACTCTATTTGAATAAGTAATTCGAATCACTCTAATGTGTTTAACTCTATTCAAATATCTAATTCGAATAACTCATTTCGAATAACTAAATTCGATCAACTCTTTTAACTTTACTTGAATAACTATATTCGATTAACACCTTCTTTCGAATAACTATATTCGATTAACTCTTCGACTAACTCCTTTGGATTAACTAACTTCGAATAACTCCTTTGGATTAACTAACTTCGAATAACTCCTTCGAATAACAAATATTCGATAACTACTCTTCGAATAAATGATATTCGATAACTCTTCTCAAATGAATAACATTTGATTTCTCCACTCGAATAAACTATATTCGATTACTCTTCCCTCGAATATACTATATTCGATAACTCTACTTCGAATAAGTGATATTCGGCAACTCTACTCGATTAACTCCACTTGGATAACTCTAACTGGTCAACTCTAACTGGCTAACTTTAACTGGTCAACTTTAACTGGTCAACTCTAACTGTTCAACTTTACTGGTTAACTCAAATGGTTTAACCTAACTGGTTAACTCAAATGGTTTAACCTAACTTGATTTACTTGTCTCGATTAACTGAACTAATCCACTTAGTTTAACTTAGTTAATTCACGTTGATTAACTCTAGCCGGTTCACTTAGTTTAACTCAACTAATTTACTTCGATTAACCCCTTAGTTAACTTAACTAATTCACATCGATTAATCCTTTAGTTTAACTTAACTAATTCACATCGATTAATCCTTTAGTTTAACTTAACTAATTCACATCGATTAATCATTTAGTTTAACTTAACAAATTCACTTTGATTCACCGCTTAGTTTAACTTAACTAATTTACTTTTGTTAACTTAACCAATTACTTTGATTAACTCGACTAACTCGCTTTGGTTAACCTAACCAATTACTTTGTTTAACTCGACTAACTTGCTTTGGTCAACCTAACCAATTACCTTGTTTAATCCTTTATACTCGATTAACAAATATTTCTCCTTTATACTCAAAATCCCTTTTTCTTTATAATATAAAATCCATCGATTTTATATAAATAAATTATTTTCAAATTATAGTTTGAAAATCTCTTTCTATATCCTGGTATTTCTTATGGTTTTTAACACATCATCTAACAACGATGAATATCGTCCAACCACACATAATCACAATAGATTATATATATCGCATTTATATATCACAATACATAAATTACAGTAAAAATAACTGTTGAGGAATCCAGTTGGATTCCTCCAACCTGTTTCCCTGCACCACAGATGTTAGACAACAACAGTATAATATTCTGATAAACAGAATCAACATATAACTATTTGACGGTTTATATATATATATATATAATCTCTACTAACTGACTAGCAGTTCAATCAAACAGTCAACACACAGTCAAACAGACAATTTTAACAGTTCTAACAATACAACATGAAATTATAAACTGTTCAGAGTTGGTGAGTTTTACTCACATTTCGCGTTAATCGTTAAATAACGGTTTGCGTTATTTGATTCAGTCGGACAATTTATTTCGCCATAAATTGTAACTTGCTCGGATTCACTCCTAGTCAGCTCCATGTTGTAGTGTCAGTCCCTACGATTCCATCGGATCTTGTTTCACTCAATTCGGATATCATATGATCGAGATATGAAAATTCTAAGTTAATATACATTTATATAATTAATTTAAAATTTGCTTATTTAAAATTTGGGCTTAACTTCACTTTGACGGCCCAACACTCTCATACCCGAAGTCCTCCCCTTCCTCTCCAAAAACGGATGCTCTTACTAGTAATCAACCGCCATGACCGAACTTCAGACACCATCTTCCTCCTCCATACCCCACCGTTAAATCTAAAAACACTTCCAAACATTACCTCATCCGAACTCATCCCCCTTTTTGAATTAATTGTAAATCAACACCTTACTAACTTCTCTAATCATGTTTTTAAAAGACTAAGCCTTCCTCTTCTTTTTCTAAAGGACAACGAATTCCTGGAACAATACAATAGCCAATGCCACATACTTATACCTCATGTCCTCTTTCATACCAGTAAAACAAACCAACGTCTCCCTTAATTACCCCACTAATCCCCTTAGCCTTAACCCAGGATTAGCCGTAATAACTAACCCTTCTTCCACCGAATACTGTAATGTATTTGCTCCCCATCAAAGTCATTCACGCATCAGTTTCCCTATGGCCCAATACATCTCCTCCATGCCGCATGATTTTCACCTGTCTTCAGACTTTCCTCAGCGCTACCGTACAGCACCTCCTCACCACATATTTCAGTTCGCACCCATTCCAGAACTCCAAAAAAATCTGCTTGAATCCGAAGCCCTTGCTCGCTTATTTTACCACCGTCGCCATCGATGTACAGTGCCGGAACCCCATCGTCGGCTACCAGAACTTGCGCCCTTCCATCATCGTTGATTTCCCCTAGGTCCGCACTTAAATTGATAACTCCTACTCTCACAAAACAACGAGACCTGCGCTCACTTCATGAAGCCGTCGCTGCCAACTATGGTCATCGGACCACCCATGACTTCGGCCGAGCCTAGAGGTCACTTAGGCCAATCTTTTCCCTTCAGAGGTCGGGTCGGAAAACATTGAGATGGTGGAGATCTGAAGTTTTGTTGAGGAGATATCGTTGTTTGTTCGTTTGATCAGTTGGAGGCGGCTACTGTGATTTATACGAGAGGGCAGGAATGAGTTAGGTCTTAAGAGTGTTATTTATAGGTTGTTAATTTGCTTTGTGAAGGAAGGGCCACGTCTGTTGCTTTTGGGACCAAAGAAAACGAGTGGTTTTTGAGAAGGATGAAATGTGGACAGTTAAGTATCAAGGAATATGCTTATTTATTTAGGGATACCTCATTTCGTGAAATTTCGTTTGTTTACGACTGCTATAGACAGAAATGACCATACCGTTGCGATCATCTCGGTGTCACAATCCCAAAAAAGTAATAATACCGGTAGGTGGACTCATATTTTGAAACTTCAAAATGTTGATTTCAGGGTGTGAAATACTCCAAATAAAAAGTTGCTTATTAAATTAATTAAAAATTACAGTAAAATTTTAAAAATTAAATTATCATATTTCCCAAAAGAACCTTGTCTAAATTCAAACCCAATCTCTAGTCATATCGAATAAACCGTTATAATCGATAAACGATTCTATAGCGACTATTTTAAAATTTGATTTGGACATATCTCAAAATCTACACGACGAAATATCGATTTTTCTCTTCCACTAGAAAGATATACTCCGCCAGCTCCACACGTTTCTTGTTTCATAGAAATCCGGTTTAAAACGAATCCTGTACATTCAGTTGAAGTTCGAATTGCCAATTAACGAACTACAGCGCCATTTCGAGCTCATTTATAATTATAATTATAATTTATACGTTCAACTATCGTTTATTTAATATATTCGTTATTTAAATAATTAAATAACTTAATTATTATACCTTACAAAACGCGCCATTACAAATTCCTAAAGCTGCAAAATCTTATTTTCCAGCCATATTATTTAATTTCTTATGTTTATTTATTATTATGTTTTATGTATTTTACGGGGTGTTACATTAAACCTGCCAAGTTAAAGGATAATTAATAAGCTAATAGGTCCCTCGCATTGTTGTTGTATCGGGTTTTAGTGACTTTTAAATCCTAGTTACTTGAGGTGACAAGCTTATGGGGTTTGTCTTGTGTCGATTTGTGTGGAACCCATATCAGTCAGTATTGCTATTGGTATTGGACTAGTGGCCTTGCACTAGGTAGAGGTAAGGGCATGCTTTACTAATAAAGATAGTAATGTAGGATCTAAATTAACCCTAGAGGGGGGTGAATAGGGTTTATTACATATTTTGCTGAGTTATTAAGTAATATCAGTCACAAATAATAATCAGAGTAAATGCGGAAAATAAATAACACACTGATATACCCAGCTTCGGCAAAACCCCGCCTACTGCTATATTCCTCAAGGTTTCTACTAGGAGTTAAAACATTCTCTATGCTTACAATCCCCTGTAAACTCACGACACTCCTGCCCAACTGTTCTTAACCCTACGTTCAAAACCCTGCACTGGTTTCTATCCCCGAAACCAGATTTCCCCGAATTACAATCCCATAATTCGTCTCCCTAGTTTTAGATAAACTAGAAAACTATAACTCGATTACAAATTAAAAAAACAAAAAAAATTAAAACAAAAACCCTTAACAAACTAAACCCTAGGTTATAAATCCTTTCTTCCTTTATTATTTTGGTCGGCCCTTTTTTATTTGTGCTTCACCCATTTTCATTTTATTCAGCTTGATCTTCTTTGTCTCTCTGGAAATAAAAATGGCGGCTCCTGGGGTTTTGATTTTTTGTCCCAAATCTCGTCTTTAATGACTACTGGAGTTTGTGGTTCTTCGTATTCTCACGTTTCCCTAGTTGTTTTATCGATTTGGGATGGTTCGATCCAAGTTACTATCGATCTATGGTATGTTATTTCAAATCGAATTTTTCTTTGATTTTTTTGAACTTGGATGATTTAAAAGCCAACGATGATGGATGTATTTATAGGATTAAAAATCCTAAATTTGTCCTCTGATTTCATATATGATTTGGCCTGATATATACGAGATTTTTGGGCTTTTTGAAATTCTCAGCTTTGAATTGTTCTTTCGATTTCTCTGGAAAATTCCTTTCTTCGAGGCCTTGAATTTTTGGAGTTTGTAATCTTCAAACTGTTTTGGAATTTTTTGCATGAGGTTTCCTGACTTTGAATTGGTCTTTATTTCCCCTTGATTTACTGAATATATTGCGATGATTTCTTGCCCATTTAAAATAGATTTTAAAATTTGAAACTTTTCCCAGAATTGCCGCATTGATCTTAATGTTGACTGCTCCATTAAAAACTGATACGATCAGATGCTTCCTTGGTTTTGCTTGATTAAAAGCAATTGCCAAGTATGCTACTACTTTTTTGGAAACAGATTTACACAATTCCATATGTAAAAAAAAACTGGAAACATATGCATTGATTTCTACCATAAATCAATATACTAATTCTTCATACAATTCTAGAATTAAACTTGCCAAATATTTCTGCCTTGATTGAATCATTTCTGGAACGTCTAGAACCATTTGCCCATGTATGTTTGCATATAAAAATGGAAACAGATAGTAACTGAGATAAGAATTCTTGTAACCAATTTACCACTTGCCAAAAAAGATTGTATTAAATATGTCCATGTTTCCAACTTTAAAAAAATCAACTAATTTTCAATGTTGTTTTTTCACTGATGTATTGTGTATATGTCACTATGAATCACTTGTGGTTTGCTCTGCAATTCTTTTGTCACCAAATTGGTTTCACACACATTCCACAATTTGAGCTGAATCATTTGTTAATACTGGCTTGATGCTTGTTTCATTGTCATTTGAATTTATGTTGGAATCTATCATTGCTGTGTACAATTGATTCACCATGTTCACTGACCATTTATAAAAGTTGTGTACACACCATCCATGCAAGGATCAGCTGCCTTGTTTGTGTTGATCCCATGTGTAATCTTGTTGCACCATTCATACACTGTGTATCACCATGATGCTGAACCATGTTGTTTGCCTTCATTTTACATGTTACAAACCATGCTCTTTGAACATGAACTGCATATATATATATATATATACACACATATATATACATACATACATATATATATATATATATATATATATATGCCATGCACTTTTTATTTGATGCTTACTGATTTGCAACTGGTTTGTGTAGTTGACACCACTAGTGTACAAGCCAATGTACATGCTGTATCACCTTGGGTCGAAACATGCTAATGCATCTTTGCCCACAGAATTTTGTGTTGCCATTCATGTAACTTGTCCACCATGTTTGAGCCGTGCAAACACTTGACCTGCTGTTCCTTTTTTTAATCTACGCATATATATATATATATATATATATACACATACTTATATATATATATATGCAAATCACTTGCAGTCCATATTAATGCAGACTTGTGAACTATTCTGAATAGTTGCACTTCTTCATTCCTGAACCCACTGTCATGTGTGTTCGATCACATTGAATTGATCCATTCATGTTGCATGTATGTTGTTGCCAATTTAACTATGTTGATTTGACATTTGTTTTGTTGCTTGAGTGTTGCACTGAGTCAAGATAGTCCACGTGGCTACTCCTCAGTTGCTTGCTGATTTTTGATTGGCGTACGTGTGTATTTGCAGACCATTAAAAAGATTTTCTTGTCTTTGTATATCATACCAAGTCAGATAAATGATGAGAAACACATCGAAATTCTGAGGCAAATAAAATTTAAAATAAATTTATATTTGCATGCGTTTAGTTTTAATTCTATTACAGTCTACTGTGTGTGTTTTTCTATATGTGACAGGTATTCAGATGGTGACTGATAGCTGGACTGGATCTGGAGCACATGAAGACAAGTATACATGTCAGTGTCTGTGAATATGTGAATGAGTGAACAAGTGTATATGTACTGAGTGATAAGTGTTGTGGTGAGGAATAAATGTATAGAATGGAAAAGTTGTACTGATATTTATAATAAACAAATTTGATTAAAATAAAATATTATTTTATTGTGTTCAAATCAATTTGTCTATCATATTCAAATTAATTCAGTTAATACAATTCCATGTAAAATATTATAATTGTGAATATATAATAGTGGAGTTATAATGTTGTACTATTTCAGATTTTGAAATAAAATACTTAATTGAATAAATATACTGTGAACTGTGTATAATAGTATATTATTCAATAAATATTTATTTTATGAAATGAAATATAAAATAGTACAGTTACAAACACATTTGAATAATATGATATGTTTGTTATCATCAAACAAAAATCATACAACACATTGTTGTATCCAGCAAGTACGAGGTTCAAAAAAAGAAGGTAGGTATGGGCGTGTTCCGGTGGAGTCATGAGTGTGTTTGGGTCCGTTTGGGGAAACTAAGACGTTGTAACACCAGTAAATATGTATGTGTCCTATAAGTTGTCGCTTTAAGAATTGATACACCCTACTGTTTGGCCTAGCATAGGATATTTACGTAATAGGAAGCCGATGCATGGGTAGTAATTATGATAAAACCTAATCTTGATTTACTAGTATTGGTGCAGAAAACTTATTTTTCGGATATAAATGGGAAGCTTAACTGTTCTTACTTGATCCTTATCTCGTTTACTTCATACTTATATATTTTTATTATACTTTATTATCCAGTCTTATTTATTTGTCTTGATACCTCTACTTCATTCTTATACTAAAAATCACTGAAACTCGCCAAACTTTATGTATGACCTATTTTGTTTTCCTTCTCTCTCTCTTCCTTTCCCCGCCTCAGGTTCTCAAGGTAGTGATCAGTAGTGACTATGATATTCAGCTTGGATTCTTGGATTTTCTGACTTTATGTATTGCTTCGACTTTTGCTCTACTTTGATATGGCTATGGAAGAGGGATATGCTTTTACTATTTTGCACTCTGATAATTGGTTTTATAAGACAGTTGGTTTATCTTTCTTTTTTTGGTATTTGGGAAATGAGATAAAGTGATTTGATGTTGCAAATGGAATTTGAAACAATGGTTTTTATGCAATAATAAAATTCTATTTCTGCTGCATTTATTATTATGTCTTGTAAAAATTTGGCTATTATATACTTATTGCGCTTCACAGAATTTAATGCATCCTCATATGGGTTACATTAAGAGACGTAGGGATGTCATAGTGGGTCAGGAACACGACTTCTTATAAGAAGAACCCTCTAGCGAACCATCTTATTACTATCTAGCTGTCCCTACAGGTGAATTCCTAGCCACTTAATACTTCCCTTAGACGGTGGTTCCTTAGGCCATGTATACATATTATATCCCTAGATTAACCCTCACTAGCATCCTAGATAAAAAGCGGACATTACTTGGAGAACTATTCCCCACACGTTATCATCTATTATGACCATTTAATACCTTATAGGAGAAAGGTGGACCCAACAACCATTTACTTCTCGAAGGGAGGTCCCAATGACTTAGGTCCTGAACCAAGGAGTGAACCTTAAGAACGAACCAGATCCTAATCGCTTAATACCCAATAACAAATAGGTCAGCTTCTTAATACCTTTTCCTAGATAGGCCTACTTCTTACATAATATATATATATATACACACACACAAACATACATATATACATACATACATACATACATATATATATATATATGCACACTAGATATCTCACATTAGGCCTACCACTTGTAGATACCGATTTTTCGGGCGGTTTCACGAAGACTTCTACTACAAGTTGGGCCTAACCTCGCATCGTAGCATACTAATTATAATGTCCCATGGCACCTAGACCTCTCACATTAACCAGATTTACTTGTAAACGTGGGATATGTCAGTCGGTTTGTGAAGACCCGCAACTTCCCTGTAAGGGAAAGTGTCGGATAGTTCGAGAACAAACCACAACAGAACGCATATAGAAGAACATTTCACTGTATATTACAACAATGCATCAGATTACAAGAATATACAGAGTATAGTCAAATAAATATTACACAGAAAAAAAATCAGAGTTTTAAATTACATTTAAATAAATTGCAGCGGAAAATAATACAATACACAACTAGAAGAAGATATACGGATACAAAGCTTTCTGGATATCGTTCCAGCTGTAAACCAGGATCCTGTGAATATAAATCTGCAAAACCCAAAACTCCTAGCTGCCCGTGTCAAAATAAGGGCACCCAGAGTTTAGGTTAAAACAATAAACTCCAGGTCAGTCATGTGACTGGTGTGAGAACTAAAACAGTTATTAATTTTTATTTTCAAAGGTAAATCAAGGGACCACGCCGTATAACACGGAACGGGTTTCCTCCCAAGAATACCAGTGCATAACAAACCGCGCAATGCTAAATAAAGAAAGATGAAGCTGTTATAAGACCCAGGTCCTATCACACAATGCAACGCAAGCCGGGGGATAGGGTTTTCCCTTATAACAGCCAAAGAATGCTTGATACGTTTAAAACAAATCATTTGATACTATAATAAGTGCATAGTGTATAAAACAACTTCAAATCATAAGTATCAATCATAGGCGACATGAGCGTCCCATGCCACTATGTCGCCATATATAGGTTTACAAATAAAACCGCAAATGTCACGTATTTGGAAATTGGATTTCCGTCTATGAACCGAGGCAAAAGATAGACCTCAACCGATTCGAGATGCTCTAGCCCGCCCCTCAGGAACAGCCGCAACTGCCCCTTGGATCCTCAGGGCCGGTCCACACGGAGTGGATTATTATGCCTGAACACTACGTCTCCCCACCCTATGGGGTGTAAGTCTGGTCCGTCAGCCGACCAGAATGCATTCGGCCGAAACCGATATAACCGAGGCGCCTCGCAACAGCAACAACCACATAAGTCAAACTCGTCAGGGCGTGTAAAACCACTGACGCCACTTCTAGCTAGAAAGAAACGCATGCCCTCCCTGACGTCCGTCTCCCGTTTTTGATTCATACCGGGTGTGAAACACGCGAGGTAAACGTTACACAAAGCTACGCCACAAAGGCCGTGCTTTGATCATCACCACAAGACTTTGCTTTTCAACAGAAGCCTCGATCAATTGCCACTTAGGCATGCCACACAGGCAATTCACTCCATGCGTTTGATATCCATCAATATATAACCCCTGAGCTCGTACGTCTCAGAGAAGGGCGTTAAGCAAGAGAATAAATTCTCCGTCGCCAAGCAGATATATATTTAATAGAGATCAATCACACGAACTAAAATCCAATGTCAGACACACAGTCCATTTACAAGTCCGTTCTGGGTCTGAACGAAACCGGAGGCACCTAGTACCCCGCATATCCATCGATCTCCAAGTACGTCTGGACGATCACTAACTGTTTCCATCTTCTTGGGTGTACAGCCCAATCAAGATCATCAGTTATCACCCAAACGACGTGAAGACCTCCGGTCTTCGACCATCGTCTTCATCTTCGACTTATCGTCGCATCAGTTATTCAGAATGGGATAAACCCGGTCTTTCCGAATAACTCGCGTATATTTAAATAAGTGTTACACAAACACAACATACGCCTCATTCCAATTCATCAGTCACTAACCGTAAATTAATCAAGAGAATAATTCCCCAAATATTAACCCCGAAGGCCGAAACCAACATCAGATCAATATCCAGAAAACCATTCCGCTTAGCTAACCGACAGTTAGTTTCTGAATTTCACATTCATAGGGAAAGGTTCCCATTAATTTTATCAAAGATAAATTCTTGAATTTATTCTTTAATCTATTTTTGAATATCAATTCAAACTAGTCGGGATTAGCGATCCTTACCGAAGTAATCATTCGTTTTAATTTCCCAATCCCAACCTATTCATCCCATGAAGTAAAACTGGTAATACTTCATATCTAACACCATGGTGTTATCGGTAAATTCAATTACCATTTCACGTTCAAATCTAATTAAAGATTTAACTATCGCCTGGAGCAAAACTGGTGGTACTCCATTTTCGATCTTTTCAATCTAATTAAAGATTCATTAAAACTCCACTTGGTTTTAATCGTTAACTGGGTTAAAGAATCAGTGTCATTTAAAACACGGTTCACGATAAACCCAAAGTCACATTCATTAATTATCGGGTTAAAGAACGAGTGTTATTTAAAACACTGTTCACGATAAACCCAAAAATCAATATCAATTCAATTCCAATTAAATATTATTTAATTGGTACACTTCATTAAATCTAAATAAAAAGATTTAATCTTTTCTCAACTGGGTTCAAGAACAGTGTTAGTGAAGACACCATTCACGACAAACCCAAACCATATTTGATATTCAATACAAGGCTCTGAATAGAAAATATATCGGCTTATATTCAATACCAAATTCTACGACTAACAAATGTCGTATTGGAAATAACGATATGAATATATATCTTTCAAATTTCCATAACAACATCCGTATAATCACGAATTCCAACATCGAAATATTCCGAAGACAATTTCGATTCAAATCCACTCCAATGCAATCATTGGAAATTTTGGTTATTTTCAAAACCATTTCAAATTCAATTCATTTATTTAAAAATAAATAGAATTATAATTCTAGTTCAAAACTAGTTCATTTCGATAAAAATCTATTTTTATCTTTTCAAATATGGAGTTTTTCACCCCAAATCTTTCTAAATCATTTCTTATGATTTTACACAAATTATTACTATTTTTAATAATTTTATCAAGGCCCGTACAGTCGATTTCCATCAATGGCCATCGAACTGCACTTACAACGACCTTTTTCGAATTTGATTTGGACGTATCTCCAAATCCAACCGTTAGATTTCAAATTTCCAATATTCGTTAGAAAGCTCTTTTCGATACGAACCAAACGGTTCCGGTTTTAGGAGAATCCGACGGTCGGATCTCCCGTACTGTCCGCTTGAAATAAATGGTCGAAATTCACGAACTGCCGCGGCGCGGCGCTTTCTATTCAGGCCATTATATTATATATATAATATATATATTTCGTTGATTTCTATTTAAAACGAATTATATAAATAGTTTTAAAATTCGTTTCAAAATCTATTTCAACTTCCATTTCAATTCAAAGCAAAATTGAATTCTTCTTTATAAATTCGTTTCAAAATTCATTTCTATTCAATTCAAATTTCAATTCAATTTGAATTCATTTCAATTTGCTTTCAATTCAATTTGAATTCGTTTTCAATTCAATTCACTTTGAATTCATTTTCAATTCAATTCATTTCGAAATCGTTTTCAATTCAATTCATTTCGAAATCGTTATATATTCAATTCATTTCGAAATCGTTATATATTCAATTCATTTCGAAATCGTTATATATTCAATTCATTTCGAAATCGTTATATATTCAATTCATTTCGAAATCGTTATATATTCAATTCATTTCGAAATCGTTATATATTCAATTAATTTCGAAATCGTTATATATCGATATAAATATCGTTCACGTCAAAATGGCGTCAATCTAATCAACACGGCTTCATAAATTTCTATTTTCAAATATTCTATTTCAAATATTTCTTTTTCAAAATAGTTGTTATTATCAAGATATTTCGTTCAACACATGACCAATCTCAATGAATGAGTACTGTCAACACATGAACTTTTATTTTATATCGATAAAGGTGTAAATTTTATTACTAAAATATTTCGTTCAACACATGACCAATCTCAATGAATGAGTACTGTCAACACATGAACTTTTATTTTATAATTTTCTTTATTTTCTAAATTGGAATGAGGCCCAATCAATTACCATATAAAGTTAATTATATGGATTTTCATACAACACATGTATATAATAGCATTGAAAAATAATCAATCATCAACCAAAGTGCACTACACTGTATAAGCATCAAATATAGATATCTAACGCTTATAACAGCCTGTCAATCAATCGATCGACATATTTAATCAATCAGGATGAGTGAACTGCATATTTCATCCTAACACCCGTGTAGGGTTTCAAACAATCAAACAAATATTTTATTTGTGCAGTTGGGCGATGTGTAAAATTTATCGACCCAATCAATGTCAGTCAAATAGGTGTACATAAACAAACCGTCTGGTTTGTAAATGAATATTCTATTTTATTCGCATTCACGTTAAAAATTATATTTTTAACGATAAAACATTTTATTTCAACATATGAATTTCTATCCAGTTCATTCCTTAAATAAAATGATATTTTATTTTTCTAACTTATTTTAGAAAATTTCGGCGGCTTAACGGCACGATACTAGAAACGGGACGAGGCCTAGCCTTATCCCCGGTCTAGTGAAGGCCCACGCCATTCACACATCAATCAAATCACTTTTGTTATGCAAACCACAAAATTTGGAGTAAGGATCTAACCTAGCCTTACTCCTTTGCCTTATAACGGCGCACGTCTAATCCTAACCCATTTATCGATTCGATTTTCCACACCACAAACTACATTCAAACCAATATCGCAGTCAATCACCAAACAAACAAGTCCATGGTCTGTGGACGATTGTGTCGGGTGCTACTAAACACCGTCTGCATCCTAGTATATATATATATATATAACTAGAAAAATTAAATTGAAAGGTGAGAAATTCTCACTTATAGCTATCCAATCATCTTGACTCTTCTTTAATAGAAATCTTCACTTTCTTCGCCCGTATCCTCTACATATGTAAAAATCGAATTTTTACTTTCGATGTTCAATATATAAAAATCATATTTTTCATTGCTATTCAATATATAAAAATCGAATTTTTCTTTCGAAGTTCAATATATAAAAATCATATTTTCTTTCGAAGTTCAACATATAAAAATCTAGTCTTTGCTTTATAAAAAATCTCGTCTTTGCTTTATAAAAAAAATATCGTCTTTGCTTTATAAAAAAATATCGTCTTTGCTTTATAAAAATCTCCTGTTTTTATCTTTATAAAAAAATGCAGTTTTAGTTTTTAAAAATTTCAGTTTTAACTTTATAAAAATTTCTGTTTTAACTTTAACAAAATCGGTTTTAAACATTAACAAAATCGGTTTTTAAACTTTATAAAAATTCAGTTTTATAGAATTTAAAAATAAAAATAAGAATAAAAATACTTACAGAGGAGCGGGGGGGTCTGCAGATCGTCGGAGGCGGGGCTCTCGAGGGTGGCGGTCGGCGGTTCAGCGTTGCGAACCAGGGGGGCTTCAGCGGAGCTCGAGCGGTCTGGGAGGCGTTCGAGGTGGAGGCGGGGTCTTCGGGGCTCGATCGGTGGAGGCGGTGATGGGCGGCGACGCTTCGGGGGGGGGGGGGGGGCGGCTGTCGATAATCTTTAGGGTTTCTTTTTTTTTCTTCTTCGTTTGGAATTAAAACGAATGGGGGGGGGGCAAGCAGAAGATAAGAGGGAGGGAGGGAATAAAAAAATATATATATATATATTTTTTTATTTAATTATTCAAAAAGTTGACTTTCACATACGACCTCGAAACGAGGCCCATCGCCTGTCGCCCATAGCGTTTTACCCCCATTCCGAACACAATGGGATATGTATCGCAAACTGATTTGATCGTTACAGCCAGTTTCCTTTTGAATTTTCTTTTAAATCATTATATTGAATTTTAAACGCACATTTCAAATTACCGGGGTCACATACTAACTAGAAAAATTCCAGAAAAAATATTTTCTAGCTTCGTATTGACGATACGGTCCTAACAAAACCAGTTTCGTCGAATTCTGAGATCGTTTGAAAAATGGTCGATTTCCAGTCGATTAAAATCAACTGAAACTGGTCAAACGCGTTTTCCTTTGCCACGCTCACATATTGATTCGAAAAATTATGAAATTTGAAACCCAGCAATAACTTAACACTCCGGACCCAACAAAACTGGTTTCGTCGAAATCCGAGGTCGTTTGCAAAATTGCTATTTTTAAGGGCCTTATATATATAAAAATATATATAAATTCCACAGCGACTATTTCTAATTTTAAACTGGACATATCTTATCATTTCTAAAATGAAATCTCAGTTTGCTAACTTCGTTTCAAAGATATAGTTATACAGATTCAAATATTTCTTGTTTCGTTCAATTTTGACTTATATTGAATTATGTATATTCATTTGAAATTAGAAATCGAATTTTCGAACTACCGCGCCATTTTCAATTCCTTTTATAATTATATATATAATTATTATATATTCTAACGACGACGTATATAATATATACGTTCTAATTTATATTCAAAATAAATTTCCGTTGATTTTATTTAAAATAATTCATTTTAAATATTCATACTTCGCCAAAATTGCCAAAATAAAAATTTTAAACTGGCCCAGATTTTCGGGTTGTTACAATCTCCCCCACTTAAAACTTTTCGTCCCCGAAAAGGAACAAAGTCGAAAGTGGTTTGATTATTCAGCCCTACGTTCGATCTGGCTTCCATTCTCCAACTTTTCAGTTTCTGAGAATTTTCAAAATTTCAAAAATTTGGCTAACACCCTAAATTTTTGAAAAATTTCGCCATAACCTCCCCTGCACCGGGAGCATCGGGGAATTTCAAATAGCTTCCCCGGTCCTTCAGATCTCAAAAAGAAAAAGAAAAAGCCAAGCGGCTAGCCAATAGGCTCACAAAATCATCATCACCCAAACAAAACAGTAAATTATGTAGTAAACATGTATCTATTTGTCGGGCAAACAAATTTTATTCTCTGCTCTAGCCTCCTTGCTATGACCTGTTCAATGTAAGTGCAAGCAAATGCGACCAATCTTCAATATAATTCAATATTTGGTTCAATTAGGCATAATGGTTCAAAATTAGCAAACAAATGAACAAACAACCCAAACATCAATCAATTAGTGGATTAGAGTTTCAAATCCATAATTTTGATATATATAAAGAAAATCATGTTTTTGATGCCAAATCACAACCATAGGCCCTATCCAATTTTGGTTCTCACACCAGTCAATAGGAAATATATAGATATCACACCTTCGAAACACGAATACCAATTCTGATGATGTTCGAACTATCATCAGAATCATCTTCGGGTGACTAGAGTGTGATTCTATATCTATCCAATATATTAAAATTTCAAATACACGTGGATCAGACGTATACGAAAAATCTTTATATATTGGACTGTCCAACTCAATATAAATAGATAATCAAATACGAATAATTGATTTAAATTTTCAAAACAAAAATTTGTTTTCATTTTAAAAATATACTCTTCACACTCGTTCTAGGATACTACTGATCCCATCTCTAACGAGTCATCCCCATTGGATATTACTAATCCGTTATCTGATGAATTCTTTCGTATGGTTCTAATGTGTCTTGTTCTCTGAGCCTTGTAAACCAAAGCACCGATACCAACTGTGAAGACCCGCAACTTCCCCGTAAGGGAAAGTGTCGGATAGTTCGAGAACAAACCACAACAGAACGCATATAGAAGAACATTTCACTGTATATTACAACAATGCATCAGATTACAAGAATATACAGAGTATAGTCAAATAAATATTACACAGAAA
The DNA here is from genome assembly GCA_030737875.1 of Allium sativum. Classification (NCBI taxonomy): domain Eukaryota; kingdom Viridiplantae; phylum Streptophyta; class Magnoliopsida; order Asparagales; family Amaryllidaceae; genus Allium; species Allium sativum. Next base: position 280,705,143 of record CM060918.1, read on the forward strand.
AAAATCAGAGTTTGTAATTACATTTAAATAAATTGCAGCGGAAAATAATACAATACACAACTAGAAGAAGATATACGGATACAAAGCTTTCCGGATATCGTTCCAGCTGTAAACCAGGATCCTGTGAATATAAATCTGCAAAACCCAAAACTCCTAGCTGCCCGTGTCAAAATAAGGGCACCCAGAGTTTAGGTTAAAACAATAAACTCCAGGTCAGTCATGTGACTGGTGTGAGAACTAAAACAGTTATTAATTTTTATTTTCAAAGGTAAATCAAGGGACCACGCCGTATAACACGGAACGGGTTTCCTCCCAAGAATACCAGTGCATAACAAACCGCGCAATGCTAAATAAAGAAAGATGAAGCTGTTATAAGACCCAGGTCCTATCACACAATGCAACGCAAGCCGGGGGATAGGGTTTTCCCTTATAACAGCCAAAGAATGCTTGATACGTTTAAAACAAATCATTTGATACTATAATAAGTGCATAGTGTATAAAACAACTTCAAATCATAAGTATCAATCATAGGCGACATGAGCGTCCCATGCCACTATGTCGCCATATATAGGTTTACAAATAAAACCGCAAATGTCACGTATTTGGAAATTGGATTTCCGTCTATGAACCGAGGCAAAAGATAGTCCTCAACCGATTCGAGATGCTCTAGCCCGCCCCTCAGGAACAGCCGCAACTGCCCCTTGGATCCTCAGGGCCGGTCCACACGGAGTGGATTATTATGCCTGAACACTACGTCTCCCCACCCTATGGGGTGTAAGTCTGGTCCGTCAGCCGACCAGAATGCATTCGGCCGAAACCGATATAACCGAGGCGCCTCGCAACAGCAACAACCACATAAGTCAAACTCGTCAGGGCGTGTAAAACCACTGACGCCACTTCTAGCTAGAAAGAAACGCATGCCCTCCCTGACGTCCGTCTCCCGTTTTTGATTCATACCGGGTGTGAAACACGCGAGGTAAACGTTACACAAAGCTACGCCACAAAGGCCGTGCTTTGATCATCACCACAAGACTTCGCTTTTCAACAGAAGCCTCGATCAATTGCCACTTAGGCATGCCACACAGGCAATTCACTCCATGCGTTTGATATCCATCAATATATAACCCCTGAGCTCGTACGTCTCAGAGAAGGGCGTTAAGCAAGAGAATAAATTCTCCGTCGCCAAGCAGATATATATTTAATAGAGATCAATCACACGGACTAAAATCCAATGTCAGACACACAGTCCATTTACAAGTCCGTTCTGGGTCTGAACGAAACCGGAGGCACCTAGTACCCCGCATATCCATCGATCTCCAAGTACGTCTGGACGATCACTAACTGTTTCCATCTTCTTGGGTGTACAGCCCAATCAAGATCATCAGTTATCACCCAAACGACGTGAAGACCTCCGGTCTTCGACCATCGTCTTCATCTTCGACTTATCGTCGCATCAGTTATTCAGAATGGGATAAACCCGGTCTTTCCGAATAACTCGCGTATATTTAAATAAGTGTTACACAAACACAACATACGCCTCATTCCAATTCATCAGTCACTAACCGTAAATTAATCAAGAGAATAATTCCCCAAATATTAACCCCGAAGGCCGAAACCAACATCAGATCAATATCCAGAAAACCATTCCGCTTAGCTAACCGACAGTTAGTTTCTGAATTTCACATTCATAGGGAAAGGTTCCCATTAATTTTATCAAAGATAAATTCTTGAATTTATTCTTTAATCTATTTTTGAATATCAATTCAAACTAGTCGGGATTAACGATCCTTACCGAAGTAATCATTCGTTTTAATTTCCCAATCCCAACCTATTCATCCCATGAAGTAAAACTGGTAATACTTCATATCTAATACCACGGTGTTATCGGTAAATTCAATTACCATTTCACGTTCAAATCTAATTAAAGATTTAACTATCGCCTGGAGCAAAACTGGTGGTACTCCATTTTCGATCTTTTCAATCTAATTAAAGATTCATTAAAACTCCACTTGGTTTTAATCGTTAACTGGGTTAAAGAATCAGTGTCATTTAAAACACGGTTCACGATAAACCCAAAGTCACATTCATTAATTATCGGGTTAAAGAACGAGTGTTATTTAAAACACTGTTCACGATAAACCCAAAAATCAATATCAATTCAATTCCAATTAAATATTATTTAATTGGTACACTTCATTAAATCTAAATAAAAAGATTTAATCTTTTCTCAACTGGGTTCAAGAACAGTGTTAGTGAAGACACCATTCACGACAAACCCAAACCATATTTGATATTCAATACAAGGCTCTGAATAGAAAATATATCGGCTTATATTCAATACCAAATTCTACGACTAACAAATGTCGTATTGGAAATAACGATATGAATATATATCTTTCAAATTTCCATAACAACATCCGTATAATCACGAATTCCAACATCGAAATATTCCGAAGACAATTTCGATTCAAATCCACTCCAATGCAATCATTGGAAATTTTGGTTATTTTCAAAACCATTTCAAATTCAATTCATTTATTTAAAAATAAATAGAATTATAATTCTAGTTCAAAACTAGTTCATTTCGATAAAAATCTATTTTTATCTTTTCAAATATGGAGTTTTTCACCCCAAATCTTTCTAAATCATTTCTTATGATTTTACACAAATTATTACTATTTTTAATAATTTTATCAAGGCCCGTACAGTCGATTTCCATCAATGGCCATCGAACTGCACTTACAGCGACCTTTTTCGAATTTGATTTGGACGTATCTTCAAATCCAACGATTAGATTTCAAATTTCCAATATTCGTTAGAAAGCTCTTTTCGATACGAACCCAACGGTTCCGGTTTTAGGAGAATCCGACGGTCGGATCTCCCGTACTGTCCGCTTGAAATAAATGGTCGAAATTCACGAACTGCCGCGGCGCGGCGCGTTCTATTCAGGCCATTATATTATATATATAATATATATATTTCGTCGATTTCTATTTAAAACGAATTATATAAATAGTTTTAAAATTCGTTTCAAAATCTATTTCAACTTCCATTTCAATTCAAAGCAAAATTGAATTCTTCTTTATAAATTCGTTTCAAAATTCATTTCTATTCAATTCAAATTTCAATTCAATTTGAATTCATTTCAATTTGAATTCTTTTCAATTTGCTTTCAATTCAATTTGAATTCGTTTTCAATTCAATTCACTTTGAATTCGTTTTCAATTCAATTCATTTCGAAATCGTTTTCAATTCAATTCATTTCGAAATCGTTATATATTCAATTCATTTCGAAATCGTTATATATTCAATTCATTTCGAAATCGTTATATATTCAATTCATTTCGAAATCGTTATATATTCAATTCATTTCGAAATCGTTATATATTCAATTCATTTCGAAATCGTTATATATTCAATTAATTTCGAAATCGTTATATATCGATATAAATATCGTTCACGTCAAAATGGCGTCAATCTAATCAACACAGCTTCATAAATTTCTATTTTCAAATATTCTATTTCAAATATTTCTTTTTCAAAATAGTTGTTATTATCAAGATATTTCGTTCAACACATGACCAATCTCAATGAATGAGTACTGTCAACACATGAACTTTTATTTTATATCGATAAAGGTGTAAATTTTATTACTAAAATATTTCGTTCAACACATGACCAATCTCAATGAATGAGTACTGTCAACACATGAACTTTTATTTTATAATTTTCTTTATTTTCTAAATTGGAATGAGGCCCAATCAATTACCATATAAAGTTAATTATATGGATTTTCATACAACACATGTATATAATAGCATTGAAAAATAATCAATCATCAACCAAAGTGCACTACACTGTATAAGCATCAAATATAGATATCTAACGCTTATAACAGCCTGTCAATCAATCGATTGACATATTTAATCAATCAGGATGAGTGAACTGCATATTTCATCCTAACACCCGTGTAGGGTTTCAAACAATCAAACAAATATTTTATTTGTGCAGTTGGGCGATGTGTAAAATTTATCGACCCAATCAATGTCAGTCAAATAGGTGTACATAAACAAACCGTCTGGTTTGTAAATGAATATTCTATTTTATTCGCATTCACGTTAAAAATTATATTTTTAACGATAAAACATTTTATTTCAACATATGAATTTCTATCCAGTTCATTCCTTAAATAAAATGATATTTTATTTTTCTAACTTATTTTAGAAAATTTCGGCGGAATAACGGCACGATACTAGAAACGGGACGAGGCCTAGCCTTATCCCCGGTCTAGTGAAGGCCCACGCCATTCACACATCAATCAAATCACTTTTGTTATGCAAACCACAAAATTTGGAGTAAGGGTCTAACCTAGCCTTACTCCTTCGCCTTATAACGGCGCACATCTAATCCTAACCCATTTATCGATTCGATTTTCCACACCACAAACCACATTCAAACCAATATCGCAGTCAATCACCAAACAACCAAACAAACAAGTCCATGGTCTGTGGACGATTGTGTCGGGTGCTACTAAACACCGTCTGCATCCTAGTATATATATATATAACTAGAAAAATTAAATTGAAAGGTGAGAAATTCTCACTTATAGCTATCCAATCATCTTGACTCTTCTTTGATAGAAATCTTCACTTTCTTCGCCTGTATCCTCTACATATGTAAAAATCGAATTTTTACTTTCGATGTTCAATATATAAAAATCATATTTTTCATTGCTATTCAATATATAAAAATCGAATTTTTCTTTCGAAGTTCAATATATAAAAATCATATTTTTCTTTCGAAGTTCAACATATAAAAATCTAGTCTTTGCTTTATAAAAAATCTCGTCTTTGCTTTATAAAAAAAATATCGTCTTTGCTTTATAAAAAAATATCGTCTTTGCTTTATAAAAATCTCCTGTTTTTATCTTTATAAAAAAATGCAGTTTTAGTTTTTAAAAATTTCTGTTTTAACTTTATAAAAATTTCTGTTTTAACTTTAACAAAATCGGTTTTAAACTTTAACAAAATCGGTTTTTAAACTTTATAAAAATTCAGTTTTATAGAATTTAAAAATAAAAACAAGAATAAAAATACTTACAGAGGAGCGGGGGGGTCTGCAGATCGTCGGAGGCGGGGCTCTCGAGGGTGGCGGTCGGCGGTTCAGCATTGCGAACCAGGGGGGCTTCAGCGGAGCTCGAGCGGTCTGGGAGGCGTTCGAGGGTTTCGAGGTGGAGGCGGGGTCTTCGGGGCTCGATCGGTGGAGGCGGTGATGGGCGGCGACGCTTCGGGGGGGGGGGGGGGCTGTCGATAATCTTTAGGGTTTCTTTTTTTTTTTCTTCGTTTGGAATTAAAACGAACGGGGGGGGCCAAGCAGAAGATAAGAGGGAGGGAGGGAATAAAAAATATATATATATATATTATTATTATTTTTTATTTAATTATTCAAAAAGTTGACTTTCACATACGACCTCAAAACGAGGCCCACCGCCTGTCGCCCATAGCATTTTACCCCCATTCCGAACACAATGGGATATGTATCGCAAACTGATTTGATCGTTACAGCCAGTTTCCTTTTGAATTTTCTTTTAAATCATTATATTGAATTTTAAACGCACATTTCAAATTACCGGGGTCACATACTAACTAGAAAAATTCCAGAAAAAATATTTTCTAGCTTTGTATTGACGATACGGTCCTAACAAAACCAGTTTCGTCGAATTCTGAGATCGTTTGAAAAATGGTCAATTTCCAGTCGATTAAAATCAACTGAAACTGGTCAAACGCGTTTTCCTTTGCCACGCTCACATATTGATTCGAAAAATTATGAAATTTGAAACCCAGCAATAACTTAACACTGCGGACCCAACAAAACTGGTTTCGTCGAAATCCGAGGTCGTTTGCAAAATTGCTATTTTTAAGGGCCTTATATATATAAAAATATATATAAATTCCACAGCGACTATTTCTAATTTTAAACTGGACATATCTTATCATTTCTAAAATGAAATCTCAGTTTGCTAACTTCGTTTCAAAGATATAGTTATACAGATTCAAATATTTCTTGTTTCGTTCAATTTTGACTTATATTGAATTCTGTATATTCATTTGAAATTAGAAATCGAATTTTCGAACTACCGCGCCATTTTCAATTCCTTTTATAATTATATATATAATTATTATATATTCTAACGACGACGTATATAATATATACGTTCTAATTTATATTCAAAATAAATTTCCGTTGATTTTATTTAAAATAATTCATTTTAAATATTCATACTTCGCCAAAATTGCCAAAATAAAAATTTTAAACTGGCCCAGATTTTCGGGTTGTTACACGGTTCCGGGAAGACTTCTACTACAAGTAATGGTTAACCTCGTGTCTATGTGTCATTAATATTAATTAAGTCATTAAATTATACACATACAACCATACAAATTTCTATGGGGACATTCAAATATATTCCTAATTTAATCGTATTTATAACGCACTTAATACACATTTATATACGTTGATTACGTTATAAATATATATAAAACGTAAATTAAGTGAACGAAATTAGCGTCCTTACCACATGTTTGAAATGTCAACCTTTATCAAATTCTTAAAGGTGTACAAGTTATCTTTCCATATTTTCCTCAACCACCGCACAGATGTACATATTAACGTATGCCAATAAATGGGAAAAATAATCACATCAACATATAAACGTGCATCCCAAGTTTTGATTATTGTAACAATAAAAGGTAAACATAACCTTATACATAAAATATACATATATGTTTTAAGTCCTATTTGGATAGATTCCTTTCTTAAATTTGTTTATACGCAAAACCTTATTATTAGATATATTGTAAATAATACGTTCGAATGCTCTATTAAATTTACAAATCTACCCAAATCTTAACCTTTTGCGTAAAATCAAACATATGGTTTACATGAAATGAAATAAAAAGAATCCAAATAATATAGACAATTATATACAATCATCATGTTATTCTTTTATCATTACAATAACCCAAAACCATAAATACAACAGATTGAAAATTTCTACGAACAATTAAAATATAGGGAATTTGGAGGATGTTTAATATTATATGTTCATTTAGTTCCAAATTACCTTAGGCATATTGATCCAAATCCACACTACAAAATAGAGAAAGTAGCAAACTAACGTCATTCCACTCAAGGTGCTAAGAAGGATAAAATAGTAGAAATCTGAATAGCGTTTGCTTTTGGATCCAATCCATTATACAAAACATTCTCCAATTCTTGTTAATATATATATATATATATATATAAGAATCAAGGGACTAGAATCTTATCTATAAATCTGTAAATTCCATAATATAATTCTAAATCTAATCCTAAATCGGGATAGAGAAGAAAAGAAATATGGAATAAGGATTTAGAAGAAAATCTAATTTTTTTTCTAGAATTCCAATGGAAAAATGAAGGCGCAAGAAGAAAATAAATTAGGGTTTGGGAGTGGCTAGGTGAGGGTATATATAGTTGCAAGTGTGTATACAAACTGTTAGATCAATTAGATTTTATATAGTTCGTTGTTTGCAATTTATATATAAGTCCCTATAAAAACTAGCCTTCACTATGCTTTTTCTTTAAGGGCCCTCGACCCATTCCATAGAAGGGAAGTTGACACCCCTTCTATAGAGGCAGTTTACACCCCCCCCCCCAAGCGATCGAGCTAGAGAATTTGTTTCTCTAAACATTTCTTTTATATCAATTATAATATTAAATTAGATTGATTACCTTACTTAAGTTGATTATTTTTGTCCCCTTCTACATGTATATATACACACACAATTCAACATGTCATGGAGAAATCTTTTCATGTTAATTAATATATAATTATATTCCATACATTTATTATACAAATTGAATTTCAAATATTGTGTGTAAATAATTCACATATAATTTGTTTTAATCATAACTTCTTCATACAGACTCCTTTTTCAGCAAATAAAATATGCAAACGGATCAAAATGTCGCCAAGAACGCAATAGTAATACTCGTGACCTAATTTTCAAGTTTTTGGAATTTTTATTTTCATCCCATTAATATTTTGTTAATTTATTATTGTTTATACTTAATTTAATTATCTATTCCTATTTATGGTATATTTTTATGGGGTGTTATAATTGTTGTAGCTTTAAAAACTCAAGTTCTTAATTGAATACCGTGAGATTACATAGTATCTAAAATATGTTGAGTGTATGATAATTTCCCTCTAAATAAGACAATATGCAATGCAATCAAAGTAAATAGATTTTCTTTTTATTCATTTTTATTTATATTTTTTTTATCGGGACAAACAAACTCAAGGCAAAGAGGTTAATTATGACCTACTCTCCATCAGGCATTTCGGGCAAGGATTTAGATCTGACAAACCCAAACCAAACTCATTCAAAAAGTTCCAAACTCGAGCAAAAAATGGTTGAGAACACATTGTTGGGTTTGTATAATTAATAACACTATAATCACCGATCATACATATCCTACATGGGAGAATAAATAACAAAGTATATGCATTTTCAATGTTGTTAATGAAACGAACTCGAACCTGTCTGATATTAAATAAAATGAAGAGTAGTGTAAGTTTTTAAATGTATAACTTGAGTACTTTATATACGAGTTTGGGTAGTACATGACATGCTATATGGAAAGTGGGCATCATATGTCTAAACCAGTTTAGACAAAATGCTTGTCGTATGTATGAAATGTTATCTAGAGTCCTTTAAGTATGGCTATCAATAAATATGGAATTAGAGATTTTTACCTTAGTACAAAAAGATCTTTTCGAATAAAAAGACAAGAAAGCTTTGTTTTTCAAAGCCAACCTATGTTTATATGTTAGATCAAAAAATGGCACTAACACCCAATGTAGTGTGAAATCCTCAAAAACACATATCACAGATGATAAAATGCAGAAAATAATAAATGGACACACGGTATTTTTATAGTGGTTCGGCTCAATCAAAGTCTACATCCACATTATAGCTTCTTAAATCCTAAGAAGTTACAAGAGCGAGCCTTACAATCCGTAGGAAATCGTTATACAAGTACAATTCACTCAAATTTATACACGAAATCCTTGTGTTTACAATGAAAAGAGGTCAGAAATAAGGATTTTATACATGAAGTCATCATGTTCTTTTGTAGTGATTATGGCTTCGATGTATGTAGAGAGTAACAAAGGAGGGCGTGTTAATGGAGGAGCCAAAAGATCCCCTTAGGATGCCATGTGATTGAGCATTGCCGTGATGAGGCTTCAGCGGGTTCCGGGTCTGATGTGCCACGGGGCGAGCATCCCTTGAATCTCGAAATGTAGTGGGAATAGTAGAGAAATCCTCTCCAGACCATACCATGCCATGCCAAGCCTTACTTGATCTGAGTTAATAGGAGTTGAAATTGCCTTAAGAATAGGTCAATACATGACGTGCAAAAATCGTCACAGGCGGGTTGGTTCCATCCTGTTCGATACGAACCGGTGCAGTCCAGAGTTCCATACAGCAAATTGCTCCAGCATAAGGTCGGGTCGGGTCCATCCAGTTCAACTCGAGCTAGTAATTCCCTGAGTCCAGTTGCAGAACAATTCCAATGCACGGAGTTGGGTTGGGTCCAATCCGATGCATTCGACCCAATCCGGTAGAGTCGTGTAAATCCAACACTTCGTCGATGCCAAATCCAAACTTACCAACGTTTCATCACTTCATCCAAGTGAATGTCAATCGTTGCAAATTTATACTCAAGTCATGAGTAATTCTCTTAATAGAATATTTCTATATGCGTTTACGGAAACGGGCATAACTTTCATATTGTACAGTAGTTTGGGCCAACCAAAAGTTGTACCCAAAGCTAATTCAGAGGGCTACACGAGTTACTGTGCAAAGCATCATAGTTGATGTTTCCGGGCCCAAAAGAGGTCATCTACAGGGATTTTGGCCATTTTATGTTTGTATTGCTACTTCGACCAAATTCGTTTGTGTTTGCTGACGATGTTCTCAATGCTTGAGCGTGTTGCTAACTAGAAACTTGACGTGTGACAACTTTGACCAAAATGAGTGTCAACACTATACATTACATTATGAGAAAAGAAATGTGTATATTGCGGTGGACGCCTATGACAGCAGCTAATGGTCTATGCTTCCATTTTTGATAACTTACATTCGCTATCGAAAGCATTGAAAACTGACACTAAGAGCATCTCCAACCTAAGTGGTTTGTAATGTTAGTTAAATCCTATATGTCAAATATAGCTCATACCCATTTAAGTGAAATGATTAAACATGACATTGAAAATGAAACATGCACTCCAATGCTGACTTGTTTATAGAAGCAATTTTGTCCATATGTACCAACTGTATCATAGATATATAAATTTGTAAAATAATAAATTTTAACTATATTTTATTATTCACAATGTCAAGTTAAATGTCTAAAACTAGACATTTCATTGACAATGTCTAGTTAATTTTATGTCACATCAACATGACATTCTAATCAACATTGACATTGAAGAGTATACTTTAAATAATTTGTTATTTTTATGATGTGTAATTGATATATTGTCTTTAGATGAGGATTGGAAATGCTCTAAACGATGTCACTAGCGACTGGTGGAAACCTACCCAAAAACAATTATTATATGGCCTTCGATCTCAGACCTTTTCATTCCATTTCTTTCCCAAATTGAAATAAGTTTCCTCACCAATGCCTGTTCCCTAGTAGCTTCAACATGTTTCCACGTTGTCGATCAGTTATCACCAATCTTAACAGATATGGACTATTATTTCATCTCCAATCAGGTTGTTTTAATTAAACCTAGTATAGTTTAATTTATTAACTAAGGCCAATCGATGCTATATTACTAGCGTCTAAATTTGAAATTAATTAAGTATAATTAGTGTATGTGTGTTTTTGTGAACCATTAGATCACTGCTAGAACCATAATACATAGTTTGCCTAGAATCCAACGACCGCCAACTGTATTTCCAATGACTTGCAACGGCTAGTTGTTTTTTTTCGGTAAAATTATTATTTAAATAAATTATCCGTCTAAAGTCATTGAGAGGCATTCTAATAATGATAATTTTGTAAGATTTAAAAGCCACTGAAAATTGCTTGTGTGCCTTTCTTCCAACTCGTGAGCTAATCATTTGAGCTCTCCACCTAAAACACAAAAAACCCAAGAACCTCCTGCAGGAAAGAGCTCGTGCCCACAGTGTCCTACATAAATGTATTTGCTTACACCTACGCACTATAGCAAACGAATTGTAACAACCCAGAAAATCCGAACCAATTTAAAATTTTTATTTTGGCAATTTTAATGAATTTTGAATATTTAAAACGGTTTATTTTAAATAATAACAACTAGAAATTTATTTTGAGTAGAATTAGAATGTATATATTTGTTTGAATCGTCGTTAGAAAGTAAATATTTATTTTTAATTGTAAAAGGAATTGGAAATGGCGCGGTAGTTTGAAAATTCGATTTCAAATTTCAAATGAATGTACAAGATTCAAAATAAACTGGATTTTAGCGAAACTAAAAATATTAGAATCTATTTGAGAATATCTTTCCAACGAATCCGAAAAATTGAAATTTCATAGCGGGGATAAAAAGTTATTCCCAGTTGAAAATTTGGAATAGTCACTATGGAATTTTCGCCCTTAAAAATGGAAATTTTGCAAACGACCTCCGTTTTCGACGAAACACACTTTGTTTGGATCCGGGATGTCAAATTATTTCTAGATTCCAAAAATCATAATTTTCTGAGTCAATATGCGAGCATGGCAAAGTAAAACGTGTCTTGACAGTTTCATTCAATTTGGATCAACCAGAAAATGGCCATTTTTCAAACGGTCTTCAAATTTGACGAAATTGGTTTTGTTAGGGCCATATCGTCAATACGAGTCTAGAAATAATTTTTCTAGAATTTTTAGAGTTAGTATGTGACCCCGGTAAATTAAAATGTACGTTAAAATCAAGTTTGACTATTATATTAATTTATATTGTAATTTTAACGAAAACTGATCGTAACGGTCGAATTGGCTTACTGGACATATCCCATTGTGTTCGGAATGGGGGTAATTAGTTGCGGACGGCAGTCGGTGGGTTCGGTTTGGAGTTCGAAATAAAAAGTTATTTTTTTGGAATTTAATTTAATTAAATATATATTATAATGCTTGGTCAACTACCCCTCTTTACTATCTCCCTGCCGTTACTTTTCAGATCGAGATTTTTATATAAAAAAAAAACTGAAACCGCGGAAGCCCCATCCCCTCCCCCCCTCCCCCCCCGGTCGACGTTCAGCCTCGCACCCCCCTAGGTGGCGCCGTCGCCGGACCCCCTTCTTCTCGCCTCGCCCGAAGACCAATCGCGACCCCAATCCCTCAAAACTCCAATGACGCCAAGCCCTAGCCCCCTTGCGCCATCGCTCAGCCAACCCGACCACCAGAGCACCACCCCCGGCGCCACCTCGCGAGCAACCTCCTCCACTCCCCTGAAAAACTGAATTTAGGTGAGCTTTATTTTATTTTATTTAGTTTATTTATAAATCAGTTTTAATTATTTATAGAAAATCAGTTTTAAAATATTTAAATCAGTTTTAATTTATAGAAAAACATTTTATAAAGTAGTGATTTTTATTTAAGGAAAGTTATAATTTTTAACGTGATAAAGGTTTGATTTTTAAATATAAAAAGGTAGGATTTTTAAAACGTAAAGTTATGGTTTTTTATAATAAAAAGATTAGATTTGTACATAAAAATATGATTTTTATCTATGTATGATAATAAAAATATGATTTTTATCTATGTATGATAATAAAAATTTGATTTATATATATATATCGCTTTGAAATAAAATATGATTTCATCGTATATAAAATAGTTAAGCTATAAAAATAAAAATATGAATTTTAGATTATGTATGCTAGTTTAAAATAATTGAATTATGGAAATATTTTTGGAAGGATAAAAATATAATTTTTATCGTATGAACACTATTTATAAAATCATCAAACCATGAAATAAAAATTCGATAGTTAAAAATATGATTTTTAACTGATATATGTTATTTATAAAATCGGCATGCTGGATTTTTGGAAATTTTTAAAATTGATAATCAAAGCATGGCGGAGTGGAACCCAAGGTGAGAATTTCTCACTTTTATTTTATTTTTCTAGTTAAAATATATAATAGGATGCAGACGGTGCTTAGCAGCACCTGACACCCGTCGTCCACAGACCATGGACGACTTGTTTGTTTGTTTGATTTTGTTGTGAAAATTGATTGTGCGATGTGGAATGGAATAAAATATCTTATAGTTAAAAATATTTTTTAGTTAAAAAAATAATTTTTAATGTGTATATGAATGAAATAAATATTTATAAACAAATCGGATGATTGGTTTATGTACACACATTTGACTGATATTGATTGGGACGATAAATTTTACACATCGCCCAATTGCACAAATAAAACCTGTGTTTGATTGATTGAAACTCCACACGGGTATTGGGATGATATATAAAATACACTAGTCCTAATAATTAGCTGTATGTCGATCGATTGGTTGACAGGCTATTGTAAGCGTTAAATATTTATATTTGATGCTTATGCAGTGTAGAATGCACTTTGGATGATGGTTGATTGTGTTTGATTGTTGTTGTGTACATGTGTATATGAAATCCATATAAGAACATTATATGGTAATTGACTGTGTCTGATTTCAGTTCAGAAAGAATGAATATTTTGAAATAACGAACATTTTAAAATAATATTCAGTAAAAGATCAATATCTAATTTTGATGTTCGATTTGGGATGGATATGAATATATTTAAAACATATAGAGCCGTGTTGATTAGATTAATGCCATTTTGACGTGAACGATATTTATATTGATTTTATTCAGTTTTATAATGAATATCGAAAAGGAATTGATTTCAAAATCTAATGTTTTGAAAATATTATCATTTATATATCAATGATATGGAATATTCAATTTTGATTAGAAATTGAATATGAAGTTGAAATCGTTTTGAAAACGAATTTAAAACGATTTATAAAATACGTTTTTAAATTGAAATTAATGAAATATATATTATATATATATAATATAATGGCCTGAATAGAACGCGCCGCGCTGCGGCAGTTCGCGAATTTCGACTATTGACTTCGAATGGACATTACGGGAGATCCGACCGTCGGATTCTCTTAAAACCAGAACCGTTGGGTTCATATTGAAAAGATCTTTCTAATGAATACTAGAGATTTGAAACCTAACTGTTTGATTTGGAGTCCAAATCAAATTTGGAAAAGGTCGCGATAAGTGTAGTTCGATGGCCGTTTATGGAGATCGACTGTACGGGCCTTGATAAAAGTACTAAAAATATCAATAATTAGTGTAAAATCATAAGAAATGATTTGGAAATAATTGGGATGAAAAACTCCATATTTGAAAAGATAAAAATATATTTTTGTGGAAATGAACTAGTTCTGTACTAGAATTAAAAATCCAATATTTTTAAATAAATAAATTGGATTTGAAATGGTTTTAAAAATAACCAGGATTTCCAATATATGAATGGGAATGGATTTGAATCGAAATTATCTTCGGAATATTTCGATATTGGATTCCGTGATTATACGGATATTGTGGAGGAATTTGGAAGATATAGATATATCGTTATTCCAATACGATATTAATTGATGGAATGAAATGTGATTTTAGGTTGTCGTGAATGTTATCTTTAATAATACTGTTCTTAGACCCAATGAAGTTAAGAAAATCAAAACCTAACTGGAGATTAGTTAACTTGAATGGTTTCCTGGGTATTGATCTGATGTTTTCGGCCTTCGAGGTTAATACTTAAGGAATCATTCTCTTACTAATTTACGGTTAGAGACTGATGAGATTATGGGTCTGTTGTGAACTATGTTTTTAACGACATTCATTCTTTAACCCGATTTACAGTGAAATGTGATTTGGAATTTATAATTTTTTTTATTAATATTTAAAGGGAATTTTCCAAAGTAAAATTTTCCAATTTAATATATTAAATTGGAATTGAATGGAATTCGATTGATAATAATCGAAGTGAACTTCTGTGGAGGAAGACTGTTAACACATATGGAATGTAAAAGGCTTTGCCGTTATTCCAT
The DNA here is from genome assembly GCA_030737875.1 of Allium sativum. Classification (NCBI taxonomy): domain Eukaryota; kingdom Viridiplantae; phylum Streptophyta; class Magnoliopsida; order Asparagales; family Amaryllidaceae; genus Allium; species Allium sativum. Next base: position 280,720,333 of record CM060918.1, read on the forward strand.
TTATATTATTGGTCGGATATGGAAATTGATATCGATTATATATTGATTTGTTTTTCTGTGAAGATTCCATAATTAATGGAATGTGATTTAGGTTTATCGTGAACGATGTTTTAAAATAACACTTGTTCTTTAACCTAATTAACAATGGAATGGAATTTTGGATTGTTGTGAATGGTATCTTTAATAATATTATTCTTAGACCCAACGGGGTTAAGAAAATCAGAAACTAACTGGATATTAGTTAAGTTGAATGGTTTCTTGGGTATTGATCTGATGTTGGTTTCGGCATTCAGGGTTAATACTTAGGGAATTGTTCACTTGCTAATTTACGGTTAATGGCTGATAAAATGGAATGTGATTTTGGGTTTATAGTGAACCATGTTTTAAATGACATTGGTTCTATAACCCAGTTAAACACAGGATATTGATTTTTGGGGAGATTAAAACCAAGTGTAGTTTTAATGAATCTTTAATTAGATTCAAATGATCAAGAGTGGAGTATCGCCAGTTTTGCTCCTAGCTATAGTTAAATCTTTAATTAGATTTGAACGGAAAATGGTAATTAAATTTATTGATAACACTGTAGTGTTAGTTATGGAGTAATATCAGTTTTGCTCCATGGGATGAATAGGTTGGGATTGGGAAATAAAATAAATTATTATTGTAGTGTGGTTTGCTAATCCCGACTAGTTTGGAAAACCTTAACATGGTTTGAAATGATACCCAAAGGAAGATTAAAGAATAAATTTAAAGAATTTATCTTTGATAAAATTAATGGGAACCCTTTCTAAGGAATGTGAATATTTGAATAAAAGAATATTCAGAATTAGAATGAGGCATATGTTGTGTTTTTATAACACTTGTTTATTATATGCGCGAGTTATTTGGAAAGGCCGGGTTTATACCCATTCTGAATAGCTGATTCGACGATATGTCGATGATGAACATGGTGGTTGAAGACCGGAGGTCTTCACATCGTTTGGATGATTACTAATGTCTTGGTTGGGTTGTACACCCAAGACGAGGTAATAAGTGGTGATTGTCCAGACGTACTTGGAGATCGACGGATATGCGAGGGCCTCTCCCCTGTATTGGACATATGGGGGAGGAATAAGGTGCCTCCGGTTTCGTTCAGACCCAGAACGGACTTTTTAATGGATGTGTGTCTGACATTGGATTCTATTCTGTGTTAATTGATTTCTGTTAAATATATATATATTTTTTGGCGGTGGAGAATTTATTCTCTTACTTAATGCCCTTCTCTGAGACGTACGAGCTCAAAGGTTATATATCGATAGATATCAGTCGCATGGCATGAATTGCCTGTGTGGCATGCTGAGATGTAGTGATCAAGCCTTTTGTTGAAAAGCAGAGTCTTGTGGTTGATGGTCAAAACACAGCTTTAATACAGCGTAGCTTTGTGTATGGCTTAATTCGCGAGCCTCACACCTCGGTATGGGTCAAAAACGGGATAAGGGAACGCAGTGAGTGCATGATGTTTCTTTCTAGCTATGGGTGGTGTCAGCGTTTTACATGCCCTGACATTTATATTATTTTTACCTATGTGGTTGTTGGATTGCGAGGCGCCTCGGTTATATCATTCTCTACGGAGCAGATGGATAGGTCCTATAGGACCAGGAAACGTGTGTTCAGGAATTACCAATCCTCAAACGTAAGGTAGGACCGGCAATGCAGGATCCAGGGGTTACCCAAAGAGTGTAGTCCCGAGGCATTTTCTAGAGTGTCTCGAAGCGGTTAGAAGTACATCCCTTACCTAGACTCGTGACGGAAATCCAATTTCCAATACATGACATTCGGTTTTGATTATAGAGCCTTGTATGGCGACATAGTGGTATGGGGCACTATGCCATCTATGATTGATACATTTATATTTGTAGTTGTTTTCATGCACTTTATACTATAATAGTATCAAAATGATTTGTTTTAAACGTACCAAGCATGTTTGTGTAACACCCCGTATTTTATGTGAACGTATAAGTAACAAATCATAGAATAATTAATTTTTCAAATAAGAATCAAAGGAAAAGGGTTGCGCCATTGCGTGCATCTCAAAATTCTGCTTGGAAACGAGTCCGAGTTTTCGAGAAACGGAGTCCGTATGAGGGAGATATGGCCCTCCGAAGTTTCAGAGATTTTCATAATCAAAAACAGCTCGAAAATTCAAATTCAAATTCAAAATCCCAGAACAGGCTGGGCGGGAAAATTCCCGCCCACGGACTAGTTCGACCATTGTGTCGACCTCCCAGGGGCCAGGTCGACCATAGTGTCGACCTGGGGGTCGACCTACTCCCGAAACCCAGTTTTTGAACCTGATTCATTTTGATGTTTCTGGTCTCGTTTTCAGTCTAGATTCGTCCTCCTAAACCTATATAAACAGCCCCCTAGCCTCATTTTCTCTACACAATTTCATTCTGTCTATAATCTGCCTCTGTTCTAATTAAAAATAAAAATGATGTCGCTACTCTGCTGGAATTAAAACTTGGACTGATGCATCTTCTTCCAACCTGAATAGAATTAAAAGCTAAATCAAATCTCAAATCAAAGTTTAGAGCTACAACAACAATTAAAGAGGAGTAATTCAGCATTTCTGCATCAACAACAGTTTATTATCCTTTCTTAAAACCACGAAAGTCAAGTACAGTTATTTTCCGATATAAACTTTAATTATAATTGTGACATGATTGTAAATCTGAATTTAAGGTTGTGTACGTTTTGTTCTGATATATTTTATTCTGTATCTCTTTCTTCTTTCTGTTCTATAACCAGGATACCATGAGTCTGCGCCACATCTCATAAGAGATTAACGCATGAACGCTAAACTTTGGGACAAATAATGAATGATGGCATAATTGGACATGGCTAATCTGTGACTGATGTTGTAAACTAGATTTAGATCTATGCATATTCTGTGAATTGGAAGAAGAGGAACCATTGTATGTTAACATGTGACTTGAGACTTTGGACATAACGCATATTTTGAATTAAGATCTGTTATAATTTAAAGTTCTAGATTATTGGTTATATTTTTATATAACGATTCATGACTTGAGATAAAAAGAGAATATAACTTAGGTGTGAAGATCTATATTAAGATTTGATAACTGTTAAATGTGAATAACACCTAAATGGGAGATTTTTGAATATATGACATGCACTGAAATCGATGGCTATATTTGGTATAATTTATATGTGAATCTTTTGTACTAGGCAAGTTTAACTAAAATTGGGACATGTGTTATATGGTAAATTATGACCATAATATGTGCCATGTAAATTCATTGCAAACGTGGGGATATGATCATATTGTGAATCATGACAATTATTTAGGCATGAAAACTTAGGCCAAATTTATAATTAGGCAAGATATGTCAATGAAACTTTAAGGAATGATTAAATCTGTTATATTGCATAATCAGCTAGTTCTGTTATATTGCCTAAACTGCTAATTAGATTGAATTGCCTAATCTTCTAATTATGCTAAATTGCCTTATCTGCTAAATCTACTAAATCGCCTAATCTGTAAGATCTGTTATCTGTTTAATCTGTTGAATGGCGTAATCTGTTGGAACTGAAATGCTAAAATTTGAAGTATGTAAATCTGTAGGCTCGATTTAAAATTGAGCAAAACTTGTTAATAGAACCTCGAATTATCTGCTGTAACTTGTACAGAAGTTAATTGGTTAAATTAGCATGATTAGTCCGATATTAGCATAGTCTGTGAATGAATGCATTGGCTAAACATGAAACATGGCTAACTCGAGGTTAGAATGAGTTTGCGGCGTAATCCTGCCCGGAACCGCCTGGCACATCCAGTGGCCGCAAATAATAGGTTCTAATGTGATAAGTTAGTCATAGCGTGCTTGAAACCCGAGGTTAGACTCAGTTTGCGGCAGAAACCTGCCCGGAACCAACCAGCCTAACCAGTGGCCGCAAACTGTCAGTCTAATGTGAGAGGTCTGCGCATTAATTTTTAATTAATACAAATCTAAGATAAATATGATGTCTAAAACGTGTTGGGTGGATAGGGTTAAACCAATTGGACTAATGAATTTAACAAACCCGTTTCATGAATCTATAGGCCCAATTACAAAGTTAGACAAATCTGTAAATCTGTTAAATCCGTATATCTGATCCGTTAGTCTGAAAACTTGTCTGATCTGTGAACTAGTTGATCTGAACTCTGTATGTCTGAACTTGTAAACAAGTTAATCTAAAATCAGTTAATCTGGGGACACAAGGTTAGGAGGGAAATTACTTGTGTCATCTGTTGTTTGGGACCCATATTAGTCAGTAACCCTTTATGGTATCAAAACTATGACCCAACAGTAGGTAGGGTCCGGGCACGCTTACTGAACTAATTATAAGCGGTTCATTCTGATAATGGCGAGGGGTGTTGATGTTGCGTTCCAACCGGGTCATGTGCGTGCATGGATCCCGGTCTGCCTCTGAGGATGTAAGACGCCGTGACATCTGTAAATAGGTCTGTGTCATTTAAAGGTTGCCACTTTAGGGAGTGATACACCCTTTTGTGGGGCTGGCACAGGGTATTTATGTATTAGGGAGCCGATCGCTTGGGGTAGATTTAGGGTACACTTAGTTCTGTCTGTTTCTGTTGGGGTACCGTCTGTTTCAGTTGGGTGGTAACACCTGTCTGTTTCTGCGTGGTACCATCAGTTGGGGTGGTAAAGGCCCATTTACTAGTGTACACCTAATTCTAACATTCTGTTTCCATATTATTCTGTTTCTGTTCCTGTACCTTCTGTTCGGGTGGTAAAGGCCCATTATTCTGTTTCTGTTTAGACATTAGGGTAACACCTAATCCTGTTATACTAGTATTAGCGCAGAGAAGTATAATATAAGTAAGAAGCATAACTTGGGCTATATCCTTCTGTTTCTTCTGTTTAGCTTAATTATATTAGTTACCCTTGTTGATATTTTCTCTTATCCAGCTTTATTTTAATGTCATGACATTATTATCTGTTCATATGCTGAAAGTCACTGGACTTGCCAGACTTTATGTATGACCTTGCTTGTTTTCACCCCCTTGTCTTTCGTTCCCCCCCCCCTCAGGTTTGTAGGGAGGAAATCTAGGAGCTTGATTTGGACTTTCTCTGCTTTAAGTATTGCTTGGCCTTGGCTCTATCTTTCCATGGAAGTTTATGTTGGGGATTATGATTTTAAAAACTATGCATTCTGAAGGCTTTTGTACAAGACTGATATTTTTGTACTTGAATTCTGATATTGTGATTTGAAAAGATGTAACCAAACTTGCTTCGGTTTCTGTTGTAGTAAAGTTATAAATTTTGCAAGTACTTTTTTATCTGTCTTGTAAATTTCTGTTCTGTGTACACGCTCCATCATGGTTAAGGCATTTCCTTTGTGAGTAACCTTAACGGAGGTGGGGTGTTACAGTTTGGCTATTATAAGGTAAAACTCTATCCTCCGGCTTGCGTTGCATTATGTGATGGGACTTGAGTCTTATAATAGCTTCATTTTTTCAAAAAGCATTGCGCTGTTTGTTTTATGCACTGGTATTCTTGGGAGGAAACCCGTTTCATGTTATACGGCGTAGTCCCTTGATATATCTGGTTTAAAATAAAGTTTTAAATAATTGTTTTAGTTCTCACACCAGTCACATGACTGACCTAGAGTTTATTGTTTTAACATAAATTCTTGGTGCCCCTATTTTCCACACGGGCAGCTAGTAGTTTTGGTTTTGTGGATTTATATTCACAGGATCCTGGTTCACTGCTGGAATGATATTCGGAATGCTCTGTATCCGTATATTCTTTTCTGTTGTGTTTTGTATTATTTTCCGCTGCATTGTAACTTGTAAATCTCTGATATTTAGTAAATGTGTAATATTTATTCATACTCTGTATGTTCTTGTATTCTGATGGAATTGTTGTAATTAACAATGAAATTTTCTTCTGTTAATGTTCTGATTTTCTTGTTCTCAACTCAATCCGGTCTTTCCTTCACGGGGAAGTTCGGGTCATTTCAGGTGGTATCAAAGCTCTGGTTTACAGAGCTCGAGAACAAGGCACATTAGAACCAAACGAAAGAATTCATTAGAGATTGGATTAGTAATATCCAATAAGAATGACTCGTAGCGAAGCATGTGCAGCAACATGGTTTCTTCCTTCATTGTCTGGGATTTTCGGAGGAGAAGACGATGCTTGAGAGGTTTGCTTAATTGTATTTGTCTTGGATGATGAGCATATTAATTAGGAGTTGGTAAGGATCATGTTCTGATGTTGTATATGTTGGTTTAGAGTTGGTGAGATGCTATTTTAGGTGTATTTTGATGGTACACGCTTGTTGCGTTGATGTGTGACGTTGAGGATTTGTTTTGAGATGTCTAGATGATTTATTTTGTATATAATGGTGTTGATTTGCTTTATGTTGTGTGTTTGTATTTTATTAATATATATATATATATATATATGCATTATACATGTGTGAAATGGAATGGAAATGGATATTGTATGGCTGGAAAGTTATTGGCTTGCTGTTATATAAAAATATATCCATATTACAAACAACTTCCTATGGTTGCAACAACTTACTAGTCATAATTTTCCAATAGTTTTCAATGGCTTATTAGTCATTATTATCCAACGGCTCTCTAAGTTTATCAACAACTATTTGCTGTTAGTAGCCGTTGGTATAGCCATCGGAAAAACCCCGTTGGATTGTGAAAACCCGTGACTTCCCCGTTAAGGAAAATGTCGGATAGTTCGAGAACAAACCACAACAGAACACATATCAAAGAACACTTCACTGTATATTACAACAATGCATCAGATTACAAGAATATACAGAGTATAAATGAATATTACACAGAAATGTCAGAGATTTAAATTACATTTAAATATATAGCAGCGGAAAATAATACAATACACAACTAGAAGTAGATATACGGATACAAAGCTTTCCGGATATCGTTCCAGCTGTAAACCAGGATCCTGTGAATATAATCTGCAAAACCAAAACTACTAGCTGCCCGTGTTAAAATAGGGGCACCCAGAGTTTAGGTTAAAACAATAAACTCCAGGTCAGTCATGGGACTGGTGTGAGAACTAAAACAGTTATTAGTCTTTATTTTAAATCATTAGGTAAATCAAGGGACCACGCCGTATAACACGGAACGGGTTTCCTCCCAAGAATACCAGTGCATAAAACAAACAGCGCAATGCTAAATAAAGAAAAAATGAAGCTGTTATAAGACCCAGGTCCCATCACACAATGCAACGCAAGCCGGAGGATAGGGTTTTTACCTTATAATAGCCAAGAATGCTTGATACGTTTAAAACAAAATCATTTGATACTATTATAAGTGCATAGTGTATAAAACAACTTCAAATCATAAGTATCAATCATAGGCGACATGAGCGTCCCATGCCACTATGTCGCCATGTATAGGTTTACAAATAAAACCGCAAAGTCACGTATTTGGAAATTGGATTTCCATCTATGAACCGAGGCAAAAGATAGTCCTCAACTGATTCGAGACAATCTAGCCTACCATGTCTCAGGAACAGCCGCAACTGCCCCCTGGATCGTCAGGGCCGGTCCACCGATGTGGATTATTATGCTGAACAATACGTCTCCCCGCCCTTTGGGGCGCAAACGAGCCAACGAATGACTCCATCGGACCCGGATCGTCCGATCAAACCGAGGCGCCTCGCAACAGCAACAACCACATAAGTCAAACTCGTCAGGGCGTGTAAAACCACTGACGCCACTTTTACCTAGAAAGAAACGCAAGTCCTCCCTGATGTCCTCTCCCGTTTTTGGTTCATACCGGGTGTGAAACTCGCGAAGTAAACGTTACACAAAGCTATACCACAAAGGCCTTGCTTTGATCATCACCACAAGACTTTGCTTTTCAACAGAAGCCTCGATCAATTGCCACTTAGGCATGCCACACAGGAAATTCACTCCATGCGTTTGAGATCCATCAATATATAACCCCTGAGCTCATACGTCTCAGAGAAGGGCGTTAAGCAAGAGAATAAATTCTCCGCCGCCAAACAGATATATATTTAATAGAGATCAATCACACGGACTAAAATCCAATGTCAGACACACAGTCCATTTACAAGTCCGTTATGGGGCTGAACAAAACCGGAGGCACCTAGTACCCCGCATATCCATCGATCTCCAAGTACGTCTGGACGATCACTAACTGTTTCCATCTTCTTGGGTGTACAGCCCAATCAAGATCATCAGTAATCACCCAAACGACGTGAAGACTTCTGGTCTTCGACCACCGTCTTCATCTTCGACTTATCGTCGTATCAGTTATTCAGAATGGGATAAACCCGGTCTTTCCAAATAACTCGCGTATATTTTAAATAAGTGTTACACAAACACAACATACACCTTATTCCAATTTATCAGTCACTAACCGTAAATTAATCAAGAGAATAATTCCCCAAATATTAACCCCGAAGGTCGAAACCAACATCAGATCAATATCCAGAAAACCATTATGCTTGGCTAACCGACAGTTAGTTTCTAAATTTCACATTCATAGGGAAAGGTTCCCATAAATTTTATCCAAGATAAATTCCTTGAATTTATTCTTTATTCTATTTTTTTTGAATCTCAATTCAAACTAGTCGGGATTAACGAAACTTACCGAAGTAATCATTTGTTTAATTTCCCAATCCCAACCTATTCATCCCATGAAGTAAAACTGGTAATACTTCATATCTAACACCACGGTGTTATCGGTAAATTCAATTACCATTTCGCGTTCAAATCTAATTAAAGATTTAACTAACGCCTGGAGCAAAACTGGTGATACTCCATTTCGATTATTTCAATATAATTAAAGATTCATTAAAACTCCACTTAGTTTTAATCTTTGACTGGGTTAAAGAATCAGTGTCATTTAAAAACACGGTTCACGATAAACCCAAAATCACATTCATTAATCATCGGGTTAAAGAACGAGTGTTATTTAAAACACTGTCCACGATAAACCCAAAAATCAATATCGATTCAATTCCAATTAAATGTTATTTAATTGGTACACTTCATTAAATCTAAATAAAAAGATTTAATCTTTTCTCAACTGGGTCCAAGAACAGTGTTAGTGAAGACACCATTCACGACAAACCCAAATCACATTTGATATTCAATACAAGGCTCTGAATAGAAAATATATCGGCTTATATTCAATATCAAATTCTACGACTAACAAATATCGCATTGGAAATAACGATATATATATATATATATCTTTCAAATTCCCATAACAATATCTGTATCATCACGAAATCCAACATCGAAATATTCCGAAGGCAATTTCGATTCAAATCCATTCCAATGCAATCATTGGAAATTCTGGTTATTTTCAAAACCATTTCAAATTCAATTTATTTATTAAAAATAAATAGAATTGTAATTCTAGTTCAAAACTAGTTCATTTCGATAAAAATCTATTTTTATCTTTTCAAATATGGAGTTTTTCATCCCAATTCTTCTCAAATCATTTCTTATGATTTCACATCAATTATTACTATTTTTAATAATTTTATCAAGGCCCGTACAGTCGATTTCCATCAATGGCCATCGAACTGCACTTACAACGACCTTTTTCGAATTTGATTTGGACATAATTCCAAATCCAACCGTTAGATTTCTAATTTCTAATATTCTTTAGAAAGCTCTTTTCGATACGAACCCAACGGTTCCGGTTTTAGGAGAATCCGACGGTCGGATCTCCCGCAATGTCCGTTTGAAATAAATGGTCGAAATTCACGAACTGCCGCGGCGCGGCGCGTTCTATTCAGGCCATTATATTATATATATAATATATATAATATATATTTCGTCGATTTCTATTTAAAACGAATTATATAAATAGTTTTAAAATTCATTTCAAAAGCAATTTCAACTTTCTTTTCAATTCAATCAAAATTGAATTCTTCTTTACAAATTCGTTTTAAAATTTATTTCTATTCAATTCAAATTTCAATTTAATTTGAATTCATTTCAATTCGCTTTCAATTCAATTTGAATTCATTTTCAATTCAATTCATTTCGAAATCGTTTTCAATTCAATTCATTTCGAAATCGTTTTCAATTCAATTCATTTCGAAATCGTTTTCAATTCAATTCATTTCGAAATCGTTTTCAATTCAATTCATTTCGAAATCGTTTTCAATTCAATTCATTTCGAAATCGTTTTCAATTCAATTCATTTCGAAATCGTTTTCAATTCATTTCATTTCGAAATCGTTTTCAATTCATTTCATTTCGAAATCGTTTTCAATTCATTTCATTTCAAAATCGTTTTCAATTCATTTCATTTCGAAATGAATAAAATCGATATAAATATCGTTCACGTCAAAATGGCGTCAATCTAATCAACACGGCTTCATAAATTTCTATTTTCAAATATTCTATTTCAAATATTTCTTTTTCAAAATAGTTGTTATCAAAATATTTCGTTCAACACATGACCAATCTCAATGGATGAGTACTGTCAACACATGAACTTTTATTTTATTATATTCTTTATTTTTCAAATTGGAATGAGGCCCACTCAATTACCATATAAAGTTAATTATATGGATTTTCATACAACACATGTATATAATAACATTGAAAATAATCAACCATCAACCAAAGTGCACTACACTGTATAAGCATCAAATATAGACATTTAACGCTTATAGCAGCTTGTCAATCAATCGATCGACATATTTAATCAATAAGGATGAGTGAACTTCAAGTTTCATCCCAACACCCGTGTGGGGTTTCAAACAATCAAACAAATATTTTATTCGTGCAGTTGGGCGATGTGTAAAATTTATCGTCCCAATCAATGTCCTTCAAATAGGTGTACATAAACAAACCGTCTGGTTTGTAAATGAATATTTATTTATTCACATTCACGTTAAAAATTATATTTTTAACGATAAAACATTTTATTCCAACATATGAATTTCTATTAAGTTCATTCTTTAAATAAAATGATATTTTTTATTTTTCTAACACATTTTAGAAAATTTCGGCGGCATAACGGCACGATACTAGAAACGGGACAAGGCCTAGCCTTATCCCAGGTCTAGTGAAGGCCCACGCCATTCACACGTCAATCATATCAATTCATTTCACCACACAATTCAATTTCAATCAAATCATCTAATCAGCTACACAACCAAACAATTTAACAAACAAGCCATCCATGGTCTGTGGATGACGGGTGTCGGGTGCTACTAAACACCGTCTGCATCCTAGCATATATATATAACTAGAAAAATTAAATTGAAAGGTGAGAAGTTCTCACATATTGCTATCCTAGCTCCACGGCACTTCATTGCATAAAATCTTCGCCATCTTCGCTTTCGCCCGTATCCTCTACATATGTAAAAATCGAATTTTTACGATGTTATTCAATATATAAAAATCAAATTTTTACCACGCTATTCAATATATAAAAATATGATTTTTACTTCGACTTTCAATATATAAAAATCTGATTTTTACTTCGACTTTCAATATATAAAAATCTGATTTTTGCTTCTTAATAAAAATTCCGTCTTTTCCATTTCAAAGATCAAATCTTTTCTTTTACTTTTTAAAGTTTAAATCTTTTACTTTTCAAAATTCAAATCTTTTACTTTTCAAAATTTCTATTTTAAAACCTTTCTTAAAATCAGTTTTTCTTTTTAAACAAAATCAGTTTTTACTATTTAAACAAAATCAGTTTTTTTCTATTTAAACAAAAATCAGTTTTCAAATCTAATTAAAAATCAGTTTTCAAATCTAATTAAAATCAGTTTTCAAATCTAATTAAAATCAGTTTTCAAATCTAATTAAAATCAGTTTTCAAATCTAATTAAAATCAGTTTTGAATTCTTAAAAAAAAACAGTTTTACATTCTTTTTTTTTTAAAAATCGGTTTTAAAACCAAAAAAAACCCACGGTATTTAAACTAAAAAAAAACATTCTTTTCTTATGTAAATAAAATCAGTATTAAAACAAAAATAAAATAAATAAAATAAATAAGTAAATAAATAAAATAAAATAAAAACTTACAGAGAGGGGGCGGGGTGCCCGCCGCGGTGGCGCACGGCCCAAGCGTTGGCGGTGGAAGTCGGTGCAGGCGGTTGCGGTGGCTGCGTCGCTGCGATGAGGGGGTTTGGAGCTAGGGTTTTCGCAGGAAGGAGGAGAGAGAGATGGAGGAGGAGAAGGGGAGAGGGGGGGGGGGAGGAAGAAGCGGCGGTGGCACATCTGGGGAGCGGCGGCGCGTTGATCGGCGAGGGTAGTGGAGCGATTTGTTTTTTTTTCTTCTCTTTTTCAATTTCTGTTTAATCGAATGTGAACGGGGGGGGGGGGGGGTTATATGAAAAAGGTTTTATATATTTAATGTAATTTTAATTTAATTTTATCCCAAGGAGTTGACTTTTTATTCGACTTCGAAACGAGGCCCACCGACTGTCGTCCCTAGCGTTTTACCCCCATTCCGAACACAATGGGATATGTATCGCAAGCTGATTCGAACGTTACGATCAGTTTCCATTAAATTTATATTTAAATCACTATATTGAATTTTAAACGTACATTTCGAATTACCGGGGTCACATACGAACTCTAAAAATTCTCGAAAAATATTTTCTAGCTTCGTATTGACGATACGGTCCTAACAAAACTAGTTTCGTTGAATTCTGAGACCGTTGGAAAAATGGCCAATTTCCAGTCGATTAAAATCAACTGAAACTGGTCAAACGCGTTTTCCTTTGCCACGCTCACATATTGATTCGAAAATTTATGAAATTTGAAACCTAGCAATAATTTGACACTGCGGATCCAACAAAACTGGTTTCGTCGAAATCCGAGGTCATTTGCAAAATGACCATTTTTAAGGGCCTGAATTCCATAGCGACTATTCAGAATTTTCAACTGGACATATCTTTTGATTCCCGCTACGAACTCTTGATTTTTCGGATTCGTTGGAAAGATATTCACAATTAGATCCTAATGTTTTTGGTTTCACTAAAATCCGGATTGTTTTGCACCCGGTACATTCAATTAAAGTTTGAAATCGAATTATCGAACTACCGCGCCATTTTCAATTCTATTTATAATTATATATAAATATTTATATTCTAACGACGACGTATATAATATATACGTTCGAATTCTATTCAAAATAAATTTCTCGTCGCTTTTATTTAAAATAATCCATTTTAAATATTCAAAATTCGTTAAAATAGCCAAAATAAAAATTTTAAACTGGCCCAGATTTTCCGGGTTATTACATGGATCCGTTGGAAACCATAAGAATTGGTGAATGATATACCAATGGCTATCAATGGCCATCAACGGCTACGAGTCATTGGAATAGTTGTGCTTCCTTAGGATTGTTGGAGAATGAAATTTTGATAATAACAACCTTGTTTCAATTATTAACATTATTAATTATAAAATATATACTAACATCTATACCAAATATATATATATATATATGTACATACATATAGGAGTTTAGATGCAGGAAATAAATACTGAAGACTGTATAGTTAAGAGTTTGAAGATTCAAGACTTCAAAAGATGATTCAAGACTCATGAGTATCAAGATATCAAGATTTCAAGAGTTCAAGAATTAGAGCAATAGAGTCTAGTTAGTATGTAAATCTCTAGTAAGTACTCTCAAAATTCTGCTTTCAAATTATCTTTTTAAACCGATTTCAAAATTATTTCAACCTCTTTTCAAAATATTTTAAAACTATTTCAAACTTATGCTTTCAAATTCTCTAAGTAATTTCTAATCACCCAAGATGTTTAAATTATTATTTTAAATATATTCTTATATAGTTTATATATATTATATGTTATAATATAGTTCTATAACATTTAATTTTGTATATATGTTCAACTTATATATTACTATGCTTTTATACTTTAGCAAATACATTTTAAACAGCTAGTTTTGATTCAAGAATTTGCACAAGATATATATATCGATTTAAATACTTAAAAAAGGTTTAAAAACTCAAAAATCAATAACATATGTAACAACCTGGAAATGCGAGCCAATTTAAAATTTTTATTTTGGCAATTTTAGCGAATTTTGAATATTTAAAATGAATTATTTTAAATAATATCGACGAGAAATTTATTTTGAATAGAATTAGAACGTATATATTTATATAGATCGTCGTTAGAATATAAATAATTATATATAATTATAAAAGGAATTGAAAATGACGCGGTAGTTCGATAATTCGATTTCAAATTTCAATTGAACATACCGGGTGCAAAATAAACCGGATTTTAGCGAAACCAAAAATAATAGAATCTATTTGAGAATATCTTTCCAACGAATCCGAAAAATCGAAATTTAATAGCGGGAATCAAAAGATATGTCCAGTTGAAAATTCTGAATAGTCGCTAAGGAATTCAGGCCCTTAAAAATGGAAATTTTGCAAACGGCCTCGGATTTCGACGAAGCCACTTTTGTTGGATCTGTGATGTCAAGTTATTGCTAGGTTTCAAAATTCGTAATTTTTCGATTCAATATGTGAGCGTGGCAAAGGAAAACGCGTTTGATCAGTTTTAGTTGATTTTAATCGACTGAAAAATGGCCATTTTCCAAATGATCTCAGAATTTGATGAAATTAGTTTTGTTAGGACCGTATCGTCAATAAGAAGCTAGAAATAATTTTTCTGGAATTTTCTGAATTCTTATGTGGCCCCGGTAATTTAAAATGTGCGTTTAAATAGAATATATAGATTTATATTTTAAATTAGACGGAAACTGATCGAAACAGCCGAATTAGCTTACGATACATATCCCATTGTTTTCGGAATGGGGGTAATTAGCTATGGACGACAGTCGGTGGGCTTGATTTCGAATTCGAAATAAAAAGTTACATTTTGAAGAGAAGTTAAAATAAATTAATATATATATATATATATATATATATATATATATATTATATAAGCCCCCATCTCCTTACTCTCTCTCCCCTCCTTTTCAAAATTAGTCAACGTAGAAAAAAAAAAAAGCAAAACCCGACTTCGACAGCCGCCCCTTACCCCAAAGCACCCACCACCGCGCCGCGCTCCTCCCTTACCTCTGGCCTGCTCCTCCACGACCACCCTCTCCGATTGCCCTCTCTCGCGCCTCGCCCCTTTCTTCCCTGTAGAAGAAACCCTCCCCAAAAGCAGCCGCCGACGCCCCTTGCCGACCACCAGACGACGACCGCGCCTCTGCCTCTGCCTCCCTGAGCCCCCCTCCGCCAGCTATAGCGTCCAGACTGTGAACGACGGTGAAAACCCCCCTCCGCTCCTCCTTAAAACAATGTAAGCCCTTTAATTTATTTTATTTTGTTTTGTTTAATTAACTTTTGCAAATAAAAATCTGAATTCTTATATGTAGAAGGTTTACATTTTTATATGAATGAAATTGTTATAAAGATGAGATTTTTATTTAGATAAAGTTCAGATTTTTAACGTAAGAAAGAACTGATTTTTATTTACATAAAGAACTGATTTTTTGTTACAAAAAGAACTGATTTTTATTTACATAAAGAACTGATTTTTATTTACATAAAGAACTGGTTTTTATTTGCATAAAGAAGCGATATTTGTCTTGATAAAAGGGGTGGTTTTTATCATAACAAAAAAGTTAGTAAAGATAAAAATACGATCTTTATTTTATAAATAGCATCATAAAATATGTTATTTATATTTAAATGGAAAGATATGATTTTTAAACTGAAATGATATGATTTTAAGAACTGTAAGGATTCGATTTTTTAAATGGAATTTGCCTTGCTTTTAAAATGAAATTTGCATGGTTTTGAAAAATAAAAATATGACATTGTTTTAAAATTGTTTTTATAAAAATATAATAACATAGCAGGTGAAAGCTATGATTTTTATTAATAAAAATATAATTTTTATATTATACAAAGGTTAAAAATATAATTTTTATGCGTGTAGTAAAGATAAAAATTCGATTTTTATATATAGGAAGGTGAAAAAAATAGGATTTTCATTGATAGGATAATAAAAATATGATTTTTATTTAGGTAGAGTAATAAAAATATAATTTTTATATAGTGGCGATAATAAAAATGTGATTTTTATAAATGTAGTGAATGCGAACGGCGAAAATAACTAGAGACGAGAATGACGAAGATTTCTAAACAAGAAGAGTCATGGTATTGGATTAGCTAATCGGTGAGAACTTCTCACTTTAAATTTTCTTTTCTAGTTATAAATATATACGAGGATGCAGACGGTGTTTAGTAGCACCCGACACCCGTCGTCCACAGACCATGGACGACTTGTATGCTTGTTTGATGTGTTGTGAATTTGTTTGTGATGTTGATGTGAAATAGATAATGAAAATATTCATGTGTTGAAATAAATTAATTATCGTTAAAAATATAATTTTTAATGTGAATATGAATATAGTGAGTGTGAATAAATAAATATTCATTTACAAACCGGACGGTTTGTTTATGTACACTTATTTGAAGGATATTGATTTGGACGATAAATTTTACTTGTCGCCCAACTGCACAAATAATATTCGGTGTTTGTTGAATTGAAACCCCACACGGGTGTTGGGATGATATTTGGCGTACACTAATCCCAATATTTAGTTGTATGTCGATCGATTGGTCGACAGGCTGTGTAAGCGTTAATTATTTATATTTGATGCTTATGCAGTTGTGTGGTGCACTTTGGATGATGGTTGATTGTTTATCGTTGCTATTATATACATGTGTTGTATGGAATCCATATAATTAATGTTATATGGTAATTGATTGGGCCTCATTCCAATTGGGAAAATAAAGAATATTAGAATATAAAAATAGTCATGTGTTGACGATGCTCATGTGCTGAGAATATTCATGTGTTGAAACTATTCATGTGTTGAGTAAAATATTTTAACAATAAATTTTACATCTTTATCATATTTAAAATTAGAATCTACTTTACGGTTGGAGTCTAATTAAAAATCAAACGATAGATACCATAATTTTATAAAATATATTGCATAACAAAAATAGTCGTGTGTTGACAGTACTCATGTGTTGAAAGAAATATAGATCCATGTGTTGAATAGAATATATATTCATTTGTTGAATAGAATAACGAATTTATTGAAATATGTAAAGCCGTGTTGATTAGAGTTGCGCTAATTTGACGTAAACGATGTTTATATCGATTATATTCGTTTTTATAATGAATATAGAAAAGGTAGTGATTTCAAAATATAACATTTTGAAAATATTATCATTTATATAGTAATGATATGAAATATTCAATTTTGATTCGAAATTGAATATGAAGTTGAAATTGTTTTGAAAACGAATTATAAAATACGTTTTGAATTGAAATCGATGAAATATATATAATATATATATTATATATATTAAATGGCCTGAATAGAACGCGCCGCGGTAGTTCGTGAATTTCGACCATTGACTTCGAACGGGCATTACGGGAGATCCGACCGTCGGATTCTCCTAAAGCCGGAACCGTTGGGTTCGTATCGAAAAGAGCTTTCTAATGAATATTAGAAATTTGAAATCTAACGGTTGGATTAGGAATTATGTCCAAATCAAATTTAGAAAAGGTCGTTGTAAGTGCAGTTCGATGGCCGTTGATGGAAATCGACTGTACGGGCCTTGATAAAATTATCAAAAATATTAATAATTTGTGTAAAATCATAATATGTGAATTGGAAAGAACTGGGATGAAAAATTCCACATTTGAAAAGATAAAAATAGATTTTTATCAAAATGAACTAGTTTTGAACTAGAATTAGAATCAATCTATGTTTGAAATAAATAAATTGAATTTGAAAGTGGTTTTAAAAATAATCAGAATTTCCAATAATTGAATTGGAATGGATTTGAATCGAAATTGTCTTCAGAATGTTTCGATGTTGGATTTCGTGATTATACAGATATGGTTGTGGAAATTTGAAAGATATATTTATATCGTTATTTCCAATACGATATTTGTTGGTTTCAGAATTTGATATTGAATATAAGCCGGTATATTTTCTATTCAGAGCGTTGTATTTAATATCAAATGTGATTTGGGTTTGTCGTTAATCGTGTTTTAGGTGACATTGGTTCTTTAACCCAGTTAAAGATAGGATATTGATTTGTGGGAAGATTAAAACTAAGTGGAGTTTTAATGAATCTTTAATTAGATTGAAAGTGAATTGATAATTTAAACTATCAAATCTGAAAAGTAATCGAGGATGGAGTATCACCAGTTTTGGTCCAAAGCGATAGTTAAATCTTTAATTAGATTTAAACGTGAAATGGTAATTAATATTTACTGATAACACCGTGGTGTTAGATATGGAGTATTACCAATTTTTCTCTAGGAGATGAATAGGTTGGGATTGGGAAATAAAATAAATAATTACTTCGGTGTGGTTCGCTAATCCCGACTAGTTTGGAAAACCATAATATGGTTTGAAATGATATCCAAAGGAAGAATAAAGAATAAATTTAGAAGAATTTATCTTTGATAAAATTAATGGTAACCTTTCCCTAAGAATGTGAAAATTGAATAAAAGAATATTCTGAATTGGAATGAGGCGTATGTTGTGTTTGTGTAATACGTGTTTATTATATACGCGGGTTATTCAGAAAGGTCGGATTTATACCCATTCTGAATAACCGATTCGACGATATGTCGAAGATGAAGACGGTGGTCGAAGACCGGAAGTCTTCACATCGTTTGGGTGATTACTGATGATCTTGATTGGGCTGTACACCCAAGATGAGGGAATCAGTTGGTGATCGTCCAGACGTACGTGGAGACGGATGGGTATGCGAGGAAAGTGCCTCCGGTTTCGTTCAGACCCAGAACGAACTTGTAAATGGACTGTGTGCCTGACATTGGATTTTATTCTGTGTTGATTGATCTCTATTAAATATACATCTGTTTGGCGGCAGAGAGTTTATTCTCTTGCTTAACGCCCTTGTCTGAGACGTACGAGCTCAGAGGTTGTATATCGATGAAATCAGTCGCATGGCATGAATTGCTAGTGTGGCATGCCTAAGTGGCAGATGATCAAGGCTTCTGTTGAAAAGCAAAGTCTTGTGGTTGATGATTAAAGCATGGCATGTGTGGCACAGCTTTGTGTATGGCATGAATTCGCGAGCCTCACACCTCGGTATGAGTCAAAAAGGGGATACGGACCCAAGGAGTGCACGACGTTTCTTTCTAGCTAGTGGTGGTGTCAGTGCTTAAACTGGCTGACATTTATATACTTTTCACCTGTGTGGTTGTTGGAATGCGAGGCGCCTCGGATATAGGTCAGTTAGGACCGGGAAACGTGTGTTTAGGAATAACTAATCCTCAAAAGTAAGAGAGGACCGGCCTTAGAGGTTCCAAAGGATCATAGTGGGGTCCTGAGACATTTGCTAGAGTGTCTCGAATCGTAAAGGAGCTTGCCCCTTGTCTCGACTCATGACTGAAATCCAATTTCCAATACGTGATATTGCGGTTTTATTTGTAGAACCTAGTATGGCGACATAGTGGTATGGGTCATTCATGCCGCCTATGATTGATATTTATGATTGAAATTGTTTTGACACTATACATTTATTATAGTATCAAATAATGATTTTTTAACGTATCAAGCATGCTTTGGCTATTATAAGGTTAAAACCCTATCCTCCGGCTTGCGTTGCATTGTGTGACGGGACCTGGGTCTTATAATAGCTTCATTTTTCTTTATTTAGCATTGCGCTATTTGTTTATGCACTGGTATTCTTGGGAGGAAACCCGTTCCGTGTTATACGGCGTGGTCCCTTGATTTACCGAACTTTAAAATAAAGATTAATAACTGTTTTAGTTCTCACACCAATCACATGACTGACCTGGAGTTTATTGTTTTGACCTAAACTCTGGGTGCCCCTATTTTCCACACGGGCAGCTAGTAGTTTTGGTTTTGCAGATTTATATTCACATGAACCTGGTTTATAGCTGGAATGATATCCAGAAAGCTCTGTATCCGTATATCACCTTCAGTTGTGCTTTGTTTTATTTTCCGCTGCTATGTAATTTATTGTAATCTCTGATATTTATCGAATGTAATTTATTCATTTATACTCTGTATATTCTTGTATTCTGATGGAATTGTTGTAATAAATAATGAAATGTTCTTCCGTCTGCGTTCTATTTTGTCGTGTTCTCAAGGTAATCCGGGCTTTCCTTACCGGGGAAGTTCGGGTCGCTACAACATATGTCAACGTACATGTTTTCTCATGTCGGCATATAACCGTAATTTTTTTTTAATTTGAAAGGAAGTGTCTTTTCATATATTGAAACGTTTCAGAACTTTTGTGACTTTTGGAACACTATATAAAAGGCTCATTTTCAAAATTTAAACTAACTTATCCTCTTATCATCCTTACTCTAACCACCATTATTCTACTTCAATTTCTTGAATTCTACACTTATACTCTGTTGTTTTCAATATAAATTATATCATTCTCTTTATATTCTCAATCTCTATCAAATACTGGTTGTCTGGAAGTGCTATTCATGAGTTCTAAGGTTGTGTTCCTTGTACCCTGTAAATAAAGGAAAGGGAGCGGTGTAAACCTTGTAGCCGAAATCAAGGTTGTTGAATCAGTGTGAACCTTGTAGCCAAGAAATCAAGGGTGTGGTATCAGTGTTAACCTTGTAACGGTGAAATCAAGGGTGTTGTAAAGTTAATACCAGTACTAATAAAACTCCGTGCAATCCAGTATTGAGTGGGACTGGACGTAGGAGTAATCCGAAGCAGTATAAAATCCGGTGTGTACTTTCCTTTTCTGCATTTTACTTTTGACTATATGCAACTGTGGTTGTTCCTGTTGTGATATTCATTCCATGATTCATATCGTCGTTTGAGTAGTTGTTAACCGTTTAAATTTTCTATTAATCTTTTAAAACACTATTCACCTCCCCTCTAGTGTTTGTTTTGCCTTAAGATCAGTGATTCTCATCCCTAACAATTGGTACCAGAGCATAGGTTTTCAAAATTTCGTCATCTGAATTTTGGAAATATTAAACGAAAATTTTGAAATGATTTATAACACTAGTTTAAATTCATTCATTGTATCAGTATTAGATGAGTTTGCATCACATTCAGTTGAATAATCAAGTCATCTACTGAATTGTTGTTCTACCAGGGAAAAGCTGTGTTACACGACTGTTGAAAATTCAAATCTTGATGGTCTAATGATGGAAATAAAAAAGGATAAATGGATATTGGATAGTGGCTGTTCAAGACATATAATGGAAAATCCAGGATTACTGAATAATCTATTATATGAAGATGGAGGAATGGTTAGCTTCGGTGATAATTCTAAAGGATATGTGGTTGGCGTCGGCGGTGCCGGTAATTTTAAAACCCTACTATTTCTGATTTTTTTGTTAGTTAGGAATTTAAAATATAATCTACTAAGTATAAGTCAGCTTTGTGATAAAGGCTATAAAATTAATTTTGAAAAAGATAAATGCTTTATAGAAGATAAAAATTCAAAAATAATATTTGAAGAATATAAAAAGAAAATTATCTATATACTAAGTATGAAAATTTCTGATGATAATTTACGTCTTATGGCCAGTACAAGTGACCCTTGGATTTGGCATAAGAGATTCAATCATTTCAAACATATATCTAGGATTTCAAAATTAGATTCAATTAGAGGTTTACCTTAATGACGTTTAAAGTAAATAATTTATGCGTTGCTTGTCTTAAAAGAAGTTCATTTAAATCAAATGAAGAAATTACAATCTGAAAACAGTTAGAGTTAACTCACATGGATCTATTCGGTCCATCCTAAACTCAATCGATAAATCACAATAGATATGTTTATATAATAATTGGTGATTTTTCTGGATTTAGTTGGACTTTGTTTCTTAAAAATAAAAGTGATGCTTTTGATCAATTTAAAGACTTAAAGAATTCAAATTTTACTTTTTAATAAAGTTAAAACAATATGTAGTGATCAAAGTAGAGAATTCAAAAATGAAAATTTTGAAAAAAAATTAACAAAAAGGGGATAACCCATAATTTTTCTTTCCCCAGAACTGCTCAACAAAACGGAGTTATTGAACGTAAAAATAGATCAATCCAATAGTGTGCGAGAACCATTGTATCATATAGTAATTAATTTACCAAAAAATTTATGGGCTGAGACAGTTGCAACAACTTGCTATATATTAAATAGAATTTTAATAAGACCCTTAACTCATAAAACACCATGCAAACTTTTACATAATAAGAAACAAAGGTTTTGTATTTTAAAATATTTGAAAGTAAATGTTTTATTCTTAATACTAAAGAAAATTTAGATGAATTTGATTCCAAATCTGGTAAAAGAATATTTATTGGATATTCAGAAAAAAGTAAAGCATATATAGTTTTTAATTTAAAAACTAATGGTATAGAGGAAACTTTAAATGTATCTATTGGTGAGAATTATAATTGAGATTGATGAAGTAAATAATGAAATTAATCCACCAAATAAAAGAATTAGAGTTCTAAGAGACCATCCAGTAGAAAATATCTTAGGAGGTATAGAATCTGCTGTTAGGACTAGAAACCAATTAAATGATATAAGTAATTCAGCGTTTATTTTAACTATTGAACCTAAGAATCCAAAGGAAGCACCATATGATGATCCATGAATCCTTGCTATGCAAGATGAATTGAATTAATTCACCCGAAAAGATATATGAGAAATTGTATATGGACCAGAGGATAAATCTATAATTTAAACTAAATGGGTTTATAAAAATGTAATAACCCGGAAATCTGTGCCAATTTAAAATTTTTATTTTGGCAATTTTAATGGATTTTGATTATTTAAAATGAATTATTTTAAATAATAACGACGGAAAATTTATTTTTGACGAAGTTAGAACGAATAAATTTAT
The DNA here is from genome assembly GCA_030737875.1 of Allium sativum. NCBI lineage: Eukaryota > Viridiplantae > Streptophyta > Magnoliopsida > Asparagales > Amaryllidaceae > Allium > Allium sativum. The sequence continues at coordinate 280,743,298 of CM060918.1, forward strand.
TTTAATTATATAACGAGCCTGAAATGGCGCGGTAGTTTGAAAATTCGATTTTAAAATTTGAATGAATATATAGAATTGAATATAAGTCGGAATCAGACGAAACAAGAAATATATGAATTTGTTTAACAATATCTTTCTAACGAAGTTGAGAAACTGAGATTTCACTTTATAAATGATGAGATACGTCTAGTTTAAAATTTGAATAGTCGCTATGGAATTTATATATATTTTGTATAATATATGGGCCCTTAAAAATGGAATTTTTCAAACGACCTTCGTTTTTGACGAAACCCATTTTGTTGGATCCGTGATGTCAAATTATTGCTAGATTCCAATTTTCTGAATTTTCTGAATCATTATGGGAGCGTGGCGCAGTTAAACGCGTTTGACCAATTTTAGTTGAATTTAATCGACTGGAAAATGACCATTTTTCAAACAGTCTCAGAATTAGACGAAACTAGTTTTGTTAGGACCGTATCTTCAATACGAAGCTAGAAATAAATTTTCTGGAATTTTTTAGAGTTCGTATGTGACCCCGGTAATTTAAAATGTACGTTCAAATTGAATATATACTGATTTATATTTTAATTTCAATGGAAACTGATCGAAACGGTCGAATTGGCTTACGGAACATATCCCATTGTGTTCGGAATGGGGGTAATCAGCTAGGGACGACAGTCGTTGGGTTCAATTTGGGGTTCGAATTTAAAAGTCAACTTTAGTGGATAAAATAATAATTAATTAATATATTTATAATTAAACTCCCTCCAACCCTACCCTTATCACTTCAGTCAAACCGTCGATTAGTTTTAAAATAAATAAATAAAGAAAAAGGGGAAATCGCCATCTTGATCTAGCCACCGCCCGCCGGCCACGAGACGTCGCTGCTCCAGTGCTTCCACCGTCGCCCCTCCTCTCAACGGGCGCCGCTACAGTTGGCCTCTTCTGCCTCCGCCTGCTCTCACCTCGTCCATTCGAGAAACCCTAGCTGAAACCGACCCCAAGTCCACCGTTCAGACCCAACAGCCGGCGCCACCGCCTTAGCCGTCACCACCAGACCCAGCGCGCGCCGCCTCCAACCCCCGGCGATCTCTAACAAACCTCCTCCCTCCTGAAACATCAACAGTAAGTTTTTACTTTTAAATATAAAAAAATCAGTTTTTGTTAGGATAAAAATAAATTCTTTTAAATTCTGTTTTAAATTTTGAAAATATACTTTTAAAATTCAGTTTGTAAAGTAATAAAAATTTGATTTTTTTTATTTTGTTTGAGTAGCGATAAAAAGATGTGATTTTTATTCATTTGTATTGCATATAAAAATGTGATCTTTGTTCATATGTGTTGAATATAAAAATACGAAGATATTATTTTTAATAATATAAAAATTAAATTTTTATAAATAGAAAGGTGAGATTATTATTCATAGGAAAGATATGATTTTTTATTTATAATGAAAATACGATTTATGTTATGACATTAGCGATGTAAAAATATAATTTTTTACTATGAAGTTAATGCAATAAAAATATAATTTTTATTATAGTTGAGTATTAAAAATATAATTTATATTATAGTAGAATATTAAAAATATGATTTTTATTCATGTAGAGTAAATAAAATATAATTTTTATCTATATAGTAGCGATGTAAAAATAGAATTTTTATCTATATAGTAGCGATGTAAAAATAGAATTTTTATCTATATAGTAGCGATATAAAAATAGAATTTTTATCCATGTAGCGTAGTTATAAAAATGTGATTTTTATATATGTAGTGAATATGAGCAAGGAAAGTGACAAAGGGCGAGGACGGCGAAGATTTCCTACATATGAAGAGTCGTGGCGTTTGGTTTAGCTTGTCGGTGAGAACTCCTCACCTTTAATTTATTTCTAGTTTGAAATATATACTAGGATGCTGACGGTGTTTAGTAGCACCCGACACCCGTCGTCTACAGACCATGGATGGCCTGTTTGTTCGGTTGATGTGTTCTGAAATTTAATTGTGTGATGTGGAAAAAAATAGAATATTTTATAGTGGAAAATATTTTATAGTTAAAAATATAATTTTTAATGTGTATATAAAATAAATATTTATAAACAAATCGGACGATTTGTTTATATACACTGATTTGACTGATATTGATTGGGATGATAAATTTTACACATTGCCCAACTGCACAAATAAAACATGTATGTGTTGATTTGAAACCCCACACGGGTATTGGGATGATATTTGACGTACACTAATCCCGATTGTTTAGTTGTATGTCAATCGATAGTTTGTGTAACGACCCGAATTTCGCCCGACCCCAATCGATCGCAAGATCGATCAAGACCGTTCAAAACCCACGTACGTAAACTTTGGGCATACAACAAATCAGAACAACAACACGGACTTTTATAACATCAATAATAAATGTTACATCAGAGTACAGAATATATCAGAGTACATCGATAAATAATACAGCGGAAGATACATTTAAATTAAATTAAATACATTGCAGCGGAACTAATCTCAGCGGAAGGCCATCAATATTCTGGACCCGGCTTCAGAATTCAATCCAGGATCCTGCTTAACTATATCTGCAAAAAGCTACTCGACTGCCCGTGTGGAAAGAGGGCACCCGAGTTTGCAAAGTGAAACAAACTACAGGTCAGTCATGGGACTGGTGTGAGAATTCTTAACTTAACTTATCTAAATAGTAGGCTAATCACATGACCACGCCGCTAACGCGGAACGGGTTTACTCCATTGGATTGCCAGTGCATAATTAAAGTAAATCATCAAATAACACAATGCTTTTAAAAAAATGAAACCATTATAAGACCTAGGTCCCATCACACAATGCAATGCACACCAGAGGATAGGGTTTTACCTTATAATGGTCAAAAGATGCTTGATACGTGAAAACGATATTATTATTAGTGTGTATATATATATATATATATATATATATATATATTTAAAACATTCAAATATAATATCAATCCTAGACGGCATAGGTACCATATACTATGTCGCCGTACTAGTTATACAATCAAAACCGCAAGGTCGTATTGGAAGTTGGATTTCCATCATGAGTCGAGGCTAGGGGCAAGCTCCTCTCCGATTCGAGACACTCTAGCAAATGCCTCAGGATCCCCCGTAGTGAACCCTTGGATGCGGTAGGGCCGGTCCCCGCCTGTAGGCAGTGGATTGGTTATGCCTGAACACATGTTTCCCGGTTCCTTTGAACCTATAATATGACCACTATCGGCCTATAAAAATCCAAGGCGCCTCAAAATCCATCATCCACATAAGTAAAATGCCAGGCCGTGTTAAAGCACTACCACTAGCTAGAAAGAAACATGTGCACTCCCTACGGTCCATATCCCGTTTTTGACTCATACCGGGGTGTGAGGCTCGCGAAGTCACGATATACACAAAGCTATGCCGTAATAGGCTATGCTTTGATCATTCCACAAGGCCCTGCTTTTCAACAAAAGCCTTGATCAATTTGCATCTTGGCGTGCCACATTGTCAGAACCTACCATATTATTGATCATCTACCAATATATATATAACCTCTAAGCTCATACATCTTAAAGAAGGGTGATAAGTAAAGAATAAATTCTTCACCACCAAACAGAAATATATAATCAGTAGCGTTCAAAAAATACAGTAGAAAGGAATACAATGTCAGACACGCAATCCATTTACAAGTCCGCTCTGGGTCTGAGCGAAACATCGTGTCCGTCGATCTCCAAATGTGTTTGGACGATCATTACCAAATACCTTGCCTTGGAAGGCCAATCCCAATTCAAGATACCAGTCATCATCATCCCAACGATGTGAAAACCTTCGGTCTTCAATCACCGTCTTCGTCTTCGACTCTTGATCGTCGTGATGATTATTCAGAATGTGTTAAACCCGGTCTTTCTGAATAACTCGCGTATTTTGGGATTTAAAAACAAATATTGGAAAATCACACATTTCGTCACATCCCAACTTAGAATATTCTTTTAATAAGATATTCAATTTAAAAGATTCTCATTAATTTTATCAAAGATAAACATTTAAAATAAAATCTATAAATCAATTTCCAAAATATGGAATTCCACAGATTTCAAATCAATACATAATCGATATAAATTTCTGTATCGGACTAATAGTATAAATGGAATAACGGCAAAACCTCTTAAATTCCATATATAATATCGGTCTTCTTTTATAGAAGCCCATTTCGATTATTACCAATCGAATTTCCACTTAATTCCTATTTAATATATTAAATGAGAAAAACTTGATTTTTAGAAAATGTGTTTTTAAATCTATAAAATAGATTCATAAGTTCCAAATAATAATTTCAATGTAAATTGGATTAATTGACAAATGTCGTTTAAAACATCATCCACGATAAATCCGCTTCACACCTCAATTTATTTCATATCACAAAATATAATGGCAAATGCTAGTAACCCTTTAAAAACATATTTTAAAATAACCATAAAAATATTCTTTATATAAAAGATTCTAAATGAGAAGTATTCTTTATTTTACAAATCTTTATCTTTTACAAATATTCTTTGTTTTAACATATAGTTGATTAAAAATATATTATGAAAATATATGCACTTTATATAAAAAGGATTTCTAACGTAAAAATAGTCTTATTTAAAAGAACACTTGAATCGAAATGCGACTCAAACATTTACCATATAATTTGGATTATATGGATTTCACACACATCATATATATGATAATAACAGTAAAACCATCAAGTCATCCATCTACATCCAAAGTGTACATTCCACTGTGAAAGCATTAAAATTAAATAATAACGCTCATTGCAGCATGTCGATCTAACGATCAACATACAACTAAATATTGGGATTAGTGTATGTAAATTTTCATCCCAACACCCGTGTGGGGTTTTCAACCAATCAAGCAAATGATAAACTAATTTGTGCACTTGGGCGATGTGTGAAAAAATATCGTCTCAATCACATACACAAGTCGGGTAACTTGTGAATGGAAGTGTAATACACAATATATATATAATGATAACAAGAAAATATCTCTATTGCAATGAATGAATAAGCATAATAACTTTGTCCCTATCGACAATTTCTATTTTGCTAATTTAAACTCTAAACGAAAATGGTTATTTTGATTTGGCAATTCTAATGAGACAAAATGATAAATATTTGTTTTAACTATCCTATCTTGACATGTATATATCTTATCAACATATATATATATCTATATATAAATAAATTGCTACAACTAATTCATTTTGGCAAAAATGAATATTCCTAACAAAATGTAAAATTTTGTTTAACTAGTATAAATTGGCTAAAATGAATAATTATTTTTAACTAATGTAAATTAACAAAAATGAATAATTGGTTTTTAACTAATATAAATTTATAAAAATGAATAATTTGAGTTTCAAATCTAATATACATGCCAATGCTATATTTTGTTTTATTCTTTTAATTTTGACAAAATGAGTGTTTTTGTCTATTCTACTTTAATGATAAAAATGTGAATGTTTAGTTATTAAAATGTAACTTTTAAATTCTATCCTTTATTTCAAATCATCTTTATTCATCTCAAAATTATAAATCAAGAATATAATTTCCAATCTGATGATTTGTTTGCATTAATGAATTGCAACAAAGATGAACTTTATTTTAAGGTTTTATTTGCAACAAGGAATGCAGATAACCAATGTGACTTTTATTTTATTTAAAAGTATATTTGTGTGCATGTAAAAAGAACCTCATTTACAAAGTGTATTTACATTATTGAATGTAAATAAAAGAAACAAATTTTATTTAAATGAGTTTTTACATTTGTGAAAGCAAACAAAGAATAGTTTTGTTTATAAATTTTATTTACATTAGTGAATGTAAATAAGAGAACAAAATTTATTTTCAAAGTATAATGTAACAACCCGGAAAATCTGGGCCAGTTTAAAAATTTTATTTTGGCAATTATAGCGAGTTTTGATTATTTAAAATGAATTATTTTAAATAATATCGGCGAGAAATTTATTTTGAATATAATTCGAACGTATATATTATACGCGTCGTCGTTAGAATATAAATAATTATTTATAATTATAAATAGAATGGAAAATGGCGCGGTAGTTCGATAATTCGATTTCAAACTTCAATTGAATGTACCGGGTGCAAAACAATCCGCACTTTAGTGAAACCAAAAATAATGGAATCTAATAGTGAATATCTTTCCAACGAATCGGGAAAATCAAGATTTCATATCAGGAATCAAAAGAAATGTCCAGTTGAAAATTCTGAATAGTCGCTATGGAATTCAGGCCCTTAAAAATGGACATTTTGCAAACGAGCTCGGATTTCGACGAAACCACTTTTGTTGGGTCCGTGATGTTAAATTATTGCTAGGTTTTAAATTTCATAATTTTTCGAATCAATATGTGAGCGTGGCAAAAGAAAACGCGTTTGACCAGTTTCAGTTGATTTTAATCGACTGGAAATTGGTCATTTTTCAAACGGCCTCAGAATTCGACGAAACTAGTTTTGTTAGGACCGTATCGTCAATACGAAGCTAGAGAATATTTTTCTGTAATTTTTAGAGTTCGTATGCGACCTCGGTAATTTGAAGTGTACGTTTAAAATTCAATATAGTGATTTAAATGTAAATTCAACGAAAACTGATCGTATTGATGGAATTGGCCTACGAAACATATCCCATTGTGTTCAGAATGGGGGTAAAACGCTAGGGACGACAGTCGGTGGGTTTGATTTTGAGTTTAAAATAAAGAGTTACCTTTTTGGATTTTAAAAATAAATTAAAATAATAATTAAACCTAGTCAACCCCCTTACCCTTACATTCTCTCTCTCCCTCCTCAACAGTTCATTCGAACGAATAAAAAAAAAACAAAGAAAACCCAAACCCGTCATGCCCAAATCTCCCCCCCCCCCCCCCCCCCCGTCGACGATCTCCTCGCGCCCCTCCTCAGGTGGCGTCGCGCCACCGTACCCCCTTCTCCTCCGCAGTCCCTTCTCCTTTCTCCCCAAATCGAACACCCCCAAGTCGCCTGAAAGCAAACGACGACCGCCATCTGCCAACCCCGCATCCCCTCCGACCTCCACCGCGATGCCAGCGCCGCCAGCACCTCCACGAGCTCCGGCGTGAGCAGCTCCGAACCCCCCCCCCCCCCCCTTCTTCCACTGACGAACAAGCACAGACCCCTTTTTTTTTCTCTGTAAGTATTTCTTTTTTTTATTTTTATTTTATTTTATTATTTTTATTTTATTATTTTATTTTTATTTTGTATAAGCAGTATTCAAAACAGAAAACTGTTTTGATTTTATTTAAAATAGAAAACTGTTTTGATTTTATTTAAAATAGAAAACTGTTTTGATTTTATTTAAAACAGAAAACTATTTTGATTTTATTTAAAATAGAAAACTGTTTTGATTTTATTTAAAACAGAAAACTGTTTTGATTTTATTTAAAACAGAAAACTGTTTTGATTTTATTTAAAACAGAAAACTGATTTGATTTTATTTAAAACAGAAAACTGATTTGATTTTATTTAAAACAGAAAACTGATTTGATTTTATTTAAAACAGAAAACTGATTTGATTTTTAAAAAAGGAATAAAAACTGAATTTTATAAAAGTTTAAAAACTGATTTTAAAATGATTTATAAACTAAAAGGAGATTAGAAATTTAAAAATAAAAATAGGATTTTTATATGTTGAAAGTCGAAATAAAAATAGGATTTTTATATGTTGAAAGTCGAAATAAAAATAGGATTTTTATATGTTGAAAGTCGAAATAAAAATAGGATTTTTATATGTTGAAAGTCGAAATAAAAATAGGATTTTTATATGTTGAAAGTCGAAATAAAAATAGGATTTTTATATGTTGAAAGTCGAAATAAAAATAGGATTTTCATATGTTGAAAGTCGAAATAAAAATAGGATTTTTATATGTTGAAAGTCGAAATAAAAATAGGATTTTTATATATTGAACATCGAAGTAAAAATTCGATTTTTATATATTGAATAGCATAGTAAAAATTCAATTTTTACATATGTAGTGAAAGCGGACAACGAAGGTGACAAAAAGGCGGGATCGACGAAGATCTCTGAAATAGAAGTGCCGTGGAGCTAGGATAGCTATATGTGAGAATTTCTCACCTTTCAATTTTATTTCTAGTTATATATATATACTAGGATGCAGACGGTGCTTAGTAGCACCCGACACAATCGTCCACAGACCATGGACTTGTTTGTTTGGTTGCATAGATTAGTTGAATTATTTGTTTGAATTGAATTGTTGGGTGAGATGAAATTGATTTGATTGATGTGTGAATGGCGTGGGCCTTCACTAGACCGGGGATAAGGCTAGGCCTTGTCCCGTTTCTAGTATCGTGTCGTTATGCCGCTGAAATTTTCTAAAATAAGTTAGAAAAATAAAAAAATATCATTTTATTGAATAAATGAATTGTATAGAAATTCATAGGTTGGAATAAAATGTTTTAGCGTTAAAAATATAATTTTTAACGTGAATGTGAATAAATAAATATTCATTTACAAACCAGACGGTTTGTTTATGTACACTTATTTGAATGACATTGATTGGGAAGATAAATTTTACACATCGCCCAACTGCACAAATAAAATCTGTGTTTGATTGTTTGAAACCCCACACGGGTGTTGGGATGGAATTTGAAGTTCACTCATCCTGATTGATTAAATATGTCGATCGATTGATTGACAGGCTGTTATAAGCGTTAGATATCTTTATTTGATGCTTATACAGTGTAGTGCACTTTGGTTGATGGTTGATTATTTTTCAATGCTATTATACATGTGTTGTATGAAAATCCATATAATTAAATTTATATGGTAATTGATTGGGCCTCATTCCAGTTTTAAAATAGAAATATTTGAAATAGAAATATTCGAAATGGAATATTTGAAAATATCAATATATGAAGCCGTGTTGATTAGATTGACGCCATTTTGACGTGAACGATATTTATATCGATTTTATTCATTTTAAAATGAATATTAAAAAGTAATTTTGAAATCGAATATTTCGAAATGAATTGAATTGAAAACGATTTCGAAATGAATTGAATTGAAAACGATTTCGAAATGAATTGAATTGAAAACGATTTCGAAATGAATTGAATTGAAAACGATTTCGAAATGAATTGAATTGAAAACGATTTCGAAATGAATTGAATTGAAAACGATTTCGAAATGAATTGAATTGAAAACGATTTCGAAATGAATTGAATTGAAAACGATTTCGAAATGAATTGAATTGAAAACGATTTCGAAATGAATTGAATTGAAAACGATTTCAAAATGAATTGAATTGAAAACGATTTCGAAATGAATTGAATTGAAAACGATTTCGAAATGAATTGAATTGAATTGAAAACGATTTCGAAATGAATTGAATTGAAAACGATTTCGAAATGAATTGAATTGAATTGAAAACGATTTCGAAATGAATTGAATTGAAAACGATTTCGAAATGAATTGAATTGAAAACGATTTCGAAATGAATTGAATTGAAAACGATTTCGAAATGAATTGAATTGAAAACGATTTCGAAATGAATTGAATTGAAAACGATTTCGAAATGAATTGAATTGAAAACGATTTCGAAATGAATTGAATTGAAAACGATTTCGAAATGAATTGAATTGAAAACGATTTCGAAATGAATTGAATTGAATTGAAAACGATTTCGAATTGAATTGGAAGCAAATTGAAATGAATTCAAATTGAATTGAAATTTGAATTGAATAGAAGTGAATTTTAAAACGAATTTATAAAGAAGAATTCAATTTTGATTTGAATTGAAATGGAAGTTGAAATTGCTTTTGAAACGAATTTAAAACGATTTATATAATTCGTTTTAAATAGAAATCGACGAAATATATATTATATATATTATATATATAATATAATGGCCTGAATAGAACGCGCCGCGCCGCGGCAGTTCGCGAATTTCGACCATTTGTTTCAAACGGACATTACGGGAGATCCGACCGTCGGATTCTCCTAAAACCGGAACCGTTGGGTTCGTATCGAAAAGAGCTTTCTAAAGAATATTAGAAATTAGAAATCTAACGGTTGGATTTGGAATTATGTCCAAATCAAATTCGAAAAAGGTCGCTGTAAGTGCAGTTCGATGGCCATTGTTGGAAATCGACTGAACGGGCCTTGATAAAATTATTAAAAATAGTAATAATTTGTGTAAAATCATAAGAAATGATTTAGAAAGAATTGGGATGAAAAACTCCATATTTGAAAAGATAAAAATAGATTTTTATCGAAATGAACTAGTTTTGAACTAGAAATATAATTCTATTTATTTTTAAATAAATAAATTGAATTTGAAAAAGGGTTTTCAAAATAACCAAAATTTCCAATGATTGCATTGGAGTGGAATTGAATCGAAATTGTCTTCGGAATATTTCGATGTTGGAATTCGTGATTATACGGATGTTGATATGGAAATTTGAAAGATATATCTTTATATCGTTATTTCCAATACGATATCTGTTAGTCGTGGAATTTGATATTGAATATAAGCCGGTATATTTTCTATTCAGAGCCTTGTATTGAATATCAAATGTGATTTGGGTTTGTCGTGAATGGTGTCTTCACTAACACTGTTCTTGAACCCAGTTGAGAAAAGATTAAATCTTTTACTTAGATTTAATGAAGTGTACCAATTAAATGATATTTAATTGGAATTGAATTGGTATTGATTTTTGGGTTTATCGTGAACAGTGTTTTAAATAACACTTGTTCTTTAACCCGATAATTAATGGAATGTGATTTTGGGTTTATCGTGAATCGTGTTTTAAATGACACTGATTCTTTAACCCAGATAATGATTAAAACTAAGTGGAGTTTTAATGAATCTTTAATTAGATTGAAAAGATCGAGAATGGAGTATCACCAGTTTTGCTCCAGGCGATAGTTAAATCTTTAATTAGATTTGAACGTGAAATTTAGAAACTAACTGTCGGTTAGCCAAGCAGAATGGTTTTCTGGATATTGATCTGATGTTGGTTTCGGCCTTCGGGGTTAATATTTGGGGAATTATTCTCTTGATTAATTTACGGTTAGTAACTAATGAATTGGAATGAGGCGTATGTTGTGTTTGTGTAACACTTATTTAAAATATACGCGAGTTATTCGGAAAGACCGGGTTTATCCCATTCTGAATAACTGATATGACGATAAGTCGAAGATGAAGACGATGGTCGAAGACCGGAGGTCTTCACGTCGTTTGGGTAATTACTGATGATCTTGATTGGGCTGTAAACCCAAGAAGATGGAAACAGTTAGTGATCGTCCAGACGTACTTGGAGATCGATGGATATGCGGGGTACTAGGTGCCTCCGGTTTCGTTCAGACCCAGAACGGACTTGTAAATGGACTATGTGTCTGACATTGGATTTTAGTCCGTGCGATTGATCTCTATTAAATATACATCTGTTTGGCGGCGGAGAATTTATTCTCTTGCTTAACGCCCTTCTCTGAGACGTACGAGCTCAGTGGTTATATATTGATGGATATCAATCGCATGGAGTGAATTGCCTGTGTGGCATGCCTAAGTGGCAAATGATCAAGGCTTCTGTTGAAAAGCAAAGTCTTGTGGTTGATGATCGAAGCACGGCCTTTGTGGCGTAGCTTTGTGTAACGTTGATTCGCGAGTATCACACCCGGTATGAATCAAAAACGGGAGACGGACCTCAGGGAGGGCCTACGTTTCCTCCTAGCTAAAAGTGGCGTCAGTGGTTTTACACGCCCTGACGAGTTTGACTTATGTGGTTGTTGCTGTTGCGAGGCGCCTCGGATTGATCGGTCGTTCTCGAACCGATGGAGTCATTTAGTTGGCTCGCTTACGCCCCAAAGGGCGGCGAAACGTAGTGCTCAGGTATAATAATCCACATCGGTGGACCGGCCCTGTCGCTCCAAGGCTTGCCTGCGCGCTTGCCTGAGACTCGGGCTAGGCAGTCTCGAATCATTGAGGATCTTGCCCCTAGCCTCGGTTCATACCATAAATGATAGCCCAACTTCCAATACGACATTTGCGGTTTTGATTGTAAACTTATATATGGCGACATAGTGTTATGGGCCATTCATGCCGCCTATGATTGATACTTATGATTTGAAGTGTTTTATACACTATGCACTTATAATAGTATCAAATGATTTGTTTTAAACGTATCAAGCATTCTTTGGCTGTTATAAGGGAAAACCCTATCCTCGACTGCGTTGCATTGTGTGATGGGACCTGGGTCTTATAACAGCTTCATTTTTCTTTATTTAGCATTGCGCTTGTTGTTTTATGCACTGGTATTCTTGGGAGGAAACCCGTTCCGTGTTATACGGCGTGGTCCCTTGATTTACCTAACTTTGAAATAAAGATTAACTGTTTTAGTTCTCACACCAGTCACATGACTGACCTGGAGTTTATTGTTTTAACCTAAACTCTGGGTGCCCCTATTTTCGACACGGGCAGCTAGTAGTTTTGGTTTTGCAGATTTATATTCACAGGATCCTGGTTTACAGCTGGAACGATATCCGGAAAGCTTTGTATCCGTATATCTTCTTCTAGTTGTGTTTGTATTACTTTTCCGCTGCTATGTATTTAAATGTAATTTAAATCTCTGATATTTCTGTGTAATATTCTTTTATACTTCTTGTAATCTGATGCATTGTTGTAATATACAATGAAATGTTCTTCTGTATGCGTTCTGTTGTGGTTTGTTCTCGAACTATCCGACGCTTTCCTTTACGGGGAGGTTGCGGGTCTTTACACGTGGTATCAGAGCTTTGGTTTACAAAGCTAGAGAACAAGACACATTAGAACCATACGAAAGAATTCATCAGATATTGGATTAGCAATATCCAATTAGAATGACTCGTTAGAGATAGGATCAGTAGTATCCTAGAACGAGTGTGAAGAGTATATTTTTCAAATGAAAACAAATTTCGTTTTGAAAATTTAAATCAATTATTCGTATTTGATTATTTATTTATATTGATGTGGACAATCCAGTATATATAGATTTTGCGTATACGTCTGATCCGCGTGTATTTGAAATTTTAATATACTGGATAGATATAGAATCACACTCTAGTCGCCCGGAGATAATTTTGGTAATGCGGCCGCATTATCAATATTTGTATTCGTGTTTCGAAGGTGTGATATCTATATATTTCCATTAGACTGGTGTGAGAACCAAATCTTATATAGCTAGAACACTTTGTTGTGAATTGGCATCAAAAACAAGATTTTCTGTATATGTATCAAAATTATGAATTTGAAACGTTAAATTCACTAATTGATTGATGTTTGTGTTGTTTGTTTATTTGTTTGCAAATTTTTAGCCATTTAGCCTAACTGAATCACATATTGAATTATATTGAAAATTGGTCGCATTTGCTTGCATATACATATGCTTATATTGAACAGGTCATAGCAAGGAGGCTAGAGCAGAGAATAAAATTTGTTTGCCCGACAAATAGGTACATGTTTACTACATAATTTCCTGTTTTGTTTGGGTGATGATGATTTTGTGAGCCTATTGGCTAGCCGCTTGGCTTTTTCTTTTTCTTTTTGAGATCTGAAGGACCGGGGAAGCTATTTGAAATTCCCCGATGCTCCCGGTGCAGGGGAGGTTATGGCGAAATTTTTCAAAAATTTAGGGTGTTAGCCAAATTTTTGAAATTTTGAAAATTCTCAGAAACTAAAGAGTTGGAGAATGGAAGACTGATCGATCGTAGAGCTGATTAATCAAACCACTTTCGACTTTGTTCCTTTTCGGGGACGAAAAGTTTTAAGTGGGGGAGATTGTAACAACCCGGAAAATCTGGGCCAGTTTAAAATTTTTATTTTGGCAATTATAGCGAGTTTTGATTATTTAAAATGAATTATTTTAAATAATATCGGCGAGAAATTTATTTTGAATATAATTCGAACGTATATATTATACGCGTCGTCGTTAGAATATAAATAATTATTTATAATTATAAATAGAATGGAAAATGGCGCGGTAGTTCGATAATTCGATTTCAAACTTCAATTGAATGTACCGGGTGCAAAACAATCCGCATTTTAGTGAAACCAAAAATAATGGAATCTAATAGTGAATATCTTTCCAACGAATCGGGAAAATCAAGATTTCATATCAGGAATCAAAAGAAATGTCCAGTTGAAAATTCTGAATAGTCGCTATGGAATTCAGGCCCTTAAAAATGGACATTTTGCAAACGAGCTCGGATTTCGACGAAACCACTTTTGTTGGGTCCGTGATGTTAAATTATTGCTAGGTTTTAAATTTCATAATTTTTCGAATCAATATGTGAGCGTGGCAAAAGAAAACGCGTTTGACCAGTTTCAGTTGATTTTAATCGACTGGAAATTGGTCATTTTTCAAATGGCCTCAGAATTCGACGAAACTAGTTTTGTTAGGACCGTATCGTCAATACGAAGCTAGAGAATATTTTTCTGTAATCTTTAGAGTTCGTATACGACCTCGGTAATTTGAAGTGTACGTTTAAAATTCAATATAGTGATTTAAATGTAAATTCAACGAAAACTGATCGTATTGGTGGAATTGGCCTACGAAACATATCCCATTGTGTTCAGAATGGGGGTAAAACGCTAGGGACGACAGTCGGTGGGTTTGATTTTGAGTTTAAAATAAAGAGTTACCTTTTTGGATTTTAAAAATAAATTAAAATAATAATTAAACCTAGTCAACCCCCTTACCCTTACATTCTCTCTCTCCCTCCTCAACAGTTCATTCGAACGAATAAAAAAAAAACAAAGAAAACTCAAACCCGTCATGCCCAAATCTCCCCCCCCCCCCCCCCGCCCCCCCCCCCCCGTCGACGATCTCCTCGCGCCCCTCCTCAGGTGGCGTCGCGCCACCGTACCCCCTTCTCCTCCGCAGTCCCTTCTCCTTTCTCCCCAAATCGAACACCCCCAAGTCGCCTGAAAGCAAACGACGACCGCCATCTGCCAACCCCGCATCCCCTCCGACCTCCACCGCGATGCCAGCGCCGCCAGCACCTCCACGAGCTCCGGCGTGAGCAGCTCCGAACCCCCTCCCCCCCTTCTTCCACTGACGAACAAGCACAGACCCCTTTTTTTTTCTCTGTAAGTATTTCTTTTTTTTATTTTTATTTTATTTTATTATTTTTATTTTATTATTTTATTTTTATTTTGTATAAGCAGTATTCAAAACAGAAAACTGTTTTGATTTTATTTAAAATAGAAAACTGTTTTGATTTTATTTAAAATAGAAAACTGTTTTGATTTTATTTAAAACAGAAAACTGTTTTGATTTTATTTAAAATAGAAAACTGTTTTGATTTTATTTAAAACAGAAAACTGTTTTGATTTTATTTAAAACAGAAAACTGTTTTGATTTTATTTAAAACAGAAAACTGATTTGATTTTATTTAAAACAGAAAACTGATTTTATTTTATTTAAAACAGAAAACTGATTTGATTTTATTTAAAACAGAAAACTGATTTGATTTTTAAAAAAGGAATAAAAACTGAATTTTATAAAAGTTTAAAAACTGATTTTAAAATGATTTATAAACTAAAAGGAGATTAGAAATTTAAAAATAAAAATAGGATTTTTATATGTTGAAAGTCGAAATAAAAATAGGATTTTTATATGTTGAAAGTCGAAATAAAAATAGGATTTTTATATGTTGAAAGTCGAAATAAAAATAGGATTTTTATATGTTGAAAGTCGAAATAAAAATAGGATTTTTATATGTTGAAAGTCGAAATAAAAATAGGATTTTCATATGTTGAAAGTCGAAATAAAAATAGGATTTTTATATGTTGAAAGTCGAAATAAAAATAGGATTTTTATATATTGAACATCGAAGTAAAAATTTGATTTTTATATATTGAATAGCATAGTAAAAATTCAATTTTTACATATGTAGTGAAAGCGGACAACGAAGGTGACAAAAAGGCGGGATCGACGAAGATCTCTGAAATAGAAGTGCCGTGGAGCTAGGATAGCTATATGTGAGAATTTCTCACCTTTCAATTTTATTTCTAGTTATATATATATACTAGGATGCAGACGGTGCTTAGTAGCACCCGACACAATCGTCCACAGACCATGGACTTGTTTGTTTGGTTGCATAGATTAGTTGAATTATTTGTTTGAATTGAATTGTTGGGTGAGATGAAATTGATTTGATTGATGTGTGAATGGCGTGGGCCTTCACTAGACCGGGGATAAGGCTAGGCCTTGTCCCGTTTCTAGTATCGTGCCGTTATGCCGCTGAAATTTTCTAAAATAAGTTAGAAAAATAAAAAAAATATCATTTTATTGAATAAATGAATTGTATAGAAATTCATAGGTTGGAATAAAATGTTTTAGCGTTAAAAATATAATTTTTAACGTGAATGTGAATAAATAAATATTCATTTACAAACCAGACGGTTTGTTTATGTACACTTATTTGAATGACATTGATTGGGAAGATAAATTTTACACATCGCCCAACTGCACAAATAAAATCTGTGTTTGATTGTTTGAAACCCCACACGGGTGTTGGGATGGAATTTGAAGTTCACTCATCCTGATTGATTAAATATGTCGATCGATTGATTGACAGGCTGTTATAAGCGTTAGATATCTTTATTTGATGCTTATACAGTGTAGTGCACTTTGGTTGATGGTTGATTATTTTTCAATGCTATTATACATGTGTTGTATGAAAATCCATATAATTAAATTTATATGGTAATTGATTGGGCCTCATTCCAGTTTTAAAATAGAAATATTTGAAATAGAAATATTCGAAATGGAATATTTGAAAATATCAATATATGAAGCCGTGTTGATTAGATTGACGCCATTTTGACGTGAACGATATTTATATCGATTTTATTCATTTTAAAATGAATATTAAAAAGTAATTTTGAAATCGAATATTTCGAAATGAATTGAATTGAAAACGATTTCGAAATGAATTGAATTGAAAACGATTTCGAAATGAATTGAATTGAAAACGATTTCGAAATGAATTGAATTGAAAACGATTTCGAAATGAATTGAATTGAAAACGATTTCGAAATGAATTGAATTGAAAACGATTTCGAAATGAATTGAATTGAAAACGATTTCGAAATGAATTGAATTGAAAACGATTTCGAAATGAATTGAATTGAATTGAAAACGATTTCGAAACGAATTGAATTGAAAACGATTTCGAAATGAATTGAATTGAAAACGATTTCGAAATGAATTGAATTGAAAACGATTTCGAAATGAATTGAATTGAAAACGATTTCGAAATGAATTGAATTGAAAATGATTTCGAAATGAATTGAATTGAAAACGATTTCGAAATGAATTGAATTGAAAACGATTTCGAAATGAATTGAATTGAAAACGATTTCGAAATGAATTGAATTGAAAACGATTTCGAAATGAATTGAATTGAATTGAAAACGATTTCGAATTGAATTGGAAGCAAATTGAAATGAATTCAAATTGAATTGAAATTTGAATTGAATAGAAGTGAATTTTAAAACGAATTTATAAAGAAGAATTCAATTTTGATTTGAATTGAAATGGAAGTTGAAATTGCTTTTGAAACGAATTTAAAACGATTTATATAATTCGTTTTAAATAGAAATCGACGAAATATATATTATATATATTATATATATAATATAATGGCCTGAATAGAACGCGCCGCGCCGCGGCAGTTTGCGAATTTCGACCATTTGTTTCAAACGGACATTACGGGAGATCCGACCGTCGGATTCTCCTAAAACCGGAACCGTTGGGTTCGTATCGAAAAGAGCTTTCTAAAGAATATTAGAAATTAGAAATCTAACGGTTGGATTTGGAATTATGTCCAAATCAAATTCGAAAAAGGTCGCTGTAAGTGCAGTTCGATGGCCATTGTTGGAAATCGACTGAACGGGCCTTGATAAAATTATTAAAAATAGTAATAATTTGTGTAAAATCATAAGAAATGATTTAGAAAGAATTGGGATGAAAAACTCCATATTTGAAAAGATAAAAATAGATTTTTATCGAAATGAACTAGTTTTGAACTAGAAATATAATTCTATTTATTTTTAAATAAATAAATTGAATTTGAAAAAGGGTTTTCAAAATAACCAAAATTTCCAATGATTGCATTGGAGTGGAATTGAATCGAAATTGTCTTCGGAATATTTCGATGTTGGAATTCGTGATTATACGGATGTTGATATGGAAATTTGAAAGATATATCTTTATATCGTTATTTCCAATACGATATCTGTTAGTCGTGGAATTTGATATTGAATATAAGCCGGTATATTTTCTATTCAGAGCCTTGTATTGAATATCAAATGTGATTTGGGTTTGTCGTGAATGGTGTCTTCACTAACACTGTTCTTGAACCCAGTTGAGAAAAGATTAAATCTTTTACTTAGATTTAATGAAGTGTACCAATTAAATGATATTTAATTGGAATTGAATTGGTATTGATTTTTGGGTTTATCGTGAACAGTGTTTTAAATAACACTTGTTCTTTAACCCGATAATTAATGGAATGTGATTTTGGGTTTATCGTGAATCGTGTTTTAAATGACACTGATTCTTTAACCCAGATAATGATTAAAACTAAGTGGAGTTTTAATGAATCTTTAATTAGATTGAAAAGATCGAGAATGGAGTATCACCAGTTTTGCTCCAGGCGATAGTTAAATCTTTAATTAGATTTGAACGTGAAATTTAGAAACTAACTGTCGGTTAGCCAAGCAGAATGGTTTTCTGGATATTGATCTGATGTTGGTTTCGGCCTTCGGGGTTAATATTTGGGGAATTATTCTCTTGATTAATTTACGGTTAGTAACTAATGAATTGGAATGAGGCGTATGTTGTGTTTGTGTAACACTTATTTAAAATATACGCGAGTTATTCGGAAAGACCGGGTTTATCCCATTCTGAATAACTGATATGACGATAAGTCGAAGATGAAGACGATGGTCGAAGACCGGAGGTCTTCACGTCGTTTGGGTAATTACTGATGATCTTGATTGGGCTGTACACCCAAGAAGATGGAAACAGTTAGTGATCGTCCAGACGTACTTGGAGATCGATGGATATGCGGGGTACTAGGTGCCTTCGGTTTCGTTCAGACCCAGAACGGACTTGTAAATGGACTGTGTGTCTGACATTGGATTTTAGTCCGTGCGATTGATCTCTATTAAATATACATCTGTTTGGCGGCGGAGAATTTATTCTCTTGCTTAACGCCCTTCTCTGAGACGTACGAGCTCAGGGGTTATATATTGATGGATATCAATCGCATGGAGTGAATTGCCTGTGTGGCATGCCTAAGTGGCAAATGATCAAGGCTTCTGTTGAAAAGCAAAGTCTTGTGGTTGATGATCGAAGCACGGCCTTTGTGGCGTAGCTTTGTGTAACGTTGATTCGCGAGTATCACACCCGGTATGAATCAAAAACGGGAGACGGACCTCAGGGAGGGCCTACGTTTCCTCCTAGCTAAAAGTGGCGTCAGTGGTTTTACACGCCCTGACGAGTTTGACTTATGTGGTTGTTGCTGTTGCGAGGCGCCTCGGATTGATCGGTCGTTCTCGAACCGATGGAGTCATTTAGTTGGCTCGCTTACGCCCCAAAGGGCGGCGAAACGTAGTGCTCAGGTATAATAATCCACATCGGTGGACCGGCCCTGTCGCTCCAAGGCTTGCCTGCGCGCTTGCCTGAGACTCGGGCTAGGCAGTCTCGAATCATTGAGGATCTTGCCCCTAGCCTCGGTTCATACCATAAATGATAACCCAACTTCCAATACGACATTTGCGGTTTTGATTGTAAACTTATATATGGCGACATAGTGTTATGGGCCATTCATGCCGCCTATGATTGATACTTATGATTTGAAGTGTTTTATACACTATGCACTTATAATAGTATCAAATGATTTGTTTTAAACGTATCAAGCATTCTTTGGCTGTTATAAGGGAAAACCCTATCCTCGACTGCGTTGCATTGTGTGATGGGACCTGGGTCTTATAACAGCTTCATTTTTCTTTATTTAGCATTGCGCTGTTTGTTTTATGCACTGGTATTCTTGGGAGGAAACCCGTTCCGTGTTATACGGCGTGGTCCCTTGATTTACCTAACTTTGAAATAAAGATTAACTGTTTTAGTTCTCACACCAGTCACATGACTGACCTGGAGTTTATTGTTTTAACCTAAACTCTGGGTGCCCCTATTTTCGACACGAGCAGCTAGTAGTTTTGGTTTTGCAGATTTATATTCACAGGATCCTGGTTTACAGCTGGAACGATATCCGGAAAGCTTTGTATCCGTATATCTTCTTCTAGTTGTGTTTGTATTACTTTTCCACTGCTATGTATTTAAATGTAATTTAAATCTCTGATATTTCTGTGTAATATTCTTTTATACTTCTTGTAATCTGATGCATTGTTGTAATATACAATGAAATGTTCTTCTGTATGCGTTCTGTTGTGGTTTGTTCTCGAACTATCCGACGCTTTCCTTTACGGGGAGGTTGCGGGTCTTTACATATAACTTATACAAATTCTGTTAAATGTATAAAAGTGTGTACACTGGGGTTGGAAAATGTAGATAAAGAAAATAGACTATAGTTTCATTGAATATTTACATTGATAAATGCAAATAAAAGGATAAACCTTAATTTTCAATGCATATATATTGATAAATGCAAACAAAGAAATAAACTTTATTTTCAATATGTGTATGTATTTGCAATAGTGAATGCAAATGAATAATTTGTTTCAATATATTTACATTGGTAAATACAAATAAAAAAACAATCCCTATATTCTATATATATTTGCATTGGTGGATGCAAATAAAGAATAAATTTTATTTCAAAATATATTTAAATTTTTGAACACACAATAAAGAACAAAACTTTATTTTCAATATATGTTTTATTTTCTAGTTTTATTTGTGTTGTCGAACACAAATAAAAGTGTACCTTTTTTATTTGCAAGTTATGTTTGCATAGGTAATTCCAAATAAAAGAACAAACTTTATTTACTATGTAACTTCTGAAAATAATTTCTTATTTACTTAAAAATGTAAACAAAATTGTTACTTTTATTTTCAGAAATCAAGTTTTGACAAAAATGATATTTTCAATTCAATAACCAGATTTTGACAAAAATGAAGATTTCAATTCAATAGTCAAGTTTTGACAAAAGTGATATTTTTCATTTTTGCTAATAAAGTTTTGACCAAAAATGTTCACTAATAAAGTTTGGCCAACAATGTGATCTCTCATTTCAATACCTATGCTTTAACCAAAATGTTATTTTTAGTTCAATATTAGTTATATTGAAAATGTAATCATTATACTTCAATTTTTAATTACATTGAAAAAAATGTAATCCATTTATTTCAATTTTGATTACATTGAAAAATGTAATCTTTTTATTTCAATTTTAATTACATTGAAAAATGTAATCATTTTAATTTATTTCTAATTACATTAAAAATGTAATCTTTGTGATTTATCCCAAACATTTCAACAAAGCCAAATAAAAAGGATAACTTTGTTTTTCGACAATGCTAACATAACCAATTTTCATATGCATAATTCTTTTCATTAGAAATAAGATTTTTTTTTTCATGTTTCCATTTCAAATAGACGAACATTTTTAGTCTATTCTATATATGCGGTGAAAATGTAGATTTTATCGTTAACATGGTTTCAATTCAAACAAAAGATCGTTTTATGTTTTTACTATAATCCATGAATCATGTTCTAAATGTAAACAAACAAAGATAGGATTTTTATTAGTTAGCCAAATACTGTCGAAATGTAAACAGATAAAAATATATTCTATTTGTTGTTCGTATTCTCTTGTAAATAAACAAATAAAAAGAATATTTTATTTGTCGTTCAAATCTTATTGCAAAGCAAACAAAATAAAAGTAAGGTTTTATTTGTTGTTCATTTTCTGTTGTAAAGTAAACCAATAAACAAAAATAGAGTTTTTAATTTGTCGATCAATTTCTATGGTTCATCCCAGAATAATAATAATAATAATAATAATATTTTTTTAAATAAACTAGAATAAACAGATCTGAATAAAATATGATTTAAATCTAAATTTAGATTTATTTTCTAATTACAAATAAAATTTACCCATATATTAAATTCAACGCCGATCTAGCATATCATGCACAACAGAATAAACCATCAACCATAAATCAACCATTCATCAATCACAGAACATTACAGATCTGAATTACATCACAATACAATTATTTTTAACGCAAGAAAATAATTTATAATTAATTAAATAATAAAATTCAGAATTCTCACATTGATTTTTGCTGAAAATTTGATTGTCTCGGAATCAGCTCTGGTCTCCGCCATCGCGAAGATCTCGGAAAGACGAGTCCAACGCAATTGACGGTTCGTCAATCGGACCTCGTATGAGAGAGTTATTGATTTTTAAAGATTGCAAAAATTAAATATTAAAATAATAAAATAATAATAAAAAAAGACCTTTCTTCTTCGTTGATCACGCACGTATCGGCCGAACCCATACTTCGTTCCTCCAACCTTCTGCGCGCCTCCCTGCACCGCACTGGACCACGATCAAACACCGCCAACTCGAAGCTCGTGCCACCACGTGCTCGGTCCACCAACCACCTGAAGCTCGGCCTTCCCAATCACCACGAAATCGAACCTAAACCGTCGACCTTTAGGCTGAGAATTCGCGAAATCCGTGAATCAAAACACGATCTTAACCGTATGGATGGAAAGGTCTCTCGAAGAGCTTCGATTTGGTTTATCATATGTCGATTTTCGTTGAATGGATTGAGAGAAATTAGTGTTTGAAGTTGGGAAATTTTTGGCCTTCGAATGAAAGGCGGCGGCTGACATTTTTTTAGGGTTAGGGTTTCGGATTTAATATTATTTAATCTCGAAAAATGTGCTTAAAAGGTGGATTTTCGGACTTTCTCTGATTTGGGCCTGCTTACTGTCGTTCTTAAGGTTTTGACACCTTCTGAACACAATGGGATAGGTCCCGTGGCCCAATTCCGAAATTTGTATATATTTTATTTAAAATTCCATTAAAAATTAATTAATTAAATATTGATCGTACATTTAAATATGCCGGGGCCACATACGACCTCAGAAAATTCTAAAAAAATATTTTTAGCTTTCTTATGACGATACGAATCCAACAAAATTATTTTCGTCGAATTTTGAGACTGTTTGAAAAATGGCTATTTTTAAGGCGTTTAAATTTAACTAAAATAGTCAAAACACATTTTCTCTCGCCACGCTCACATATTAATTCGAAAAATTCTGAAAATTGAAACCTAGTTATAATTTGACATTCCGGTTCCAACAAAAGTGGTTTAGTCGGAAACGGAGGTTGTTTGAAAAATGACTATTTTTAAGGCCAATATATTCAATATTAAAAATACATTTTTAAACAAATAAATTCCAAAACTCAAAATATATAAGTGTTTACTGTTTTTCAATGCAGAAACGTCATTCCGAACTCAATGGAAGTGGTTTCGAGTCGAAATTCCTTCATATGTGAAAAGTAGCCTTTCGGGCCATATATATATATATATATATATATATATATATATATATATATATATATATTGTACATCGACCTTTCTAAAAATTGAATTGGCCATAACTTTTGATTTCCGCTATGAAATTTCAATTTTTCAGATTCGTTAGAAAGATATTTTTAAATAGATTCTAATATTTTTGGTTTCACTAAAATCCGTTAAATTTTTGCATCCTGTACGGTCGGTCAAAGTTCAGGTTTGGCATTTTAAACTACTGCGTTATTTCTAACTCCCTTTTACAATTAAATTAAATTTATTCGTTCTAACTTCGATTAAAATAAATTCTAGCCATTATTATTTATAATAAATTATATTATAACCTCAAAATTCATTAAAATTTTCTAAAATAAATTTTTTAAATTGGTTTAGAATTTGCGGGTTGTTACAGGTTGACAGACTGTATAGGCGATAATTATTTATATTTAATGCTTATGCAGTTGTGGGGTGCACTCTGGATGATGGTTGATTATTTATCGTTGTTATTTTATACATGTGTTGTAGAAAATTCATATAATTAACATTATATGGTAATTGATTGGGCCTTATTCCAGTTTTGAAAAAGAAATATTTGAATAGCAATATTTGAAAAAGAAATATTTGAATAGCAATATTTGAAAAAGAAATATTTGAATAGCAATATTTGGAAAAGAAATATTTGAATAGAAATATTTGAAAAACAAATATTTGAAATAGAATATTTGAAAATAGAAATGCGAAGCTGTGTTGAGTAGTTACACGCCATTTTAACACGAATTTGTCGATTCTATAATGAATATTGAAAGTGATTTCAAAATCGAATATATAGAAATGAATTCGAATTGAAATTGAATTAATTTGAAATTTAATTTGAATTGAAAACGAACTGAAATTGAATTTAAAAATCTATTTGAATTGAAGTCAATTTGAAATGAATTTAAAACGAATTTGTAAGGGAAAATTCAATTTTGATTTGAATTTGAAAAGGAAGTTGAAATCGTTTTGAAAACGAGTTTTAAAACGATTTATAAAATACGTTTTAAAAGGAAATCAACGAAATATATATTATACATATATTACATAGATAATGGCCTGAATAGAACGCGCCGCGCCGCGGCAGTTCGTGAATTTCGACCATTGACTTCGAATGGATATTACGGGAGATCCGACCGTCGGATTCTACTAAAACCGGAACCGTTGGTTCGTATCCAAAAGAGCTTTCTAACGAATATTGGAAATTTGAAATCTAACGGTTGGATTTGGAATTATGTCCAAATCAAATTTGGAAAAGGTCATTGTAAGTGCAGTTCGATGTCCATTGATGGAAATCGACTGTACGGGCCTTGATAAAATTATTAAAAATAGTAATAATTTGTGTAAAATCATAAGAAATGATTTGGGAAGAATTGGGATGAAAAACTCCCTATTTGAAAAGATAATAATAGATTTTTATCGAAATGAACTAGTTTTGAACTAGAATTATAATTCTATTTATTTTTAAAATAAATAAAGTGGATTTGAAATTGTTTCGAAAGTAACTAGGATTTCCTATAATTGAATTGAAATGGATTTGAATCGAAATTGTCCTTGGAATATTTGGATGTTTGATTTCGTGATTATACAGATATTGTTATGGAAATTTGAAAGACATATTTATATCGTTCTTTCCAATACGATATTTGTTGGTCGTAGAATTTGATATTAAATATAAGCCGATATATTTTCTATTCAGAGCCTTGTATTTAATATCAAATGTGATTTGGGTTGTCGTGAATGGTGTCTTCATTAACACTGTTCTTAAGCCTAGTCGAGAAAAAGATTAAATCTTTTTATTTAGATTTAATGAAGTGTACCAATTAAATAATATTTAATTGGAATTGAATTGAATTGATTTTTGGATTTATCGTGAACGGTGTTTTAAATAACACTTGTTCTTTAACCTGATAATTAATGGAATGTGATTTTGGGTTGTCGTGAACGGTATCTTCAATAATACTGTTATTAGACCCAACTGAGTTAAGAAAATCAGAAACTAACTAGAGATAAGTTAAGATGGGTGGTTTCCTGGGTATTAGTCTGATGTTGGTTTCGGCCTTCGGGGTCAATACTTAGGGAATTGCTCACTTGTTATTTTACGGTTAAAAGCTGATAGAATGGAATGTGATTTTGGGTTTATCGTGAACCGTGTTTTAAATGACACTGATTCTTTAACCCAGTTAAAGATTAAAACTAAGTGGAGTTTTAATGAATCTTTAATTAGATTGAAAAGATCGAGAATGGAGTATCACTAGTTTTGCTCCAGGTGATAGTTAAATATTTAATTAGATTTGAACGTGAAATGGTAATTGAATTTACCGATAACACAGTGGTGTTAGATATGAAGTACGACCAGTTTTACTTCATGGGATGAATAGGTTGGGATTGGGAAATAAAATAAATGATTACTTTGGTGTGGTTCGCTAATCCCGACTAGTTGAATTGATATTCAAAAGAAGATTAAAGAATAAATTTGAGGAATTTATCTTTGAAAAATTAATGGGAACATATCCCTAAGAATGTGAAATTTAGAAACTAACTGTAGGTTAGCTAAGAAGAATGGCTTCCTGGGTATTGATCTGATGTTGGTTTCGGCCTTCGGGGTTAATGTTTGGGGAATTATTCTCTTGCTAATTTACGGTTAGTGATTGATGAATTGGAATGAGGCGTATGTTGTGTTTGTGTAACACTTGTTTATTATATACGCGAGTTATTCAGAAAGACCAGGTTTATCCCATTTTGAATAACTGGTACGACGATAAGTCGAAGATGAAGATGTTGCTTGAAGACCGGAGGTCTTCACGTCGTTTGGGTGATTACTGATGATCTTGATTGGGCCGTACACCCTAGAGGAGGGAATCAGTTAGTGGTCATCCAGACGTACTTGGAGATCGATGGATATGCGAGGTACTATGTGCCTCTGGTTTCGTTCAGGCCTAGAACGGACTTGTAAATAGATGTGTGTCTGACATCGAATTTCATTCTGTGTGATTGATATCGGTTCCATAGCGTGAATTGCCTGTGTGGCATGCTGAGATGCAAATGATCAAGGTTTCTGTTGAAAAGCAGAGTCTTGTGGTTGATGATCAAAGCACGGCCTGTGTGGCATAGCTTTGTGTAGCATTGATTCGCGAGCCTCACACCCCGGTTGTGAACCAGAAACGGGAGAGGACCTCTGGGAGGACATGCGTTTCCTTCTAGTTAGAAGTGGCGTCAGTGGTTTTACACGCCCTGACGAGTTTGACTTATGTGGTTGTTGCAAGGCGCCTCAGATATATCGGTGACTATATGTGAAGCCGATGGAGTCATTCGTTGGCTCATTTACGCCCCAAAGGGCGGGGAAACGTAGTGTTCGGGCATAATAATTCACATCGGTGGACCGTCCCTGACGACCCAAAGGTCATTCGAGCTCTGACCTGAGACATGGGCTAGATTATCTCGAATCAGTAAGGACTATCTTTTGCCTTGGTTCACAGATGGAAATCCAACTTCCAATACGTGACATGTGCGGTTTTGATTGTAAACCTATAAATGGTGACATACTGGCATGGGACACTCATGTTGCCTATGATTGATATTTATGATTGTATATAAAATCAGAAACTAACTGGAAACGAGCTAAGATGGGTGGTTTCCTGGGTATTAGTCTGATGTTGGTTTCGACCTTCGGGGTTAATACTTAGGGAATCGTTCTCTTACTAATTTACGGTTGGAGTCCGATTAAGAATTAAAACATAAATTTAGCGTATCAAGCATTCTTTTGCTATTATAAGGTAAAAACCCTATCCTTCGGCTTGCGTTGCATTGTGTGGTGGGACCTGGGTCTTATAATAGCTTCACTGTTCTTTATTTAGCATTGCGCTGTTTGTTTTATGCACTGGTGTTCTTGGGAGGAAACCTGTTCCGTGTTATACGGCGTGGTCCCTTGATTTACCTAACTTTAAAATAAAGATTAATAATTGTTTTAGTTCTCACACCAGTCACATGACTGACCTGGAGTTTATTGTTTTAACCTAAACTCTGGGTGCCCTTATTTTGACATGGGCAGCTAGTAGTTTTGGTTTTGCAGATTTGTATTCATAGGATCCTGATGTACAGCTGGAACGATACTCGGAAAGCTCTGTATCCGTGTATTACTTCTACTTGTGTATTGTATTATTTTTCCGCTGTGATGTATTTAAATGTAATTCAAATCTCTGATATTTTCTGTGTAATATTTATTCTTGCTCTGTATAATCTTGTATTCTGATGGAATTGTTGTAATATATAATGAAATGTTCTTCTGTTTGCGTTTTTTGTGTGTTGTTCTCAAAGTATCCGGGCTTTCCTTACCGGGGAAGTTACGGGTCCTTATAAAAAATAAAATGAACGAACTCGGTGAGGTCGTAAGAAATAAAACTTGACTAGTTGCACAAGGATATAGTCAAGAAGAAGGAATAGATTATGATGAAACCTTTGCTCATGTAACAAGATTAGAAGCAATGCGGATTTTACTAGCCTTAGCTAATCATAATTATTTCAACTCCAAATGGATGTTAAAAGTTCCTTTTTAAATGGATATATTAAAAAAGGCGTATATGTAGAGCAACCTCTTCTTTTTTAAGATGAAAAAAATTTCAAACCATGTATATAAACTAAAGAAAGCGTTATATGGATTAAAATAAGCTCCTAGAGCATGGTATGATAGATTAAGAACGTATTTATTACAATCAAGCTTCGAAATTGGTAAAGAATATAATACACTTTTTATTAGAAGAAATAAAAACGATATTCAATTGGTACAGATATACGTTGACGATATAATTTTTGGATCGATGAATAATAAAATGAATAAAGAATTCTCAAATATTATAACCTGAGAATTCGAGATGAGTCATAAGGGTGAACTCACATTTTTCTTAGGCTTACAAATACGATAACTAAAGAATGGAGTATTTATTGATCAAGAAAAATACCCTAGAGATTTAATGGATAAATACATTTTAACTACAACTAATGGAAGACTTACACCTATTGCAACTAAGTTGCCCAAAGTAAAGATGATACATCAAAAAATGTCGATAAAAAATTATATAGAGGAATGATAGGATAATTATTATATATACTCGCTAGTAGACCAAATATAATGCATAGTGTATGTCTGTGTGCAAGATCAGTATCAACCTAAAGAAACTCACTTAAAAGCCATAAAACATTTTCTACGATATGTAAAACATACGTTAAATTTTGGATTATTTTATCATAAAAATGATTCGTTTGGTTTAATATCCTATTATGATGCTCACTATGCGGGATGTAAATCAGATCGTAAAAGCACTAGTGGAATGTGTCACTTCTTAGGTCATTCTCTAGTCTCCTGGTTTAGTAAGAAACAAAATGCAGTATCCTTGTCTACCAATGAAGTAGAATATATAGATGCTACTTTGTCTTGTTCAAAAGTAATATATACGCAGCAAACTCTAAAATATTTTGGATTAAATATAAATAAATCATCAATTTATTTTGATAATACAAGCACTACAAATATATCTAAAAATCCAACTCATTATTCGAGAACCAAACATATAGATATAAGACATCATTTCCTAAGAGATAATGTAAGTAAAGAGAAAATTTCACTAGATTTCATAGAAACAAAAAAACAGATAGTTGATATATTAACCAAACCTTTAAACAAAGTAACATTTACTAAATTTAGAAGAGAATTAGGCATTTGTTCCTTAAAGTGAAATTGAGTAAATTAAATATAGTAATATATATATATATGTATATATAAATATAATATAAAATATAATGAATCAGAAAAATAAAAATAGAATTACATATATGTCGACATACCATTTCTTACATGTCGACATATAACTACCAGTTTTTCAAAATTTATTCCCACCAAAAGTTAGTTACAACCTATATTTAAACTCATTATTGCAAAATTCCTTCTTCATCTCTTCATTTTCGCTCTGGAAAAAATTTCAGTCAAATAAAACAATGCCTCCTCTAATAACAACAACCAAAACAACCCCATTTTGTTTCCCGGACCATTTGAAGGTCCATTTCAATGAACCACGCTTGTGAGAGTCATGAAATTGGAGGAATCAATAAAGGATCTACTGCAAATGTTGATTGAAATTCAATTCTTACAAATAAGGATAAACAAAGAGCATGAGAAACAAGGGAAGATTATGAGAAATTTGTAAAGGTTGGTTATGGATAATCAAACTAATCCAATAATTATTGAAGATGACAATCATATGGAAGAACATGAAGAGGAAGAAGAAGCAGAATAGGAAGAAGTAATGATAGAAGAATCTCTGAACGAAAATAAGGATAAAGACAATAGCGTTATTTGCGTAGGCTAAGTGTGTTTTGACAAGGATGGAAATGTAATTGAATAAGATAGGGAATTTTGTCTTCATTATCCTCATTGTCCAATTCACAAATCCCTGATTGTTAAGAATAACTAAATATTTAACAATTTCGTAGATTGTGTGTTTTTACGTAAATATGAATTATTATTATGTGATTTGCTTATATGTATGTTTGGATTGATTGACTAGATTTCTTGTATATTATGAATTATTTATACTCTTGTTGATATTTATTAGAATTGCATTAGTACAGTTATTAATTTAAAGCATATCATAAACTTTTAGATTTAGTATTACAATCTAAGGGAAATTTTACATCTATAATATTCATTAGGAACATTAATAGTATAAATTTAGGGGGAGTATAGTTTTGAATAGTGAGATTTACTTTTTGTTGACGACAAAGGGGGAGAAATTATAATATAGGATAAAGTTATGATAGACATTGTTTAAGGGGGGTGTCACGAAGAATTCATGGTGAAAGGGGGAGTATACAAGAAATTAGATCAACAGGTAATATCAGGTATTAATATTTTATAACCCAAGGTTGTTATCAACAAAAAGGGGGAGATTGTTGGATAATGAAATTTTGATGACAACAACCTTGTTTCAATCACTAACATTATTATAAAATATATACTAACATCTTTATCCAGAATATATATATATGGGAGTTCATATGCAGGAAATAAATAGTGAAGATTATGCAGTTAAGACTTCAGCTATTCAAGGTTTCAAATGTAGATTCAAGACTCATGAGTATCAAGATATCAAGATTTCAAGAGTTCAAAAATCAAAGTAATAGAGTCTAGTTAGAATGTAAAACTCTGGTTAGCACTGTCAAAATTTTGCTTTCAAATTATCATTTTTGAATTGATTCCAAAATTATTTTAAATTCTTTTCAAAATGTTTTTAAATTATTTCAAATTTATGATTTCAAATTCTCTAAGTAATTTCTGATCACCCAATATGTCTAAATTATTATTTCGAATATATTCTTATATAGTTTATATAAATTATATGTTTATAATATAGTTTATATCATATAATTTTTTATATATATTTAAAGTATATATTACTATACTTTTATATTTAGAAAATACATTTTAAACAACTAGTTTTGATTCAAGAATTTCCAGAATATATATATATATATATACATTAATTTAAATACTTAAAAAAGTTTTAAAATTCAAAAATCAATAGCATATGTTGACATACATGTTTTAGCATGTCGACATATAGCCATCATTTTTTTAAATTTGAAAGGATTTCATATTTTGAAACGTTTCAGAACTGTTGTGACTTTTAGAACACTATATAAAGGCCTCATTTTCAAAATTTTAACCAACTTATCTTCTCCTTCTTCATCCTTACTCTTACCACATTTATTCTACTTTAATTTCTTGATTTCTACACTAATACTCTGCCGTTTTAAAAACAAATTATATCATTCTCTTTCTATTCTTAGTTTTTATCAAATACTCTCTGTTTGGAAGTGTTATTCGAGAGTTCTAAGACTGTTTGTAATTGTTAAGGAAAGGGTGTGTTCCTTGTAGCCTGTAAATCAAGGAAAGAGGGCAGTGTAAACCTTATAGCCCTGAAATCAAGGGTGTCGAATCGGTGTGAACCTTGTAGCCATGAAATCAAGGGTGTGGAATTGGTGTTAACCTTGTATCTATGAAATAAAGGGTGTTGTAAAGTTGATACTAGTATTAATGAATCTCTGTGCAATCCAGCATTGCATGGAACTGGACATAGGAGTAATCCGAACCAGTATAAAATCTGGTATGTTCTTTCCTTTTTTGCATTTTACTTTTGATTATATCTGTGATTGTTTCTATTGTGATATTCATTATGTGATTCATATAGTTGTTTGAGTAGTTGTTAATGGTTTGATTTTTCTATAAATCCTTTAAAACACTATTCACCCCTCCTCCTCTAATTTAGTTTTGCCTTAAAATCCTTGATTCTAGTCCTAACAAGGATATGTCTAAAGTTTAGGATCAACCCGTGTGAATTAGTATTTATGTCCATAACTTACTACTGCATGTGATATCCAAAATGTTGAAGAAAAAATTTACATTGTTATTAATACATTTACTCAACCTAGCTTCGTAGAATATGTGGCACGAAGTAAATTAGTGTGTACTGCAAAAAAAATTATATCTATAATTCATCAAAAAATAGAAAATTGAAAATATTAGTATATTATATATTTATAAAACATTTAAATAAAAAACTTTAAAACATAAACAAATTATTGCAAATAATAAAAAATTAAAATATATAATGGTGTTGTATCACACATTTGTGTATAAACTAGTTTTTTATTACATTGCTTAGAAAGTTTTTGGTCTCATCTGGCAAGTTTTATATATGTTCATTTATAGATATTCGTTTTTATCATAGAACGGATGTTTATATTCATCCGATAAAGTACTTGTAGGAATTTTCCCTGCATTGGACAAGTTCCAAATGCATAAAATAGTTACATTTTGCAAATCACTTCATCTTAAACAATTGCAAGAATTTCAACAGCGCTTCCTTTTTGTCTCCTATGCACATACACTTTTGAACGATATATGAAACAAAAAAGAAATGCTATCGCAACTTTATTAAATCGTTTAAAATGGATTGACTTATGGAATGTAATCGTTATGTGATAGTAATGGGAAGAGGGTGATCGACCATCAAAGTGGAATACAATAAACTAAAGATTTAATACTACATTCAAAAGTTGTTATAAATTAGCTTGTATAATGTTATGTGCCAATGGCTTCAAAAGTAAAATATAAATCAATAAAATGATCAATAAGCCATTTTGAATTTGTATCATATTTTTTAAATGGAGAAAATGACTCGACTAGAGGAGCTTGATGGATTAAAAAAGGGAATGAGAGCCTTATCGAAGGAATAGTTTTATAATGGTATACACATGTTTGTTAAGCTCGATTTGAGTAATGATAAAAACGATGAAGAAATTCATTGTTTTATAGTAAGTGCAAACATTTGAAGTATTTTAAGATGGACGTGGCAAAAGTTCAGAAATTAAAGTGAAAAAATTATAATCTTATTAAAATAAGGCATGTCTCTTGTTACAATAAGTACAATCCTTTTGTATTGGGAAAATAGACATTACAAGTTTATTACACTTCTAATCTATCTCTGAAAGAGATTAAAAAATATTGATTGACAAATTTTAAAACAATGGGAAGATTTACATTTGATGGAAAAAGTATACTAAATGAACAAGTTTATCAAGCATATCTTGAGCAAAGTAATGAACTAACAATAACATACGATCTTGTGGATTTTGTATGTATAAATGATAAATTAGATGTTTTAATAGAAGCATCTGAGAGTACAAAGGAAAAAAATATGGAGTATAAGATCGAATTTAAGACGATGAGGACTAATTATAAATGCATATTATCATTAAAGAAAATCTATATGATTGTTAATGATGCATTTTTCTTATATAAAATCGTACGTTTTCTCACTATAAATGTTCTATTTTACTATAATGTAATGATATATTTGTGATACGTATTATGTCATCTCGATGTAGGAGTACTTCTCGTTCATTATAATACACTGAGTTGATGGCAACAGCTCATCACAATGGTTAGATGATCCAATGTGATGTCGTTCTCCAAAGTAGTTGAGTAAGTATTAAGTTTATTTGAGCATCATAGATATTTGGTGTATGAAATATTAGCCATGATTTATTATAATTTTGTACAATATTTAACACATGGGATTTTAGCTGCCACCATCGGCTATAGTTCTAGTTGCTTCGAAGCAAGCTTACAAGAGTAGGATGAGCGGATGCTGGTCGAGATGAGATATTATCCCACTACCATCCCGGGGTGTATCTGTTATGACTTACTTATAAGTATATATCTGCTTATCAATGTATATGACCATTACACGTTTTATTAACTAATAAGTATAAATGTAAAAGTAACATACTTCAATGCAAGAAGAAGACATGCATCTGATCAGGCACCAGCGGATGTAGAAAATATGGAAGAAATATCGCAATTCATTGCCAAGCACTAAGCAAACGGGAGAGAAGCCTAATGGATGTGTACCAATGTATGGGAAACTTGGGTCGCCTAAATGTAAGTTTAATAATATATTATTAATTATTTGGTAATTGATATATGAACGTTTATATTTTCTTTTATGGATAAGAATATATAACCTCCCTTATTAATTTTTTATTTTGATTATATTATTTATTTAAACTTGCAGACATAATTGGGGAAGAGTTATGTGAATATGAATAAGAACCAAGTCACATATCGTAGTGGGTTTAAGTCATTCCACCATTGCCTTCAATAATTGGTACATTTATTTGTTAACACCAAAAATGGCATCCACCGCATATACAAGCAAAAGCAATAGCCTTTTATTGGTAACTTCTAGTTTCATGTGCAATCAACATAATAATCAAAGTAAATTTAAAATGTTAGAAAATGAGAAGTGAAACAAAAAATAAAACAAGATTCATAGTGATCCAGTTATTAAATAAGCCTGCGTCCGCTTTTAAAAGATTAACTTTATTCTTCTCTGTCTAAAGAAGTGTTTCAGTATAACAGATTGAATAGAAGTCTATGAATTAGTATCATAAGAACAAAGGCAACACTAACCTTCTTGGTGACCGGTCTTAATAGCGAAGAAGGTTGGAGAAGAATTTTGGCTGCGTTTAGGTAAAAAGAATCCTGAACCTCTTTATGTTGTAGGTAGATTGGTATTTATAGGGGTTTGAGAATGAGTTTAGCAAAGATATTGTAACTGTGTTCCTCTCTAAAGGGTAAGAAGTTATGCCAGAAGGCTCAGCATTATCTAAGCAAATCAGATGGATCGTTACTGATCTATAGACTTAGCTTTTGGGATTTTTTTTCCAGCTTCTTTTCTGGGCTTTTCATGTTCTTGGAGTGCTCTTGGATAAATATCTTAGGATTTGGTCTTCGTTTGATTGTACTTTGCACTAAACTATGTTGAACTTCTTTCCAAACTATGTGACCAATCATCATCTTGAGTTAGAGTCATTAGTACAACTAAACTTAGAAGAAAGGCTAACGGGATGATTAGAGACAAGTGGCATGGTCCATTATGGGTCACATGCAATATCTATGTATCGATACCGATCTATAATGACCCATATTTTACATATATGAGGATTGTAAAATAATTATATTTGATTCATATATGGTCGTATCATTATCATATTTTGAAATATGATTATTTATGATGTTTTACACATCCATGATTTTTTCCAAATTGTTGTGTGATCATTTTACTCCCAAGTATCTTGTTTTGACCATAACTTTAGAATAGTGCAAAATTAGATGCTCTAACCAATTTCATTGGATCGAAATGATGGTTTGTCATTTGGTCATATAAGCGATGCGGCCCAGGAGTTAGGGAGACATGACATATTAAGATTTTAAGACTGTTGGACAAATTTGAGGCAACTAGTAGGTTGAGATCAGCTAGCCCATTAGTCTAATGACTTGCAACTATAAATAGAGGCTGAAAGAGATTAGGATACCCTTTTTCATTATTTTCCCATCAGCCCAAAAACTATGATCGACTCTATTTTTTCTTTTGAAACCCTAAATCACATCAAGCCCACTTCTAATCTCTTATAAGTACCTAAAAACGTTAGAACCTAAAAAGTCTGCATAGGATTGTTGATTTGGTGAGTGACTTTGATCTCTTGGTAGACTATATTGCATTATGTGTCTAGATTAGGCATTTTATCACCTATGTGTTCCTGCCTAAACCTGGTATTAAGTGGTCGATACTATCTCTCGACCAATAAAGAGAGTACATATTTAATATATATATATAATAATGTTGATGTTAGGGATGAAGCCTTAAGTGGCTAGGGGTCTTCCATATGGTATTAAATGATAATAGAAATCTTCCCTTAATAAATTTGGTAATGGCCTTGAGTGACCAGATATGGCCCGCCTTGTAGGGTATTAAGTGATTGTAAGGATGTCTTCCCTTAGATCAACATGTATGCCTTAAGTGACTGTAATTATGTCCACCTAATATGTTTTGACCTCAATCCTCTTAACAAACATCACTACAATAAAAGTTGGTTTTCATAACGCTAATTGATAGCATAATATTTTATAGTGTTATTGTTTAGCTTAATCTGATTTATTCCCTGAGTACGCTTAGTAATGGGTCCGTTACCCAACAATGATATTCATTCCCTCCTCTTCTCTGAATTATTTTCCAATTCCCTCGTCTTTTCGTCCCAAAATTTTCGCTTTCATTCTCAATTTCTTTCAAACTTCTCCATCGCAAAGCAGATCCTCAACCAGCAAATCCACCACCTTTCGACCACCGACTCCTTTCTTCCCCTTCCTCACACTTGTAGCGCTTCAAATCAGACTTCCCAAATCATGCGCACTACCCTAAATCGAAAAATCGGTCACTTGCTCGATGTTAGGTACTTAATCATGAGCATTTCTATCTTTTTTACTCTTCTAATTTTTCTATTTTCGTTGATCTACTTGAAGTATGAAGTAAATCCGAAGCATGTTGCTCCTAGATGATTGATGATGGTTGCTCGAGAAAGTTGAAGTATGTTGCTCCTAAATTGCCTCGTGTTGCTTTTCTAAGATCGAAGATTGCCCTTGGTAACATCATCGAAGAATCCTGCTGCAATCTGAACTTGGAGTGCTGCCAACTTGCTCCTGGCTCCTGTGATCTTCTCTTCCTCAGGTATAATTGGATTACTTATTACTGCTAATTTTGGCGCTGTCTTAAGTTCATTTAAGATTAACACGAAGTGACATTCTAATAATTGTATAACATAAATGACAATTGCTGATAATTGATGGTTTCATAGTGTTTTGAGACGATGAGAAATAAGATATTCATCATTTACACTTGATAATTACTTCATTGAAATATTCCACTATCATATTATTATGC
This sequence comes from Allium sativum, assembly GCA_030737875.1. Classification (NCBI taxonomy): domain Eukaryota; kingdom Viridiplantae; phylum Streptophyta; class Magnoliopsida; order Asparagales; family Amaryllidaceae; genus Allium; species Allium sativum. The sequence continues at coordinate 280,780,328 of CM060918.1, forward strand.
GTTATAATTAAACGTTAAAGGCAAACATTTTAGCATTACATATTTTTACAATTTTATGCTTGAGAAGATTTGTACGATTTATGTTACTGTAACATCAACTAAAATCAAATTTTCGAATTTGTTTACATGATTATAACAAAATTGCTTAACTCATAATAGACTATTGAAAAAGCTTACTTGAACGTTCTTGAATGTTTTTCTACCAAGTGGGAAAGTTCTAACTTGTGGCATAAATCATATTCAGAGCATCATAGAGTTAAACCACCATAGTCGATAACACCAGCATATATGGAAAGTAATTGACTGGGCAATCAATTTGTTTTTTTAATCAATTTTCCTAGTAGCAAACACACAAATTAGGTTTTGTTATCAAGAAATAGTAGAAGTGGTTAAGTTTGAAAATATATATAGGCACTGGTTTCACCATCTTCATTCGAGACTTTACTACTCTGTAGGCAGTGAATTAATTTACAATGATTCTGCACTTCAATATGATATTAACAGATAAAATATAGAAAATCAACCATTTTTAGAAAATGGGCATATTGTGGTAAATGTAGTTTTTACTAAATTTAAATTTATGTATTTTTTTACTAAATTTAAAATTAAGTCATACCTTTATATCCACAGCGATACCCTGGCATCAACAGGTAAAGCAATTTTTTTTTTGGCATTAGCAGTTTAGTCAAAGGTGTTTCATTGGACCCTATCGGTTCGTTCATAGCAGGCCAATCTGATTACAAAAGTGTTATAATATGGCGAACAAGTGATTGGAGTCTTGCTTACAAGACAGATAGACATTGGACAAAATCAGTATGTACCATTCCCACTACTTGTAAAGACTGATTCTTGATACTTATAATATGCAACTAGGTAATATGTTTTTGTGAATTTCTAGTCAGGTTCAACATTTTTCAGGCAACTTGGGTTGTCACATTTTGGTCACTTCATCACTACTACAAATGGCTTTCATAAACCTAGACACTCAGCTCCTGTTCTAGAGAGGGGAAAGTGGTCAGCTACTTTTAATTTTTTAGGTCACAATGCACCGATCATAGTGGTAAAATTTAACCACACTTTGTTTAGAATGCATCCTGCTAAGGACCAAAAGAGGAAAGCTGCTTCCTCCAGATGGACCAATGGTGGCTCAAACAGTGCATCCAAGGAATTACAGCCGTATAATGTAATTGCTATCGGAAGTCAGGATTGAACTATAACTGTTTGGACTACTGCAAGTGCTCGCCCTCTCTTTGTTGCTAAACATTTTTTCTCATAGTGTAGTTGATTTATCATGGTAAATTCACTTAATTTTTTCTTAAAATCATTGTCCTGAGCCTCTGTTTTTCCATTATATGTTTTCACTGTTGGAAAAAAAACACTGTGATTTATGGGCCTTGGCAAACACTATACCTGTTATTAATTTTGTATTTCAATATTCAGCATCACAAAATCCATCTCCTACGTAATTTGCTAATTTGTACTGCCAAGTAGATTTTACTCTTTTCGAAGCAGCAACAATTAATGATTGGAATTAGGTTGGCATACAATTGCGAACATTGTTATATGTACACTGCGTTTTTGCTGCATAGTCGATTCCATTATAGTATGTTATGATTAAGATAACAAGCTAAAAATGGATGTGACCTTTCTATTCATAGCAGGAGCCATGATGGACATTCACTGTTTGCTTGCTCGCTGGATGGTACTATGGCCACTTTCCATTTTGAAGTAAAGGAAATTGGGCACAGATTAACAGATGCTGATCTTGGTGAGCAAAAAAGAAGTAGATATGGAGACTCAAGAGGAAGGCTACAGGTATGCTTATATTTATATTATTATCTGACAATCAGTGTTCTATAAAGTGACTAGATGTGTTTATAAACTATAAACTTGTTATTGCTTCGTCTGTCAGCCAGTGCATTTTGATAAGGAATATTTTGTTATGCATCATCAGTTGTGCATGGAAATCAACTCCGATATATTATACATTTATATGTATCATTTTTTTAGCATTGCATGTGTAAAGAGAGCCCTTTGCTCGTTTATTTTTAAGTACTTTGTTTAGCTATTTCCAGTTTCCGTTCCCTGTGGGGTAAAATCAAAACTAAAAGAGAAGAAGACAACCAATATCTTGGAGGAATGTTACTCTCAATGCTATAGATTGATAATACTGCTCCTATCCGATGCAAAAACTGTGTTCGATGCAAAAAATGACTGATAGTATGATAAATTGCATACCATGAAGTACTTGAATTTGTTTAATACTTTCTGCATTATCACCTTCAGACATTTGTTATGGTATGCAATTCTTACATGTGCACTTGGATGGTTAGAAACCACAAGTAATTTCATGTTATATTTGCAAGACTTGGAGCAGTCAATTTGGGTCTCTGTTTAATAGGTTTATAGAGTTAAGAATTCTTCGTTATAATACAGTTCACTTTTTTCCTATCCTTTTTTTTTAATTTCTGGTCTGTTGTACAACCAGCCAAACTCTATGTTGGCTGTTTGAGTTCAAACTTATTTTCTGTAATACCGGAGAGCAGATTTCATACTACTTGAGCATCGATTTATACCATATCATCTTTTCTCTAGTAATAACCCAAGTCCGACTAAGGCATTATGATAAATTTTATGAATTAAGAGCTTTGTTTTCTTTTTCGTTAGCGTTTCTACAGGTATCAACATACTGAAAATGATTATTCCATTTTTTTACCAAATGCAATTTTCTACGGTTGAACAAGGCGAGGAAGAGTATATGTAATGTAATTTAAACGTTTAATGCTACAAGGAATCTTACTGCATTCCATATGTAGGATCTGTAGACACCTTAATACATTCTAAATTTGAATCCTCCACATATGTATAATGTCTCGTGCATGCTACAGTAATATGAAGGGTTCGTTTGGATCAAATAAAATTAATCGTTTTTTGATTTTCTTTTTCAAATTAAAAACTGTTTATTTTGAATTTTAAAAAGTCAAAAAATGATTTGTATAAATCGATCCTAATGACACATACAAGGAGTTTCATGGTTATATTGTGAAAGCAATCGCAGCTAGATTCCATCGTTTAAGCAAGAAAACACAAAGTTTAAGGTTAGCCAGTTGAAAGAAAATCCGATTAAAACTTATATTTAGCATGTTTTCTGAAGTTTTCTAAGTAAAAGTAGGTGTTTCATCCAGTTAAAATCATGACCTTCTGGGTTACAAAGAAAGCCATTGACACTTCTTGAGAATGCTCTGAAGTGATATACAACTGTACTATGTGATATGTGCTATAGAAAAAATAAGAAGGCCGTCGACACTCCGGATAACAAGCCAATTGCCACTATCCATAGAGCAAAAGCTGCAAAAATATTTAGCCATCCCTATGTAGTGAAAGAAGAAACTTGGTACATACCACATAAATACTAATTTTTCATTTGATGCTATTTTCTGATCTTTGCTACTCGTACATAGCGAAATTCATCAGGCAACACTGTTTTTCTATTAACCATTATCTATCATTCTCTTAACAGGTTTGGAATTGAGGAAGAATACACCGTTCTTCAAACGGATGTCAAATGGCCTCTTGGATGACCGATTGGTGGCTTCCCTGGTCCTCAGGTAACATTTTCTATTAATTAACATGCATGGTATTTTTTTCTATAATGGAACAATGGTCCTTTCTTGATCGTTCTTGTTGCATAATGCCATAATAGTGAAAGATGGCATTGTTCATTTATTTCAACAGGGGCCATAATAGTGAAAGATGGTATTTCTTCATCTATTGGTGCTAACAGGGTAGTTGGATGTGACATAGTAGATGCACTCGACAAAGCTTGTCTTTATGCAGGAATCAACATAAGTGCTATTAATGCAGAAGTCATGCATGGTCACGTAAATTTTCCCTTTTTTGTAATTTTGAATTGATCTTATTGTTCTTTGCGTGTGCACCTTGTTCTACATGTTCAATCTATTTTTCATTCAACGTTGTGGGAATTCCAAATCGGTCCTTCTCTTGGAATCTCTGTCGCAGATGAATTGTGGGTTGCTTGATACATACTTGAGGTAAATGGAAATATTGAGCCAGAGATGATAATTTTTTGCTCCATCAAACCTACACTGTCATTTTATTATTATTATTATTTTTCTCAGAGGATTACCGAGATTACTGGAGTGGTCCTTATCTTTATACCCTATATGGATTAGGGGAACTCCCTTAGGTTCATATTATTATCGATATTTGGTTATTTAAGCTGATGCAAAACTGAATATATTCATGGATCCACATTTTATGTACTTACAGGGATTTGCTCACCTAATTAAGCGCAGTTTATGGCAGAACCTACATGCTCAATAAACCAAAGTGCAAGGTTGAAATATTTTACTTATCATCAAACATGCATACATGCACGCATGTATACACATTTACTCTCTCTCTCTCACTCACTCTGTGTGTGTTATGAACTACCTTCATGATTGTTTCATAGAAAATTCATGGTGGATAGTAATATAAAAGAATTTAAACTATATTATAACTGTGACAGGTAGAGTTTGATGAAAGTGGTAAGACTTGTGGAGTAACCTCAGAATGTGAAACAGCTAAATCCAAAAAAGTTGTTTGCAATCCTTCTTATTTACCTGACAAGGTAAATTCCAGAGTGAACATGTTCGGATAAGTTTTGTTGCCTCATTTATTTTGTATCATGATATATATCATATAAGGTCGTATTTTCGAAATAAAATAAATGTTGCTTTAAATCTCAATATATTAACAGGTTAAAAAGGTTGGAAGAGTATGTCAAGCAATATGCATAATGAGTCATCCCATACCAGATACTAATGATTCACACTCTGTACAAATGATTCTACCACAAAAGCAATTTGTTTGTAAATCAAATATGTAAGTCATGGGCTAATTGTATGATTGCTCTTATATCATTGATGCCGAGATGATACAGGGAAATATATGCTTCTTTAACTATGTTGAACTATGTACAAATAAGGTTATTTTCTTTTCTTTTTAGGTGAATGTTTTGGTAGGGTAAAATTAATACATGCCTATTGAGGTACATATGTTAAATCGATGATATATATTATAGTATCATAGATCAGCATATATAATTAGTTAAATTTTATTAACGAATAAGTTACATTCTTTGTTAATAATAGTAGGGTGACCAGAATGGTGTTAGAGTCCATACAAATGTTAGGTGAATATGTCTTTCATTGTAGGGTTTATTTCAGATACCCGTTTTTATTTACAAAATTATGTTTCACATAAAATATAAAATAAGATTATCAGCACTAAAAGAATGATTACTGAATTGAAAGCCAAGTGGCTTGTTGAAATTGCTCCTCACTACTACCAATTGAAGGGTAACCTTTATTCTATCTTCTACTTTCTATACATTTTTCATACTATAATGGAAATTGATTGTTTATTTTTTAATGGATTAAAGTAAGACGGCATTTTTTTCACACTGATTTTAATTTATTTCGGTTTGTTTGAATTTTCAGAAAACTCCATCAATCATCGAAGACGTACATGAAGAAAAGCTTTGAGCAGCAGAAGTTCTTAATGATGTATTTGGTACTTGTAGTTTTAAATTTGAACTATGTTTTGTCTCTTGTTAACTTAAATTGGCATTAATATGGAATTAAAAACATATGTATTGAATTTGGTAACTTGTGTATTGAACTTATTTTTCGTCAGTTGATGCTTTATTTTGTTAACATGAATATGTGTTACATTTGTTGATTGTTATATTTTATTCGTTTATATATTGCTCTTCAAATTTGTTATGCAAATCCATTTTGATTGCTATAATCAAAATGTATTATAAATGAGCTGTAGATTTATTTAGCAGTACTATAATATGTTAGTTTAATAGCGCCATATAGCCGTTATCGATTAAATATGTTATAGTGGAAATACTGTGTTATAAAGAATCTGACTTTCATTGAGATTTAGATGTATTATAGTGGTGAAAACGAGCTATTGTCTTTATGTACCATAGTAGCAAATTGGTGCTATAGAACCAGGATCTTTTATAGCGGCTATTTAAGTGTTATTAATAGTCAACAGTTTTTTATAACATGTCGATATATAACGTTTATCAAACCATTATAATTTTCATTAATAGCGGTTATATGCTGCTATTAAAGACAATTTCTGTTGTAGTGTGTGTTAGTAAGTTAGAACGCTTAGATCAGTAATGATTAGTGATGCTTGGAGGGGAAGCCCGATGATGGAGGATGTAGTTACTTATGGCAGTATTATTATTATTGTTATCATTATGCAGTGGATAATTATCGATGTACCTTTTATCTATTTTGACTCGTTGTATCTAACATTAATGACGGTTTAAATTTATGGTACATCTATTTGATATATTATGTTTTATCCCTTCCATTGTGTAAGACTCCAATTTCCTTTAGATTGCTTTGTTATATTGTAACAACCCGGAAATGCGAGCCAGTTTAAAAAATTTATTTCGGCGAATTTAGCGAAGTTTGAACATTTAAAATGAATAATTTTAAATAATATCAAAGAGAAATTTATTTTGAATAGAATTAGAACATATATATTATTCGAATCGTTGATGGAATATAAATAATTATATGTAATTATAAAAAGGAATTGGAAATGGCGCGGTAGTTCGATAATTCGATTTCAAACTTCAATTGAATGTACCAGGTGCAAAACAAACCGGATTTTAACGAAACAGAGAATAATAGAATCTAATTGAGAACATCCTTCCAACGAATCCGAAAAATCAAAATTTCATAGCGGGAATCAAAAGTTATGCCCAGTTGAAAATTCAAAATAGTCGCTATGGAATTAGGGCCCTTAAAAATAGCCATTTTGCAAACGACCTCAGATTTCGACGAAACCACTTTTGTTGGATCCGCGATGTCATGTTATTGCTAGGTTTCAAATTTTGTAATTTTTCGAATCAATATGTGAGCGTGGCAAAAGAAAACGCGTTTGACCAGTTTTAGTTGATTTTAATCGACTGGAAATTGGCCATTTTTCTAACGGCCTCAGAATTCGATGAAACTAGTTTTGTTAGGACCGTATCGTCAATACGAAGTTAGAAAATATTTTTCTGGAATTTTTCGAGTTCGTATGTGGCCCCAGTAAACTGAAATGTACGTTTAAAATTCAATTTAATGATTTAAATGTAAATTTGACGAAAACTGATCGAAACGATCGAATTGGCCTACGTGGCATATCCCATTGTGTTCGGAATGGGGGTAATTAGCTATGGACGATAGTCGGTGGGTTTGATTTCGAGTTCAAAATAAAAGATTATTTTTTGAAATTAAATAATAAAATAAAATATAAAGTCAACCCTTGCTTTAATTCCTTCTCTTTCCCCCCGTTACTTTCCACTTTCAGATCGACAAACAAAAAAAACACGAACGAAATCGCGCCTCCCCCTCAAACCTCGTCCGCTGCACCCTCGAAGGCCAGCCGCCACCTTGCGCTCCCCCTCCAGCCTGCTATCGCCGACCAGCACCAGTCCCCTCCGCCCAACGTTCCCCTCTACCCGCTCAATTGAAGAACGATGCCCTCCATTGACCCAACCTCGAACCAAGGCCCACCCCGGCACCACCAACGGCCACCGCAAGTGCCACCTGCCCCACTCCCTGACCCCGACGCCGCCACTCCACCCCTTCCGCCCTCCTCTTGCACCAGTTCGAACCTCCACCCTTTCGCTGAAGGAAACAAAGACTATAAGTGTATGTATTTTGATTTTATTTTGTTTTATTTAATAGTAAATAGCAAATAAAAGTCCGATTTCTTATGTATATAAAATTACATACGCAAGTAGGGATTTTTATAGGTAAAAAGATTGAATTTTTATATATGGATTAAAGTGATAAAAATCGAATTTTTATATATGGGTTAAAGGGTTAAAAATATAATTTTTATTCATAGAAAGGTTTGATTTTTATTCAAAGAAAGTTTATATTTTTAGAAAAAGAAAGATTATATCTCTAGAATAGAAAAGATTAGATTTTTAACATATAAAAGGTTAGATTTTTAATTACATAAAGATTCGATTTTTATTTATGAAAAGATAGGATTTTTATTATCATGAAATTATCTATAATAATATGGAATCGGTATATGAAGTTGCGGAATAAAAATATAATCTTTATTGGAAGAAGAGCGATATAAAAAATATAATTTTTACATAAGCAAGAAGTTAAAAATACGATTTTTATTATATTTGAAAAGGCGAAATCTTTATATTTGAAAAGGTGAAATCTTTATATTTGAAAAGGCGAAATCTTTATACAGAGAATGGTGTGATAAAAATATAATCTTTATTATATGAACATCGATGTAAAAATAGAATTTTTATCTATATAGTATTGATATAAAAATAGAATTTTTATCTATATAGTAGTGGTGTCAAAATAGAATTTTAATCTATATAGTAGCGGTGTCAAAATAGAATTTTTATATACATAGCAACAATATAATCATTTGATTTTATATATGTAGTGAACACGGGCAACGAAAGTGGCAAAAGGCGAGAACGGCGATGACTTCTACATTTGAAGTGTCGTGGAGTTGGGATAGCTTTGGTGAGAACTTCTCACTTTAAATTTCTTTTTCTAGTTATATATATATATATATATACTAGGATGTAGACGGTGCTTAGCAGCACCTGACACCCGTCGTCCACAGACCGTGGATGGCTTGTATGTTTGTTTGATGTGTTGTGAAATTTGTTTGTGATGTTGATGTGAAATCGATAATAATTGTAGATGGTTGAAATAAATTAATTATCGTTGAAAATATAATATTTAACATGAATGTGAATAAATGAATATTTATAAACAAATTGGCCGATTTGTTTATATGCACTGATTTGATTGATATTGATTGGGATGATAAATTTTACACATCGCCCAACTGCACAAATAAAAATCTATGTTTGTTGATTTGAAACCCCACACGGGTGTTGGGATGATATTTGGCGTACACTAATCCCAATTATTTAATTGTATGTCGATCAATTGGTCGACAGACTGTGTAAGCATTAATTATTTATATTTGATGCTTATGCAGTTGTGTGATGCACTTTGGATGATGGTTGATTGTTTATCGTTGCTATTATATACATGTGTTGTATGGAACCCATATAATTAACGTTATATGGTAATTGATTGGGCCTCATTCCAATTGGGAAAATAATGAATATTATAAAAGAAAATTCATGTGTGGAATATAAAAATAGTCATGTGTTGACGATGTTCATGTGTTGAAACTATTCATGTGTTGAGTAAAATATTTTAACAATAAAATTTACATCTTTATCATATTTAAGATTAGAACCTACTTTACGGTTGGAGTCTAATTAAAAATCAAATGATAGATACCATAATTTTATAAAATATATTACATAACAAAAATAGTCGTGTGTTGACAGTACTCATGTGTTGAGATTAGTCATGTGTTGAAAGAAATATAGGTTCATGTGTTGAATAGAATAAATATTCATTTGTTGAATATAATAACGAATTTATTGAAATATATAAAGCCGTGTTGATTAGAGTTGCGCTATTTTGACGTGAGCGATATTTATATCGATTATATTCGTTTTTTTGAAATAATTATAGAAAAAGAAGTGATTTCAAAATATAACGTTTTGAAAATATTATCATTTATATAGTAATGATATGAAATATTCAATTTTGATTTGAAATTGAATATAGAGTTGAAATGGTTTTGAAAACGAATTTAAAACGATTTATGAAATACGTTTTTAAAAAAAATCGACGAAATATATATAATATATATATATATATATATTATATATATATAATTGCCTGAATAGAACGCGCCGCGCCGCGGTAGTTCGTGAATTTTGACCATTGACTTCGAACGGACATTACGGGAGATCCGACCGTCGGATTCTCCTAAAACCGGAACCGTTGGGTTCGTATCGAAAAGAGCTTTCAAATCAATATTAGAAATTTGAAATCTAACAATTGGATTTGGAATTATGTCCAAATCAAATTTGGAAAAGGTCGCTGTAAGTGTAGTTCGATGGCCGTTGATGGAAATCGACTGTACGGGCCTTGATAAAATTATTAAAATTATTAATAATTTGTGTAAAATCATAATATGTGAATTGGAAAGAACTGGGATGAAAAATTCCACATTTGAAAGGATAAAAATAGATTTTTATCGAAACAAACTAGTTTTGAACTAGAATTAAAATCAGTTTATTTTTGAAATAAATAAATTGAATTTGAAAGTGGTTTTAAAAATAATCAGAATTTCCAATAATTGAATTGGAAGTGATTTGAATCGAAATTGTCTTTGGAATATTTCGATGTTGGATTCCGTGATTATACAGATATTGTTATGGGAATTTGAAAGATATATTTATATCGTTATTTCCAATACGATATTTGTTGGTTTAAGAATTTGATATTGAATATAAGCCGATATATTTTCTATTCAGAGCCTTGTATTTAATATCAAATGTGATTTGGGTTTGTCGTGAATCATGTTTTATGTGACATTGGTTCTTTAACCCAGTTAAAGAGAAGATATTGATTTTTGAAAAGATTAAAACTAAGTGGAGTTTTAATGAATCTTTAATTAGATTGAAATGTGAATTGATAATTTAAATTATCAAATCTGAAAGGTGATCGAGAATGGAGTACCACCAGTTTCGCTCCAAAGCGATAGTTAAATCTTTAATTAGATTTGAACGTGAAAAGGGTAATTAATTTTACCGATAGCACCGTGGTGTTAGATATGGAGTATTACCAGTTTTGCTCCAGGGGATGAATAGGTTGGGATCGGGAAATAAAATAAATAATTACTTCGGTGTGGTTCGCTAATCCCGACTAGTTTGAAATGATATCCAAAGGAAGATTAAAGAATAAATTTAGAAGAATTTATCTTTGATAAAATTAATGGGAACCTATTCCATAAGAATGTGATTTTGTGAATAAAAGAATATTCTGAATTGGAATGAGGCGTTTGTTGTGTTTGTGTAACATTTGTTTATCATATACGTGGGTTATTCAGAAAGGCCGGGTTTATACCCATTCTGAGTAACCGATTTGACGAGATGTCGAAGATGAAGATGGTGGTTGAAGACCGGAAGTCTTCACATCGTTTGGGTGATTACTGATGATCTCGATTGGGTTGTACACCCAAGATGAGGGAAACAGTTGGTGATCGTCTAGACTTACTTGGAGATCGATGGATATGCGAGGAAAGTGCCTCCGATTTCGTTCAGACCCAGAACGAACTTGTAAATGGATTGTGTGTCTGACATTAGATTTTATTCTGTGTTGATTGATCTCTATTAAATATACATCTGTTTGGCGACGGAGAATTTATTCTCTTGCTTAACGCCCTTCTCTGAGACGTACAAGCTCAGAGGTTGTATATCGATGGACATCAGTCGCATGGAGTGAATTGCCAGTGTGGCACGCGTAAGTGGCAATTGATCAAGGCTTCTGTTGAAAAGCAAAGTCTTGTCGTTGATGATCAAAGCATGGTCTGTGTGACGTAGCTTTGTGTATAACGTGTATTCGCGAGCCTCACACCCCGGTATGAGTCAAAAACGGGAGAAGGACCCAAGGAGTGCACGACATTTCTTTCTAGCTATGGTGGTGTCAGTGACCTACCAGCCCTGACATTTATATCTACTTTTCACCTATGTGGTTGTTAGAATGCGAGGCACCTCGGATATAGGTTTGTAAGGACCGGGAAACGTGTGTTCAGGAATTGCCAATCCTCAAAAGTAAGAGAGGACCGGCCTTGGAGGATCCAGGGATTGCTGTGTGCGGTCCCGAGGCATTTGCTAGAGTGTCTCGAATCGGATAGGAGCTTGCCCCTTGCCTCGACTCGTGACGGAAATCCAATTTCCAATACGTGATATTTCGGTTTTATTTGTAGAGTCTTGTATTGGCGACATGATAAATGGTACTCATGCCGCCTATGATTGATATTTATGATTGAAATTGTTTTAACACCACACACTTATAATAGTATCAAATGATTTGTTTTGAACGTACCAAGCATGTTTGGCTATTATAAGGGAAAACCCTATCCTCCGGCTTGCGTTGCATTATGTGATGGGACCTGGGTCTTATAATAGCTTCATTTTTCCAAAGAGCATTGCGTTGTTTTGTTATATGCACTAGTATTCTTGGGAGGAAACCTGTTCTGTGTTATACGGCGTGGTCCCTTGAATTACTCTCTTTTAAAGTAAAGTTTGAATAACTGTTTTAGTTCTCACACCAGTCACATGACTGACCTGGAGTTTATTGTTTTAACCTAAACTCTGGGTGCCCCTATTTTCCGCACGGGCAGCTAGTAGTTTTGGTTTTGCATATTTATATTCATAGGGTCCTGATTTACAGCTGGAACGATGCTTGGAAAGCTCTGTATCAGTGTATCACTTTCAGTTGTGTTTTGTATATTTTTCCGCTGCTATATAATTTATTGTAATCTCTGATATTCATTGAATGTATTTTATTCATTTATACTCTATATATTCTTGTATCTGATGGAATTGTTGTAATAACAATGAAATGTTCTTCCGTCTGCGTTCTATTTTGTCTTGTCCTCAACGCAATCCGTGCTTTCCTTCACGGGGAAGTTCGGATCGTGTCATATATCTATTTTCTGTATTTCCTTATTGGAACCAAGGATCCGTTTAGAATGGCTTTAAGTTCAAATGAGCTTATCTGGGTCGGAATTTAGGCCTATTCCAGGCAAGTTGTTATAGGATGTGTAACGACCCGCATTCTACGCATCGGAGGATCGTAGAATATTTATTTCATTCATATACCAAGTCGTATGGTCGTGTGACTTTGGGAAACAACTATTGGGGTCATTTCCCATGTTCACGATTTTTGTCGAATTTTAGATGACCATTTTTCCCTTAGAGAATCTTTTTTCGCCTATAACTTTTGATTGGTAAGGATTTTTGTCTTGAAATGACTTCCATTAGATTCGAATCATGGTTTACCTTTCCGTAGAGTGGTCACATTAATCAAACAGACTTACCGTTTGGGAGATATGACTGAAATAAGGTTTGGAAGATGGAAAACAGCTTAATCAGGCTTAATTGGTGATTAGTGGTAAGGCCTATTCACATTAATCAAACAGACTTACTGTTTGGGAGATATGACTGAAATAAGGTTTGGAAGATGGAAAACAACTTAATCGGGCTTAATTGGTGATTAGTGGTAAGGCCTATAACCCATTTCGGGATTAGGATTATGGGAGGACTGAAAATAATCAGAGGATGATTCTTCTTCATTTTTTCAGCCGCCACTAACATTCCTCTAACCCTATCAATGGCCTCCACCTTCTAAATTCATCTTTAATCACTTTCTAATCACATATTAGCCAAATCTACATCAAATTAAGGCGGATTAGCATAAAAATCGAGATAAAATTGCGGGAATACATTCGGAACCGTGCCAAATCAGTTAGAGTTTCAGATCTAAAATTTATTTATGGCTAAGGTGAGTGATTTGCATGCTTTTTCACTAATTATTGCTAATTAAGGGTGATTAGTGATAATTAGTGAAATTATGGCTCAGAAAAATAGGGAAAAATATGTTAATATTCTGAAATATTATTTTGTGTCGCTGGTAAAAATTTGGGTTAATTTGGATTAAGTTTGTTAATCGTAGGGTTAAACATGATTAAGGGGATTAAGGGGAAAATCATGGTTTTGGGTATGTTTGATTCATAATTTAATGTTAAATCCTTGTTTGGATGTTTTTGGTTGAGTCCACATGTTATTACTGTTGTTTGGTATGTTTTATGGTTGCATAAGAAAGTTAGAATAGTCAAAAACGTCGTCGAGAGGCGAAAATAGCTTGTTGGAAACAGTACAGGTTCTGGGTCACACGACCGAACAGGCCGAGCGAGCAAGTCTGGTGGGGGAGTTTTAGGTAAACCCGGTAGAGGAGGTTCAAACGATCAACCACAGTGGGAGATGCATGAACGACCTATCCTTACGAGATAATCATGAGCGAGTAACCCTGGTGGAGCATCTATGAATGACCGAGTCTGATGGAGGATGAGCTAAAGAGCAAGCTTGGTGAGGAAGATCGAGAGAGTGGACTTATCTCGAGCAACTGATCCCTATGGAGTAATGTACGAGCGACTGAACACCGGGAAACACGTATAAGTAACCAATCTTTGAAGAGCAAGTGCGACCGACTCGCATGACCGACCGACCTAATGGAGAATGGAGCGACAGAGTCCGGAGGAGGATGAACGAGCAATGATGATCATGGACTCTTCTGAAGATCATTTCTAATTCGACTAAACCCGAGATGCAAAGGAAGTCCAGATGAGAAGTGATGGCTCAAGATCCATATGGGGATCGACGAGTTAATCTCTAAAGTTGGGGTTTGCTGCGGGACATGTGCAAAGGGGTTATCGATATCCGTAGCTTTGGTTCACCACTGAGAGACAGATTAGTGGCTACGGATCAACGCAATGGGGTCATTAAGACTCCCAAGGGAAAAGTGATCATAGCATGGATATGGATCAGTGCAATGGGGCCATTAGGATTCCGAAGGGAAAGGTGATCGTAGAAAAGGATTATCGACTATGGACCAACGTAATGGGGTCATTAGGACTCCCAAGGGCAAAGTGGTCGTAGTAAATGATTTGGTGATCAAAGCGGTGGATATCGTATGCTTTACGCACTATTGAGAGATGTGAGGTTGATTGTTACGTTTGATGTTTGCTATCACCATGACACGACACCCCCATTTTTATAATATATGTTAGTGTTACCTTAGAGTATTGTACATCTTGTTGTGCTAACTCTTTGGTTGCAGGTCCAGGTTCAGGTATGATTATTTATACCTGTTATTGTTTTACTTTGCTGTTATCGCTCATTACAGACTTTTGTCTGACCCAGAGTTTTATGTCTCTTCTTATTATTCTGTGTGCTTTTAAACGTGCAGACTAGGGACAGGTTAGGTGGTTATGCATGAGTAGCTGTCCGGAGACGAGCAATAGGCTTCCACGTGCTATTTACATATATTCTCCCTGTGTTGTTGCTAGTCACTGGTTTGGGCATTAGCAGTGTACCTTTTCTATTTTGTTTTAGAGACAGTATTTTGAAGTTGTAATAATGATGGTTTGGATCAAAAGCTGTATTTTGGATTCCGCTGCTATGATGGTTTAATTTCAGCTTATGCATTGTCTCGTCTATTTTATGTCAAGTTATGTTATTAATATATTTTATTCCATGCGCTGTGACTACAGGTTCTTTGGTGATTCATCATTCAAATCCCTTTTCATTTGATGATTGTTCCGTGCTAGTTGGGCACTGGCACAGTGCATTTCAAGGGAAATGTCGGCTGGTGCGGGGTGGGCCGTCACAATATAGAAAGAATTTTGTACCCCACACTCTTCGTATATGGTATTGGACTCAGAGTAGGGAGACAAATGGAGGAAAATAGGAGTGAGTCGGGATCATATCAGTGCAGGAGCTGTGGAGGCTAAGCTCCCAGGGATACAAAATTTGCCTTCGTATCCCAGTTGGCGATTTTCGTGGATAGCTTGCGATGACTCAGTGGGGATACAAATTCTTTTTTAGGGAGTGAAGGATAAGAAATGGATTTTGTATTCGTGGACTTCACAAAAAGAATTCATATTCCAATAATTGACAACATTTAGAAGTTAAGGGATTTAGGACGTAGGAGTTTTCTAGAGCACATAGTGTTACGAAATAGTAATTTGTATCTCCAAGACTTGGAAAATTTCCACTTTGAAACTTTAATTCTTGAACTTGAATCATCATGCGACGTTGTGCGATGGGGTTGGGTTTAAAAACGGATGTCGCATTCCATAACGTGTTAGCATCTGAATGACGAGCTTGTTTGAAGCGACGACTTGAACATGCACATAGGATTAGAGTATAAACTCGAACTATACACACATGACTAAACTGTCGCTTCTAGGATTTGTCTCTCAACCAAGTCACACGTAATCACGATTCAACTTGAATTCAACGACTTCGGTTTGTTACTACGATAGTTCAAGTTCACAAGACTGGTAATCATCTCCGCATCCATAAGATTTTAGTATAATTGCATCAGCATGCATGGCATTTGCACGTTTTACGTTAATTTACACCAACACGGGAGGTATACGTTCTAGCATGATGTGCATTAACTAACGCAACTTTCTTGCAAGTGTAGTTTGCATTCGAAAATAGAAGCTCTAAACGACATCAAGATTTGGAAGCCAAAGCCATAGAAACATCTCTAAGCTCTAATGAATCACTGCATAATTCTAACTCATCGGTTAATGATCGTAGGGTCTCCAAGGCTTCCACCTGTTCTCAACAAGCGGGCACGTCAAGAATAGGCGGTATAACCCAAAGGGTCGCAACATTCAGGGATGAGCCGGTAGTTGGAGGTGAAGCAGAAGTTATTCTAGAGGGCCTTTTTATAATGACATGTATTTTAACGATTGGATATTTAAATATTGATCTTTAATTGTTTAATTGACGGTCCCAAAAAGGTGATTTTTCACATATTATCAAATCGAGACTCAATACTAGTTCTTTTGAGTTCGTATGGTATAATAAATGATATAAGGATTGCTACATTTCAAGTTTGAACCATTTGATGGCATAACAATCTCGATATACTGGTAAAATTAACATTCCGGGCAATAGTCTCAGATTTCAACGAATCTTTGTACCAGCGGAATTGCATCGTTGTACTGATGTACGCTGTCGAGTTTCGTACTGAACGGACTTACCATTTACTCATGTGAAAATAAAACATGCGTTCGATTTCAATTTGAAATTGATGCAAATGAATATAATATTAAATTATATTATCCAATTCACTATAACTTATTGGAGCAGCACTATTCACCCATTTTCTTTTTCCCCGTTCATTATTACGTAGGACAATGGCCTCCACCCTTTATTTGATTCATAAATTAAAATTAAATAATATCCTCAATGATAAAATTCTAATCCATAACTCATTGAACTCATCTTAAAAATCACTACAAGCTTATATCCTTTTAATGGCGTACGATACTGGCTGGGGATGGACTGTACATGAGGCGGCAATTTATGATTTAATTTCATCGGGTGTAGGAGAACTGAATGGAGAATTTGAGGCTTGCATCAACCTTAGCATGGTGAGATGCACTAGCACTGGATATTTGGAGTATTCCAGCTCATTTGTCATCATCGTGACATTGTATGGGCTGTGACGCACGGCTGGTCGATTCAAGGGGCTGCGAGCTCTACCTAATGGTGATTGGCATGGAGGGGATGGATTTACGAACACGTAGGAGAAATCAAATTGCATTTCCTTTTATTGATTTGAGAGTTATTTGAAATCTAAGATTGAAGCCATGATTTGTTTTCACTGCCTTCTATAGGTAGTTTGGAATGGGAAGAAATATTAAGAAGGAAGGTAATTAAGTTAAGTTAATTAGTTTTTTTGCTAATTAATTATCGATTTAATCCATAAATTTATAAATTGTATAGTTTTCTCATACGAGGTCGGACTTGGACGTCATTTCTTGTGTCAGACTCGTATTGGCGAGCTCTACGCTCTGAAGCATGTTTGGATTGATTTGGCTAAGATGAGTGATATTATCTGTCACTAGACTATACTTGTTTAGATATTATAAATTTGACATTTTGAAATGATATTTATTTATAAAACATAATATTTAGGATTGCCGAACCCAAGAAATAAAAATATTAAAAAGCAATTTAAGTAGATTTAACTTGGTTGTCACATGTTTACCCATTTACAGACTATTACACACTAATTTGACAATATGTTTAAAGATAAGTTATTTGGACAATTGTTTCACCTTGGCTGCTATATATAGGATACGTTTGGCTTATCATTATTGTTATGGATGTTTGTGTGCAAGTTTAGGAATTTGGATGATTGTTGGTTGTATATTTAAATTATTCACTTAGTTTAGATTAAAATGTCATTCAAAGCTGGTGACTAAGTATTAGAAAATATTTCACTCGTTAGAGTTTGAGATGATTTTCGATCAAATTCACATGTTGGTGTATCTTGAGTGAATGCACAAGGATGGTAGACTAGAACGGACGAGATATATTCTCTACAGAGTTTCAAGCACATGGTTGGATTCGACGATAGAACATCATTAGAGCTCGGTAATGAGTCTAAAGATTTGGATGGAGCAAAGAAGTCGAAGGACGAAGTGGATCCTGGGTCGACTAAGTCCGGATCGACAAAGTCGATCTGGAGCCTGTTCGACCAAATGCGGATAGACTACGTCGATCCTGATCTAGGTCGACTACGTCGAACCGGATCTGATCGACTAAGTCCTGATCAACTATGTCGATAAGGATAATAAGTGACCAAGTATGGATCAGCTATGCCAATCTGGATCCGGTTCGACTAGATCGAATCGAAATTTGGTCGACCTAGGGAAAGGCGACGTGATGGTTGCCTCAAGGAAAGGAGTTCTTCATAGCGACATTTCTTATTGGTAGTGAGCTGGAATTCGTAACGAATGCTAGGCGTTTTCTTTGGATGCATGTTAAAATAATTTTGGTTTAGTAGGTGATTCGAGTAGTCGTTATCGATTACTATATAGTGGTCAGTATTGATTACTATTGTTGTTGGCCATTTTGGTCAATTTGACATGGACGATGATGCAATTTCGAGGAGTAGGATATAATGGTTCGTTTAAAAGTTTCTTCATCACGATGGCTCTTCGATTAGTGGCTTTGGCTTAAGACGAGATGTGGTGCTTTTATCTAGTGATGTGCCATCTGAAGGCGATGATTCTAGGATAGGGAGCAAGGCTGCTGCGATGGATCGTTTTCTCCAAGGTGCAGAAAAGATGACATTAAATTGTATTGAGTTGACTGTCAGAGAGACAAATAAGAGTCACAGGACGAAATCCTATGATGTACGATGACCGTCAGGGATATTTCCCATATTGAGACCATTTCAGATGGAGGTCTTATGGACAGTCTAGTGATGGATTATGTTGCAAACGCGTGCAAAGGAGTTATCGATATTCATGTTTTTGCATAACTTTAAGAGAGGAGGCATGTAGACGAATAAGCGACAGGGTAGTGTGGGCTATTTTCCTGGACCCCAGAGTTTGAGAAATGTGGATTGGGTAGGGCTATTAGCTATAAATCAAGACATTTAATCATAGAGAGAGTTGGGTGGAGACAAAGGCAGTTGGTCCCGCGATGGCCCTGATGGATTTGGTGACCAAAGTATCATATGTTTTGCACACTAAGTGAGTGAATTTAAGGATGGATGATGGATGCTATGGATGCTCACTTACTTATCATCACTAGAGCTTAGACATCTATCACACTCTTGTTATGTGATGTTGATCATAGTGTAACATATATCGACTATTATGTGCTAACTCTATGGACGCAGGGGGAGGGCAAGTAGATTCTTCGTATCCTCCGTACCATATTTACTATTATGACTTCTAGGATACTTTGAGGTTTATTTATCGCTTATGCCAAATTTTTGTCTGACCTAAGGTTTTATTTCCCTCTTATTACCTTGGGTGCTCGTCGACGATTTTGATGAGCAGATCGAGCGAAATATACAGGTATTGTTCGGAGTTGGAGAGGTGGATTCGCAGGAAGTGGCAATTTATATATTTATACTTGTATCATTATTGCTTATTTCTTACGTATATCACTGTAAAGCCTTGATAGTGTTGTGTGTTCTGTTAGAGACAGTGTATCAATTGAGTTTACTCAACTCTTGTATAAACTCTATTACTGTTAGGGCTGTCAATGGGTCGTGTCAGATCGAGTTCGGGTCAAGTCAGGTTCGGGTTGATCTACAAACGGGGTCAGTTCAACCAATTTATTAAACGGGTCATTTTTTCTAAAACCTAAACCTACCCATTTACAAATGGGTTAAACCAACCCGACCCGCGTAACCCGTTTAACTAAACGGGTCGTGCTGGGTCGTGTCGGGTCGTGTTGGGTCTGGTTTACCCGTTTGACCCATTGACAAATACTGTCCAGGGACATAAACAACAAAAGAACCAAATCACCAATAGGAAGCACTATTATACAATCATCAACAGGTAGCAAGATACAAAATCACTAACAGACAACATGGTACAAAATCACCAACATGCAGCACATATATAAAGCATGAAATCCCCATATCCAAAAATCATTCTCCATACATAAGAATACATGAGCATACTACATACTAAAATATTAACAATATGTAAGAGATATACTTGCTATAAGTAAAATATAACTAACAACATACAAGAATAAATTAGTAAAATTTAACAACTTACACACGAATACACGAGCATAATGATTAAAATCGGGTTTGGAGGGTCAAAACCGGGTTAGCCGGTCAACCCTAAACCCACCCGTTTATAAACGTGTCAATTCGGGTTAACCCGAAAATAACACGCCAACAAAACAGATCGGGTTAACCTGCTAATTTCCATGTGGGTTTTGGGTCGTGTTTTGGGTCATTTAGGAAATTGACAGCCCTAATTATTATTACTACAACTGTATGGCCTGTATGCCTAATTATCTTGTTTGTGTAGTAATTACTTTCTTGCCTGTTTTAAATCTGTGATTTGATTATTATATGTTATCTAATGCGCTGTGAGATATACGACAGGTTATGTGATTGTATTTATATTTTGTTATGTTCTTTCTCTTCTCTTATATTTTCCTTCTTTTCTGTCTCCTTTTCTACTATCTCTTTCTCTTGACGTTCTCTTTACATCAATCAGGTGCTTGTGCAGTGCGAATTTTTAGTTTTGAGCACTAGTGGTGTAAGTCGGGTCGTCACATTTGGTATTAGAAGTTGGGTTGCATTGTTTCACCTAAGTAATGTTGAATTTTGGAGTTAATATATATGAATGAGTATGTATTTCTTTACATTTTGGTTATCAAATTTATAAATTATTAGTAGTGTATATAACACAAGTTGTTTTGCATACAACTTCCATTGGAATATTTATCTTTATTAGTGTCTGATCATCCCGTCCACATATTCGAGACGATTTCGTAAACGCGAAATACTTATATTTACTCCATCTTTAGAGTTGAGAGTCCGACAGAATCGAGAACTATTATCCATGATTTACAGTTTCTTCTTTTAGTAATGGTACGATCCATTATCTGGAATGACCTAGAATCTCTATTTAGTTTTAGCACACAATTGCAGTGATTAGACTATGCTGCATTGTATGGATAATTATGTATCCATATGGCATATCGTTCTTTGAAATGGAATCGATTATGTGGTGCAATAAATATTTGGTTTCTTGCATGGTTTTTCCCGATGATTTGGAGTCGAATAAATTAGCAGTCTTGCACCTAAAAGACTCCAAGATTGAGCCTGGATTGGTCAAAATTCGTTATCATTTTGGTGTTCATAATTGATCCACTCCAGACAAGTTCATAGTTCATTTCGAAGAGGTTTTTCATCGACTTTTTAGGGTTCGATGTAGAGTTTGCCAATTTAGGCAATATGTTTGTGTCAAAGAGTTTGATTGAGTTTGATGTGATACCAAAGCAAGGATGTTTCTCTTCTTAGTCACTTCGAAGTTTGGAGTCTGTGGCTAGGTTGCGAGATTGAATCAGAGGTTGATTATTTCATTCCGAGGAGATGATGGTTGGAGGTCGCGATGTTTGAGCTTGCGCCCAGTGTTGAGGTTCATCCTTCTTTGTCGAGACAAATCGTGGAGGCATATGTGTTGGTTGTCGCTTCCATTCCATCATGTGATCCCTTAATAAAGCGGAAAATAGCAGTGTCGTCGCTCGATATATGTTTCCTTTAATGGCGTTTCCATAAGTGTTTTAGTTTGACCTCGAGATTTCATTATTCCATTTAATCATGCGATTCAATGGATAGACAAGATTTGGACTTATGAATTGATTTGTCTCTCTTGACTGTGACTTACCATGTTGAGGGATCAGTTCGATTATATAGTCAACTAGGACAAAGCTCAAGTCATCTTCGGTTCAACAGTAGTGGGCAGAGACTTAGATCTTCAGTAGCGAGTTGCATATGCTTGGACGATAGCAGGCTTAGACAAATCTCTAGTAGCAAGTCCTCTCCTGAGCTTGTAGCTTTAGAGCATCTAGGCACATTCGATGAGGTGACTAGGTTGCCAGCATGTTTGAGTCGAGTTTTGTATCCATCTAGTTATGGATGTTCTTATGGTTAGAAATCCCAATGGGATTTTACAGATTTTGAGTGGTTGGTTGGTGTGTATCGAATACAAAGTTTTGTATGCTATTTTGATTTTGATTGGTTGGTTAGGCCATTCGGACCAACTAATGAGCTGGCATATTCTGAGGTTAATTTGTTGGAGTTTCACTTTTCATCGGGAAAAGTGGAGTACTTGGGCCATGTTTCTCGAGTAGGATGTCATTATGAGTCCTACGAGAGTTCGGATGGTTTGGAAATTAGGTTGACCATGAGTGTGTTGATTTCTCATTTTCAGTAGGAATGAGAAGGCGGTAGTACCCACTTGATTGTATGAGTGATCTAAGTTCGATTTGTTTTTGGATGGAAGGTTGTCATGTTTTAGTCGATAACCAAAACCACATAAGGTAAAGTTGACTTCCAATTCGAAGTCAATGGCGATAGAATTCATTTTGGTGAGTTGTAGGCACTATTTTTAGCGAAGGGTTTAGAGTCATTGTTGTTGTAGCTTCATCGTGGTTTCTATTCCCCGAAAGGTATTCCAACCTTTGCTGGAGGCAATGTTGAAACTCTTTGCCTCCTACATATTTGATATTTCCTATGGAATGTATAAGACATATAGTTGTTCGTATGTGTTGAGTTGGAGATGTACCAGTTTGAAATTGATATTCCATTAGTGAACGTCACTTATGTTATTACTGGTTCTGATCTTTTATTA
Organism: Allium sativum; assembly: GCA_030737875.1. Classification (NCBI taxonomy): domain Eukaryota; kingdom Viridiplantae; phylum Streptophyta; class Magnoliopsida; order Asparagales; family Amaryllidaceae; genus Allium; species Allium sativum. The sequence continues at coordinate 280,803,260 of CM060918.1, forward strand.
TTATTGGTTATGATTCCATAACTTGAGGAGAGGTAGTATGGACTTGACCGTGCTGGTTGGATCCATATAGAATGAGAGTTGTTTGTTTCCAGCATCATGAAAAGGGATTGATTACATGTATATTTTATAATAAATGCGATGTCAACTTGCTATAACTGAATGGGATGGATAGAATAGTTATCTATAACTATTCGAAATTTCCAAATGGATGTGGGAATAGCTGTCGATGATTTCCATCAATAGGTTGCCATGGAAATTAGGAATAGTATGATAGCGCTCGAATTATACTCGATTTATCTTCGAGATATAATAGATTACAATTATATATTTTTGAAATGGCAACCAAGTTGTTGAGTCATATGTGAGTTAATTTTAATATTGGATGTCTCATACTAGTTAGGTTAATATCCTACATAGTTGGATAAGTATGGATGTGTTTTTTTATATAGATGCTATTGTTTTCCATTCATGTTTGAATACTGCTAATGTTTGCATGTTTATTTATATTCCTATGGTTGTAAGGTATCCAGGATAATTGTATTATTGTATCGTTTATTTATTTGGGTTAAAAATCCATATATGACTTGACATGCTTGTATTAGACAAATTTAGTTTACTAAATAATTATTTCCTTGTTGCTAATACTATTATTGTGTCTAATCCTCTTTGATGAGTACATGTCTAGGTACAAAGAAGAAAGATTTGATTTGTTTAAATGTTGATTTGCTTTTATTTGTGTCTAATTGCTAAGCTTTCTTTAAAAGTGGTATGTATAGATGTGGAGTTGTGATTTTCATCATTTGGTGTATTTTCATGATTTTTGTCCTGTGTATAGATAGCCAGTTTTGGGATTTTATTTTTGTTGAGATGGACCTTACATAGCGATTTTGGGTTTTTCCGGATCAAGCCTTACAGGGGAGATGATGCCAAAATTTTCCATGAATTTTTCCATATTTGTAAAGAAATTCAGTTTGTGATTCTCAGTTGAATTGTCTACCAAATAGTAAGTTGCTGCTTTTATTTTCCAAAATCTAGTTGTTGGAAAATAAATATACAAGTTAGTTGTTTGGATTGGCTACATCGATCCCAAGTTGAATGATGGTTGTACAAAAGGAATGGAATGTTTGATTTATGTCAAATACCAAGTCAAATTTCTTTTTTGTAGTCACTTCAACGGTTGTTGTTGACAGCGCTGAGCTACGATTCATCTTGTATCATCACTTATTCGATAGCGTTGGGCTATGTTGTTTTATCTTTGAGGATTTCGGGGATGAGATCCTATAAGGAGGAAAGAATGTAATGACCTATATTTTAACGATTGGATATTTAAATATCGATTGTTAATTATTTAATTAATGATTCCAAAAAGGTGGCTTTTCAAAAATGATCGAATCAGGACTCGGGACTCGTCCTGTTGAGTTCTTATGGTTCATTATGTTAATAAAAAGTATAAAGATTGGTATTTTTCAAGTTATGACCATCTGATGGTCATAACGATCTCAATGTACATGTAAATTATCACTTTGAGAAACAATCTCAAATTCCAACGAAATTTGTACTATGTAACCATATCGTTGTAGTGATGCAAGCTATCGAGTTCCGTACTGAACGAACTTACCATTTAGTCATGCGAAAATAAAACATGTGTTTGATTTCAATTTGAAATTAAGGCAAATGAATATAATATTAAATTATAGTATCCAATTCACCATAACCCTATTGGAGGATAATTATTCGCCTATTTTCTTTTTCCCCATTTACTGTTATATTGAACAATGGCCTCCACCCTTTATTTTATTCATAAATAGAAATCAAACAATATCCTTAATGATAAATTCTAATGCATATCTCATTGAACTTGCCTTGAAAATCATTACAAGCCCATATCCTTTGAATGGTGTGTGATACAGTTGGGATGGACTGTGTTTGAGTTAGCGATCTAGGGTTTAAGTTTATCAGGTGCAGGGGTATCGAATGGAGATTTCGAGGCTTGCATCAACCTCATCTTGGTGAGACACACCAACGCCGCAAATTTGGAGTGTTCTGACTTATTGATCATCATCATGACATTGTACGGGCAGCAAAGCACGGCTGGTCGCGATTTAGAGGGGGTTACGAGCTCTACCTAATGGTGGTTAGTGCGGAAGGGATGGATTTGCGAACATGAAGGGGAAATTGAATTGCATTTTCGTTTATTGATTTTAGAGTTAATGGAAGTCAAAGACTGAAACCATGGGTTGTTTTCATTGCGTTCTACAGACGGTTTGGAATGGGAAAAGAGATTATGAGGGGAGGTAATTAAGTTAAGTTAATTGGTTTAGTTTAAGCTAATTAATCATCAGTTTAATCCATAAACTTATGACATGTATAATTTTCTCGTATGAGGTCAGATTTGGATGTCATTTCTTACATTAAACTCGTATTGGCGAGCTCTACACTTAGAGCTTGTTTGGAATGATTTGGCTATGATGAGTGATATTATCTTTCACTAGACCGCATTTGTTTAGATAGTATAAATTTGATGCTTTGAAATGATTTCTGTTTATAAAATGTAATATTTAGGATCCTAAAACTATGGCAATCAACAACATAGATAATAAAATAAATTATCAATAGCAGCAACATCATCATATTTCAAATCATATATCATCAGCCCACCTACGTGTCATAAATATATCGCGTCATATATGGAAGGTGTATACACCAAATAAAATGATTTTTGCTAGCAGTCCTACACATTTCACAAAAAATGATTTGTACTAAATTTAACATCCATGAAAAATTGTGCGTTGAGTGTGAGATAAACTCACCTTTTGCGGCGATGAATGGAGATGGCAAACGAATTAATACATAATGGAACGACGATATCGAAGCACAACCAAGAAAGAACTCAAGCTCGATAATCTAACTCAATAATTTATTTCTATAGGAGGAGGAGGGAAACTTCTCAACGGACCAATATGGCTATGGGTTTTTGGAACAGTTTTCAAAGCATAACTCCAAACTCAATTCAACAAAAATAAAAAGCAACAAATCCTTTACAAATATTATATATATATAGTTCTATGTATATACACACATAGTTAACTATAACATATATATAACAATTTTATTATTGTAAAATCAACTCAACACACATATAAAATAAAACACACACACTAAAAGACATCAACCAAAACAAACCCACTTATAATTTAAATATGAAAACCTAAACACAGGCAAAAAGGCAAAACACAACACACACAAAAAATAACCCTACACATAAATATATTTATATATATGTATGTATAAACACCCATACACACACACACACACACACATACATATATATATATATATATATATATATATATATATATATATGTGTGTAAACTACAACTCACACACAGTCAAAGAAACACCCACCAAACACTATACACACACACAAATAAACATATATATAAATATAAATATAAAATAAACATATACTCATGCACATAGCTAAATAACTCAACACACAATGCTAAATTCAAAACAACACATGCACACACCAACACACACATACACACACATATGTATGTATGTATGTATGTGTGTGTGTGTGTGTATATATATATATATATAAATAAGATAACATATACTCATACATCAACAAGAACACAGGCTCACTATTACATGCTGAACATACAACCTACGCACACAATAGGTCGAAGGTGGTCTTTGGGGTTTTGGTTCACTACAAGAACTGTATATAGTGGTAGATTATTAGCAGCGGAAAATTCCATCGCAAACTAGTGATGGATTTTCGTGGACTTTGTAAGAGATAATATTTTGGATTTTATATGTCAACTTATTTTAAATTATTACCGTCGAATCTTACGTTCTGTCGCTAAATCGTTGGAAATTGCAGCACCTTACCATCATAAAAAATTTAACGTTAAATTCCGTTGCAGATAGAGGTTGTTTACCGTTGCTAGAATTTTGAAGCTAATTGCAGCAGTTTTTCAAGAGATTTGAAAAGGACTTTTATATTTATTATTTATAAAATATTTTACATTTGTATTTTTACATAGTAATTAATTAGTAAATATAAATTTTAAATAATTAATGTTAATAATATATTAATAATAAATAACAAATAACTATTATTAAAATAAATAATATTCAATAGTTGGTATTAATTAATTATTAATTACTATAAAATATAAATAATATATAATAATAATTAGTAGAATAGATTAATATTCGATGTTTAATTAAATTTATTTTAATAATCAATGACTAATAAGTAATCTTTAATACGATAAAAGAAATTTCTATCAAGAATGTATTACTAAATATTTACTTTTAAGAAATTGATTAGTATGTATTAATTAATAAATAAATAATAATTAAGAAAAACAAAATGTTCAAAGTTTAAAAATAAGAAATTGAACAAATATTAAACAATTTCGAAATTCAAAAAATTCAAACATTACCATACAAATAATTTAATAATTAATAATTACTATTAAATAATAAATATTTGATAATTAATAATTTATAATTTATAATTGACATATTTAATAATTGATAATTAATGGTTTGTAATTATTTTTACAAATTAGTTGTATGGTGTAGTTAATTAATTAATTAATAATTTATAATGTTAACGTATAAATAATAATGTATACTTACTATATTATCTAATAATTTATTATATCTGATAATTCATACATTATGATTAAAAATTTAAGGTATTTTTATATTATATAGTGATTTATAATTAATATTTTTAATATTAATAAGTAATATTTAATACTTTATAATTATTTTTAATAATTATGAAGTAACATTTTTTATAATTTATAGGTATTTTTAATAATTAACAATATAGTATGATTAAATATCAGTAATTAATAATCACTACTGTAATATTAATTTATATTGCGTTTGATTTTCGCTTTGAAGCATGCCACAATCAAAGCTTCTAAATATTTTCTCCTTCTAGTTTTACGAAAGATATGCTTATTCATTCTCTACTTCCTTTTCGGTCAAATACGGTAAATATTCATTTTACATGTAATAACAAATAAATATAATTAATAATTAATTTTTTCTATCAAATAACTAATGTCAAATACTCAACGATTAATAAATAAATTTTAATAATTAATGTTCCATTACTTTTATATTCATAATGGTTACTTTTGTACCTATAATTTGCGGTAAAGAAACTTTCAATTGAGCAAAATTTTAGGTCCAAGACTCCAAATTTTGCGTTTTGGCTCCAACTTACAAATTCCATCACCGCAATCCGAAAATTTTGGCTCCAAAACGTATTATTTTTCCTCTGCCCGCCTCTTATTTGCGTAATAACTCCTAGAAAACACGACACTTCGCCGTTTTTTCCAAATCCCTAATTCAATCCTTCTCCATTTATTTTTTAGCATGAAAATTTTGGTGCTCTTAGCATAAGCGGAACCAACATACTAATGGCGACCAACACATCGAAATATGCCTGGCAAATATACAAAGGCCCTCTCCCCGATTTCTGCCCTCCTCCTCCGACTCAAAGTAAGCCGATCCCAAATTCTAAGACTCCCGATCCTCCATATCATGCTGCTATCGACAATGATGAATGGCAATCGACAGAATTCCCAAGTGGTGACCAACGAGGAGGCTTCAAATTAGTGACTCGACAAAAGAATCGATCAACTCTAAGCGAGCACCAATTGACATATTCCGACGGGGCAACTTCAAATTCGAAGATGGAGACTCAAATTTCCAAAGGATTGAAGAAGGCGACTCAATGCTCTGGCCTTCCAACACCAGCGATTCGAAGTTTGGTGAAATAAGTCATCTAGCACTAGCGTTTCAAAGTTTGGTGAAATAAGGCTTCAGATTCGAAGGCGGCTCAGTTCATGTAGAAAGCACTTTTAGCACTAGCAACTTAAAGTTTTTCTAAGTTATCTGAAAGGTATTTGGTCTGTACAGTTTAGTAACTAATTAATTTATTAAAGATTTCCCTTTTGTGTACTTTTTATGCAATTCAGACCATTCTATTATGCTTTAAAATTTCGTATGGAACAATTAATTAGTAGTAGAACGTAGATCTGCACTCAATAATTGAAGCACATCCTAGCTTCATTACCTTATCATTTACAAGCTAATACAATGAAAATTATGTCAACTTGTCAATATATCAAGATATTATATTTTGGACGTAACTGAATGAAAATTATGTCAACTTGTTAACATTGCATCTAAGATATTTTTGAGAAACTTTGGTGAAATAAGTCCGATATCTATAGTTTTTGAATGTGGCTTTTTAATAGTAGTAAAATTATGAATCCTTCGCTGGAGAGACTAACATTTTTAATAGCTGAGGGTGCTAGTAACTTTATTGTATATCATCATTATGATTGATCAGGCTCATTTTTCTTTTCACACATTTTTTTAATATTTTGAATTATAAAATGTTTTTTTTTCTTTTGTTATTGCTGGACAATAAATTTTCACACGTTTCTGGCTTGATTAGATATGCTCAAGTTCACTTTAACCCATTCTATCATCACAAGCTAGATATCTTGATCGTGTAAATCTTATACGGGGAAATCATAAGAGCCATCAAATTACACAGGTTGGGTAGAAGTTTATTAATGTTACATATTTTTTAACACATGTATGCCACTAATCTTATAACTCTTAGGTATATAGATTTTATGATGAATGCTTGCATAAGTATGGCTCTGCAAACGTCTGGAGATACTGCACGGATATTTTTGACTAATTGAGGTACTATTTGTCAAATCTTATACATATTTTACCTTATAGGTTCTCTGGGTTACATATAAACACTATCACCTTAATTTTATCAGGGTATGTGCATACATTTATCTTTAGATTACTACATGTTTATTTTATTTTCTAACCTTACGGTCTACCAGCATTGATCGAGAACAGAGTTTTTTCTATGCATGGAGGTCTCTCCCCTGCCATAACAACATTAGATCAGGTCTATATGTTAAACTTATTCTTCATCGTATTCAGTTTTTCACCCTTTTGTGAACCAGATTATCTTACTTTTAGAGCAGTGCTGAATACACTATAATATGCGTTTGAAAAACTCAGTAAAACGAATGCAGTTTTTTTTTCTTGATTTGGGTGTTGGAAATCAAAATGTTTAAATATTTTCAATGGATATACTTTTAGGGTAAGATGTGATGTATTCAATAATCGTCTGATTATATTTTTGGAAGATTGCAGATTAGAACAATTGATCGAAAGTAAGAAGTTCCTCACGATGGAGTCGTGTGTGATCTGAGACCCTCGAGGTGCAGGGTTTTTATTTGGTGGAAATGTGACTACTTCATTCCACCATGCAAATAATATAATATCGACCATATTTTTCATGCTCATCAATTGGTCATGGAAGGTTATAAGTGGATGTTCAATAATCGAATTGTCACAGTTTGGTCTGCACCAAACTATTGTTATAGGCACCACATCCTAGTTTTTGTTCTTTTACTAAATCTGTCTTTTAGCCTTGGTCATCATGTGATGCGCTAAATCCTCCAAAAAAAATTGTTATCCATGCCTATATTTTTGTTAGATCAAAATTTGGACCTAACACCCAAATTGTTATGAACAGTAGAGAATTTCAAATGAAGAACGAGGAAAAAGAAAACAACACTCAGAATTTATAGTGGTTCGGCGTTAACGAGCCTACGTCCACTTTATATATTATTGATTATGCTTTGAAAGCTAATACAACAAGGATTTCTCTCAATATTTCAGTAGTTTGACAACAATGGCGGATTCAGTACTCAATATTGCCAAAAGGATCCCGAAAAATGCCAAGCTCTGGGCTATTTATAGCTGATTTTGTCAGGAGGATCGTGGACACGTGGCACGAATCCCGAGAGCATCGGATCGCATCGCCACCGTTGGAGAAACAGTCAAATTAGCCGTTGTGGACAGGTGTCGTATCTGCTTGAAAATCGGATCGTGCAGATGGGGAGAATCGGTCCAAGTGACGGTTAGGGACACGTGTCGCCCGATCCGTGCGATTCGGATCGCTGAAGACCAGCTCGCGCTTGAATGGGTCAGAGGGTTCACCATGCACCAAGAGATCGGATCGGTTCGCCCGGGGTAACAATATAAGTTTGGATCGGATCGCCCGGATGCGTCGTTCGCTGATGAGATGGGGCGATCCGTAGAGACGCGATTCGATATTGGGCGAGACGATGGTACGCGATTCGATATTGGGCGAGACGATGGTACGCGATTCGATGGTACGCGATTCGATATTGGGCGAGACGATGGTGCGCGATTCGATATTGGGCGAGACGATGGTGCGCGATCCATTCCTTCATGTCCTTAGATATCGTGGTTTCCTGCTTTCCTCTTACGAATGATCTTGGGTGGCTTGGTCAAAAAGCGAGCCAACATTTTGCCCCCTCGAAGTATGTTTTATCGATGATCGAACATGCTTCGAAGATTCTGATCTACCTTTTCCTGAAGGGACGCAAATCAACAGTCGCATTGGTTCAAATCAACGCATGCACGAATCGGATCGCCATATAGCGCCACGGTTCGAGTGGTCAAGTGCTCGTCTCGAGCTGAGTATCTAGGCTTTTGTGCGAGACGCGGTAGACTTTTCTTCGAGCCGTGTTGGGCTTCGAGCTTGGTGGGCCATCGTTTTGAGGCGGTCCGTGGGCTTCTATGCGATACGAGCTGTGGATCGTGGCCTGTATGGTGTTTCGTGGACCGAATAGGACAAAGAAAGGGAGACAGACGGTCGCCCCCTTTGCCTATATAAGCCGACCCTCTCCTCTTCATTCCCCTTCTTCTTTCTTTCTGCCGAATCGTTTCGCATTATCGAAGAACAAACCCAAATTTTCCAAATCTTCGAAAATCCGAGACTTCTCTCAATCTTTAGAAAGGTAATTCCACAAAAAGTATTCTTATTCATGAACGCCGCTTTTTCATGAACTTTCTCGACTAGAAACGATGGAAATTTGTGCTTTTCTAACGAAATCATCAAAACGCCATGGCTAACTGATGTGGAGCTCGGAGTTCGAGGATGGAAAGGAGAGGAGGAAAACGAAGGAGGAAGAAGAAGAAGAGGGAAGGCCGGTTCGGGTCGTGGTCAAGAAGAGAAGACGAAAGCGAGTGGCGAGACGAAAGATCGTGGTGGCAGCGAAGGGACGTATCGTGGGGGTCGCAACGGTTCGTGAAGGAGCGATCCCTTCGCCCGGCGATTCGATGGGGGGCGATTCCTCTGCCCTGCGATCCGAAAGGGGCGATCCCTCTGCCATGCGATTCGAAAGGGGCGATCCCTCTGCTTTGCGATCCGACTCATAGCTGACGATACGAAGAAATTTCAGACTTTAATCAACGCCTTGTCACCATAAAACTCTGAACAGTTAGGCTAGAGCCGTAACGTTGGACTTTCTGGACTAAATGACCTCATAATTTGACTGCATACGACGACTAATGCTTCTGATAACCTTGATTGCTTTTATGCTTTATTTTTAATGAGCACACACAAGCACACACACCGGCACTTGCACACACGGGGGACGGGTAGTGTTAATCTTATTGTTCATATTTTCTCGTCCTAGCAGCAATGTCGAATGATCACTCCTCTTCAAGATCCGTGACAGAAGCGGAATCCGAGATTCCTGAACAGTACAACCCTGAAATTCCTCCAACCAATCCGGGAGGTGAAGATTCCGGATCTGAGTACGAAGCCACAGAATTAGATCCGACAGAAAGTACTTCATCCAGCAACAATTCTGAGACTGATGAGCGAGCTCCTGACGAGATCCCAGGTGCACTCGGGATAGATAAATTTTCTGATTCTTTAGCATCCAAGCTTGACGAGATAAAACTTAAAAGAATCTTCTTAAGACACGGCATTCCTTGGGACGATGTCTTGATGCTTGGAAGCGAAGATAGACCCCACCTAGCACCGGAAGGGTATATGGCGATTAGTCGAACAATGTGTCTATTAGGAGCTATCCCTCCGTTTCCCCCAATTGCCATTGAAACTTTAAGACGACTAGGCATTGCTCCGATGCAGCTTCATCCAAACGCCTACGCATCTCAATACTCACTATATGTTGCATATGCGGAAATCCTACACGCCAAACTTAAATTCAGAGATCTGGTATTCTTCTTTCTTTTCAAGCACCGTTCTTCGGCAACTCCAAACTTTTCTTTCTTCGAATCAGTGGCGAACAGAAAGATTCTGTACGATGGGTATAGCAATATAGTGGACCCTAAATCTGATTGGTTTTATATAAGGAAACAGGCCGGATGCTCACGAAGATGGCTCAAATCAAGTAAACTTCGATCTCCTAATTGAACATCTTGCTCAAGGAGTATAAGTATTAACATTTTTCCGCCTTTTTCTTTGTCTTAAACAGATCATATCTTCCCGAAAACGGAGGGTCCGTTATATAACCATCGATTATCCATTCTTTCACAGAGCAGATCCGACTTTTTAAGGATTAAAAAATGCATTACTGATGACAATCTTCATAAGCATCGTCTTCTGGATAGAAGATTTGGACTTGGGACCGGCGGCAAACCCTATAAGTATGTGCCCCCAACGGAAGGAGAGGGAACTTCACAAGCGGTAGAAACAACCAAATTTCGTAAGAGTCCTTCTCCGATAGTCATCCAAGACGATGAAGACTTGAACATATACAGAGGGGACGAGGCCCGCGGTGACATGTCGAAGGAAATTCCTATCTCTGCTCCAATAGAAACCGTTGCTGCCGACGATTTGACAGAAGAGCGGTTATTTGATGAGCTGAACAAAATCCCTCTACCCGATGATGTATATACGAAGAAAGACTTCGGAGAGGGGCCTTTCTTCTCTGCTTTCGAAGAGGCGATCGCTTCAACTAGGGGACGAGAAACTGGTCAGATGAGCCTGTCTCCAGGCCCGGGTCTGTTAGGGGGAATTATATGGGATGCACATATCACACACACTATCTGACCCTGCACTCTTATTTCGCGGGAATTCAAAGTTTTAATATACTCTTTTCTTTTTTTGCAGGAACGATGTCCCGCAGGAAATCTTATTCGTATCGCTCTCTTCGTGAGGGCACTCCCAGCCTTCGCCCGGATACTGAGCGCTCTCGCGGTCCTTCTCATAGGCCGAGTTCCTTACAACCTCGGTCTCCACCTAGACCGACTTCTACTAAGCCTTCAAGTTATCCAACAATTCCGTCAGGGGGAAAGAAACTCCCAAAAGAGTTAACTCCTCCAAAGAGTGCGCCCTCCCACAGTCGGTCGTCGAAAAGACATCATGAATCTAAAGAGAGGGACAAAGATTTATCCAAAGAGAGTGAGAAGGAGAGAAGTGACATTGTCCCCACCAGCCAACCAGAGTTAGCTGCTCCCGGGTCACGGGATCACATCCATGGTCCCGAGATCCAAGGTAGGCTGGAAATGCTACGGGAACAATTTCCAGGCATATTCTTTGATAGGATGGTGTTCGTTCCTGCCTTGGAACCGGTTCCTAAAAATTGGGATAATGAAGTAATCGGCCACATCCGCCACGCGGCCAGGCAATACGAGATGATGAAAAAGAACGCAGTTAACCTTTCGGAAGTCATCCGAACACTCGAAATAGAAGCACACAGGTCGAAGGCGAAACTTGAAAATAACGAAAGAGCTAGGACAAAATTGGAGAAGGACCTGGAAGATGCTCAGTCCCAGCTTGCTTTAGCACGGAGGGACGCTGAAAATTATAAGACTGAATTAGAGAATGCCAAGCAACGCTTTCATTCAGAGCTGGACTCCAATAGTCAAGAGAAAATGGCGTTAAAGAAGGAGGTTGAAGATCTCAAAATGGCCAACATCGAGTTGAAAACAGCACAAGGCCATTTTGAAGCTGAGAAGGCTGCTTGGGAGGCGGAAAAAGCGAGTTTAAAAGAAAGTTTGGCTCTGGCAAAAGCAGAAAAGGTGATCTTGAATGACCAGGTTGCGGACGCGGAGAGACGGGCAGCTCTCGCCGAAAATAATGTTGAAAGTGCCATCAAGTTGGCCACTACTTCTAACAACAAGCTCCTCGATAGAGAGAAGGAGATCGAGGGGTTTGAAGAAATGATTTTCGATTTCCTCGGCCAGGTTCTCAAAACTCGCAACATCTCATGGATCCCGGATTACCATGTTACTTTGGCCAACTTATGGGATGCCATTGTGGAGGGTGAAAAATATAGACTGGGGGTCGAAGAAATCAACGAGGATGAATTGATGAAGAGCATCCTAAGAGACAATGAGCCTGAGGACCTGGCAAAGGGTCGTCGCCTAATCCTGGCGGAAATGGAAAAGGAGAGAACCTTGGCTAAAGGTAAAAGAAAAATTGACGAAGGTTCCAGTTCTGCCGCGAAGCCTAAAACCTCCGGAGTTGAGGAGTACCATCCTGATGATCCGCTAATCCCTTTGGGCCTAACTCCCGTGGTTGTTGGAGCCTCTGGAACTACTCAAGAGGGAGCATCTGCTGAAGGTATCTCTCTCTTTTCCCCGCAATTTGTTAGAGCAGTTGTGAATTGTCGTCGTCTGGCAGAACAACCAATTGAATTAGTAATGTGTGTCTCTCGTAATGCACGTGGCGAGCCCGTCGACGAGGGTGCTGAAAAAGAGAGAGAAGTGGAGAAGGAGGCTGCCCTGCCGGGTGCTGGTATTGATGTTTCAGAACGGGCCGAGGTCACAACAGTAGAAGGGAGCATCCCGGCACCTAGCACCGATGTACCCAAAGATGCCGAAACTATCGAAGCTTTGAAAGATATGGATGGCCGCCACGTAGATGATGAAGAGGACATTATCGGCACCAAAAAGGCCGACGATGATGACGAGGAGACCTTGGCCAGCAGAAAAGCCAGACAGGAGAAAGACTTGGCTTCGAAGAAGGTGGGAGATGAGGCTTTGGACGTAGTCCCTCTTGCGGAATTCGATCCCAAAACTGGGATGATTGTGAAAATCCAGCCCAAATCCATCAGCCGACAGCTTCACTTCGCAAACCCCGATGACTTCCCGGCTTCCCTCTCTAGTAGAGGCAAGAGAAAAGAGGTGGAAGAGGAGACTTCAGAGGAGTCGGATGTTCCCCTCGTAGACAAGCGGAAGAGAAAGAAAGGAGATCCATCTGAAGCCGACAAGGAGAGGCTGGAGAGGCAGAAGAAAGAGAAAAGATCAAAGCGTAAATAGGATGTTTGTTGTTTATTGATATTTTGTCTTTAGGTTTTCCACTGGCCAGGAAGTGTAATTGTGAGACTGGTCCTCACTTTTGTTTCTAGGTTGTTTTTTCACTTTGTTGACTCGCAGTATATGAACAAAGGTTTATCTCTCCTGGCATCATTGTGTACCTGTATTCAGATAGACTTTCCATGTTTAGTCATTAGCCAACTATTAATAATTACAAATCAGTCAATCAACAGGAAGATGAATGTTCATGCTATGTTACACTGCTGTATCAAAGTTTAGTGCTTGCATACGAGTGCATGGTGCCCCCCCAATCAGTTGTTACTGTAACATCTGTCTGGGGTTTACTAGGGATAGATTAGTACTATCGGCAAGTTGCCCCCTATTTCTGAATATGGGGGTATAGGAGATTTCACGGGATAACAGTAGTTCAGTCAGCCCTTGTTCCTTTAGCGGGGAATAAGTTCTTTCTCAGCGCTCTATCGGAGGCGCTTTTATACTGTCTCTCTCTCTGGAGAGTTAGAGTTTTGTGCTCGGCGATTCATTCGCTCCCCGATCCTTCAGCGGGGAAGGAGCTATTTCTCAGCGCTCAATCGGAGACGCCTTTATACTCTCTCTCTCTGGAGAGTTAGAGTTCGAGCTCAGCGATTCACTCGCTTCCCGATCCTTTATACTCTCTCTCTCTCTGGAGAGTTAGAGTTCGAGCTCAGCGATTCACTCGCTCCCCGATCCTTCAGTGGGAAAGGAGCTCTTTCTCAGCGCTCAATCGGAGACGCTTTTATACTCTCTCTCTCTCTCTCTCTCTCTCTCTCTGGAGAGTTAGAGTCACGGATCAAGCAGTCTGCAATCATGCATTCTCATCAAACTCATCCTAGGTGTATACTTTAACCCATGCTCCGTGGATTAAAGCTAGTCGGAAAAGCAGTTGGAGTCTTTGCCAAAGCTTTGGATTCCTCCGATTAGTCTACGGGAGGAACGGTTGGCACCAGACTTCGGGTACCTGCATAATTCGCATTGATTTTCACAAAAATAAACAGGCAAATAAATAAAGATGCAATAAAGGCAAATAACACACAGTATTTTTATAGTGGTTCGGTCGAATCATGACCTACGTCCACTTTATAATCTCTTGCTCTAAGGAATCAGACTGTTCTAGGCAAGTCATGCCCTGTACATAGTTTTTTAGCAAAGCAAAAGAATAGATTTGAAACTCTCATGTTAAATATGGCCGTAAATGTTGGGCATTCCACACTCTGGGGATTTCCTTTCCATCTACGGTTGCCAGCTTGAAGGTTCCATTATCAAGCTTGCTCAGAATAGAGAACGGTCCTTCCCACTTCGCTCCCATATGAGTTGGGGGTGGAAAGACACGTTTCAGAACCAAGTCTCCGGGTTCCCAGGTTCGAGCTCGGACCTTTTTGTTGTAATATTGGGCGACCTGTTGTTTGCACCTCAGGGCACGCAGGTCTGCCTCATCCCTCTTTTCTTCAATCATATCCAGGGATTCAAGGAGCAATTCATTATTGGTCATTGGATCATAATAGGTCACCCGATGAGAAGGTACCTTTATCTCAACCGGGATGACTGCTTCCGTTCCAAAAGCAAGGGAGAACGGGGTATGTCCCGTTGCCGATTTATATGTTGTCCTGTAGGCCCATAGTGCCAAGGGCAATTCATCAGCCCACATGGCTCTAGCCCGCTTCATTCTTCTTTTCAGAATGGACTTAATTACTTTATTTGCCGCTTCGACTTGCCCGTTCGATTGTGGGTGCGCCACAGAGGTGTACCGATTCTCGATGTGGTATTTTTGGCAGAAGTTTCTGAATTCAGCACTATCGAACTGAGTTCCGTTGTCTGTTATTACAATCTTTGGAATCCCAAATCGACAGATGATGTTTCTCACGATGAAGTTGATCACTCATTTAGTTGTGATTGTAGTTAGTGGTTCTGCCTCGACCCACTTAGTGAAATAATCTACGGCCACAATAGCGAACTTTGCTCCGCCCCTTGCTATGGGGAGACTTCCTATGATATCAATTCCCCACATAGCGAAAGGCCATGGACTCATCATTGTTTTTAACTGACTTGGAGGCGCTCTAGGTATCTTTGAAAATCTCTGGCACGCATCACATCGTCGTGCATATCTTATTGCATCCTTGTTTATGGTAGGCCAGAAATAACCATGCTGTAATACCTTTTTTGCCAAAGTTTGCCCTCCTGTGTGGTCGCCACATTCGCCTTCGTGGACTTCTTGCGGCACACGTTTAATGTCATCGTGGGCTACACACCGAAGGAGGGGCATTGAAAACCCTTGTCTGTAAAGAACTCCGCCTTGCAAAACGTATCGGGCGGCTTTACGAATCACTTTACGCCTCTCGCTTTTCTTGGTCGGAAGCGTTCCATCCATCAGGAAATTCTTTATAGGGGTCATCCAGGACTCCCTTTCTGGTTCCATCTCTAGTACTAGATCGATTTCCATCTGATATATGCTAGGGGACCGAAGTACTTCAACGGGGGCTAGCCCAGTCACTTCAGGATCGTTAGAACTAGCCATCTTTGCCAACTTGTCTTCCTGCTGATTCTCTGACCGCGGAATATGAGATATGCTGTAGTGATCAAAATCATTCAGCAGTTCTTTTACTTTCTTTAAGTATAAAATCAATCTTGCACTTTTAGCTTGGAATCTTCCAGTGACTTGATTCACAACTAGCTTGGAATCGCAGAAGATGTTCAGCTTTGTGACTTCTAGTTCCTTTGTAATCTTTAATCCGGCTATCAGAGCTTCATATTCGGAATCGTTGTTAGTGGCCTGAAACTCCATTCGGATTGCATAGGTTATCAATCGTTTCTCGGGGGTTTCAAGCACTATTCCAGCGCCGGATCTTGCGTCGTTCCTAGTGCCATCAGTATACAATCTCCAGGCATTAGGATCGAAAAGTAACTTTGAAGGATCCACTTCTTCGTTTGCTATATCTTCTTCAGGGATAGTGAACTCTGCTATGAAGTCGGCTATCACTTGCCCCCGAATTGACCGTCTGGGCTGAAAGTTCAAGTCAAATTGACTTAACTCAATATTCCATTTGAGTAACCTTCCAGATGCCTATGGTCTCTGTAAAATTTGCTTGAGTGGATGATCAGTGTATATGGTGATAGGATGTGCCTGAAAGTAGTGCCGAAGTTTTCTGGAGGCAATCAGTAAACTATACGCCAGCTTTTCTATCCGTGGATAATTACGCTCTGCTGCTGTCAATTTTTTGTTCACATAATACACAGGTCTTTGGACCTTATCCTCTTCCCTTACCAATGCTGAGCTGATCGCATGGGATGACACTGCCAAATACACGAATAAATCCTCGTGATCTATTGGTTTAGATAAAATCGGAGGTTTCTCCAAGTGCCTGAGCAAATTCTGAAACGCTTCTACGCAGTCAGGTGTCCATTTAAAGTGGCGTTTTCCTCGCTTTAGTAATTCGAAGAATGGGATGCACTTATCCGTAGCCCTGGAGATAAATCTGCTTAGTGCGGCCACTTTTCCGGCAAGGCTTTGCACATCCCTAATTTGCCTAGGTTCCTGAATGTCTCTGATTGCCGCGATCTGGTCTGGATTAATCTCGATACCGCGGGAACTGACAATGAATCCCAAGAATTTTCCAGAAGCAACACCGAATGAACATTTGGTTGGATTGAGTTTCATTCCATACTTTCGGAGAATGCCGAACATCTCTGCCAAGTCAGTAGTGTGTTGAGAAGATTGCTTGGACTTAACCAACATATCGTCGACGTATACTTCCATTGTTTTCCCGATCTGGTTATAAAACATCCTGTTGACCAATCGCTGATATGTAGCGCCCGCATTCTTCAAGCCAAAGGGCATTACCACATAACAATTAATCCCAGATCAGTGATAAAACTAGTGTGCTCTTGATCTGGGACATGCATCGGAATCTGGTTGTATCCTGAATAAGCATCCATAAATGAGAGAAGCTCGTGACCTGCCGTCGAGTCTACCAACTGGTCAATCCGAGATAATGGGAAACTATCTTTTGGACAGGCTTTGTTTAAATCCGAGAAGTCGATACACATTCGCCACTTCCCGTTGGCCTTCTTTACCAGGACTGGGTTCGAAATCCAGTCTGGGTAGGTCGAATCTCTGATAAATCCATTACTCTTTAGCTTTCCAACCTCTTCTTTCAAGGCAGCGGACCTCTCTGGGCCCAGCATTCGCCTTTTTTGCTTTACTGGAGGATGTTTGGGGTCAATGCTCAAGGAATGGCTCATGATTGACGGGGATATCCCACACATGTCCGCGTGGGTCCAAGCAAATACATCCAAATTGTTCTTTAAGAAATCCGCCAATTCTTTAGCAAGATTCGGACTTAACTGGGATCCAATCTTAAGGACCTTCTCCGGGTCACTGTCATCGATCGGTACATCCACAGTTGTCTCGTTGGGAGTCGCCATTCTGCCCCCGGTTTCTTGATCCTCTCTGGGGTCTATGTCCTCAGGCATCTCTCTGGGCGACTCTCCAACGATTATCCTCTTTGGTTGCTATAAGGTCTTCGCCCCCGAAGGGGGAGAGGTGCCTTTAGTCTCGATATCCCTTCCATTGCGAAGTAACTTTAGTTCGGCAACGTAACACGCTCGCGCAGCAACTTGATCCCCTCTGACGATACCAATGCCAGCTTCTGTGGGGAATTTCAATAACAAGCACCAGGGGGCTATACAGGCTCTGAACTTTGCGAGGGCCGGTCGGCCCAAGAAGGCATTGTAGGGCGATTCAACGTCCAAAACCACAAAGGGAAGAATTCTCACTCTCTGGCGTTCTCCTTCCCCAAGTGTAACTGGTAACTCTACATAACCCATTGGAGCGGTGGATGCTCCGTTGAATCCACGGATCCATCCTTGGCAGGGCTTCAAGTCTTTTATTTCAAGATTCATCTGGTCAAAGGCCTTTTTGAAAAGAATATTAACGGAACTCCTGTTATCCACCAGAACCTTATGAACAGTGGCTGGCCCGATGGGTATCGTAATTACAAGTGGATCTTCAGTTGGAGCATGGACTCCGATGCTTTCTCGTTCTCGGAAAACAACATCATCAGTCATCATCTTCTGCTGCTTCACCGGGGTACTGTCCTCGGGGTTGCTACATTCCCCTACCTCGAGGTGTTGTTTGGCCGCATTGACGTATTGATCCAATGCTTTGGAACTGTGCCCAGCGAGATAAAGTCCTCCAATCACGGTATTGATAACAATATTCTTTCCTTTTTGCTGAGCAGTCGCCCCAGCAGCAAGTTGATTTTGATTTTGATTTGGGGCCTGCACTTCTTGCCACCTGTCCCTGGGCGTTACTCTGTATTCATCTAGCTTTCCTTCTCGAAGCAGCCTTTCAACTACATCCCTTAGCTGACGACATTCATTCGTCGAATGGCCGTGGATTTGATGAAAGAGACAAAACTTCCCTGTTTCACGCTCTTTCTCTGTCGACTCTCTAGGGGGTGGCCTCTTATTCTGGAGGACTTCGTACGCATCCATGAAAGATATTTTCCAGAGTATCACTTATGGGTGTATAACTTTCAAAGGCCCTGGGACGAGTCCTTCTCTGGGAGTCGTTCCCTCGGCCTCTCTTCCGGTTGTTGCCGTTACCATTGTTATTGTTGTTACCTGGCTGGCGACCACCCTGATTCTGATTTCCGACGTTAACTTCAACTTTCCCCGAGCTGTCTCCAGTCTGTTTGATGGCGACATTGCTCTGAATTTCCTCCTTATCAGTTGTTTTAACCTTTCGGTTCGCGTATACCTCTTCCCGGCGTAGATGTACATTGGCTTTCTCGTAGAATAACTCTCTAGTGTGGGGCGGTTTGCCTGCCAGGTACCTCCCGAATTCAGTGTCCTTATCTACTCCGTCAATCAGTGCTGCGACAACGGTCGGTTCATGAGGATCTTTAACCTCAGTAGCGGCCAAATTGAAACGATCCAGGTACATCTTTAAACTCTCGCCTAGTCGCTGTTTGACAAGGAACAAATCGATCACACTTTTTGTCTTCTGTGCGTAGATACGGAATTGTTCTACGAACTTCTCGCTCAGCTCCCTGAAACTAGAAATCGACCTCGCCGGCAGGCGAGTAAACCATAATAAAGCCACGTCCTCCAGGAATATGGGAAACGCTTTACACTTAACCGCGTCAGAAGCGGCGGCAGCGGTCATCGACCAAGAGTATCTCATTAGGTGCTGGACAGGATCAGATATTCCCGCATATCGGTTCATTTGTGGCATGTTGAAACGCCTTGGAAAAGTCGCATCCAAAATATCGTCAGTAAAAGGAGTATGACTGCGGTCGATCCCCCAATCTTCGTTCCGCTGTCCGCGGCTGTCGGCCAGAATCTGGTGGACCATGGCTGCAACATTTGCACTGGTCAAAGGAGGTTCAGGGTCAGTGCCTCTAGCCCGACGAGGTTCTCTGATCTCTCTTCGGGAAGCAGCTACAAAATCCGGGGCTCGGATAGGGCTTCGCTGCCCCCTGTTATCATGAGTATGCGTGCGGCGACGGGGGTGAGGTGGTCTGTTATGCACAGGACTGTTCACATCTCGAATCCTGAGAGTCGTCGCTTGATCATTCACATTATAGTTCGAGGATCCTGCCCCTAGCTCTTCTTCTTCCTGTGAGGGCAGGGTTCCGAACCGAAGTTGTTCTATATTTTCGGCTCTCTCATACGGTCGCCGCGGAGGTCTCGGCGATTCTTCAGACGAAGAGGAATATACTGGGGTGAGTGGACGAACCGGCGATGCTCTTTGCCTTGCTAGCTCATCAAGTCTTCTATCCATAGCCGTCAAATTTTGCCGCAGGATGGAACTTTCCTGCCTTTGGGCAGCCAACTCATCAAACAACCTATCCCACATTTCGGCGAAGCGAGAGAGATCCCCCTCAGTGACAGGAGCAGCAGGATCATAGTGGTCATCATCGCTCTCTCTTATGCGCAAAGAGCTCGAACCGAGTCGAGCAGAGGTTCCAGGACGATGGGAGCGGGTCATAGGTTCTTTTCCAGGTCGAGTTGTAGTCTGACCATCAGTTCGGATAGCTGCGGTTCATGGATGGCGACTCGCTGCGCCCCCCTGAGATCGACTCGTGGTCGTGGTACGCGGAGGCTGCGAGGTGTTACCTCGGGATCGAGTAACAACCCCTTCAGTGGCACGGATCGTCTCGTTTTCATCGACTCGGAACGTGGTGTCTTCGTCGGATCGGTTCGTCCCCTGCACTCCGCGATCCATAGTTTCTTCGTTGCCCAGTTCGTGCACACTCTCCTCAATCGTTTCGTTGGTCTGTGAAGCTTTAGATCTTTTTTCAGCCATGATATCTGAATCGCTGGAATCCTCAAAGAAGCGAATAGTGAAACTTTAGGACTGAGTTTCTCAGTGAAAGCACCAAAAATGTTAGATCGAAATTTGGACCTAACACCCAAATTGTTATGAACAGTAGAGAATTTCAAATGAAGAACGAGGAAAAAGAAAATAACACTCAAAATTTATAGTGGTTCGGCGTTAACGAGCCTACGTCCACTTTATATATTATTGATTATGCTTTGAAAGCTAATACAACAAGGATTTCTCTCAATATTTCAGTAGTTTGACAACAATGGCGGATTCAGTACTCAATATTGCCAAAAGGATCCCGAAAAATGCCAAGCTCTGGGCTATTTATAGCTGATTTTGTCAGGCGGATCGTGGACACGTGGCACGAATCCCGAGAGCATCGGATCGCATCGCCACTGTTGGAGAAACAGTCAAATTAGCCGTTGTGGACAGGTGTCGTGATCTGCTTGAAAATCGGATCGTGCAGATGGGGAGAATCGGTCCAAGTGACGGTTAGGGACACGTGTCGCCAGATCCGTGCGATTCGGATCGCTGAAGACCAGCTCGCGCTTGAATGGGTCAGAGGGTTCGCCATGCACCAAGAGATCGGATCGGTTCGCCCGGGGTAACAATATAAGTTTGGATCAGATCGCCCGGATGCGTCGTTCGCTGATGAGATGGGGCGATCCGTAGAGACGCGATTCGATATTGGGCGAGACGATGGTACGCGATTCGATATTGGGCGAGACGATGGTACGCGATTCGATATTCGGCGAGACAATGGTGCGCGATTCGATATTGGGCGAGACGATGGTGCGCGATCCATTCCTTCATGTCCTTAGATATCGTGGTTTCCTGCTTTCCTCTTACGAATGATCTTGGGTGGCTTGGTCAAAAAGCGAGCCAACAATTTTATAGACATATTCTCTATTCATAAGTTTTAAATCTTTTTTTTTTTTTTGTGTGTGTGTGTGTGTGTATCATTTACCCCAAATATGGTAATGTTGCTGCTATACTTGAGCTGGATGAGAATATGAACAAAAAATTCCATGTCTTTCAACCCATCCCTATGTTCGTAGCTACAACATTGCTTTAGGGCCATGATAGAGTTTCGCGTTCGCCTTTGGTTTCGCATTTGCTTGCGACTTCGTCATCGTCATCTTTGTAAGTTGGTTAGGTATGTTAAACTAATTTTGGCGTAAATATGGCGTTATGTGGTTTTAGTATGGTTATGGATGATATGTGTATGTATTTGGGATAATGTTAGCACCAACTGAATAGTTTATTGTTCATAATTCAGCTTGGTATACGAATTGATGAAGGATTATGGATGTTGTGGTTTTTTTTATGTGATTATGAATGTTTTTTTTTTTTTTTTTTTTGGTCATAACCGACCGGCTTTTATAGTGATCCGTAACACTTTTTTTATTATAACCAATAATTAAAATACAGTATAGCACACGTGATTGTTGTTATAATCAACTAATTCAGTTTTAAAGGTGGACCGTTCACCGTCTACGGAGTTTATAGTATTCCGTCCACTCTACCTAACAGGCTTACAGCACCAAAGCTAGCTAAAATACTAGACTACAAAATTACATACTACAGAAGATTTTACATTATTTACAGGCTATGAGGAATACATAGTACAAAACTAAGACATAAAGTACAATAGCCGAAATAACTTGAGTAGGGTACTGCATAGGTGTAGTAGTTTGTTCACCTCAATTTTAAGTGAGGTGAACAAAACACTTCACTCTATTCGTGAAAATCAGGTGGGTCCATATGGACTCCATGATTTCCACCAATAGGATCCGGTGTTTTGTACACATCTTTGAAAAAGATGTGTACAAACTCGGACTCACTGCATAGCACCTCACATATCAGTTGACCAAAAGAGGCCATACCATCCTGCAATTAACTCGAGCACCACGCCAAAAGCTTGAAGCTACAAGACATGACATAAAGCAGTTTCACAGGGCATACCCTGAGCATGGAAGATTCGTACATCATAGACAAAGGAGACAGAGCTACCGAAGTCATGAACGAAGTTAATCTAGCTTACCAATGAACTCACAAAATTCACTCTGGACATTACATTTAGACTTTGACATCTCAAGAGCACCCAAAGTTCACCATCGGCAAACAAACATTCCATAGAGCACACCAGTGCATACAGGGACTAGCAGTCACAGATCTACGTCTACCAACCAACGAACGACCATCGTAACAATAGTTATCGCCATGGTAGAAAACGTCAGAGTAGACTCATAACCACCAGTCCATTGACATAACCCAAGCTCAACGCAAGAAGAGCCAGACTAAATGCATGATACATAGCCCAGGAATTTTCAGAAGGGGGTGTAGGATACAAATACGAGCACCAGGAAGAACTCGAACAGTGGAGAACAGCCGAACCCCCCCCCCCCCCCCCCGGCCTTCACAAACACAGGTGACATACCATAACTAACAACGGTGAACTTTCAACCCATACTAAAAGTTACGCAAACCAAATGAATTCGAAATCACAGAAATACAAACTCCTCACCAGCATACCAGATCTAGAAATGACCCGCACCTCGTTCAACTGGAAACCAGTCTCGTTTGAGATAACGTAAGGTCGGGACATGGATCTGAAACAAGAAAGGACATCGAACTCGCGCAGTACCAAATTAAAAGGATCATCAAAACATTTAGCGTGAGCAAAGGGAAAACGATAGTCAGATCTGAAAGGGGTTTCGAAACAAGTTGTGAAGGTCTTGAGCTCCGTTACTCAGGCATGGCATAAGCTAGAGGAGAGAGTAAAGTGAGAGGATGGAAGGCTGAGAATGGATTAGAGCAGAAATTTGGTGAGATTTGGATGAGGCGAAAAGAAGAGAATTGGGGAGAAATCTAGATGCCATTTCCAAGTAGCCACAGCTCGAGGTTGGCTAGCGCTTAGGTCTCATAGCTAAATTGATGAATGTTCTTTTTAGTTATAAATTAATATTGTTGGCTAATTTATCTTTGTTTTTTTAATAAGTTATTTATTTTAGTGTTCATAATTGACTGATGTTTGTTGTATGTATGTATGTACACACACACACACACACACACACACACATATATATATATATATATATATATATATATATATATATATATATATATATATATATATAGATCTCTTGGCAATTAGTAAAGGTTTACCAGCTCCTTTTGTAAATAATAATTTATTATAAATTAATTATCCATTATTAAAAAGTCGGTAAATAAAATAAAATAAAATTAATAAATAGTAAGTTAATAAATAGTAAATTAATAAATTAAAATTAAATTAATAAAATTATATTTTTATTACTTAAATAGTAAAATGGTGGAAAACTATCAGAAAAATCTGAAACAATTACCATCATGGTTTTTACAAACCACCATGTTATACAGGAAATATGTCGCTAAAGCCAAGATAGCGACGGATTGGAAACAGGTATCGTCGTCTCTATATGTGGTTTTTCTTGTAGTGGTCGGAGGCATCAGAGCATGTGGCTTTTCGAGTTGGGTGTTGGTCAGGATCGGTTGGCTCAGCTCTGGAGGCAGGGCTTTAAGGGAGGTGTGGTCATCGGCAAGGGGCTTGAAGGCAACAGAACATTGCAGAGGAGAGGCAAGGTCGGAGGAAATGCGGTTATGGCGATGGAAGGATAAATGAGATTGGTTGCTTGGTGTTCACGGCTATTGGGTGAGTGCGGCTGGCTTCAAAGAGACACAATTGGAGGCTTGTCTGAGGCGGCACATAAGGGGAGAGTAAACTACGGTTTGTAGGCATGGTGCCGAAGATGGGATTTGGCACTGGCGAGGGTGGCGATTCCATGTTGGTTCGGTGGATGGAGGCAAGGTCGACAACCATTGGAGGGTGGTGGATGGTGTTTTTTTTGTGATGGAAAGAAATATGAGATGGAGCTTTGGAAAATCGAATGGGCAGTTTGGCAAAATATAATGGATCAACTGCCTTGGTAATGAAAGGAACGAAATAAAGTAGGGGATAGAATGTAGAGAGCAGCAGTTACGACTTAAACAAAGGAATTGTGAGTGCAGCAGTTACGAAATTTGAATAAGTCCATTAGGTTTCACGCATCTCAAGACATCTAAAGGCTATTTAAATCACGTACCAGTTCAACATTTGAATACATGCGTGTTGTTACGTTAGATGAGTTAGGGACCATAAACCAAAAATAAAATCACTTTACAAATTGAACAGAAACTGCAAATACACAAAGTTAAATATTATTGTGGTTAATGAGTCAATAAAAATAGAATAATGTACTAGCAAGTTATAGTTTATTATTCGAGTGAAATTTCATCGATTGCGTTATATACGTTACCCAAATCGCTAGTAAGTTATAAACAAAATTAAACGACGTTACCTAAATCGGAAATCAACAAACGAACGTCAACATTTATCATTATTATTATAAAATTTCAAGGTCGACTAAGTCCGGAATGACATAGTCGATCTGAATCCTGTTCAACCAATCATGGATCAACTATGTCGAACTGGATCCAGGCCGACTAAGTCCAGATCAACTATGTCGATCGGATAATAATTGACCTAGTCCAGTTATGTTATACCAATTCAGATCCAGTTCGACTAGGTCGAACAAAAAGGTTCGACTAGGTCGAACAAAAGTTAGGTTGACCCAGGGAAAGGTAATGTAATGGTGGCCTCATGGAAAGGAGTTCTTCATGCCGACATTTCTTCTTGGTGGTGAGTTGGACTTCACAATGAATGCTAGACGTTTTCTTTGGAGGCAACCATTTTTAGTTAAATAAGTGATCTGATTAGTCATTATTGATTACTGTGAAGTGGTTGATATTGATTACTATTGTTGTTAGCCATTTTGGTAATTGTGACTTGGATGATGATGCGATTTTGAGGAGAAGTATATGATGGTTCATTTGATAGCTATTTTGATATGATGGCTCTTCGATCAATGGCTTTGGTATGAGACGGGATGTGGTGCTTCCTATGCAGCTAAAGCGCTTAGCGGGTCCAGGTCAAAAAAGTCATAGCAGGGATAAAGCAAGAAAATAGAAGGATATAATGGATGACTCTTAAATAACATATTTAGCCCCTTCAAAATGTTTTTATGAATATGTAAATAATAAGTAAGTGAAAAACTAACACTTTATTTAACTTCAGTTAGTGCATTTTTAATTTTAAATACAAATATGTGCAGATATCGACAAATAAACATCAAATTTCATTTAAATTAATTAAATTCAATGCCATATTAGAGTATTTTTGTTTCTAAAAGTAGATATTAAAAAATTCAATTAAAGAAACTAATTTAATAGTTCTTTTAATGCATAAATTTCGTTTTTGAGTTCATTTCTTTCATTAAAGATATAGAGGGAATAATAAAATATAGCGGAAATAACGGGATATATCGGGAATTGCACAATATAGCGGGGCTTAAAGCTTAGAGGCTATATAAGAGGCTATTTAAGGAAAAGCGTAGTGGTGGTAGTGTGCTACAGGATATAGCTGGGCTATAGCGGGGCATTAACTGCATAAGGTGCTTCTATATAGTGATTCACCATTCGACTAGGATGATTCCAGTATCGGGAGCAAGGTGGTTACGATGGATCATTTTATCCAAGATGCAGAAAAGACGATATCAAGTCATATTAAATTGACTGTTGGAGAGAGGGACGGGAGACGCAGGATGATTCCAGCAGTGTACGTTGACCATCTGGGATAGTTTCCATATTGAGGCGACTTCAAATGGAGGTCTTATAGATAGTCTAGTAATGGATTCGGCTGTTGAGAACGTGTGCAACGGAGTTATTAATATTCACGATTTTGGTACACCTTTGAGAGAGGGGGAATGTAGACGAATCAGAGTTAGGGTAGTTTGGACTAATTCACTCGGACCCCAGAGCCAGGGCAGCGTGGACTGGGTAGGGCTATTGGCTATAGACCAGGGCATTTGGCCATAACGAGAGTTGGGTGGAGACCAGAGAAATTTCTATGCAGTTAAAGCCCGTAATATCTTCGCTATAGCCCATAGCACTCTTCAGCCGCTATGCTTTTTCAATTTAGCGCTGATGAACAGTATTTCCCCTTCTAGCCCCACTATTTTCTGCGGCATCTGCTGAATCAAGGCTTTTTAGCGTCCGCTTTTGCAGTATTAAAATATTAAGCATGATTTGACTAATTCTCTTTTTTAAAAATTCAGTAAATTTAATGTAAAGGGAAAATTTTGAGGCATAGATGCCAAATATATGGTAACAATCAATTGCACTCATCAAATTTAGCATGCATAGCTATGATATTCCTTGACTTTGTTATACAAGATTAATTAACATTAGTTTCTTATAAACATATAATGTGCGAAAGATGATTAATTAATTTTTAAATATTTGTTTTTACATCTAATGAACCTTTTTGTGCCTCCGCTATATCCCCGCTACACCTTTTTGCACCTCCGCCTCTCTAGAACCACTAAGCGATTTAACTGCATACGACAATTGTTCTCGCCGTGACCCTAATGGATTTGGTGACCAAGTATTGAGTATTTTATGCTTTACGTACTGAGTGATTGAATGTGAGGATGGAAGATGGATGCTATGGATGTTCG
Organism: Allium sativum; assembly: GCA_030737875.1. Classification (NCBI taxonomy): domain Eukaryota; kingdom Viridiplantae; phylum Streptophyta; class Magnoliopsida; order Asparagales; family Amaryllidaceae; genus Allium; species Allium sativum. The sequence continues at coordinate 280,830,404 of CM060918.1, forward strand.
CTTACTTATCATCATTAATACTAAGATATCTATCACACTCTAGTTATGCGGTGTTGACCATAATGTTGCATATATCGACTGTTTTATTGCTAACTCTACGGATGCAGGGACGGGGCAGGTATGATTCTTCATATCCTTCATGCCATATTTACTACTACTACTTTTATGGTACTTTGAGATTTGTTTATTGATCACACTAGAATTTTGTCTGACCCAAGGTTTTATTTCCCTCTTATTACCTTAAGTGCTCATCGACGATGCTGATGAGTAACCAGAAGATAGATACAAGCATTGTCCGGAGCTGCGCCGGCGGATTTGCAGCAAGCGGCGATTTATATAGTTATACTTGTATCATTATTGTTTACGTAACAACCACATTTTACGTATCGGAGGATCGTATATTTTATTCCCTGAGAGTTGGATCATTCTCATATTTTAATATGTTGCTTACATTGATGTGAGACATGTCCATAATTATTACCAATTTTGTTTGTGACCATTTTGCCCTTGCCAGTCTTGTGCAAAGCATAACTTTTGACTTAGGTCGAATCAGGTGGTAAAACCTATGCGATTGGAAAGGAAATGATGATTATCTTTCCTATAGTGGTTAAATTAAAGATTTGGCTCAGCAATTTGGGAGGAATCGCTATTTTAAGGTTTAACAGTTAGCTGTTCAGGTTTGTGAAGCCTTAATGGGCTGATTTGTAGAGGCCCATTATTGGGCTGGTGGAAAGCTATAAATTGGGGGTGAGAGAAATGGGAAAGGGTTTAGTTTTTCTACTCTTCCATTTGGTGGCCTGTATTCCTCCTTCCTCTAACACCTTTCCACCATTAAGAATCAAAATCTAAGGAAGCAAATTGAAGATCTACACCATTTGAGGCTAGATCTACATCGTTTGAAGTGAGAATTCATCTGATCAAGAGGTTTGGTTCGAGTAGCTTGCTGCCCGGAATCTTAATACATTGATTTTAGCTTGATTTGGAGAATTCACTAGTACGAAATATGGTTGTTGTTTCGCCTCATTATCTTTAGTTGTGCTTATAACCGAAGCAAATAGTATCATTTGCTCCAGTTGTGTTTGCTACCGAAGCAAATGCACTGAAGCGAATGGTGTTATTTGCATCGGTTGTTCTCACAACCGAAGCAACTAGTATCATTTGCTTCTATTGTGTTAATAAATGAAGCAAATGCACTGAAGCAAATAATATTATTTGCTTTTGTTGTCTTTACAATTGAAGCAAAAAGTGTTATTTGCATCGGTTCTTTAGGAATCGAAGCGATTGCTCTGAAGCAAACACCATTATTATATGCATCATCCCATAAATACTGAAGCAAATGCACTGAAGCAAATTCAAATTAATTTAATCAGAGCAAATGCTCACATCAACAGTTATAAACAACCGTATACATATATCATTATTTATAATTGATCATAATTATTGATTTTTTTGGGCAAGGCATCATAATTATTGATTATCGATAAATAATTTATAATTATTGATTATTTTAAATAATTTATTTTATATTTAATAATTTATTATATAGTTAATTACTAATAATAAGTAAAATACTGTTAATTTTTATTAATAACATTGATTAATAAATAACTAAATTACTAATAAATGTTGAACAATTAGTAATTAATAATCAATATTTAATAGTTAATGTTCAACATAGTACTGTATAACCATTAAGAAGCAATATTTAATAATTATTATTAAATAATTATGAGTTAATATTTACTGTTAAATAATTAATTATTGAAAATTAAATTATAATTAAAACTTATGTTTAATAGTTTTTAGTTAATTATATAATTTAATACTTATGAAGCAATTTAGTATTTAAAAATTCATTTTAGATAATTATATTTAATACTGACTAATGAAAAATAAAAAAAATAAAAATTATAATTTATAGAAAATAATAAAAAATACATAATTAATAAGAAATATTAATAATTGAAAAGTAACATTTAGCATATAATATTTTACGATTATGATTTATAATTATATTTAATATTTAAAAATCTAAAATTTTGATATTAATAAATAATAGTAAAAAGTGAAAGACAAATATTTAATATTTAGTATCTAATATAGAATTATAATTGATGTGTATTATTTACTATGTAATCCAAATTAAATTCAAAAGTGCCTTGCCAAAAAAAACTAGATTCAAAAGTGTTCATAAAATTTTGAAACCAAAATTTTAAGTATCACAAAGTTGAAAAGTAAGAGGATAAATTTTTATATAAATTGAAAATTTAATATAATATTCAAATTTATAAAAATAATAGTATATACTTAATATTTGATAATTTACACTTAATATTTTGTTGATAGTTATTCATACACCATGCTTTTTTGAAATTAATTTTTGATGTACTAATAGTTTATAATTAATTATAAATAATGATTTACATTTTGCAAGTAATAAGTAGAAATAAATAATAGTTAGTAAAAAGTTAAGAAATCATTTAATGATTCATAATTAATAGGGAATATTTATAATTGAAAACTAACATTTAGAATTTAATATTTTATAATTATATTTGACAATTAACATTTTGTATTCGATTTTTGTTCAAAGAATATAATGGTACTTTCTTTTGGAGGGTTAACATTTCATATGTACATTTTCTGCTTCATATAACGACTTTATTTTTTTCTTTTTTTTCTTGAACAATGAGGACAACAAACTGGCACTGAGTGGGCAAACGGGTCAGGCCCGACTCAATTCACGCGTTAACCACGTTCTTCGGCCCTGTTCTCCAAAACCTAACACTTCATCATACATAAAATTCCGTCGCCTCCATTAGTCTCTTTTCCAATTTCTTTTTGCTATTTCTATTTAAAGCTCGTTCCCAAAAAAAGATAATGGCGATTTAGTTTCTTTCTTCGTGAAAATGACATATTGATACATTTGCTTCTCGATCAGGTTAGTATATCCCAAGCCATGTTCTGAATCTTGTTCTTTTAAGCGTTTTTGGATTTTTTTTCATTTGTTTTGTTTAACCGGCCTTCTCTGTGATTAAATTAGTTCTATTTTTTTCTTGAAGATCAATGACCAGCACTAATCTTCTCCGTGCGATCTTTCATCTTGATTATGTCATTGTTTATTTGCGGTTTTTGTCCTTGAAGGACGTGTGATATTTTAAAGTGTAGTTCAATCAACATAATCTTTTTTGGATTTTTTGATTAAATCATTCATGCTTTGCTCATTCTAGCTATATTGGATCTAGATTAGTGCTTGGATCTTGATTATGCCATTGTTTATTTGCGGTTTTTGTCACTGAGCTGCTTCCAGCTATATTGAATCTAGTTAGTGCTTGGATAAATACTGTTTATGCATTCTGAGTTGAGTTTGTCAAACTAGGCATGATTGGTTATTTATTTTACTAGGTAGTCTTGGTCTGTATTGATGGTTATGATACTCTTCTTTTGTTATTCGATCCTTAATTTCTAAATACTGAAGGCACTTCTTTATTTTGCATTTTGAAGGCTTCTTTCTAGAACTGAGAAACATATAATTTTACATGTAATACTTCTCTTTGTCCATTGGACATTTAGAGATGTAATTTTTGACGGCCATTATTAATGAGACTAATTTAAGATAAGGAGTGCTAATTTTGGATAAAAGTAGTAAATCAACAGAATTTCTTTTGCCACTCTTAACAAAATACCCCATAACTACTCATGGTGTTATCCTCTACAGTTTAAACTTTTCCCTTCGACCAGATGCTGCTTAAAATGCTTTTCGGTGCTCTGTCATCAGTTTTCATTATCATTTTATCGATTCCATTCTACATTTCTCTCAAGATGATTTTTTTTTGGAGTCCACCTAAAATGGGGTGCTAATTTTTTTGCTTTATGCATGGTTGGTATCAGCTTCACAAGGCTTTTGGCAAGTATTTTAAGAAATGCATATAAGTTGTTTTCGCTATGACTACTATTTTTTATAGTGTGCTGCTATTCACATCCCCATTTAGACTACTGGCCACCTGTACTAAAGGTCACCTCTTTTATATGCCTTTTTACTCTTTCACACCGCATAACTTATTCATTTCCTAATCGGCTATCACCTTTGTCTTTAATTCTTCGTCATTCCCAAAAAAAGGCCTTCTTCCTGAAATTTTCTCCATCGCTCTACAAGCTTGAAGATTCCAACGCAATTTCAAGCATCCAATCTTGCGGCCTATTGCTATCATCTATATGGTTATCAATTTTATCGCCATTCGCATTATCTTCCTACAAAAATCAAATAAAAATAATTAAAATGATTTTTTTTTTTGTAAATTTTTGACATATAAATTTTGTTATATGAAGAAAACCCTAAAATTCAATACCTTATAATGTCATTCTCTATTATAACGTCATTGAAATTAATGTCTTCCAAACTTGAAGTAGAGAGAAGGGTGAAGAAAGCTCCTACACAAATTAATACAAAACCCTAAAAATAATAATTTATGACAACAGAATAGATTATGCAACATGATATACAAACCTTTTTTTTTCTTTATCTTCCTGAGATTTACGTTGTTTGAGAAGAGAAGAGACAATACGGTTGTTATTGATTAAGTGAAAAGAAATAAAGTGGTGATAGGAAGCAGGTCAAAAATAATACAATCTATTAATTTTTTAAAGGTGGCCAGTAGTCTAAATGGGGGTGTGAATAGCAGCACACTTTTTATATAATTTGCAAATTGATATCATGTTTACTTTTTATCACTTATTTCAACTTGCAACTTGTCTTTGTAATCTGTCAAACTAAATCTTCACCTTTCGATATTTACTATGACTTATTTAAGTTGCATGGTGCACTTAGATATCTTAACATAGACCCTACTACGTTTAGTTTCATTGTTGATGTTTCATTTACAACTTCTAACATTAAATCTATTGGGATTGCTCGCCAAGGAAAAAAACGCACTGCTATAGTTGTATTGAAACCATATATTAGTTTTAATTGTCTGCAAAGCACAAATTCATTATCATTAATTAATTAATTACTAGTTTGAAAATAAAATTAAAATCAAGCAGGTTTCGGCTATTGGTTTTGGAAATTGGAAGTGCTGATAAAAATAAATAAAGCCATTGATGAAATGAGAGTAGGCTTGCCCGAGAATCTTAGTTTAAGAGAATTTGATTTTCCATCCGATTTAGGGAGCATTGATGAAATGAATGTAAGCTTATCCGTGGGTCTTAATTTCAAGAGAACTTTGTTTTTCATCCGTTTTAATGATATTTGTTAAGCTAGTCTTATTTTTATTATTATGGTGATGAATGAGATATTGATGTATTTATTGGTTATGAGTACCCGTAATATTTCTCTTTATCCATTAGTTGTGATTTATTTCATGTGTTTATTGTGCAGGTGTGTTATTTTGTAGATATTCTTGAAAATGGATAGGATAATGATGCGTGAAGGGACAATGGTGTTTAGAAATTCACTGTAAGGGTCTATCAAAGTGAAGACAATTATAAGGAGTGGACAAATTCATGATCACGAAGAGTGGCCATTCAATTCTTGTTGTTGTCAAGTCTGGTTGCCATATAATTTTGTAGTTACTACATTTTGTATGTGTTTTATTTTGTGTGTATATATATATATATATGATTCTTGTTGTAATAAATTTGGAAATGTGCTTAACAAATATTGTTATTTTTGGATAACTTTTTCAATACTGTCAAATATTTAATGTTGTTATAGTCGGAAATTGATTGGAGAATTCATTATTTAGTTGTTATTGCCCTACATTTTGGTTAATTTAAGTTTCGCTTGTATATAAAAGTTGGTACAATGGCTATGATGCATCAAATTGGTGGGTCCAATAGGATTTTTTGCTTCAGTTGCCAGTAAAATCAGGAGCAAAAATACCTTTTCTTTAAGGAAAATCGCTTTTTTCTCTGGTTGTTGGTTAAAACGGAAGCAACAAAACTAATTATTGCTTCCGTCATGCAACTGAAGCAATAAGTTCATGTTTATTGCATCTTCTGTATTTACTTCAGTTGTTGAACTGAAGCAACAAGGGGTAAACTACTGGTCTGTTTTGTAGTAGTGATCGGTAAGTGATTTACATTTCTCACATGGATTCAATGAAGTATATGAATGTTTGATCATAAATTTCGTCAAATTCAAGTGTTTTACCATTTATCTATACCTTAATAAGTCCATTTTCATATGAATCACCATAGGCTCCAATTTAGTAAATTTAAACTGATAACTACTATATTATTTCATATGATTATGCAAGTTAGATCCGCTATCTAGTTCATATGTTCATTTATCATGATTTTGGAGTGATTTGCATAATTTTAGTGATAATCGTCATATTCATGTTTTTAGTGACTTCATAACATGCTTATGATTGTGTTGAATGAATTGGACGAGTATATTTTGTCGATTGGAGAAGTTTTGGTCGAAATTGGAGTGGCACTGGGATGGTGCAGGTTTTGGGTCGTTCATGGTGGGTCAGTTGGTCGCACCATGGTGTATGTCTTAGAGAATAAGACAGGACTGGGGTCGGTCGTACGTGAGAAGTTGGGACGGGTCGAGCAGGCCAGAGGGGTTGAGCAGAACCAGGTCGGTCGAGCATGTGTGGGTTGAGCAGCCCTGGGGTCGAGCGGTCTGGGGTTGAGCATGGTTGGCTCGAGCAAAGGTTAGGTCGGTCATGCAGCTTGTGTACGGGTCGAGCATGCCAGGGTCGAGCATCAGAACCAGGGTCGGCTCGGTCGCGCCAATGAGTGGTTGAGCACCAGGGGGTCGGTCGCACAAGGTTATTTTCTAAAAAATTATATTTTTTGGGTCGGTCGCAACGATGAGTTGTCGAGCACCAGGGGGTCGGTTGCAGCGCAGGACTGTTGTTTGGCTCGGTGATGGTGTGACTTCGAAGTAAACTCGATTAGGTAGGCTTGAAGTGTTGAAAGGTGTTTGTTGATCAGTGTAGAACATCGAATAAGTTGACAACTCAAAGGTCGTAAGTTGGTGGATAATGGTTGCTCGAGAAGGTTGCTTAAGCTATGAAAAGTCGTTGGGTTGGATGACTAGAGATGAGAAGGCAGAGAGATTATTGTTGTTGTAAGCTCTAGTAGGATAAAAGCAGAGGTACGATAGGGGCGCCTAAAGGACCAGTTGTTGGTCGAGTACCCTGGGTATCGTTGAAAGGCCTAGTTGTCAAGGTTGGATATACGTACGTATCATTGAAAGGCGTATAGAGTTTATGTTAGAATTGGGGTTACCATTAGCCCTTGACATATGGCAAGGTTGGCCGTCATACGATTAACGATGGTTTCAAAGTAGGGTTGGCGGCGATAGCCAGAGAGGATGTCTGATTGTTTGGATGCTCTGTTTGCACCATCTCATATAGATTTTCTAACATCGAAGGAGATGTTCCTTAGGTGCTTGGCTGATATTGGTTTAGGCCTCTAAGGCTTGTGCTTGAGGGATGTTGAATTCGATTAAGATGGATTACATGAGATATGTAATCTGGATGTCATGAGTGCTTTACCATGATTGAATGAGTGTTTTGGTTTCCATGGATGAATGGTTGAATTGTTTAATGTAAAGGCTATCACTGTCCGATGTGAGGAAGATAGGGTTGAGTTCTTCTCTGGTGTTGTGGGTAGATTATTATGTTTATCTGTCTATTCTCATATACTTTACTATTGATGTTTGTTAGTTGTTTTATCGCTCACTAAGACTGTTGTCTGACTCAAGGTTTTCTTTTTCCCTCTAGTTACCTTGGGTTGTTCACCGGGCTGTAGATGGGCAGACTAGGACGCAGGTAACATGTGATTAGTGAGGACGGTGTAGCAGTTCAGAGGTAAGCTGAAGGCTTTCGTACCAGTTTTATTACTACCTACTATTTTTGTTTCCATTGTTTGAGTTACTCTATGAGTGTTGTAGTGAGGCTTTATGTATTTTGATATTTCCTATGATGTTTGGGTAATCTTTCAGGATGTTGTGAAAGTTTCAAAAGTTTGTTAATGATGCTTCACTACTATTACCTATTGAATATTTTCTACTATATTTTATCATTGCACTGTGAGTTCTACGACAGGCATCGATTGTGTTTACCTACCTATTATGATCATCCACAACTGCCTAGCACACCTTTCAATGCATTATTCCTCTTGTTTAGTGCAGGGATTGTGGGCGGTCGTCACAGTTTATTTCCGATGTATAGCATTATGGAGCTTTGATAGCGTTATGTGTTCTATTAGAGATAGTGTATCATTTGAGTTTAGTCATCTCTTGTATAAAATTTATTATTGTTATGTATAATTATATGGCTTATATACCTGATTATTTGGTTTACATAGTTATTACTATCTTGTCTGTTTTATATATGTGATTTGATTATTATATGTTATCTGATGCGCAGTGAGATATACGATCGGTTCTGTGATTGTATTTATATTTTGTTCTATTCTTTCTCTACTATTTTATTTTCCTTCTTTTCTTTCACATTTCTTTCCTATTCTACTATTTATTTTTCTTAATGATCTCTTACATCAATCAGATACTTTTGCAGCATAAATTTTTAGTTCTAAGTCCCAGTGGTGTAAGATGGGTCATCAAATCGTTAGAAGTAGAAGATGCCTATGGCGATCAAGAAGACGTTTTCGTAGCGTCGGACATAATGGGAGATATTGTGATTCTTGAGAATCCCCCTGATTCAACTGTCTCACGTATAGATGAAGCATAACTAAGGTGGACTTTTACAAAATACGGAATACCTTGGGGTGATGTTTTGGTTCCCGAAAGGGAAGATAGGGCACACGCTCCTCCTAAAACTTATACCGCCTGGAACAAGCATATGTGGTCCATCGGAAGCATTCCTCCATCTTATTCATATATTCGAGATATTTTATATTTCTTTTGACTGGCACCAACGCAGCTTCATACGAACGCATATTCCTTTCTGCTTGGCACTTATATCTTGTACATTGAATGGTTGGAAATGGAACCATCGGGAGAAGACATCAGATATTTCTTTTATTAGAAAAAGGAAGTGCTATGTCTCCTTCCATCATTTATTTAGAGGCGCACATTCCCATAGAAATATCTTCTTTCAGGCTTGGCGACGCTATTGTCGAAAGCTTATTGACGAGCATTAAGGAAATTAACCCTTCAAGCAAGCTAACAACAGGCTGTGGAGGGAACACTTAGGGCACACACTCACAAGCACTACATAACACAATAGCTGACTCGTGCACGTTGGATGTTCAATTCTAATTTAAAATTTGTTTCATGCAGGTTTTGTGTTTAACGAAGGTTACAGGGATCGCGATCGAAGACATTCTCGAAGGTCGAAGAGAGGTGTTATGAGTGACTTCTATGAAAGCACAGAACTATGCACAAAGAAGAAATTGCATGACTCTAAAAGTAGCCATCCCATCGAGAATATTCCCCACCTTCGGAGCTTCTGTCGGATAGCACGAGACTAATGGATGCAAGGAACAAAGCTAAACTTCATATCATGAGGTAGCAAGAAGCAACTGTCCCTCCTTTTTATACATCGACCCTCATACCGGTAGTGACATCTGTTGGAAAAGGTTGGACTAGCGAAGGAGGATTAGGAACCGAAGTGAGGGATGTGAGGAGCTGGGGACTCACACTACCTGACCTGTTAAGGATCGCAGAGTTGAGTCTCGTGGATAGGAAGGCAATACTGTAGAAATCATTCCCGAAGTTAAGTTTACCCCTGTTTAATTTATGATGCTAATCCCTTGGCAATTAGTAACGGTTTACCAACTCCTTTTATATATAATAATTTATTATAAACTAATTATCCATCATTAAAAAGTCGGTAAATAAATTAAAATAAAATTAATAAATAGCAAATTAATAAATTAAAATTAAATTAATAAAATTATATTTTTATTACTTAAATAGTAAAAATGGTGGAGAACTATCGGAAAAACATTAAACAATTACCGTCATGGTTTTTACCGACCACCATGTTATACAGGAAATCCGTCGCTAAAGCCAAGATAGCGACGGATTGGAAAGGGATATTGCCATCTCTATATGCAGTTTTTCTTGTAGTGGTTGGAGGCATCAGAGCATGTGGATTTTGGAGTTGGGTGTTGGTCAGTGGGTCGGGATCGGTTGGCTCAGGTTTGGAGGCAAGGCTTCAGCGAAGGTGCGGTCATCGACATGGGACTGGAAGGCGACATGGCGTTGCGGAGGAGAGGAAAGGTCAGAGGAAATTCGGTTATGGAAATGGAAGGATAAACGAGATTGGCTGCTTGGTGTTCACGGCTGTTGGGTGAGGTGCGACTACTTCAAAGCGACACAATTGGAGGCTTGTCTAAGGCGACATATAAGGGGAGAGTAAGTTGCGGTTTGCAGGCATGGTGCTGAATATGGGATTTGGCACTGGCGAGGGTGGCAATTCCAGTGTGGTTCGGTGGATGGAGGCAAGGTCGACGGCCATTGGAGGGAGGTGATGGAGTTTTTTTGTGATGGGAAGAAATATGAGATGGAGCTTTGGAAAAACAAATGGGTAGTTTGGAAAAAATGAAATGGAGCAGCTGCCTCGGTAACGAAAGGAACAAAATAAAGTAGGGAGAGAACGTGGAGAGCAGCAGTTACGATTTGAACAAAGGAATAGCGAGTGCATCAGTTACGAAATTTGAATAGGTCCATCAGGTTTCATGCATCTCAAGACATCTAAAGGCTATTTAAATCACGTACCAGTTCAACATTTGAATACACGCGTGTTCTACATTAGATGAGTTAGGGACCATAAATAAAATCACTTTACAAATTGAATAAAAACTCAGTCAAATATTATTGTGGTCAATGAGTCAATAAAAATAGAATAATGTACTAGCAAGTTATAGTTTATTATCTGAGTGAAATTTCATAGACTGTGTTATATTCGTTACCAAAATCATTAGTAAGTTATAAAAAAAATAAATGACTTTACCTAAATCGGAAATCGACAAACGAACGTCAATGTTTATTATTATTATTATTATTATAAAATTCCAAGGCCAGAGGAATGAACCTTACAATATCAATGAATAAAAGTTTGTTTTATATGGAATAAACCATTTACTATTTAAAATTTACTTAAAATTTACCTAAATAGTGGGGCATTAACTGCATAGGGTGCTTCTGTATAGTGATTCACCATTCGATGACGATGATTCCTGGTTGGGGAGCAAAGTGGTTACGATGGATCATTTTATCCAAGATGCAGAAAAGATGATATCAAGTCATATTAGGTTGACTGTTGGAGAGAGAGAGATGGGAGACACAGGATGATGTCCAACAGTGTACGATGACCATCGGGGATAGTTTCCATATTGAGGCGACTTCAGATGGAGGTCTTATAGATAGTCTAGTAATTGATTTGGCTGTTGAGAACATGTGCAAAGGAGTTATTGATATTCACAATTTTGGTACACCTTTGAGAGAGGGGAATGTTTGACGAATCAGATTTAGGGCAGTGTGGACTAATTCGCCTGGGCCCCAAAGCCAGGGCAGTGTGGACTGGATAGTACTATTGGCTATAGACCAGGGCAGGTGGCCATAGCGAGAATTGGGTGGAGGCCAGGGCAGTTGGTCTCTCCATGACCCTGATGGATTTAGTGACCAAAGTATTGAGTACTTTATGCATTATGCACTGAGTGAGTGAATGTGAGTATGCAAGATGGATGCTATGGATGTTCACTTACTTATCATCATTAATACTTAGACATCTATTACAATCTAGTTATGCAATGTTACCATAATGTAGCATATATCAATTGTTTTGTGCTAACTCTATGGATGCAGGGGCAGGGCAGGTATGATTCTTCATATCCTTCATGCCGTATCTACTATTGCTACTCTTATGGTACTTTGAGATTTGTTTATCAATCACAATAGACTTTTGTCTGACCCAAGGTTTTATTTCCCTCTTATTACCTTATGTGCTCATCAATGATGCTGGTGAGTAGACCAGGAGATAGATACGGGTATTGTCCGGAGCTACACCGACGGATTTGCAAGAAGCGACGATTTAAAAATTTTTACTTGTATCATTATAGTTTATGTAACATCATGCATTTTACGTATCAGATGATTGTAAAATATTTTTATTTTATTCTCTAACAGTTGGATCATTCTCATATTTTAATATGTTGCTTACAGGGATGTGAGACATGTCCATATTTTTTTTTACCAATTTTGTTTGTGAGCATTTTACCCCTGTCAGTCTTGTATAAGATATAACTTTTGACTCTGGTCGAATTAGGTGGTGAGGCCTATGCCATTGGAAAGGAAATGATGATTATCTTTCAGTAGAGTGGTTACATTAAAGATATGGCTTAACGGTCTGGGAGGAATCGCTGTTTTAAGATTTAACAGTTGGGTGTTCAGGTTTGTGAAGCCTTAGTGGGATGATTTGTAGAGGCCCATTAGTGGGCTGGTGGAAGGTTATAAATAAGGGGTGAGAGATATGGGAAAGGGTATAGTTTTTCTATTCCCCCATTTGGTGGCATATGTTCCTCCTTCCTCTAACACCTTTCCACTATTAAAAATCAAAATCTAAGGAAGCAAATCAAAGATTTACACCATTTGAGGTTAGATCTACATCGTTTGAAGTGAGAATTCATCGGATCAAGGGGTTTGGTTCGAGTTGCTTGTTGTTTGGAATCTTAATATATTGATTTTAGCTTGATTTGGAGAATTGGTGAGTGATTTACATCTCTCGCATGGATTCAATGAAGTATATGAATGTTTGATCATGGTTTTCATCAAATTCAAGTGTTTTACCATAAATCTATACCTTGATAAGTCCATTTTCATATGACTTACCATAGGATACAATTTAATAAGTTTAAACCGATAACTACTATGCCATTTCATATGATTATGCAGGTTAGATCCACATTCTAATACATATGTTCATTTATCATGATTTTGGAGTGATTTGCATAATTTTAGTGATAATCATCATATTCATGTTTTTAGTGACTTCATGACATGCTTGTGATTGTGTTGAATGAATTGGACGAGTATATTTCATTGATTATGTCAGTTAGAGAAGTTTTCGTTAAAATTGAAGTGGCATTGGGGAGGTGCAGGCTTTGGGTCGTTCATGGTGGGTCGGTCGGTCGCACCATGGTGTATGTCTTGGAGAACAAGACATGACCGGGCTCGGGCCGAGCAGAACCAGGTCGGTTAAGCATGTATGGGTCGAGCAGCACTGGGGACAAGCAGGGTACGATCGAGCGGTCTGGGGATGAGCATGGTTGGGTCGAGTAGAGGCCGGGTCGGTCATGCAACTTGTGTACGGGTCGAACATGACAATGTCAAGCATCAGAACCAGGTCGGGTCGATCATGCCAATGAGTGGTCAAGCGCCAGGGGGTCAGTCGCATGAGGTTATTTTTTGAAAATTTATATTTTTCGGGTTGGTCACACCAATGAGTGGTCGAGCACCAGGTGGTCGGTCGCAGCGCAGTGATGTAATTTGGCTCGGTGGTATTGACTTCGAAGTGAATTCAAGTAGGAGGTTCGAAGTGTTGAAAGGTGTTTGTTGATCGATGTAGAATATCGAATGAGGTGAAAACTCAAAGGTCGTGAGTTGGTGGATAATGGTTGCTCGAGAAGGTTGTGGCTATGAAAAGTCTTTGGGTTGGATGACTAGAGATGAGAAGGTCGAGAGATTATCGTTGTCGTAAGTTCTAGTAGGCTCAAAGCAGGGGTACAATAGGGGCACCTAAAAGACCGATTGTAGGTTGAGTACGCTGGGTATCGTTGAGAGGCCTAGTTGTCAAGGTTGTACATACATATGTATCTTTGAAAGGATTATGGAGTTTATGCTAGAACTGGGGTTTTCACCATATGGCAAGGTTGGTCATCATATGATTAATGATGGTTTCAAAGCAGGGTTGGTGGTGATAGCCAGAGTCAGTCATGGATGTTTGATTGTCTGGATGCTCTGTTTGTACGGTCTCATGTAGATTGTCCAACGTCAAAGGATATGTTCCTTAGGTGCTTGTCTGATATTGGTTTAGGCCTCTATGGCTTGTGCTTGAGGGATGTTGAATTTGATTAAGAAGGTTTACATGAGATATATAATCTGGATGTCATGAGTGCTTTACCATGATTGAATGAGTGCTTTGGTTTCCATGGATGAATGATTGAATTATTTAATGTAAAGGCTATCACTATCCGATGTGGGGAAGATATGGTTGAGTTCTTCTATGTGTTGTGGGTAGATTATTATGTTTATCTACCATCCTCATATACTATTGTTGATGATTGTTAGCTATTTTATCGCTCACTAAGACTGTTGTCTGACTCAAGGTTTTATGTTTCCCTATTATTACCTTGGGTTGTTCATCCAGTTGTGGATGGGCAGACTAGGTGGCAGGTAAAAGGTGATTAGTGAGGATGGCGTTGTAGTTAGAAGGCGAGCTGGAAGCTTTCGTATCTGTTTTATTACTATCTACTATTTCTGTTTCTGCTGTTTGAGTTACTCTATGAGTGTTGTAGTGAGGCTTTATGTACAGACTTTGATATTTCCTATGATGTTTGGATAATCTTTCAGGATGTTGTGAAAGATTCAAAAGTTTGTTATATGATGCTTCACTATTATTACCTATTAAATATTTTCTACTATATTATATCCTTGCGCTGTGAGTTCTACGACAGGTATCAATTGTTTTTACCTACCTATGATGATTGTCCATGGCTGCCTGGCACACCTTTCAGTGCATTATTCCTCTTGTTTAGTGCATGGGTTGTGGGCAGTCGTCACAGTTTATTTCCGATGTATAGCATTGTGGAGGTTTGATAGTGTTATGTGTTCTGTTAAGACAGTGTATCATTTGAGTTTAGTCATCTCTTGGATAAACTTCATTATTGTTATGTATAATTATATGGCCTGTATACCTGATTATCTGGTTTACATAGTTATTATTATCTTGTCTGTTTTAAATATGTGATTTGATTATTATATGTTATCTGATGCGCAGTGAGACATACGATAGGTGAATTTATATTTTGTTCTATTATTTCTCTTCTATTCTATTTTCCTTCTTTTCTTTCTCGTTTCTTTGCTATTCTACTATTTATTTTTCCTGACGATCTCTTTACATCAATGAGATACTTTTGCGGCATGAATTTCTAGTTCAGTGGTGTAAGATGGGTCATCAAACATTAGAAATAGAGGATGCCTATGGTGATCAAGAAGTTGTTTTTGTAGCGTCATACATAATGGGAGATATTGCGATTCTTGAGAATCCCCCTGATTCATTTGTCTCACGTATAGATGAAGCACCACAAAGGTGGATTTATACAAAATACGGAATATCTTGGGGTCATGTTTTGGTTCTTAAAAGGGAAGATAGGGCACACGCTCCTCCTAAAAGTTATACCACCTTGAACAAGCATATGTGGTCCGTCGGATGCATTCCCCCATCTTGTTCATATATTCGAGATATTCTATATTCCTTTTGACTAGCACCAACACAGATTCATTCGAGAGCATATACCTTTTTGCTTGGCACTTATATCTTGTATGTTTAATGGTTGGGAATGGAACCATCGGGAGAAGACATTTGATATTTCTATTCTCAGAAAAAGAAAGCGCCATGTCTCCTTCCATCGTTTATTTAACGGCATAAATTCCCATAGAAACATCATCTTTTAGGCTTAGCGGCACTAATGTCGAAATCTTATTGCCGAGAATTAAGGAAATTACCCCTTCAAGCAAGCTAACAACAGGTCTGTGGAGGGAACACACTCACAAGCACTACATAACACAACACCTGCTCATGCACATTGCATGTTCATTTCTGATTCAAAATTTGTTTCTTGAATGTGTCATGTTTAATGAATGTTACAGAGATCGCGATCAGAGACATTCTTGAAGGTCTAAGAGAGGTGTTATGGGTGACTTCTATGAAAGCACAGAACTTTCATGACTCTAAAAGTAGCCATCCCATCGAGAATATTCCCCACCTTCGGAGCTTCTGCCGGCTAGCACGAGATCAATGGATGCAAGGAACGAAATTGAACTTTATATCACGAGGCAGCAAGCAGCAAGTGTCCTTTCTTTTTATACATCAACCCTCATACCAAAGGTGACAAAAGTTGGAAAAGGTCGGACTAGCGAAGGAGGAGTAGGAACCGTAAGAAGGGATGTGAGGAGCCGGGGACTAACACTACCTGACATGGTAACGATCCCGGAGTTGAGTCCCGTGGATAAGAAGACATTACTCAAGAATTTGTTCCTCGACTTTTGCTTCAACGAGCGGGTGTGGTTGCTCAATCCCACACCACGATGAGGAAGATGTTTGGAAGCAGGTATATGCTGTATATTATCTATATTGGGAGATGTATAAATGTGCGAGGAGACTCTCAGAGTTGATCTTTAAGAAGAATGCAAAAATTCAAGGTTTGCAGATCAAACTTAAGCTTTAGCGGGAGAGCCCCGTGATTCGAGATAAGGAGTTGGTAAAACATAGTCTTGAGTTACATATATTTCTACATATTCAAATAACACTTTTATGTGCTAACTCTCTATTGCCGAACAGATGCATTAAAGAAGGAGGTGGCGGACACAAAGGTGGCCATGGAAGTAGCTAGCGAGAAGTATAAGGACGTGATAACCTCTGTGTCATCCTGAGCCACCACCCTAAAAGGACAATAAGGTTACGTCTGAGGAGAACCACATGCTGTAGGAATAGAATGAGATAGTACAGGAGCTAAGAGCGAACATGTAACTACCCACATTTTACGTATCGGAGGATCATATAATATTTATTTTATTTTCATACGAAGTTGTATGGTCATGTAACTTTGGGGAATGACTTTTGGGTCATTTCCCATGTTCACGATTTTTGTAGAATTTAAATAACCGTTTTGCCCCTAGAGAATCTTGTTTCACTTATAACTTTTGATTGGTAAGGTCTTTTGACCTGTAACCACTTTCGTTGGATTCAGATGATGGTTTACCTTTTTGTAGAGTGCTCACATTGATCAAACGGACTTACTGCTTAGGAGATATGGCTGAAATAAGGTTTAGAAGATGGAAAACAACATTTTTGGGCTTAACTAAGTGATTAGCAGCTAGGCCCATAACCCATTTCGGGATTAGGGTTATGGGAGGGCTGAAAGGAGTCGGAGAATCATCTCCTTTCATTTTCCTAGCCGCCACAAACCTACCTCTAACCCTCGTAATGGCCTCCATCTTCTAAATCACTCCCTAATCACCTTTTAATCACGAATTAAGCAAAACTACATCAAATCATGTCAAATTAGCACCAAATTCGAGGTAGAGCTGCCGCACTACATAGGAATCCGAGTCAAATCGGTTAAAGTTTTAGATCTAACATTCATTTGTGGCTAAGGTGAGTGATTTACATGTTTATACACTAATTATGGCTAGTTCAGGATGATTAGTGATAATTAGCGAAACAATACATCTAAAAATTCTAGAAAAATATGTGAAAATTTTATATTATTTTATGTCACTGGTATAAATTTGGGTTAATTTGGATTAAGTTTGCTAATTGTATTATTAGACATGGTTAAACATTGTTAAGGGGAAAATCATGGTTTTGGGCATGTTTGATCTAAATTAACATATGAAATTAATATTTTAATGTTTTGGTTGATTCTATATGTTACTACTAGTGTTTGGTATGGTTTGTGATTGCATAGGAAAGTTAGAATGATTGAAAATGTCATCGTTTGGCGAAATTAGCTTGCTGGAAAAGTTGTAGAATTTCAGTTCCTGATAGTGGCCGGGGGGTCACGAACCGGCCCAATATGATGGTCACGAACCGCTCCAATATGATGGTCATGAACCGCTCCAATATGATGCTCACAAACCACATTGAGGATCACGACCCGCAACCAGGAGGACCACGAACCGGGGGGAACGAGGGGTCACGAACCCGAGGGGCACACAATCTGCCTATGGGGGGTCATAAACCGCCCCCGGAGGACCACGACCCGACCATGACGATAACCGTGAACCAAATCAAGATGATGAATCCGAACTGAACTAGATCCGAACTTCTACCACGCGATGATAATTGCTTACTCTTCTGAAGATCAAATCCAATCTTACCAAAACCCGAGATGCAAAGGAAGTCCAAATCCAAAGTTATTAATTAGGATCCAGTCGGGAACCAACGAGTTAACTTCTAGAGGTTGGCTTTGCTTTGGGACTTGTGCAAAGGGGTTGTCGATATATATAACTTCGGTTCACCATTGAGAGAGGGGGCATGTAGATAAACCAGAACCAGGGAAGTGTGGACTGGTTGACCCTCAACCTAGAGCCAAGGATGTGTGGACTAGGTAGGTTTATTGACTATAGACCAGGGAAGTACGGTCGTACCAATAGTCATACGGAGTGGGACCGTCATGACCCCAATAGATTTGGTGATTAAAAGCGGTGGATAGTTGTATGCTTTATGCATGTGAGGATGATTGCTATGTTTGATGTTTTTTGTAACGACCCGTATTCTTCGCATCATAGGACCGTAGAATATTTATTTCTTTCACATATGAAGTCGTATGGACATGTAACTTTGGGAGACGACTATTGGGGTCATTTCCCATGTTCATGATTTTTCCCGATTTTTAAGTGACCATTTTACCCCTAGTTGGTACTGTTTTGTCCATAACTTTTGACTGGAAAGGAATTTTGACTTGAAAACACTTCCATTGGCTCCGGATGATGGTTTACAATTCCATAGAGTGGTCACATTAGCCGAACGGACTCACCGTTTGGGAGATATGGCTGAAACAAGTTTCAGATGGTGAAAAACAGCTTAATTGGGCTTAACCGGGTGATTAACAGCTAGGCCCAATGGGGGATTTCGGGATTAAGGTAAGGAGAATCAGTTAGAGAACGATATTATCCTCATTTCTCAGCAGCCACTTTCTTTCTTGCAACCCTAGCAATGGCCTCCAACACCCAAATCACCTTCTAATCACTTTCTAATCAAGTTTTGGCTTAATCTACATCAAATTAAGGAGAGGAAACACGAAAGCAAGGCTAGAGCTGCTGTTAGACATCAATATTCGCCCAAATCAGCGAGGTTTCAGTTCTGAGAATTTTATTTGTGGCCAAGGTGAGTGATTAGCATCATTTTGACACTAATTACAGTTAATTAAGGGTAATTAGTGAAGATTAGCGAATTTACACACTAATAAATCCTGGAAAAATGTCTATAAATTCGAAAATAATATTTTATGCCTCTGGTAGAAATTTGGTTTAATTTGATTAAGTTTTGTTAACCCTATGATTAGTTTTGCTTAAACATGCTTTAGGGAAAATAAGGGGTTTTGGGTATATTTGATCCATTTTGACATATGAATTCATTGTTTTGGTGTTTGTGGTTAGTTTGCTATGTTGCTATGACTGTTTGACATGATTTGTGATTGATTAGTATAGTTAGATTTGTCGAAAACGTCGTCGAATGGCGTAAACAATTTGCTGGAAAAAGTTGCAGAAAGTTGTGCAGGGTTTCGGATCGGATCGGATATGGGCTCGGATCGGATATGGAGACCTGGGCAAGGAACCCGACCCGAACTGGAGTCTGGCACAAACGAGGCTTGGCAAGAAGGAAGGCCATGTTGGTTAAGCTGGGGATCGGATCGACTTAGGGACGAAGGGCTCGGATCGGAACTTGACACTTGGGAGAACTGGCAAGAGGGGAGGCCACGCTAAATTGAACTGGGATCGGATCGGATGAAGAAGGAGGGATCGGATCGGAGCACGTGAAGAACGAGGGACGGATCATAGCGGAAGCACGAACTGGAAGGGAGATGGCATCCGACCCGACCCGAGGCAGGACACCCGACCCGGAGGAGGATACCCGACCCGAACTGACGCGATGGAGTGGACCCGAACCGAACCGCTTTCAGAGAAAGACCATGCACCAACGCAACGCAGTGGACCCGACCTGAACCGATGGCTTGAAAGGAACCCGACCCGACCCAGTATTGACCAATAACCCGAGATGCAAAGGTAGTCCAATATGGGAAGTTAGAGCTCAGGATCCAGTTGGGAACCGATGAGTTCACTTCATGATTGGGCTTTGCTGCGGGTCGTGTGCCAAGAGGCTATCGATGTCTATGACTTTGGATCACTATGTATGGGAAGTACGTGAATGGATTCAGGGCCACAGTGGCCTAGGTATGACTAAACGACTATAAACCAATGAAGTGGGGTCATTTGTAAAGATTTGGTCATGACTCCATGTGGTAAGCTTGGTAGTAGCAGTAGTTGTACAAGTTGAACTCCGTCACTACTTCGATGGGTCTAGTGATTGACAGTGGTGGACATCGAATGCTTTACGCACTGAGTGAGAGATGTGAGGATGGTTGCTATGGTTGATTTGTTTGCTATCATTATGACATGCACACCCCACCCCCGTATTCTTTACACTATTTATTATGGCACCTTAGAGTACTGTACGGTATGTGGTACTAACTCTTTGGTTGCAGGTCCGGGTCCAGGTATGGTTTAGTATACCTGTTATTGTTCTGTTTAGATGCTTATCGCTCATACCAGGCTTTATGTCTGACCCAGAGTTTTATGTCTCCTCTTATTACTCTGGGTGCTCACACGAGCAGACTAGAGGTAGGTTAGCTGGTGATGCACGGGTAGATGATCCGGAGACGAGCATGAGGCTTCCACGTAATATATATAGTATTCTCCCTGTGTTGTTGAAGATCACTGCTTGGGCATTGGTGGTGCATCTTCTACTTTAGCTTTCTTTTGTTTAGAGACAATAAATTTGGAAAGTTGTAATAAACTGTATTTGGATTTCCGCTGCTCTGATGTTGATGTTGATTTTAGTATCAGCTTATGCACTGTCTCACCTGTTTTATGTCAAGTATGTTATTATTATTATATTTTACTCCATACGCTGTGAGACATTCTACAGGTTCCTCGTTAGTTAATTCCCTTCTTTCTTTCCTTCTGACGATCGTTCCGTGTTAGTCGGGCATGTGTACAACGCACTTTCGGAGGAAATGCCGGCTGGTGCGGGGCGGGCCATCACACTTGGTATCAGAGCTCTAGGTTGCGTAGTTAACCTAGGGAAGTTATCAGGGAGAGATAGTATACGTATACGAGAGAGCGTATTTGTGATTACTTTGGTTTTAAAGGCTATATATATATATACTATTAGTAGTATAAGAATGAAGTCGTACTGCACTAGCACCACTATGGGGTCGTTAATCGTTTCCCTTTTCAGATTGACGATGAGCCGATATACTAGAGGTGATGGTAGGGGAGCCAATAATGGGAATGCTGCTGACATGAGGACGATGTTTACTGACCTCATGAGAGAGATGCTTAGAGATGTACAGAGGGCAGCTCCTAATGGTGGGAATGGTGGTGGTCCAATAGTGCAGGCGCCGAGAGTCGACTTCGCCAAGCTGAATAAGGATTATACTAGCCTTGGTGGGAAGCCGTTCCATGGAACGGAGTCGGCTACGGTTGTTCAGGATTGGTTGGATAGTTGCGAACGTATCTTCGAGGATTTGGGCATCGAGGATGCGATGAAGAGAAAGCTAGCGTCCCGTCAGCTGCAAGGGCGGGCAATAAATTGGTGGAATGCTATAAAGGCAGCTACTCCTGAAGATCAGGTAACTTGGGAGCAGTTTAAAGCTCGCTTTAGCGAGAAGTTCATTCCAGCTGCTCAGAAGTCAGTGCTGTTTAAGAAATTCTTGGAGCTCAAGCAGAATGGAAGAGCTGTCTCGGAGTATATTGCTGAATTCGACACTTTGTCGAAGTATGGGTTATCTCTTATTGATACTGCCGAGAAGAAGAATGAGAAATTCATAACTGGTTTGGATCAGTACTTGAGGGAATGGCTTATTAACCTCATCGATGAGACGTTTGAGTCGATTGTGGGGAAAGCATTGAGGTCAGAAAGTCTCTACTCTAAGCCGAAGACTGAGGTTGTATCTGTAGAGGAGCCAAAGCCACAAGCAAGTGGTGGAGGCAAGGGTGGTTCCCAGAATAAGAGAAAGCAGAATCAGACTAAGGATGGCTAGAAGAAAAAGAATAAGCAAGATGTTGAGTGCTTCAGCTGTGGTAAGAAGGGCCATTATGCTAGTAATTGTCGGGCCAAGCCAGCGGATAGGAAGTGCTTCAACTATGGCCAAATGGGACATCACAAGGACAAGTGTCCACAGCCCCCTAAAGAAAAGCAAATGGTGAAAGCCTACGCCCTTAATGTTATTCCTTCTTCGTCGAATGCCCCAACTGCGGTGGAGAAGGGAAAGAATGTCGTCATTCAAGGTATGCTTTCTGTTTATCATGTTCCTGTTAGAGTTTTGTTTGATACCGGAGCTTCCAGTTCTTTCATATCTAGTGACCTGGTAGATAGGTTGGGATTGGAGCCCGAGATTGTCAATAGACCTTTAGTAGCGACGAACCCGATTGGTGGTTCGACTAGCCTTAGCACGATTTGTCGTAATGTGGTCTTATCGAGTCATGGATGCATGTTTGTTTGTGATTGCTTTGTTTTTGGCTTTACTGGGTTTGGCATTATTTTGGGAGTAGATTGGCTCCAAAGATATGGGGTGGTGGTAGATTGTGAGGGCTTTTTGGTGACAGCTAGAGCGGATGATGGGCGGAGGATAGTGTTTGGTGGTCTACCTAGTGAGGGGGTATTGGCTAGTTTTCTAAACTCCCTCGGTATTCCGCATAGTGAGTTGTCAGGTTTTCCCATGGTTGGCCAGTATTCGGATGTTTTCGAAGAAGTGACCGGGCTTCCACCACACCGAGAGATTGAGTTCCGTATTGATTTGGTGAAAGATGCCAGACCTATAGTGATGCCACTTCGTCGTATGGCACCAAGAGAGCAGCGAGAGCTCGAGGTGCAAGTCAGCGATCTTTTGAAGAAGGGATTTATCCGAAGGAGTGTTTCTGAATAGGGAGCACCAGTTGTGTTTGCTACCAAGGCGGATGGTTCCCTTCGTTTGTGTGTAGACTACCGCGAGTTGAATAAAGTAACAAGGAAGAACAAGTATCCTCTATCGCGGATAGATGATTTGTTCGATCAGTTGAGTGGCGCGAAAGTATTTTCTTAGTTGGATCTTGCGCAGGTTTTCATTAGCTTAGAGTGGAAGCTGAGAGTATAGCTAAAACGACATTTCAGACGCCGTCTGGGTTTTATGAGTGGTTGGTCATGCCATTCGGGCTGACCAATGCCCCAACATATTTTGTGGATCTTATGAATTGGGTATTCAGAGATCAGTTGAATAAGTTTGTCCTTGTGTTCGTTGATGATATTTTGGTCTACTCAAGGACAGAGGAAGAACACTAGGAACATTTAAGAATAGTGATGGAGGTGTGGAGAAAGCACCAATTGAAAGCAAAGTTTTCTAAGTGTCACTTTTGGAAGAGGGAAGTGAGGTTCTTGGGCCATGTTGTATCAGAGAATGGTATTGCCGTGGACCCGGCGAAGGTGGCTATGGTATAGGATTGGCCTACGCCCAAGAATGCAACAGATGTAAGAAGTTTCTTGGGTTAGCTGGATATTATCGTAAGCTTATCCAAGGTTTCTCCAAGATAGCAGCACCATTGACCCAGTTGACCAAGAAGAATCAAGCTTTTGTCTGGGATGAAAGGTGCGAGAATGCATTCAAGAGTCTAAAGGACAAGTTGACATGCGCACCAGTGTTAGTCATTCCTAAGGGGAATGAAGAGATGACGGTATACACGGATGCTTGTGGTACCGGACTGGGTGCTGTATTGATGCAAGGCGGTAGGGTGGTAGCCTATGCAAGTCGGCAATTGAAACCGCACGAGAGAAGATACCCTACCCATGATTTAGAATTGGCAGCGATCGTGTTCGCATTAAAGATGTGGAGACACTATCTCTTGGGAGAAAGATTTGAGTTGTTTACAGATCATAAGTCGTTAAAGTATCTCTTCTCTCAGAAAGATCTTAATCTCCGTCAGCAGAGATGGTTAGAGTTCTTAGCTTCCTATGATTTCGACATTGCATATACACCGGGAAAGGGCAATGCGGTGGCTGATGCATTGAGTAGGAGACATGCCAGCATAGGGGCTATGTTTCTAGAATGGAAGCAATTGGAGTACATCGCTGGGTTTGATTTCAGACCAAAGTGCGAATTGGATCCAGAAATGTTAGCAAGTTTGACGATCAGACCCACTTTAATTGAGCGGATCGACTCTAGTCAGAGGGACGATCCTAACCTATTGGAAATCATCTCCAAGTTAGAAATGGGTATCGATGAGGAGATGAACAAGTATGGGCTTGATCGAGATGGATGGCTTAGAAAGAATGGAAAGCTTGTTGTACCCAACGTCAATGGATTGAGATATGAAGTGCTTAGAGAATGTCATCACTCAAAGCTGACTATACACCTCGGTGGTAACAAGACGTATCGAGACATGAAGCAGACTTACTACAGGGAAGGGATGAAAAGAGACGTTGGGAAATTTGTCTCCAAATGCATGAATTGCCAGCTAGTTAAAGCCGAGCAAAAGAAGCCTAGTGGGTTGTTGCAACCATTAGAAATTCCCAAATGGAAATGGGAGCAAGTCTCGATGGATTTCATCGATGGTTTACCAAGGACTAGATCGGGACATGATAGCATTTGGGTAATCGTGGATCGATTGACTAAGAGTGCAAGATTTATACCAGTCAAATCGACCAGAACGGCAGCTAAGTTAGCAGAATTGTATATGAAATGGGTAGTGAGATTTCATGGAGTACCTAAGAGCATTGTGAGTGACCGAGACCCGTTGTTCACTAGTGGGTTTTGGAAGAGCTTACAAGAGGCTTTAGGGTCAGAGTTACATCTCAGTACCGCGTATCATCCTCAGACCGACGGTCAGATGGAGAGGGTGAACCGTATATTGGAAGATCTCTTGAGAGCTTGTGTATTGGATTTTGGTGGATCATGGGATGACCATTTGCATCTAGTAGAGTTTGCATATAATAATAGCAACCAATCCAGTATCGGTATGGCTCCGTTTGAAGCTTTGTACGGAAGACCGTGCAACTCACCATCATGTTGGATAGAGACTGGCGAGAAGTTTATGCTTGGACCAGATGTGGTGAGGGAAACTTCAGATAAGATTAAGATCATTCAACAACGAATGAAGGCTGCCCAAGATAGGCAGAAGAGTTATACTGATAAGAGGAGAAGGGACTTAAAATTCTCCGTTGGTGACTTGGTGTTTGTCAAGATTTCTCCGTTGAAGACCGTAATACGATTTGACAGGAGAGGTAAGTTAGCACCAAGATTTGTTGGCCCATTCCCTGTTCTTGAACTAGTCGGGAATTTGGCATATAGAATTGACTTACCAGAGAAGATGGCGGGAGTTCACAATGTATTTCATGTTTCCCAACTAAGGAAGTTCGTTCACGACTCAGATATGACTATTTCACCTGATCAGTTGGAAGACTTCGAAGTAGAACCCGAGGCGGTTGGGAACCGCAAGCCGGCCCGTATTGTCGAGCACGACATGAAGCAACTTCGAAGGAAGGCGGTGAAGCTAGTCAAGGTACAGTGGAGCGAGGACGAGAATGATTGCACTTGGGAGACAGAGGAGAACATTAGGAAGGCATACCCAGAACTCTTTGCCGGGTAAGATTTTGACTTTGATTTAGTTTTCTGCATGCTAGGATAGGCTTGTCTGCTTGCTTTGCATGTTTGATTGTTGTATGTGACTGTCAGGCATGCGGGATCTTTTGTATGTTTTGGGTTAAGGAATTTCGGGGACGAAATTTCTTAAGGGGGGGAGAGTGTAACAACCCGTATTCTACGCATCATAGGACCGTAGAATATTTATTTCTTTCACATATGAAGTCGTATGGACATGTAACTTTGGGAGACGACTATTGGGGTCATTTCCCAAGTTCATGATTTTTCCCGATTTTTAAATGACCATTTTACCCCTAGTTGGTACTATTTTGGCCATAACTTTTGACTGGAAAGGAATTTTGACTTGAAACCACTTCCATTGGCTACGGATGATGGTTTACAATCCCGTAGAGTGGTCACATTAGCCAAACGGACTCACCTTTTGGGAGATATGGCTGAAACAAGTTTCAGATGGTGAAAAACAGCTTAATTGGGCTTAACCGGGTGATTAACAGCTAGGCCCAATGGGGGATTTCGGGATTAGGGTAAGGAGGAGGCTGAAATCAGTTAGAGAACGATCTTATCCTCATTTCTCAGCCGCCACTTTCTTTCTTGCAACCCTAGCAATGGCCTCCAACACCCAAATCACCTTCTAATCACTTTCTAATCAAGTTTTGGCTTAATCTACATCAAATTAAGGAGAGGAAACACGAAAGCAAGGCTAGAGCTACTGTTAGACATCAATATCCGCCCAAATCAGCGAGGTTTCAGTTCTGAGAATTTTATTTGTGGCCAAGGTGAGTGATTAGCATCATTTTGACACTAATTACAATTAATTAAGGGTAATTAGTGAAGATTAGCGAATTTACACACTAATAAATCCTGGAAAAATGTCTATAAATTCAAAAATAATATTTTATGCCTCTGGTAGAAATTTGGTTTAATTTGATTAAGTTTTGTTAACCCTATGATTAGTTTTGCTTAAACATGCTTAAGGGAAAATAAGGGGTTTTGGGTATATTTGATCCATTTTGACATATGAATTCATTGTTTTGATGTTTGTGGTTAGTTTGTTATGTTGCTATGACTGTTTGACATGATTTGTGATTGATTAGTATAGTTAGATTTGTCGAAAACGTCGTCGAATGGCGTAAACAAGTTGCTGGAAAAAGTTGCAGAAAGTTGTGTAGGGTTTCGGATCGGATATGGAGACCTGGGCAAGGAACCCGACCCGAACTGGAGTCTGGCACAAACGAGGCTTTGCAAGAAGGAAGGCCATGTTGGTTAAGCTGGGGATCGGATCGACTTAGGGACGAAGGGCTCGGATCGGAACTTGACACTTGGGAGAACTGGCAAGTGGGGAGGCCACGCTAAATTGAACTGGGATCGGATCGGATGAAGAAGGAGGGATCAGATCGGAGCACGTGAAGAACGAGGGACGGATCGGAGCGGAAGCACGAACTTGAAGGGAGATGGCACCCGACCCGACCCGAGGTGGGACACCCGACCCGGAGGAGGATACCCGACCCGAACTGACGCGATGGAGTGGACCCGAACCGAACCGCTATCAGAGGAAGACCATGCACCAACGCAACGCAGTGGACCCGACCCGAACCGATGGCTTGAAAGGAACCCGACCCGACCCAGTATTGACCAATATCCCGAGATGCAAAGGTAGTCCAATATGGGAAGTTAGAGCTCAGAATCCAGTTGGGAACCGATGATTTCACTTCATGATTTGGCTTTGCTGCGGGACGTGTGCCAAGGGGCTATCGATGTCTATGACTTTCGATCACTATGTATAGGAAGTACGTGAACGGATTCAGGGCCACAGTGGCCTAGGTATGACTAAAGGGCTATAAACCAATGAAGTGCGGTCATTTGTAAAGATTTGGTCGTGACTCCATGTGGTAAGCTTGGTAGTAGCAGTAGTTGTATAAGTTGAACTCCGTCACTACTTCGATGGGTCTAGTGATTGACAGTGGTGGACATCGAATGCTTTACGCACTGAGTGAGAGATGTGAGGATGGTTGCTATGGTTGATTTGTTTGCTATCATTATGACATGCACACCCCCACCCCCGTATTCCTTACACTATTTATTATGGCACCTTAGAGTACTATACGGTATGTGGTACTAACTCTTTGGTTGCAGCTCCAGGTATGGTTTAGTATACCTATTATTGTTCTGTTTAGATGCTTATCGCTCATACTAGGCTTTATGTCTGAGCCATAGTTTTATGTCTCCTCTTATTACTCTGGGTGCTCACACGAGCAAACTAGAGACAGGTTAGCTGGTGATGCACGGGAAGATGATCCGGAGACGAGCAGGAGGCTTCCACGTAATATATATATATATATATATATAGTATTCTCCCTGTGTTGTTGAAGATCACTACTTGGGCATTGGTGGTGCATCTTCTACTTTAGCTTTCTTTTGTTTAGAGACAGTAAATTTGGAAAGTTGTAATAAGCTGTATTTGGATTTCCGCTGCTCTGATGTTGATGTTGATTTTAGTTATCAGCTTATGCACTGTCTCACCTGTTTTATGTCAAGTATGTTATTATTATTATATTTTACTCCATACGCTGTGAGACATTCAACAGGTTCCTTGTTAGTTAATTCCCTTCTTTCTTTCCTTCTGACGACCGTTACGTGCTTGTCAGGCATGTGTACAACGCACTTTCGGAGGAAATGCCGGCTGGTGCGGGGCGGGCCGTCATACTTGGTATCAGAGCTCTAGGTTGCGTAGTTAACCTAGGGAAGTTATCAGGGAGAGATAGTATACGTATACGAGAGAGCGTATTTGTGATTACTTTGGTTTTAAAGGCTATATATATACTATTAGTAGTATAAGAATGAAGTCGTACTGCACTAGCACCACTATGGGGTCGTTAATCGTTTCCCTTTTCAGATTGACGATGAGCCGATATACTAGAGGTGATGGTAGGGGAGCCAATAATGGGAATGCTGCTGACATGAGGACGATGTTTACTAACCTCATGAGAGAGATGCTTAGAGATGTACAGAGGGCAACTCCTAATGGTGGGAATGGTGGTGGTCCAATAGTGCAGGCGCCGAGAGTCGACTTCGCCAAGCTGAATAAGGATTATTCTAGCCTTGGTGGGAAGCCGTTCCACGGAACGGAGTCGGCTACGGATGTTCAGGATTGGTTGGATAGTTGCGAACGTATCTTCGAGGATTTGGGCATCGAGGATGCGATGAAGAGAAAGCTAGCATCCCGTCAGCTGCAAGGGCGGGCAATGAATTGGTGGAATGCTATAAAGGCAGCTACTCCCGAAGATCAGGTTACTTGGAAGCAGTTTAAAGCTCGCTTTAGCGAGAAGTTCATTCCAGCTGCTCAGAAGTCAGTGCTGTTTAAGAAATTCTTAGAGCTCAAGCAGAATGGAAGAGCTGTCTCAGAGTATATTGCTGAATTCGACACTTTGTCGAAGTATGGGTTATCTCTTATTGATACTGCCGAGAAGAAGAATGAGAAACTCATAACTGGTTTGGATCAGTACTTGGGGGAAAGGCTTATTAACCACATCGATGAGACGTTTGAGTCGATTATGGAGAAAGCATTGAGGTGAGAAAGTCTCTACCCTAATCCGAAGACTGAGGTTGTATCTGCAGAGGAGCCAAAGCCACAAGCAAGTGGTGGAGGCAAGGGTGGTTCCCAGAATAAGAGAAAGCAGAATCAGACTAAGGATGGCCAGAAGAAAACGAATAAGCAAGATGTTGAGTGCTTCAGCTGTGGTAAGAAGGGCCATTATGCTAGTAATTGTCGGGCCAAGCCAGCAGATAGGAAGTGCTTCAACTGTGGCCAAATGGGACATCACAAGGACAAGTGTCCATAGCCCCCTAAAGAAAAGCAAATGGTGAAAGCCTACGCCCTTAATGCTATTCCTTCTTCGTCGAATGCCCCAACTGCGGTGGAGAAGGGAAAGAATGTCGTCATTCAAGGTATGCTTTCTGTTTATGATGTTCCTGTTAGAGTTTTGTTTGATACCGGAGCATCCAGCTCTTTCATATCTAGTGACCTGGTAGATATGTTGGGATTGGAGCCCGAGATTGTCAATAGACCTTTAGTAGTGACGAACCTGATTGGTGGTTCGACTAGCCTTAGCATGATTTGTCATAATGTGGTCTTATCGAGTCATGGATGCATGTTTGTTTGTGATTGCTTTATTTTGGGCTTTACTGGGTTTGGCATTATTTTGGGAGTAGATTGGCTCCAAAGATACGGGGTGGTGGTAGACTGTGAGGGCTTTTTGGTGACAGCTAGAGCGGATGATGGGCGGAGGATAGTGTTTGGTGGTCTACCTAGTGAGGGGATATTGGCTAGTTTTCTAAACTCCCTCGGTATTCCGCATAGTGAGTTGTCAGGTTTGCCCGTGGTTGGCCAGTATCCGGATGTTTTCGAAGAATTGACCGGGCTTCCACCACACCGAGAGATTGAGTTCCGTATTGATTTGGTGAAAGATGCCAGACCTATAGTGATGCCACTTCGTCGTATGGCACCAAGAGAGCAACGAGAGCTCGAGGTGCAAGTCAGCGATCTTTTGAAGAAGGGGTTTATCAGAAGGAGTGTTTCTGAATGGGGATCACCAGTTGTGTTTGCTACCAAGGCGGATGGTTCCCTTCGTTTGTGTGTAGACTACCGTGAGTTGAATAAAGTAACAAGGAAGAACAAGTATCCTCTACCGCGGATATATGATTTGTTCGATCAGTTGAGTGGCGCGAGAGTATTTTCTCAGTTGGATCTCGCGATAGGTTTTCATCAGCTTAGAGTGGAATCTGAGAGTATAGCTAAAACGGCATTTCGGACGCCGTCTGGGTTTTATGAGTGGTTGGTCATGCCATTCGGGCTGACCAATGCCCCAGCATATTTTGTGGATCTTATGAATATGGTATTCAGAGATCAGTTGAATAAGTTTATCCTTGTGTTCGTTGATGATATTTTGGTCTACTCGAGGACAAAGGAAGAACACAAGGAACATTTAAGAATAGTGATGGAGGTGTTGAGAAAACACCAATTGAAAGAAAAGTTTTCTAAGTGTCACTTTTGGAAGAGGGAAGTGAGGTTCTTGGGCCATGTGGTATCAGAGAATGGTATTGCCGTGGACCCGGCGAAGGTGGCTATGGTACAGGATTGGCCTACGCCCAAGAGTGCAACAGATGTAAGAAGTTTCTTGGGGTTAGCTGGATATTATCGTAAGTTTATCCAAGGTTTCTCCAAGATAGCAGCACCATTGACCCAGTTGACCAAGAAGAATCAAGCTTTTGTCTGGGATGAAAGGTGCGAGAATGCATTCAAGAGTCTAAAGGACAAGTTGACATGCGCACTAGTGTTAGTAATTCCTAAGGGGAATGAAGAGATGACGGTATACACGGATGCTTGTGGTACCGGACTGGGTGCTGTATTGATGCAAGGCGGTAGGGTGGTAGCCTATGCAAGTCAGCAATTGAAACCGCACTAGAGAAGATACCCTACCCATGATTTAGAATTGGCAGCGATCGTGTTCGCATTAAAGATGTGGAGACACTATCTCTTGGGAGAAAGATTTGAGTTGTTTACAGATCATAAGTCGTTAAAGTATCTCTTCTCTCAGAAAGATCTGAATCTCCGTCAGCAGAGATGGTTAGAGTTCTTAGCTTCCTATGATTTCGACATTGCATATACACCGGGAAAGGGCAATGCGGTGGCTGATGCATTGAGTAGGAGACATGCCAGCATAGGGGCTATGTTTCTAGAATGGAAGCAATTGGAGTACATCGCTGGGTTTGATTTCAGACCAAAGTGCGAATTGGATCCAGAAATGTTAGCAAGTTTGACGATCAGACCCACTTTAATTGAGCGGATCGGCTCTAGTCAGAGGGACGATCCTAACCTATTGGAAATCATCTCCAAGTTAGAGATGGGTATCGATGAGGAGATGAACAAGTATGGGCTTGATCGAGATGGATGGCTTAGAAAGAATGGAAAGCTTGTTGTACCCAACATCAATGGATTGAGAGATGAAGTGCTTAGAGAATGTCATCACTCAAAGCTGACTATACACCTCGGTGGTAACAAGACGTATCGAGACATGAAGCAGACTTACTACAGGGAAGGGATGAAAAGAGACGTTGGGAAATTTGTCTCCAAACATGAATTGCCAGCTAGTTAAAGCCGAGCAAAAGAAGCCTAGTGGGTTGTTGCAACCATTAGAAATTCCCAAATGGAAATGGGAGCAAGTCTCGATGGATTTCATCGATGGTTTACCAAGGACTAGATCGGGACATGATAGCATTTGGGTAATCGTGGATCGATTGACTAAGAGTGCAAGATTTATACCAGTTAAATCGACCAGAACGGCAGCTAAGTTAGCAGAATTGTATATGAAATGGGTAGTGAGATTTCATGGAGTACCTAAGAGCATTGTGAGTGACCGAGACCCGTTGTTCACTAGTGGGTTTTGGAAGAGCTTACAAGAGGCTTTAGGGTCAGAGTTACATCTCAGTACCGCGTATCATCCTCAGACCGACGGTCAGACGGAGAGGGTGAACCGTATATTGGAAGATCTCTTGAGAGCTTGTGTATTGGATTTTGGTGGATCATGGGATGACCATTTGCATCTAGTAGAGTTTGCATATAATAATAGCTACCAATCCAGTATCGGTATGGCTCCGTTTGAAGCTTTGTACGGAAGACCGTGCAACTCACCATCATGTTGGATAGAGACTGGCGAGAAGTTTATGCTTGGACCAGATGTGGTGAGGGAAACTTCAGATAAGATTAAGATCATTCAACAACGAATGAAGGCTGCCCAAGATAGGCAGAAGAGTTATACTGATAAGAGGAGAAAAGACTTAAAATTCTCCGTTGGTGACTTGGTATTTGTCAAGATTTCTCCGTTGAAGAGCGTAATACGATTTGGCAGGAGAGGTAAGTTAGCACCAAGATTTGTTGACCCATTCCCTGTTCTTGAGCTAGTCGGGAATTTGGCATATAGAATTGACTTACCAGAGAAAATGGCGGGAGTTCACAATGTATTTCATGTTTCCCAACTAAGGAAGTTCGTTCACGACTCAGAAATGACTATTTCACCTGATCAGTTGGAAGACTTCGAAGTAGAACCCGAGGCAGTTGGGAACCGCAAGCCGGCCCGTATTGTCGAGCACGACATGAAGCAACTTCGAAGGAAGGCGGTGAAGCTAGTCAAGGTACAGTGGAGCGAGGACGAGAATGATTGCACTTGGGAGACAGAGGAGAACATTAGGAAGGCATACCCAGAACTCTTTGCCTGGTAAGATTTTGACTTCGATTTAGTTTTCCGCATGCTAGGATAGGCTTGTTTGATTGCTTTGCATGTTTGATTGTTGTATGTGACTGTTAGGCATGCAGGATCTTTTGTATGTTTTGGGTTAAGGAATTTCGGGGACGAAATTTCTTAAGGGGGGGAGAGTGTAACGACCCGTATTCTACGCATCATAGGACCGCAGAATATTTATTTCTTTCACATATGAAGTCGTATGGACATGTAACTTTGGGAGACGACTATTGGGGTCATTTCCCATGTTCATGATTTTTCCCGATTTTTAAATGACCATTTTTCCCCTAGTTAGTACTGTTTTGGCCAAAACTTTTGACTGGAAAGGAATTTTGACTTGAAACCACTTCCATTAGCTCCGGATGATGGTTTACAATTCTGTAGAGTGGACACATTAGCCAAACGGACTCACCGTTTGGGAGATATGGCTGAAACAAGTTTCAGATGGTGAAAAACAGCTTAATTGGGCTTAACCGGGTGATTAACAGCTAGGCCCAATGGGGGATTTCGGGATTAGGGTAAGGAGGAGGCTGAAAACAGTTTGAGAACGATCTTATTCTCATTTCTCAGCCGCCACTTTCTTTCTTGCAACCCTTGCAATGGCCTCCAACACCCAAATCACCTTCTAATCACTTTCTAATCAAGTTTTGGCTTAATCTACAATTAAGGAGAGGAAACACGAAAGCAAGGCTAGATCTGCTGTTAGACATCAATATTCGCCCAAATCAGCGAGGTTTCAGCTCTGAGAATTTTATTTGTGGCCAAGGTGAGTGATTAACATCATTTTGACACTAATTACAGTTAATTAAGGGTAATTAGTGAAGATTAACAAATTTACACACTAATAAATCCTAGAAAAATGTCTATAAATTTGAAAATAATATTTTATGCCTCTGGTTAAAATTTGGTTTAGTTTGATTAAGTTTTGTTAACCCTATGATTAGTTTTGCTTAAACATGCTTTAGGGAAAATAAGGGGTTTTGGGTATATTTGATCCATTTTGACATATGAATTCATTGTTTTGGTGTTTGTGGTTAGTTTGCTATGTTGCTATGACTGTTTGACATGATTTGTGATTGATTGGTATAGTTAGATTTGTCGAAAACATCGTGGAATGGCGTAAACAAGTTGCTGGAAAAAGTTGCAGAAAGTTGTGCAGGGTTTTGGATCGAATCGGATATGGGCTCGGATCGGATATGAAGACCTGGGCAAGGAACCCGACCCGAACTGGAGTCTGGCACAAACGAGGCTTGGCAAGAAGGAAGGCCATGTTGGTTAAGCTGGGGATCAGATCGACTTAGGGACGAAGGGCTCGGATCGGAACTTGACACTTGGGAGAACTGGCAAGAGGGGAGGCCACGCTAAATTGAACTGGGATCGGATCGGAACTTGACACTTGGGAGAACTGGCAAGAGGGGAGGCCACGCTAAATTTAACTGGGATCGGATCGGATGAAGAAGGAGGGATCGGATCGGAGCACGTGAAGAACGAGGGACGGATCGTAGCGGAAGCACGAACTGGAAGGGAGATGGCACCCGACCCGACCCGAGGTGGGACACCCGACCTGGAGGAGGATACCCGACCCAAACTGACGCGATGGAGTGGACCCGAACTGAACCGCTATCAGAGGAAGACCATGCACCAACGCAACGCAGTGGACCCGACCCGAACCGATGGCTTGAAAGGAACCCGACCCGACCCAGTATTGACCAATAACCCGAGATGCAAAGGTATTCCAATATGGGAAGTTAGAGCCCAGGATCCAGTTGGGAACAGATGAGTTCACTTCATGATTGGGCTTTGCTGCGGGACGTTTGCCAAGGGGCTATCGATGTCTATGACTTTGGATCACTATGTATGGGAAGTACGTGAACGGATTCAGGGCCACAGTGGCCTAGGTACGACTAAAGGGCTATAAACCAATGAAGTGGGGTCATTTGTAAAGATTTGGTCATGACTCCATGTGGTAAGCTTGGTAGTAGCAGTAGTTGTACAAGTTGAACTCCGTCACTACTTCGATGGGTCTAGTGATTGACAGTGGTGGACATCGAATGCTTTACGCACTGAGTGAGAGATGTGAGGATGGTTGCTATGGTTGATTTGTTTGCTATCATTATGACATGCACACCCCACCCCCGTATTCTTTACACTATTTATTATGGCACCTTAGAGTACTGTACGGTATGTGGTACTAACTCTTTGGTTGCAGGTCCAGGTCCAGGTATGGTTTAGTATGCCTGTTATTGTTCTGTTTAGATGCTTATCGCTCATACCAGGCTTTATGTCTGACCCAAAGTTTTATGTCTCCTCTTATTACTCTGGGTGCTCACACGAGCAGACTAGAGACAGGTTAGCTGGTGATGCACGGGTAGATGATCCGGAGACGAGCAGGAGGCTTCCATGTAATATATATATATATATATATATATATATATATATATAGTATTCTCCCTGTGTTGTTGAAGATCACTGCTTGGGCATTGGTGGTGCATCTTCTACTTTAGCTTTCTTTTGTTTAGAGACAGTAAATTTGGAAAGTTGTAATAAGCTGTATTTGGATTTCCGCTGCTCTGATGTTGATGTTGATTTTAGTTATCAGCTTATGCACTGTCTCACCTGTTTTATGTCAAGTATGTTATTATTATTATATTTTACTCCATATGCTATGAGACATTCTACAGGTTCCTCGTTAGTTAATTCCCTTCTTTCTTTCCTTCTGACGACCGTTCCGTGCTAGTCGGGTATGTGTACAGCGCACTTTCGGAGGAAATGTCGGCTGGTGCGGGGCGGGCCGTCACATTTCTTATCACCATGACATGCACACTTCCACTTTACACTCTATGTTAGTGTTACCTTAGAGTATTGTGCATCTTGTTGTGCTAACTCTTTGGTTGCAGGTCCAGGTCAGGTATGATTATTTATACATGTTATTGCTTTATCCAGTTATAGACTTGCTATCGCTCACACCAGACTTTCGTCTGACCCATATTTTTATGTCTCTTCTTATCACTCTGGGTGGTCCTGACCGAGCAGACTAGAGACAGGTTAGGTGGTTATGCACGAGTAGCTGTCCGGAGACGAGTAGGAGGCTTCCATGTACTATACATATATTCTTCCTGTGTTTTTGATGGTCACTGCTTTGGGCATTAGTTGTGTACCTCTTTTATTTCCTTTTAGAGACAATATTTTAAAGTTGTGATAATTGGATATGAAACTTTGTTTTGGATTCCGCTACTCTGATGGATATGGTTTAGTTTTCGGCTATGTACTATCTCACCTATTTTATGTTAATTAATGTTACTATTATATTTTATTCCATGCGCTATGAGATATACTACAGGTTCTTCGACAAGTTTCAAACCCCTTTTGGTGATCGTCCCATGCTATCCAGGCATGGATACAACGCATTTCGAAGAAATGTCTGATTCGTACGGGCAGCCGTAACACTTGGTATTAGAGCCTAGGTTGTGTAATTTAACCTAGGGAATACATCAGGGAGACATAGTATACATATATGAGAGCGTGTATTTGTTATATTTTGGTTTTCAAAAAACTATATATATACTATTAGTATATCTAAGGATGAAGTCGCACTGCACTGGCACCACTAAGAAGATTGTTAATCGTTTTCTCTTTACAGATTGAAAAATGGGCCGAAATAGGAGGAGCACAGTGAGGAACCTTACACCGAGAGTTGAAGAGGGAGCGGGCTTAGAGGCCAATATTGGGAATGTCCTTGATATGAGGATGTTTACTGCCTTCATGCGAGAGATGCTTAGGGATGTTCAGGGAGCAGCTCCCAATGCTGCTGACGGTGGTGGTGCAGTAGTGCAGGCTCCTAGAGCTGATTTCGCCAAGCTCAACAAGGATTATACTAGTCTTGGTGGGAAGCCGTTCCACGGAACAGAGTCAGCTACGGAGGTTCAAGATTAGCTGGATAGTTGTGAGCGCATCTTTGAGGATTTGGGGATCGATGAGGCAATGAAGAGGAAGCTAACATCACGTCAGCTTCAAGGACGTGCAATGAATTGGTAGAAAGCTATCAAAGTAGCTACTCCAGAGGATCAAATAACTTGAAATCGGTTTAAGACTCGCTTCAGTGACAAGTTTATTCCAGCTACTCAAAAATTAGAATTGTTTAGAAAGTTTTTGGAGCTTAAGCAAAATGGTAGGGCAGTCTTGGAGTATATTGCTGAATTCGATACCTTATCGAAATATGGATTATCTATTATCGATACTGTCGAGAAGAAGAACGAGAATTTCATTATTGGCCCAGATGAGTACTTGAGGGAAGGACTTATAAACCATATCTATGAGACA
The DNA here is from genome assembly GCA_030737875.1 of Allium sativum. Classification (NCBI taxonomy): domain Eukaryota; kingdom Viridiplantae; phylum Streptophyta; class Magnoliopsida; order Asparagales; family Amaryllidaceae; genus Allium; species Allium sativum. Next base: position 280,867,645 of record CM060918.1, read on the forward strand.
TTTGAATCTACTATGGGTAAGGCATTGAGATCGAAGAGCCTTTACCCTAAGACGAGGGTCGAGGTTGCTATTGCATCTGCAGGAGAGCCAAAGACACAGGCAAGTGGTGAAGGCAATAAGAATTCCCAGAATAATTGGAAACGGAACCAGACTAAGGTTGGTCAGAAAAATAAGAATAAGAAAGATATTTAGTGTTATAGCTGTCGCAAGAAGGGCTACTATGACAAAGATTGTCGAGCAAAACCAGGGGAAAATAAGTGCTTCAATTTTGACCAAGTGGGACATTTCAAGAATAAATGTCCACAACCCCCTAAGGAGAAGTAGATCGTGGGAGCATATGTTATCAACGTCGTTCCTTCCTCGTTGAATACCCCAACTGCCGCGGAGAAGGGAAAGGGTATCGTTATTCAAGGTATGCTATCTATTTATGACGTTCTTGTTCGAGTGTTGTTTGATATCGGGGCTTCCCATTCCTTCATATCTAGAGACCTGGTAGATAGGTTTGAAATGGAATCCGAGATTGTTGATAGACCTTTAGTTGTGACGAACCCGATCGATGGTTCGACTAGCCTTAGTATGATTTGTCAAAATTTGGTCTTTTCTGGTCATGGATGTATGTTTGCTTGTGATTGCTTTCTTTTGGGCTTTACTGGGTTTGGCATTATTTTGGGAGTCGATTGGCTCCAAAGATATGGAGTGGTGGTAGACTGTGAGGGGTCTTCGGTGACCATTAGAGCGAATGATGGGCGAAGGGTGGTATTGGGTTGCCTACCTAGTGATGGGGTGATGGCTAATTTTCTAAATTCCCTCGATATCCCACATGATGAGTTAACAGATGTGCCTATTGTTGGTGAGTATGCGAACATCTTCGAGGAAGTCATCGGGCTTCCACCACGCCGAGAGATTGAGTTTCGGATTGATTTAGTGAAAGATGTTAGGCCTATAGTGATGCTACTTTGTTTTATGGCGCCAAGGGAGCAGCGAGAGGTCAAGGTGTAAGTAGACGGTCTTTAAAGAAGGGATTTGTCCGAAGAAGCGTTTCCAAGTGGGGAGCACCATTTGTATTTGCTACTAAGGCCGATGGTTCCCTTCGCTTATGTTTGGACTATCATGAGTTGAAAAGGTAACTAGGAAGAATAAGTACACTCTTCCACAGGTAGATGATTTATTTGATCAATTAAATGGAGCAAGATTGTTCTCCCAGTTAGATCTTGCGACCGGATTTTATCGGCTCCAAGTAGTAGTTGAGAGTATACCTAAAACGACATTTCGGACGCCATCTGGATTCTATGAGTGGTTGGTCATGCCATTCGGGTTGACCAATGCGCACACATATTTTGTTGATCTTAGGAATAGGGTTTTTAGGGGTCAATTAAATAAAAAAATTCTTGTGTTCGTTGACGATATCTTGGTTTACTCGAGGACAGAGGAAGAACACAAGGAACATTTAAGGACAATGATGGAGGTGTTGAGGAAGCACCAATTGAAAGAAAAAATTTCTAAGTGTCACTTCTGGAGGAGGGAAGTGAGATTCTTGGGCCATGTTGTTTCCGAGAATGGCATTGCCATGGATCCTGCGAAGGTGGCTACAGTGCAAGATTGCTTACGCCCAAGATTGCAATAGACATAAGAAGTTTCTTGGGGTTAGCTGGATATTATCGTAGCTCTATCCAAGACTTCTCCAAGATAGTAGCACCGTTAACTCAGTTGACTAAGAAGAATCAAGCTTTTGTTTGGGACAAAAGGTGTGATAATGCATTCAAGAGACTAAAGGAGAAGTTAACATGTACACCAGAGTTAGTTATTCCTAAAGGGAACGAAGAGATGATGGTATACATGGATGCCTGTGGTACCAGACTAGGTGTTGTACTGACGCAAGGAGGTAGGGTTGTGGCTTATGCTAGTCGGCAACTGAAACTACATGAGAAAAGATATCCTACCCTTGATTTAGAATTGGCAGCGATCGTGTTCGCATTAAAGATTTGGAGACATTATCTCTTGGGAGAAAGATACGAGTTGTTTACCGATCATAAGTCATTAAAGTATCTTTTCTCTCAGAAGGATTTAAATCTTCTTCAGCAGAGACGGTTAGAGTTCTTGGCTTCATATGATTTCAATATTGCATACACACCTGGGAAGGGCAATGCGGTAGCAGATGCATTGAGTAGGAAACATGCCAGTTTAGGGGCTATGTTTCTTAAATGGAAGCAACTAGAGTATATCGCTTGATATGATTTCCGACCTAAGTGCGAATTGGATCCAGAGATGTTTGCAAGTTCAACAATTAGACCGATTTTGATTGACCGGATCGGTTCAAGTCAGAGGAACGATCCTAACCTATTGGAAATCATCTCCAAGGTAGAGATGGGTATCGATGGTAACAAATATGGACTTAATCGAGAGGGATTGCTTTGGAAGAATGGGAGATTGGTTATACCCAATGTTAATGAATTGAGAGATGAAGTGCTTAGAGAGTGTCATCACTCGAAACTGACTATACATCTCGGTGGTAACAAAATGTATCAAGACATGAAGCATACTTATTACTGTGAAGGGATGAAGGGGGACGTTGGAAAGTTTATATCCAAGTGCATGAATTGCCAGTTAGTTAAAGCCGAGCAAAAAGCTTAGTGGTTTGTTACAACCGTTGGAAATTCCCAAATGGAAATGGGAACAAGTCTCAATGGATTTCATCGTTGGTTTACCAAGGACCAGATCGGTTCATGATAGTATTTGGGTGATTGTGGATCGATTTACAAAAAATGCAAGGTTTATTCTAGTCAAATCAAATAGAATAGCAGCTAAGTTAGCGGAACTGTATATGAAGTGGGTAGTGAGATTTCATGGAGTACCTAAAGGTATTGTGAGTGACCGAGATCCGTTATTTACTAGTGGGTTTTGGAAGAGCTTACAGGAGGCTTTAAGGTCAAAGTTACATCTTAGTACCACATACCATCCCCAAACCGACGGTCAAATAGAGAGGGTGAATCGTGTATTAGAGTATCTCTTGAGAGCTTGTATGTTGGATTTTGGAGGGTCATGGGATGACCATTTGCATATGGTTGAGTTCGCATATAATATAGTTATCAGTCTAGTATTGGAATGGCTCCATTTGAATTTTTGTATGGAAGACAGTGCAACTCGGCATCTTTTTGGTTAGAAACCGATGAGAAATTTATGCTAGGACCAGATGTAATAAAAGAAACTTCGGATAAGATCAAGGTTATTCAACAGAAAAATAAAGGCTGCCTAAGATAGGAAGAAGAGTTATGCTGATAAAAGGCAAACAGATTTGAAATTTTCCATTGACGACTTGGTATTCATCAAGATTTCTCCGTTGAAGAGTGTGATTCGATTTGGTAGGAGAGTTAAGTTGGCACAAAGGTTTGTTGGTCCATTTCCAAATCTCAAACAAGTTGGGAATTTAGCTTATAAAGTTGGGTTACCTGACAAGATGTGGGAGTTCACAACGTATTTCATGTCTCTCAGTTAAGAAAGTTTGTGCACGATTTTAATATTACTATTTCACCAGATCAATTGGATGATATCAAGATAGAACCCGATGCATTTGGAAACTGCAGAACGATTCGTATTGTTGGACATGATACGAAACAACTTCGAAGAAAGACAGTGAAACTATTTAAGGTCCAGTAGGGGTGATAATGAGAATGACTATACTTGAGAAACAGAGGAGAACATAAGGAAGTCGTATCCAGAACTCTTTGCTTGGTAAGATTTTAATCACGATATAGTTATTCTCTGTTAGTAAACCGCATGCTAGGATATGCCTGTTGTGATATTACGTATGTTTGATTATTTGTAAATGGTTAACAGGCATGCGGGCCACCATTGTATATTTTGGTTAAGGAATTCCGGGGGCTAAATTTCTTAAGGGGGGAAGAGTGTAACGACCCGCTTTCTACGTATTGGAGGATCGTAGAATATTTATTTTGTTTTCATACGAAGTCGTATGGTCGTGTGACTTTGGGGAACGAATATTGGGGTCATTTCCCATGTTCGCAATTTTTTTCGAATTTTGAATAACCCTTTTGCCCGTGGAGAATCTTGTTTCGCTTATAACTTTTGATTGGTAAGGAGTTTTTATCTGAAGTCACTTCCATTGGATTCAGATGATGGTTTACCTTTCCGTAGAGTGGTCACATTAATCAAACGGACTTATCATTTGGGAGATATGGCTGAAATAATGTTTGGAAGATAGAAAACAATATTATCGGGCTTAATTGGGTGATTAGCAGCTAGGCCCATAACCCATTTTTGGATTAGGGTTATGGGTTGGCTGAAAGGAGTTGGAGATTCATCTCCTTTCATATTCCTACCCGCTACAAACCTTCCTCTAACCCTAGTAATGGCCTCCATCTTCTACATCACTCCTTAATCACCTTTTAATTACTAATTAAGCAAAACTATATCAAATCAAGTCAAATTAGCACCAAATTCGAGGTAGAGCTGCTTCACTACATAGGAATCCAAGTCAAATCAGTTAAAGCTTTAGATCTAACATTTATTTGTTGCTAGGCGAACGATTTACATGTTTATACATAATTATGGCTAATTAGGAGTGATTAGTGATAATTAGCGAAACTATACATCTAAAAATTATGGAAAAATATGTGAAAATTCTAAAATATTATTTTATGCCACTGGTATAAATTTGGGTTAATTTTGATTAAGTTTGTTAATCCTATTGTTAGATATGGTTAAATATGGTTAAGGGGAAAATCATGGTTTTGGGCATGTTTGATCTAAGTTAATATATGAAATTATTATTATTATGTTTTTGGTTGATTCTACATGTTACTACTGCTGTTTGGTATGTTTTGTGATTGCACGGGAAAGTTAAAATGGTTGAAAACGTCGTCGTTTGGCGAAATTAGTTTGCTGGAAAAGATGTAGAATTTCGGTTCCTGATGGTGGCCGGGGTGGGGGGGTCATGGACCGCCAAGGGGGCCACGACCCACCCCAATATGATGGTCACAGACCTCTCCAATATGATGGTCATGAACGGCTCCAATATGATGGTCACGAACTGCCTTGAGGATCACGACCCACGACTAAGAGGACCATGAACCGAGGGGCGAACAAGGGGTCACGAACTGGGGGGAGGAGGGACTCACGAACCTCTTATGAGGGTGGGTCACGAACCGCTCTGGGAGGACCACGACCCGACCATGATGATGATCGTGAACCGAATCAAGATGACGAATCCGAACTGTACCGGATTCGAACTTCTACCACGGACGACAATTACGTACTCATCTGAAGAGCAATTCTAATCTAACCAAAACCCGAGATGCAAAGGAAGTCCAATTCTGAAGTTATTACTCAAGATCCAGATGGGAACCAACGAGTTAACTTCTAGAGTTGGGCTTTGCTATGGGACGTGTGCAAAGGGGTTATGGATATCTATAACTTATGTTCACCATTGAGAGAGCGGGCATGTAGACAAACCAGACCCAGGGAAGTTTGGACTGGTTGGCCCTTAACCTAGAGCTAGGGATGTGTGGATTGGGCAGGGTTATTGACTATAGACCAGAGAAGTATGGTCATAGAAATAGTTGTATAGAGTGGGACCGTCGTGGCCTTAATATATTTGGTGATCAAAGCGGTGAATAGCTGTATGCTTTACGCATTAAGCAAGAAATCTGAGGGTGATTGTTGTGTTTGATGTTTGCTATCACCTTGACAAGAACACTTCCACTTTACACTCTATGTTTGTGTAACCTTAGAGTATTGTACATCTTTTTGTGCTAACTCTTTGGTTGCAGATCCAGGTCAGGTATGATTACTTATACTTGTTATTGCTTTATCTAGTTATAGACTTGCTATCGCTCACACCAGACTTTTGTCTGACCCAGATTTTGACGTCTCTTCTTATCACTCTGGGTGCTCCTAACCGAGCAGACTAGAGATAGGTTTGGTGGTTATGCACGAGTAACTGTCTGGAGATGAGTAGGAGGCTTCCACGTACTATACATATATTCTGACTGTGTTGTTGATGGTCACTGCTTTGGGCATTAATAGTGTACCTCTTTTATTTCCTTTTAGAGATAGTATTTTAAAGTTGTAATAATTGGATATGAAGCTATGTTTTGGATTCCGTACTCTGAAGGTTATGGTTTAGTTTTCAGCTATGTAATCTCTCACCTGTTTTTTGTCAGTTTATGTTACTATTATATTTTATTCCATGCATTGTGAAATATAATACAGGTTATTCAGCAAGTTTCAAACCCCTTTTGGCGATCGTCCCGTGCTAGTCAGGCATGGATACAGCGCATTTCGGAGAAATGTCTAATTCGTACGGGGCGGCTATCCCAGAACAACCAGGAGTTGGTTAAGGAGAATGAAAGGCTCCGAAAGGAGAATGAACAGACCCAACGTCTGAAGAAGGAGAATGAGGAGCTCAGTCAAGAGCTCATGACAAATTGTACCGAGCATAAATAGGCTAGGAAAGAGAAGGAGGCAGCAATAGCTTCAAATTAGGATATGCTCAGCCAAAAAATGGAATAAGAGCCGAGTATAAGGCTAAGCTTAAGGAGTTCAGAATACAAGTCAGGGAGATTCGAGAACAGGCAGAGAGGGTCATGAAGTTGGTGCTTGGGGGTATATTTGTCGAAACACTTTGACATCGTGGTCTCTCCTAGGACCATGACTACGCTCGAAACCTGGCCTTGACTTGGGAAAAGATGGTGGAAGAAGATGCTGCCCGGGAAGCAGAGTCAGTGAATGAGGCACTACTGATGTACCAATATGTAACAAAGGACGAACGTCGAGTGTTGGCGGAAGGGAGGAAATATCTTGAGGAAGATGAAGGGGCAGAGGAAAGGGAAAGACATGTTGCTTAGTAGGGGAAAATGATTGTTACTTAGAGCATATCAAGAGTTTGTTTCCCAACAATAGCAAGCCATTCCAACCGCCGCTGGTGGCTCTTCTACACCAGCTCTAAGCTTACTTTCGCACTCGCCGAAGGATCAGTGTCAGTTGGCGCCACACAGCAAATGCTATAAGGTATATCCACTTACTCAACTGTACTCAAAAAGAGGATAACATGAAGTAGAAGTAAACTAATTTTTTTATTTCCCAACGTGCAGTACTTCTGAGGAAGGGTCAACGACCGAGATTGAAACGACGATGATAGCCGCAACTAAAATGGATTCGAATGCTACAAAACGCAAATGGCAGAAAAGTGCAGACGGCTCAAACAATTTCATGTGGAATTAGGAGAGATAGATTACCCCAATCTCTTCAAGGAAGACAATGACGGGCATGACGCAGGGGTCTAAGTGAAAGGGAAGAATGAGGCAAGCGAGCAGACAATGCATGAACTTGTTGAAAAGCAGAAAGAAAAACCACCGACAAAGTATGAGGAGCTTGAGATAAAGAAAAAGGCAAATAAGGAGGTCTGGCTCAAAGCATAGGAAGAGGAGAGGACGAAGGCCGAGGAAGAGGCTCACGCGAAGGCTCGGGAGGAGGCTCGAAAAAACGAGGAACAAGAGGCATCCTAGAAGAGAGTCGAAGAGGGCTTATGTAAATTAGTAAAAAGCTATATTTTTGACATGTGAATTAAAGTTTGTTTACTACTCTTTCATCACGTATCATTCCAAGTGTTCAAGTACTCTTTATATTTTCCAATTTTGTACTTCTATAAATTAACTTGACGTTACACTTATACTTGAGTTTGTTAAAGGGTCTCGAGACTTTAGGAATTCAAAGATAGGCCGGGAAAAAACAAGAATATCTGGCAAGTACGTGAAGATACAAATTTTTGGCTTCGTAAGCTAGGGACTTAGCCAATTTTTTTTTTGGGAGTTGGAAGTTCTGTTGTTTTCTTCAATTCCGAGTCAAAGGTTGTAAGTTTGGGTTGTCACATGATGTTGCGCTATTGAATTTGGTTTGGACTCGAATGTAACGTAGCTAGTGGGCATAATGCTTGAGAATCAAACTTATTTGAACTGACTACTTGAATATGCACATGAGGTGTGGGTATATAGTTGAGCCGTCAATTTCAGGATTCAATGCTTAATCCAATAAAGTCGTAACCACGGTCCGTTTCAAGTATTGCATTTGTGGACGGCGATGACATTGATTTTAATTGTTAAACTAAAGGTGGCACTATGTCTCGGAACGCCTATTTGCGGTAAGTCCTGGCCTTGAGGGAGGTCAAAAACGATTTTATGGTGCCAATACTTTAATTCTGAGCATCTTCCCTGCGTGGTGGGTTCATTCCTAAAAGGTAGCTCCGCGGTTCATAGGGAAGATGAGTGTAGCGAGGATATAAGACTGGTGGAGACGTCATGACCTCGATCCTGCTCTCTATTGTATGTGCTTCGATAGTGCTTCCCGACGTTCCCCCAGCTAGATGAAAGGTAGTCGTAGCTCAGGTGAAGATGAAAGGTCATGAATACAGCGAAAAGGGCATGTTTGTTGGAGAACGAGGGTTCGCTTCTCATTCCCATTTCATCTACGATGACGGAGACAAAGGCGGCAGTGATTAGTGAACCGATATCTCCGGTGAAGGCCTCTGAGACCGCTACATCTATATGGATGGTTGTGGGAACTGGTGGAGAACTGGAGACCCTAGGCCCGCGCGAGTGTACCTTTGGTAGTGCTTCCCGACGTGCCTCCAACTAACTGAGAGGCAATCGGAGTCATGTGGGGGCAAAAGGCAATGGCGACAGCAAAGAGGAGGTGTTTGATAGAGAACAAGGGTTTGTTTCTCGACCCCATTACATCTCCAACGATGGAGACAAAGGGGGGAGTGATTCGCAAACCGATATCTCTAATGACGACCTTATAGATCATGCTATGGAAGTTGATATTCTTGGTGCTCAAGTGCCTTTACACTTTCCAGGAGTTGTACTCATGTAATGTGACTCGGCGTTGCACTTAGATTCAGTTTTATCGAAACTTTGCTCTTGAGGAACTCAAGTTGTTTAAAGTTCGAGGAGACCAACTTCACTCTCAAAATTCCCATTTGGTTTCTAAACTCAGGGTGTTGTGAAGCCAGGAGGGTGCCAAAAGACTGCTGACTGATTACACCGGAGTGTAGGTAGGTCGAGCTGAATCCATTGGGCTCTGTGTGGGTGCCAACAGATCTCCACCAGAGCATGTCGAAGCGTAGGAAGGTTGGGCTAAATCTGTTGGGCTTAGAGTATTCATAGCAGTAGTGCTTCGGTGATCCATGGATGAATCTTGGGGGCTAGGGCTAATGTTTTTATACTTCATACAAGGATTACAAAAGCAACTTACCAAAAATAGAATATGCAAGCGAAGTGCTTTAGAAATGAATACAACTATGTTCATACAAGGTATACCCTAAACAAGATGAGTCATGAGTTGCGGCATCGATGTCCAAGCCACTTATTTCTGTTTCAGTCTTGGTGAGTCGAAAGGATGATTTCGGGGGATCTAGTTGCTAAGCGAGGTCCTAGTTGATTGAAATTCTTGGTGTACTAATCGAAAAATTCACGTGGGGCACCTAGTGTGTACTACTCAAGCTTTCCCTTGCGGATGAGATTTTCAATGTTGTCCTGCAAGTGGAGGAATCGTATCATGGTCGCCGATGCTGTGGAACCAATAATCCTTTATGGATACTCTTGATTCTTTCGACGGACCTCTAGGATTTGTCTTCTTGTATTGCAGAGTATTGTGGATATAATGCCCCACCTCTGTACTCATGTCAGCCAAGGTCATCGCAAGCAATGATGCCAACTAACACAAAGAATAACGCTGTTGAGGAGCAACTATCTGTATAATAGATTTAAACGAGTGTTAAATATGTCGGATAATGTGATCTTACTTTTTAAATCTCATGAGCAAATCCAGCACATCTAATTCAAGTTCAAATTTACTAAACAGTGGCTATATACAATTCGGAATCGATATAAAACACATAACAATATAATAAGAGTCAAACATAGATGTTTACATCACTAAGGCGGAAATAGATATGAATATAACACATAAGTGTAAATACAAAGATAGTGGTCATAGTCGATCCACTATACAACAAAAGAATAGGTAATGTTCTAGCCAAAAGAATATGTATACATAAAAATCTCATATACATATAACCTAAAATTACTATAGTGATAATGTATTAAGCAAAGTGAAGAGGTGGTCCTTGCTAGAAGTCTTGAAGAAGCGCCTGTAATACCTAAATCTGACCCGAGTATTATTTCTAAGAAAATAAATAATACATGGATCAGTCTAGCTGTACCCATCATAATAAACTGAGATAGAATAAGAGATACAAACAGAAAATGACATATAAGCAATAACAACAACGTTCACATGTAAAATGAGAGACACAAGATGATATCCTATGAAGTACGATGACCGTCGGGGATAGTTCCCAAATTGAGACCATTTCAGATGGAGGTCTTATGGACAGTCTAGTTATGGATTTTGTTGTGAACGTGTGCAAAGGAGTTACCGATATTCATGATTTTGCACAACTTTAAGAGAGGAGGCCTATAGATGAATAAGATCCTGGGTAGTGTGGACTATTTTCCTGAACCCAAGAGTTAGAGAAATATGGATTGGGTAGGGCTATTAGCTATAGACCAAGGCATTTAATCATAGAGATAGTTGGTTGGAGACCAAAGCAGCTGGTCCCGCGATGGCCCTAATGGATTTGGTGACCAAAATTATTGAGTATCATATGTTTTACGCACTAAATGAATGAATGTGATAATGGATGATGGATGGTATGGAAGCTCACTTACTTATCATCACTAGAGCTTAGACATCTATCACACTCTTGTTATGTAATGTTGATCATCGTTTATCATATATCGACTATTATGTGCTAACTCTATGGACGCAGGGGAAGAGCAGGTATGATTCTTTGTATCCTCCATGCCATATTTACTATTACGACTTTTATGGTACTTTGAGGTTTGTTTATCACTTATGCTAGACTTTTGTCTGACCTAAGGTTTTATTTCCCTCTTATTACCTTAGGTGCTCATCGACGATGCTGATGAGCAGACCGAGTGAAAGAAACAGGTATTGTTTGAAGTTGCGTAGGTGGATTTGCAGGAAGTGTCAATTTATATATTTATACTTGTATCATTATTGCTTATTTCTTACATATATCACTGTAAATCCTTGATAGTATTATGTGCTATGTTAGAGATAGTGTATTAGTTGAGTTTACTCATCTCTTGTATAAACTCTATTATTGTTAGGGCAGTTAATGGGTCATGTCGGGTCAGATTCGGGTCAGACCAAATCGAGTTTGGGTTGATTTATAAATGGGTCGGGTCAACCTGTTTATTAAACCGATCATTTTTTCTCAACCTTAACCCGACCTGTTTATAAATAGGTTGAATCGACCCGACCTGCGTAACCCGCTTAACTAAAAGGGTCGTGTCGGGTCTGGTTAACCCGTTTGACCCATTGGCAAATATTGTCCATGGATATAAACAACAAAAGAAACAAATCACCAATAGGAAGCACTATTATACAATCATCAATAGGCAGCAAGTTACAAAATCACTAACAGACAACAAGTTACAAAATCACCAACATGCAGCACATATATAAAGCATGGAATCACCATATCCAAAAATCATTCTCCATACATAAGAATATATAAGCATACTACATACATAAAATATTAACAGTATGTAAGAGCGTTGTTATAAGTAAAATATAATTAACAACATACAAGAATAAATCAGTAAATTTTAACAACTTACACATGAATATACGAGCATATTGATTATAATCGGGTTTAGCGAGTCAAAATTGGGTTAGCGGGTCAACCCTAAATCCACCCATTCATAACCGTGTCAAATACGAGTTAACCCGAAAATGACATGCCAACTCAACGGGTTAGCTTAACATGCTAATTTCCGTGAGCGTTTCGGGTCGGGTTTCGGGTCGTATAGGAAATTGACATCCCTAATTATTGTTATGTACAATTATATGGCATGTATATCCGATTATCTTGTTTATGTAGTTATTACTTTCTCGCCTGTTTTATATCTGTGATTTGATTATTATTTGTTATCTAATGCGTTGTGAGATATGCGATAGGTTCTGTGATTGTATTTATATTTTGTTCTATTCTTTCTCTTCTCTTATATTTTCCTTCTTTTTTGTCTCCTTTCTCTCCTTTTCTACTATCTCTTTCTCTTAACGATCGCTTTACATCGATCAGGTGCTTGTGCAGCGCGAATTTTTAGTTTTGAGCGTAAGTGGTGTAAGGCGGGTCGTCACATTTGGTATCAGAGCTTGGGTTGCGTTGTTTCACCTAAGTAGTGTTGAATTTTGGATTTAATATTTATGGGTGAGTATGTATTTGTTTACATTTTGGTTATCAAATTTATAAATTATTAGTAGTGTATATAGAATAAGTAGCTTTGCACACAAATTCCATTGGAATATTTTTCTTTATTAGCATCTGATAATCCCATCCACATATTTGAGATGATTTCGTAAACGAGAAATACTTCTATTTACTTTGTCTTTAAAGTTGAGAGCCCGGCAGAATCGAGAACTATTATCCTTGATTTAAATTTTCGTCTATTTATAATGGTACGATCCATTATCTGGGATGACCTAGAATCTCTATTTAGTTTTAGCACACAATTGCAGTGAGTCTACTATGCCGTGTTGTATGGATGCTTATGTATCCATATGGAATATCATTCTTTGAAATGGAATCCATTATGTGGTGCGAGAACTATTTGGTTTCTCGCATGGTTTTTCTTTAACGATTTGGAGTTGAATAAATTAGCAGTTTTGCACCTAAAAGACTCCAAGATTGAGCCTGGATTGGTCGAAATTCGTTATCATTTTGGTGTTCGTAAATGATCCACTTGAGACAAGTTCATAGCTCATTTCAAAGAGGTTTTTCATCAACTTCTCAGGGGTCGATGTAGTTTGCCAATTTAGGCAATATGTTTTTGTCAAAGAGTTTGATTGAGTTTAATGTGATATCGAAGCAAGGATGTTTCTCTGCTTAGTCACTTCAATGTTTGGAGTTTGTGGTTGGGTTGTGAGATCGACTCAGAGGGTGATTATTTCATTCCGAGGAGATGATGGTTGGAGGAGTCGATTAACTATGCTCGCGATGTTTGAGCTTGCGCCCAGTGTTGAGGTTCGTCCAACTTTGTCTAGATGAATCGTGGAGACATCTGTGTTGGTTGTCGCTTCCATTCCGTCGAGTGATCCCCAGTGAAGCAAAAAATAACAATGTCGTCTCTCAATATATGTTTCCTTCAATGGTGTTTCCATTCGTGTTTTAGTTTGATGCCGAGATTTCGTCGTTCCATTTAATCATGCGATTCGATGGATTGGACAAGATTGAGACTTATGAATTGATTTGTCTCTCTTGACTGTGACTTACCATATTGAGGGATCAATTCGATTATATATGTGAGTTATGTCTCTTGTTTGGTTGCCAAAACTTAATACTCTAGGTGACTTCAGCATCCATAGCAATTAATGTCGGGCCTCGAGGTAGGGAGTGTTATGACATAGTTAATCGATACTTGGTAGTATACATGGTTCATCAAAAACTTAAATTCATCGAGTCATGGTTGCTAAATTTTTGCTTATTGATAATTGAGTTCAACTAGACTTAATTTTTATGTCTTGTATTACAACTACTAGGAGGATAAAAAATATTGGTGGTGGTGAGAGGTTGTTGGTGACGATAGTGGACTAGGACAAAGCTCAAGTCATCTTCGGTTTAGCAATAGTGGCCGGAGACTTAGATCTTCAATAGAGAGCTGCTTATGCTTGGATGATAGTGGGCTTAGACAAATCTCAAGCAGCAAGTCCTCACCTGAGCTTGTAGCTTTAGAGCATTTGGCTGGGCACATTCAATAAGTTGACCAGGTTGCCACCATGTTTGAGTCGAGTTCTATATCTCTAGTTATGGATGTTCTTTTGGTTAGAAATCCCAATGGGATTTTACCGATTGTTAGTGGTTGGTTGGTGTATATCAATTACAGTGTTTTGTATGCTACTTTGATTTTGATTGGTTGGTTGTGCCATTCGGATCAACCAATGAGTTGGTATATTCCGAGGTTAATTTGTTGGAGTTTCACTTTTTATGGGGAAAAATGGAGTACTTGAGCCGTGTTCTCTCGAGTAGGATGTCATTATGAGTCCCACGAGAGTTCGGATGGTTTGGAAATCCGGTTGACCATTAGTGTGTTGATTTCTCATTTTGATTAGGAATGAGAAGGCGATAGTACTCACTTGATTGTGTGAGTGATCTAAGTTCGATTTGTTTTCGGATGGAAGGTTGTCGTGTTTTAGTCGATAACCAAAACCACATAAGGTGAAGTCGACTTCCAATTCGAAGACGATGGTGATAGAATTCATCTTAGTGAGTTGGAGGCACTATTTATTAGTGAAGGGGTTAGAGTCGTTGGTGATGTCACCTCATCGTGATTTCTATTCCCCGAAAGGTATCTCAACCTTTGCTAGCGGTAATGTTAAAATTCTTTGCCTCCTACATATTTGAGATTTCCTATGGGAATGTATAGGAGATATAGTTGTTCGTGTGTGTTTGAGTTGGAGATGTACCAGTTTGAAAGTGATATTCCATTAGTGAACGTCGCTTGTGTTATTACTGGTTATGATCTTATGTTATTATTGGTTATGATTCCATAATTCGAGAAGAGATAGTATGGACTTGATCGTGCAAGTTGGATCCATATGGATGAGAGTTTTTTGTTTCCAACATCATGAAAACGGGTTAATTACGCGTATATTTTATAGTAAATGTGATGTCAACTTGTTATAACAAAATGGGATGGATCGAATAGTTATCTATAACTATTTAAATATTCCAAATGGATGTGGGAATAGTTGTCGATGGTTTCCATCGATAGGTTGCCACGGAAATTAGGAATGGTATGATAGCGCTCGAGTTACACTCGATTTGTCTTCGAGAGATGATAGATTAATATTCTATATTTTAGAAATGGAAACCAAGTTGTTGAATCATGTATGAATTAATTTTAATATTGGATGCCTCATATTTGTTAGGTTAGTATCCTGGATAGTTGGATAGGTATGGACGTGTTTTTTTATATAGTTACTATTGTTTTCCATTCATGTTTGATCACTGCTGATGCATGCATGTTTATTTATATTTCTATGATTATTTGGCATGAAGGATAAATGTATTGTTGTATCATTTATGTTAACCGGCCTTTTGGTCCGGTTCCCAAAACTACGCATGACACGCTCGACTCAGCATATCGCATGATATTACAGCCCAGAGGCATCGCCAATATCATCTGGGGTCCAGTACTATAAGACTCAAGTCTGGCCACTAGCACAATGTCGCATCCTTCGAACGCAACCTCCATCAGTATCCGTCCGAAGTCGAGCCGTGCTCCGAGCTGAAGGCGGGCTATCAAGCGGGTCCAGGTGCCGCACCGGTGGGGGTCCGGGGCCCAATAGTCTCGGCGGCGATTCAAAGTCAGCACTCATCCGATTTCTGCCAACAAGTGTGTTGGCTAGAATCACTAGATCGACTCAAAGTCAGGATTCATCCAGCAACATCCGTGAACCTCGTCACCCCTCCAAACCAAGACCTCGCAGTGCGAGCCATGAACCCAAACCTCGGGCCACCTAAACACCCATACACATGGCCTTCGCATCACCCATAAGGCGAACTTCGCACCACCCAGCGGGTGCGAGACTCGCAACCAGCGAGGGCGAGACTCGCACCCAGCTGGTGCGAAACTCGCACCTAGGAGGTCTCACCCAGCAGGTGCGAAATTCGCACCCAGCAGGGTGGGAAATTCGTACCTTGGGGTGCGAATTCCACACCCCAGGAGGTACGAATTTCGCACCCCTTATGGGGTACGAATTTCGCACCCCGCGAGGTGCGAAATTCGCACCCCAGGGATGGGTGCGAAAATCTGGCATGTGCAGGTGCCATGTGCGAATTTCTGGGTGTGGCCCCCTATTTCTACCTACTCCCACCTACTCATATCTAACCCTTCTCCTATAAATACCCCATGACTTCACACTTGAAAGCGGTTGGAATTTGTGAGCTCTAGACCTCTAGAGAGCTACTAGAATGGCATCTCCTATTTAAGGAATAAGAAGGGCAAAGATATCTTTTTCCTAGTATATTAAATATATGATAATTATGACATCATATATGACAATGATAACATTATGTCTTGGAGGTGACATCATATACCTTAGAAATGACATCATATAGCTTTGGGATGAATGTAATGAGATGCCATGAGATGGTCTCAACCTTGTAACCTTTTATGATCAATAATATTCCAACAATGCTTCAATGTGGGCGTAGGCCCCCCATGAGGCCGAACACTATAAATCTCTTGTGTTATTTACTGCTTTGTGCTCTTGTCTATATGACCAAATTAATTATTCCTAGTAACTGGAATCTTTGGTGCTTACGACAATTTTTGTTATCAACATTTGGTGCTTTCACTGAGAACCTCGTATTTTTCCATCTCGACCTTCAACGAGCTTTAGGTTCCTCAGCTTAACCTGCCGCCGAGTCCGCTTACGACGGCAAAGTGACCAAAGAACGCAATAGTCGGCTCTTCATCCACAATCGAGACCGAGACATCCCTGCAACCTCAATCAGCGAATATCCCGGCCATTAATGAAGACGTCCCTCCTATTGTGGACCCCGAAGTGCCCGTAATACAAGCTTAAATCCGCGTGCTTAATGAAAAATATGAGAACACCGCAGTTGAGCTCAATCAATTATTAAGGAATAACATCGACCTTATGCGGCAACTTCAAGAAAGTCAGTGCGTCGTCGCTCGACTTCCTCTAGCTCGGAACAATGCTCGACCTCGACCAACAGCCTCAGAAACATCCTCTTCCGAGTCGAGGAGCCTGCATCAAAGAAGGAGGTTTAGTCTTATCAACGACGTCGCCATCCACTCTTATGCCCTCGACGACGGAAATCGAAATGGTTACGCCAATGGCAATAGTAACCGAACTACTGTCACTTATAACGAAGGGGGTACAACATCGAGACTACTTTCGATTGGTTATCAATAATGAACCAGGCCCGAACAACCGACTCCCTCCTCAACAGAGCCCGACTGTGTCCACCTATGGTTAACTTTTTGTCACTTCCTCTGAGGAATCAAAACCTTGCCTTTCCTTCTACTCAACCACCAAAGCTTTGGATGCTGCTCAGTTTTTCCCAGACTTACCGACTAAGGCGATCAGTAATGATGAACAAAGGAAAGGACCCCATGATCGGATCTTCCACTATCAATCCTAATTCATAATTTCCCCTCATCCTCGACTACCTAAAGCTCCGACTAACCTTAGTGCACCCAACCTCGACGCATCCGTCGATCAAGCCCAGTTTGACGAAACATCAAGGAGGTCGAGCAAGACTCGACGATGCATTGTTGACAAAATACAACATAGCATCGGATTAGCACAATGACTTCTACCATATAATCAATGAGGTATTCTCCGACTTCAGGCAAGTTTGGACGCTTAGCCTCCTTCAAACAATGCCTTCGCTTAAACTTGACAAAGCTGACTTTTCCCACCAATCCTCAACCACAAGTTTGGTTATGCTAATCGGATTCCGTCTTGTTCACCTAGCAATTTCTTGGCAGTGGTGAGAAAGGGGAAATCCATCCTTGGAAGACCTTCCAAAAATAAACAAGGTATCGCCAATTTCATGCCAAGTTGAAGCACCTCGTGGAGAGAACTCGGATTTGTTTCTTTACCACAAATTACCATCTCGACTTCAAAGCGCTTTAGGTTCCTCCTATAAGCCGCGGTCAAGTATGCTCACGATAGCTAAGCAACAAAGAATCAAATGGCAGAATGTTATGGATAAGTTCCTCCGGTCCGCCTTCGGATTTCGTCTCCAGTTCTCGACTGCAACTCTATTACTCGCTTCTCATCATGGTGTATTGAGCATACAAATCTCGACACTATAATTAAACCTCTAGGTGTAGAAGGGGAAGGAAATCAACGACCCTCCTCAACTGGACCTCCATCGAGCTACGTCACTCCAAAAGGCGTCGATGGAATAATTGAGAATCTTGCCACAGCTTTGCACGCTCGACTTAAGCGGAAGGAAGAAGCTTTCAATACCTCTCTCGCCCGAATTGAAGACAGAATAAGAAGTACTCAAGGCCAACTGGCCAGACAGAAATTATTGGGACGAGTACCAATCTTCCTCCACTCGTGACTCGAGACTTGGGGGTAACCCCACAAACTAACCAACTATCTGATGCCGCTCCTCGAGATGATGCCGGTCCCGCTACACTCGGGGGCACACCTAATCCAAATGTCACCCCAACCCGTGACACTTTGATTAATCAAGTTACGGACCCCGCAGTCGGAAATGTTGCTCAAGCGCCAACATGCACAACTTTGGATGATAATACCCCCAAGGTTGAGAGAGTCAGGATTATGCCCAACGTGGCTCCTCAAGTTGGAATCCAACCAAACTTTATTTTCAATCAAAGGATTCCCTACTTGGACTTAAACACCGGGGGGAACCAGTGCCGCTTCAGACATTTTGAATAAACCACAGGTTTTTCTTAACAAACATAGTAGCAATGTGGTACTGGCAGCTGAAGCCAGACTCTGTTAGTTCTCAAAATGCTTTGAACACCTGATTAGTGGAATAGTTTAGAGTCAGCATAGCTCGTCCAAAAAGCATCATGACTCTCACCAGCATTAAGCAGAATTCCGACAAAAACTAACGCTCCTACCATTGGCCACAATTGACGCGAGAACCCCTTAGCAACCTCGAGCGAGAGAGGACCCGCTGGAAATGGATATCCTTCCACTCGTGGACCCCGAAGCTCCTACGACTCAAGCACATATTCACACGCTTAATGCGCCACTGGCGGTTGAAGATTAACATCAACCTTGTGAGACAACTTCACGAAAGTCAACGCGTCGTCATTCTACTTCAGCTTGCTCTGAACCGTGCCCGCTAACGGCACACCGCATCAGAAATTTCTTCTTTCAAAATTTGGGGCCCACGCCGAGGAAGAAGGTTCAACCTCATTAAAAGCATCACCATCCACTTCCAAACCCATACAGCAACGGCAACAGAAATGCAATAATGATCGAACCATCATCACTTACGGCCAAGGAACACTTTGGCAAATCGGGTTCGAGTAACCAATCTTCTACTCGGAAGAGCCCAACTGTTGCCACTGGAACTAGAGTCCCACTCTTCCAATAGCCCATCGGGCCAGAGTACTTCCGGAAAAGGGTGCACACCAGCTCGTCCAAACTCGACAGCCATACCAAAACCGAACCATCCATGACATAAAAGAGAGTGCGCCTGACGTGTACAACAGAAGACGTCGATGAAATGGAACTCCCGAAATTCGTCAAAACTAATGGGTTCCATTAGAAAATCCCCCTCCGGCATATCTCCTCGACATTGACTGAATAATCATAAAAGATATGCGAAGGAGCGCCAACAACTCAAGAGAAACCCACTTGAGGCACAGTCCCTTCATTAGGATCGTACACAAAGCTGAGTGGCCCCGACGCTTCAACACACCATATGTGGCATTCTATAAAGGCACGATCGACCTCTAATCTCGGCAATTTTGGAATCACCATCCGAAATGGAATGCGTTATTCCGGCCGTCCTCGGCTTTGATGCTCAAGCCTCCACTGGGCGGACTCAAAATGCTATGAGTTCAACTTATCGCCTACGCTTCTAGCATCCAACTGGACCCAAGTTCACTTCAACCGACTTCCACAGCATCATGAAATCGAAGTTGGAGACTCACGGATTACCAAAGACCTTCCATCAAGAAGGCGAGCTAGGCTCCAAAATCCCAGACTAGATCACTACCTCTATAATGCGGCTGGAGCCTAACCTTCAATTGTCTCCAACATGATCCATGGAATTGTGAGGGAACCACTGGGGCATGCCCACATTGTCTAAGAAATCAGTACGAGGCAAAAGCCATTCACTTCGACATGCCAACACTTACTCCATACTTAAGGAAGCCATGATAGTCAAAGCTTCATCAGCTTCCACAAATGGCACGTGGGTTCATTACACGTCACCAATGCCAGAAAGCGCAAGTGTTTCCCCATCCTTATCCAGGATGGCTCTATCCGGGTTCTCTCGATTTCCACCTTAAACTATCTCAACTCCCGACTAACTCGCCAAAAGATTGGTCGCGCAATCTAGAATGCATGCGTGATTCCCAGAGACATTCTCTTAGTCTCGAACATTTACCAAGGCACCCGTGAAACTCTCAAAGGCTATCTCGCAAGATCCCACACCGCCTTGGCTAAGCCGAGAAACCTACTCCTTGAATTGTACTTGTCTAGCTTACAAATGGCATACCATCTAATTCCGAACTTAGAGCGTGGACCGATCAAAAGCAATCAAAGATTCAGGAGATCTTCAACATGAATGCCGACTACTTCCTGTGTTTAAATCTAGCGCAAAGGGATCGAGCTTATCACCACAGCATCCTGCTTCGTGGCGATGCCCAAAGCCATAATGACTCTAATTCCACCACTCTGTACAATCTTCCTCATGCCGGCAACATCGAAGGTAGTCGCAACAATAAAAGGAAGCATCTCCGACTTTCGTCCTTCCGCAGCTATACGACTCTCATCGACACCCCCCGACAAATTCTATCTTGCATACTGCAATTCCCAACCATGCAAATGGCCAAGGCCTAAAAGTCTGATAAGCATACCAAGGGACACTACAGGATACTGTCGGTTCTATAGCATCCGTGGACACAACACGAACATAATGCGCCACTTACAAGACAAACTCCGCATGGGATCTCCGAGCTACTCAATGCTATCAAAGATTCCCACTGCATGGAATCTCCGAGCCACACGATGCTCATCGAGGATTCCCATTACGTAGGGTCTTCGAGCCACTCGATGCTCACCGAAGATTCACACTGCATGGGATCTCTGAGCTAGTCAGCGCTCATCAAAGATACCCAGTAAACAGGACCTCGACCGACAACTAATCCCTCAAGATCATCCCCCTAACTTGTCAGGACTACAACTTCCATGATGCAGTTGACTCTAGGTTGCCATCGGAGATACCAGTATGCAAATCCTCCCTGCCTTGGCTCCCTCATCGAAAGCAAAACAGAAACTAAAAGCGAACTTTCTCCTACAAAAGAAACTTCCTCTGCGTCGTGCTATGGCCCCTTTTTTCCTTCCATATGGCGCTTCCGGCCCCCCTCCAATCAGCAGGGGGCACACCGGGCGTACTACCGAAGACATGCTCTGAAACAGGTTCGAGAATACTAGTCCTCTGTCAACCCTACGACTGTCCTCTACGATACAGCAATCCCCAAGGTTATCATTGGAAATATCAACCATCGACTCGTTAACACCGTCAGCTCACCCATAAAAATAGAATAAAGAAGGTTGAGCCAAGAGAGACGATTCTATATCATAAAGAAGGCATACACATTAATGTTTAAAGGTCAGAAAATAGGACCTTGAGCGCAATTGCCAATGGAAATTGCTGTTGATAAAGGGTCGCAACCTTTCCAGTAGTCGTTACCATTGCAATTCAAACAAAGTCATCAATTCATGGGTAGATGCCTCATTCCGGCCTATATATATATATATATATATATATATATATATATATATATACCTGCAAAAAATGAAATGAAAACGAAAAGAAAGGTCCCTTCTCCAAGAAACACCTCCTCTTCGCTGTATCATCGCCCTCCTCCTCCAACTAATGCTCTGGCCACTTGGGGCCATGACTGTAAGCTCAGCCGAGGGCTCGCTCGAATGCACATCAACGACGTCATCTTCAAATGGGTCTTTCCTCCACCTACAGGCCTCGCTTCTCGTTAGGAAGGCCCATACTCGTACAACGGAAGCTCGATGATGGAACTTTCAAACTTTCAACCGTGGATGGAGCCGAACTCCGAAGGGCATGGAACAACGAACATCTCCACTGCTACTTTACATAACTTAGTGTCCAATTGATTCACGCCTCCCAATGATGTTTTCCCTTCCTGAAATTCAAGGTGTTATAAAGGCTACTACTACCAAAGTTGTCCTTATAAATGATATTCCATTTCCTATCACCCTTCCATGTTTACTCTATGCATGACATGTTTGATTAATCCTGATAACCAGCTTCCGTGCAAACATTCGATCGCCGCATCGACGCCCCAAGCACGGGAGTCGGTGCCACCATCCGTACCTCGGTCCAACATCGAGGCCAAACAACACAGGCTACGACCAGCACCCCGAGCACGGGAGCTGGCAATGCTACTCGAGTCATTGGCCCATAGCACGACCGAGTATAAATAACCATGAACTCGAACCTTGGCCCCATGCCGAGCCGAGGATAAATCGTTTCGCAACCAAGTCCCAAGCTACTTAGGGCTACCCAACAGCTAGCCCGGAGTGATATAAATTTCTCCCCTGGCTAAGTGTGTCGATCGAATCTTGGCACAACACCGAGACCGGCCTTAAATCATTTCTTTCCCGAAGCTCTCAAGGCTATGGAGTAGCCCATGGCCACGATCGGACCCTACGGGCTGATAATCCGGGCTTCTCCTCTCAGGAGAATAAACGACATCTGCGGCTTGCCTCAACCCGATGAACGAAGGGAGAGCCACAAACCGGACAGACCGTATAATGCGACATCATAAACCTTCGCTACACTTGAGGGTAACCCCTGGCAACCCAAAATAGTAGGCGATCAGCCTGGCTTCGCAAACTACGGGTATCTTTAGCTGAGGGAAACTTACTAGAAGCATGCGCTTAATCACACCCCTCTAGAATAATCGATCCAGAGCGCTGTCTCCGATCGCATTTCTGTTGGTGTAACAACATGTATGCTTATGCAAGTACGGAACGCCGGAAAACATGAGAAGAACATTTGAACACTTAACACAGAATGCGATCTTTACTAATTCATATTCCATTTCACATACACACCCCGGATAGACTACATGTCTAACATTTCTTCTTTCTGATGAAAGGGTGTACATGAAAACCACACCATACCATTAGGGACCAAAAGCGAGGGCAACACTCACTTATACTATCGGTTTACCTAACCCAAAGTATCTATAATTCCTTTGCAATTACTGATGCTACTCATCCTTCTCTTTTCTTTTCTTTTTTCTATATAGGTTCGGCACTTAGCAGGTCACCACCAGTGATGGGACTCTTCCTTTCAGAACCGCTTCCTCCTCCTCTACTCTTCATAGGAGTAACGGATTCATAAGACATCGACGCGCGCCTCCGACCATCATCCTTGCCCCTTTTTGGTGGGCATCATTGACGACTTTCCTTTTTCCTTGCCTACTCAGAGGCCTCTCCTTCTCCGCCTCAATGTCGGCCTACTTCTTCGCCATCATAGCGACGGATTTCTCCTAGGCATCCTGACTAGCCCATGCATCTTGTATGGCAGCCTCATCATGTCCCTCTTCCCCTTTGGCTCCTCAGACTTTGTCACCAGCCGGGCTTCCTGATCTTCCACCATAGCTTGCATGGTTTGCACACTTACATCAGCTACGCCCGTTGCTTGAGCGCTACGACCAACCACTACTTCTCCTCCTCCAAAGAGACTCGTATAAACGTAAGATCCTGAAGCCACAATTTATCCTAGTTGATTGTTCCCTCTATAACTCCAAACGGGAATCAGACGCTTGAGGAAGTACGGGGGCAAAGCCCGGTGTCGCCTCCGCTCCAGGGGTGGCCCAGCAAAAGAAGAAACTATTTGACTTTTGAGGGTTCATCGCTCGCATCTTCTCCAATTGAAAAGTACTCAAGCTCGGGGGCAGTCCTCCACCTATCCTTGCACTAGCTTGACCATCGCCGCAAGCTTCAAAGAGACCATTTCTAAAGAGGAACGCCCACCTCACGTAGAGGATAACTCAGACCCAAAAGCTTGGGTCTCGGAAGCTTCTGACCTTCCATCAACACTAGGCAGGCCGGGCATAGAGGCCCGAACCAAAAGACAAGGGGAGCAGCATAATCACTAATCCCCCGAGGAACAGGGGAACTGAGACAAGTTCTCAGTATGCAAAGTAAAAAAAATTCATATCTCGATGCAAGTTCTCGAATTCCCATGGACGGTTCATTGGGTTCCCAAAGTATCAACGCCCTGCCAGCAAACTTATACTTAAGCGCAATGAGAATCTGACCCACACCTCTCGACGCTAAAGCTTCCTGCTTATGAGAGAATTGAAATGCGGTGGCGACATCTAGTTTTAGTAACTAAAACCATGATTATCGGTAACCATCAACACCATCCATGGATCGGATAATGATCACGACATAATTGGGTTGGAGACTAACTACTCGACCGTATGTCTGCATCTTATGCGCATATCCAAGCGGTCAGTCCGAATAAGTTCATTACCAGAATCATACGCCAACCAGTTGTGTTGCATACAATCTCAATTACAAACCAGATATGAAACATTAAGCAAAGATCCGAACTTGCTAGCTCATTCCGGACGTCAAGCTGAATCTAGAAGATATCTGGGCTTGGGGGCAGCCCTCTGTCGATTATCGCATCAACCTGTCCATAATAGGACCCGATCGGATCCCCTTGAGTGTCGACACTGGCATTGTCTTCACAGCATCCCTTAGAGCTACCATCTTAAAAGCGCCTTCACCTCACAACGAATGGATTCCAGAGCCAAAATCCGGGCCCTGGAGGTTCTTCGGCTTTCCATCAGTGTCCGGACTCCACAAAAGCAGACACTCCAGAACATGATGGTAACCTCTAGCCTCAAAAACTAACGCCATGGCCATCACCAACCGCCAGCTCAACGCCTGGGTCAAGATGTAGATGCATCGTGGTTGGGTTATTGATCAGATCCCGAGACTAATAGCTTAACTATGTGTTGATATTCTATATACACAGTCGAGTCGACAGTCCAAGCAGGTCCATTCCTTGAGAATCGCGTCGCAAGACTGCAACTCACTAATCATTGTCCACTCGTCCAACGTCATGTAAAGGTTCAAGTTTACTAACTCAAGATCGAAGTAGGGCGTCGACAAAGTCATTGGAGTGCAGTCTGTTTCGCATTCCCGTGCACTGACTTAGTGGCCATCTCCTCAAACAAGATTCGAACTCCTGAAGAGCCTGAAAGATTTAATAAGTGTTTGGGATATGTAGTCCAATCCCATGTCCGCAAACATGTGTCCTCGAATCCCTACTTTCGCTTCCTAGAATCTACCACTCCACGCTCTTGAGTGGCAATCTCAAGAATCCTCTAGCTATCCATATATCTCTTCCCTTCTCCTGAAACCTAAGGACAACTCGAACGTCTGAAGTCCATAAGCAATATCATGCATCCTCCCCGCCTCAAGTTGATTTTCCGTCCGGGGAAGAGAAGAAAGGAAGCAACTACAATTAAGGGATCGACAAGCTCCAAATGAACGTTCTGGGATTGAAATTCAGATCGTACACCAGGCTATGGCCGTGTCCACTTATCTTCGAAGCTCTAACTACCAAGTCAACCACGACTCGGCGACCACTCGAGTACTCACCAAATGCCGAATCATCAAAGTGCACATGCTTAGCATTTGGTTCCAACCTCACCTCAAAGGAAAATCTACGCGACTACTTTCCACGACATATGCCAAGTATAGTCATAGCAATGACATTGGCATATGCGAGTTGCCGAAACTTCGATCAGTGGGACCATCTTGGATCGATGAATGACTCTGGCCTCGCAAATCCAGGTGACCCAGCGGATACTCCATGCAATCAAGCTCCATCGCAACAATGTTTTAACAACCACTTAGGGCGATCACACGCCTAGGCCATGGAAATAACCATGCATACATACTTTGGAAATCTCAACCGAGCAGACCGACTTGACTCAAATGCTTGCCCACAAGACTCAAGGGTTCAAATGTACACACCAAACGGCCAGCTCTTGATCTGAAAAGTCCTCGAAAAGCTAAAATGCACGATTACAAGCCCATGGTATGCAATCCACTTTCATGTTACCTGTCCCAGCTCAGATCGCATCACACAAAACCATGTGCAAACTTGTGATTGCATACGCAATTATGACCCGATAATGAACCGCTTGCACTTCGATGCAATCGGGAGTCGGCAACTAACATTTATTGTCTTTAACATATAGGAACTAAATGCCTTGGACATGTTCCAACCCAAGCCGCAAGACTCAAGCAAGTCAAAGCTCTTAGCAATGTTGGAATCCTAAGCTCGTACCAGCATATTCTGACAAGGCATCCCAATTGCTCCAAAGAAGAGTGCTCTGGGCATACAACTCAAGAGGAAGGTCATAACCAAACCCTAAGCACTGCATGGAGATGTTAGTGCATATATTCGACTCATCTCACTTCAAAGCACGTTCTGTTAACCCAAGACATACTTTGAGCAGGAAAATGTTAACCGGCCTTTTAGTCCGGTTCCCAAAAGTATGCAAGACATGCTCGACTCAGCAAATCGCGTAATATTACAGCCCAACGACATCGCCAATATCATCCGAGGTCCAGTACCATAAGACTCGAGTTTGGCCACTAGCAAAATGTCGCATCCTTCGAACGCGACCTCCATCAGTATCCGTTAGCAGCCGAGCCGAAGGCGAGCAGTCAAGTGGATCCGGGCATAGCACCAGTGGGGGTCCGGGGCCCCACAGTCCCGGTGGCGATTCAAAGTCAGGAATCATCCGATTCAACCAATTTCTACCAACAAGTGCATTGCCCAGAATCACCAGATCGACTCAAAGTCAGGATTCAGCCAGCATCTTTCGTGAACCTCGCTGCCCCTTCAAACCAAGACCTCGCACTATGAGCCGTAAACCCGAACCTCGGGCCACCAAAACACCCATACCCATGGCCTTCGTACCACCCATAAGGTGGGTGGCCTTCATACCCCTCGGGGTATGAATTTCGCACCCTTTGCGAAATTCGCACCAACTATGTGCGAGATTCACACCCAGAGGGTGCGATACTTGCACCCAGCAGAGTGCGAGACTCGCACCCAACAGAATGCAAAAATAGCACCTAGCAGGGTGCGAATTTCTCTCCCAATAGGGTGTGAATTTCTCTCCCATAGGGTGCGAAATTCACACCCAGCAGGTGCGAGATTCGCACCTAACAGGGTGCAAAATTCGTACCTTGGGTTGCGAATTTCGCACCCCAGGAGGTACGAATTTTGCACCCCACATGGGGTACGAATTTCGCACCCCATGAGGTTGTGAAATTTGCACCCCAAGGCCGGGTGCGAAAATCTGGCATGTGCAGGTGCTAGGTCTGAATTTTTGGGTATGGCCCCCTATTTCTACCTACTCCCACCTACTCCTACCTAACCCCTCTCCTATAAATACCCCATAACTTCACACTTGAAAGAGGTTCGAATTTGCGAGCTTTAGACCTCTAGAGAGCTACTTTAATGGTGTCTCCTATTTGAGGGAGAAGAAGGAAAAAAGTGTCTTTTTCCTAGTATATTAAATATATGATAATTATGACATCATATATGACAATGATGACATCAAGTCTTAGAGGTGACATCATATACCTTAGAGATGACATCGTATAGCTTTTGGATGAATGTAATGAGACATCATGAGATGGTCTCAACCTTGTAACCTTTTGCGATCAATAATATTCCAACACCGCTTCAAAGTGGACGTAGGCCCCTCACGAGGCCGAACCACTATAAATCTCTTTTGTTATTTACTGATTTCTGCTCTTGTTTATACGACCAAATTATTTATTCCTAGTAATTGGAATCTTTGGTATTTACAACATTTTTTGTCATCAACAATTTATTTATTTGAGATAAAAATCCATATATGACTTGACATGCTTGTGTTAGATAAATTTAATTTATTAAACATGATTATTCCGTTATTGCTAATTCTATTATTGTGTCTAATCCTCTTTGCTGAGTACATGCCCAGGTACAAAGAAGCGAGATTTGATTTGTTTGGATGGTGATTTGCTTTTATTTGCATCTAAATGCTAAGCTTTCTTAAAAAAAGGTATGTAGTAGATGTAGATTTGTGGTTTTTGTCATTTGGTGCATTTTCATGATTTTTGTCCTATGTATAGATAACTAGTTTTGGAATTTTTTGTTGTTGTTGAGATGGGCCTTACATAGCGATTTTGGATTTTTCCAGATCAAGCCTTACTGGGAAGATGACACCGAAATTTTCCTTGAATTTTTCCATATTTGGATTGAAATTCAGTATGCAATGCTAAGTTAAATTGTTTACCAAATAGTAAGTTGCTGCTTTTATTTTCAAAAATCTAGTTGTTTGGGAAACAAATATACAAGTTAGTTTTTTGGCTTGGCTGCATCGATCCCGAATTGAATGTTTGTTTTACAAAAGGAATGGGAATGTTGGATTTTTGCCAAATACCAAGTCAATTTTCTTTGTTGCAGTCACTTCAACGGTTGTTGTTGAGAGCGCTGAGTGACGATTCATCTTGTATCATCACTTATTCGATAGCATTGGGCTATGTTGTTTTATCCTTGAGGATTTCGGGGATGAGATCCCATAAGGAGGAAAGAATGTAACGACCTATATTTTAACGATATGATAATTAAATATTGATTGTTAATTATTTAATTGATTATTCAAAAAAGGTGATTTTCAAAAACGATCGAATCAGGGCTCGAGATTCATTCTGTTTAGTTCTTATGGTTCATTATGATAATAAAAAGTATAAAGATTGGTATTTTTCTATAGTGACCCGAAAATCTCCGCCCTTCGAACCGACCGCAAGGCCCTATTCAAAAGTCAGAAATCGTCAGATACGCTAACTTTAGGCGAACAACACATCAGAACAAATAATAGAAGACTTTTATAAACATAATAATAATGTTACATCAGAGTGTAGAATATCAGAGTACATCAAAAAGAATACAGCGGAAGATTTATCTACAATAAATGTAATACAATGCAACGAAACAAATAAACTAACACAGCGGAAGACTATCAACGTTCTGGACACAGCTTTAAGCTTCAATCCAGAATCCTGCTCAATAAATAAATATCTACAAAACAAACCACTCGGCTTCCCGTGTGGAAAATAGGGGCACCCAAGTTTGCAAGGGAAAAGCAAACTACGAGTCAATCATGGGACGGGTATGAGAAACTCTTCATTTAAAATTAACTTTTATAAATGATAAAGCAAATCACAGGACCACGCTGCTAATGCGGAACGAGCTTACCCCCATGAATGTCAGTGTATAAACAACATCAGTAATAGAAATATGATCTACTATGCATCAATCAACATGCAATATCCTGGTCTACCCATTTAGATTAATCACCACACTTAGATTTTCCAAATCCAATTCAATTTACAGAAATTATTCCTCTGGACTTTATTTCCCGATTCATTTGAAATACATATCTAGCTTCTATATCAAAGTAGATTTCACTTCAAGATCTCAAACCAAATCACTTGGAAATATGAATTCCAAAACATAACAATGTATACAAACAAGTATGCAACCAAATATCGGGCCCCCTTAGACAAGGCAAAGGGCACACACCTAAGCAACTCGATATAAATGTGCACCTCCCACGATGGAGCAGGCTACACTGATGATGCACCTCCCTGCATGGAAGCATACACTGGCCAGAGCCATTTAAGGCTATAACACCATACTTTTAGTCGTCCGGGTCACTCGAATCTTTAGCTACATACCAAATTGTTTGATATCCCGAAGTAGGGGAAATCATTTCACAACATAATAATCACAAGTACTTTCCAAAATATAGAACTTTACATTAGCAATTCACACATATGATCAGTCACTATTAATCACATAAAGGGTGTTAAGCAAGAGAATAAATTCTTTGCCACCAAACAGATACATCATCAATAACAACTAATCAGTTACGTGATGAACCATAATGTCAAACACATAGTACTTTTCCAAATGATTTCGGGTTTAGCCCTCGAAATCCTTTCTGTTTTATAAAACATTTTTATAAAACATTCCATGTCCAAAATCAGGAATACATTTCTTTTCACTTAAGAGAAATATCATTTCAAAATCATTCATTAAATTTGAAATGAACTCAACAACATCCCTACACATCTCATAGTCAAATCTTGAAGTGTTTCACAAGATATGCAGATATTTCTACCCAACCCAATGCTAAATGTAAAAGCACATCTTGCTCATAAACTGGTCGAGCATAATCCAAATAATCAATCAATCACAATCAATATTAACAACCAAGCATATTTTGTTTTGTACCACTTCTCGTGTTTTGGCCAATTTAATTACAATCCGTTCATTCAAATCTAATTAAAGATTTGTTAAAACTCCAACTTTGTTTTAATCTCATAAATCATTACTTAATGATTACTTAATCTTAGAAAAATTAATCCTGCTTTTAATTGGGTTAAAGAATGACTGTTATTTAAAATATTATTTACTATAAACCCCAAAATCCAATTCTACTTCAATTCCAATGAAATATTAATTAATTGGTAAACTTCTCTAAATCTTGATTAAAAGATTTATTCTTTTCTCAACTGGGTTTAAGAACAGTGTTAATAAAGACACCATTCACGACAAACCCAAAATCCAAATTTGATATTAAATATAAGGCTCTGAATAAAAATATAGTATCGGCTTATATTCAATATCAAATTCTGAAACCAATGGATATCGTATTGGGAATAACGATATCTATATCTTCCAAATTCCTCAACAATATCCATATAATCACGGAATCCAATATCGAAATATTCCGAAGATTATTTTCAATCCAAATCCATTCCAATTTATTCTTTGGTAAATTCTGGTTATATTAAAACCATTTTCAAATCCAATATATTTATTTCTAAATATAATTGGATTATTATTCTAGTTATTAACTAGTTCATTTCGATAAAAATATATTTTTATCTTTTCAAAACTGGAATTTTTCATCCAAAACTTTCCAAATCATTTATTATGATTTTCCACAATTTTTGCATATTTTTAATAATTTATTAATGTCTTTACAGTCGGTATCCAATAACGGCCACTGAACTGCATTCATAGCGACCTTTTCTAAAATTGATTTGGACATAATTCCAAATTAAACCATTAGATTTCAAATCTCTTATATTCATTAGAAATCTCTTTTCGATACGAACCCAACGGTTCCAGTTTTAGAAGAATCCGACGGTCGGATCTCCCGTTACGTCAATTTGAAGTCAATGGTCGAAATTCGTGAACGGTCGCTGCGCGGCGCATTCTATTCAGGCCATATAATATATATAATATACATATTGACGATTTCCTTTTAAAACTTATTTTATAAATCGTTTTAAAAATGATATCAACTTCCATTTCAATTTTTAATCAAAATTGAATATTCCATATACATGACAATTTTATACAGTGCGTGTATATGTTAAAAATTATATTTTTAACAATCCAGTAACTATTTCAAAACACGACCATTTTATATATCGCATATATATGACAAAAAAAAATATTTTTATCGATTCAATAATATTTTCATATCATGACCATTTTATATACTGAATATATATGATAAAAATTATATTTTTATCGAACAAATAATAATTCCATATCATGATTATTTTATCTATAGCATACAAAATTTTCACATCGCATATATATATATATATATTATAATGCATATAATTTTTTTTCACAATGCATGTATATATTTTATTCACATCATATACATATTTTATTCACATCGTATATATATTTTATTCACATCGTATATATATTTTTTATTCACACCGCATATAAATTTTTATTCACATTTCATATATATATATTTTTATTTTTACATCACAATCACAACACAATATCGTCCATGGTCTGTGGACGACAGGGAGGTAAGCTAACATAAAATAAATAACTGTACAAAAAAAATTATAGTGAGAAGTTCTCACATTGACCAGTTTCGAAATTGTTATAAAACGATTATTTTAATTAAATTAAACCCGATGTTTAATTTAATCAAAACCTGCAACTGTTTCCAATCTCCTTCTAGTCAATTCCATTGTGTAGATTTTGACGATGCGATTCCAACGGTTCTGAATTTGCGATTTCTGATGTCAAATGAAAGAGTTACAATACTTTGTACATTAATTACTTTAATAATTAATTAAATATTAATTAAAAAATACTTAATTACATTGTTAAGAAATAGGTCGTCTGCTTCTTCCTTCTCGTGTGAACACTCCCAAGTATGTAAAAAAAACCTATCCTCCCTTTCTAGGTTTCCACCGTGCCTTAACCCTAAGCCGCCGTAAGTTCGTAGAAGTGTCCCAACTTGAAGCCATTGACCGGCTCCCCCATGCGCCGAGTCCCTCGAAATTCGGTCTTACACGCTCGCTTAAGGCTTGCTCTTCCCATGTCGCAGTCTCCTAGATCACAAGAAAGCAACTCCCTCTTCCCTATATGTTTTCAGCAGTAGCTAACTATTATTGTCTATGGTGTATTTTGGCTGTGTAGTTTTAAGCTATGGGTGCTACTTCCTGATGTATATATTCTGTTCTATGTTTGTATTATGTTTTTTGGCCTGCTGGATCTGGACTTATTATGCCACTGGCTGGGCCTGTCAACAAGCTTGTATTATTACCTACTATTACGCGTAACCGGCTGTGTGGTTTCACGCTACACACCCATCTTCCTCTAAAAAAAAATTCCATAGCGACTATTCTAAATTTTAAATTGGACATTACTTTTTATTCACGTTATGAAATCTGAATTTTTTAAATTCGTTAAAAAGATATAATTAAACAGATTCAAATATTTCT
Organism: Allium sativum; assembly: GCA_030737875.1. Lineage (NCBI taxonomy): Eukaryota > Viridiplantae > Streptophyta > Magnoliopsida > Asparagales > Amaryllidaceae > Allium > Allium sativum. The sequence goes on from CM060918.1 coordinate 280,900,414, forward strand.
TGTTTTACTGAAATCCGGTTTATTTTGAATTCTGTACATTCATTTGAAGTTTAAAATCAAATTTTCAAACTGCCGCGCCATTTCAGGCTCGTTATATAATTAAAATAAATTTATTCGTTCTAACTTCAATTTAAATAAAATTTAAATTGTTATTATTTAAAATAAATAATTTTAAATATCCAAAATTCATTAAAATAGCTAAAATAAAAAATTTAAATTGGTTCTGAAAATCCGGCTTGTTATATTTTCGAGTTATGACCATTTGATAGTCATACCGATCTCGATATGCATGTAAATTATCATTTTGGGAAACAATCTTGAATTATAACGAAATTTGTACCATGTAACGATATCGTTGTAGTGATGCAAGTAATTGAGTTTCGTACTGAACGGACATACCGTTTAGTCATGTGAAAATAAAACATGTGTTTGATTTCAATTTGAAATTGATGCAAATGAATATAATATTAAATTATATTATCTAATTCACTATAACCCTATTGGAGGAGCATTATTCACCCATTTCTTTTTCCCTATTTACTGTTACATTGAACAATGGCCTTCATCCTTTATTTTATTCATAAATCAAAATCAAACAATATCCTTAGTGATAAATTCGAATCCATATCTCGTTGAACTTGTCTTGAAAATCCTTACAAGCCCATACCCTTTGAATGGCGTGCGATACTGTTGGACTGGACTGTGTTTGAGGCAGCGATTTGCGAACACGTAGGAGAAATTGAATTGCATTTTCATTTATTTATTTAAGAGTTAATGGAAGAGAAAGATTGAAGTCGTGGGTTGTTTTCACTGCGTTCTACAGACGGTTTGGAATGGGAAAAAAGATCATGAGGGGAGGTAATTAAGTTAAGTTGTTAATTGGTTTAGTTTAAGCTAATTAATCATCAATTTAATCCATAAACTTATGACATGTATAATTTTCTCGTACGAGGTCGGATTTGGATGTCCTTTCTTACGTTAAACTCGTACTAGCAAGTTCTACACTTGGAGCTTGTTTGGAATGAATTGGCTAAGATGGGTGATATTATCTCTCACTAGACTGCATTTGTTTAGATATTATAAATTTGACATTTTGAAATGGTTTCTGTTTGTATCTAGGACCCTAAAACTATGGCAATCAGCAACATAGATAACAAAATAAATTATCAATAGCAGCAATATCATCATATTCCAAATCATATATCATCAGTTCACCTATGTGCCATAAATATATCACATCATATATGGAAGGTGTATCCACCAAATAAAATGATTTCTGTTAGCAGTCCTACACATTTCACAAAAATTGTTTTGTGCTGAATTTAACATCCATGAAAATTGTACGTCGAGTGTGAGATAAACTCACCTTTTGCGGCATTGAATGGAGACGGTGAACGAGTGAATACATAATGGAACGACGATATCAAAGCACAACTAAGAATGTATTCGAGCTCGATAATCTAACTCAATAATTTATTTCTATAAGAGGAGGAGGGAAAATTCTCAACAGAACAATATGGCTATTGGGTTTTTGGAACAGTTTTCGAAACACAACACCAAACTCAATTCAACAAAAATAAAACACAACAAATCATTTATAAAATATTATATATATTTCTATTTATATATACACACAGTTAACTATAACATATATACAACAATTTTATTATTGTAAAATCAACTCAACACACACCAAAATAAAACACACACTAAAATACATCACTCAAAACAAACCCATTTATAATTTAAATTCGAAAATATAAACACAGGCAAACAAGGCAAAACACAACACACACAAAAAATAACCCTACATATAAATATGTTTATATATATGTATGTATAAGAACCCATACAAACATATATATATATATATATATATATATAAACTACAACTCACACACACTCAAAGAAACACACACACTAAACACTATACACGCACGGAAACAAACATATATATAAATATAAATGTAAAATAAACATATACTCATGCACGCAGCTAAATAACTCAACACACATAGCTAAATTCAACAGAACACACATGCGCGCGCACACACACACATACATACATACATATATATATATATACACACACACACACACATATATATATGTATATATGTATATAAGATAACATATACTCACGCATCACATATCAACAAGAACACAGGCACACCATACATGCTGAACACAAAACCTACGCACAAAACTGGTCGAAGGCGATCTCTGGGGTTTGGGTTAACTACAAGAAAAGCTGTATATAGCGGCAAATTAATAGCAATGGAAAATTCCATTGCAAATTAGTGTCGGAATTTCGTGGACTTTGTAAGAGATAATATTTTGGATTTTATGTGTCAACTTATTTTAAGTTATTACCATTTAATCTTACTTTCTATCGCTAAATCATTGGAAATTGCAGCACCTTACCATCATCAAAAATTTAACGCTAAATTCCGTTGCAAATTGAGGTTGTTTACTATTGCCAAAATTTTGAAGCTATTTTTGCTATTGTTTTTCAAGGGAGTACTTTTTGTTTATTATTTATAAAATATTTTACATTTGTATTTTTACGTAGTAATTAATAAGTAAATATAAATTTTAAATAATTAATGTTAATAATATATTAATATTAAATAATAAATAAGTACTGTTAAAAGCAAATAATATTCAATAGTTAGTATTGATTAATTATTAATTACTATAAAATGTAAATAAGAGTTAATAATAATTAATATAATAGATTAATAGTCGAGGTTTAATTAAATTTATTATAATAATCAATGATTAATAAGTATTCTTTAATACGACTAGATAAATTACCATCAAGAAATTATTACTAAATATTTACTTTTAAGAAATTGATTAGTATGTATTAATTAATTAATAAATAAAAATTAAGAAAAACAAAATGTTTAAAGTTTAAAAATAAAAAATTGAATAAATATTAAAAAAAGTCAAAATTCAAAAAATTCAAACATTACCATACAAATAATTTAATAATTAATAATTACTATTAAATAATAAATAATAAATATTTGATAATTAATAATTAATAATTGAAATATTTAATAATTAATGGTTTATAATTATTTTTATTAATTAATAATATGGTATAGTTAATTAAATAATTAATAATTTATAATGATAATGTATAAATAATAATGTTTACTTACTATATTATCTAATAATTTATTATACATGATATTCATAAATTATGATTAATAATTTAAATTATTTTTATATTATATAATAATTTATAATTAATATTATTAAGTAATATTTAATAATTTATAATTATTTTAATAATTATGAAGTAATATTTTTTTATAATTAATAGGTATTTTTAATTATTAACAATATATTATGATTAAATATTAATAATTAATAATCACTATTACAAAATTAATTTATATTACATTTGATTTTCACTCTGAAGCATGCCACGCGTCTAAATATTTTTCTCCTTCTAGTTTTATGAAAGATATTTTTGTTCATTTTCGACTTCCTTTTTGGTAAATTACCGTAAATACTCATTTAACATGTAATAAAAAATAAATATAATTAATAATTAATTTATTTCTATCAAATAACTAATGTCAAATACTCAACAATTAATAAATAATTTTTAATAATTAATGTTCTATTACTTTTATATTCATTAAGGTTACTGTTGTACCTATAATTTGCAGTAAAGAAACTTTTAGTGGAGTAAAATTTTAGCTCCAAGATTCCAAATTTTGCGTTTTGTCTCGGACTTACAAACTCCATCACAGCAATCCGAAAATTTTGGCTCCAAAACATATTATTTTTCCTCCACCCGCCTCTTATTTGCGTAATAACTCCTAGAAAACACGATACTTCGCCATTTTTCTAGATTCCCAATTCATTCCTTGTCCGTTTATTTTTTGGAATGGAAATTTTGGTACTCTTATCATACGCAGAACCAACATACTAATGGCGGCCAATAAACCGAAATATGCCTAGCAAATATACAAAGGCCCGCTCCCCGATTTCCGCCTTCCTCCTCCAACTCAAAGTCAGTCGATTCCAAATTTCAAGCCTTCTGACCTTCCAGATCCTGCTGCTTCGACAGCGACTAGACATAATTCCCAAGTGGTGACTGATGAAGAGGGCTTCCAATTAGCGACTCAACAAAAGAATCGATCAACTCCAAGAGAGAACCAATGACAAATTCTAATGAGACAGCTTCAGATTCAAAGACAGAGACTTAGATTTTCGAAGGATTGAAGAAGGCAACTCAATCCTCTGGCCTTCCAACATTAGCGATCCAAAGTTTGGTGAAATAAGTTTTCTAGCACTAGCGATTCAAAGTTTGGTGAAATAAGGCTTCAGATTCGAAGGCGGCTTAGTTCATGTAGAAAGCTCTTCTAGCACTAGTGATTCAATTTTTTTCAGTTATCTGAAATTTATTTGGTTTGTACATATTGAAGATTTTCCTTTTATGTACTTTTTATGCAATTTAGATCACTCTATTATGCTTTAAAGTTTCATACAGAACAATTAATTAGCAATAGAACTTCGATCTTCATACAATAATTGAAGCACATCCTAGTTGCATTACCTTATCATTTGCAAGCTAATGCAACAAAAATTATGTCAACTGTCAATATATCAAGATATTATATTTTAGATGTAATTGAATGAAAATTATGTCAACTTGTCAACATTGCACCTAAGATATTTTTGAGAAACTTTGGTGAAATAATTTTGATATCTATAGTTTTGGAATGTTGCTTTTTAATAGTAGTAAAAATTATGAATCCTTCGTTGGAGAGACTGTCCTTTTTAATAGCTGAGGGTGCTAGTAATTTTATTGTATATCATCATTATGACTGACCAGGCTCATTTTTCTTTTCACATATTTTTTTTAATATTTTGAATTACAAAATGGGTCTTTTTCTTTTGTTATTGCTGGACAATAACTTTCCATCTTTTTCTGGCTTGATTAGTATGCTCAAGTTCATTGTAATCCATTCTATCATCATAGGTTAGATATCCTGATCGCATAACTCTTATACTGGGAAATCATGAGAGACGTCAAATTACACATATTGGTTAGAAGTTTATTAATGTTACGTATTTTTTAACACATGTATTCCACTAATCTTATAACTCTTAGGTATATGGATTTTATGACGAATGCTTGCATAAGTATGGCTTTGTAAACATCAAGAGATACTACAAGGATATTTTGACTAATTAAGGTACTATTTGACAGATGCTAAACATATTTTACCTTACATGTTCTCCGGGTTACATATAAACGCCACCACCTTAATTTTATCAGGGTATGTGCATACATTTAACTTTAGATTACTGCATGTTTATTTTATTTTCTAATCTTAAAGTCTATCAGCATTGATCGAGAACAGAGTTTTTTCTGTGCATGGAGGTCTCTCCCTTGTCATAACAACATTAGATCAAGTCTACATGTTAAACTTATTCTTCATCGTATTCAGTTTTTCACCCTTTTATGAATCAGTTTATCTATATTTTTTAGAATAGTGCTAAATATACTATAATATGCATTTGAAAAACCCAGTAAAACGAACGAAGTTTCTTTTTTTTTCCTTTTTCTTTTTCTTGATTTAGGCGTTGGAAATCAAAATGTTTTTTCATTGGATATATTTTTAGGGTTAAACGTGATGAATTCAGCAATCGTTTGATTATACTTTTATAAGATTGCAGATTAGAACAATTAATCATAAGCAAGAAGTGCCCTACGATGGAGTTGTGTGTGATCTATTATGGTCAGACCCAGAAGATGCAGTTGATAGGTGGGGTCTATGCCCTCAAGGTGCAGGGTTTTTATTTGGTGGAAATGTGACTGCTTCATTCAATCGTGCAAATAATATAATGTAGACTATATTTGTCATGCCCATCAACTAGCCATGTAAGGCTATAAGTGGATGATCAACAATCGAATTGTCACAGTTTGGTCTGTACCAAACATTGTTATAGGTACCAAATCTTAGTTTTTGTTCTTTTTACTTAATCTATCTTTTAGCCTTGGTCATCATGTGATGCGCCAAATCCTCCAAAAAATACCTATATTTTTATAGACATATTCTCTATTCATAAGTTTTAAACCTTGTTTTTTCATGTATCATTTACCCAGATGTGGTAATGTTGCTACTACACTTGGGCTGGATGATAATATGAACAAAACATTCTGCGTCTTTGAAGCCGCCCTCCATGTTTGTAGTTGCAACTTTGCTTAAGGGCCATGACAGAGTTTCGCGTTCGACTTCAGTTTCACATTTTCTTGCGACTTCATCGTCGTCATTGTCGTAAGCTGGTTGGGTATGTTATTTAGACTTATTTTGGTGTAAATATGGCATTATATGGTTTTAGTATGGTTATGGATAATATGTGTTTGTATTTGGGATAATGTTAGCACCATCTGAATAGTTTTGTTGTTCATAATTCAGCTTGGTATATGAATTGATGAAGGATTATGGATGTTGTGGTTTTTTGTATGTGATTATGAATTATTTTTTAGTTCTAAATTAATATTATTGGCTAATTTATCTTTTTTTAATATTTTATTGATTTCAGTGTTCATAGTTGACTGGTATTTGTTGTACGTACGTAAGTATGTATGTATGTGTGTGTGTGTGTATATATATATATAGGCAGATCAGATGGGGAATAGCGGCGGATTTCCAACAAAAAAGAGAGGTTAAGTTAAGTGTACCCTAATTTAATTTATGTCACTAATCCCTTGGCAATTAGTAAAGGTTTACCAACTCCTACTATAAATAATAATTTATTATAAATTAATTGTTCATCACTAAAAAGTCGGTAAGTAAATTAAAATTAAATTAATAAATAGTAAATTAATAAATTAAAATTAAACTAAATAAATTATATTTTTATTATTTAAATAGTAAATGGTGGAAAACTATCGGAATACTCATGCTCTATTCCATCACCAAAATTTGACACAATTACCATCATGGTTTTTACCGACCACCATGTTATACAGGAAATCCGTCGCTAAAGCCAAGATAGTGACGGATTGGAAATGGATACTGCCGTCTCTATATGCGTTTTTTCTTGTAATGGTTGGAGGCATCAAAACAGGTGGCTTTTCGAGTTGGGTGTTAGTCAGTGGGTCGGAATCAGTTGGTTCAGGTCTGGAGATAGGGCTTCAGGAGAGGCATGGAGCTTCGGAAAAACGAATGTGCAGTTTGGCAAAATGGAATGGAGCAGCTGCCTTGGTAATGAAAAGAACAAAATAAAGTAGGGAGAGAACGTGGAGAGCAACAGTTACGATTTGAACAAAGGACTAGTGAGTGCAGCAGTTGCAAAATTTGAATAGGTCCACCAGGTTTCACACATCTCAAGACATCGAAAAGCTGTTTAAATCACATACCAGTTCAATATTTGAGTACACGCGTGTTTTATGTTAGATGAGTTAGGGACCATAAACCAAAAATAAAAACACTTTACAAATTGTACACAAACTTCAAATACACAATGTAAATATTATTGTGGTTAATGAGTCAATACAAAAAGAATAATGTACTAGAAAGTTTATTATTCGAGTGAAATTTCATTGATTGCATTATATTCATTGCCAAAATCATTAGTCATTTATAAAAGAATTAAACGACGTTACCTAAATCGGAAATCGACAAACGAACGTCAACTTTTATTATTATTATTATTATTAAATTCCAAGGTCATAGGAATGAACCTTGTTATATTAATGAATAGAAAATGTTTTATATGAAATAAACCATTTCTTATTTAAAAATTACTTAAAATTTGAAATGGTTGACTAAGTCCGGAATGACATAGTCAATCTGGATCCTGTTCGAACAATCCTGGATCGACTACGTCGAATTGGATCTAGGCCGACTAAGTCTAGATCAACTATGTCGATCGGACAATAAGTGACCTAATTCGGATATGCAATACCGATTCAGATTCTGTTTGACTAGGTCAAACAAAAGTTAGGTTGACCTAGGAAAAGGTAACGTGATGGTGGCCTCATGGAAAGGAGTTCTTCATGGCGGCATTTCTTCTTGGTGCTGAGCTGGACTTCACAACGAATACTAGACGTTTTCTTTGGATGCGACCATTTTCGGTTAAATAGGTGATTTGAGTAGTCATTATTGATTACTGTGAAGTGGTTGATATTGATTACTGTTGTTGTTAGCCATTTTGGTCAATGAAACATGGATGATGATGCGATTTTAAGGAGAATATATGGTGGATCGTTCGATAGCCATTTCGATACGATGGCTCTTTGATCAATGGCTTTGGCATGAGACAGGATGTGATGCTTTTATATAGTGATGCACCATTCGACGATGATGATTCCAAGATGAGGAGCAAGGTGGTTATGATGGACCATTTTCTCCAAGATGCAGAAAAGACAATATCAAGTCATTTTAGGCTGAATGCCGGAGAGAGAGGCGGGAGATGCAGGATGATGTCCAACGGTGTACGATGACCATCGGGGATAGTTTCCATATTGAGGCGATTTCAGATAGAGGCCTTATACATAGTCTAGTAATGGATTTGGCTGTTGAGAACGTGTGCAAAGGAGTTAGTGATATTCACAATTTTGGTACACCTTTGAGAGGGGGAATGTAGACAAATCAATGTTAGAGCAGTGTGGACTAATTCGTCCAGACCCTAGAGCCATGGCAGTGCGGACTGGGTAGGGCCATTGGCTATAGACCAGGTCACTTGGCCATAGCGAGAGTTGGGTGGAGACTAAGACAGTTGGTCTCGCCATGACCCTAATGGATTTTATGACCAAAGTATTGTATGCTTCACGCACTGGGTGCGTGAATGTGAGCATGGAAGATGGATGCTATCGATGTTCGCTTACTTATCATCATTAGTAATTAGACATGTATCACACTCTAGCTATGTGATGTTTACCATAGTGTAGCATATATCGACTGTTTAGTGCTAACTATACGGATGCAGGGGCGGGTAGGTACGATTCTTTGTATCCTTCATGCCATATTTGCTATTACTACTTTTACGGTACTTTGGGATTTGTTTATCAATCACACTAGACTTTTATCTGACCCAAGGTTTTATTTCCCTCTTATTACCTTAAGTGCTTATTGACGATGCCAATGAGCAGACCAGGAGATAGACACAGGTATTGTTCGGTGCTGCGTCGATGGATTTGCAGGAAGCGATGATTTATATTTTATACTTGTATCATTATTGTTTATTTCTGATGTATACCATTGTGGAGCTTTGACAGTATTATGTGTTTTGCTAGAGACAGTGTATCATATGAGTTTAGTCATCTCTTATATAAACTCTATTGTTGTTATGTATAATTATATGGCATGTATACATGATTATCTAGTTTATATAGTTATTACTATCTGGTCTGTTTTTTTTATTTGATTTGATTATTATATGTTATCTGATGCGCTGTAAGATATACGATAGGTTCTGTGATTGTATTTATATTCTGTATATTCTCTCTCTTTTATTCTATTTTCTTCTTTTCTTTCTTGTTCAATTCATGTTCTACTATCTGTTTTTCCTAACGATCTCTTTACATCAATCAGATACTTATGCAGCATGAATTTTTAGTTCTAAGTACCAGTGGTGTAATATGGGTCGTCAAACCGTTAGAAGTAGAGGATCCCTATGGCGATTAAGAAGACGTTTTCATAGCGTCGGACATTATGGGAGATATTGTGATTCTTGGGAATCCCCTTAATTCAGTTGTCTCACGTATAGATGAAGCTTTAGTAAGGTGGGTTCATACAAAATTTGGAATATCTTGGGGTGATGTTTTAGTTCCTGAAAGGGAAGATAGGGAGCATGCTCCTCCTAAAAGTTATACAGCCTGGAACAAGCATACGTGGTCTGTTGGATGTGTTCCCCCCGCTTATTCATATATTTGAGATATTCTATATTTGTTTCTACTGGCACCAACGCAGCTCATCCGAACACATATGCTTTTCTTCTTGGCACTTATATCTTGTATGTTGAATGGTTGGGAATGGAACCATCGAGAGAAGACATCTAATATTTCTATTCTCCAAAAAAGGAAACGCCATGTCTCCTTTAATCGTTTATTTAGAGGCGCAACCCAATAACCACTTTATCCAGGGAGCATGAAACAAACTTAACTACTATAATCATGGCTAGTTCTACCTTTGATACCCACTAGGATTTGCGAGGAGGTGGCTTGCAGGCTGTAAGTACTTTAAAACTTACACTGTTCCCCAAGTCAATTGAGTCGTATTCTCGAAACTAACTTGATGCTTCGTATAACATGGACTACTACCAATTCCAAAGAGTGGTGAATACTCGAAGCGAGTCTTGGCATTAAAAGATGTCCCAAATGGGTATCGTGATGCCCAGATTCTACTATCATACCGTTTCCTTCACTTGTTGGACTTACTTCCCAAAGGTTTTTCAACGGGTCATAAATACAACTATGAGGAAGAGGAAGTGGAGGTAGCCAAGGGAGAAGGAATATCTCCAGGTCCATAAGAAGAGGTGCCTCTGTTATGCTATTAGATATAGGTGGCAACAGTGGCAACGAGGAGGAGCTCGCTAGAGAGCATGGTTCACAACCCACTCCCGCTCCCTTTCTGACTAAGGAGACGAGGTCGGGAAAGGCTTTAGAACGAAATTCTCCAGTTATGACCTCTGGGTCTGGCGTGTCGATGGAGATTAAAACCAGTTCTGATGGTTGGATCACATTCCTATAGAAACATCTTCTTTCAGGCTTAGCGGTGCTAGTGTCGAGAGCTTATTGTCGAACGTTAAGGAAATTACCCCTTCAAGCGAGCTAACAACAGGTCCGTGGAGGGAACACTAAGGGAACACACTCACAAGTGTTGGATCTAGATTAACCCTAGAGGAGGGGGGGTGAATGGAGTTTATCACAGTTTTTCGCTGAATTAAAAATATGATAGGATATTAAAATAATAAACAGATCACAAAATGCAGCAAAAATAGAAGTGAGAAAATAAATCACACACACAGATATACCCATCTTAGGCAAAACCCTGCCTACTGCTGCATTACTAAGGTTTCTACTAGGTAAAGGAATAGATCCCGCATACAAGACCATGTACACTCGCGAACCCCTCGCTCCTATTCTAATCCTATGTTTAAAACCCTAGACTGATCTAATCTCCTAGATCAGATTTCCCCTGATTACAACTCTGTAACCAGTAACCTAGATTTTACAGACTCTAGCAACTGTCAGTCAACACCCTAACTGGATACCTCTAGATTTTTACAGAATTCTAGAAACTGATTTAGATTGGTTTACAACACATATTTAAAAACAATAAAAACTAAATAAATAGATAAACCCTCGGAAATAAAAGTAAGGGTCATCCCCTTTATCTCTTCAAAAAATAGGCCGGCCATATTGTTAATTGGTGCACTCCTTTTCTTTTCAGCCCGATCTCTTTTCTTTTAGAAAAATGGTGGTGGCTCTAGGGTTCCTCTTGGTTGCTCCAAATCGATTTGATTGCTCATGTATGGATTAATCTCTGAAGCCTGAATTTGATGTTACTCTATGTCAATCTGGTTTGGGCAATCCTCTCTGTCTGGTGATTGAAACTCTGAGAAATTGTGAGTTATTCAATTTTAAATCTCTACTGGAAATTTTAATATTTTTGGTGTTCGATCTGCGTTTTCCAATGATGATTTGTGTGATAAAATAGGATTTGAAAATCCTATTATTGCTCTGATTTCTTTATATGGCCGATCTGATGCGTGTTTTCCTCTTTTGATTTTCTCGATTTAAATGGTTTTCTCTTTTTGACATCCTTGGCTTTGAATTGATTCAATGCGTGGCCTTTTGAACTTGAATGAATCATTTCTGGAAAATGAATAATTCTTTCCAAATATGATTTCAACAAAAGCAACCCGATTTAAATCATGGCTTAAAAGAAACTTGTTGATTTTCTTGATCCAATTAATTTTTGCCTTGATTAGTATTTGAATGGATTCCTTGAATGAATTAAATCTTTCTTACATGATTTTCTCCCTTTGGTGCCTTGATAAAATCGACCTGGATATGTTCTTGTCTCTGTTTTGTATGCATTCATACTTGATAGTTCAAAACCAGGAAATTTAATTCAAAACATTTTGACAGGATTGTGCTCCTCTTTGCTGACTGTAAACATGTCTTGAATTGCCTTCACTAAATTGTTGGAGATCATTTAAACCAGATCTGCATAGTGATTTATTTCTTGCCAAAATTGTGTGTATTTGAAAAACTGGAATCCATTGAAATGATTTTTTAAAAAGATCTTTTGTTTCCCCTCTTGTAATCCTTGATTAAACATGCCATACATGATTTATCTATTTACCTATTATGCTGTTTTCATGCATGCTTAATTTACTTTCCATGGCCATGTCACTTGCCATGTTCTTGTGCTTGATTTGCTCGACCATTCTATTGTTGAAACTGCCTTACCAATTAACTGTTGCACTTTTAATAACCTGAATGTTGTATCTTCTGTGTTTGCTGTGTGCATCACCCCACTGAACCATTGCATGCTGCTTGTAATTGTGCATGTTCATCATGCTGTATTGAACCATGCAGAACTGAATTTGAAAATGGCCCGACCATGAAACTTGCTGCATGAATTCCATACTTGTTTGAGAAATGAGTACAAGTTTGAGCTGCCTATAATATGTTCATATGCATTTGTATTTGTGACACATTGTAACACCCCACCTCCGCTAGGGTCACTCACAAAGGGAATGCACTAGGTTTGGTGAAGCATTATCGAGGTAAACATGCACAGAAATATTACAAGACAGAACATATATAAAGCAGCGGAAGTAAAACAAATTTCATTACCTTATAAAATAAGGTCTAAAGCCTTTTACATCAGAGTACATCAAAACCTGTCTTGCAATAGTAAAGAAGCATAAAACCTTTTCATAAATTATTCCCCAAAATAAAGCGGTGAAGCAGCCATAGCCAAGAGAAGACCAAGCTATACATGATGACCTTCAAGCATAAGAGGTCCAAACTAAACAACATCATTTCCTCCCTGAAAACCTGGGGGGGAAAATGGAAGACAAACATGCAAAACAAAACGGGGTCAGTCATAAAGACTGGTAAGTCCTATCTACTTCCAGTATAAAAACAGGTAAAGGTAACATGACATGCATAAACTGAAAGTAAACATAAGGATGACGACAAGATAGATAAGCTAAACCAAGATAACTGGATGAACTACTGTAGCAAGATAAACTAAGGTAGCATGATAAACTACGTGTCAAGATAAATCAAGGTATCACATCGTCATGTTTCTATCAAGTATACTATCCCTGGGTATCTATCATGTATAACATCCCAGGGTATTTATCATGTATATTTGCTCTGCACCTCTCGTACTATTATCCCAACCCGCATCATGTGTTAACTATGATTGTCCCTTGCCCAATGTCATGTAATGGTCCATGCCAACCTAATATATAGCATATGTAGGTTTTCCCAACTCGTATGTTTCTTTCCATGTATAAGTTCAGTCCTTTGCCGTAGGCCGTACGGGCTTTCCCATGTAAATCTATACCACCTCAACGTAGTACCATTTTATCCTTGAAGTTGTTTTGGACTGCTACCCTTGATCTAGTTATGTTTTCTTACCATGAACTATCGCGTGTTCACTTAGGATTTATGCCACCTAGGACCACTAGGGATTATGCTACCTAATGAACGTTTCCGTGTCTCGGTTTGGGTTTTGGCCACCTAGGACCACTAGGGATTATGCCACCCGTCAACCACGCCCTTTGTCCCACGTATATTTCGTGAATCGTTTTCCATGTCTAGGTGCACATGTGTCTCAATGTGCCATCCGAGTTCCGTGCCAGAGAAAATCAAGAAATATGAAACTCGGTCGGGAGCTTTAAGTCGTCAACTGATGCAGATATCAAGGTCTGTTTTTGTACCTGTGGCTATGGTCCCATGTGACCCCTCCCTCAACTACTAAAAGGCAATCCAAGAAAAATCATGTATGAGAAATACATCCCGGCCCCAGTATAGCCCCAATTTCCTATGGGCCAACCTCACCCATGACTCGATAGCAAGAACATGGTCTGTTGGGAGTTCTCCGCCTTTCCGTTCGTACATGATTGACTAAAGATGGTAGGTAGTCGGCGACGTGCTATCCAGGGCAAAAACAAGTATCGTCGACTCCACGCTAATCCATCCCAGTCTTTAGGTCGCTCGCATAGCAACCAAGGCATACTCTTGGCTCTTCTACCACAGACCTTAACCTCTGTGAGGCCGAGTTTCATGGACCACCTGCCACCTCACAGAGGGATACCAAGAGTACCCTCACGTCCCCCGAAGCTACCGCTTCGTCACCCAGTTCGTTGGAGCCTTTATCCCAGTCGGATAATTTGCTCCTCCTTCTCGTGTGTTTAAGCGATGACCTACCGTATCGGGTTACTCATCTATCTGTGAACTGGTCCAAATCTCTTGACTAAGAATTATTACTTAGTTTCCTAAACTAAGGTTTACCACTTAGTCTCCTTTCCCGTTATCCTTGTTAATCCCGGTTTTCCACCAAGTCCCCTGAACTAGGGTTTTGTCTAATGGGTTAAGTATTGTCATTTAAGTTCATGACTTAACTTGCCTACGAATCATGTCAAGATTTGGATAAATCTTCAAGTCCAAGACCTAGCCCTACAAATTGGTTAAGTATACCAAGAAGCTCATGACTTAACCCTATTCAATCATCAAGTCAATTTGGTTAAGTATTTGTTTATCTTAACCCTATCAGGTTATCGTGTTAGATTGGTTAAGCACAGATTATCTTAACCTCATCGGATTATCGAGTCGGATTGGTTAAGTATAGGTTGACTTAACCCCATCCACTAATCGTATTATAATGGTTAAGTATATTTAAAAGGTCTTATGACTTAACCCTATCAGGTCCGCATATTAAATTGGTTAAGTATAGGTTACTTAACCTCATCAAATCATCATGTATAATTGGTTAAGTATAAGTTACTTAACCCCATTAAATTATCTTGTTAAGTTGGTTAAGTATTGGCTACTTAACCTCATTGAATTACCAAGTTTAGATTGGTTAAGTGTTTAACTTAACCCCATCGAATTACCGTGTTTAGATTAGTTAAGTGTAGGTTACTTAACGCCGTTTAATTACCGTGTTTTGATTAGTTAAATCTAAATTACTTAACCCCATCAAATTACCAAGTCGGATTAGTTAAGTGTAAATTACTTAACCCCGTCTAATTACCAAGTCGGATTAGTTAAGCGTAAATTACTTAACCCCATCCCCTAATTGTCTTGTATGGTTAAGTGTCATTAAGAAATCAAGCGCGGTCCCACTTAACCTACCCATTCGTGTCATATCGGTTAAGTGTCATTAGTCAAATTTACTTAACCTTATCACATGGCATTAATTTAATTAATGCACTCTCAACCTCTCACATTAGACCTTGTTGTGGTTACTAGTTAAGCCGGGCGGGTCCGGGTAGTTTTACACCACAACCTAGTCTAACCTCGGGTCTTAAGCACGACATGACCAACTTCTCACATTGGATCCTATTGTTTGTAGCCACTAGTTAAGCCGGGCGGGTCCGGGTAGATTTATGCTACAAACTCAACCCAACCTCGAGTTGGCCACTTTCATGTTTGGTCTAGTGTCTTATTACACTTACAACCCACACATGTCTAGTTCAAGTTCCATGTTTTCGTACGTGTCATGACCACATTTAAATGTATCATGAATGTCATGTTCTCATGTAAACCCCATGTCAAGTTTTCGTGTCATATTCACGGTTTCCCTAAGCTACCCAAACGTATTCCCAACCCAAGTGGAAGCAAGTCACATGGTAAGGATACTATGCTACATATTGGCCTCAAAACATGTACGGTGTCAAAAGGGGTTGGCCATAAACATGCATAGTAGCATAAGGGAATTTGGTCACAAACATGCATAGAGTCATAAGGGAATTTGGCCACAAACATGCATAGTATCATAAGGGAATTTGGCCATAAACATGCATAATATCATAAGGGAATTTGGCCACAAATATGCATAGTATCATAAAGGGTTTGGGTTCATTTGAATGCATAAGCCCCAAAGTCAAATCTTTGCCAATGTTTCACAAGTCAAATGGTTCCCAAAGGTTCATGCTAGCATTCCATAGATAAAGATTCAAACTTGCAAGATAAACTAGGTTAAGCATAACATGAGTGGCATGATTAAGCCGCTACAACTTAGCCCAAGGTCATAGATCATAGGAAAGGGCCAAAGTTAGGTTCACATAGGCTATCATACTTATGTTTCATCTCATTTTATCCTATGTCACATTAGAACCACCGTTAGAATCTACAAGTAGCTAGAACTTACATAGCGAGGCTTAGGGAAAGATCATGAATCGTCTTGACCAAGAAAGGTGGCTCCTTTTTTGAAGAATCGTCATGAAATTGGCCTAGCAATGTCGATCCCTCCTTGTTTTGGTGTAGAAAGCTTGCACCTTCTTCATGGATCTAGCTTTGGATGCTCAAGCCTTTGGAGATGAAGATGGAGGCCATGATATGAAGGTGGAGGCCATGGTGAGGGAGCATTTTGGCATAACTTCGTTGTAGGAATGAATTAATGAGGGTTTAGGCTAGGTCTAGGGGTCTTTTTATAGAGATTAGGGGTAGTTTAAACCATAGGATTAACCCCAAACCAGATCTGAGCCATCAAATTCCATCGGAAGCTTCCAGAACAGGACCAGAGACACAAGCAGGCGCACCTAGGTGGCCTGGGCTCGACCACCCAGGTCGACAGGGGTGTCGACTTGCAAGTCAACACCACCTTGGGTGTGTCGACACCCAAGCCGACACCCATGTCGACTTGGGTGCTGGGCGGGAAATTTTCCCGCCCAGTCTTTTCGGCTCCAGATTTGAATTTTGAACTGTTTTTCAGACTTGGAATTTTCTGAAACTTCGTTGGGCCATAACTTGGTCATACGGACTTCGTTTTTCAAAAACTCAGACTCTATTTCGCGTATTTTTCCGAGTCGAACGCAATGGCACAACCCGTTTCCCTTGATTCAGATTTAAAATTTAATTATGCCTTGATTCTTGATTATAACACGTTATTAAAATTCGGGTTGTTACATTCTCCCCTCCTTTAAGGATTTCGTCCCCGAAATCTCCAAGTTAGGAAGAACATATCCTACCATCCATCATCCATCTACTCAAAACATCATCCACACGCAACCATTGTCCTTAGACTATTTCTAATGCCATATGAACATTTACAAAACGTGTGTGTACATGCTCCTTAGCTAATGCTAATGATCAGGCCTGAATGATCTTCCTAATGCAAAATATGTTTAGTGCCATGAGTCCAACATGTATGCAAATAGTCCTAGTCATATAAGTACTATATGCGTGCACAAACATTCATCCACATGCAACATCCACATGACAACACATTCGATTTCATCCATAAACAAGTATAAATACTCGTGCATATGCAACATGAAACGTGACCGCGTCAGTCTAGTATCTAATGTGTATTCGCGCATCCATGAGCAACCACTTGCAACCATTTGCAACCATATCAATCATAACATGTTTCAAATACATGTTTACATCCATAGAGTTCTTCCTAAGGTTCTCAAGATAGGATCGAGAAGATAAACAAGACAAACTCTTTACAGGGTTTGTAACAGAAACAGGACCGAGAGGATATCCACCAAGAGATAACATGCAAGCAAGCACTACAAGAGAACCAGGGATCAACGATATACTCTTAAAAAGAGACATGATGCGCGCGTCTAAGCCGCATTTCCTTGAGCTTAATTCCATCATGCCTTGACCGCCTTTGACTTTGTGATTTCGTAGCTCCTTCATTCCTATTTCCAAGGTATGAGTCGGAACTCATTTCACTGTCGCCTCTCGTTTCACTTCCACTTATTCTTTCCTTAGTATGCTCGACCCAAACATATCTGCGTACTCATGCAAGCTCTCCAAAATTCGCTAGTGAATTCTGGATCTCGTTTACCGATGCCAACCCATGTTACCACGTGCGCTTACTAGGGTAATTCCTATAACCCATGCTTAAGCGGAATGAACCATCCGCCTTTTTGGCGAACGTTACTTGATCGGACTAGAGGTCTCCGATAAATACATCAAGTGATTCTAGGTAACTAACCATGACAAAGCCCAAAGGGTTACAAGAGGCTTCGAGGGTATTACCAAAGCAAGCCAAGAGTCTGACTACCCTCTTTTCAAAACCGAGAATAGTATCCCTTACTGGATAACCACTTTACCCCTAAAATCCATCCATAGCCCAACGATAGAAGCATTGCTTCTAATCTCAACACTTGGCATAGACGTTCTCAAATCCAAACAAGTCATGAATAAATGGACCGACTCTCCAACCAGATTTTTGGGACAAAAATGGGATCCTCTACCATGCTAGTACTAAGGTGCAGAGACTTAACTATCGAGGCAGACTTAAATGATGCGATGATCAAAACAAAGTCTAGATGGGATGATAGAAATGAAAGGCTAAACCTTTAACAGAAACGGTACCATTCTTCTTAGGTACGCTAGGAGTGAGAGCATACAATTGCCCTCTCGCTGATCTTGTCCTTGCCTTCCTTCGTGGACTAATCCATACCAACAAGTTGCTTATCCTTACGTCCGTGTCCTTTATCCTTGCTCTTATTACCCTTCCTTGTAACACGGTAACAGGTCCCTTGAGAACTCCCTCCATCACACGGGAAAACACATACGTAGCTAGACAAGGATTAGTCGTAGTTAAAACTACTGTGACTACAGATGGAGGAAAGAAAGGAAAAAGAGATTCGATCAAGGAAACAAAGGATAGTGCTAATGGATTTTGGGGAATAGCCTTTAAAAACTTTTCTTGAAAAATGCTTCTTTGTAAACAGTTTCTCAAATAGTTTTTAGAAGGTTTTTAAAAACTTTTGCCCAGTCTGGTAACCTTCTGCTCTGATACCAAATGTAACACCCCACCTTCGCTAGGGTCACTCACAAAGGGAATGCACTAGGTTTGGTGAAGCATTATCGAGGTAAACATGCACAGAAATATTACAAGATAGAACATATATAAAGCAGCGGAAGTAAAACAAATTTCATTACCTTATAAAATAAGGTCTAAAGCCTTTTACATCAGAGTACATCAAAACTTGTCTTGCAACAGTAAAGAAGCATAAAACCTTTTCATAAATTATTCCCCAAAATAAAGCGGTGAAGCAGCCATAGCCAAGAGAAGACCAAGCTATACATGATGACCTTCAATCATAAGAGGTCCAAACTAAACAACATCATTTCCTCCCTGAAAACCTGGGGGGGGGGGGGGGGGGGAACGGAAGACAAAGAGGCGAAACAAAATGGGGTCAGTCATAAAGACTGGTAAGTCCTATCTACTTCCAGTATAAAAACAGGTAAAGGTAACATGACATGCATAAACTGAAAGTAAACATAAGGATGACGACAAGATAGATAATCTAAACCAAGATAACTGGATGAACTACTGTAGCAAGATAAACTAAGGTATCATGATAAACTACGTGTCAAGATAAATCAAGGTATCACATCGTCAGGTTTCTATCAAGTATACTATCCCAAGGTATCTATCATGTATAACATCCCAGGGTATTTATCATGTATATTTGCTCTGCACCTCTCGTACTAGTATCCCAACCCTCGTCATGTGTTAACTATGAATGTCCCTTGCCCAATGTCATGTAATGGTCCATGCCAACCTAATATATAACATATGTAGGTTTTCCCAACTCGTATGTTTCTTTCCATGTATAAGTTCAGTCCTTTGCCGTAGGCCGTACGGGCTTTCCCATGTAAATCTATACCACCTCAACGTAGTACCATTTTATCCTTGAAGTTGTTTTGGACTGCTACCCTTGATCTAGTTATGTTTTCTTACCATGAACTATCGCGTGTTCACTTAGGATTTATGCCACCTAGGAGCACTAGGGATTATGCTACCTAATGAATGTTTCCGTGTCTCGGTTTGGGCTTTGGCCACCTAGGACCACTAGGGATTATGCCACCCGTCAACCACGCCCTTTATCCCACGTATATTTCGTGAATCGTTTTCCATGTCTAGGCGCACATGTGTCTCAATGTGGCATCCGAGTTCCATGCCAGAGCAAATCAAGAAATACGGAACTCGGTCGGGAGCTTTAAGTCGTCTGCTGATGCAGATATCAAGGTCTGTTTTTGTACCCGTGGCTATGGTCCCCCGTGACCCCTCGCTCAACTACTGAAAGGCAATCCAAGAAAAATCATGTATGCGAACTACATCCCGGCCCCACTATAGCCCCACTTTCCTATGGGCCAACCTCACCCATGACTCGATAGCAAGAACATGGTCTGTTGGGAGTTCTCTGCCTTTCCGTTCGTACACAATTGACTAAAGATGGTAGGTAGTCGGCGACGTGCTATCCAGGGCAAAAACAAGTATCGTTGACTCCACGCTAATCCATCCCAGTCTTTAGGTCGCTCGCATAGCAACCAAGGCATACTCTTGGCTCTTCTACCGCAGACCTTAACCTCTGTGAGGCCGGGTTTCATGGACCACCTGCCACCTCACAGAGGGATACCAAGAGTACCCTCATGTCCCCTGAAGCTACCGCTTCGTCACCCAGTTCGTTGGAGCCTTTATCCCAGTCAGATAATTTGCTCCTCCTTCTCGTGTATTTAAGCGATGACCTACCGTATCGGGTTACTCATCGATTTGTGAACTGGTCCAAATCTCTTGACTAAGAATTATTACTTAGTTTCCTAAACTAAGGTTTACCACTTAGTCTCCTTTCCCATTATCCTTGTTAATCCCGGTTTTCCACCTAGTCCCCTGAACTAGGGTTTTGTCTAATGGGTTAAGTATTGTCATTTAAGTTCATGACTTAACCTGCCTACGAATCATGTCAAGATTTGGCTAAGTCTTCAAGTCCAAGACCTAGCCCTACAAGTTGGTTAAGTATACCAAGAAGCTCATGACTTAACCCTATTCAATCATCAAGTCAATTTGGTTAAGTATTTGTTTATCTTAACCCTATCAGGTTATCGTGTTAGATTGGTTAAGCACAGATTATCTTAACCTCATCGGATTATTAAGTCGGATTGGTTAAGTATAGGTTAACTTAACCCCATCCACTAATCGTATTATAATGGTTAAGTATATTTAAAAGGTCTTATGACTTAACCCTATCAGGTCTGCATATTAAATTGTTAAGTATAGGTTACTTAACCTCATCAAATCATCATGTATAATTGGTTAAGTATAAGTTACTTAACCCCATTAAATTATCTTGTTAAGTTGGCTAAGTATTGGCTACTTAACCTCATTGAATTACCAAGTTTAGATTGGTTAAGTGTTTAACTTAACCCCATCGAATTACCGTGTTTAGATTAGTTAAGTGTAGGTTACTTAACCCCATCTAATTACCGTGTTTAGATTAGTTAAATCTAAATTACTTAACCCCGTCTAATTACCAAGTCGGATTAGTTAAGTGTAAATTGCTTAACCCCATCTAATTACCAAGTCGGATTAGTTAAGCGTAAATTACTTAACCCCATCCCCTAATTGTCTTGTATGGTTAAGTGTCATTAAGAAATCAAGCCCGGTCCCACTTAACCTACCCATTTGTGTCATATCGGTTAAGTGTCATTAGTCAAATTTACTTAACCTTATCACGTGGCATTAATTTAATTAATGCACTCTCAACCTCTCACATTAGACCTTGTTGTGGTTACTAGTTAAGCCGGGTGGGTCCGGGTAGTTTTACACCACAACCTAGTCTAACCTCGGGTCTTAAGCGCGACATGACCAACTTCTCACATTGGATCCTATTGTTTGCAGCCACTAGTTCAGCCGGGCGGGTCCGGGTAGATTTATGCTACAAACTCAACCCAACCTCGAGTTGGCCACTTTCATGTTTGGTCTAGTGTCTTATTACACTTACAACCCACACATGTCTAGTTCAAGTTCCATGTTTTCCTACGTGTCATGACCACATTTAAATGTATCATGAATGTCATGTTCTCATGTAAACCCCATGTCAAGTTTTCGTGTCATATTCACTGTTTCCCTAAGCTACCCAAACGTATTCCCAACCCAAGTGGAAGCAAGTCACATGGTAAGGATACTATGCTACATATTGGCCTCAAAACATGTACGGTGTCAAAAGGGGTTGGCCATAAACATGCATACTAGCATAAGGGAATTTGGCCACAAACATGCATAGAGTCATAAGGGAATTTGGCCACAAACATGCATAGTATCATAAGGGAATTTGGCTACAAACATGCATAATATCATAAGGGAATTTGGTCACAAATATGCATAGTATCATAAGGGGTTTGGGTTCATTTACATGCATAAGCCCCAAAGTCAAATCTTTGCCAATGTTTCACAAGTCAAATGGTTCCCAAAGGTTCATGCTAGCATTCCATAGATAAAGATTCAAACTTGCAAGATAAACTAGGTTAAGCATAACATGAGTGGCATGATTAAGCCACTACAACTTAGCCCAAGGTCATAGATCATAGGAAAGGGCCAAAGTTAGGTTCACATAGGCTAGCATACTTATGTTTCATCTCATTTTATCCCATGTCACATTAGAACCACCGTTAGAATCTACAAGTAGCTAGAACTTACATAGCGAGGCTTAGGGAAAGATCATGAATTGTCTTAGCCAAGAAAGGTGGCTCATTTGTTGAAGAATCGTCATGAAATTGGCCTAGCAACGTCGATCCCTCCTTGTTTTGGTGTAGAAAGCTTGCACCTTCTTCATGGATCTAGCTTTGGATGCTCAAGCCTTTGGAGATGAAGATGGAGGCCATGATATGAAGGTGGAGGCCATGGTGAGGGAGCATTTTGGCATAACTTCATTGTAGGAATGAATTAATGAGGGTTTAGGCTAGGTTTAGGGGTCTTTTTATAGAGATTAGGAGTAGTTTAAACCATAGGATTAACCCCAAACTAGATCTGAGCCATCAAATTCCGTCGGAAGCTTCCAGAACAGGGCCAGAGACACAAGCAGGCGCACCCAGGTAGCCTGGGCTCGACCACCCAGGTTGACTGGGGTGTCGACTTGCAAGTCGACACCACCTTGGGTGTGTCGACACCCAAGTCGACACCCATGTCGACTTGGGTGCTGGGCAGGAAATTTTCCCGCCCAATCTTTTCAGCTCCAGATTTGAATTTTGAACTGTTTTTCGGACTTGGAATTTTCTGAAACTTCGTTGGGCCATAACTTGGTCATACGGACTCCGTTTTTCGAAAACTCTGACTCTATTTCGCGTATTTTTCCGAGATGAACGCAATGGCACAGCCCGTTTCCCTTGATTCAAAATTTAAAATTTAATTCTGCCTTGATTCTTGATTATAACACGTTATTAAAATTCGGGTTGTTACACACATTGATGTACACAACCATGCTGCTTCATTTTTACTTGTGTTCACATGCTGTTTTGATTATTCTGGTGTCTTGGC
The DNA here is from genome assembly GCA_030737875.1 of Allium sativum. Taxonomy (NCBI): domain Eukaryota; kingdom Viridiplantae; phylum Streptophyta; class Magnoliopsida; order Asparagales; family Amaryllidaceae; genus Allium; species Allium sativum. The sequence goes on from CM060918.1 coordinate 280,923,927, forward strand.
TTGACTTCGGCTTTGCTGAAACTTGTTTCATTTGTCACTTGTAAATATTGGCTTGAACCTTGCTATTACATGTTGATTGTCTTCACTATGTATATTGCCTTGATCATATTATTCCTGAGTTGTATGTTGGTTTGCACTTGCACACCTGATATGCACATGTATGCATTGTACCATCCTTTTGAAAATGCTGAACCAGTGTATGTTGTATGTATGTACTCTACCGTCTTGACCCAATTTGCTTTGACCATGTACATGTATGTTTTGATCATGAACTTAAGATTTGTACACTGATTTGACGCATCATTTATGCATGTGTATTTGCCTTTGTTTTGACTACTTGAATATTGTGCCTATATATTCATGTGTGCTGGCCCCATTGAATTCTGGCTTGCTCGAATTAATGCCATATCCATTAGCATTTGTTGTGAACCAAAGTTGAACCTGATTTTGGCTTGTATTGATGTTGTTTGCTCCATGTTGTTTTGACTTTTGCACATATGTGTTTTCATGTCGGGATGTTCTTTGATTATGCACTGAATCGAGTTGGTCCACGTGGCTGCTCCTCAGATGCTGTACTGATTTTTGATTGGCGAGGCAGTGCACACGTGTATATTTATACACGTATGTATATGCAGCCATCAAACTGATTTTATTGTCCCTACACTGAAATATTTTATATGTACACTGACTGCCTTGTGGTATTTACAGTGTATCACTGTGAATATCACAAGTTGTCTAGACACAGTCGGAAAAATCAGATCGAGTCAGAAAAATGATGAGAAACACACTGAAAATCTGAGGCAAATAAATTTTCAAAATAAAAATTATATTCGCATGTGTTCAGTATTATTTCTATTGCAGTGCACTGTGTGTTTGTTTCATGTGACAGGTATGAAGACTTGAGTGACGAAGGACTATGAAGATAGAAGACTAAAAATAAGAAGAGTGTCAGTGTGTCTGTGTAAATGTATACGAATCTATGTAAATGAAATTGTATATATGAATTGTATAGAGTGATGAATGATGTAGTGAGGAGTTGTTCATAAATATATGAATTATACTGATGTTTGTAATAAACAAACTTGATTGAAATAAAATATTATTTTATTGTTGTCAAACAAATTTGTCTATCATATTCTATTTATATACAAGTACAATATGAAGTGAATGTTTAAATAGTGGAGTTATAAATAGTTGTACTGTTCAAGTGTTTTAAATAAAATATTATATTTAAATACAATACTGTATGAATATATGAATGTCTGTATAGTCGTATTCTATCTATATATAAATATTATATTCCTGTGCATATATAGAATAGTACAATAGCAAACACATTTAAAATAATATTTATTTGGTTGTTATCATCAAACAAAAATCATATAATTTTGTATAAAAATACGTCATATACAACAATCTCCCCCTTTTGATGATGACAGAAAAATAAAAGATTTTGAGCACAATAAAAATGTGTTTGACAGTGAATATTGAACTCCCCCTATTTATTAGCCCCGCTACAATAGAAAACTTCCCCTATAACTGTTCATGAGTGAAATGAAATGAATAATAATGAATTTTCAAAATTAAAAATATTTATAAAATATTCACTCATAAATCAAAATCTCAACCCATTTTCCCCCTTTTGTTATCATCAAAAGGTTACAGAGTTTAAAATACAGATGAAAAATGACTAAAAGAATAAATTCAACTTAAGAGAAAGAATGGTCATCATAAATCTCAATCAGTCAAACAAAAATCATAATATTCTGAGAACAGGTGGCATATTTCACATTGTAGAAATGACGGATTTACGATGAATTTTATATAAAATGGAGAGAGTTTAAAAAACATATATTTCCAACTATTTTCAAAAGAATTTTATAAAAATGAAGTTAAAAAATAGTGACGGATTTGGACTATAATTAATAATTCAATTTTAGTGACAAAATCAAATACTCTAAACTCCCATTAGCTATCCGTCAACAAATCATAATATTTCATAAGATTTCAAAACATTTCACAGATTAGAAAGATGGATTGACAGGCTAGTTTTTATACACCAAGAAGAATTCCAGATTAATTTCAATTTATAGCACAATATTACCTTTTTCTTTTTATTTATGAGCACACTGACCACGCTTAACCAGAGCTTGAATTTTTAAATGCAGTCAGTCGTAGCTTAAATTATAAGTTGTCTCATAACCATTCATGACCAGAGCTTGGATTTTTAAATGAGATTAGAGACACACTTATTTATTAATTATATATATTTATCGTTTTCAGCTTTAAAAAAACTCGTCGGTATATAAAACCAATATGGATGATAGAAAAGTGGTAGGTTTAGAGATGGGTTATGAAATAAATTTCTAAATTAATTATATTATGAAATATGCTCGACTGTACCGGGATCATTGAAAATTTTCAATTATCACTAATTCTGAATAATAATATAGTTCCATTTCTATCACGAACATTTCCACCGTTTATTTAAGATAATTTTATAAGATATTAACTCTCAACATTAATATAAAATCGTGATGGATGGCAGAAAGATGATAGATAATGAAGATGGTCGCGAAATAATTGCCAATTCAAAGATATTATAGTAAATGTTCAACCATCATGAAAATCTAAATAAAATCTCCTCTTGTTGTGAAATATACTGTAGTCACAGTTCACCACAATTTCAAAATCTGAAAATAATTTTGATGAATTATAAATACAGTTCAAAATGGATATTGATTTCAATTTCTGAATGAATAATCAATAAATAATTTTAAAATTGAAAATCAATTACAAGAGGAATATGAACAGAACTATACAGGACAAGAAAGATTAAAATATATGCAGCAAAAAACAAATTCAGCACTTGTAAACTGATACCAATTGATGTATCAACTAATGAGGATTTTAAATTTATACTATAGACGAACAAGGATATCAAAGAATTTTAACCATAGAGCCCAAACAGACAAGATTTACAATTCAAGCATAACAAAATAGCAGATAAATCAAAGCAAGCAGATATCTGAAAAAAGTATCAGAGCAGCATATAAAACATTTTCAAAGCAGACAAGTCAAGATGATGGTCACAAAAGATAATTCGTGATCCAAGATTTAAAATACCGTTTATTTTAAATCATTTGATGGAATGTAAAAATATCATAATTTAGTGAATCAATCACACCCAATTATAAATTTTTGATTCGAGATATGTGTGAGATTAAATAAATCAATAATTTCAAATGATTTTAAACAAACAGATATTCAAATCTAATAATCATGAAATAATAGTAAGTTTTAAGACCATATTTTCAAAGAATTTTCAAGTTATTTCTAACAAGTATAAGAGAAATTTCAGATCATTTATATCAAGCTAGAGAGATATTCATGATCCAGAAAAATAATTTATTTGAAATCACTTGAATCAATGTCAAGTTTTGGAATATAATGAATCAGTCACATAAGGTTGATAATTTCAAATTTAGGAGGTGTGTGAGATTCAAAATATCCCGAATTTTAGACGATTTCAAACAAAACAAATTTCAACCATACTGGTCATGTTTCAAGATGTATCGCTGATTCAAGACATTCAAAATTTCCAAACCAATCTGGAAATCAATGAAATTATCATGAATGATAAGAAGCAGTGTAATGTAATGAGTATAATATTTTAAGCGTTTCCAAAATGAATTGGAAGAAACTCAAAAAAAAACATAAGTGTGTTAAATTTCATTAATTATTCAGATCTTCAAAAATTTAGAATTCAAAATAACAGTGTTCAAGATATGACAAGAATGCATCAACACTGCTATAAATTCAAAAATCAGAAAAATAAACTTCAAAATAATTGCAGATATTTACAAGATTAAATTCAAGATCTGGAAATAATTAAAACATCAGAGTTCTATTCAACTAAAGCGAATTTCTAGAAAATATGAATTCTACAATTGGAAGTTAATGAAGCACAGAATAAGAAATAAAGATATAGCAGTGACAAATAAAAACAAAACAAAAAACAAGAAAAATAGAAGGGGTAGAAGAAGATTTTTTTTTTACAAAGATGAGTTTAGAGGTTATACCTGAAATTGACGTGAGTAAATAAATCTCTAACTTAATAGACTTGGCCAAGGAACTTCAAATGATTCTATGAGACGAGGCAGTTTGATTTCAGATTCTCCTAAGCAAAGCAGTTCATCAGCCATCTTGGGTACCTAACTGTTAAGAGGATTGAGATGTCTAACGAAAGTAGTAAAACCACTCACAGTTTTGTTCACATCTTTTGGTACCCAAATCTGTTTGTATAATTATCTGTTAGAATCAACTAGAGTACCCTTTGGAACCCAAATTTGTTTAGTTTTTCCAAAAATTGTTTTATTTCTTTTGGGGTCCTCTACTGTTCAACTGGATTGTTATCAAACCAATTCTTGTCTCATTTGTGATTTAAAAACCTTTTGGAATTTTCAAAGTTCAAATTTTCAGAAAGATCCTTTTTGAAGCAACTTAAAGGAAAATGACAAGAATTCAAATTTTCAAAATCATTTGTTTTCCCAAAACCGAGACCATTCCTATTACCAGAAGAAACTTGATTTTTCAATAGCATGTTCAAAGATTTTTCTCCAGTAGAAAAATGTTTCAAACTTAACTCAAGACAATTGATTTTTGATTTCAAAAGATCATTCTCAATTAGAAGCATCTTAGTTTTGATTTTAGACTTAGAAATTTCAGTATCAAAATGTTTTTGTGTTTCAATCTCAAAAATCTTGAAATCCTTAATTTCATTTTCAAGCTCTTTTAAAATAAAATTTGTTTTCAACAAACTTTATTTTTCAGCAACATCATATTTGGAATTTTTGGCATCCTTAAAATTTATAAATTCCTTTTGTAAACAATTGTTTGCATCTTTCAGCTTAATCTCGTTATCTTTTAAAATTAGAATTTCTTCTTCAAGCCTTTGAATGTTATTATTGAGATGAGAAAGATGTGTTTTTAATTTCAAACAATTTTTACAATCTGAATTTTCAGATTTCATGACATTTTCAAATTTTAATTCCAAATATTGATTTTTGCTAGTCAACTCAAGATTCTTAGATTTTAAAGATTTATTTTTCAATTGGAGTTTATCAACAGATTTAGTTAAATCAGCACAAAAATAAACCAGATCTTCATAAGAGAAATTTTCTATTTCATTGTCTGTTGAGTCTCCATCGACTGATCCATCTGAATTCTCATTTGTAAATCCTATTAAGTAGAAACCTGAAGCTGAGTTGACATTCTGGAGATTTGAACTGACGTCTGATTTTCATACAATCATTAAGAGTTTTCCATATTTCCTATGCAATCAAACATTGGGAGATAAGGCTATATTGTACATCAACAACATAAGAATATAGAATATGAATAGCATAAGAATTAAATTCAATATCATTCCTATTTACAATATCATACCTATTTAAAATACTATTCCAACATTTAATATCAACAGATTTTAAATAAGATTTCATTTCTGATTTCCAATTTAAAAAATTTGTGCCATTAAAAATAGATGGAATACGATTGGACTGACTCTCTATGGACTGACAATTAGGGATCACCATTACTCTAGAGTTAAACAAAGATACCTGCTCTGATACCACTTGTTGGATCTAGATTAACCCTAGAGGGGGGATGAATATGGTTTATCATAGTTTTTCGCTGAATTAAAATATGATAGGATATTAAAATAATAAACAGATCATAGAATGTAGCAAAAATAAAAGTGCAGAAAACAAATCACACACAGATATACCCAGCTTCGGCAAAACCCTGCCTACTGCTGCATTCCTAAGGTTTCTCCTAGGTCAAAGAACAGATCCAACATACCAGACCATGTACACTCGCGAACCCCTCGCTCCTATTCTAATCCTATGTAAAAACCCTAGACTGATCTAATCCCCCTAGATCAAATTTCCCCTGATTACAACCCTGTAACCAGTAACCTAGATTTTACAGACTCTAGCAACTGTCAGTCAACACCCTAACTGGATACCTCTAATTTTTAGAGAATTCTAGAAACCAATTCAGATTGGTTTTCAACACAAATTTAAAAATAATAAAAACTAAATAAATAGATAAACCCAAGGAAATAAAAATAAGGGTCATCCCCTTTATCTCTTCAAAAAATAGGCCAGCCATATTGTTAATTGGTGAACTCCTTTTCTTTTCAGCCTGATCTCTTTGCTTTTAGAAAAATGGTGGCTGCTCTTGGATTTCTCTTGGTTGCTCCAAATCGATTCGATTGCTGATGTATGGATTAATCTCTGAAGCCTGAATTTGATGTTACTCTATGTCGATCTGGTTTGGGCAATCCTCTCTGTCTGGCGATTGAAACTCTGCGAAATTGAGAGTTATTCAATTTTAAATCTCTATTTGAAATTTTGATATTTTTGGTGTTCGATCTGCGTTTGCCAGTGGTGATTTATGTGATAAAATAGGATTTGAAAATCCTATTATTGCTCTAATTTATTTATATGCCCGATCTGATGCGTGTTTTCCTCTTTTAATTTTCTCGATTTAAATGGCTTTCTCTTTTTGACATCCTTGGCTTTGAATTGATTCAATGCGTGGCCTTTTGAACTTGAATGAATCATTTCTGGAAAATGAATAATTCTTGCCAAATATAATTTCACCAAAAACAACCCGATTTAAATCATGGCTTAAAAGAAACTTGTTGATTTTCTTGATCCAGTTAATTTATGCCTTGATTAGTATTTGAATAGATTCCTTAAATATATTAAATCTTTCTTGCATGATTTTCTCCCTTTGGTGCCCTGATAAAATCGGCCTGAATATGTTCTTGTCTCTACTTTGTATGCATTCATACTTGAAAGTTCGAAATTAGGAAATTTAATTTAAAAACATTTTGAAAGGATTGTGCTCATCTTTGCTGACTGTAAACATGTCTTGAATTGCCTTCACTAAATTGCTGGAGATCATTTAAACCCAGATCTGCATAGTGATTTATTTCTTGCCAAAATTGTGTGTATTTGAAAAACTGGAATCCATTGAAATGATTTTCTAAAAAGTATCTTATGTTTCCCCTTTTGTAATTCTTGATTAAATATGCCATACTTATCTATTTACCTGTTATGTTGTTTTCATGCATGCTTAATTTAATTTCCATGGCCATATCACTTGCCATGTTCTTGTGCTTGATTTGCTCGACATTCTCATGTTGAAACTGCCTTACCAATTAACTGCTGCACTTATGATAACATGAATGTTGTATCATCTATGTTTGTAGTGTGCATCACCCCACTGAACCATTGCATGCTACTTGTAATTGTGCATGTTCATCATGCTGTATTGAACCATGTTGAACTGAATTTGAAATTGGCTCGACCATGATACTTGCTGTGTGTATTCCATACTTGTTTGAGCAATGAGTACAAGTTTGAGCTGCCTTTAATATGTTCATATGCACTTGTATTTGTGACACGTTGATGTACACAACCATCTTGCTTCATTTTTACTTGTGTTCACATGCTATTTTGATTATTCTAGTGTCTTGGCTTGACTCTGGCTTTGCTGAAACTTGTTTCATTTGTCACTTGTAAATACTGGCTTGAACCTTGCTATTACATGCTGGTTGTCTTCACTGTGTATATTGCCTTGATCATATCATTCCTGAGTTGTATGTTGGTTTGCACTTGCACACCTGATATGCACATGTATAAATTGTACCATCCTTTTGAAAATGCTGAACCAGTGTATGTTGTATGTATGTACTCCGCCGTCTTGACCCTGTTTGCTTTGAACATATACATGTATGTTTTGATCGTGAACTTAATATTTGTACACTGATTTGACACATCATTTATGCATGTGTATTTGCCTCTTCTTTGACTGCTTGAATATTGTACCTATATATTCATGTGTGCTGGCCCCATTGAATTCTGGCTTACTCGAATTAATGCCATATCCATTAGCATTCGTTGTGAACCAAAGTTGAACCTGATTTTGGCTTGTATTGATGTTGTTTGCTCCATGCTATTTTGACTTTTGCACATATGTACTTGCATGTTGAGATGTTCTTTGATTATGCACTGAGTCGAGTTGGTCCACGTGGCTGCTCCTCAGATGTTGAACTAATTTTTGATTAGCGAGGCAGTGCACACGTGTATATTTATACACGTGTGTATATGCAGCCATCATACTGATTTTCTTGTCCCTGCACTGAAATATTTTATATATACACTGATTGCCTTGTGGTATTTACATGTATCTTGTGAGTATCACAATCTGTCTAGACACAGTCGGAAAAATCAGATCGAGTTAGAAAAATGATGAGAAACACGCCGAAAATCTAAGGTAAATAAATTTTCAAAATAAAAATTACATTCGTATGTGTTCAGTATTATTTCTATTGCAGTGTACTGTGTGTTTGTTTCATGTAACAGGTATGAAGACTGGACTGACGAAGGACTGCGAAGACAGAAGACTGAAAATAAGAAGAGTGTCAGTGTGTCTGTGTAATGTATACGAATCTATGTAAATGAAATTGTATATATGAATTGTATAGAGGGAAGAGTGATGTAGTGAGGAGCTGTTTATATATATATGAATTGTACTGATGTTTGTAATAAACAAATTTGATTGAAATAAAATATTATTTTATTGTTGTCAAACAAATTTGTCTGTCATATTCTTTTTATATACAAGTACAATATGAAGTGAATGTTTAAATAGTGGAGTTATAAATAGTTGTACTGTTTTAGTGTTTTAAATATAATATTATATTTGAATACAAACTGTATGAATATATGAATGTCTGTACAATCGTGTTCTATTAAATATAAATATTATATTCCTGTGTATGTATAGAATAGTACAGTAGCAAACACATTTGAAATAATATTTATTTGGTTGTTATCATCAAACAAAAATCATATAATTGTGTATACAACTACGTCACATACAACAACAAGCACTACATAACAAAACACCTGACTCGTGCACGTTGGATATTCAATCTGATTCAAAATTTGTTTCATGCAGGTTTCTTGTCTAATAAAGGTTACAGAAATCGCGATCTGAGGCATTCTCAAAGGTCATAGAGAGGTGTTATGAGTGACTTCTATGAAAGCACATAACTATGCACATGGAAGAAATTGCATGAGTCTAAAATTAGCCATCCCATTAAGAATATTCCCCATCTTCGGAGCCTCTGCCGGCTAGCACGAGACCAATGGATGCAAGGTACGAAGCTGAACTTTATATCACAAGGCAACAAGCAGCAACTGTCCCACCTTTTTATACATCGACCATCATACCATTGGTGACAACCATTGGCAAAGGTCGGCCTAGTGAAGGAGGATAAGGAACCGGAGGAAGGGATGTAAGGAGCCGGGGCCTGATACTACCAGACATGTTAGCGATCACGGAGTTAAGTCCCGTGGATAGGAAGGAAATAGTGAAGAAGTCATTCCCCAACTTTTGATTCAAAGAGCTTGTGTGGTTGCTCGATCCCACACCATGATGATGAAGATGTTTGGAAGTAGGTATATGCTGTCTATTATCTATATCGGGAGATGTATAAATGCGCAAAGAGACTCTCAGAGTTGATCTTCAAGAAGAATGCAAATATTCAAGGTTTGCAGGTCGAACTTAAGCTTGAGCGGGCGAGTCCTGTGACTCGAGATAAGGAGTAGGTAAAACATGGTCGAATTACACCTGTTTTGTAATATTCGAATAATACTTTTATGTGCTAACTCTCTGTTGCCGAAATAGATGCATTAAAGGAGGAGTTGGCGGACACAAAGGTGGCCGTAGAAGTAGCTAGAAAGAAGTATAAGGACGTGCTAGCCTGTGTGTCATCCCGAGCCACCACCGTAGAAGGACAATAAAGTTATGTCTAAGGAGAACCGCAGGCTGCAGGAAGAGAATGAGATAGTGCAAGAGCTAAGGGCAGACACCAGGAGTTGGTTAAGGAGAATGAAAGGCTCCGAAAGGAGAATGAAGAGGCCTAACGTCTGAAGAAGGAGAATGAGGAGCTCAACCAAGCACTCATGACAAATCGTGCCGAGCACGAGTAGGTTAGGAAAGAGAAGGAGGCATCATAAGCTTCAAATAAGGATGTGATCAACCAAAAATATGGGATCAGAGCCAAGTATGAAGCCAAGCTAGAGGAGCTCAGAACATAAGTCAGGGAGGTTCAAGAACAGGCAGAGAGGTACATGGAGCTGGCGCTTTGGGGGAATATTTGTCAAAACACTTTGACATCATGGTCTCTCCTAGTTCCGTGACTACGCTCGAAACCTGGCCTTGACTTGGGAAAAGCTGGTTGAAGAAGAATATGCTTCCCGAGAAACAGAGTCGGTGAATGAGGCACTGCTGATGTACCAATACGTACCAAAGGACGAACGTCGAGTGTTGATGGAAGGGAGGAAACTAATTGAGGAAGATGAAGGGGCAGAGGAAGTGGAAAGACATGTTGCTTAGTAGGGAAAATGTTCGTTACTAAGAGCATATCATGAGATTTTTTTCCCAATAGCAGCAAGCTATTCCAATAGTCGTTGGTGGCTCTTCTACACCAGCTCTGAGCTTCCTTTTGCCAATCGCCAAATGATCAGTGTCAATTGGCACCACACAGCAAATTCCAGAAGGTATATCCCCTTACTCGATGGTACTCAAAAAGATGATAGCACGAAGTAGAAGTAAAGTAATTTGTCTATTTCCCAACGTGCAGGTACTTTTGAGGAAGGGTCGACAACTGAGATTGAAACGACTATTGTAGCAGCGACTAAAATGGATTCAAATGCCTACAAAATGCAGATGGAGGAAGAGTATGGGTAGCTCAAAGACTTTGACCTAGAATTAGGAGAGATATATTACCCCAAGCTCTTCGAGGAAGTCAATGACGGGCATGATGTAGGGGTCCATGTGAAAGGGCAGACTGGGGCAAGCGGGTTGACAATGCATGAACTTATTGAAACACAGAAAGAAAAACCACTAACAAAGTATGAGGAGCTTGATACGAAGTAAAAGGCAAATGAGGAGGTTAGGCTCAAAGCATAGGAAGAGGAGAGGACGAAGGACGAGGCCTAGGCGAAGGCTCGGAAAAACGAGGAACACGAGGCATCCTATAAGAGAGTCGAAAAGGGCTTATGTAAATTAGTAAAAAGCTATAATTTTGACATGTGAATTAATGTTTGTTTACTACTCTTTCATCACATATCATTCTAATTATTCAAGTACTCTTTCCATTTTCCAGTCTACTTATGTAAATTAACTTGGTGTTACACTTAGACTTGAGTTTGCTAAAGAGTCTCGAGACTTTGGGAATTCAAAGATATGTCGGAAAAAAACAAGAATATTCGGCAAGTACACGGAGATACGAATTTTTGTCTTTGTATGTTAGTGATTTAGCCAATTTTTTTGTTTTTCCGAGAGTTTGAAGTTGTGTTGTTTTCTTCGATCCCTAGTCCAAGGTTGTAAGTTTGGATTGTCACATGACGTTGCGCGATTGGATTTGGATTGGACTGTAATGTAATGTAGTTAGTGGGTGTAACACCCCACCTCCACTAGGGTCACTCACAAAGGGAATGCACTAGCTTTAGTGGAGCAATATCTAGGTGAACATCCACAAAAATATTACAAGACAGAACATATAAAACAGTGGAAGAAGAACCAAATTTTATTGCATTAAAAATCTAGAAAGGTCTAAAGCCTTTTTACATCAAAATGCCATTAAATCCATTACATCGAAATCTGTCTTGCAATAGTAAAGAGGCATAAAACCTTGGTCATAAATCATTCCCCAAGTAAAATAGTAAAGCAAGCCATAGCCAAGGGAAATCCAAGCCGTACATGAAAGAGCCTTGGAGCTTGGTGATATCCGAACTAAGCTGTATTCCGACCCTGCGAACCTGGAGGGGGGAACGGAAGAAAAAAGAGGCGAAACAAAACGGGTCAGTCATAAAGACTGAGTAAGTCCTAGTGACTTTCAGCATAAAAATAGGTAAAGATAACATGGCATGAATAAACTGAAAATAAACATAAGCATGATGACAAGGTAAGCTACATGCACGATGAATCAAGTATAACATTCCATGCTTCCTATCAAGAGTATCATCACAAGGTTCCTACCGAGTATCATATTGCAAGGTTTCTATTAATTATAACATCACAAGATTTCTAAGCTTCACCATTCCACTATTTTCTTTGATTTCCTAAATTATCTGCACCAACTGTACTAGTACCCTAACCCGTATCATCCTTTCCGTGTATATGTACGGTCCCTTGCCGTATATCGTACAGGTTTCATCACGTATTTCTATACTACTTCAACGTAGTGCCACCATTCTTGAAATCGTTTGGACTGCAACCCTTGTTCTGGCTAGGTTTCCTTATCATGAACTATCATGTGTTCAACTAGGATTTATGCCACCTAGGACCACTAGGGATTATGCTACCTATTGAACGTTTCCTAGATTCGATTAGGGTTTATGCCACCTAGGACCACTAGGGATTATGCTACCTAACGAACAACACCGTTTTTCCACGTAATGTTCTATTAATCGATCGGCTCCCTACCAGTCCTAGCTCGTTCATGTGTTTAACATATAGAAATGTTCATGATTCATGTTTTTGCCCCCAAAACGTGTTCCTAAATTATTATCATAATTCACTCTAAGTTTATGCCAAGTTATAGCCTTTTATTTACAATACATGCCAATTACCCAAGATCCAACTTAGGCGCGTTCATATTAAACCTCTATTAAGTCATAAATTATCATATATGTTTCAACTCCAAATTTTACATAATTAACATATGCCCAAGTTCTAGATTACATGTAAATTTTACCTATGCCCAATTCCTACCAAATTTACATATGTTCAATTCATGTCGTTTTACATGTATGCCAACTTTATGCCAATTTACGCATATACCAAGTTTCATGCCGATTTACATATGTCAAGATTCATGATTTACATGTTTAAAAAGCTTTCCCCAATTTACATAGATCAAGTTTTATCCCCAAAATTACATGTATACTATGTTTACACCAATTTACTCATAACAAATTCTAGCCAAATTACATATATCAAGATCCATACCAAATTATATATATATATATATCAAGATCCATATCAAATTATATATGTCAATCCCCATTCTTGCAATTACCATTATAATGACAATACCCAAATATCAAGTTTCATGTTAATGGTAAATTATCCCCAAACATCCAATTTTCATATTATGCCTTCGATTCCACCAAACACATATACTCCACTAGGCAATATTCCAATATTTCCCCGTATACCCTCGCACGCATATCGTAGTTTAGGCCTAGGTCCGAAATTGACCTAGATTCATCAAAAGAAAATAAATAGGGGAAGGTAGAATTTTGCATAAAAATAAGATCAGAGAGAAAAACATCATCATAGGCATGAAGATTACAACTTGGTAATGAATCAAGAAAACTGATTTACAACGGGCTGAATAGATCATAAACTAGACATGGGAATAAAGATAGACAAGTCTCAAAACTAAAGATCCAAGAAGCAACAGAAATAGATCGATAAACATACTTAAATCCAATTTCACTTCATTACATGCCCATATTATATTTAAATATTTTAATCTGAAAATAACTAGAACTTACAGGGCACGGCTAACGAATTAAGAACTGAAATTGTCATAGAACGTTGTAGTAGTGTTGATTTATTGTTTGAACCATTGTTGAAGCTTTGTTCTTCGAATTGATTTGAGTTTGAATGCTTGTACTTTGATTTGGAGGCGGCGGCCATGGTTTAAGAGGGAGTTCAGCAGCATAATAGTGTAAGAATGATTTGATATGAATTAGGTTAGGTCTAAGGGTGTTTTTATAGGTGTAGCAACTAGTTTAGGCCCTTAGATTAACCCTAGAATCAATCCGGACCATCAAAACACGTCTCAGGCTTCAAAAATGAGTTATGGGTCAAACCAGGCCGAGCAGATCGACCTGTAAAGGGGGAGGTCAACACTATGGTCGACCTGGGGTGTAGGTCGACCCTATGGTCGACCTGGGGGGGGGGGGGTAGGTCGACCCCCTGGTCCAGTGCTGCCTGAAAACTGCTGAAACTTGTACAGGCGATAACTTCTTCATCCGATCTCCGATTTTCGAAAACTCGGACTCTATTTCATGTAAAATTTCGAGAAGAACGCAATGGCGTAACCTGTTTCTCCTGATTCTGACTTTTAAATTTAATTCTTCCTTGATTTCTTGTTTTAACATGTTATAAAAATACGGGTTGTTACATTCTCCCCTCCTTAAAGGATTTCGTCCTCGAAATCTTCAAGTTAAGAAGAATATGTCCTACCATCCAATCATCCATCTACTCAATCATCAATCACAGGCATCCATTGTCCATAAGAGATTTCTAATGTTGTATGAACATATGCAGAAAGTGTGTGTATATGTTCCTTATCTAATGCAAATGATCAGGCCTGATTGATCTTTTTAAATGCAAAATATGTTTAGTGCCATGAATCCAATATGTATGCAAATAGTCCTAGTCATATAAACACTATATGTGTGCACAAACATCCATCCATATGCAACATCCACATGATAACACATTCAATTCCATCCGTAAACAAGTATAAACATTCATGCATATGCAATATGAGATGTGACTGAGCTGATCTAGTGCCTAATGTGTGCTCATGCATCCACGAGCAACAACTAGCAACCACTTGCAACCATCAACCATAACGTGTCTCAAACACATGTTTACATCCATTAGTTCCTACCTAAAGGTATAACCGAATGATAGAAGCAAGTAAAGAAAAACTTTGTACCCTAAACACCAGCCCAAAACCAATATATATGATTCTAGGAAACCAAGCATGATAAACTCCTTTTAGGTCCCAAGAAATCACTTCCTAAAACCAACCCATATCCTATAAAGCCCAAAAAGTTTAGTCAAGCCAACGGACATCCTCAAACCCCAACATATACCACAACCAGATGAGTCATACTCCTTATGGGGTTTGCAACAGAAATAAGATTGAGAATAGGACTAAGAGGATATACATAAAAGATAGCATGCAAGTAAGCTCTACAGGAAAAGAGGGATCAAGTATATACTCTTAAAAAGAGATATGATGCGCGTATCTAGTCTTCATCTTCTAAGTCGCATTTCCTTGAGCTTAACTCCATTGTGCTTTATCTATCTTTAACTCCATAATTTCTTAATTCTTGTTTCCAAAATATGAGTTGGAACTCATTTCACTGTTGTCTCTCGTCCCATTTTCCCTTATCCTCCTTCTAGTATACTCGGCTCGAACATAACTGCGTACTCATGGTTTCATGCAAGCTCTCCAGAATTCACTAGTGAATCCTGGATCTCATTTATAGGGTTTTCCACGCAGAAGAATTATCTCTTGCAAATAAATAGATGTCAACCATGTTGCCAAGTGTACTTACTAAGGTGATTTTCTATAACTCATGCATAAGCGAAATGAACCATCCGCCTTAGTGGCGAACACTACTCGAGCGGATTGATAAATGTATCAAGAGATTCTAGGTAACTAACCATGGCAGAATCCTAAGGGTTGCACTAGACTTCGAGGGCATTACCAAGGCAAGTCAAGCGTCCAACTACCCTCTTTTCATACTCAAGAATGGTATCATTTTTGGAAAACCACTCTATCCCTAGAATCAACCCATTGCCCAAAAAACATAAGCATTACTTCTAAACTCAATACTTAGCATAGACATTCTCAAATCCAAACAAGTCATGAATAAATGAGCCGATTCCCCACAGGATTTGAGACAAAAACGGGATCCTCTACTACGCTAGTACTAAGGTGCAGAGACTTAACTATCGAAGCAGAAATAAAAAGGATGCGATGTACCATAATCAAAAAGGGTATGAACAGGATAGAAAGATAAACTAGACTTTCCTACAGAAACATTTCTACCTTCTTGTTCTGAGCCTCATTCGCCTTAACCACTCTTATCCCCTATTATATAACGTGTTAATAGGTCTCTCGAGAACTACCTCCATCGCACGGCAACCCTACAAAGCTTGAAATAAGATTAGTCGCAGATGGAACTAATGTGACTACAGATGGAGGAAAGAAAGGAAAAGGGATTCAAACAAGGAAACAAAGGATAATGCTAATGGCCTTTGGGGAATAGCCTTTAAAAATAAAAAAATTCTTGAAAAATGCTTCTTTGTAAATGGTTTTGAAAATAATTTCAAAAGGTTTTAAAAACTTTTGCCTAGTCTATAAACCTTCTGCTCTGATACCAAATGTAACACCCCACCTCCACTAGGGTCACTCACAAAGGGAATGAACTAGCTTTGGTGGAGCATTATCTAGTTAAACATACACAGAAATATTACAAGATAGAACATATAAAACAGCGGAAGAAGAACCAAATTTTATTTCTTTAAAAATCTAGAAAGGTCTAAAGCCTTTTTACATCAAAATGCCATTAAATCCATTACATCGAAATCTGTCTTGCAATAGTAAAGAAGCATAAAACCATGGTCGTAAATCATTCCCCAAGTAAAACAGTAAAATAAGCCATAGCCAAGGGAAATCCAAGCCGTACATGAAAGAACCTTGGAGCTTGGTAAGATCCGAACTAAGCTGTATTCCCACCCTGCGAACCTGGGGGGGGGGGAATGGAAGAAAAAAGAGGTGAAACAAAACGGGTCAGTCATAAAGACTGAGTAAGTCCTAGTGACTTTCAGCATAAAAATAGGTAAAGATAACATGGCATGAATAAACTGAAAATAAACATAAGCATGATGACAAGGTAAGCTACAGGCACGATGAATCAAGTATAACATTCCATGCTTCCTATCAAGAGTATCATCACAAGGTTCCTACCGAGTATCATATTGCAAGGTTTCTATAAAGTATAACATCACAAGATTTCTAAGCTTCACCATTCCACTATTTTCTTTTATTTCCTAAATTCTCTGCACCAGCTGTACTAGTACCCCAACCCGTATCATCCTTTCCGTGTATATGTACGGTCCCTTGCCGTATATCGTACAGGTTTCATCACGTATTTCTATACTACTTCAATGTAGTGCCACCATTCTTGAAATCGTTTGGACTGCCACCCTTGTTCTGGCTAAGTTTCCTTATCATGAACTATCGCGTGTTCAACTAGGATTTATGCCACCTAGGACCACTAGGGATTATGCTACCTATTGAACGTTTCCTAGATTCGATTAGGGTTTATGCCACCTAGGACCACTAGGGATTATGCTACCTAACGAACAACACCGTTTTTCCACGTAACGATCTATTAATCGATCGGCTCCCTACCAGTCCTAGCTCGTTCATGTGTCTGTGTCATACGGCCCAATCACGAAATGTAGTCACCTGTGCCAAGTCCACCATAGGGTGTATCAAGCCCTAGGGTGCCAACCACCGACACGAATCAAGCACGCACAGTGTAAACCTACCGGTGCCCAATGCCTGCTTTTTCAACTCCGGACTACGTGCATGACCATAGTCCGTCTGAACCTACAATGGCACACCAACTCAGCCGTCGTTCTGGTCGCTTACAATCAGCCCAGTAATCGTGCCCCACCCTGCCTAGTTCCAGGGTACCGTGATATATCTAGTGGGTTACTGCTGAAACGGACCGCGCAACTAGGGTTTCCGTTCAGTAGGTTAAGTGTTGTCATTTAAATTCGAGACTTAACCCCATCAGTCTAGCATGTCAAGTTGGTTAAGTGTTGTCATTCAAGTTCGTGACTTAACCCGCCTACGTGTCATGTCAAATTGCTAAGTGTTGTCGTTCAAGTTCATGACTTAGCCCTACGAATCATCTGTCAAGTTGGTTAAGTATATTCAAGCGGTTCATGACTTAACTCTATCAAATCATCGTGTTAAATTGGTTAAGTATATTCAAGCGGTTCATGACTTAACCCTATCAAATCATCGTGTCCAATTGGTTAAGTATATTCAAGCGGTTGATGACTTAACCCTATCAAATCATCGTGTCCAATTGGTTAAGTATATTCAAGCGGTTCATGACTTAACCCTATCAAATCATCGTGTCCAATTGGTTAAGTATATTCAAATAATTCATGGCTTAACCCGCCCACGTATCATGCTAAGTTGGTTAAGTATTACCTATATGTTCAAGTTGACTTAACCCTGCCACGTGTCAGGTTATATCGATTGGGTGTTATCAACCTATTCAAGTTAGCCCAACCCATCCGCTAGTCATGTTATAACGGTTAAGTGTCATTAGCCTAGCCACATTACTTAACCCACCCATTCATTTCATATTGGTTGAGCCTACATTTGTAAGTTTTACATGTTCTTAACTCATACCGGTTAGGTCCGCATTTACATGTCAAATTCCCATGTCATCCCACCTAACCCTCTAACCATACCCACGTCTTATTATGGTTAATATTCCTTAATTCATTCATTATGACGAACGAATCATGATCTCTCACATTAGACCGTGCATTTTTTGGCCACTGGATTTGTCGGGCGGTTCCGGGCAGATTTATACCACAAACTGGGTCTAACCTCGTGTCATAAATCGTTACGCCTACAATTTGGCCTTCGACCTCTCACATTAGACTGACACTTTGTGGCTACTGGATTTGCCGGGTGGTTCCGGGCAGATTTACACCACAAACTGAGTCTAACCTCGTGTCAAAGGTTCATTAATGGTCGTATTCCACCCAAAACCCCAATATCAGTTCATGTGTTTAACATATAGAAATGCTCATGGTTCACGTTTTTGCCCCAAAATGTGTTCCCAAATTATTATCATAATTCACTATAAGGTTATGCCAAGTTATAGCCTTTTATTTACAATACATGCCAATTACCCAAGATCCAACTTAGGCGCGTTCATATTAAACCTCTACTAAGTCATAAATTATCATATATGTTTCAACTCCAAATTTTACATAATTAACATATGCCCAAGTTCTAGATTACATGTAAATTTTACCTATGCCCAATTCCTACCAAATTTACATATGTTCAATTCATGTCGTTTTACATGTATGCCAACTTTATGCCAATTTACACATTTACCAAGTTTCATGCCGCTTTACATATGTCAAGATTCATGATTTACATGTTTACAAAGTTATGCCCAATTTACATAGATCAAGTTTTATCCCCAAAATTACATGTATACTATGTTTACACCAATTTATTCATAACAAGTTCTAGCCAAATTACATATATCAAGATCCATACCAAATTATACATATATATATATATATATATATATATATATATATATATCAAGATCTATATCAAATTATATATGCCAATCCCCATTCTTGCAATTACCATTATAATGACAATACCCAAATATCAAGTTTCATGTTATTGGTAAATTATCCCCAAACATCCAATTTTCATATTATGCCTTCGATTCCACCAAACCACTATATTCCACTAGGCAATATTCCAATATTTCCCCCGTATACCCTCGCATGCATATCGTAGTTTAGGCCTAGGTCCGAAATTGACCTAGGTTCATCAAATGAAAATAAACGGGGGAAGGTAGAATTTTGCTTAAAAATAAGATCAGAGAGAAAAACATCATCACAGGCATGAAGATTACAACTTGGTAATGAATCAAGAAAACTGATTTACAACGGGCTGAATAGATCATAAACTAGACATGGGAATAAAGATAGACAAGTCTCAAAACTCAAGATCCAAGAAGCAACAGAAATAGATCGATAAACATACTTAAATCCAATTTCACTTCATTACATGCCCATATTATATTTAAATATTTTAATCTAAAAATAACTAGAACTTACAAGGCATGGCTAACGAATTATGAACTAAAATTGTCATAGAACGTTGTGGTAGTGTTGATTTATTGTTTATACCATTGTTGAAGCTTTGTTCTTCGAATTGATTTGACTTTGAATGCTTGTACTTTGATTTGGAGGCGGCGGCCATGGTTCAAGAGGGAGTTCAGCAGCATAATAGTGTAAGAATGATTTGATATGAATTAGGTTAGGTCTAAGGGTGTTTTAATTGGTGTAGCAACTAGTTTAGGCCCTTAGATTAACCCTAGAATCAATCCGGACCATCAAAACACGTCTCAGGCTTCAAAAATGAGTTCTGGGTCAAACCAGGCCGACCTGTAAGGGGGGAAGGTCGACATTATGGTCGACCTGGGGGGTAGGTCGACCCTATCATCGACTTGGGGGGGGGGGGAGGGGGGTAGGTCAACCCTATTGTCGACCCCTTGGTCCAGTGCTGCCTGAAAATTGCTGAAACTTGTACAGGCCATAACTTCTTCATTCGGGCTCCGATTTTCGAAAACTCGGACTCTATTTCATGTAAAATTTCGAGACGAACGCAATGCCATAACCCGTTTCTCCTGATTCTGACTTTAAAATTTAATTCTGCCTTGATTTCTTGTTTTAACATGTTATAAAAATACGGGTTGTTACAGTGGGCATGGCGCTTGAGAATCGAACATGTTTGAACTGACCACTTGAATATGCACATGTGATGTGGATATATAGTTTAGCCGTCAATTTCAGGATTCAATGTTTAATCCAATAAAGTTGTGACCTCGATCCATTTCAAGTATTGCATTTGTGGACGGCAATGACATTTTTTTATTTGTTAAACTAAAGTTTGTCAATATGTCCCATAATGCCTATTTATGGTAAGTCATGCCTTGAGGGAGGTCGAAAATGACTCCATGTTGCCAAGACTTCAATTCTGACCATCTTCCCTATGCGATGGGTTCATTCCCAAAAGGTAGGTCTGTGGCTCGTAGGGAAGATGACTGTAGCGAGGATACAAGGCTTGCGAAGATGTCATGACCCCGATTCTGCTCTCTATTGTGTGTGCCTCCGGTAGTGCTTCCCGACGTGCCCCCAGCTAGCTGAAAGGTGGTCGTAGCTCAGGTGGAGACGAAAGGTCATGACGATAGTGAAAAGTGGGTGTTTGTTAGAGAACAAGGGTTTTCTTCTCAATCCTAATTCGTCTCCGATGACAGAGACAAAGGTGGCAGTGATTGGCGAACCGATATCTCTGGTGAAGGCATCAGGGACCGCTACATCTATATGGATGGTTGTGGGAACTATGGAGGACTAGTTACCCTGGACCTGCACGAGTGTACCTCTGGTAGTGCTTCCCGACGTGCCTCCAGTTGACTGGGAGGCAGTCGGAGCTCATGTGGAGGCAAAAGGCAATGACAACAGCGAAGAGGAGGTGTTAAATAGAGAACAAGGATTTTCTTTCTTCTCCAACGATAGAGGCAAAGGTAGGAGTGAGTCGTAAATCGATATCTCTGATGACGACCTTATAAATCACTACGCTATGGAAGTTGGCATTCTAAGTGCTTAAGTGCATTTACACTTTCCAAGAGTTATACTCATGTAATGTGACTAGGCGTTGCACTTAGATTCGGGTTTATCGAAACTTTGATCTTGAGAAACTCAGGTTGTTAGGAGTTCGAGGAGACTGGCTTCACTCTAAAGATTCCCTTTTGGTTGCTAAACTCAAGGTGTTGTGAAACCAAGAGGGTGCCAACAGACCGCCGACTGATTAAACCGGAGTGTAGATCCATTGGACTCGATGTGGGTGCCAACAGATCGCCACCAGAGTACGGCGGAGCTTATGAAGTTTGGGCTAAATCCGTTGGACATAGTGTATTCATAACAGTAGTGCTTCAGCGATCCACTTATGAATCTCGAGGGCTACGGCTAATGTTTTCATACTTCATACAAGGATTACATAAGCGACTTACCGAAATTAGAATATACAAGCAAATTACGTTATAAATGAATACAACTATGTCCATACAAGGTATAACCCAAACACGATGAGTCATGAGATGCGGCATCAATGTCCAAGCCACTTGTTTGTGTTTCAGTCTTGATGAGTCGAAAGGATGATTTCGGGGGATCTAGTTGCTAAGAGAGGTTGTGGTTTATTGAAATTCTTGGTGTACTACTCAGAAAATTCATGCGAGGGACCTTGTGTGTACTACTCGAGCATTCCCTTGCGGACGAGATTTTCGATGTTGTCCTACAAGTGGAGGCATCATATCATTGTCGCGAATGCTCTGGAACCAGCAATACTTTTTGGATTTTCTTGATTCATCCGACGGACATCTAGGCTTTGGCTTGTTGTACTGTAGAGTATTATAGGTGTAACGTCCCACCTCCATACTCATGTTAGCCAAGGTCATCGCAAGCAATGATGTCAACTAACCTGAAGAATAACATTGTTGAGGAGCGACTACCTGTATAATAGATTTAAAGGAGTGTTAAATATGTCGGATAATGTGGTCTTACTTTTTAAATCTCATGAGGAAATCCGACACATCTAATTAAAGTTCAATTCTACTAAACAGTGGCTATATATAATTCGGAGTCAATATAAAATACATAATAATATAATAAGAGTCAAACATAGATATTTACATCTATAACACGGAAATAGAAATGAATATAACACATAAGTGTAAGTACAAAGATAATGGTTATAGCCGATCCACTATACAACAAAAGAATAGGTATATGTTCTAGCCAAAAGAATATGTATACATAAAAATCTCATACACATATAACTAAAATTACTACAGTGATACTGTATTAACCAAAAGTCAAGAGGTAGTCCTTGCTAGAAGTCTAGAAGAAGCACCTGTAATACCTAAGTCTGAACCGAGTATTATTATAAGAAAATTAATAATAAACGGATCAGTCTAGCTGTACACATCATAATAAAATGAGATAGAATAAAAGGTACAAACAAAATACAACATATAAGCAATAACAACAATGTTCACATGTAAAATGTAAAGGCTTGAAAGGTCCATACAATATGTCGAAGAAATCTCAGTGCTATAAAAGGATATCTCATCTTGAATCATAAGACGACTCCTAAGATAGGATATCTCTTATCCCGTCAATATTAAATGACCCAAAGATCCTTAAGTTGATCTGAAGATCATTGATATAATCAAATGAACCGAAGTTCCTCAGGATGATCCGAAGATCATCGATATTGTCAAATGAATCGAAATTCCTCTAGATGATCCGAAGATCAAAATGATCACAATTGATCAAGTATAGTGTAAACTACTCCAAGCTAGTAAATATAAGAGTCAAGCTACATGTCCTATAACTACTTGATCTAATCGAGTATTTATGAACAAGTTGTATGTTCCACTAGAAAGACGAAACGATCATTGCCATAGTTTTCAATTGGACAAGTCTAAGAATTAACCGTCAAAGGAAATGCAAGGGTTTATAGTCCTTGTTACTAAGTGTTTAATTGAATTCTCCTATGAGCTAGGAAAAGGTTTATACAATTATATACTAACTGGAAGATCATTTATAAAATAACTTCATATAACGAAGTGGAATTAGAAACCTTTTAGTAAAAGATTTGGTATGTACTAATAATATAAAACCCTTTTATAGTTTGAAATGACAAATCTTGTAAAATATCAATGGTAGTAACAATCGATCTCAAAATTCACGTTTTAAAAACATAAATCGTATCCTTGGAATATCAATTATAAATTCATTTATCACAAATAAATTGAAAGTCCATCAAAGGTCGATATAATGAAGCTGCTGAAACCCACGAGTTAGAGCAACTGAAAAGTCAGAGTAAAAGAGCAAATGACACGAAACTCGGCCGGGATGAGGCCTGAAACAACCTAAACTATTGACCTTGGTCGTAACAGGTCAACAGCTAAAAACAAAATTCAAACGTCTAAACCAAGGATTCGGCCAGTTGAATCTGTTTTCCATAAATTCATTTCTGTTTCCAGAACTTCAGCTGGTTGAATAACCTAGTCAACCGTCTGAATTGATATTCAGCTGGCTGATTTAAATCATTTAGCCAGTTGAAATATTATGTGCATTTTTTAATATATCGGCTACACGTCAGTCGGCTGAATCAAAAGATTTAGCCAGCTAATTTAATGCATAGGACTGGTTGCCTGGCAATGAGAATCAAACCCGTTTTTGAACGAATAGTGAAGGCTTATAACATTATTCAAGTGGAAATGAAGCTTAATACCGAAACAACACAATAACATCAACACGAATGCACATAAAGATTTACACTAGAAATCATTGAAATGAATCAAAACTAACAAATGGAAAGCTCATACACAAACAATCCAAATCGCACAATTCATACACAACATATACGTGCCAAGAACACACTAGCCAAGCCTATATTCTTGAGTCATAGATGTGAGTTCGTAGGAACTAACCTTTGATTGTTCGAATCAATTAAGAGATGCAAAACCAAGTTAGAACTCTATTTCTTCCAATTTTGCTCTAAAATATCCAAAATACACACCAACACACAATATCTCCTATGAATTAGGTTTAGGAAATCTCAACAATAGAAGAGAGAACAAGTTGGAAAAGATGGAGATTGAGCTTACCTCTCTTTTCCTTGGATTTGCACTTGATTTCTACATGAATTGGAGCTTCTAGGATTAAACTAGGTCTGGGGAATTTTAATTTCCCTTTCCTCACCCCATTTGTATTTTCTCAAAGTGTTGGAAGTGAATTAGAGAAAAAAGGGGGTTGTGGGGTTATAAGGTTATGGCTAGGTTCACTAACTAAAGCTTAATCAAATTCCCAAATTTCACTATCTCCAAACATATAAATGTTTATAGTTTTTATTATCGTAAATGACATTTTGAACTCAGTGGAAGTGGTCTCGATTCCAAATTCATTTGCATGCAAAAAGTGACTTTTTGGACATACACACAATCATCGATGTTATATTTAAATAAAGTATTTAACTATATTATCGTGAAATATGTTATGATGGGTCTCAAGATAAATGCTCTTGAGGGAATCATTGAGTATAGTGTAGTTGCTGAAAGATGGAAGTCCGATACACTTCTTCTTCATGTTGCGACCACCTCCGTTGTTGCCAGCTTGAGTAGGTTTATGTGGAGCATTAAAACTAGAGTCGTTAGAGCTTATGACTTCATCTCGAATTAGGTTGTCAAAGCGAAAATCTTGATTCCTTTGTGCTTCTTCTTGGCATAGGAAATAGTCATCTTTCTCGTAGAAGAATTCCAAAGTCTCATGTCGTGTCGGTCAACCCATGCTCCAAATTCAGAATCGGGGAGTATGACCTTGGTAAGTTGGGATAGGATTGTCCAGGGACTCGGGTCTACGACATAGGCCAAAGCATTGTCCAATCCCTCGAGGTAGCTGGTCATAGTTTCGTCGATGCCTTGGTAGATGTTGTAACACCCCACGTCCATTAATGTCACTCACAAAGGGAGTGCATTAACTTCCATGGAGGTTTTAAGTGAATATAGAACAGAAAAATTACAACAAGACAGATAATAAGTAGTACTTGGAAATCTAAAACTTCATTGTATTGCAGCGGAATTTAAACATGTTTATTACATCATAAAACCATAAATCAGAGTCAAGTACAATATCCAACTTGATAAAACAAAATACATAATCCCATTACATAAATAGCCATTAAAAAAGATAACAAGCTGGACTTTACTTCAACGGTCCAAGCTTTCCCAAAGAGATAAAGCAATCAAACTCCACTAGAGTTGGGTCCACCCTGAGGACCTGGAGGGGGAAAAAGGAAAGAAATAGAGGGGGTCAGACATAAAGTCTGGCGAGTATGATAATTCTAACAATACTGTTATCAAAATAACTAGACTAAGGCATAAGCTGGAAAACAAGGAAATGTCTATGAACTATTAGGTATGGAGAAGCAGATAAAGATAACGTTAAAGGCACATCTAATTACTAACGAATAATTACTACACTGCACCACACCAGTCACCCTCAAAATTGATCCCACTTGCTTCACACAGAAACTATATAAATAGCCTTGCGTACCCCTAGCTGACTACATAGGTGCCGTCTGCCCCTATCTCCACTAGGTGTACCCCACTACCCACTTTCGATCAGCTCCCTACTCGTAGATACCTGTGCTGGCCCCACAGTGGGGTGTATCACTCCCCTAAAGTGGCAACCTGATACAACTTTAGAATGCACGTCTTATACCTACACGATGCAACGTCTTACCTACCAGCCCGGGTCCACACATGCATATGAAACCCGTTGGACTTGCGTTGCCACCGCTCCCCGTTTTGGCCTCTTAAAGTTAAGCCCAGCAAACCCGTCCTCGACTTGGGTCGAGCCCACAAAGATACGTTTGGGATACTGGTTGAAATGGGCCCCCAAAAGCTACCCACCTAAGCTTGTCCACTAGTACATCCCACTTAACCCTCTTAGTCATGTTCATTTACATGTGTGTTTGGTTAAGTCTTACTAATCGTATTTCACATGCCACTAAGGGCACCCACTAGATTCCTCATGCCACCCAAGGCACCTACTTAACCCCCATGTCCCACCTTACATGTTTATCTGGTTAAGTATTTCTTAATTCATTCAGGCCATAACCTCATAAAGACCTCTCACATTAGACTGGCATTTATGGCAGCTGGATTTGTCGGGCAGGTCCGGGCAGTCTTACACCATAAAAGAGTCTAACCTCGTGTCTTTACAACTGTTATGCTTTAATTTGGGCCTAGGACCTCTCACATTGGGCTGACATTTGTGACCACTGGATTTGTCGGGCGGGTCCGGGCTGGTTTACGTCACAAACGAGTCCAACCTCGTGTCCTAAGCATTGATTAACACTTATAATCTTTTACCCCAGTTTTAATAATTCCCTATTCAAATTATTAATTGAGTCCGATTTTATTGATGTCCATAATTGACTCAATTATGGCCATCCATTCATGGCATGCAAAATCATATCAATTGCACCCCAACTTCTTAATATTAAATATTAAATATTACCCCTACCCCACGTTATACGTTCGCTTATTCAACGCAGAATATATGTTAGACTCGAATAGTTTAACTCATAGCACAAAGACAAATTATCACAACATATAGACAAATAAAACAGATCTAATCATAATAGGGGTGAAACTTGCATAAAACTACACATGTCATGGACCTAAAGGTGTCAACTTGTTTGGTAAAATGTCACAACTTAAATGATATGATCATAACCCAAATTCACGTATAAACTTGCATATGGGGTTTTATGCAACATAATGATGGTGTGAACTAGCATCTAACACATAGAACTCACCCATGTCATAGCATAATTCTAGGTCTAAATAGATGTCATGGCATATGTTCATAATCTTTACTAATCAATCTAAACTTGCATACATGATTTGTCATCAACATAGCCCAAATAATATCAACATTATGTCTTAATTAACATGAACTAATTAGCATAGATAATAACATCATGACTTTATGACATGTATGATTTATCACAATTTAGCATAGAAAATTACAACCTATACAATATCATCATAGCATGATTTAAAACATATAGGATATCATCATCACATAACATAAGATTTACAACATACATGACAGCATAAGGTTTACAACAACATATATGACAATTCACATCATTCACTCATAATCCATTCATAACTTAATCTAATTAGTTTAATAATAATCTTATTAAGATCATCATACTCACAATTAGATGAGAAAGTGAGCCTTGATTTGCTTTAGAGTTGAGTAGAATTAGGGTTTTGATTATCTTTTCTTCCTTCTTAGTTGGCGGCGGCTCGACTGAGTTCCATGGCGGCGGTATGACGGTGGCTATTCTATTTTTCATGTGAATTAGAGTGAGGGACTACCTAGGTATTTATAGAGTTTAGGATTTATTTAAACCGTCAGATCAACTCAGAACTAAACTGAACCGTTAAATTTGCCAACTCAGCCCTAAAGACACATCAGCCAAACCCTAGCCGCCTGGACAGGTCGACATCCAGGTCGACTGCCCAGTCGACCTGGGGGGGGGGGGTGTCGACTGCCCAGTCGACTCCCCAGTCGACCTGGGGTGCTGGGCGGGAATTTTCCCGCCTAGCCTGTTTGACTTCGAATTTTAAATTTTAAATTTTCTGAAATCTGTTTTGAATTTTCTGAAACTTCCGATTGCCATAACTTCTTCATACGAAGTCCAATTCACGCAAACTCAGACTCGATTTCAACCAAAATTCCGAGACGAACACAATGGTGCAACCCGTTTCCCACAATTCTCATGTATGAGATTAGTTATTCTTTAGTTTGTGAATATTAATATTAACAGAATTACAGGGTGTTACATTCTCCCCTCCTTAAAGGATTTCGACCCCGAAATCTTCAAGTCAAGAAGAATGTATATCCTAACATCCAATCGTCCATCTACTCAACCATCAAACACAGGCATCCATTGTCCTTATAGACTTCTAATGCTTTCATGTTTAAATGTATAGTGTGTGTATATGTCCATATCTAATGCAAAATCAGGCGGTCCACTGATTCAGTTGACCTCCTTAATGCAAATCATGATAGTGTCATGCGTCCATTATGTATGCGAAAGAACCCTATCGATACATATTATTTCTACATGCATGCACAACCATTCACCAAAATGCGGTATCCATATGATAGCACAACCATTATACATCCATTTTACTAAATACAGCCATTTATATGCAATATGCAATATGAAGTAATTGAGCCGATCTAGTGCCTAATAGTGTGTGTATATGCGTCCACGAGCAACCACTAGCAAACACTTGCATCCACTTTGCATCCATCATACATAACATGTCTCAAACACATGTTTCAACCATAGGATTATCCGAACTAAAGGTCAAGAATACTAGCGAGAGGATACTCTAAAGGCACACCTAATTACTAACGAATAATTACTACACTGCACCACACCAGTCACCCTCAAAATTGATTCCACTTGCTTCACACAGAAACTATATAAATAGCCTTGCGTACCCCTAGCTGACTACATAGGTGTCGTCTGCCCCTATCTCCACTAACTACCCACTTTCGATCGGCTCCCTACTCGTAGATACCTGTGCTGGCCCCACAGTGGGGTGTATCACTCCCCTAAAGTGGCAACCCGATACAACTTGAGAATGCACGGCTTATACCTACACGATGCAACAACGTCTTACCTACCAGCCCGGGTCCACACATGCATATGAAAACCGTTGGACTTGCGTTGCCACCGCTCCCCATTTTGGCCTCTTATAGTCAAGCCCAGCATGCGTGTCTCGTCCTCGACTTGGGTCGAGCCCACAAAGATACGTTTGGGATACTAGTTGAAATGGGCCCCCAAAAGCTACCCACCTAAGCTTGTCCACTAGTACATCCCACTTAACCCTCTTAGTCATGTTCATTTACATGTGTGTTTGGTTAAGTCTTACTAATCGTATTTCACATGCCACTAAGGGCACCCACTAGATTCCTCATGCCACCCAAGGCACCTACTTAACCCTCATGTCCCACCTTACTTGTTTATCTGGTTAAGTATTTCTTAATTCATTCAGGCCATAACCTCATAAAGACCTCTCACATTAGACTGGCATTTATGGCAGCTGGATTTGTCGGGCGGGTCCGGGCAGTCTTACACCATAAAAGAGTCTAACCTCGTGTCTTTACAACTGTTATGCTTTAATTTGGGCCTAGGACCTCTCACATTGGGCTGACATTTGTGACCACTGGATTTGTCGGGCGGGTCCGGGCAGGTTTACGTCACAAACGAGTCCAACCTCGTGTCCTAAGCATTGATTAACACTTATAATCTTTTACCCCAGTTTTAATAATTCCCTATTCAAATTATTAATTAAGTCCGATTTTATTGATGTCCATAATTGACTCAATTATGGCCATCCATTCATGGCATGCAAAATCATATCAATTGCACCCCAACTTCTTAATATTAAATCCTTAATATTACCCCTACCCCACGTTATACGTTCGCTTATTCAACGCAGAATATATGTTAGACTCGAATAGTCTAACTTATACCACAAAGATAAATTATCACAACATATAGACAAATAAAATAGATCTAATCATAATAGGGGTGAAACTTGCATAAAACTACACATGTCATGGACCTAAAGGTGTCAACTTGTTTGGTAAAATGTCACAACTTAAATGATATGGTCATAACCCAAATTCATGTATAAACTTGCATATGGGGTTTTATGCAACATAATGATGGTGTGAACTAGCATCTAACACATAGAACTCACCTATGTCATAGCATAATTCTAGGTCTAAATAGATGTCATGGCATATGTTCATAATCTTTACTAATCAATCTAAACTTGCATACATGATTTGTCATCAACATAGCCCAAATAATATCAACATTATGACTTGATTAACATGAACTAATTAGCATAGATTATAACATCATGACTTTATGACATGTATGATTTATCACAATTTAGCATAGATAATTACAACCTATACAATATCATCATAGCATGATTTAAAACATATAGGATATCATCATCACATAACATAGGATTTACAACATACATGATAGCATAAGGTTTACAACAACATATATGACAATTCACATCATTCACTCATAATCCATTCATAACTTAATCTAATTAGTTTAATAATAATCTTGTTAAGATCATCATACTCACAATTAGAAGAGAAAGAGAGCCTTGATTTGCTTTAGAGTTGAGTAGAATTAGGGTTTTGATTAGCTTTTCTTCCTTCTTAGTTGGCGGCGGCTAGACTGAGTTCCATGGCGGCGGTATGACGGTGGCTATTCTATTTTTCATGTGAATTAGAGTGAGAGACTACCTAGGTATTTATAGAGTTTAGGATTTATTTAGACCGTCAGATCAACTCAGAACTAAACTGAACCGTTAAATTTGCCAACTCAGCCCTAAAGACACATCAGCCAAACCCTAGCCGCCTGGACAGGTCGACACCCAGGTCGACTGCCCAGTCGACCTGGGGGGGTGTCAACTGCCCAGTCGACTCCCCAGTCGACCTGGGGTGATGGGCGGGAATTTTCCCGCCTAGCCTGTTTGACTCCGAATTTTGAATTTTAAATTTTCTGAAATCTGTTTTGAATTTTTTGAAACTTCCGATGGCCATAACTTCTTCATACGAAGTCCAATTCATGCAAACTCGGACTCTATTTCAACTAGAATTCCAAGACGAACACAATGGCGCAACCCGTTTCCCACAATTCTCACGTCTGAGATTAGTTATTCTTTAGTTTGTGAATATTAATATTAACAGAATTACGGGGTGTTACAGATGTGCATGCCGAATTTCTTGATTAAGTCTCTGGCTAGCTAGTTGAAGGTTGATATGGTTCTTGGTGGAAGTCGATTGAATTATAAAATAGGCACGCCTTCTAGAAAGACGAGTAAGCACTTGGACTTCACGATGTCTGTCGCGTGAGAAAAATCCATACATGATTCGTAATGTTTATGAAGTTTTGAGGGTCTGATTTCCCTGGGTAAGCTTCTATGTCCGGCATACTGAAATATGTTGGCCATTCATCATTAATTACATCTTTGGTGAATGGGTTACGTCTCACACTATTCACCTAATCGTTAGTGATGTGACCTCAGGAAATGCTGGGAAGTAGTTTAGTGAGAAAAGGAGTTCAAACCTCAACTAGGTTCCAACAGTCATGATCAGACTCGCAAGTGTGCATCCGTGGACGTCTTTTCAGAAGAATGTTGTTTTCATCTTGAGAATCTTCGACCTTTAAATATGTGGAGGTCGGTGTTGACCCGCTTTTTGGCAAAGAAGTCATGTGGTGGATTCACGATTTTCTAAGTACTTGGGATTTGAGTAGAGACTCACGAAAGCGTAAAGCGATTTGGTCGAAGCTGCAAAGTGCTTGGAATTGCATTGGAAATATGGTCAACTATGGGAATCAACATCAACTCAAATACGTGTGGCAAACATGTATCGATCACTCAAAAAGTCCTAGGCATCTCACGTTGATCACCAAAAATCAAATAGCTAAACTAGGCTTGGCTTGGATCAGACCACTTTAGGATCACTTGCGCGTACCGTGTAGATCGGCTAAAAGTTTATGAGCGTATCCATCAGATCACCTCCAAAAACTCCGATCGGCATCAAGATTTGGCGCAATGAAAAGTAGAGATCAACCTGGAATGATCATATCAAATAGTTGGATCATACCATTAGATCATCAAGGAAATATCAAGATAGAAGTTTTGGCCCAGGATTTTCGTGATACAAAATACATATTTTGTATCCTCTCTTAAGATATGTAATCTCCACTTCGTATCCCCTCTTGGGATACAAAGTCTTTCCACCTCCACAAGCTTGCCCCAGCAAGCCTCTCCACATGCGGATCACCCAGTTTTACATGCATGCATCAGTAACTGGGGGTGCAGATTCGATATAGGTACGAAGTTACGGTTGGGATCTGGCAAACCCCAAATAGCCTAATCGCCTTAGGCTGATCAGCAAGATTTACGCGATCAACATGGGTTTCTGGAACCTTGGAAGCTGGCAAGCTTTGGGATATGAATTTGTATCCTACTATGGAATACAAACTAGAAAATTTTGTACCCCCTATGGGATACGAAATTCCTGGTTTGCTATGTCACGTCAAGCAGTGTGATGGATCACTTACTTTTTTTGGGTGATCAACATGTGCTGACCACTGTTCTCGTCTCTCCACCCAGGATATGAATATTTTAATGATTCTTGGTTATTGGCTAAACTCCCGAGATACGAAATTTTGGGCTGTTGCCCAACATCTCCACCTATTAATACCCCCTCTGTTGGAAAGAATAGGGGTGGGACATTTGGACTTTTGGCTATTGCATACAGTAAAGTTCTCTTTTGAGCTAATTAATGTCATTCATTGTGGTTTCTATGGTTTTGGACTACTTCTCGAACTCGTGAACTGCGCCTAGAAGTTTACTCTCAACTCCAGACACTTGGATTGACACTTTGCTCACTTTTGGATATATTCCGACTTGGAAGCATATTTCACACATTGTGGCTTGGAGAAGATGATGATGATGATGGATATTTTAGGTTTAATAGGGAACTAATAAATACTTTGTTATTCTCTAACACTGCTTTATAAATTCGAAGTGTATAATCTCGGATAATCATTGTAATTGTAAACATGATGATGAATAGCTACTATGAAGTGGATGTAGGCGTTAGTGTTGAACCATTATAAACACTTTATTACTTCTCCACAATTCCATATTTGGATATTTTGCATAACTTTAACCCATCGGGTGATGGCATGTGCGAGTGACTAATTCCCCATGTCAACTTTTTGGTGCGTCAGGAAGGGGCATTGGATTGCCTTTGGATTTTGGACTTTTAAGGAAACAGATTCTCTCGGATTTTCTTGAATCCTTCTGGAATTTTACTATGGTTAAAAGGAAACTTATTAGTTTGGCTCGTTCGAAAGACACAGATATGGAAGAAAGTCATGAATTTGTTCGATTGGACATCCGTCGAAATACGTTACTCATGAGGATATCAACGGAGTCGTCAAGGGTTAAACTAAGGATCCCACTTCTCGATTGGAACAATAGAAAGAACATTCTCATTGACAAGTAGCTACAATAAACACCCTTCTTGATTGAATTGACGGTTTTGCGAGGCCGTCGGGTCAAGCCAACGTGGTCGGAATAAGTGCTAGTGTTCCGCAAGGATTAGCTTGGGACTTGTGACAATTCCTAAAGAACAACCCTGCAACGAGACTAATCCACAGACAACTACCGGATCAGTAAGGCTTGGGGGCACTACTCCCAATCTCGTTCAAGGTTCAGCTTAGGTTCTGGTTAACCAGGTTTCAGGTTTTGGTGTTGGTAATGTTGCTCAAGCACCGGCGCGCATAGCTTCGGATACAGGAATTTCCGTAGTTACGAATATAGGATTCGCACCAGTTGAGGCACATCAGGATAGGAATGATGTAACGACTCGAATTTTCAGTCGGTTTAAAATATAGTTTTAAATACGTATCAAGGGATTTTTCAAATGTTTAAATATAGAACTAGGACCAAAAAATTGTTGAAAAAAATTCTAAATTTATTTTATATCATAAAATAGTTAAAATAAGGTTATTGGATTTTTAAAATGATCATTAAAAAGAATAGTTTGAAAATTTATAATTTAGGGCTATTTTAAAAGCTAAAAAATAGGACATTTTTCAAATGGGCATGGAATTCGATAAAAACTTGACCATTAGAACTGTATCTATGAAACGCAGCACGATTTCAAATTTCGTAACAATTAGACTCGGTATGTGGTCATACGAGTAGAAGTAACTTAGCTTAGCATAAAAAAATAAGGGATTAAACATGGATTAGCACATATTCCTAAGGCCTTAGGAAATTATACAACTCACAATAGGAGCACATGCCACCCCGTTATGTCACCTTCCCATGGCTTGCCGCTTTCTACATACGCATAAGCCTTAGGAAGAATAAGCACTCCGTTTTTCATTTCCCTTCTTTCTTTCTTTCTTTCTTTCCTTCTTCCATTTCTCATTCTTCTCACCCTACCCGTCATCCTACCCCCTCCCCATGCCTGCCGTCACCTCCTTCCAACCCACCGCTAAGTCTAACATTGTGCAATCCGTCCTAGAGCTACGCTAACCCCGGTCACGTTTGTTCGTGCCAATTACTCTGGCGAACTCCACCACCCCCTCCTCCATTACCCAACTTGCTTCAAACTCCAACCTTTCTTCCTAAAATGCCTTTAAACCATTCTATAAGTTTTATTCTTCACCAAAACAAGCTCCTACCACTTACCAACCAGCACCATCACCTCCCTTACCCATCCCTCTCTCCACGTCAGCCCCCTCTCTCCCTACCACGTCATCTCGTGGGTCCTACCAAATTGTGTGCCCCTACAT
Source organism: Allium sativum (assembly GCA_030737875.1). Classification (NCBI taxonomy): domain Eukaryota; kingdom Viridiplantae; phylum Streptophyta; class Magnoliopsida; order Asparagales; family Amaryllidaceae; genus Allium; species Allium sativum. Next base: position 280,958,698 of record CM060918.1, read on the forward strand.
GCCTAAAAACCCTACCTTTTTACATTAAAACCCTTAAAGATCCGATTATTATTACCTTAATGCAAGTTTGAACCTATATATATGGTTACATAGAAATATTATGTGTAAATGGTGTTCGTTTGGTTGCTAGCAAGGTTGCAGAGACGTAAAAATCCTTTCTTTGAAGTTAGACGGAGTGGAAAGCTATGGCGAGCAATTTTAGCTCACTTTTGAATTAATATGTTGTGTATATGGTTATTGATGTTCCGTGTAGTATATTGCAAGTAAATTATATGCATATATGGTTAATGTTGAATGTGATTAGAGTATGAGTATGAATTGTTGAATTGGGTTAGTGGTTTATATAGTAATCTAAGTGTTTTGGAAGTTAAAACCATAAGTAAAAGATTGGATCAGACGACAGCTTGGTTGCAATGTTGCATGTAAATTGGTTGGAAATAAATATTAGTAAGTTAATATTCGGATTGCTAAGTGCTTTAGTAATTAATAATGGAGTTTGAATAATTTATAGTATCCAAAATGATACATATATGTGGTAAAGAAGGTAGTTTAAATATTTACTTGAATAAACAAGTATATGGGATGAATAGTAAACATTTACTTATATTAGCGCGACTTTCATCAATTTGAACAGGACATGGATGTACAATTTTCTATGTTGGTTGGTTTTGATATGGATTGGTTAGAAAATAATAGTTAATCAGTTATGAACGACAGTTAATATTTTGGTTGAAAATTGGTTTGGAAAAGCGTTTAAGTATTGATAACCATGAGATTTAGGCTGATAATGCCACGATATGTTGGTTGATGATTAACAAAAGGTAATTGAGTATTGATGACACATTGAACCCATATAAGTTGAATTATATGGTCGTTAATTGAGTTTATTCCAAATTTGTAACTAATATTTTATCAATAAAATATTAAGTGAGAAATAAAAGTTTGAATTTTAAATCTAAAACAATTTGGAAAGCTAGTTTGAATATTTACGAACAGTTTCCATAAAGAAAAGAAATTAATAAGTCCAGTTTGGATATCTAGAAAAGATTTTAATTTATTATCCAAACCATCTTATTTACTTTTATAATGGAAGTCAGGAAAATTTATGCTCAAACGGATAAGTTTTGAAAATAATATTATAATACCATATAATATGAATATTTGAATTTGAAGTTGAATATCGAAAATATAGTTTTCGAAAATTACTATATATGTTTTATATAATTAATCATCTATTTTAAAGGCAATTCAATTCAATTTTTAATTATAATCGAAGTTTGGTTTGAAAAGAACTAGTCGTGCAGCGGTAGTTCGCGAATTTCAACCATTACTTCAAATTGACGTACTCGGAGTTCCGACCTTCGGATTTTCCCGAAGTTAAAAACGTTTGGTTTGAAATGAAAAGAGCTTCTAAATGTGATGTAAAGTTTTAAAATCCAATGGTTAAATTTTGAAATAAATTCAAATCAAATTTGAATAAAAACAACGCCAGTACCATTATTGACCTGAAATCAAATTTAAAGAAATGAGTTATTTTTAAATTATTAAAAAATAATAAATTATTATAAATCATGATAAATGATTTGAAAGCGATTTGGATTGATAATACCCAGTTTGGAAAGTTAAAAGTTTTTGTTTTGAAAATAGGTTATTTCAGCAACACTATTTGCGATGGGTTTTTCAACAATTTGAAATTTAAAGGTTTGAGACAACAAATGATATCGAAATGCTTTGCAAACATATAAAAAGGATTATAAAGAAGTTTATATATATATATATATATATATATATTTGACATATGAAAAGCTTAAACCAAAGCTAAGTTTTCCAAATAAAATTGGAATTGAATGGGAATCGATTTAGTGATAATTGAGATAAGTCTCTACAAATGAAGATATTTACTATTTAAAGAACTTAAAAGGATTTGTCGTTGTTCCGCTTATAGTAGTAGTCGGATACGGGAATGTATATCGATTATAAACTAATAGTATTTTCATGATGACTTCATTTGATATGAATGTATATTTTATGTTTATCTTGAACGATGTTTTAAATAACATTTGTTCTTTAACCCTGTTAAAGGAAAAGATAATTTTCCAAGATAAGTCGAAATGAAATCTTTATTTAGTTGGAATGTAAAGATTTAACGAAAGAGTTTTCCCTAGCAAACGATAGTAAGAGCGAAGATTAAGAATCGCTTAAAAGAAGATAAGTCTGTTTCTAAGTAAAAATAAGGTTGAATCTTAAATAAGATTTTGAGACAAGGAAAGAAGTTGAACTTGATTGTTTTATCGTTGAGTTGGGTGACCTTCTGGGTGCTTGATCTGATGTTGGTTTAGGCCTTCGGGGTAATTCACTCGATAGGTTATTCTCTCGGCATTGTATAATTGAGAAATAATTCTAGCAATGAATGGGTTTTCTCTAACAATATGTTTAAGAAATCACAAGTGCGATTTTGGGGAAAAAAATATGATTAATGAAGGATTTAAATGGAAATTTTAAGTATGTAAATCTATGCTAAGATTTAAGGGAGTAGTTACCAAATGTAAAGGGTGACTTGAGTAAAAGAACATTCCCAAATTGGAATAAGACTCATGATATCTATTATATCTTTATTGATTTCAAAAATGCGCTAGTTATTCGAAATGATCGGATTTCGAACCATTGTGAATAATTATATGACATAATGCAAACAATGTTGATTGTGATTGAAGGCTAGAGACTTTCACATTAGAAGGGTTGCGCATCGATGGGTCGGGTGGCCACCAACTATGGGGTTATATTATGACCGCAATCTAACCGTACTTGAAGCAATTCGGATTGCAAGGGCTTTCACACCTAGGCAGGAAAGTGGAATAAAGTGCCTTCGGTTTCATTCACAACCCAGAATGGACTTGTAAATGAATGTGTGTCTAACGTTGTATTTTACGGCATAACATACTGGTTTCTATTGATGTTATATCAGTTGGTTAAGGAGAATTTATTCTTTTAGCTTAACACCCTCCTTTGAGAATTATCTACTTAGAGGGTTATATATTAATAGAAACAGATTATATGCTGTGAATTCACAATGTGGCATGCTAAGTGTTGAGCTAATCAAAGCTTTCGTTGAAAAGTAGAGCTTTGTGGATGATGATCAAAGTAAGGCTGATATAACATAGCTTTGTGTTGAAACGTGACTTTAGAGCCTCACAACCCGTGAATGGCCGAAAATAGGATGATGGACCGCAGAGATAAGGACATAATTTCCTTCTAGTTAAGAATGTGATGCCATGGTATCGAGACCAGGAAATTTACTTATGCGAATGATAGATTGTGGCGTCTCAGATAATCGTTGGTCACGACAGTGGTACGTTATGTTCAGGCAAGATTCCAACCCAGCTTGTTAGTGCTGGCCGGCTCTGCCGCTCTGAAGGATCACATGTATGTGTCCTAGAACTTACCGCTAGAGGTGTTCTGAAAGGTTAAGAAAGATCTTTTGTCATGGTCATTGTTGGAATCCAACTTCCAATACGAGCTTGAATTTTCAATTGTAACATAATAGCCAACATAATGAGATGGGGCAATATGCGAGCTAAGATTTATACATTGACTTTCGAAAGTGATTTACACACCTAGACATTAATAATAATATCAAAAGTATTTTTTTTAATAAATATCAAGTATTTTTGGTTATTATAAGGTAAAACTCTATCCTCTGGTATGCATTGCATTGTGTGATGGGACTTGAGTCTTATAATAGCTCCATTTTTCAAAAGCATGAATTTGGGAACCGTTTTAATGATTGTATGGTATGGGTTATGGTTTGTTATCTAGTTCTCAAGCTAGTTAATCCAAGCCTGACCCGAGTATTTATCACTCGGGTCAGATCCAACTGTGTTTCAGGTTAAAACAGGTGGATGAGAAGTTTCCAGCTGATTCATAAAAGCTAGGTTCTTCATCAGACGGAAGGACGTATTTTATAATCTATAAATGGATGTTATGGATCGATGATGTGGGGATATCGTTTATACCTATCCGTGGTATGTCGAACTCTGATAATGTAATTGTTTCCCATTGTAAAGATATATATTGAATATTATATTTTGTTCTATTCTGCTATGTTTGCTCTAATAAAACCCTGATGAATCGAGTTTGCGATATTTGATTTTGGGGTACATAAACACCGTGGATATGTTAAGTATCGATTATCAAAGGTCAGAAATTTGGTTTATCGCAAGAATTTCCGAGGACACTTACTTTTTGGACAAGACTCTTGTGGTTTATAGTCGGTTCAGAAGGCGGACGGATTTGGGTCGTCTCATTTGGTATTAGAGCTTTGGTTTAGCGATAAACCTTGGCTCTGTAGAGTAAAAGACTAGATAGAGATAGGATCAGTAGTATCATAGGACGAATACCTAGTAAGACATAAGATCAGTAGTATCCTAGGACTAGTGACTTAGGGATAAGGTTAGTAATACCCTAGAATGAGCTGAGAAAATTATATATATGTGAGAAACGTATCTGATTTTCATTTTCAAAGTAATAAGTATTTTTAGAAAAAATCATGTTTTAACAAAAGAAAGTTAAATTTTAGAAGTTAATCAACTAATTGATTGTTGGATATGTTGTACGGTAGTTAATTTAACTAGTTAAGGGATGGTTATTAACTTAAACTATTGGATTATGGTAAGCAAACGAAATTTTCGACGATTTTGGACAGTCCATGAATACTGACACATATTAGATAAAATTTATAAAGGAAGTTATATTCACGATTTTGGATACATAAAACTCAATTGTCGTTTTAGTTAAAAAGTTTAAAGAAAAGTATAGGTTTTAAAGGCTAGTTTCAACTTGCGTACGGATTAGAACCTCTTTGTTTTTAGTTTGTAGAGAGGTAGAGGTGGAGTTCGACGTAGGCAAGGACGGCTATGACACCGATGATGAGGAATTTATGGATAGAGATGCCAATGACTTTGATGCAAATCAGATTATGGTACCTGGATGGGATGGTTGGGATGACCCTGATTCGAATGACGAGGTACACCAGGAGCCAGAGGAGATCACAGTCTCTGGGACCTCTGTGCATTACTTTGGCAACAGTTAGGTAGCCAGATGTTAGTTTCGTGTTGGGGATGTTATATGTATACACAGTTATTAGCTTCGTTTTGGTGCAGTATAGGCACTTAGTACATATTTTGGAGCATGATATCATTTCGTACAGACCCCTCAACTACATAGTACGTGCTTAGGTTAGTTGGTATAGATGCATATACATGGCTTATATCTTAAGAGGCACTATACACTAGGGTATAAGTTATGTCTGTGATATAGATGATATTTTGGTTATGATATATGATACAACATGATACATTTTAGGATATGTATACCGTCTCAGCACTTTGTTCTATGCTTCGTCTTCGATTTCGAGGACGGGATCTTTTTAAGTAGGGAGGATTGTAATGACCCAAATTTTCAATCAATTTAAAATATGGTTTTAAATACGTATAAAGAAATTTTCAAAATTTTTAAATAGAAAATTAGGACCTAAAAATTATTGATTAGAACCATATATGTGAAACGTAGCAGGATTTCAAATTTCGTAGCAACCAGAGTCAGTATGTGGTCATACGAGTAGAAATAAGTTAGCATAGCATAAGTAAATAAGGAATTAACTATGGATTAGCGCAAATTCCTAAGGCCTTAGGAAATTAGACAATTCATCATAGAAGCACATGCCACCCCTTCCATGTGTCACCTTCCCATGGCTTGCCCCTTTCTATATATGCATAAGCCTTAGGAAGAATAAGCACTCCATTTTTCATTTCTCTTATTTCTCATTTTCTTTTCCTTCTCCATTTCTTCTTCTCCTCATCCCATCTGTTATCTTACCCCCTCCCCACATCCACCGCCACCTTTCACCAGCCCACCACCGCCGGCAAACTCCACCACCCCCTCCCTTATGGCCCCACTTGCTCCAAAATCCAACCGTTCTTCCTAAAACCTCTTTAATCCCTTCTTTAATTTTATTCCCTACCAGAACAATCTCCTACCCTCACCAACCACCACCATCGCCACCTTAAGCCCTCCCCCTCCCCACATCAACCCCTTCTCTCCCTGCCACGTCAGCTGGTGGGTCCCAACAAACCGTGAGCCCTTCCGTACCTAAAAACCTCAACTTTTTTCCTTAAAACCCTTAAAGATCCAATTTTTTCCTACAACTCAAGTTAGAACCTATATATAAGTTGATTACATATAAGTGTTGTGTGTAAACAATGTTAGTGTGGTTTCTAGCGAGATTGTGGAGACGTAAAAATCCTTTCTTTGAAGTTAGATAGAGTGGAAAGCTATGGTAAGCAATAGCTCATGTCTAAATTAATATGTTGCATGTATGGTTATTAATGTTGCATGTAGTATACTGCAAGTAACTTGTATGCATCTATGGTTAATGCTGAATGTGGTTAGAGTATGAGTATGAATTTGGTTAGTGATTTATATAGTAACCTAAGTGTTCTGGAAATTAAAACCCTAAGTAAAAGATTGTTTGAATTGGATGCTAACTTTGTTGCAATAATGCATGTACATTGGTTGGAAATAAATATTAGCAAGTTAATATTTGGGTTGCTAATTGCTTGAGTAGTTAGTAATGGAGTTTGGATAATTTATAGTATCTAAAATGATTCATATATGTAGTGAAGAAGGTAGCTGATATATATATATATATATACACACACACACACACACATACATACACATACATACATAAATATATATATATATATATATATTTCTTTTGGAAATGGGTTAAATTTTATTAAGCAACTGTAACACCCCACGCCCCCTATGATCACTCACTAAGGGAATGCTATAGCATCGGTGGAGTATTTTAGTGAATATAGAACAGAAAAATTACAACAAGACAGATATAAATAGTACTTGAAATTTAAAACATCATCTCATAACAGCAGAAATAAACATGTCTGGTTACATCATAAAACCACGATAAAAGTCAAGTACAATATCCATCAAAATAAAGAAGTACATAATCCCACTCTCTCATACAATAGCCAGAACAAAAGAAAAGATAACTGGATAACTGGAGCTTTACATCTACCCAAGCTCCTAAAGACTGGAACAGCAATCCGATCAAGCTCTACTACTGCTAGGATCCACCGTAGGACCTGAGGGTTGGGAAAAAGATAAAAACAACGGGGTTAGACATAAATCTGAGTGAGTCCTATAACTTTAACAATACAATCATTAAAGTAACCAGAGAAGATATAAACTTGACCTACGGTAATATCTGGGGATGAATGGCTACACTAAGCAGCTTGGTAGACTTAGGATAAACTAAGATAACCGTAAGGACGCATCTACCCACCCAAGGATATTTACTAACTGCACCACACCAGTCATTCCTACTTAAAGGTTGATCCCTTCCAAGGACTTAGAAAATTTCCCCCAGTAGTCTCGTGTACCCCTAGCCCACTACATAGGTGTCGTCTGCCCCTATCTCCACTAGGTGTACTCAGTAATTCTTACCCAGTAGTTTCGTGTACCCCTACATAGGTGCCGTCTGCCCCTATCTTTATTAGGTGTACCCACTACTCCCCATCAATCGGCTCCCTACCGTAGATACCCGTGCTGGTCCCACAGTGGGGTGTATCACTCCCCTAAAGTGGCTACCCAATACTATCAACGGGGCACGGCTTTATATCTACACGATGCAACAACGGCTTATCTACCAGCCCGGGCCCACACACGCATATGAACCCCGTTGGACTTGCGTTGCCACCGCTAACCCGTTTTGGCCTCTTATAATCAAGCCCAATATGCGTGTCCCGTCACTCGACATGGGTCGAGCCCACAAAGATACGTTTGGGATATTGGTTGAAATGGGCCCCCAACAAGCTACCCACCTAAGCTTGTCATACATCTAGTGTATCCCACTTAACCCTTTAATCATGTTTAATTACATGTTTCCACTTGGTTAAGTATTCTAATCGTATTTTCTATTGCCACCCAAGGCAACCCACTAGATTCCACATGCCACCCAAGGCAACCATTAAATTTCCACATGCCACCCAAGGCACCCCACTTAACCCCTCATGTCCCACCACATGCTAATATGGTTAAGTGTTTCTTAATTAATTATGACCGTGATCCCCCATAAAGACCTCCCACATTAGACTGGCTGTTATGACCGCCTGGTTAAGCCGGTAGAGTCCGGGCAGTCTTACGTCATAACAGAGCCTAACCTCGTGTCTTTACTTTAATCACGTATTTAATTCATGGCTAAGACCTCTCACATTGGGCTGACATTTGTAGCAACTGGTTAAGCCGGTCGGGTCCGGGCAGTTTTACACTACAAATGAGTCCAACCTCGTGTCTTAGTCGATTAATTACACCTAATTAATCACCCCCATATTAATTATCCCTAATTAATATCAAGTTTTCCATAACATGGGTAGACCTAACTCAATAGGTAAATTCCCATGGGGTAGACCTAACTCAATAGGTAAATTCCCACTTATGGTAATTTATTTTTATGGTATGCTTAATCATACCCAATCATTCATTTATTAACATATTTACCAACCCCATCGTTCCCCACGTAAATCGTTCTCATTTCATGACATACATAAGGGGAAGATCATCACAAATATCATGGGTTTAGCATACAACTTTGTCATGGGTTAAGAGGATGTCAACTTGCATATATGAGCATATATTAACCCAACTACATATAACCCAAACTTGCATATTATCATACACATGATTTGCATAACATGTTGCATATGAGCTTGCATATTATCATACACATATCTTGCATAACATGTTGAACTTGTATATAGGCATTCTCATAACTTGCATAACATGTTAAACATGCATTTAAGCATACACATAACTTGCATAAGCATTCACATACTTGCATAAGCATTCACATACTTGCATAAGCATTCACATACTTGCATAAACATGCATAACTTGCATATCATGTCATTTAAGCATATACATATCTTGTATAAGCATTCATATACACGCATAAGCATGCATAACTTGCATATCACATAAATCTTGCATTTAAACATATACATGACTTGCATAAGCATCCATATACTTGCATAAGCATGCATAACTTGCATATCACATTAAACTTGCATTTAAACATATACTTAACTTGCATAACTCAATTTGTTAAACATGCATAATTCCACTCATTAAATATGCATAAATCCACTTGTTAATCATGCATAAACCAACTTGTTAAACATGCATAAACCAACTTGTTAAACATGCATAAATTAACTTATTAAGCATGCATAAACCAACTTGTCAAACATGCATAAACATAGAACAACATAGAGTAACATATCATTATAAATGATTCAAACTCACTAATCCGCATTTAAGACCATAAGTCTCATTACACCCAATCTACTTACTTTAACAATTGATGTTAAAGTGATAGAAACTCACCAAACCCAAAATTAACCAACTTATGAAGAGGAATTAGTTGCTAATTATGAAGATGGTGATGATTAGAGAATGATTTGAGAGGGATTAGCTTGAAACTTCCTTCATAAATTAGTGGAGGCTCCTCTTAGGATTTAATTTGGCGGCATGAGGCCATCATTTCTATTTTTGGTAAGGATTAAGGGGGGTTTAGGGTGTATTTATAGATTAGGTGAGTGTTTTAGGCCCTTAGATTAACCCTAGATTAGATTAGGACCCTTAGATTTCGGAAATCTCTAGAACCAGCCCTCCTAGCCAGCCTGAAACCCAACCTGGTGCAACCTGGTGCACCCAGGTTCAATGGACGGCGCGCCCCTGTCGACAGGCAAGTCGACAGGAAAGTCGACACCCCTGTCGACAGGCCTGTCGACAGCCCTGTCGACATGGGTAGGGCGGGAATCTTCCCGCCTGACCCCGCCTGTTCCATCCCACAATCTGAAATTTTAAATTTTTAAATCTGTTTTAGTTTTGAATTTTCTGCAAACTTCATCGGGCCATAACTGGGCCATACGGACTTCGATTTTCGAAAACTCGGACTCTATTTCGCGTATTTTTCCGAGACGAACGCAATAACGCAGCACGTTACCCCCAATTCCCACGTCTGAGATTATTTATCCAGTAATTAGTGAATTTTAGTATTAACTAAAATTCGGGGTGTTACATTCTCCCCTTCTTAAAGGATTTCGTCCCCGAAATCTCTAAGCTAAGGAGAATGCATATCCTACCATCCAAACATCCATCTACTCAATCCATCAAACACGGGCATCTATTGTCCTTAGAACAATTTCTAATGATGTATGAGCATATGCAAAGAGTGTGTGTATATGTTCCCTATCTAATGTATGAACATATGCAAACCATGATAGTGCCATGCATCCATTATGTATGCGAAAGAACCCTATCGACACATACAATATCTACATGAGTGCACAATCATTCACCAAAATGCATCATCCATGTGATAACACAACCATTATACATCCATAAATATATCTTCCTACACACAATTTTATGCAATATGCAATATGAAGTGACTGAGCCGATCTAGTGCCTAGAGTGTGTGTATATGCATCCACGAGCAACCACTAGCAAACACTTGCATCCTGTAACACCCCGTATGTTAAATAACTTGTTATAACATAAATCAGAGCAGAATTAAATTTAATATTCTGAATCTGGGGAAACGGGCTGTGCCATTGCGTTCGTCTCGGAAAAATACGCGAAATAGAGTCCGAGTTTTCGTAAATCGGAGTCCGTATGACCAAGTTATGGCCCGTCAAAGTTTCACGAAAAATCAAAAACGAAAACTGCTCATGTTTTGAGGCCCGGGATGAGTTTTGGGCTGTTTTTTTGGGCCCTAAATGGTTCCTACACTTGACTTCTTCCCCAAGACATGCTTTAAAGGCTAGGATTGGTTCTAGGGTATATCCTATGGTCCTAAAACATCTAACTAATCTATATATACACCCTAATACCCCCCTTATCCTTACCAAAAATAGATCTAAGGCCATTATGCCACCACTTAGAAAATTGGAGAGCCTCCACTAAAAATCCTAAGAGGGTTTGCAAGCTAATCTACATCTTCTTCTACTTAATCATTGGGATTTGCTTCATTTAACTTGCTAATCTTGTTTTGGTGAGCTTCTATCCCCTTAATAATCAATTATTGAATTGATTATGATAAGATGTGATAAAGTATAGCTATGTTTGTGGATCCATATATTTATGCAAGCTTGATGTAGTGAATATTATGTGTTTTGCAAGTTATATGCCTTATGTCATGCAAGTTTCATAATATGTAATCATGATATTTTTATGCAAGTTGTTTCATGATGTTTATGATGCAAAACACTAAGTGAATATGGATCCATTATGCAAACATGTTATGCAAGTATGTGAGTACTTATGCAAGTCATGTATATGCTTATATGCATGTTTAACATCTTATGCAAGTATATGAATGTTTATGCAAGTTATGTATATGTTGAAATGCAAGTTTAACATAATATGCAAGCTTATGCAAGTATATGAATGTTTATGCAAGTTATGTATATGTTGAAATGCAAGTTTAACATAATATGCAAGCCTATGCAAGTATATGAATGTTTATGCAAGTTATGTATATGTTGAAATGCAAGTTTAACATAATATGCAAGCCTATGCAAGTATGTGAATGTTTATGCAAGTTATGTATATGTTGAAATGCAAGTTTAACATAATATGCAAGCTTATGCAAGTATATGAATGTTTATGCAAGTTATGTATATGTTGAAATGCAAGTTTAACATAATATGCAAGCCTATGCAAGTATGTGAATGTTTATGCAAGTTATGTATATGTTGAAATGCAAGTTTAACATAATATGCAAGCTTATGCAAGTATATGAATGTTTATGCAAGTTATGTATATGTTGAAATGCAAGTTTAACATAATATGCAAGCCTATGCAAGTATGTGAATGTTTATGCAAGTTATGTATATGTTGAAATGCAAGTTTAACATAATATGCAAGCCTATGCAAGTATGTGAATGTTTATGCAAGTTATGTATATGTTGAAATGCAAGTTTAACATAATATGCAAGCCTATGCAAGTATGTGAATGTTTATGCAAGTTATGTATATGTTGAAATGCAAGTTTAACATAATATGCAAGCCTATGCAAGTATATGAATGTTTATGCAAGTTATGTATATGTTGAAATGCAAGTTTAACATGATATGCAAGCTTATGCAAGTATATGAATGCTTATGCAAGTATGTGAGTGCTTATGCAAGTTAAGTATATGCTAAAATGCAAGTTCTACATGTTATGCAAATCACATGTATGATGATATGTAAGTTCATATGCAACATGTTATGCAAATCACATGTTTGATGATATGTAAGTTCATATGCAACATGTTATGTAAGACACATGTTTGATAATATGCAAGTTTGAGTTGAATATAGTTGGGTTAATACATGCTCATATATGCAAGTTGACATCCTCTTAACCCATGATAAAGTTATATGCTAAACCCATGTTATGTGTGGTAAACCTTCCCTTTATTATGTTATGTCATAATGACGATTTACGTGGGGAACGATGGGGTTAATTAATATGTTAATTAAAAGTATGTTGAAATGGGTATGATTAAGCATACCATAAAAAATTAATTAACATAAGTGGGAATTTACCTATTGAGTTAGGTCTACCCCATGGGAATTTACCTATTGAGTTAGGTCTACCCATGTTATGAATAAATTGATATTAATTAGGGATAATTAATATGGGGGTGATTAATTAGGTGTAATTAATCGACTAAGACACGAGGTTAGGCTCTGTTATGACGTAAGACTGCCCGGACCCTACCGGCTTAACCAGGCGGTCATAACAGCCAGTCTAATGTGAGAGGTCTTAGGCACAAATTAAATACGTGATTAAAGTAAAGACACGAGGTTAGACTCTGTTATGACGTAAGACTGCCCGGACCCTACCGGCTTAACCAGGCGGTCATAACAGCCAGTCTAATGTGGGAGGTCTTTATGGGAGATCACGGTCTTAATTAATTAAGAAACACTTAACCATATTAGCATGTAGTGGGACATGAGGGGTTAAGTGGGTGCCTTGGGTGGCATGTAGTAACGAGTGGGGGTGCCTTGGGTGGCATGAGAAAACTAGTGGGTTGCCTTGGGTGGCAATAGAAAATACGATTAGAATACTTAACCAGAGTGGAACATGTAACTAAACATGATTAAAGGGTTAAGTAAGTGCCTTGGGTGGCATGGGGGAATCAAGTAAGTGCCTTGGGTGGCATGCGGAAATCTAGTGGGTGCCTTAAGTGGCAATTGTAATATAATTGGATGACTTAACCAAACCTTAACATGTAAGGGGGCATGATTATAAAAAGGGGTTAAGTGGAATGCACTAGATAAAATGACAAGCTTAAGTAGTAGCTTGTGGGGGCCCGTTTCAACCAATATCCCAAACGTATCTTTGTGGGCTCGACCCATGTCGAGTGACGGGACACGCATATTGGGCTTGATTATAAGAGGCCAAAACGGGGTAGCGGTGGCAACGCAAGTCCAACGGGTTTCATATGCGTGTGTGGGCCCGGGCTGGTAGATAAGCCGTTGTTGCATCGTGTAGATATAAAGCCGTGCACCGTTGATAGTATTGGGTAGCCACTTTAGGGGAGTGATACACCCCACTGTGGGACCAGCACGGGTATCTACGTTAGGGAGCCGATCGCTTGGGGTAGTGGGGTACACCTAGTAGAGATAGGGGCAGACGGCACCTATGTAGTCAACTAGGGTACAGGAAACTACTGGTTATATCTATCTTTGATATCCTTGGGTGGGATCAACCTTTGAGTAGGAGTGACTGGTGTGGTGCAGTTAGTAATTATCCTTGGGTGGGTAGATGCGTCTTTACGGTTATCTTAGTTCGTCCTGTGTTCGTGGGCAACTTAGTGTAGTCATTATCCCCAAAGATACCATACCGAGTTCATATCATACCCTAATTACTTTAATAATTGTATTATTAAGGAGATAGGGTTCACTCAGGCTTATGTCTGACCCCCGTTGTTTTTACCTTTTTCCTTCAGGTCCTCAGGTTGGGCCTAGTGCTAGTGGGCTTTGATCAGTTTGCTTTATCTATCTCTTGGAGCTTGGACCGTAGATGTAGAGCTCATCTTATCTTATCTTTTCTGTTATGGCTATTTGTTATGAGTAGTGGGATTATGTACTTATTTTATTCAGGATGGATATTTTGTACTTGACTCTTGTTATGGTTTTATGATGTAACCAAACATGTTTTACTTTCCGCTGCTATGAGATGATGTTTTAAATTTTCAAGTATTACATTATATCTGTCTTGTTGTAATTTTACTGTTCTATACTCACTAAAAATACTCCACCGATGCTATGGCATTCCCTTAGTGAGTGACTATAGCGGGTGTGGGGTGTTACACGTGGTATCAGAGCTTAAGGTTACCGGAACAGATAAAATTTTTAGAAAAACTATTTTCTAAGAATACTTTTGGAAAGGAGTATTTTCAAAAACATGTCTTTTAAGAGAAAAGTTTTTGAAAGGAAAGCATAATCCCCAATAGCCATATCTATATCTTTCGAATTCTCCATTTTGAATCTCTTCCTTTCTCTCGTTTTGAGTTTCCCCTCCGCGTATAGATGATCTTTCTAAGATAGATAAGGATGGAAAACCACTTCAAGGGACTTAGACGTTAGTCGGATTAGAAGTTGGTTCAAGAAGGAGGAGGACTGGTAGGTATCTATTGGATAAACGATGGGAGGAAGGCTCAAATAGTTGTTTGGTTAATGAAAGATGAAACCTCATTGGTGGGAGGTTACGAGTGGAGAATAGGGAAGAAGAAGGCAAGTGGTTATCCTTTTAAGAGGAATAGGACACCTTATTAGGATTGTTCAAAGAAGCAAGGGCAAGGTATGGAATCTTCTGGAGGGTAGTTGTATTCCCTCACGACTAGGGTACCAGATGGGGATATGACCGTCTAGGTTGGAATTTGGATTTCTTTATCATCCGATTCAAGCTCTATTTGATTCTGATATATTGAGTTCGTTTATCCCACCATTGTTAGTTGAGTCACTGCACTTAGACACCAGTTTGGTAGATGATCCCTTAGTTGTTTCAAACCCAGTTGGGGCTCCATGATATGTTTGGGTTTGAAAGTTTCTATACTTAGCGTTGAGTTTAGATGTGATGCTTGTTGGGCTTCACGGGCTATGGGTTAATTTTGGGCATGGACTGGTTATCCAGTAGGAGTGCTGTTCTTCATTTTGAAGGGAGAGTTGTTAGGCTTATGGGCCGCCTAAGTAACACTCTCGAGATCTCTTGTAATCCCATAGAATCTGTTATGCTAAGGTATCTAGAATCGCCTGACACGTTGGTCTAGAGTCTGCGATCTGTTAGAGCGGTCCGGGAATACCCGGATGTGTTTGAGGAGGTGAAGGGCTTACCTCCGAAGCGGGAGATTGACTTCCGAATATATCTGGTGGATAATGCCAAACCAGTATCTTGGCCAGTGTGCCACATGGCTCCTAGTGAGAGGAGGGAACTCCATAAGTAAGTAGGCGATTTGCTTGAGAAGGGGTTCATAAGACGAAGTATATCGGAGTGGGGCGCTCCAGTAGTTTTTGTTATGAAGGCGGATGGGTCCCTCAGACTTTGTGTAGGCTAAAGGGAACTAAAGAAACTCACAAAGAAGAATAGATACCCATTGCTGAGGATTAATGATCTCCTTGATCAGTTGGCTGGCGCCTCAGTATTTTTGTAGTAGGACTTAGCCACGGGATTTCATCAGTTGAGAGTGGCTGAGAATAGTATAGAGGAGACTGCCTTTGGGACTCCGGATGATTTCTTTTATGAGTGGCTGGTGATGCCATTGGGTTTGACGAACGCCCCCGCATACTTTGTTGAGAAGGGTGTTCAGGGAGTACCTAAATAAGTTCGTGATGGTCTTTGTAGATGACATCTGGGTCTTTTCTAAGAGCGAAATAAGTTTTCGTATGTGCTCAATAGGCTGAGCAGGGCCAGTATAGGATAAACGACGGATTTGGAGCGAGACTGGCGAGAACATCCAGAATTGGTCAAGGGCTTAATTATTTAGCCATTTTTACTAGTATCGTCTCACGTAGGTCGTCTGAATTCGAAGGAGGTATCCCTTGGGTGTTTGTCTGATATTGGTTTAGGCCTTTGGGGCTTGCATTTGGGGGATGCCGAATTCGACTAGGGTGGTCTGCGTGGGAGACAGTTGTGATGATTTTGGATGATATTCTGGTGGAGAAGAGCATGCCCTACATCTTAGGGAAGTGTTGGAGACTCTTCGAGCGCATAGTCTTAGGACAGCAAAAGTGGATGGGATCCTTAGCATCCTATGAGTAAGGGTAACATGGTAACGGACACCTTAAGTAGAAAAAGGTTGTCCTTGAGTTCATTGTTCGTTGAACGACGGAGCTTAGAGTTTATTTCTAAGTTTGACTTTAGACCTTCCGTTGACTTTGTACCCGGTTTGCTAGCTTCTTTGGAAGTTAGACCTACTCTTTTGGGGCGGATTGGAGAAGCACAGAGGGGCGACCCACAGTTGGTTGAGTTAGTAGAGAAGCTCATAAGGGGGGAGTCGTCCAGCCATTTGAGTAGGTACACCCTAGATGATAGAGGGTGCTTGCGTAGAGACAGTAGACTTTGTGTACCGCAGGACGAGGGTTTGAGGAAGGCTATTCTTGATGACGCACACCGTTTTAGGATGACCATTCATCCCGGTGGGGGTAAGATGTACCAAGACATGAAGAGGGCTTTCTTCTGGGCCGGTATGAAGAAAGATGTGGCCGAGCATGTCGCTCGATGCTTGGTTTGCCAACGAGTGAAGACGGAGCGAAAGAAACCGGGTGGGTTGCTTCACCCATTGGAGGTTCCGCAGTGAAAGTGGGACAGCGTCTCGTTGGATTTTATTGACAGGCTACCCAGATCGAGAAAGAGTAATACAGGAATTTGGGTGGTGGTAGACAGACTTACTAAGAACACCCATTTCATACCTGTGAAGAGTAAGTGGACTGCTCCATGGCTAGCTTTTGTATATCTTCGAGAGATAGTTCGATTGCATCGGGTACCCTCCAGTATAGTGAGTGATCGAGATCCTATCTTCACTAGAGAGTTTTGGAAGAGTTTGCAAAAGGCGGTAGGGACTCAGTTGCGTTTGAGTACCGCATATCATCCTCAGATGGACGGCCAGACCGAGAGGGTGAATCATATTTTAGAAGACCTTTTGAGGCTATGTATCTTGGATTTTGGAGGTACATGGGAGGAGCATCTTCCATTGGTGGAGTTGCCCGACAGACTTAGTGGTGTACATGATGTATTCCATGGGAGGAAGTGCCTACATAAGACCGCAGAGGTGGTAGAGCCAAGTTTGCTTAGAGAAGTGGAAGCAGAGCGTGATGCGACTATTCGACGAGCTCCTACTCGCATCCTTGGGTCAGAGACTAGGAAATTGAGGAATCGAGAGGTTCAGCTAGTCAAAGTGCAATGGGGAGAAGAGGAGAGCAACGCAACTTGGGAGACGGAAGCGAAGATGCGTTCTTTGTATCCATTTCTTTTTGAGAGTATGTCTTTTAACTTCTCCTTTATCGTTTGACTGGTACTTATCTTATCCTTAGTATGTCCTCTCGTTAGTACCTTTGACCTTCAGATAGGATAGTCCTATGGTTGAAACATGTGTTTGAGACATGTTATGTATGATGGATGCAAGTGGATGCAAGTGTTTGCTAGTGGTTGCTCGTGGATGCATATACACACACTCTAGGCACTAGATCGGCTCAATCACTTCATATTGCATATTGCATAAAATTGTGTGTAGGAAGCTATATTTATGGATGTATAATGATTGTGTTATCATATGGATGATGCATTTTGGTGAATGATTGTGCACTCATGTAGATATTGTATGTGTCGATAGGGTTCCCTCGCATACATAATGGATGCATGGCACTATCATGGTTTGCATATGTTCATACATTAGATAGGGAACATATACACACACTTTTTGCATATGCTCATACATCATTAGAAATTGTTTTAAGGACAATGGATGCCAGTGTTTGATGGTTGAGTAGATGGTTGTTTGGTTGGTAGGATACGTTCTTCTTGACTTAGAGATTTCGGGGACGAAATCCTTTAAGTAGGGGAGAATGTAACACCCCGTATGTTAAATAACTTGTTATAACATAAATCAGAGCAGAATTAAATTTAATATTCTGAATCAGGGGAAACGGGCTGTGCCATTGCGTTCGTCTCGGAAAAATACGCGAAATAGAGTCCGAGTTTTCGTAAATCGGAGTCCGTATGACCAAGTTATGGCCCGTCAAAGTTTCACGAAAAATCAAAAACGAAAACTGCTCATGTTTTGAGGCCCGGGATGAGTTTTGGGCTGTTTTTTTGGGCCCTAAATGGTTCCTACACTTGACTTCTTCCCCAAGACATGCTTTAAAGGCTAGGATTGGTTCTAGGGTATATCCTATGGTCCTAAAACATCTAACTAATCTATATATACACCCTAATACCCCCCTTATCCTTACCAAAAATAGATCTAAGGCCATTATGCCACCACTTAGAAAATTGGAGAGCCTCCACTAAAAATCCTAAGAGGGTTTGCAAGCTAATCTACATCTTCTTCTACTTAATCATTGGGATTTGCTTCATTTAACTTGCTAATCTTGTTTTGGTGAGCTTCTATCCCCTTAATAATCAATTATTGAATTGATTATGATAAGATGTGATAAAGTATAGCTATGTTTGTGGATCCATATATTTATGCAAGCTTGATGTAGTGAATATTATGTGTTTTGCAAGTTATATGCCTTATGTCATGCAAGTTTCATAATATGTAATCATGATATTTTTATGCAAGTTGTTTCATGATGTTTATGATGCAAAACACTAAGTGAATATGGATCCATTATGCAAACATGTTATGCAAGTATGTGAGTACTTATGCAAGTCATGTATATGCTTATATGCATGTTTAACATCTTATGCAAGTATATGAATGTTTATGCAAGTTATGTATATGTTGAAATGCAAGTTTAACATAATATGCAAGCTTATGCAAGTATATGAATGTTTATGCAAGTTATGTATATGTTGAAATGCAAGTTTAACATAATATGCAAGCCTATGCAAGTATATGAATGTTTATGCAAGTTATGTATATGTTGAAATGCAAGTTTAACATAATATGCAAGCCTATGCAAGTATGTGAATGTTTATGCAAGTTATGTATATGTTGAAATGCAAGTTTAACATAATATGCAAGCTTATGCAAGTATATGAATGTTTATGCAAGTTATGTATATGTTGAAATGCAAGTTTAACATAATATGCAAGCCTATGCAAGTATGTGAATGTTTATGCAAGTTATGTATATGTTGAAATGCAAGTTTAACATAATATGCAAGCTTATGCAAGTATATGAATGTTTATGCAAGTTATGTATATGTTGAAATGCAAGTTTAACATAATATGCAAGCCTATGCAAGTATGTGAATGTTTATGCAAGTTATGTATATGTTGAAATGCAAGTTTAACATAATATGCAAGCCTATGCAAGTATGTGAATGTTTATGCAAGTTATGTATATGTTGAAATGCAAGTTTAACATAATATGCAAGCCTATGCAAGTATGTGAATGTTTATGCAAGTTATGTATATGTTGAAATGCAAGTTTAACATAATATGCAAGCCTATGCAAGTATATGAATGTTTATGCAAGTTATGTATATGTTGAAATGCAAGTTTAACATGATATGCAAGCTTATGCAAGTATATGAATGCTTATGCAAGTATGTGAGTGCTTATGCAAGTTAAGTATATGCTAAAATGCAAGTTCTACATGTTATGCAAATCACATGTATGATGATATGTAAGTTCATATGCAACATGTTATGCAAATCACATGTTTGATGATATGTAAGTTCATATGCAACATGTTATGTAAGACACATGTTTGATAATATGCAAGTTTGAGTTGAATATAGTTGGGTTAATACATGCTCATATATGCAAGTTGACATCCTCTTAACCCATGATAAAGTTATATGCTAAACCCATGTTATGTGTGGTAAACCTTCCTTTTATTATGTTATGTCATAATGACGATTTACGTGGGGAACGATGGGGTTAATTAATATGTTAATTAAAAGTATGTTGAAATGGGTATGATTAAGCATACCATAAAAAATTAATTAACATAAGTGGGAATTTACCTATTGAGTTAGGTCTACCCCATGGGAATTTACCTATTGAGTTAGGTCTACCCATGTTATGAATAAATTGATATTAATTAGGGATAATTAATATGGGGGTGATTAATTAGGTGTAATTAATCGACTAAGACACGAGGTTAGGCTCTGTTATGACGTAAGACTGCCCGGACCCTACCGGCTTAACCAGGCGGTCATAACAGCCAGTCTAATGTGAGAGGTCTTAGGCACAAATTAAATACGTGATTAAAGTAAAGACACGAGGTTAGACTCTGTTATGACGTAAGACTGCCCGGACCCTACCGGCTTAACCAGGCGGTCATAACAGCCAGTCTAATGTGGGAGGTCTTTATGGGAGATCACGGTCTTAATTAATTAAGAAACACTTAACCATATTAGCATGTAGTGGGACATGAGGGGTTAAGTGGGTGCCTTGGGTGGCATGTAGTAACTAGTGGGGGTGCCTTGGGTGGCATGAGAAAACTAGTGGGTTGCCTTGGGTGGCAATAGAAAATACGATTAGAATACTTAACCAGAGTGGAACATGTAACTAAACATGATTAAAGGGTTAAGTAAGTGCCTTGGGTGGCATGGGGGAATCAAGTAAGTGCCTTGGGTGGCATGCGGAAATCTAGTGGGTGCCTTAAGTGGCAATTGTAATATAATTGGATGACTTAACCAAACCTTAACATGTAAGGGGGCATGATTATAAAAAGGGGTTAAGTGGAATGCACTAGATAAAATGACAAGCTTAAGTAGTAGCTTGTGGGGGCCCGTTTCAACCAATATCCCAAACGTATCTTTGTGGGCTCGACCCATGTCGAGTGACGGGACACGCATATTGGGCTTGATTATAAGAGGCCAAAAAGGGGTAGCGGTGGCAACGCAAGTCCAACGGGTTTCATATGCGTGTGTGGGCCCGGGCTGGTAGATAAGCCGTTGTTGCATCGTGTAGATATAAAGCCGTGCACCGTTGATAGTATTGGGTAGCCACTTTAGGGGAGTGATACACCCCACTGTGGGACCAGCACGGGTATCTACGTTAGGGAGCCGATCGCTTGGGGTAGTGGGGTACACCTAGTAGAGATAGGGGCAGACGGCACCTATGTAGTCAACTAGGGTACAGGAAACTACTGGTTATATCTATCTTTGATATCCTTGGGTGGGATCAACCTTTGAGTAGGAGTGACTGGTGTGGTGCAGTTAGTAATTATCCTTGGGTGGGTAGATGCGTCTTTACGGTTATCTTAGTTCGTCCTGTGTTCGTGGGCAACTTAGTGTAGTCATTATCCCCAAAGATACCATACCGAGTTCATATCATACCCTAATTACTTTAATAATTGTATTATTAAGGAGATAGGGTTCACTCAGGCTTATGTCTGACCCCCGTTGTTTTTACCTTTTTCCTTCAGGTCCTCAGGTTGGGCCTAGTGCTAGTGGGCTTTGATCAGTTTGCTTTATCTATCTCTTGGAGCTTGGACCGTAGATGTAGAGCTCATCTTATCTTATCTTTTCTGTTATGGCTATTTGTTATGAGTAGTGGGATTATGTACTTATTTTATTCAGGATGGATATTTTGTACTTGACTCTTGTTATGGTTTTATGATGTAACCAAACATGTTTTACTTTCCGCTGCTATGAGATGATGTTTTAAATTTTCAAGTATTACATTATATCTGTCTTGTTGTAATTTTACTGTTCTATACTCACTAAAAATACTCCACCGATGCTATGGCATTCCCTTAGTGAGTGACTATAGCGGGTGTGGGGTGTTACACATCCACTTGCATCCATCAACCATAACATGTCTCAAACACATGTTTCAACCATAGGTTTACCCTATCTAAAGGTCAAAGGTACTAACGAGAGGACATACCGAAGATAAGATAAGTACTAGACAAGCGATAAAGGAGAAAGTAAAGACATACCCTCAAAAAGAAATGGGTACAATGAACGCATCTTCGCTTCCGTCTCCCAAGTTGCGTTGCTCTCATCTTCTCCCCATTGCACTTTGACTAGCTGAACCTCTCTGTTTCTCAACTTCCTAGTCTCTGACCCAAGGATGCGAGTAGGGGCTCGTCGAATAGTCGCATCACGCTCTACCTCTACATCTCTAAGCAAGCTTGGCTCTACCACCTCTGCGGTCTCATGTAAGCACTTCCTCAAATGGGACACATGGAATACATCATGAACACCACTAAGTCTGTCGGGCAACTCCACCCTATATGCCATCCGTCCAATCCTTTCCTTGATAGGAAACGGCCCAACAAACCTCAGTGCTAACTTCCCAATGGATCCGAAGCGAACAACATTTCTTAACGGGGATACCTTAACAAAAACCATATCCCCAACCTCAAACTCAAGATCCGTCCTTCTCTTGTCCGCATAAGATTTTTGCCTATCCTGCGCTGCTTTCATCCTTCTTCGAATCAAATCAATCTTCTCAGAAGTCTCCCTAACCATATCAGGCCCAAGCAAGATCTTATCCGTAGATTCCCACCAACATGTAGGTGATCGACAAGGCCTTCCATAGAGAGCTTCGAAAGGAGCCATACCAATACTGGACTGAAAGCTGTTATTATATGCGAACTCCACCAATGGAAGATGCTCTTCCCATGTACCTCCAAAATCTAAGATACAAAGCCTCAAAAGGTCTTCTAGAACACGATTCACCCTCTCAGTCTGGCCGTCTGTCTGAGGATGATATGCAGTGCTCAGACACAATTGAGTCCCCACTGCTTCTTGCAAACTTCTCCAGAACTCGCTAGTGAAGATAGGATCTCGATCACTCACTATGCTAGAGGGTACCCCATGCAATCGAACTATCTCTCGAAGATATACTGAAGCTAGCCATGGAGTAGTCCTCTTACTCTTCACAGGTATGAAATGGGCGCTTTTAGTAAGTCTGTCTACCACCACCCAAATTCCTGTATTACCCTTCCTCGATCTGGGTAACCCGTCAATAAAATCCATCGAGACGCTATCCCACTTCCATTGCGGAACCTCCAATGGGTGAAGCAACCCACCTGGTTTCCTTTGCTCCGCCTTCACTTGCTGGCACACCAAACATCGAGCGACATACTCGGCCACATCTTTCTTCATACCGGCCCAGAAGAAAACCCTCTTCATGTCTTGGTACATCTTATCCCCACCGGGATGAATGGTCATCCTAGAACGGTGTGCGTCATCAAGAATAGCCTTCCTCAAACCCTCGTCTTGCGGTACGCAAAGTCTACCGTCTCTACGCAAGCACCCCCTATCGTCTAGGGTGTACCTACTCAAATGGCTGGACGACTCCCCCCTTATGCGCTTCTCTATCAACTCAACCAACTGTGGGTCGTCCCTCTGGGCTTCCCCAATCCGCCCCAGAAGAGTAGGCCTAACTTCCAAGGAAGCTAGCAAACCGGGTACATAATCAATGGAAGGTCTGAAATCAAACATCGAGATAAACTCCAAGTTTCGTCGTTCCACGAACAATGGACTCAAGGACAACCTCTTCCTACTCAAGGCGTCCGCCACCACGTTACCCTTACCAGGGGTATACGCTATCTCGAAATCATAAGATGCTAAGAACTCCATCCACCTTTGCTGTCTTAAGTTTAGATCCTTCTGAGAGAACAAGTACTTCAAAGATTTATGGTCAGTGAACAACTCGAAGCTCTCACCAAGAAGATAATGGCGCCAAATCTTAAGCGCAAAAACAATAGCGGCCAGCTCTAGATCATGGGTAGGGTAGTTTTTCTCATGTGCCCTCAACTGCCTTCCACCATAGGCTATTACCCTTCCCTCTTGCATTAAGACGGCGCCAAGTCCTGTCCCACAAGCATCGGTATAAACAACAAATGGCTTGCTCCCATCTGGCAACACTAAAACTGGAGCAGTGGTTAAAGCTCTCTTTAACCGTCGGAACGCATCATCATAATCTACGTCCCATGCGAAAACAAGATTCTTCTTCGTTAAGCGGGTTAATGGGGCTGATATCTTCGCGAAGTCTTTAATAAACTTCCTATAATAACCCGCCAAGCCCAAGAAACTTCTTACTTCGGTAGCATTTCTAGGAACCTTCCAATCTTGGACTGATACTACCTTCGCGGGATCCACAGCTATCCCCTCCTTGGAGACCACGTGCCCCAAGAACCGCACTTCCTTCCTCCAGAAGTGACATTTAGAGAATTTAGCCTTAAGGCTATGTGCTCGAAGAGACTTCAATACCTCCCCAAGATGTAAGGCATGCTCTTCTTCACTCTTAGAAAATACTAAGATATCATCCACAAAGACCACCACGAACTTATTAAGGAACTCCCTGAACACCCTACTCATCAAGTCAACAAAGTATGCAGGGGCGTTCGTCAACCCAAATGGCATCACTAGCCACTCATAGAAACCATCCGGAGTTCTAAAGGCAGTCTTGTCTATGCTATCCTTAGCCACCCTCAACTGATGAAACCCCGTGGCTAAGTCCAACTGAGAAAATACTGAAGCGCCAACCAACTGATCGAAAAGATCATCTATTCTCGGCAATGGGTGTCTATTCTTCTTTGTGAGCTTGTTGAGTTCTCTATAGTCTACACAAAGTCTGAGGGACCCATCCGCCTTCGTAGCAAATACTACTGGAGCACCCCACTCCGATATGCTCCGTCTTATGAACCCCTTCTCAAGTAACTCCCCTACTTGCTAATGGAGTTCCCTCCTCTCACGAGGAGCCATGTGGCGCACTGGTAAAGATACCGGTTTAGCATTATCCACCAAATATATTCGGAAGTCAATCTCCCGCTTCAGAGGTAAGCCCTTCACCTCCTCAAACACATCCGGATATTCCCGGACCACTCTAACAGATTGCAAACTCTCGACCGAAGCGTCAAGCGATTCAAGATAACTTAGCATAACAGAGTCCATGGGATTACAAGAAATCTCGAGAGTGTTACCCAAGCGGGTCATGAGCCTAACAACTCTCCTTTCGCAATCAAGAACGGCACCATTACTGGATAACCAGTCCATGCCCAAAATCAACCCATAGCCCGTGAAGCCCAATACAAAAGCATCACATCTAAACTCAATGCTAAGTATAGAAATCTTCAAACCCAAACATATCATGGACAAATAAGTGGAGCCCCCAATTGGGTTTGAAACAACCAAGGGATCATCTACCAGACTGGTGTCTAAGTGCAGTAACTCAACTAATGATGATGAAATAAACGAATGCGATGCGCCTGAATCAAACAATGTACGGACAGGATGGTCAAATAGAAAAACCAGACTTTCAACGGAAATAGTTCTACCTCTCTCCTGAATCGGTGGAACCGCGAGAGCCTGTACTTGCCCCCTAGCCTGACTCGGTGCCATAAGAGCTTGCACCTGTCCTCCTGAGGTAGATCCCGTCCTTTGCCCCTTCTTAGGGCAATCCTTTACTAAATGCCCTGCTTCGCCACAGTGGAAGCAGCCGGTCTTCTTCTTCTTGCAACAATCCTTGCTTAGGTGGCCAGGTGTCCCACAATTGAAACACTTCTTCTTCTTGCTCTTGCCACCGTTGCCTTTCCCACCTTTGCTTTGTTGTTGTTGCTGAGGTCTCTTTTGATCTCCCTTCTTCTCGGGTGCCTTATTAGCATTAGGACCCTTCTCTTCCTCATACATGAGTGCCATGTCAACTAGCATCTCAAAGGTGGTCCCCATAGGGATATGAGTCATAGCCAACCCATGCATAGGTTCATTCAAGCCTTTCACGAACCGCAAAGCCTTCTTCTCCGGTGTATTCACCATATCTAGGCCAAACCTTGCCAATTGATTAAACTTGTTAACATACTCCTTCACCGAAAGATTTCCTTGCTTTAGAGTCAAGAATCTTTCCATATACAAGTTTTCCTCCGCCCTTGAGAGAAACTTTGCCACAAATCTTTGCCTAAAATCCGCCCAAGAGTCAACGGGGTGTTCTCCATTAGTGACCTCCCACCAGAATGAGGCCTCTCCCTTCATTAACCAAGCAGCCAACTTGACTTTCTTCCCTTCTTCCATCTCAAAGATATCTATCAACTCTTCCACCTCCTTAAGCCAATATCTAGCCTCCACAAAAGTTTCAGATCCTTGAAAAGGTTTCCCTCCCATGGCTTTAAATTCCTTGCAAGTCTTAGCAAAAGTATCCGTGCGAGGAGGAGGGGGAGGAGGAAGATCGGGTGCTACGGTTGGTGGAGGAACATTTGCTGGACCCGCAGTGGTGGCCCTAGCCTCCATCAATCTCCTATACCGTACTGGTACCGTCACACCCTCCGGAAAGTTAAGATTCTCGGCCATGCTGAAACGAAAAAGGAAAGATTCAAAACGGAGGATTCTAAAGATATAGATATGGCTATTGGGGATTATGCTTTTCTTTCAAAAACTTTTCTTTTTAAACACATGTTTTTGAAAAAATCTCTTCCAAAAATGTTTTTAGAAAAATAGTTTTCTAAAATTTTATCTGTTCCGGTAACCTTTGCTCTGATACCACGTGTAACACCCCTACGTCCGCTATGATCACTCACGAAGGGAATGCTATAGCATCGGTGGAGTATTTTAGTGAATATAGAACAGAAAGATTACAACAAGACAGATATAAATAGTACTTGAAATTTAAAACATCATCTCATAACAGTGGAAATAAACATGTTTGGTTACATCATAAAACC
This sequence comes from Allium sativum, assembly GCA_030737875.1. Taxonomy (NCBI): domain Eukaryota; kingdom Viridiplantae; phylum Streptophyta; class Magnoliopsida; order Asparagales; family Amaryllidaceae; genus Allium; species Allium sativum. Next base: position 280,985,621 of record CM060918.1, read on the forward strand.
ACGATAAAAGTCAAGTACAATATCCATCAAAATAAAGAAGTACATAATCCCACTCTCTCATACAATAGCCAGAACAAAAGAAAAGATAACTGGATAACTGGAGCTTTACATCTACCCAAGCTCCTAAAGACTGGAACAGCAATCCGATCAAGCTCTACTACCGCTAGGATCCACCGTAGGACCTGAGGGTTGGGAAAAAGATAAAAACAACGGGGTCAGACATAAGTCTGAGTGAGTCCTATAACTTTAACAATACAATCATTAAAGTAACCAGAGAAAACATAAACTTGACCTACGGTAATATCTGGGGATGAATGGCTACACTAAGCAGCTTGGTAGACTTAGGATAAACTAAGATAACCGTAAGGACGCATCTACCCACCCAAGGATAATTACTAACTGCACCACACCAGTCATTCCTACTTAAAGGTTGATCCCTTCCAAGGACTTAGAAAATTTCCCCCAGTAGTCTCGTGTACCCCTAGCCCACTACATAGGTGCCGTCTGCCCCTATCTCCACTAGGTGTACTCAGTAATTCTTACCCAGTAGTTTCGTGTACCCCTACATAGGTGCCGTCTGCCCCTATCTTTATTAGGTGTACCCACTACTCCCCATCGATCGGCTCCCTACCGTAGATACCCGTGCTGGTCCCACAGTGGGGTGTATCACTCCCCTAAAGTGGCTACCCAATACTATCAACGGTGCACGGCTTTATATCTACACGATGCAACAACGGCTTATCTACCAGCCCGGGCCCACACACGCATATGAACCCCGTTGGACTTGCGTTGCCAGCGCTAACCCGTTTTGGCCTCTTATAATCAAGCCCAATATGCGTGTCCCGTCACTCGACATGGGTCGAGCCCACAAAGATACGTTTGGGATATTGGTTGAAATGGGCCCCCAACAAGCTACCCACCTAAGCTTGTCATACATCTAGTGTATCCCACTTAACCCTTTAATCATGTTTAATTACATGTTTCCACTTGGTTAAGTATTCTAATCGTATTTTCTATTGCCACCCAAGGCAACCCACTAGATTCCACATGCCACCCAAGGCAACCATTAAATTTCCACATGCCACCCAAGGCACCCCACTTAACCCCTCATGTCCCACCACATGCTAATATGGTTAAGTGTTTCTTAATTAATTAAGACCGTGATCCCCCATAAAGACCTCCCACATTAGACTGGCTGTTATGACCGCCTGGTTAAGCCGGTAGAGTCCGGGCAGTCTTACGTCATAACAGAGCCTAACCTCGTGTCTTTACTTTAATCACGTATTTAATTCATGGCTAAGACCTCTCACATTGGGCTGACATTTGTAGCAACTGGTTAAGCCGGTCGGGTCCGGGCAGTTTTACACTACAAATGAGTCCAACCTCGTGTCTTAGTCGATTAATTACACCTAATTAATCACCCCCATATTAATTATCCCTAATTAATATCAAGTTTTCCATAACATGGGTAGACCTAACTCAATAGGTAAATTCCCATGGGGTAGACCTAACTCAATAGGTAAATTCCCACTTATGGTAATTTATTTTTATGGTATGCTTAATCATACCCAATCATTCATTTATTAACATATTTACCAACCCCATCGTTCCCCACGTAAATCGTTCTCATTTCATGACATACATAAGGGGAAGATCATCACAAATATCATGGGTTTAGCATACAACTTTGTCATGGGTTAAGAGGATGTCAACTTGCATATATGAGCATATATTAACCCAACTACATATAACCCAAACTTGCATATTATCATACACATGATTTGCATAACAAGTTGCATATGAGCTTGCATATTATCATACACATATCTTGCATAACATGTTGAACTTGTATATAGGCATTCTCATAACTTGCATAACATGTTAAACATGCATTTAAGCATACACATAACTTGCATAAGCATTCACATACTTGCATAAGCATTCACATACTTGCATAAACATGCATAACTTGCATATCATGTCATTTAAGCATATGCATATCTTGTATAAGCATTCATATACTCGCATAAGCATGCATAACTTGCATATCACATAAATCTTGCATTTAAACATATACATGACTTGCATAAGCATCCATATACTTGCATAAGCATGCATAACTTGCATATCACATTAAACTTGCATTTAAACATATACTTAACTTGCATAACTCACTTTGTTAAACATGCATAATTCCACTCATTAAATATGCATAAATCCACTTGTTAAGCATGCATAAACCAACTTGTTAAACATGCATAAACCAACTTGTTAAACATGCATAAATTAACTTATTAAGCATGCATAAACCAACTTGTCAAACATGCATAAACATAGAACAACATAGAGTAACATATCATTATAAATGATTCAAACTCACTAATCCGCATTTAAGACCATAAGTCTCATTACACCCAATCTACTTACTTTAACAATTGATGTTAAAGTGATAGAAACTCACCAAACCCAAAATTAACCAACTTATGAAGAGGAATTAGTTGCTAATTATGAAGATGGTGATGATTAGAGAATGATTTGAGAGGGATTAGCTTGAAACTTCCTTCATAAATTAGTGGAGGCTCCTCTTAGGATTTAATTTGGCGGCATGAGGCCATCATTTCTATTTTTGGTAAGGATTAAGGGGGGTTTAGGGTGTATTTATAGATTAGGTGAGTGTTTTAGGCCCTTAGATTAACCCTAGATTAGATTAGGACCCTTAGATTTCGGAAATCTCTAGAACCAGCCCTCCTAGCCAGCCTGAAACCCAACCTGGTGCAACCTGGTGCACCCAGGTTCAATGGACGGCGCGCCCCTGTCGACAGGCAAGTCGACAGGCAAGTCGACACCCCTGTCGACAGGCCTGTCGACAGCCCTGTCGACATGGGTAGGGCGGGAATCTTCCCGCCTGACCCCGCCTGTTCCATCCCACAATCTGAAATTTTAAATTTTTAAATCTGTTTTAGTTTTGAATTTTCTGCAAACTTCATCGGGCCATAACTGGGCCATACGGACTTCGATTTTCGAAAACTCGGACTCTATTTCGCGTATTTTTCCGAGACAAACGCAATAACGCAGCCCGTTACCCCCAATTCCCACGTCTGAGATTATTTATCCTGTAATTAGTGAATTTTAGTATTAACTAAAATTCGGGGTGTTACAGCAACACTGCCAAAACATGTACAGCTTGGCTCGAAGCAACTTAACAGATGATGCGTGCAATTATAGACACTGTAACTTATGGTGACTGAGTTGCCAAATTAATTACAATTCATAACCCCTTTCAGTCCCAAACTCTTCATCTCCTTCACGAAGATTCAACAAACATTCATGGCAGCTGAAAACTCTGACGATCCACGTTTTCTTATCTGGTTCCAACGGTTTCTGCCACTACTAGTAGGCGGTCCCTTGCTCCAAATGCATCTCGTATACATTTCCAGTTATCGATAACACCTTTAACCCTTTTACTCATCAGTTCAATTTCATTCACTACAAGTTTACAAACTGTTAGCTTGTCTCTGCTCTTCATGTCGAAAGTTCCATGATTTCACTTTTTCCAAATTAACCAAACATTTTTCGCGAGGATGGAGCAGTGGAGTTTGGATTTCAAGTCCATCACATGCTGATTGATAGCCAAGTTCGCTATTATTTCATTCAGTTTAGTTTTATCTTCTCTGAAACCAAAATAATTGCAACAATAATGAAGAATATTAGCATAGTCACACTCGAAAAAATGATGTTCATGATTCTCCATATTAGAATTACATAATACACATATTCTATCATCTATAATCCCCCATTTTGATAGTCTATCTTTTGTAGGCAATCTATCTAACACTGCCTTGTAAACAGTATTGGCCATCTTTCGACATACAGCTCGATCTCATACAACTTTATGCCAAATAACTGTGTTTGAACTACATTTGTTATTCTGCCATGTAGTCTTGGTTGTAAAACCATCTGTCGAGTGTTTCAATTTCCAAATGTCGTATTCTTTGTTGAAATATAGTGGCGCGGCTTTAATTTTTGTCTTCAATTTAGAATTACATGGTAACATATCGCATTCCCACGGATTGTTTTCAATTAGCGTATCCACTCTAGAATTAGGATATCCAAACGTAGAAATATGTCATACCCTGCAATCTCAACCAATGATTCACTATCAATCCATAGATAAATCCATAAGTCGGTCTCTTTGCCTTAAGCAAACACTTTCTCACAGTTTTTTTTGCTAAAGCACTCCTTTTTCTTAATATTGCCTTCCAATTTGCAGAAGCATTACAATCAATTCTCATATGCCAAAAATTACCTTTCAAATATCTTCCTCTCATCCATTTTGCCCAAAGAAATTCAGATTGTATAATTTTCCAGTCCTATTTTAAAATGAAAACTCTTCTCATGTCTCTTAAATTTCTAAGGTCAACATCTCCTTCTTCTTTAAGCCAGCATAGATCACTATATTTTATATGACGCATTCCACCCTTCCAAATGAAATCTACACATACTCCCTTAATTTTTTTAATAGAAGCTTCTATTATTTGAAAAGTTTGCATCCAAAATAACTTTTGGATGAATCACAGTGTAAATCAATTCTATTCTTCCTGCAAATGAGAGTAATTTCGACCTCCGTCCTTGCAATTTGTCTCTAATGTTAAAAACAAGAACAGCACACTCTTTATCAGTATTTTTGTTAGTTAAAAGAGGTGCAACCAAATATTTAACCAGCAAATCACCTTCCTCTACTCTCAAAATGTTCTTAACCACATCTTTAGATTTACAAAATTTATTAAAATAACATTTCGACTTATGTTCATCCATCTTAGGGCCCGCAAATTTCTCAAGATTCCCAAACAATTCTTTAATTGTTTTCGCAACCTTATCAGATGCTTTTATACAAATAATCAGGCCGTCTGCATGTAGAAGGTGGCTAAGACTAGGTTTGAAATTATACACAGTTTGAATGAATTTGTTATGCTCTGTAAGCTCCGTCTGCAAGGAGAAGTATTTTTGGCAATGGTGAAAAGGTAAGGAGATAAAGGATCTCCTTGTCAGATACCACGATTGGATCTAATATGACCTTTCGGGATGCCATTAATCAAAATGGAAAAGGTAGGAGTGTCAATAAATTCTTTGATAAGATTTACAAACTTTACAGGGAACCCATAACTAAAAGCATATAAGTAATAAACTTACAATTGACTTTTTGGTATGCTTTGTGGAGGTCAACTTTTAAACAAAATTTGGCATCTCCTTGTTTATTGAAATTTCTAACCATATCATGTTCTAGAAGAGAATTCTCTAAAATGCTTCATTTGATAAATGAATGCTAACACTCAGCTATGACATCTGGTAATATTTTCTTTACTGTGTTGCATAGAACCTTGCTAAGAATTTTGTATATAACATTACAGCAAGCAATAGGTCTATATTCTACAATTCTTGTTGAATTTTCGATTTTAGGAATAAGACAAATAAAAGTGTGATTAATTTCTTTTAGTATTCTCCTTGTGTCCGAGGATTCTTGTATTGATGCTACCATATAATTTTGTAGGAAATTCCAGTGTTGTTTGTAGTACCTAGTACCCAAGCCGTCAGGCTTCGGAATAACATCGTCGGGGATAGATTTGACATCATCCTATACCTCGTGAACACTGACAACGCCAACCAACATTCTTCTACCGCTATCGTTCACCACCCTTCTACACACAACATGGGGTAAATTAGTTTCACAAACACCATTATAAAGATCACAATAATATTTTGTTGCTTCCTGTTCCATATTCATTTTATCTTTAGACCAAGAACCATCTAAATTTATTAACACGTAATTAGTGTTCATTTGAGTAAGAATAGCCATCTTAGTATAAAAAAACTTGGTGCATTCATCTCCATTTGTGATCCATTTCTCTTTTGCTTTTTGTTTCAATTCCAACACTTTGGCTTTCAACAATTCTTTAAGTTTGTTCTTCATGTCATGATATTCCTGCCAAGTATCATATGTTGTAATACCATCATCAATTTGTTGCAAAAGTTCACCAATTCTCTTTTCCAGATTAGCAATTTGATCATGATCTTTGGGTCTTCTTTATTCCACTATTTTAGTCTAGCTTTCGCAAATTTAATGAATTAAAGTAAAATATATGATTTGCAGCTAGGTTGTAACATGCATTCTTCAGAATTCATTGCTTCTTGTCTCCTTCTTTCATGGACCATTCATTAACATGTCTAAATTGTTTACCTTTTTCATTTGCATCCCTGTCCAATAAATTCACAAGCAAAGGACTATGGTCACTGGTGTAATTTTGCAAAATATTGATTTTAATTTTAGGGAAAGCATTAATGCATGCCACATTAACCAATACCTTATCAAGTTTACATGAAATTTGCTTACTTTCTCCACTTCTCCATGAATATTTTAGGCCTAAATGGATTGGCTCCATCAAACTTGCACCTACCACACAGTTGTTAAATTCTTCTAATTGGGAAACACGCAGGGTAAGACCTCCTGATTTTTTTTATCTGCTTTTAAAACTGCATTAAAATCCCCTATGGTAATCCAAGGAATATCAATAGTCTTTGATAACTATTTTATTTTCTCCTACATATTACTTTTATAAGAAGAAAAGTTACTTGCATATACAGAAGTAATATATAAATTAAGTTCCCCAGAGTCATGTGCATATACATTGATTTGTTGGTGGTCTTTATCAATGATTTGCATGTCCCATATAGATTTATACGACATCAATAAAATTCTGCCTTTACCTCCCATATCATTTTATGTTCAAATTTCCAATCATCACCTATAGTAGACATGAAAAACTTTAAATTATCATCACCAAGTTCATTCTCCAATATGAAGACTACGTACGTGCTAATATAGTACACGGATCGTGTAATATGGTGTATAACTCACATATATATAAAGATATTTCCAACAATTATGAAAGAAAATATAAAATGATATAAATATCAGTTAATCACAGATATGTATAGTAAATGCAATAAAAATAGAAAAATCACACCAGAAATTTTTATACTGGTTCGGAGCACCGTCCTACGTCCAGTCCCAGAATTCTATCTGGATTTTCACTAACAACCACCTTACTTCACCCAGAGAAACAACTTTACAACACCGAGCAAACGAACGGGATTTCACGCCTCTTAACAACACCGAGGACTACAACACGTGCCTCTTACAACACCCGGGACTTCAACTAAGATGAATACAATTGTTGTTGACAGTGTGTGTTCTTGATAACACGAATTTGTCACTTGTAGTACAACCTTCCTACAATCTTATCCTCAAATAAAATATTTGTTTATATAAAGATTTGGAAGTGGATATCGTATTAAATAAAGAGAATATTAAATAGATTCTAGGATTCAAACGATATGTTATTGAATATGAGCAATTGAGCTCGTTAATATAGAAATGAGACCAAGAAATTAGATATAGTAATCAAGTAAAAATTCGTTAAGATTAGTTAAATGAAATGATGATCTCATGTTGTTTATATATATGATAAATAGTTGTAACCCTTTGTGAAGAGTAATGAACAATAGCCATGATTATTGGTGAAGAGAAGGAGATGCAACCTTTGATTGAAAAGAAGTATTTTTTTGAAAGGTTGTTTTCTGAAAGAAAACCGTCGACAGGTCAAAAAGAACCGGTAGACAAGAATTTGAATATATATACACGTTATATTCACATATACACATTTATTGTGCATTCTAGGTAGAAACGGTCGACAGGTCAAAATAGAGGCAGTCGACCAGTTTTACCCAGGTTGCACAATCAATATGCGTGTATATATATATTCATATATATATATATATATATATATTCATATATATATATATATATATTGATAATTTTGAGGTGTGAGATTATTTTAGGATAGATTTTAACATAAACAAAAAGCACCAAATAATCAACCTCTAATCTAGAATACCATATGTAGCTCTTTATACCTCTTCAAACCAATAAATATCTTCTTTTTGTCGATCACAGCTTATTTCTTTATCAGAAAGCAAAACTCCATAATCTTTTGACTCAACTTTCTCCCCCTTTTTGATTAATGACAACATAGTTATGAATCTCCCCCTGTATATGATCTCCCCCTGAGATTGTGCCTGTATATGAACACGAACTATATATTCCTTCATAACACTGTTAGTACCAATCTCTCCCCTTTCTTCATCGACAAAAAGGAGTAAATAAGTGAGGATATAAATGATACTATCTAAATATTTAAGCAACATAAACGAGTAACATAGATCATGCCAAGAGTCTCAAGATAAGGTTATACACAACCAAAAGTCTAGTATGACTAAAAACACGACACCTTATAGATAAAAGTGACAAATCAAGTGTTAAAGCAAAAGATAGACATAGGTACATAGCAAGAGAAAACTAGGAAGTGAACTAAGAAGACTCGGATTGCGACTTTGTCTCATCTTCCTCCTCTTCCTTTTCAACAACTTGTTTTTTTCCACGACCATGTCCATGGCTAGTTCCTGAGCTCGTAGCCTCCTCCGATGATGTCCAAGAAAATGTAGTAGGAGTTGGATGTTTGCCGGGGTCTTGAGCTTGCATGGATAATGATGCACCACACGGAATCACTTCCCTTAATGTTCCAAAGAAAAACCTAATCTTGTTGAATCATTTATCGATCTTTGTATCCATACGCTTAAGTCTTGCTTCGAGTAGAAATTGGTTGTGAACAATGGTGTCTAGCGATTCCAAGGAAGATAATACTAGAAGTTTGACTTCCTCTAGTTGTGGCCGAGATGATTGTTTTGAAGCTTTTTGATGTCCATGTTCTTGGCGTTGCTCAAAAGACATAATAATGAAGTATGGATTGGGGAGTTTCATCCATTTAATCGTTACTTTGTTAAAGACTTTAGGCTTTGAAATAGGAGACTCGGGGGGTGTGATGTTACGGTCGAGTAGTAGGCGCATGATATATTCATTATAAAATTATGATATATACCTTTCTTTGTACAAAAATGTTCAAACACATTATTTTCGAACTCTTCGCCATGATCACTTCTTATATTTTTAACCTTAAGCCCTTTTGATTTCTGAATTCTTTTGACGAAAGATTTGAATTGTTCGAAAGTGACACTTTTGTTTTTCAGGAAAATAGTCCAGGTGTAACGAGAGTAATCATCAACAATTAAAAACACATATCGACTATGGTTTACTGACTGTACCTGAGTTGGACCAAATAAATCCATATGTAGTAACTCAAGTGGTTGTAATGTTGATACGATTTTCTTGGATTTAAAAGATGATTTAGTCAATTTTCCTAATTGACATGCATCACAAAAGTTGTCAACCTTAAAGCTCAGTTTGGGTAAACCTCTAACTAGATCGTTTTTGGCTAGCTTATCGATAGTTCTGAAGTTTATATGACAGAATCGTTTGTGCCATAGCCGTGGATCATTATCATGAACCATAAGACACATATCTGAACTATGATTAATATTCATATTCAGAATATATATGTTTCTGTCTCTATAACCTTCGAAAACTAAATTATGTTCTCTATCTGAAATACTACACTTATTATTTGAAAAGGAAATTGTAAATCCCTTATCGCATAACTGACTAATGCTAAGTAAATTGTGTTTCAAATTCCTAATTAGCATGACATTGGTATTAAGAGGTAAGTTAGATGTACCGCAATTGCCCACATCTCCTTTGCCGATGACATAGCCTTTTGAATTATCTCCAAAAGTGACGGGGCACAATATGAGTATGTAATATTTGTCAATAAGCTCTTGTCTCCAGTCATGTGCTTCGAGCAACCACTATCCAATATCCACATTCCTCTTTTCTTAAGTGGGACTTGCAAAGAATAAGATTAAGTTCATGGTACCCACTTTTTCATAGGGTCATAAGAGTAAGGTCTTAGGAGTCCAAACCCATATGGGTCCGGTATACACTTTATATAAATAATTAGAATTAAGATGCACAGTATTCATGAAATGCCGAATATATTTGTTCCTAATCAAATTGTTATTTGTTTTAGGAACCCATATCTTGATAGTCTTGACATTTTCCTTTTGAAATTTCACAACTGGTTTTGGCTTGAAATATAATAAACTAAGATTTTTCTTAGCTTCATTTTTTGTACTGCTACATCTTTCTTCTTCCTTTTATAACCGAGATGTTTCTTGGTTTCTTGTTTCTTATATCCCAAACCTTGTTTATTTGAAGCAGATTGTGAATTCTCAATGATTTTTGTCAAATTTTCTCGACTTTTGTTGAAGTTAGAAACATTTTCAACAATATTATCTAACTTAATTTGTAAACTAGCTTTTTCTAGGTCCAGAATTTTGATCTTTGCCTTAAGCTCATGACTTTCAGTAGTAAGAGCATTGTTTTTTCTTTTTGAGTTTCAATTTCTTGACTCAAAAGAGATAATTGAGAATCAATATTAGATGATGATTCTTGAATTTTTTTCAAGTTCTTCTTCTAATATTTCCTTCTCATCTTTTAACATATCCTATTCAAACTCTGCTATACTCAAATCAGCTTTGGCTTCTTTGAATTGTCATTTCATGTCTTTATATGTAACTATCAATTCAGCATTAATATCAAGTACTTCATCAAATGTAGGAATTTTTATCTCATCTTTTGCTACCATGAAACAAACATTTTCTTGTTCATTTTCTGTATCACTTTCACTTTCCGAAGAAGACGAGTCTGAATCATCCCATGTCACTGGGAATGCTCGTTTCTTAGATTTATCCCTTTTGTATTTGAATTTGTCATTTTCTGACTTCTTCTTTTGCTCTGGACAATCCTTGTGCATGTGCCCCTTTTTATGGCAGTTGAAACATTCTATAGTGGATGATGATGTTTTAATTGATCCAGTTTTCTTTTTGTTATAACGACTGGCTTTTCATTATTTCAGGAATTTTTTAAAACCTTTTGCAATGAACGCCAGATTTTCATCTTCAGAATCTGATTCATCTTCATCTTTTTCAGCATGGAATGCCACATTTTTCTTTTCTTCTTTTCGCTCCTTTCTAGCCCACAAATTAGCTTCATAGCACATTAGATTCCCTATCAATTCATCTGGCTTCATGACAGAAAGGTCATTAGCCTCTTCAATTGCTAATACTTTTCCTTCCCATTCACTAGTCAGAGAATGTAGGACTGTTGAAACAACATCAAAATCAGAATATTTTTGTCCTAACCCGATAAGAGCATGGTGAATAGTTTGAAATCATGAATACATATCATTGATTGTCTTATTTGGCTTCATTTTGAAATTTTGAAACTGACTTTTCAGCATGGCTATTTTGGCTTGTTTTACCTTATTAGTACCTTCATGAGTGATTTTCAGCGTTTGCCAAATTTGATATGCTATGGTACAGAAACTAACAAGTTTATATTCGTTTTGATCTAATTAACAAAACAACATGTTTATTACTTTTGCATTTATAGCTGCTGCAGTTTTCTCAACCGGTGTCCATTCTGAATAATCAGTTGTTGGATTCACTATTTCTTTTTAGGTAGCATTCCAGACATCATAGCTATTTGACTGCATAAAGAATGACATACGTGTTGCCCAATAGCTATAGTTGAGACCATTGAAGAATGTAGGTCTTTGTGTTGATTAACCTTCTGTGTAAGTGGTGTTTTGAGTGATAGTGCCGGTACTTGCGTTATTTGCCATATTACTAGAATATATCAAATAACTGTATTACGGTTATATGATGATCATGCTCTGATACCAAATAAAGATTATGTACATGCTAATACAGTACACACGGATCGTGTAATATGGTGTATAACTCATAGATATATAACGATATTTCCAACAACTATGAAAAAAAATATAAGATGATATAAATATCAGCTAATCACAGATATGTACAGTAAATGCAGTAAAAATAGAAAAATCACACAAGGGATTTTTATACTGGTTCGCAGCACCGTCCTACGTCCAGTCCCAGACTTCTATATGGATTTCCACTAACAACCACCTCACTTCACCCGGAGGAACAAATTTACAACACCTGGGCAGGGGATTTCATTCCTCTTAACAACACTAAGGACTTCAACACATGCTTCTTACAACACCGAGGACTTCAACTTAGATGAATACAATTGTTGTTGATAGTATGTGTTCTTGATAACACGAGTTTGTCACTTGTAGTACAACCTTCCTATAATATTATCCTCAAATTGAATATTTGTGTATATGAAGATATGGAAGTGGATATCGTATTGAATCGAAATATTATTAAATAGATTCTAGGATTCAAACGGTTTGTTATTGAATATGAGCAATTGAGCGCTTGAGAATATAGAAACGAGATCAAGAAATTAGAGATAGTAATCCAGTCAAAATTCGTAAGATTAGTTAAATGAAATGATGATCTTATGGTGTTTATATAGAGAATAAATAGTTATAACCCTTTGTGAAGAGTAACGAACAATAGCCATGATTATTGGTGAAGAGAAGGAGATGCAACCCTTGATTGAAAAGAAGTGTCTTTTTGAAAGGTTGTTTTCTAAAAGAAAACGGTCGACAAATCAAAAAGAACCGGTAGATAGGAATTTGAATATATATACGTTATATTCACATGTACACGTTTATTGTGCATTCTGGGTAGAAACCGTCGACAAGTCAAAATAGAGGCGGTCGACCGATTTTACCCAGGTTGCACAATCAATGTGTACACACACACACATATATATATATATATATATCGATAATTTCGAGGTATGGGATTATTTGAGGATATATTTTAACATAAACAACACTATAAACACCAAATAATCAACCTCTAATCTAGAATACCATATGTAGCTCTTTGTACCTCTTCAAACTAATAAATATCTTCTTTTTGTTAATCATGGTTTATTTCTTTGTCAGGAAGCAAAACTTCATAATCTTTTAACTCAACACAATATACTCCTAATATCATGATTCCTTCTAAAATTATAGAGGTCTAACTGACGAGTATCACCATTTAGACCTCTAACATTCCAACTGTCTATAGACATTTAGAATTAGAGAAGTTTCTCTTCAAATTCCTAGGAGTTATTCCATGCACTTTAATCGCCTTACCTTTTCCCACTTCTTCATTGTTAAATTGCATAGCATAATCTGCATTTGGTTCAGTGTATTGCTTGTTGCTTTCAGCATTTTCTTCTTTCTCCTCATCATTCTCTAAACTAATATTTAATTCTTTTATTTGTTCTGCATTTGTAGGCAATTCATTGTTAGTCTGAACATTTTTAGGACTATCTGTCATATCAGAACCCACTTCCTGATGATGCTCTTCCACAGCTGTCAATGATGACTGATCAACCAAGTCCTCCTGCCGATGATTCACTTCAGTTTCCTTTTGGTCTACAGAAGTAGATGAATGCAAACTCACCTAATCCTTGTTATGTAAATTATCTTCTATTATGACTGGATTATCATGGGAATTAATTTTGTCACTCACATCACCTAATTCCTGATGTAAATTATTTTGTAAATTATTAGTAGTAGTGCATGATGTCGTAGAAGGAATGTTTTGTGTAACTGGTTCTTTAATTTTCCACACCTGCTTAACTTTAGGTATAAAACCCCGTATTCTCATCAGTATGACTAAAGCATTTGAATTGCTTACATATATGCGGTATGAATTCATACTCTACATCTTGCACATAATTTTGACCATGTCTGTCCTTTACTCTCACTTGTTTTTTAAATTCATCACATGCTTTCATCTCCACCGGTACCTTAGCATACTTCAGATGTTTAATGTTTCTAGTATAGTCACCCATTGTCAAAGGTGTACCCAACAAATTAGCAAGCTTACTGATCCATTTAGCATTCCACAAAGCTAGATCTAGGTTAGGAAATTTAACCCAAATTGGATATGATTCAAGCATATCTCTTTCAAGACTTGAATTTGGTTTCATCTCTTTATAAAAAATAATTTTGAATCCATGAACCATGGGCAAGCATCAAGTACTCTTTACAATCAAATTCATTTGCAAATTTATCAAGTAAAAGCCATTTTCATGTGCGAATAACTCCCACGTACCTGTAGGTTTCCACCCTCTCTAAATGTATGGATTTAAATGTATGTAATATAGCCTCTTTCCAGTTAAATAAATATATATGGAGTTGTTCCACATTTTATTACCTGCATCAAAAAGTGGATCATCCAGATTCGCATAAATGCCTTCATCATCTTCGGCCCACTCACAAATATCCACACCTCCATCAATTTTAGTATTATGTACGATTGCCTGGGGCCATGATCTGGAAGTAGATCCAATTTTCAAAGAAAAGTTATTCTTTGTCACCGCCAAAAAATTAGATTTGCCCCAATTATTGGTTGTCACCGCCTTGCCTTTGTTCGCTGCATTAATAGGAGGAGATTTCTTTCTATTGCGTACCTCCTGCTAGTCGTGTTCGTTTGCATCTGCTAATTTTTGATTTTCATTTCCTGGAGAGGTCTCTATTAGGGTTATTTTCACTGGCCCTAGATATAGGTATAAAAAACATTTACCTGAATAAACAAGTATATGGGATGAATAGTAAACACGTTACTTTTGTCAATATAAACAGGACTTGGGTATACAATTTTATGTGTTGTATGTCGGTTTGTTTTGATATGGATTGGCTAGAAAATAATAGATAAACAGTTATGAACGACAATTAATAGTTTGGTTGAAAATTGGTTTCGAACAGTGTTTAAGTGGTTAACATTGACACTTAGGCTGACAATCCCACGATATTTTGGTTGATGATTAACAAGTATTAATTAAGTATTGATGACACCATTGACCCCATATAAGTTGAAGTATATGGTCGTTAATTGAGTTTATTCCAAATTAGGAATTAATATTTTATAAATAAAATGTTAAGTGAAAAAAAAATTGAATTTTAAGTCCAAAACGATTTGGAAAGCTAGTTTAAATAGTCACGAATAGTTTTCGTAAGTTGACTTGAAATAGTTTTCAAACAATTAAGGGGTGTTTTGAATTTTATTTAAAAGTAAATTATAACTTTGAAAAGTGAAGTTCGGTTTAGTGATAATTGAGATAAGTGTCTACAGATGAAGACATTTACTATTTAAGGAATTTAAAAGGCTTTGTCGTTATTCCGCTTACAGTACTAGTCAGATATGGGAATTTATATCGATTATAAACTAATATGATTTACGTGAAGATTTCATTTGATATGAAAGTACGGTTTTTGGTTTATTGTGAATGATGTTTTAAATAACATTTATTCTTCGGTAAATGAAAAGATAATTTTTCTAGACAAGTCAAAATGAAATCTTTATTTAATTCAAATGTAAAGATTTAATGTTTGAGTTTTCCCAAGCAAATGATAATGGGAGCAAAGATTAAGAATTGCTAAAAGAAGGTAAGCGTGTTTCCTTGTAGAAAATAAGATTGAATCTTAAATAATGTTTTAAGATAAGGAAAGAAGTTAAACTTTATTATTTTATTGTTGAGTTGGGTGACCTTCTGGATGCTAGATCCATCGTTGGTTTAGGCCTTCGAGGTAATACACTCGATAGTTTATTCTCTCAGCATTGTACAATTCGAGAACTAATTCTAGCAATGAATGGGTTTTGTTTAATAATATGTTTAAAAAATCATAAGTGCGGTTTTGGGGGAAAAAATATGACCGGTGAAGGATTTAAACGAAAGTTCTAAGTATGTAAATCTTTGATAAGATTTAAGGGAGTAACTCCCAAATTTAAAGGATGATTTGAGTAAAAGAACATTCCTGAATTGGAATAAGACTCAAGATACCTGGTTATCTCTACTGAATTTAATGATGCACTAATTATTCGGAATGACTTGGTTTTGACTGATTGCGAATAACTATACGACGTAATGAAAACGGCATTGGCTGTGATTTAAGACCGGAGACCTTCACATCGGAAGGATTACTCATCGATGCCTCGGGTGGCCACCCAATTATGGGGTTATATTGTGAAGGCGATCTAACCGTTCTTAAAGCAATTCAGATTGCAAGGGATTTCGAACCTAGGTGGGGTCATGGAATAAAGCACCTTTGGTTTCTTTCGCAACCAAGAACGGACTTGTAATTGGGTGTGCGTCTAACGTTTTATTTTACAGCATAACTGATTGGTTTCTATTGATGTTATATCAGTTGGTGGCGGAGAATTTATTCTTTTACATTAACACCCTCCTTTGGGAATTATGTACTGGGAGAGTTATATATTAATAGGCACTGATTATATTTTGTGAATTAACAATGTGACATGCTACGTGCTGAGCAAATCAAAGCTTTTGTTGAAAAGCATATCTTTGGGGATAATGATCACAACATGGCTGATATACCACAGCTTTGTGTTGAAATGTGACTTTAGAGCCTCACAACCCGTGAATGGCCAAAAACAGGATGATGGACCGCAAAGATAAGGACATATGTTTCCTTCTAGTTGAGAAAGTGATGCCATGGTATGGAGCCCACACAATTTACTTATGTAGATGATAGATCGAGGCGCCTCAGATAATGGTCGGTTACGACCGGAGGACGGTATGTTCAGGTAAGATTCCAACCAGCTTGTCAGTGCTGGTCAGCTCTGTCGCTCTGAAGGATCACATGTATGAGCCCTATGACATCCCGCTGGAGGTGTTTCGAGTGGTTAAGGATGATCATTTGCCTTAGTCACTGTCAGAATCCAACTTCCAATACGAGCTTGCGTTTTCAGTTGTAACCTAATAGCCAACCTAATGGGATGGGGAATTATACAAGCTAAGATTTATACATTTACTTTAGAAAGTGATTTCCACACCTAGACAATAAGAATAATATCAAAAAAAAAATTGTTTTAAGAATATCAAGCATGTTTGGTTGTTATATGGTAAAACTCTATCCTCTGGTATGCATTGCATTGTGTGATGGCACTTGAGTCTTATTATAGCTTCATTTTTCAGAAACATGAATTTCGAAACCTTTTTAATGATTGTATGATATAGGTTATGGTTTGTTATCTAGTTCTCAAGCTAGTTAATCCAAGCCTGACCAGAGTGTTTGTCGCTCAGGTCAGATCTAAGTGTGTTTCAAGTTCAAATAGGTAGATGAGGAATTTCCAATTAATTCAGAAAAGCTGGAGTTCTTCGTCGGATGGCAGGACATATTCTATTATTATGCTTGAATGTTATAGGTTGATGATATAGGGATAGCATTTATGTCTATCCGTCAAACTTTGATAATGTAATGGTTTTCCACTATAAAAGTTTCCGCTATAAAGATATATATTGAATACTATATTTTGTTATGTTCCGCTGAGTTTGCTCTAATAAACCTCGATGAATTGAGTTTGCGATATTTGATTTTGTGGTACATGAACATGGTAGATATGTTAAGTATCGACTATCGAGGGTCGGAAATTTGGTTTATCGTAGGACTTTCCGATGACGCTTAATTTGTACTGTACTTGTATGGTTTATAATCGGTTCAGAAGGCGAGCGGATTTGGGTCATCTCAATTGAGTCATATATCTTTGTTGGGGCTCAACAATTCGCCAATGTAGGGCTTGGCACCGGGGCAGCGATGCGGATTTGAATGATTGGAGTCGTGTAAACACCCCACCTCCGTTAAGGTCACTCGCAAAGGGAATGCATTAACTTTGGTGGAGTATTATAGGTAAAAGGTACAGGTAATTTACAAGATAGAAATATTAACAGCGGAAAAGCTAAATTTTATTTTATAAGCACGTGGCCCAGTCAAAACATTACAACAACTGTCTTAAAAACCAACTTCCAAATCATTACAATAAAGCCTTTGTCTTGACTAAAACATAAAGAAGCATAAACAATAATAAAGCAGCATAAATCCCCAATTAAGAGTGTAACCACAACCACAGCCCAAGAGAAGAGAATCCAGGAAATACGTCTACCCTCTTCAAGCTAGAAAAGGTCTGGAATAAGTTGAAGTATTCCTTCCCTGCAGACCTTTGGGGGGGGGAGGGGAATGGAAGACAAGAAAACGAAAGAAAACGAGTCAGACATGAGCCTGGTAAGTCCAGTGATTATTTAGCATGTAAACAGGTAAAAGGATCATGACATGAATAAACTGAACCTAGGACAATACCCTAGAAATAAGATAACAATAAATAAGGCAAGATAGACTGAATATACTATCGCACTCGTTTCTATTTCTCTACACTTGCTAACAAGTGTTTTCAACTAGCACCATATCTTCATGATAAAATGATCCCCTTTATCGATCGGCTTCTACTCGCATGCATTTATGACTTGTGTCATTCGGCCCCGCTTGATTGTAGATACCTGTGCTGGTCCCACCATGGGGTGTATCAATTCCTATGGTGGCAACCCGACACAAATTCAAGATGCACAGTGTCTGATTTGTCCATGCCGGAGTACATGCACGCCCATACTCCGCCGGAACCTACACTGCTGCACCACCCGCCGTTATTATGACCACTTATAATCAGCCCAGTAATCGTGCCCCACCCTGCCTAGTTCAGGGTACTATGATACATCTATGTGGGTTACTGCAGAAATGGGTCCATGTTACTAGGGTTTCCTAATCAACATGTTAAAATGGTTAAGTGTTCTCAAATTAACCTAACCCTCACCCATCAGTTTAGTTAACATGTTGTATTGGTTAAGTGTTGCCTTAATTTACTTAACCCTACCATTCTTAGCCTGCCTATTTCTTAGCTTTAATTCATTCATTAAATCACCTACCTCTCACATTAGATCTATATTGTTGTGGTCGCTGGATGTGTCGGGCGGTTCAGGGCAGTCTTACACCGTAACTCAATCTAACCTCAGGTTTTTGGGCTAAATGCGCTAACCTCTCACATTAGATCTATATTGTTAAGGTTGCTGGAGGTGCCGGGCGGTTCCAGGCAGTCTTACATCATAACTCATTCTAACCTCGGGTTAGGCATATTCATCTTTTTGATTAATTTACATATTTACCATTTATGTTTATATGTAAATTATCCACCAATGTTGTCAACTCAAGTCATGTCCCATTTACCCTTCTAAATTTTGTCTATAATTCTTAGGTATACAAATTATACCATTTCATGCCATTAATCATTTACATGATTATGAGCCAACCTATGCCAATAACATGTAATTTATTATTCTTCCCAACGTATCCCCCGTTATTCGTTCGCATAAATTACATAGAACGTTAGACTCGCAAATTAGCCTAACTCATACACGAAAGGGAAAAGCAAAAGGGACATGTAACATTCCAACGGCATAAAACAGTATAGATCATCTAAGCATGTGTGATATAAATTTGGCATAGTACTACACAAATTTAATTAAGCATGTAAATGTGAACTTTCTTTTGAGTTGGATCAAATTAACATAGATCTAAACATATAAGCATGTATATCTAGTCATATAAGCATATATGAACATGACTTAGCTTATGAACTTGCATATAACATATCATAAAAGAATCACCAAATTTATATACAACATGATAGGTTCATCACCAAATTAATATACAACATGATAGGTTCATCACTAAATTAATATACAACATGATAGGTTCATCACCAAATTAATATACAACACGATAAGTTCATCACCAAATTAATATAAAACATGATAGGTTCATCACCAAATTAATATACAACATGATAGTTTGCATCAATCACAATAGTCACTTAGGCATAGGTAATTTCAGAATGAATCAGAATATGATTATCTTACAACTAGGCACAGTTCTAGTTTCGCTTCATTACAAGTCATGACTTTTATTTGTTCAAATCTAAGGAATAACTGAACTTACAAACAAAAGAACAAATCTTGTTTTCTGAGATCTGATTTCTAAAATTGAAAATCTATCCTTTTGATGTAGACTATTGATTCTCTAGTTTGGACTTGATTAGGGGCTTTCTAACTTGATTTCTAGTTTAAAGAAAATGCAGGCTACGCTAGTTTGGTCATGGACAGCATGACAGCTTCAGAGAGCAAGGTTATGTGGTTTTAGGGTTGAGGGTTGGGGTTGTTTATATAGAAGTTTAGATTAATGAGAGCCGTTAGATCAACCTAGGAGTAATCAGAGCCATCTAGACCAAACAGAGTCAACCGGAAGTCACCACATATGCCCTAATGATGCAGAAAAACATCACTGAACAAAACAGACCAGATCTGGCCGAGGGGTTCGACCTCTACAGGGGGGTCGACACCCCTTTTGGGGGGGGGGTCGACACCTTTGTCGACCCCTTATGGGCGGGGACGACCCCTTTGGGCGGGAATTTTCCTGCCCAGCTGATTCTCGGAATTTTGAATTTCGAACTGCCTTTTTATTAAATTATTATTTATATTTAATTTCCGTTTAAACTTGAAATCTTCTGAACTCCATAACTTCTTCATACGGAGTCCTATTCATGCAAACTCGGACTCTATCGCAAGCAGAATTCCGAGATGAACGCAATGGCGAAACCCGTTTCCCCTAGTTTCCAATTTTAAAATTAAGTATTCTTTAATTCGTTACTTTAATGTTTACAGATATACGGGGTGTTACATTCTCCCCTCCTTAAAGGATTTTATCCCCGAAATCCTCAAGTCAAGAAGAATGTATATCCTACCATCCAATCATCCATCTACTCAATCATCAAACACAGACATCCATTGTCCTTAAACAAATTTCTAATGCTTTCATGACTATATGCATAGTGTGTGTATACGTCCTTATCTAATGCAAAATCAGGCGGTCTACTGATTCAGTTGACCTCCTTAATGCAAATCATGATAGTGCCATGATTCCATTATGTATGCAATTATTCCTAATCATAATTTATAACTTCTACATGAGTGCACAATCATTCATACAAGTGCAACATCCATATGACAACACATCAAGTTTCAATCCATATACAAATACATATATGCATATGCAATATGTTAGAGTCGATCTAGTACCTAATGTGTGTATATGCATCAACGAGCGACCACTAGAAACCACTTGCAACCACTTGCAACCATCAATCATAACATGTTTCAAATACATGTTTACATCCATTGATTTCTACTTAAAGATCAAGGATAGACCGAGGAGATGTACTTAAAAGATAGATATAAGCATGCATAAACTTATGGAAAAGAGATCAAGGATGTAACCTCAAAAAGAAAAGGGCAGGCTGCGCGTATCTTGTCCTCAGTCTCCCAAGTCGCGTCTTCTTCATTGTCACTCCATTGAACACAAGCTAGACTTCACGGTTGCGTAGCTTTTTGACTTCTGTCCCTAAGATACGAGTTGGAACTCTCCTCACCATCGCTTCTCGTTCCACTTCTACTTCCTCTAGTATGCTTAGTTCCACAACTTCTGTAGACTCATGTAAGCACTTTCATAGATGAAAGACATGGAAAACATTATAACTCCAGCCAATCTTTCGGGCAGCTCTACACTATAAGCCATCTTCCCAATCCTCTCAATGATAGGAAATGGCCCTACAAATTTTGGTGCCAATTTTCCTGTAGACCCAGAGAACGACATTCCTCAAAGGAGATGCTTTAAGGAAAACCTTGTCTCCAACCTCAAACTCAAGGTCGGTCCTTCTTTTATTAGCATAGGACTTTTGTCTATCTTATGCAGCCTTCATTCGTCTTTGTATCAAGTCCACCTTCTCTGAAGTTTCTCTAATCATATCCGACCTAAGTACGAGCTTGTCTGTAGACTCCGACCAACAAGTTGGTGATCGACATGGTCTTCCATATAAAGCCTCGAAGGGTGCCATGCCTATGGTGGCTTGGTAGCTATTGTTGTAGGCAAATTCCACCAAAGGAAGATGATCCTCCCATGCCCCTCCAAAGTCAAGAATGCACAACCTCAAAAGATCTTCTAATACTCTGTTCACCCTTGCCGTCTGACCACTGGTTTGAGGGTAATAGGCCATGCTTAAGCATATCAATGTGCCTACGGCCTCTTGCAAACTCTTCCAAAACTCGCTCGTAAAAGTAGGATCTCGATCACTTACTATGCTAGAGGGTATTCCATGCAGTCGAACCACCTCTTTAAGATAAATGGATGCTAACAATGAGGCAGTCCTCCTACTCTTAACAGGTATAAAGTGAGCGCTTTTAGTAAGCATGTCCACTATTACCCAAATAACGGTATTGCCCCTTCTTGACCTAGGCAACCCATCAATAAAGGCCATTGAAATGCTATCCTATTCCTACTGTGGGACTTCTAGAGGATGAAGCAGACCACTAGGCTTCTTCTGCTCTGCTTTGACTTGCTGGCATATCAAGCATTTAAAGACAAACTCAGCTACATCCTTCTTCATTCCCTTCCAAAAGAAAACCCTTTTCATGTCTTTATACATCTTGTTCCCACCTGGATGTATGGTAAATTTAGAATGGTGTGCTTCTTCGAGAATGGTTTTCACTAAATCTCTTGCTTGTGGGACGCATAGTCTTCCATCCCATCTCAACCAACCCTTGTCATCGATGGAGTATCTATTGAGGTGACTAGAAGTCTTACATCTCATTAGTTTTTCCATCACATCAACTAGCTGAGGGTATTCACGTTGCGCGGTTCCTACTGAGTCCAAAAGAGTAGGCCGCACCTCTAGCGATGCTAACAAACCAGGTACAAATTCGAAGGAGGGTCTAAAGTCAAAGTTTGCTATGTACTCCAACCTTTGCCTTTCTACAAAGAGAGGAATTAAGGTCAGCTTTTTCCTACTTAAGGCATCTGCTACTACATTGCCCTTGCCAGGGGTATAAGCAATCTCAAATCGTACGAGGCAACAAACTCCATCCACCTTTGTTGTCTTAAGTTAAGATTTTTTGTGAGAAAAGGTACTTTAACGATTTATGGTCAGTAAACAGTTCAAACCATTCTCCTAGTAGGTAATGACGCCATGACTTAAGAGCGAAAACAATGGAAGCTATCTCTAAATCATGAGTTGGGTAGTTTTTCTCATGTACCTTCAACTTCCTCCCTCCATAACAAACTACTCTGCCCTCTTGCATCAAGACAGTGCCCAATCATGTACTGCATGCGTCTGTATATACAGTAAACATCTTACTCCCATATGGCATTGTGAGAACCGGGACTGTTGTTAGAGCTCTTTTCAGTCGTTGGAAAGCAACATCACAATCCAAATCCCAAGCAAAAGTTAGGTTCTTCTCCGTCAATCTTGTAGGTGGTGCCGAGATCTTTGCAAAGTCTTTAATGAACTTTCTACAAAAGCCTGCTAGCCTGAGAAAACTTCGTACTTCGATTGCGTTCCGGGGGACCTTCCAATCTTGCACCGCAACTACTTTTGTGGGATCCACAGCTATCCCCTCTTTGGACACTACATGTCCAAGAAACCTTACTTCTTCTCTTTAAAAATGGCATTTAGAGAATTTCCGTTTAAATTTGAAATTTTCTGAACTCCGTAACTTCTTCATACGGAGTCCGATTCAAGCAAACTCGGACTTTATCTCAAGCAGTCCGAGACGAACGCAATGGCGAAACCCATTTCCCCTAATTTCCACTTTGAAAATTAAGTATTCTTTTATTAATTACTTTAATGTTTACGGAAAATACGAGGTGTTACAAGTCGCTTGCTCGGTAATAGTAATGGGGCTCAGATCACCGATATTATTCAATGATACACTCGAGGTGCGACCTCTTTCTTGGATTTGGAAAGCGTCACTCATAGTCCATTCACTCAGGATATTCGAAATTCTCGAAACCCACCGGACTTCAAATTGTTGGTGCTGGAAGGTTTTGACCGTAGAAAGGATCCTATGGTTCATTTAATGCGCTATACACATGACATGGTAGTACTCTTAGCTTCAGAGAACATTACGGCGAGTGCTTCCCTCTCTATGGAAATTCATCGAATAGTTCATGGTTCACATAGCTCGAACCAAGAACGTGATGACACTTATGGAAATTAAGAAAAGGCAGAGCAAGACTTTGCATAAGTTTCTGGAAAAGTTTAACATTGTTGTGGCTTTAGCCAATTAATCGGAACCCTCTACAGTTTTGATGGATGAGGTTTCTAGTATTCTGGATATGTAACACCCCACCTCCGTTAAGGTCACTCTCAAAGTGAATGCCTTAACTTCATTGGAGCGTTTTAAGGTACAAGATACTAATAAATTACAAGACAGAAAATTTATGCAGCGGAAAAAGAACAATATTGTTTCATAAATACTTGTTCAACACAACAATTCAACAATTGTTTCAACCTTCCAAATTATTACAACTTTTCATCTGTCTTGAAAACATAAAGAAGCAATACAGAAAATAAAATGACATAAATCCCCAATAAGTGCTTGACAATAGCCATAGCTCAAAAAGGAAAGTTCGAGCCTTACATCTACGGTCTTCAAGCTTTGGCTAACCTGGACTAAGAAGAAGTGTTTCCTCCCTGCGGACCATGGGGGGAAACGGAAGAAAAGAAGCGAAAGGAAAATGGGTCAGACATAAGTCTAGTAAGCCCAGTTATTTAATAACATGTAAACAAGTAAAAGACTATGACACGAATAAACTGAACTTAGAATGATACCACAAGGATAGGGTAGTCCTAAAACGAGGTATAGTAAGATTTAACTAGATTTGGCTATCGCACCCACTTTTACTTCTCTGCCCCCACTAAGAGTTGTTTAACTAGAAATGTATGTTCATGATAAAGTGATCCCATTCATGTATTGATCGACTCCTACTCGCATCCGTGTATTCCCGGTGTCATACGGCCCCACGTGATTTTTAAGTACTTGTGCTGGTTCCAGTATAGGATGTATCAAGTCCTATAATGGCAACCCTGACACGATTCAAAGATGCACAAGTGTACGCCTGGTGCCCAGTGCCTGCTTTTTCCACTCTGAAGCCCGTGCACGCTCGTACTCCGTCAGAACCTACACTGACGCATCTAACCATCGCCGTTTTAACCGCTTAAATTCAGCCCAGTAATCGTGCCCCACCCTTCCTAGTTCAGGGTACCTTGATACATCCATGTGGGTTACCGCTGAAACGGGTCCCCGTTACTAGGGTTTTTCTAGTCAACATATTAAATTGGTTAAGTGTCCTTGGTTTGACTTAACCCCTATCAATCTTGTCTAGTTAACATGTTAAGTTGGTTTAGTATTTCCTCAATTACTTAACCCCACCAATCTTGTTTTGTTAACATGTTAAGTTGGTTAAGTGTTCCCTTAACTACTTAACCTCACCATTTCTAGCTTGATTGTTCATGATCTTTAATTAATTAATTAATTAAAGCATCAACCACTCACATTAGACAGGTATTGTTGTGGTTACTGGATATGCCAGTTGGTTCCGGGCAGTTTTACACCATAACTCAGTCTAACCTCTGGTCTTTCTGGGCTTGATGCACTAACCTCTCACATTAGACAGGTATTGTTGTGGTTACTGGATGTGTCAATTGATTCCGGGAAGGTTTACACCACAACTCAATCTAACCTCGGGTTAGGCATATTCAACTTTTACATTTTATATATGTGAATTTTCTACAAGTGTTTCATGTGACATATTTTAATTATGTTCAAGACTAATGGTATAAATTATACCATTCATGGCCTTAACCATTTACATGGTTTTGGGCCTACCTACATTATTAACATGTTTTGATTTAATAACTAACCCAACATTAGCACCGTTTGTTCGTTTGTATTAATCACATAAAGTCATTGGGCCCACATATTAGCCTAATTTATAAACAAGAGGTAAAGAAGGGAACATGCATAATATAGATTCAACCGCACATGTAAATTTTGCATAAACTTTATTCATATAATTTAACATGTCACAGGAACTTGCATATAATTTAGAATTAGATAATCATAAGCCTAAAACATGTTAATATGTAGATCTAGGCATGTGTGAACATAACCTCAATTATAAACTAGCATATGACATAATCATGACATGTCCAATCCCAAGGCATGTATAATTTTAACATTAACATATAGGTGTGAACTAGATCTAACAAGGTGAACTTGCATAAGTCCACTTTACGAACATGCATATAAATATAGATCTAGTTTTGGATCTAACATGTAACTTGCATATGGACATATGTATAATTAGATCGTGACTTGGATCTATCATAAAACATATAACTTGCATTAATCATATGAATCTAGATAGATCTTGACATGGATCCAACATAAAACTTGTAACTTGCATATGAACATATGAACATATATATAGGCATACGGATCTAACAAAAGCATATGAATATATATATATATATATATATATGTAGATCTTGACTTGGATCTAACATAATACATACAACTTGCATTAATCATATAAACATATATATGTAGATCTTAACATGAAACATATAACTTGCATGTGATATTGATAGTTTCATTCTCAATCTTTAATAGATCCAACACCAAGTCCAATAAGCCACAAACATTCCAAGACAATTCATGATAAAATCATCACAAGAAACAAACATGAATTAGCATCGTCAACATTATACAACATGGTATAATTCTATTTTTCACTTTATATCAAATCACGTCTTAAATTTATTTACATCTAAAAGATAACTACCCTTACAAAAGACAATCTTGATTTCTTGAATCTGTATTCTGAAGTTGAAATACTCGCTTTGATGTAGACAATCATTGTTTTAGTTTAATTTTTATTTGATTTGGTTTGTCTCTTTTAATTTGCTTCAAGTTGAATGGCGGCTACTCGAGGTTGTCCAACGGCGGCATGACAACTCTTGGTTTGATTTTTAATATGATTTAAGGTTGAGGTATTAGGTTGCTTATATAGAAGTTTGATTTAATAGGAACCGTCAGATTAACCTAGAGCAAATCAAAGCCATTCAAACAAGATAGAATAGCCACATCAGCCCTAATGACTTAGCAAGGAGTCCATCAGAACCAATCAGATGCCACATCTGCCTTAGAGCGAATTAGCCCACGAGTTGACAGCCAAACACCCTGAACCAACCCCTAGTCGACCCAGCAGGGCTTGGGTCGACCTCAAAAATGGGCCGGCTCGGTTATTCCCCACCCCGATTCGCTGTTTTGAACCTTTTTTGCATATTTATTTATTTAATTTTTATGTATATCTATATATATATATATTTCTCATATGCATACAAACTTCAAGGCTTAATAACGTCTTCATAAGGTATCCGTTTTATGCAAACCAAATGTCTATCTTGACGAAAATTTTGAGATGAACGTAATAGCGCAACCTGTTTCACTTAATTCTTCTTCTAAAAATTAAGTGTTTTTGAATTTGTTAATTTTAATATTCTTATAAAATTCCATTCTCCCCTCCTTAAAGGATTTCGTCCCCAAAATCTTCAAGTTATGAAGAATGCATCTTAAATCCAATCATCCATCTACTCATCCGTCATCCACAAGCATCCATTGTCCTTAAAAGACTTCTAATGCCATATGAACATATGCAGAGTGTGTGTATATGTCTCTTATCTAGTGCAAAATCAGGCGGTCTACTGATCTAGTTGACCTCCTTAATGCGAATCATGAGAGTGCCATGAGTCCATTATGTATGCAATTTTTCCTATTCATAATTCTACATGAGTGCACAATCATTCATACAAATGCAACGTCCATATGATAACACATCAAGTTTCAATCCACATACAATTTCATGCGTTCATATGCAAATGCAATATGAAAGTGATTGAGCCGATCTAGAACCTAATGTGTATGTGTATATGCATCCACGAGAAATCACTAGCAACCACTTGCAACCACTTTGCAACCATCAACCATAACATGTTTCAAATACATGTTTACATCCATTGATTTCTACTAAGGATCAAGAAATAGGACCGAGAAGATAATTAAGCATAAATAAAATTATGATAAAGGAGAGATCAAAGATGCACCCTCAAAAAGATAAGAGTAGGCTGCGCATATTTTGCTTTCGATCTCCCAAGTCGCGTCTTCTTCATTGTCACTCCATTGTACTTTAACAAGCTTGACTTCACGGTTGCGTAGCTTTTTGACTTCCGTTCCCAAGATACGAGTTGGGATTCTTTTCACTGTTGCTTCTCATTCCACTTCTACCTCTTCTGGTATCTTTGGTTCCACCACTTCCACAGACTCATGTAAGCACTTCCGCAGGCAAGAAACATGAAAGACATTGTGAACTCCAGCCAACTTTTTAGGTAGCTCTAATTTGTAGGCCATCGTCCCAATTCTTTCAATGATAGGAAATGGTCCTATGAATCTAGGTGCCAATTTCCCTTTGGATCCAAAGTGAACAACATTCCTCAAAGGAGATACTTTAAGGAACACTCTGTCTCCAACCTCAAACTCAAGGTCGGTCCTTCTTTTATTTGCATAGGACTTCTGTCTATCTTGAGCAGTCTTCATTCATCTTTTTATTAGGTCCACCTTTTCTGAGGTTTCCCTAATCATGTCTGGCCCAAGTATAAGCTTATCTGTGGATTCCCACCAATAGGTTGGTGACCGACACGGTCTCCCATATAAGGCTTCGAAGGGTGCCATGCCTATTGTAGCTTGGTAGCTATTGTTGTAGGCGAACTCCACCAGAGGAATATGATCTTCCCATGTCCCTCCAAAGTCAAGAACACACCATCTCAAGAGGTCTTCTAAGACTCTGTTCACCCTTTCCGTCTGTCCATCGGTTTGGGGGTGGTAGGTCGTGCTTAAACATAGTTGTGTGCCTACAACCTCTTGCAAACTCTTCCAGAACTCGCTTGTAAAGATAGGGTCTCGATCACTTACTATGCTGGAAGGTATCCCATGCAGTCGAACTATCTGTATAAGATATAGAGATGCTAGAGATGAGGCAGTCCTTCTACTTTTGACAGGTATAAAGTGAGTGCTTTTTATGAGCCGGTCCACTATTACCCAAATACTAGTATTGCCCCTTCTTGACCTAGGAAACCCATTAATAAAGTCCATCGAAATGCTATCCCATTTCCACTGTGGGACCTCTAGAGGATGAAGCAAACCACCAGGCTTCTTCTGCTCCGTCTTGACCTGCTGGCATATCATGCACTTAGAAACGAATTCAGCTACGTCCCTCTTCATGCCATTCCAAAAGAAAACTCTTTTGATGTCTTTATACATTTTGTCTCCGCCTGGGTGTATGGTCAGCTTTGAATGGTGTGCTTCTTCTAGAACCGTTTTCACTAAATCTCTTACGTGTGGGACGCATAGCCTTCCATCACGTCTCAAGCATCCCTTATCATCGATGGAGTATCTATTGAGGTGACTCGAAGTCTCACCCCTAATCTGCTTATCTATCACATCTACTAGCTGAGGGTCTTCACTTGTGCGGTTCCTATTGAGTCAAAAAGTATAGGCTGCACTTCTAGTGTTGCTAACAAACCAAGTACAAATTCAGAGGAGGGTGTAAAGTCAAATATGGTTATGTACTCCAAGCTTTACCTTTCTATAAAGAGAGGGCGTAAGGTCAGCTTCTTTCTACTCAGAGCATCTGCTACCACATTGCCCTTGCCAGGAGTATAGGAAATCTCAAAATCATATGAGGCAAGAAACTCCATCCATTTTTGCTGCCTCAAGTTGAGAACATTCTACGAGAAAAGGTACTTAAACTATTTATGATCAGTAAACAATTCAAACTTCTCACCGAGGAGATAATGGCGTCAAGACTTAAGAGCGAAAACGATGGCCGCCAATTCTAGGTCATGGGTTGGGTAGTTTTTCTCATGTACTTTAAACTGCCTTCCACCATAAGCTACTACCTTCCCTTCTTGCATCAAGACAACACCTAATCTTGTACCGCATGCATCTGTGTATACGGTAAACATCTTGCTCCCATCAGGCAATGTCAGAACTGGGGCTGTTGTTAAAGCCCTTTTCAAGCATTGGAAAGCAATATCGCAATCCAAATCCCAAGTGAAAACTAGGTTCTTCTTCGTCAACCTTATAAGTGGAGCTGAGATTTTCGCAAAGTCTTTGATGAACTTCCGGTAAAAGTATGCTAGCCCGAGAAAGCTTCGGACTTCAGTTGCGTTTCGTGGAATCTTCCAATCTTGCACAGCAACCACTTTTGCGCGGTTCACGGCTAACCCCTCTTTGGACACCACATGTCCAAGGAATCTAACTTCTTCTCTACAGAAATGGCATTTGGAGAATTTGGCTTTCAACTTATATGCACGGAGAGTATCCATGACTTCCCTTAAGTGCTGAGCATGCTCTTCCCCACTCTTCGAGAAGATCAAAATATCGTCCACGAAGACCACCACAAACTTATTGAGGAATTTTTGGAACACCGTGCTCATCAAGTCCACGAAATAGGCAAGTGCATTTGTCAAGCCGAAAGGCATGACAAGCCACTCGAAGAAACCATCCGGGGTCCTAAATGCGGTCTTGTCAATGCTATCCTCCGCCACTCTTAGTTGATGAAACCCGGTAGCCAGATTTAGTTGGGAGAAAACGGATGCATCTACGAGTTGATCAAACAGATCGTCGATTCTTGGGAGTGGGTGCCTATTCTTCTTGGTCAGCTTGTTCAGCTCCCTATAATCCACGCATAGGCAGAGTGAACCATCGACTTTGGTCGTGAAAACTACTGGAGCACCTCATTCAGAAATATTCTGTCTTATGAACCCCTTTTCAAGTAGCTTTTTAACTTGCTTGCTGAGTTATTTTCTCTCCCTTGGAGCCATGCGTCTAACGGGTAAAGTAACGGGTTTTGCATTATCAACGAGGTATATGCGGAATTCTATCTCCTGCTTTGGGGGTAAGACCTTTACCTCTTCAAACACATCCGAGTATTCACGGACCACTCTAATAGACTGTAAATTCTCAACAGACGCATCAAGAGATTCTAGATAACTTAGCATAATAGAATTCATGGGATTACAAGAGATTTCGAGAGTGTTACCAAGGCGAGTCATGAGTCTAACCACTCTCTTTTCACAATCAAGGACGACACCATTATTGGATAGCAAGTCCATGCCTAGAATCAACCCATAGCCCGTGAAGCCCAAAACATAAGCATTACATTTAAACCCAACGCTTAAAATAGAGATTTCCAAATCCAAACAAATCATTGACAAATAAACTGAGCCCCTAATTGGATTTGAAACAACCAAGGGATCATGTACTATATGGGTGTCTAGGTGCAGAGATTCAACTAAAGCAGTAGATATAAAAGAGTGCGATGCGCCAGAATCAAAGAGAGTACGAACATTATCAAACAGATAAACTAAACTCTCAACAGAAATATGTCTACCTCGTTCCTGCAGAGGTGCAATGAGAGCATGAACCTGCCTTCTAGAAGATGATCCAGTCCTCTGTCCCTACCCTTGCCTTTTTGGGCAGTCCTTAGACATGTGTCCAGTATCCCCGCACTGGAATCAACCGCCCAATTTCCTCTTTTTCTTTCTACAGTCCCTAGCCAAGTGTCCAGGTATCCCACAGAAATTGCACTTCATCTTCTTATGGGATTTATTATCCTTCCTGCCTTTCTTGGGGTCCGTCTTCTTGTTCTGAGATCCATCTCCTTTCTTGTTATGAGGCTCTTCCTTCTTCATCTCCTTCTTGCCATCTTTGTTCTCCTCTTGCAACAGAGCCATGTCCACCAGTCTCTCGTAAGTCGCTCCCATAGGTATACGGGACATTGCCAAACCTTGTAGTGGCTCATTCAGTCCTTTGGCAAAGCGGAGAGCCTTCTTGTATGGAGTGTTTACTAACTCCAGTCCAAATCGAGCAAGCTGATTGAATTTATTGACGTATTCTTTGACCGACAAGCTGCCCTATTTAAGTGATAGGAACTTCTCCATTTGCAGACTCTGCTCAGCTTGTGAGAGGAACTTCATTTCAAATCTCGCCCTGAAGTCCTCCCAAGTCTCTATCGGCCTTTCAGCATTAGTGATTTCCCACCAGAAGGAGGCCTCGTCTTTACCAAATGTAGTTTTGGCCTCTCATCTACTTCAAAGATAACGAATAATTCCTTAGTCTCCTTGAGCCAATTTCTAGCTTCCACGAATGATTCGCTCCCCTTAATGTCTTTTCCACCCATGGATCTAAAGTCTCTACAGATCTTTGAGAAAGCTTTTCCTCTCGGAGGAAGGGGAGGAGCAGCAGCAGCTGGGGGAGGAGGAATGTCTGTTGGGCCCGCGATATTGGCCCTAGCTTCTAGGTATCTCCTGAACCAGCCAGATATCGATACACCCTCTGGAAGGTTAAGATCCCCAGACATGCTGAAACAAAAAGGAAAGATTCAAAACGAAAGATAGAAAGATAGTGCATATGGCTTTGGGGAGTATGCCTTTTTAAATTAACACTTTTTCTTGAAAATGCTTCTTTATGACTTCTTTTTGAAAAATAGTTTCAAAATTTTTATCCGATATGGTAACCTTTAGCTCTGATACCAAGTGTAACACCCGACCTCCGTTAAGGTCACTCTCAAAGGGAATGCCTTAACTTCGGTGGAGCTTTGAAATGTACAAGATACTAAGAAATTACAAGACAGAAAATTTATGCAGCGGAAAAAGATCAATATTATTTCATAAATACTCGTTCAACACAACAATTCAACAGCTGTTTCAACCTTCCAAAATATTACAACTTCTCATCTGTCTTGAAAATATAAAGAAGCAATACTGAAAATAAAATGACATAAATCCCCAGAAAGTGCTTGACCATAGCCATAGCTCAAAAAGGAAAGTCCAAGCCTTACATCTACAGTCTTCAAGCTTTGGCTAACCTGGACTAAGCAGAAGTGTTTCCTCCCTGCGGACCTTGGGGGGGAATGGAAGAAATCAGACATAAGTCTGGTAAGCCCAGTTATTTAATAGCATGTAAACAAGTAAAAGACTATGACATGAATAAACTGAACTTAGAATGATACCACAAGCATAGGGTAGTCCTAAAACGAGGTAAAGTAAGATTTAACTAGAATTGGCTATCGCACTCACTTTTACTTCTCTGCACCCACTAAGATCTGTTTAACTAGCAACGTATGTTCATGATAAAGTGATCCCATTCATGTATTGATTGTCTCCTACTCGCATTCATGTATTCCCGGTGTCATGCGGCCCTACGTGATTTTTAAGTACTTATGCTGCTTCCAGTATAGGGTGTATCAAGTCCTATAATGGCAACCCTAACATGATTCAAAGATGCACAAGTGTACGCATGGTGCCCAGTGCCTGCTTTTTCCACTTTGGAGCCCGTGCACGCCCGTACTAAATCGGAACCAACACTGACGCATCTAACCGCCGCCCTTTTGACCGCTTATATTTAGCCCAGTAATCGTGCCCCACCCTGCCTAGTTCAGGGTACCTTGATACATCCATGTGGGTTACTGCTAAAGTGAGCCCCCGTTACTAGGGTTTTTCTAGTCAACATGCTAAATTGGTTAAATGTCCTTGGTTTGACTTAACCCATATCAATCTTGTCTAGTTAACATGTTAAGTTGGCTAAGTGTTTCCTCAATTACTTAACCCCACCAATCTTGTCTTGTTAACATGTTAAGCTGGTTAAGTGTTACCTTAATTACTTAACCTCACCATTTCTAGCTTGATTGTTCATGAGCTTTAATTAATTAATTAAAGCACCAACCACTCACATTAGACAAGTCTTGTTGTGGTTACTGGATGTGTCGGTCAGTTCCGGGCAGTTTTACACCACAACTCAGTCTAACCTCGGGTCATTCTGGGCTTAATGCACTAACCTCTCACATTAGACAGGTATTGTTGTGGTTACTGGATGTGCCGGTCAGTTCCGGGCAGGCTTACACCACAACTTAGTCTAACATCGGGTTAGGCATATTCATCTTTTACATTTTATATATGTGAATTTTCTACAAGTGTTTCATGTCACACATTTTAATTATGTTCAAGACTAATGGTATAAATTAAACCATTCATGCCTTAACCATTTACATGGTTTTGGGCCCACCTACATTACTAACATGTTTTGATTTAAAAACTATACCAATGTTACCCCCGTTTGTTCGTTTGTATTAATCACATAAAGTCATTGGGCCCGCATATTAGCCCAATTTATAAACAAGAGGTAAAGAAGGAAACATGCATAATATAGATTCAACCACACATGTAAATTTTGCATAAAACTTTATTCATATAATTTAACATGTCACATGAACTTGCATATAATTTAGACTTAGATAATCATAAGCCTAAAACATGTTAATATATAGATCTAGGCATGTGTGAACATAACCTCATTTATAAACTAGCATATGACATAATCATGACATGTCCAATCCCAAGGCATGTATAATTTTAACATTAACATATAGGTGTGAACTAGATCTAGCAAGGTGAACTTGCATAAGTCCACTTTACAAACATGCATATAAATATAGATCTAGTTTTTGATCTAACATGTAACTTGCATATGAACATATGTATAATTAGATCATGACTTGGATCTATCATAAAACATATAACTTGCAATAATCTTATGAACCTAGATAGATCTTGACATGGATCCAACATAAAACTTGTAACTTGCATATGAACATATGAACATATATATAGGCATATGGATCTAACATA
The DNA here is from genome assembly GCA_030737875.1 of Allium sativum. NCBI lineage: Eukaryota > Viridiplantae > Streptophyta > Magnoliopsida > Asparagales > Amaryllidaceae > Allium > Allium sativum. The sequence continues at coordinate 281,020,118 of CM060918.1, forward strand.
AAGCATATGAATATATATATATATATATATATATATATATATATATATATATATATGTAGATCTTGACTTGGATCTAACATAATACATACAACTTGCATAAATCATATAAACATATATATATATATATATATATATTGTGAAAACCCGTAACTTCCCCGTAAAGGAAAGCGTCGGATAGTTCGAGAACAAGCCACAACAGAACGCATATAAAAGAACATTTCATTGCATATTACAACAACGCATCAGATTACAAGAATATACAGAGTATAAATGAATATTACACAGAAATATCAGAGATTTAAATTACATTTAAATACATCGCAGCGGAAAATAATAAAATACACAACTAGAAGAGATATACGGATACAAAGCTTTCCGGATATCATTCCAGCTGTAAACCAGGATCCTGTGAATATAAATCTGCAAAACCAAAACTACTAGCTGCCCGTGTCAAAATAGGGGCACCCAGAGTTTAGGTTAAAACAATAAACTCCAGGTCAGTCATGGGACTGGTGTGAGAACTAAAACAGTTAATCTTTATTTTTAAAGTTTGGTAAATCAAGGGACCACGCCGTATAACACGGAACGGGTTTCCTCCCAAGAATACCAGTGCATAAAACAAACAGCGCAATGCTAAATAAAGAAAAATGAAGCTGTTATAAGACCCAGGTCCTATCACACAATGCAACGCAAGCCGGGGGATAGAGTTTTCCCTTATAACAGCCAAAGAATGCTTGATACGTTTAAAACAAATCATTTGATACTATTATAAGTGCATAGTGTATAAAACAACTTCAAATCATAAGTATCAATCATAGGCGGCATGGGTACCATATATCATGTCGCCATATATAGGTTTACAAATAAAACCGCAAATGTCACGTATTTGGAAATTGGATTTCCATCTATGAACCGAGGCAAAAGATAGTCCTCAACCGATTCGAGACTGCCTAGCCCGAGTCTCAGGATCAGAGCTCGAGTGACCCTAGGAGCGACAGGGCCGGTCCACCGATGTGGATTAAAATGCCTGAACACTACGTTTCCCCGCCCTTTGGGGCGTAAATGAGCCAACTAAATGACTCCATCGGTTCGAGAACGACCGATCAATCCGAGGCGCCTCGCAACAGCAACAACCAAATAAGTCAAACTCGTCAGGGCGTGTAAAACCACTGACGCCACTTCTAACTAGGAAGAAACGCATGCCCTCCCTGAGGTCCGTCTCCCGTTTTTGGTTCATACCGGGTGTGAAACTCGCGAAGTAAACGTTACACAAATCTACGCCACAAAGGCCGTGCTTCGATCATTACCACAAGACTTTTCTTTTCAACAGAAGCCTCGATCAATTGCCACTTAGGCATGCCACACAGGCAATTCACTCCATGCGTTTGATATCCATCAATATATAACCCCTGAGCTCGTACGTCTCAGAGAAGGGCGTTAAGCAAGAGAATAAATTCTCCGCCGCCAAACAGATATATATTTAATAGAGATCAATCACACGGACTAAAATCCAATGTCAGACACACAGTCCATTTACAAGTCCGTTCTGGGGCTGAACGAAACCGGAGGCACCTAGTACCCCGCATATCCATCGATCTCCAAGTACGTCTGGACGATCACCAAATGTTTCCATCTTCTTGGGTGTACAGCCCAATCAAGATCATCAGTAATCACCCAAACGACGTGAAGACTTCTGGTCTTCGACCACCGTCTTCATCTTCGACTTATCGTCGTATCAGTTATTCAGAATGGGATAAACCCGGTCTTTCCGAATAACTCGCGTATATTTTAAATACGTGTTACACAAACACAACATACGCCTCATTCCAATTCATTAGTCACTAACCGTAAATTAATCAAGAGAATAATTCCCCAAATATTAACCCCGAAGGCCGAAACCAACATCAGATCAATATCCAGAAAACCATTCTGCTTGGCTAACCGACAGTTAGTTTCTAAATTTCACATTCATAGGGGAAGGTTCCCATTAATTTTATCCAAGATAAATTCCTTGAATTTATTCTTTAATCATCTTTTGAATTTCGATTCAACTAGTCGGGATTAACGAACCTTACCGAAGTAATCATTTGTTTTAATTTCCCAATCCCAACCTATTCATCCCATGAAGTAAAACTGGTGATACTTCATATCTAACACCACGGTGTTATCGGTAAATTCATTTACCATTTCACGTTCAAATTTAATTAAAGATTTAACTATCGCCTGGAGCAAAACTGGTGATACTCCATTCTCGACCATTTCAATCTAATTAAAGATTCATTAAAACTCCACTTAGTTTTAATCGTTAACTGGGTTAAAGAATCCGTGTCATTTAAAACACGGTTCACGATAAACCCAAAGTCTCATTCATTAATTATCGGGTTAAAGAACAAGTGTTATTTAAAACACTGTTCACGATAAACCCAAAAATCAATATCAATTCAATTTCAATTAAATATTATTTAATTGGTACACTTCATTAAATCTAAATAAAAAGATTTAATCTTTTCTCAACTGGGTTCAAGAACAGTGTTAGTGAAGACACCATTCACGACAAACCCAAATCACATTTGATATTCAATACAAGGCTCTGAATAGAAAATATACCGGCTTATATTCAATATCAAATTCTACGACTAACAAATATCGCATTGGAAATAACGAGATATATATATATATATCTTTCAAATTTCCATAACAACATTTGTATAATCACGAAATCCAACATCGAAATATTCCGAAGACAATTTCGATTCAAATCCATTCCAATGCAATCATTTGAAATTTTGGTTATTTTCAAAACCATTTCAAATTCAATTTATTTATTTAAAAATAAATAGAATTGTAATTCTAGTTCAAAACCAGTTCATTTCGATAAAAATCTATTTTTATCTTTTCAAATATGGAGTTTTTCATCCCAATTTTTCCCAAATAATTTCTTATGATTTTACACAAATTATTACTATTTTTAATAATTTTATCAAGGCCCGTACAGTCGATTTCCATCAATGGCCATCGAACTACACTTACAGCGACCTTTTTCAAATTTGATTTGGACGTAACTCCAAATCCAACCGTTAGATTTCAATCTTCTAATATTCGTTAGAAAGCTCTTTTCGATACGAACCCAACGGTTCCGGTTTTAGGAGAATCCGACGGTCGGATCTCCCGTAATGTCCGTTTGAAATAAATGGTCGAAATTCACGAACTGCCGCGGCGCAGCGCGTTCTATTCAGGCCATTATATTATATATATAATATATATAATATATATTTTGTCGATTTCTATTTAAAACGAATTATATGAATAGTTTTAAATTCGTTTCAAAAGCAATTTCAACTTTCTTTTCAATTCAAATCAAAATTGAATTCTTCTTTATAAATTCGTTTTAAAATTCATTTCTATTCAATTCAAATTTCAATTCAATTTGAATTCATTTCAATTCACTTTCAATTCATTTCGAAATTGTTTTCAATTCAATTCATTTCGAAATCGTTTTATATTCAATTCATTTTGAAATCGTTTTATATTCAATTCATTTCGAAATCGTTTTCAATTCAATTCATTTCGAAATGAATAAAATCGATATAAATATCGATTACGTCAAAATGGCGTCAATCTAATCAACACGGCTTCATAAATTTCTATTTTCAAATATTCTATTTCAAATATTTCTTTTTCAAAATAGTTGTTATTATCAAAATATTTCGTTCAACACATGACCAATCTCAATGGATGAGTACTGTCAACACATGAACCTTTATTTTATATCGATAAAGATGTAAATTTTATTACTAAAATATTTCGTTCAACACATGACCAATCTCAATGGATGAGTACTGTCAACACATGAACTTTTATTTTATAATCGATAAAGATGTAAATTTTATTACTAAAATATTTCGTTCAACACATGACCAATCTCAATGGATGAGTACTGTCAACACATGAACTTTTATTTTATAATATTCTTTATTTTTCAAATTGGAATGAGGCCCAATCAATTACCATATAAAGTTAATTATATGGATTTTCATACATTACACACATATAATAGCATTGAAAAATAATCAACCATCAACCAAAGTGCACTACACTGTATAAGCATCAAATATAGATATCTAACGCTTATAACAGCCTGTCAATCAATCGATCGACATATTTAATCAATCAGGATGAGTGAACTTCAAATTTCATCCGAACACCCGTGTGGGGTTTCAAACAATCAAACACAGATTTTATTTGTGCAGTTGGGCGATGTGTAAAATTTACCGTCCCAATCAATGTCAGTCAAATCGGTGTACATAAACAAACCGTCTGGTTTGTAAATGAATATTTATTTATTCACATTCACCATATTCATATTCACGTTAAAAATTATATTTTTAACGATAAAACATTTTATTTCAACATATGAATTTCTATTCAGTTCATTTATTCAATAAAATAATATTTTTATTTTTCTAACATATTTTAGAAATTTTCGGCGGCATAACGACACGATACTAGAAACGGGACGAGGCCAAGCCTTATCCCCAGTCTAGTGAAGGCCCACGCCATTCACACATCAATCAAATCAATTTCATTTCACCACACAGTCAAATTCAAATCTAATCATCTAACTAATTTATGCAATCAAACAAACAAGTCCATGGTCTGTAGACGATTGTGTCGGGTGCTACTAAGCACCGTCTGCATCCTAGTATATATATATATAATTAGAAAAGAAATTGAAAGGTGAGAAATTCTCACCAATAGCTATCCTATCATCTTGACTCTTCTTTGATATAAATCTTCTTCGTTCTCGCCTTTTTATTACCTTCGTTGCTCGCTTTCACTACCTATGTTAAAATCGAATTTTTACTTCGCTATTCAATATATAAAAATCATATTTTTATTCCGAAGTTCAATATATAAAAATCATATTTTTATTCCGAAGTTCAATATATAAAAATCATATTTTTATTCCGAAGTTCAATATATAAAAATCATATTTTTATTCCGAAGTTCAATATATAAAAATCATATTTTTATTCCGAAGTTCAATATATAAAAATCATATTTTTATTCTGAAGTTCAATATATAAAAATCAAATTTTCTTCTAAACAAAAATCTTGTCTTTCTGCTTTTAAAAATATGAAAATCAAACCCTTTTCGATTTAAACTATTTATCTACTCCAAATCATATTTATATTAACATTAAATAAACAAAAACAAAATAAAAGAAGTAAAAACTTACAAATCCTTTTAGGGTTTTGATTGGGAGGGGGAAATCGGAGCTGCTGGAAGTGGAGAGGAGCGTCAGGGTCTATGGTGGTCGGACTGGGGTTCGGAGGGCGGCGGAAATAGAGGGTGGCAGCGGTGGATGTTTGAGCGAGTTCGGGTGTTTGGAGATGAAGAAAGAGGAGAGCGAATAGGGAGAGGGAAGGTCGGAGGCGGCGGCGTCAGGCCATTCACTCATCGGAGGTCGGCGGTGGAGAAGCTCCAGGCGGCGGCGGGTGTTTGCAGCGCGTCGTTGTTTTTTTTTTTTTTCTGCTCGAAATGCAATCGGGGGGGCAGAGTTAAAGGGGGAAAGGAGAGGGTATTTATTATTTTATTTTACTTTTATTATTTATTTATTTAATTTATATTCTCATAAAGTAACTTTTTCTGTCGACTTCAGAATCGAACCCACCGCCTGTCGTCCATAGCGTTTTACCCCCATTTCGAACACAATGGGATATGTATCGTAGGTTGATTCGGACGTTACGATCCGTTTCCGTTGAATTTACATTTAAATCATTATATTGAATTTTAAACGTACATTTCAAATTACCGGGGTCACATACTAACTAGAAAAATTCCGGAAAAATATTTTCTAGCTTCGTATTGACGATACGGTCCTAACAAAACTAGTTTCGATGAATTCTGAGACCGTTTGAAAAATGGCCATTTTCCAGTCGATTAAAATCAACTGAAACTGGTCAAACGCGTTTTCCTTTGCCACGCTCACATATTGATTCGAAAAATTATGAAATTTGGAATCTAGCAATAATTTAACATCACGGACCCAACAAAAGTGGTTTCGTCGAAATCCAAGGTCGTTTGCAAAATGTCCATTTTTAAGGGTCTGAATTCCATAGCGACTACTCAGAATTTTCAACTGGACATATCTTTTGATTCCCGTTATGAAATTCTGATTTTTCTGATTCGTTGGAAAGATATCATCAATTAGATCCCATTATTTTTGGTTTCACTAAAATCCGGATTGTTTTACACCCGGTACATTCAATTGAAGTTTGAAATCGAATTATCGAACTACCGCGCCATTTTCAATTCTATTTATAATTATAAATAATTATTTATATTCTAACGACGACGTATATAATATATACGTCGAATTATATTCAAAATAAATTTCTCGTCGATATTATTTAAAATAATCTAATTTAAATAATCAAAATTCGTCAAAATTGCCAAAATAAAAATTTTAAACTGGCCCAGATTTTCGGGTTGTTACAATCTCCCCCACTTAAAACTTTTCGTCCCCGAAAAGGAACAAAGTCGAAAGTGGTTTGATTAATCAACTCTACGTTCGATCTGGCTTCCATTCTCCAACTTTTCAGTTTTTGAGAATTTTCAAAATTTCAAAAATTTGGCTAACACCCTAAATTTTTGAAAAATTTCGCCATAACCTCCCCTGCACCGGGAGCATCGGGGAATTTCAAATAGCTTCCCCGGTCCTTCAGATCTCAAAAAGAAAAAGAAAAAGCCAAGCGGCTAGCCAATAGGCTCATAAAATCATCATCACCCAAACAAAACAGTAAATCATGTAGTAAACATGTACCTATTTGTCGGGCAAACAAATTTTATTCTCTGCTCTAGCCTCCTTGCTATGACCTGTTCAATGTAAGTATATGTATATGCAAGCAAATGCGACCAATTTTCAATATAATTCAATATGTGATTCAATTAGGCTAATTGGCTAAAAATTAGCAAACAACTAAACAAACAACACAAACATCAATCAATTAGTGAATTAGAGTTTGAAATTCATAACTTTGATATATAGTCAAAAATCAGATTTTTGATGCCAAATCACAACAATAGGCCCTATCTAGTTTCAGTTCTCACACCAGTCAATAGGAAATATATAGAAATCTCACTTTCGTTACTCGAAAATAAATACTGGCGACAGTGCCCCATCATCAGAATTATCCTCGGGCAACTAGAGTATGATTCTATAACTATCCAGTATATTAAAACTTCGAATACACGTTTGCAAGACGCATATGCAAAATCTTTATATATCGGATTGCCCACATCAATATAGAATAAATAATCAAATACGAATATTGGATTTAAATTTTCATAACCAAATTTGTTTTCACTTTAAAAATATACTCTTCACACTCGTTCTAGGATACTACTGATCCCATCTCTAACGAGTCATTCTAATTGGATATTACTAACCCAATATCTGATGAATTCTTTCGTAGGGTTCTAATGTGCCTTGTTCTCTAGCTTTGTAAACCAAAGCTCTGATACCAACTGTGGAAACCCGTAACTTCCCCGTAAAGGAAAGCGTCGGGTAGTTCGAGAACAAGCCACAACAGAACGCATATAAAAGAACATTTCATTGCATATTACAACAACGCATCAGATTACAAGAATATACAGAGTATAAATGAATATTACACAGAAATATCAGAGATTTAAATTACATTTAAATACATCGCAGCGGAAAATAATAAAATACACAACTAGAAGAGATATACGGATACAAAGCTTTCCGGATATCATTCCAGCTGTAAACCAGGATCCTGTGAATATAAATCTGCAAAACCAAAACTACTAGCTGCCCGTGTCAAAATAGGGGCACCCAGAGTTTAGGTTAAAACAATAAACTCCAGGTCAGTCATGGGACTGGTGTGAGAACTAAAACAGTTAATCTTTATTTTTAAAGTTTGGTAAATCAAGGGACCACGCCGTATAACACGGAACGGGTTTCCTCCCAAGAATACCAGTGCATAAAACAAACAGCGCAATGCTAAATAAAGAAAAATGAAGCTGTTATAAGACCCAGGTCCTATCACACAATGCAACGCAAGCCGGGGGATAGGGTTTTCCCTTATAACAGCCAAAGAATGCTTGATACGTTTAAAACAAATCATTTGATACTATTATAAGTGCATAGTGTATAAAACAACTTCAAATCATAAGTATCAATCATAGGCGGCATGGGTACCATATATCATGTCGCCATATATAGGTTTACAAATAAAACCGCAAATGTCACGTATTTGGAAATTGGATTTCCATCTATGAACCGAGGCAAAAGATAGTCCTCAACCGATTCGAGACTGCCTAGCCCGAGTCTCAGGATCAGAGCTCGAGTGACCCTAGGAGCGATAGGGCCGGTCCACCGATGTGGATTAAAATGCCTGAACACTACGTTTCCCCGCCCTTTGGGGCGTAAATGAGCCAACTAAATGACTCCATCGGTTCGAGAACGACCGATCAATCCGAGGCGCCTCGCAACAGCAACAACCACATAAGTCAAACTCGTCAGGGCGTGTAAAACCACTGATGCCACTTCTAACTAGGAAGAAACGCATGCCCTCCCTGAGGTCCGTCTCCCGTTTTTGGTTCATACCGGGTGTGAAACTCGCGAAGTAAACGTTACACAAAGCTACGCCACAAAGGCCGTGCTTCGATCATTACCACAAGACTTTTCTTTTCAACAGAAGCCTCGATCAATTGCCACTTAGGCATGCCACACAGGCAATTCACTCCATGCGTTTGATATCCATCAATATATAACCCCTGAGCTCATACGTCTCAGAGAAGGGCGTTAAGCAAGAGAATAAATTCTCCGCCGCCAAACAGATATATATTTAATAGAGATCAATCACACGGACTAAAATCCAATGTCAGACACACAGTCCATTTACAAGTCCGTTCTGGGGCTGAACGAAACCGGAGGCACCTAGTACCCCGCATATCCATCGATCTCCAAGTACGTCTGGACGATCACCAACTGTTTCCATCTTCTTGGGTGTACAGCCCAATCAAGATCATCAGTAATCACCCAAACGACGTGAAGACTTCTGGTCTTCGACCACCGTCTTCATCTTCGACTTATCGTCGTATCAGTTATTCAGAATGGGATAAACCCGGTCTTTCCGAATAACTCGCGTATATTTTAAATACGTGTTACACAAACACAACATACGCCTCATTCCAATTCATTAGTCACTAACCGTAAATTAATCAAGAGAATAATTCCCCAAATATTAACCCCGAAGGCCGAAACCAACATCAGATCAATATCCAGAAAACCATTCTGCTTGGCTAACCGACAGTTAGTTTCTAAATTTCACATTCATAGGGGAAGGTTCCCATTAATTTTATCCAAGATAAATTCCTTGAATTTATTCTTTAATCATCTTTTGAATTTCGATTCAACTAGTCGGGATTAACGAACCTTACCGAAGTAATCATTTGTTTTAATTTCCCAATCCCAACCTATTCATCCCATGAAGTAAAACTGGTGATACTTCATATCTAACACCACGGTGTTATCGGTAAATTCACTTACCATTTCACGTTCAAATCTAATTAAAGATTTAACTATCGCCTGGAGCAAAACTGGTGATACTCCATTCTCGACCATTTCAATCTAATTAAAGATTCATTAAAACTCCACTTAATTTTAATCGTTAACTGGGTTAAAGAATCCGTGTCATTTAAAACACGGTTCACGATAAACCCAAAGTCTCATTCATTAATTATCGGGTTAAAGAACAAGTGTTATTTAAAACACTGTTCACGATAAACCCAAAAATCAATATCAATTCAATTTCAATTAAATATTATTTAATTGGTACACTTCATTAAATCTAAATAAAAAGATTTAATCTTTTCTCAACTGGGTTCAAGAACAGTGTTAGTGAAGACACCATTCACGACAAACCCAAATCACATTTGATATTCAATACAAGGCTCTGAATAGAAAATATACCGGCTTATATTCAATATCAAATTCTACGACTAACAAATATCGCATTGGAAATAACGATATATATATATCTTTCAAATTTCCATAACAACATTTGTATAATCACGAAATCCAACATCGAAATATTCCGAAGACAATTTCGATTCAAATCCATTCCAATGCAATCATTGGAAATTTTGGTTATTTTCAAAACCATTTCAAATTCAATTTATTTATTTAAAAATAAATAGAATTATAATTCTAGTTCAAAACCAGTTCATTTCGATAAAAATCTATTTTTATCTTTTCAAATATGGAGTTTTTCATCCCAATTTTTCCCAAATCATTTCTTATGATTTTACACAAATTATTACTATTTTTAATAATTTTATCAAGGCCCGTACAGTCGATTTCCATCAATGGCCATCGAACTGCACTTACAGCGACCTTTTTCAAATTTTATTTGGACGTAACTCCAAATCCAACCGTTAGATTTCAAACTTCTAATATTCGTTAGAAAGCTCTTTTCGATACGAACCCAACGGTTCCGGTTTTAGGAGAATCCGACGGTCGGATCTCCCGTAATGTCCGTTTGAAATAAATGGTCGAAATTCACGAACTGCCGCGGCGCGGCGCGTTCTATTCAGGCCATTATATTATATATATAATATATATTTCGTCGATTTCTATTTAAAACGAATTATATGAATAGTTTTAAATTCGTTTCAAAAGCAATTTCAACTTTCTTTTCAATTCAAATCAAAATTGAATTCTTCTTTATAAATTCGTTTTAAAATTCATTTCTATTCAATTCAAATTTCAATTCAATTTGAATTCATTTCAATTCACTTTCAATTCATTTCGAAATCGTTTTCAATTCAATTCAATTCATTTCGAAATCGTTTTATATTCAATTCATTTCGAAATCGTTTTCAATTCAATTCATTTCGAAATGAATAAAATCGATATAAATATCGATTACGTCAAAATGGCGTCAATCTAATCAACACGGCTTCATAAATTTCTATTTTCAAATATTCTATTTCAAATATTTCTTTTTCAAAATAGTTGTTATTATCAAAATATTTCGTTCAACACATGACCAATCTCAATGGATGAGTACTGTCAACACATGAACCTTTATTTTATATCGATAAAGATGTAAATTTTATTACTAAAATATTTCGTTCAACACATGACCAATCTCAATGGATGAGTACTGTCAACACATGAACTTTTATGTTATAATCGATAAAGATGTAAATTTTATTACTAAAATATTTCGTTCAACACATGACCAATCTCAATGGATGAGTACTGTCAACACATGAACTTTTATTTTATAATATTCTTTATTTTTCAAATTGGAATGAGGCCCAATCAATTACCATATAAAGTTAATTATATGGATTTTCATACATTACACACATATAATAGCATTGAAAAATAATCAACCATCAACCAAAGTGCACTACACTGTATAAGCATCAAATATAGATATCTAACGCTTATAACAGCCTGTCAATCAATCGATCGACATATTTAATCAATCAGGATGAGTGAACTTCAAATTTCATCCGAACACCCGTGTGGGGTTTCAAACAATCAAACACAGATTTTATTTGTGCAGTTGGGCGATGTGTAAAATTTACCGTCCCAATCAATGTCAGTCAAATCGGTGTACATAAACAAACCGTCTGGTTTGTAAATGAATATTTATTTATTCACATTCACTATATTCATATTCACGTTAAAAATTATATTTTTAACGATAAAACATTTTATTTCAACATATGAATTTCTATTCAGTTCATTTATTCAATAAAATGATATTTTTATTTTTCTAACATATTTTAGAAATTTTCGGCGGCATAACGACACGATACTAGAAACGGGACGAGGCCTAGCCTTATCCCCAGTCTAGTGAAGGCCCACGCCATTCACACATCAATCAAATCAATTTCATTTCACCACACAGTCAAATTCAAATCTAATCATCTAACTAATTTATGCAATCAAACAAACAAGTCCATGGTCTGTGGACGATTGTGTCGGGTGCTACTAAGCACCGTCTGCATCCTAGTATATATATATAATTAGAAAAGAAATCGAAAGGTGAGAAATTCTCACCAATAGCTATCCTATCATCTTGACTCTTCTTTGATATAAATCTTCTTCGTTCTCGCCTTTTTGTTACCTTCGTTGCCCGCTTTCACTACCTATGTAAAAATCGAATTTTTACTTCGCTATTCAATATATAAAAATCATATTTTTATTCCGAAGTTCAATATATAAAAATCATATTTTTATTCCGAAGTTCAATACATAAAAATCATATTTTTATTCCGAAGTTCAATATATAAAAATCATATTTTTATTCCGAAGTTCAATATATAAAAATCATATTTTTATTCCGAAGTTCAATATATAAAAATCAAATTTTCTTCTAAACAAAAATCTCGTCTTTCTGCTTTTAAAAATATGAAAATCAAACCCTTTTCGATTTAAACTATTTACTCTACTCCAAATCATATTTATATTAACATTAAATAAACAAAAACAAAATAAAAGAAGTAGAAACTTACAATTCCTTTTAGGGTTTTGATTGGGAGGGGGAAATCAGAGCTGCTGGAAGTGGAGAGGAGCGTCAGGGTCTATGGTGGTCGGACTGGGGTTCGGAGGGCGGCGGAAATAGAGGGTGGCGGTGGTGGATGTTTGAGCGAGTTCGGGTGTTTGGAGATGAAGAAAGAGGAGAGCGAATAGGGAGAGGGAAGGTCGGAGGCGGCGGCATCAGGCCATTCACTCATCGGAGGTCGGCGGTGGAGAAGCTCCAGGCGGCGGCGGGTGTTTGCAGCGCGTCGTTGTTTTTTTTTTCTCTGCTCGAAATGCAATCGGGGGGGGGGGGGGCAGAGTTAAAGGGGGAAAGGAGAGGGTATTTATTATTTTATTTTACTTTTATTATTTATTTATTTAATTTATATTCTCATAAAGTAACTTTTTCTGTCGACTTCAGAATCGAACCCACCGCCTGTCGTCCATAGCGTTTTACCCCCATTCCGAACACAATGGGATATGTATCGTAGGTTGATTCGGACGTTACGATCCGTTTCCGTTGAATTTACATTTAAATCATTATATTGAATTTTAAACGTACATTTCAAATTTCCGGGGTCACATACTAACTAGAAAAATTCAAAAAAAATATTTTCTAGCTTCGTATTGACGATACGGTCCTAACAAAACTAGTTTCGATGAATTCTGAGACCGTTTGAAAAATGGCCATTTTCCAGTCGATTAAAATCAACTGAAACTGGTCAAACGCGTTTTCCTTTGCCACGCTCACATATTGATTCGAAAAATTATGAAATTTGGAATCTAGCAATAATTTAACATCACGGACCCAACAAAAGTGGTTTCGTCGAAATCCGAGGTCGTTTGCAAAATGTCCATTTTTAAGGGTCTGAATTCCATAGCGACTATTCAGAATTTTCAACTGGACATATCTTTTGATTCCCGTTATGAAATTCTGATTTTTCGGATTCGTTGGAAAGATATCATCAATTAGATCCCATTATTTTTGGTTTCACTAAAATCCGGATTGTTTTACACCCGGTACATTCAATTGAAGTTTGAAATCGAATTATCGAACTACCGCGCCATTTTCAATTCTATTTATAATTATAAATAATTATTTATATTCTAACGACGACGTATATAATATATACGTCGAATTATATTCAAAATAAATTTCTCGTCGATATTATTTAAAATAATCTAATTTAAATAATCAAAATTCGCCAAAATTGCCAAAATAAAAATTTTAAACTGGCCTAGATTTTCGGGTTGTTACAATCTCCCCCACTTAAAACTTTTCGTCCCCGAAAAGGAACAAAGTCGAAAGTGGTTTGATTAATCAACTCTACGTTCGATCTGGCTTCCATTCTCCAACTTTTCAGTTTTTGAGAATTTTCAAAATTTCAAAAATTTGGCTAACACCCTAAATTTTTGAAAAATTTTGCCATAACCTCCCCTGCACCGGGAGCATCGGGGAATTTCAAATAGCTTCCCCGGTCCTTCAGATCTCAAAAAGAAAAAGAAAAAGCCAAGCGGCTAGCCAATAGGCTCATAAAATCATCATCACCCAAACAAAACAGTAAATCATGTAGTAAACATGTACCTATTTGTCGGGCAAACAAATTTTATTCTCTGCTCTAGCCTCCTTGCTATGACCTGTTCAATGTAAGTATATGTATATGCAAGCAAATGCGACCAATTTTCAATATAATTCAATATGTGATTCAATTAGGCTAATTGGCTAAAAATTAGCAAACAACTAAACAAACAACACAAACATCAATCAATTAGTGAATTAGAGTTTGAAATTCATAACTTTGATATATAGTCAAAAATCAGATTTTTGATGCCAAATCACAACAATAGGCCCTATCTAGTTTCGGTTCTCACACCAGTCAATAGGAAATATATAGAAATCTCACTTTCGTTACTCGAAAATAAATACTGGCGACAGTGCCCCATCATCAGAATTATCCTCGGGCAACTAGAGTATGATTCTATAACTATCCAGTATATTAAAACTTCGAATACACGTTTGCAAGACGCATATGCAAAATCTTTATATATCGGATTGCACACATCAATATAGAATAAATAATCAAATACGAATAGTGGATTTAAATTTTCATAACCAAATTTGTTTTCACTTTAAAAATATACTCTTCACACTCGTTCTAGGATACTACTGATCCCATCTCTAACGAGTCATTCTAATTGGATATTACTAACCCAATATCTGATGAATTCTTTCGTAGGGTTCTAATGTGCCTTGTTCTCTAGCTTTGTAAACCAAAGCTCTGATACCAACTGTGAAAACCCGTAACTTCCCCGTAAAGGAAAGCGTCGGATAGTTCGAGAACAAGCCACATCAGAACGCATATAAAAGAACATTTCATTGCATATTACAACAACGCATCAGATTACAAGAATATACAGAGTATAAATGAATATTACACAGAAATATCAGAGATTTAAATTACATTTAAATACATCGCAGCGGAAAATAATAAAATACACAACTAGAAGAGATATACGGATACAAAGCTTTCCGGATATCATTCCAGCTGTAAACCAGGATCCTGTGAATATAAATCTGCAAAACCAAAACTACTAGCTGCCCGTGTCAAAATAGGGGCACCCAGAGTTTAGGTTAAAACAATAAACTCCAGGTCAGTCATGGGACTGGTGTGAGAACTAAAACAGTTAATCTTTATTTTTAAAGTTTGGTAAATCAAGGGACCACGCCGTATAACACGGAACGGGTTTCCTCCCAAGAATACCAGCGCATAAAACAAACAGCGCAATGCTAAATAAAGAAAAATGAAGCTGTTATAAGACCCAGGTCCTATCACACAATGCAATGCAAGCCGGGGGATAGGGTTTTCCCTTATAACAGCCAAAGAATGCTTGATACGTTTAAAACAAATCATTTGATACTATTATAAGTGCATAGTGTATAAAACAACTTCAAATCATAAGTATCAATCATAGGCGGCATGGGTACCATATATCATGTCGCCATATATAGGTTTACAAATAAAACCGCAAATGTCACGTATTTGGAAATTGGATTTCCATCTATGAACCGAGGCAAAAGATAGTCCTCAACCGATTCGAGACTGCCTAGCCCGAGTCTCAGGATCAGAGCTCGAGTGACCCTAGGAGCGACAGGGCCGGTCCACCGATGTGGATTAAAATGCCTGAACACTACGTTTCCCCGCCCTTTGGGGCGTAAATGAGCCAACTAAATGACTCCATCGGTTCGAGAACGACAGATCAATCCGAGGCGCCTCGCAACAGCAACAACCACATAAGTCAAACTCGTCAGGGCGTGTAAAACCACTGACGCCACTTCTAACTAGGAAGAAACGCATGCCCTCCCTGAGGTTCGTCTCCCGTTTTTGGTTCATACCGGGTGTGAAACTCGCGAAGTAAACGTTACACAAAGCTACGCCACAAAGGCCGTGCTTCGATCATTACCACAAGACTTTTCTTTTCAACAGAAGCCTCGATCAATTGCCACTTAGGCATGCCACACAGGCAATTCACTCCATGCGTTTGATATCCATCAATATATAACCCCTGAGCTCATACGTCTCAGAGAAGGGCGTTAAGCAAGAGAATAAATTCTCCACCGCCAAACAGATATATATTTAATAGAGATCAATCACACGGACTAAAATCCAATGTCAGACACACAGTCCATTTACAAGTCCGTTCTGGGGCTGAACGAAACCGGAGGCACCTAGTACCCCGCATATCCATCGATCTCCAAGTACGTCTGGACGATCACCAACTGTTTCCATCTTCTTGGGTGTACAGCCCAATCAAGATCATCAGTAATCACCCAAACGACGTGAAGACTTCTGGTCTTCGACCACCGTCTTCATCTTCGACTTATCGTCGTATCAGTTATTCAGAATGGGATAAACCCGGTCTTTCCGAATAACTCGCGTATATTTTAAATACGTGTTACACAAACACAACATACGCCTCATTCCAATTCATTAGTCACTAACCGTAAATTAATCAAGAGAATAATTCCCCAAATATTAACCCCGAAGGCCGAAACCAACATCAGATCAATATCCAGAAAACCATTCTGCTTGGCTAACCGACAGTTAGTTTCTAAATTTCACATTCATAGGGGAAGGTTCCCATTAATTTTATCCAAGATAAATTCCTTGAATTTATTCTTTAATCATCTTTTGAATTTCGATTCAACTAGTCGGGATTAACGAACCTTACCGAAGTAATCATTTGTTTTAATTTCCCAATCCCAACCTATTCATCCCATGAAGTAAAACTGGTGATACTTCATATCTAACACCACGGTGTTATCGGTAAATTCATTTACCATTTCACGTTCAAATCTAATTAAAGATTTAACTATCGCCTGGAGCAAAACTGGTGATACTCCATTCTCGACCATTTCAATCTAATTAAAGATTCATTAAAATTCCACTTAGTTTTAATCGTTAACTGGGTTAAAGAATCCGTGTCATTTAAAACACGGTTCACGATAAACCCAAAGTCTCATTCATTAATTATCGGGTTAAAGAACAAGTGTTATTTAAAACACTGTTCACGATAAACCCAAAAATCAATATCAATTCAATTTCAATTAAATATTATTTAATTGGTACACTTCATTAAATCTAAATAAAAAGATTTAATCTTTTCTCAACTGGGTTCAAGAACAGTGTTAGTGAAGACACCATTCACGACAAACCCAAATCACATTTGATATTCAATACAAGGCTCTGAATAGAAAATATACCGGCTTATATTCAATATCAAATTCTACGACTAACAAATATCGCATTGGAAATAACGATATATATATATATATCTTTCAAATTTCCATAACAACATTTGTATAATCACGAAATCCAACATCGAAATATTCCGAAGACAATTTCGATTCAAATCCATTCCAATGCAATCATTGGAAATTTTGGTTATTTTCAAAACCATTTCAAATTCAATTTATTTATTTAAAAATAAATAGAATTATAATTCTAGTTCAAAACCAGTTCATTTCGATAAAAATCTATTTTTATCTTTTCAAATATGGAGTTTTTCATCCCAATTTTTCCCAAATCATTTCTTATGATTTTACACAAATTATTACTATTTTTAATAATTTTATCAAGGCCCGTACAGTCGATTTCCATCAATGGCCATCGAACTGCACTTACAGCGACCTTTTTCAAATTTGATTTGGACGTAACTCCAAATCCAACCGTTAGATTTCAAACTTCTAATATTCGTTAGAAAGCTCTTTTCGATACGAACCCATCGGTTCCGGTTTTAGGAGAATCCGACGGTCGGATCTCCCGTAATGTCCGTTTGAAATAAATGGTCGAAATTCACGAACTACCGCGGCGCGGCGCGTTCTACTCAGGCCATTATATTATATATATAATATATATTTCGTCGATTTCTATTTAAAACGAATTATATGAATAGTTTTAAATTCGCTTCAAAAGCAATTTCAACTTTCTTTTCAATTCAAATCAAAATTGAATTCTTCTTTATAAATTCGTTTTAAAATTCATTTCTATTCAATTCAAATTTCAATTCAATTTGAGTTCATTTCAATTCACTTTCAATTCATTTCGAAATCGTTTTCAATTCAATTCATTTCGAAATCGTTTTCAATTCAATTCAATTCATTTCGAAATCGTTTTATATTCAATTCATTTCGAAATCGTTTTCAATTCATTTCGAAATGAATAAAATCGATATAAATATCGATTACGTCAAAATGGCGTCAATCTAATCAACACGGCTTCATAAATTTCTATTTTCAAATATTCTATTTCAAATATTTCTTTTTCAAAATAGTTGTTATTATCAAAATATTTCGTTCAACACATGACCAATCTCAATGGATGAGTACTGTCAACACATGAACCTTTATTTTATATCGATAAAGATGTAAATTTTATTACTAAAATATTTCGTTCAACACATGACCAATCTCAATGGATGAGTACTGTCAACACATGAACTTTTATTTTATAATCGATAAAGATGTAAATTTTATTACTAAAATATTTCGTTCAACACATGACCAATCTCAATGGATGAGTACTGTCAACACATGAACTTTTATTTTATAATATTCTTTATTTTTCAAATTGGAATGAGGCCCAATCAATTACCATATAAAGTTAATTATATGGATTTTCATACATTACACACATATAATAGCATTGAAAAATAATCAACCATCAACCAAAGTGCACTACACTGTATAAGCATCAAATATAGATATCTAACGCTTATAACAGCCTGTCAATCAATCGATCGACATATTTAATCAATCAGGATGAGTGAACTTCAAATTTCATCCCAACACCTGTGTGGGGTTTCAAACAATCAAACACAGATTTTATTTGTGCAGTTGGGCGATGTGTAAAATTTACCGTCCCAATCAATGTCAGTCAAATCGGTGTACATAAACAAACCGTCTGGTTTGTAAATGAATATTTATTTATTCACATTCACTATATTCATATTCACGTTAAAAATTATATTTTTAACGATAAAACATTTTATTTCAACATATGAATTTCTATTCAGTTCATTTATTCAATAAAATGATATTTTTATTTTTCTAACATATTTTAGAAATTTTCGGCGGCATAACGACACGATACTAGAAACGGGACGAGGCCTAGCCTTATCCCCAGTCTAGTGAAGGCCCACGCCATTCACACATCAATCAAATCAATTTCATTTCACCACACAGTCAAATTCAAATCTAATCATCTAACTAATTTATGCAATCAAACAAACAAGTCCATGGTCTGTGGGCGATTGTGTCGGGTGCTACTAAGCACCGTCTGCATCCTAGTATATATATATAATTAGAAAAGAAATTGAAAGGTGAGAAATTCTCACCAATAGCTATCCTATCATCTTGACTCTTCTTTGATATAAATCTTCTTCGTTCTCGCCTTTTTGTTACCTTCATTGCCCGCTTTCACTACCTATGTAAAAATCGAATTTTTACTTCGCTATTCAATATATAAAAATCATATTTTTATTCCGAAGTTCAATATATAAAAATCATATTTTTATTCCGAAGTTCAATATATAAAAATCATATTTTTATTCCGAAGTTCAATATATAAAAATCATATTTTTATTCCGAAGTTCAATATATAAAAATCAAATTTTCTTCTAAACAAAAATCTCGTCTTTCTGCTTTTAAAAATATGAAAATCAAACCCTTTTCGATTTAAACTATTTACTCTACTCCAAATCATATTTATATTAACATTAAATAAACAAAAACAAAATAAAAGAAGTAGAAACTTACAATTCCTTTTAGGGTTTTGATTGGGAGGGGGAAATCGGAGCTGCTGGAAGTGGAGAGGAGCGTCAGGGTCTATGGTGGTCGGACTGGGGTTCGGAGGGCGGCGGAAATAGAGGGTGGCGGCGGTGGATGTTTGAGCGAGTTCGGGTGTTTGGAGATGAAGAAAGAGGAGAGCGAATAGGGAGAGGGAAGGTCGGAGGCGGCGGCGTCAGGCCATTCACTCATCGGAGGTCGGCGGTGGAGAAGCTCCAGGCGGCGGCGGGTGTTTGCAGCGCGTCGTTGTTTTTTTTTTTCTCTGCTCGAAATGCAATCGGGGGGGGGGGGGCAGAGTTAAAGGGGGAAAGGAGAGGGTATTTATTATTTTATTTTACTTTTATTATTTATTTATTTAATTTATATTCTCATAAAGTAACTTTTTCTGTCGACTTCAGAATCGAACCCACCGCCTGTCGTCCATAGCGTTTTACCCCCATTCCGAACACAATGGGATATGTATCGTAGGTTGATTCGGACGTTACGATCCGTTTCCGTTGAATTTACATTTAAATCATTATATTGAATTTTAAACGTACATTTCAAATTACCGGGGTCACATACTAACTAGAAAAATTCCAGAAAAATATTTTCTAGCTTCGTATTGACGATACGGTCCTAACAAAACTAGTTTCGATGAATTCTGAGACCGTTTGAAAAATGGCCATTTTCCAGTCGATTAAAATCAACTGAAACTGGTCAAACGCGTTTTCCTTTGCCACGCTCACATATTGATTCGAAAAATTATGAAATTTGGAATCTAGCAATAATTTAACATCATGGACCCAACAAAAGTGGTTTCGTCGAAATCCGAGGTCGTTTGCAAAATGTCCATTTTTAAGGGTCTGAATTCCATAGCGACTATTCAGCATTTTCAACTGGACATATCTTTTGATTCCCGTTATGAAATTATGATTTTTCGGATTCGTTGGAAAGATATCATCAATTAGATCCCATTATTTTTGGTTTCACTAAAATCCGGATTGTTTTACACCCGGTACATTCAATTGAAGTTTGAAATCGAATTATCGAACTACCGCGCCATTTTCAATTCTATTTATAATTATAAATAATTATTTATATTCTAACGACGACGTATATAATATATACGTCGAATTATATTCAAAATAAATTTCTCGTCGATATTATTTAAAATAATCTAATTTAAATAATCAAAATTTGCCAAAATTGCCAAAATAAAAATTTTAAACTGGCCCAGATTTTCGGGTTGTTACATATATATATGTAGATCTTAACATGAAACATATAACTTGCATATGATATTGATAGTTTCATTCTCAATCTTTAATAGATCCAACACCAAGTCCAATAAGCCACAAACATTCCAAGACAATTCATGATTAAATCATCACAAGAAACAAACATGAATTAGCATCGTCAATATTATACAACATGGTATAATTCTATTTTTCACTTTATATCAAATCACGTCCTAAATTTATTTACATCTAAAAGATAACTACACTTAAAAAAGACAATCTTGATTTCTGGAATCTGTATTCTGAAGTTGAAATGCTCGCCTTTGATGTAGACAATCATTGTTTTAGTTTAATTTTGATTTGATTTGGTTTGTCTCTTTTAATTTGCTTCAAGTTGAATGGCGGCTACTCGAGGTTGTCCAACGGCAACATGACGACTCTTGGTTTGATTTTAAATATGATTTAGGGTTGAGGTATTAGGTTGCTTATTTAGAAGTTTGATTTAATAGGAACCATCAGATTATCCTAAAGCAAATCAAAGCCATTCAGACAAGATAAAATAGCCACATCAGCCCTAATGACTCAGCAAGGAGTCCATCAGAACCAATCAGATGCCACATCTACCTTAGAGAGAATCGGCCCACGGGTTGACAGCCAATCATCCTGAACCAACCCCTAGTTGACCCAGCAGGGCTTGGGTCGACCTCAAAAATGGGCCGGTTCGGTTATTCCCCCTCCCGATTTGTTGTTTTGAACTTTTTTTGCATATTTATTTATTTAATTTATATATATATATATATATATATATTTCTCGTATGCATACCAACTTCAAGGCTTAATAACTTCTTCATAAGGTATCCGTTTTATGCAAACCAAATGTCTATCTTGACCAAAATTTTGAGACGAACGTAATAGCACAACCCATTTCAAGTAATTCTTCCTCTAAAAATTAAGTATTCTTGAATTTGTTAATTTTAATATTCTCAAAAAAAATCGTGGTGTTAGAGGACAAGACGGAGTTCAAGATCTCGCTTCAACGGGATCCACCAAGGGACCTTGGTGAATACTATTTCAAGCCTAAACGATTTCTTAGGGAAGAGGATGCGAGGACTGATAAGAAAGCTCTTGAGGCTAACTTGGTTCGAGGTGAGGGATCATCCAATTCTAGTAAAGGAAAAGGAAAAGGAAAGGATGTTCCCCGCAATGATCGAAATGTATGGAATCAACCTAAATTCCCTTTATATGTGGAATTTACTCGCCCTTTGGAAGTTACTTATCTGCAAGTTCACTCGGTTACTCCCTTTAGGAAGCCTCCCATGCGGAGTCGACCCAGAGGGAGAAGGATTCTGGTGCATTGCTTGTTTCATGAGCTGGATGATCATAATACCAACAACTGCAGACATCTCATGGACATGATCCAAGAACGCATCAGACGTAGAGAACTGGCATAATATGTTCAGAATCAAGCTGCAGTATCGGGACATGCACGATTGCCTTCTCCGGGTCAGGATAGGAGTGGATCAGGACCTGCTTCCTGCCATTTGGTCATCAATTGAATTGGCTTTCTTGATTTTTTGGCTTTGTAGCTCTTGCCTTTTAGGTTCTTGGATTCTAATCTTCTTGCCTTTAGGTTTATCGGATTTTTATATTTCTGTATTATGGACTTTGGCCTAGCAGATTATGGTCTTCGGAATTTCATCTTTTGGATTCTGACATTTATACTTTTGTTCTTATGGTGTATTGGTCTTTTGGATTATGGTTATGGTTGTACGGTCTTTTGGCTTGTGGATGCGACCCTACTTTTACCTGGTCTTTGGCTATGTACTTTGGCTTTCTGGAAATTAAAACTCTAGCTTTCCATCTTTGGATTCTGGTTATGTTGGCTCCGGCCTCCAGGTTATTATGCTTTTGAAATATTATACTTCTGGTTTATCAAATACGGATGGTTCTAAGTCAGATCAAACATGTATGAGATTAGGACTTAATCCTTAAGGGTACTCTATACCCGATTACGCACCATCTGCCTTACAATTAGCTGGTGTAGGAGGGCGGAGGACCTAAGTCAGCCTATCCATGTATGTGATTAGGCCTTAATCCATAGGCATGCCCTTAAAGGATGATAAACCCTTGTACTTCCTTCACTCATTTCTAGTTACCTAGCTCATGAGTTTGGAGGGCTAAGCCTGCCTACTTATGTATGAGATTAGGCCTTAATCCCAAGGTATGCTCTTTGCAGGCGACATACGTCCAATCTCTTTCATTTATTTTTCATTTCTATCTTAAGGATGGCTACGTCGGCTTACCCATGTACGGGGATCGATGTGACCCCTAGGCTTGCTCTATACCCAAACACTAGTTCATCGACTTCAAACATATCAGAATTCAATGAACTTGAAATCGATAACAGCTAAATCGACTCAGCTGCGTATGGGTTTAAGCCTTAACCCTTAAGCGTGCTCTCTGCTCGACAATAAACCGCTATGTTTTTCTTTGGATTTATTAGAAACTCAAACCATTGAAAACTTCAATAAAAATTACTTTTCTCGTCTGGATGTTGCTTGCGAAATTAGGAAATCTGGAACCAGAACTTCAAACTTTAAGGACTTGGTGTAGTAAGGACATTACTTGTTAAGTATAAAAATCCTGGTCCCCATGTAAGGATTTTGCCTTGGAAAGGAAAGACCGTGTTGTCAGGATTTTGCAAGGTCGTCTTAACTAGTGGAGGGTAAGGTCTTACCTATTTGGCTTATCCTTAGTCATCTTGTAAGGTCTTGGCAAGGGGATCTTGGACTCATATGGTTATCTGGATAGTGGTTATTCTGGCTTATTCTTGGTCCTCTTGTCAGGATTTGATAAGGTCGTCTTGGGCACATTTGGTTATTCTTGTATTTTGGCTTTCAGATTCGTTCGATCACCTATTTTGGCTATATGGTTAATGATATTCTAGTTATCTGAATTTCTGGTTTCCCAACTTTCGGTTGCTCTGATCATCCTAGTTATCTCTCGTAATATGATATAAAGTGATCATCCAGTCTCTTTGGTTCTAGGTACTCTAGTTAGCATGATAAGGAGCGATCATTAGTTTTCTTTGCCTTTCTGGATTTTTGGTTTCCCATTAATATGATTCGATGAGATCATGGCCTTTGGTTTTCTAGTTCTCGACTATTGGATTTCTAAGAAGACTTCTTTAGGTTCGTGACTTCAAGGTTCTCGGTTTTCCGGATTTCTCAAAAAACACATCTCACTTCTCCTAAGGATGACATATATAGAGGGCGAATTGTTGATCCGCTTTTTAGTAAAGCAGTCACATGGTTGATTTGTGATTTTCTAAGTACTCAGGTTTTAAGTACGAACTCATGCAAGCGCAAAGAAATTTGGTCAAAGCCACGAAGAGCTCAAAATCAGGTTGGAAATATGGTTAACTACGGACATTGAATTAAATACGTATGGCAAACATGTGTCGATCACTCAAAAATGACTGGGCATCTCATGCTGATCACCAAAAATAGATAGCCAAACTAGGCTTGGCTTGGATCAGACCACTTCAGAATCACTTGCGTGCAGCGTATTGATCAGCTAAAAACGTGTGCGCCAGTCAGGTGGATCACCTCCAAAACTCGAGTCGGCATCAGGATTTAGCAAAATGAAAACTGTAACAAACCGAATTCCAACATATTGATTTTTTTTTTCCAAAATTCTAATCCATTGAAACTCTTGTTGGTTGCTCTTGTATCCTGCAAAAAAGACAGAGATACAAAATATATCAAAGCTCAGAAAATATCTCATAGCGGAATGGATAAATATAATATAATCAAAGTATAGCCTTACTCAAATTATAACATTGCCTAACCAGTATTCAAAGCTATCATATCTCTGCCACAAGTCTAACCTGCGAGTATGTGATGAGAAGGGGGTCAGAACACAGGTTCTGGTGACTGGATTTAAACTATACATTTTGGATAACCCCACATATATCATTCAATCTAATTTTCTTATTTATTAGGTTATTTGGGTTAATAGCACTCAAGGTTTACACACACGTCGTAAACATTTACTCCCTAGTGGATTATCCTATTAAAGTATATATGTAACTACCCCCAAATTAAGGTACACCCTATGGTACCCCACTCGCACAGTCTCTACTGTAATGCCACAGAAATATACGCAGTCGTTCATCCAACGCAAGAGTGACGTATGGAGCTCTATATAACAAAGCTACGTTCCACATAGAACTGCCATCACCATGCTACGAAACGTACGGACTGCCACCTTTGATCGAATCAGATCGCAGAGTAATGCCCTAGAGCATACGATACACCACCCAGAGCAGACATGCATGTATCTAGGCTTTCCTACGTACGTATCGTCAATTGTACTCGACGCCTTAAACGCACATAATCTCTAATGTGCATCGGGTTTCGTGGCAGGGATGTACAAGAAACATGGAACTCGGTCGGAGGCTTTTCCATATCTGTACAAGCCCGCCTTTAAGGGCCTCAAAATACATATACCCCTTGGGTCTGTTTTTCATGGTGGCTATGTCCCCACCTCGGCCCCTCCATCAACTAGTAAAGACTACAAGAGCTAAGCGACTTGACCCTAACAAACAATCTAAATATCCAGTTGGCGTCTCCCCTCAACCATAGTGCCTCAACAGTGAAAGGTGGATGATGTCTTGGGTATAGCTCTAGTCTTTTTGCATCCTACTGGTTGCCGATGATGGGTACCTAACGATCTACTACACTTGTTGGTCGTGGACCCTGCCTCCCTCTTGAGGCAACCACCGAATCACCCTAGTATCACCTCGTCACAGCTTTCTGACTGCAAAGTTACTTTTGTTGTTAAGGCTACTCATCGAGTAGTTATACGCAGACCCAACCTCTGTGAGAACAACCCGAATACTGCACCACCACAAAGGACTACCAACGGAGCCTTACGCGTCTCAGGATGCCGCGTGCATCCCCTTTCAGTCCTTCGGAGCTGACAGAATAATCAGATGAATGTGTGCTCCCCTCGTGCCTCATGACACCGCGATGATCTACCCCGTTGGGTTGTTCACCCTCAAACGTATGGACTAGTCCAAGCGCCTCAGTTTAATGTGTTATTAGACCCTATGTTTAAACATTCAATTATGTGCTTGCTCTACCTTATCGGGTTTCCATCTAACTTGGTTATTTCCATTCACATTGACTTCTTATTCAGGTTTCCAAGCTCCTCTTGCTTATTAATTTTAGTCATATAACTTAACCCATTTAAGTTTATTAATAAGCCCACAACATGTTGTACTCTAGATCGTAATCCAAGGTCTGTAATTACAATCTCTTTATATTATTAATTATCCAATTTCATAGTTACAATAACATGTTCTACTCAATATGTAATTAAGTATATCTCAATTCATATGTTTTCTGTTTAACGTGTTACTTATTATTTATGATTAAATATAACTTATTTCGTAACATATTCTTGCCTACTTCTTTCTTATTTAATCATAGTTCCATCTTATACTGTCATTACCACTTATCACTGTTTACTTATTAACTTAGTTCTCTTAACTAAGGTTTACTAATAAGTTTCTCTCCCCATAAATATAGCTTATGTTGTCCTCATCCATAAATTTCAGGTTCTCGTTCTTACAAATAACTTTATTTACAATTAAGTACAACTTATCTCATTACATAAGTTATTCCATTTCCCTTATCTTTTATTATAACCTAAGTTATAATTTCCACTTGTCCCTAGGACAAGCCTACCTATTATATAGCATTCTCATTAATGTAATTTATTTATAATAGGTTATTATCATTCCCTGTTCATTCCAATTCTTCTACTGTTGTTACTTTCATTCGTTTCCTTATTTATTTCCATTAATCACAATTAATGCTATTTTATCAATCCTGCTATTTACATATATATGTGTGTGTGTGTGTGTGTGTGTGTGTGTGTGTGTGTGTGTGCGTGCGTGCGTGTGTGTGTGTTTATGCACTAGACCTTTCACATTAAGCCTACACTTGTGGATGATGGATTTGTCGGGCGGTTCTGGGTAGACTTCTTCCACAAGTTGACTTAACCTCGTGTCTTAGCAGTGTTACATGTTCATTTACGCACTAGACCCCTCACATTAAATAAACAACTTGTGGACACTGAATTTGTTGGGTGGTTCCAGGCTGACTTCTACCACAAGTTGAATTTAACCTCGTATCTTAGTGCAGTTACAGTTTTCTATTTACTGTTAATTTTCTGTATAATTTAGGCATGTCCATTCTTTCAAATTTTTACTGTAATCTATATTTTACATGTCATCGTATTAAGCCCATTTTATGTTGCATGTTCTTTTTAACATGTAATTATTTCTGTTCTAACATGTAATTATTTATGTTCTAACATGTAATCATGCAATCATTTAATTATTTAAATCTAACAAATTAACATGCAATTTTCTTAATTCTACAGTTAACAATTCAAGTACATAATATGCCACAAGTTAATCATGTAATTAGAACATGTATGTAAACAACAGTAATCGCTACACATATTTCAACAAGTTTACAATACAGCATATTACACGTTCAACATATGAATTTTCCAACATATTAATATTTTAACATACTAATATTTCAACATGTCATATTTGCATTTCATCACTTTAATCATTCTTACATTGCATATTAATGAGGAATGTCAAACGATAATATACAATTATCAAAAATGATATAACTTAAATCCATTCATCCAATTTGCTTTCCCATTCCTGAACTTGGTCCAGATCTAGCATCCCATGGTTTCCCCTAATTGGCTTTTGAACCTAACAACCATGGATCCACAATTCTTACTAAAAGAAAAAGGAAAGAAAGAGGAAGAAAGGGGAGAAAATTGAATAGACCAGATCCAAGAATTTACCTTACTTCGAATATGATTCTGAACGCCTTCTTTATTAATTTACATCCTTTTCCTCTAGTTCTTGATTCAGAATTTTCCTAAACTAATTATTCTATTTTTCTAAAGAGATTTGAGGAAGAAGAAGAATGGCAGAGTATAGATGTCGTCTCAGAAATATGAGATTTAGGCTAGGCTCTGCTAGCCTATTTTCAGGTGTTCACGATCTTATCAAACATACAGCGATGAGTCAGCAACGAACGTAGTTAAAAAACAGTCCATATTCATCAATGAATCGGCCCGGATCTAGGGTGGTGTCAACCCCATACAAGGGTGTTGACCCCTAGGTCGACCCCCCTATGGGTAGGTCGACCCCTAGGTCAACCCCCATAGGTCCCGTGAGCTGTTTTGGCCAGAAGTTTAATTTTCGAATGTTTGAATTTCTGGAATTTATTTAACTGTTGTATTCACATATAATCTTCTTATGCGTATACAAATCTTCTAATGACCATTTTTACGCGTATATATATATACACACAACTTTTATTTCATTTTCAAAATTCAAACGGTGTTGTACTGTTATTTAGTTCTTGCCATATATCTTTGATTGCAGCCTTATCTTGAACTTTATCTCTTGTGTGCGTGCGTGTGTATATATATATATTTCTACACGTATATATATATATATATATATATATATATATATATATATTTACATATACATGTATACATATATTTTTCTACACTTTCTTATATGTATACCTTTCCTTGTATATGCGTTTATACATAGTTTTCTCTTTAGAACATGTGTTATTTTAGTCGTTCGCTTAAAACAAAAATATGACGGCTATGGAGATCGAACTTTGTACCTCTTGTATGCAAGCCACATGCTCTAACCGACTGGACTAATAAGGCTATCGTTAACAAGGCTTAGAACAATGGTAGCTATTGTTCTCTCCTTATTCCTCTTTTTCATATTTGTTACAATATTTCATTTAAACCATTGCATGAATCTTTTTCTTTTATTTCTCTTTTATTATTAATGCATAATAATTATAAATCAGTGCATGCAACATATTTACACTGCATGCAACCAATCCTTACTTTCTTTTAATGCATGCATTACATTTTTATCTGCATTAATATTTTCTTCTTTTTCAGTGCATGTATTTATTACATGTAATCACATATTATCTTTATTTTATTCTTCATATATATGTATTTATGTTTATGCATATATATACACATATGCATTATTTAATTATTATAAAATGCGGGGTGTTACATTCTCCCACCCTTAGGAATTTTCGTCCCCGAAATTTGATAAGGTTAAAATCAATTAATAACCCCTAGCATAATATACATCCATCATTTGTGCATCCAATTTTTGCAAACATTGTGCACTTGTCCAAAGTGAAATACAACATAATGATACATGTATGCCTAAGCGGTACCTCTTATGTGTATGCAAATTTTTCGAAAATTCTTTAAAAACTTGATGCTCATTTCCTAAATATACTGGCAGATCTATATGAATGCAATATTTTGAAAATAAAAATACATTTTCATCCAAAATTTCCTACACTCTTGCATAGCAAGAGCACTGTTCATCCAATTTTTGCATCCAAAATCCTACTAACCAGCTTTATTTTTCGAATTCCATAAAAATCTAATTTTCTAAATTCGATTTCTTATATTACAAAAGGTGGGAAACGAAAAATTTCACAGCTTCCGTTTTTCTTTTAGTCACCTTTCTCTGTCCATACTATGATTTTATGAAACAATTTATAAAAATTTCCTATTTTTCTATCCAAGAAAAGCTACATAAGAAAATTTTCTTTGTTACTGATTTTCTTTTTCAACTTATCTTGGAATTTTTTTATCCATCTTTTCTCATAATTTTCCATTTTTCTTTAACTGGCATGTTTGTTGCTTTACTGAATTTGCTGTTTCCTTTTTAGTTATACCATTTCTCTTTTCTTAGCTTTATTTAATCATCTGATCTAAGTTCAGTTTTCAAATAAGCCTTCAACTAAAACAGGAAAACAGACAATCTACATAGTTACTACTAAGGGCCAAGAATCTCGGGACTATGTCCACTTTAGACAGCAAGCTTGAACCACGAGATCAGTGACAGGTTTAGGTGTTACCCTAACTACTCAAAAGGAACAAAATAACAGAACGATCCCAACAGAAATGCAATAACGGGTTGTACCCCTAACATGAAAATTAGCAATAGGATCTAAATACTTACTTGCCCTTTACTATCTAGTAGTCACTACTAGTCCTAGCTGTGTACCAACAATTATTCCAAGAAACACCCTAGGCTTTTCAATGCTTAGCACTCTAAGGGAACTTACCATTATTCCAAGATAATTCTTACTATCTACTTCATAGCCTCAAAACTATTCTCATCTTCCCTAGGCATAATTCCTTACCTACTCCATACTTTTAAAACACAGTATGGCCTTTTCATTTCACTTTTCTTTCAAAAGTTAAAAGTATCAAAACATTATTTTCCTCATCAAAACTTACTTTTGTCGAACCATAAAACGTGTCATTTTATATATAAAAAAATGTAAATCATCTTTTTTTCAAATCGCAAAAAGTGGAGTATATAAGGACAACTATTTCTTAATCAGGTTTACGGCTTGTTCTTGCCTATAAGGTCGGTTTAGTTTCTTATAACAAGGTGCAAACAACTACTCTGTTCTTAATTTCTACAACTTATTTTGTCCAACCAACAAATTTCTCTTGTTAAATCAATTTACCAAAAATGTTAGTCAAAAGAATAGAGATTTCAAAACTTTCTTTACTAAGAATTTTAACAAAATGCAATACATTCTAAGTTTTGCTTTTTGATCTTTTCATGCAATATAACAAGAAAACTAGCGAGCTATACATGCTCTATAATATGCATCTTTTACTGAGAGAATTTTACTGTAGACAAAATTTTCACAAGAATTCACTATTTACAAGATGTACCCCATTTTACTTCAAAATCCAATATGTACTTCTTTCATAATTTAAAACCATAACTTTTAAGATTAAAACTTGAAAACACCATAAGCCATCTTCCAAAAACTTTTATAATTTCAAGTTCTTAAAAGTTAAAAATGGGGTTAGACTCAAAGCGGGTTTCTAATTTTCTAGGCTTTCCTAGACACTCCTACAAAGTCAATTCTCTCAACTATATATATTATAAATCCATTTTTCTCTTTTTAACCCTTTTCAATTTATAAGGTTTTACTGCCAAACCCACTAATATGATATATTTACATATGGAATCCTCCTTTCTCTATTTCAAAACATATTGTATACTTCCCACCCAAATTTCCTAATGGTATCAAATTTCCATATTCATTCCTTTAGTGTACTAAATAGTCATCCCAGTTCTTACCATATTATACTCTTTCTATTTAGTGGTTTCCTCTATGGATCTAGGTATATAAATATATATATATAATATATTTATATTTTTAAAAACATAAATATGTTCACTCACTATTTATACAGGAACACTAAACCAAGCACTGATACCAGATGTAACAACCTGAATTCCGACAGACCGTTTTTTTCTTCAAAATTCTAATCCATCGAAACTCGTATTGGTTGCTCTGGTATCCTACAAAAAAGACAGAGATATAAAATATATCAGAGCTCAGAAAATATCTCACAGCGGAATAGATAAGTATAATATAATCAAAGTATAGCCTTACCCAAATTATAATACTGCCTAACCAGTATCCAAAGCTATCATATCTCTGCCATAAGTCTAACCTGCGAGTATGTAATGAGGAGGGGGTCAGAACATAGGTTCTGGTGACTGGATTTAAACTATACATTTTGGATAACCCTACATGTATCGTTCAATAATATTTTCTTATTTATTAGGTTACTTGGGTTAATAGCACTAAAGACTTACACACACGTCGTACCCATTTACTCCCCAGTGGATTAGCCTAATAAAGTATATATGTAGCTACCCCTAAATTAAGGTACACCCTATAGTGCCCCACTCGCACGGTCTTCGCCGTAACGCCACAGAATAATACGCAGTCCTTCATCCTACGCCGGAGTGATGTACGGATCTCTATATAACAATCCTACGTTCCTCATAGAACCGCCATCGTCATGCTACGAAGCGTACAGACTGCCACCTATGATCAAATCATATCGCAGAGTAATGCCCTAGAGCCTATAATACACCACCTAGAGCAGACATGCATGCATCTAGACTTTCTCCCACGTACGTATCGTCAATCATACTCGATGCCTTAACCGCACATAACCTCTAATATGCACCGGTTTCCATGGCAGGGATGTACAATAAACACGGAACTCGGTCGGGAGCTTTTCCATATCTGTACAAGCCCGCCTTTAAGGGCCTCAAAATACAGATATCCCTCGGGCCTGTTTTTCATGGTGGCTATGGCCCTACCTCGAACCTTCCCTCAACTAGTAAAGACTGCAAGAGCTAAGCGATTTGCCCCTAAAAACAATCTAAACATCCAGTAGGCGTCTCCCCTCAACCATTGTGCCTCGATTGTGGAAGGTGGACAGTGTCTTGGGTTTAGCTCTAGTCTTTTCGTATCCTACTGGCTGCCGATGACGGGTACCCAACGATCTACTATTCTTTTTGGTCGTGACCCGTCCCTCCCTCTTGAGGCGACCGCCGGATCACCCTAGTGCCACCTCGTCACTACTTTTTGACTGCAAAGCTACTTTTGCAGTCAAGGCTGCTCACCGGTTAGTTACGCGCAGACCCACCTCTGTGAGCACAGCTCGAACATCGCACCACCACAGAGGACAACAAGTGGCACCTTCCGCGTCTCAGGAAGTCGCGTGCTTTCACATTCAGTCATTCGGAGCTGGCAGAATAATCAGATAAATATGCACTCCCCTCATGCCTCATAACATAACGATGATCTATCCCGTTGGGTTATTCACCCTTAAACGTACGGACTAGTCCTAGCGCCTCAGTTTAATGTGTTATTAGACCCTATGTTTAAACATTCAATTATGCGCTTGCTCTACCTTATTGGGTTTCCATCTAACTTGGTTATTTCCATTCACATTGACTTCTTATTCAAGTTACCAAGCTCCTCTTGCTTATTAATTTTAGTTATATAACTTAACCCATTTAAGTTTATTAATAAGCCTACAACATGTTATTCTCTAGATTGTAATCCAAGGTCTGTAATCTACAATCTCTTTATATTATTAATTGTCCAATTTCATAATTACAATAATATGTTCGGCTTAATATGTAATTAAGTATATCTCAATTCACACGTTTTCTGTTTAACATGTTACTTATTATTTATGATTAAATATAACTTATTTCGTACATAAGCTTGCCTCCTTCTTTCTTATTTAACCATAGTTCCATCTTATACTCTCATTATCACTTATCGTTGTTTACTTATTAACCTAGTATTCTTAATTAAGGTTTACAAATAAGTTTCTCTCCCCATAAATATAACTTATGTTGTCCTCATCCGTAAATTTCAGGTTCTCGTTCTTATAATTGACTTAATTTACAATTAAGTACAGCTTATCTCATTACATAAGTTATTCCCTTTCCTTTATCTTTTATTATAACCTAAGTTATAATTTCCACTTGTCCCTAGGACAAGTCTACCTATTATATAACATTCTCATTAAAGTAATTAATTTATAGTAGGTTATTATCATTCCCTGTTCATTCCAATCCTTTTACTGTTGTAACTTTAATTCATTTCCTTATTTATTTCCATTAATCACAATTAATGCTATTTTATCAATCCTGCTATTTACATATATGTGTGTGTGTGTGTGTTTATGCACTATACCTCTCACATTAAGCCTACACTCGTGGATGATGGATTTGTCGGGTGGTTCCGGGTAGACTTCTTCCACAAGCTGACTTAACCTCATGTCTTAGCACTGTTACATGTTCATTTACGCACTAGACCCCTCACATTAAATTAACAATTTATGGATATTGGATTTGCTGGGCGGTTCCGGGCAGACTTCTACCATAAGTTGAATTTAACCTCGTGTCTTAGTGCAGTTACAGTTTTTTATTTATTGTAAATTTTCTATATAATTTAGGCATGTCCATTCTTTCAAATTTTTACTGTAATCTATATTTTACATGTCATCATATTAAGCCCATCTTTTATCTCGTGTTCTTTCTAACATGTAATTATTTCTATTCTAACATGTTGTCATGCAATCATGTAATTGTTTAAATCTAACAAATTAACATGTAATTTTATCAATTCTTCAGTTAACAATTCAAGTACATAATACGCCATAAGTTAATCATGTAATTAGAACATGTATGTATACAACAGTAATCACTACACATATTTTAACAAGTTTACATTTCAACATATGAACATTTCAACATATGAATTTTCCAACATTTTAATATTTTAACATACTAATATTTCAACATGTCACATTAGCATTTCATCACTTTAATCATTCTATCAGATTTACATTGCATATTAACGAAGAATGTCAAACAATAATATACCATTATCAAAAATGATATAACTTAAATCCACTCACCTAATTTTCTTTCCAATTCCTGAACTTGGTCCAGATCTAGCATCCCATGGTTTCCCCTAACTGGATTTTGAACCTAAGATGTACAATCCTTACTAAAAGAAAAGGAAAGAAAGAGGAAGAAAGGGGATAAAATTGAATAGACTAGATCCAAGAATTTACCTTACTTCGAATATGATTCTGAGCACCTTCTTTATTAATTTACATCTTTTCCTCCAGTTCTTGATTCAGAATTTTCCTAAACTAATTATTCTATTTTTCTGAAGAGATTTTAGGAGGAGGATGAATGGCAGAGTATAGACGTCGTCTCGAAAATATGAGATTTAGGCTAGGCTCTGCTAGCCTATTTATAGGTGTTCAGAATCTAATCGTACACGCAGCGCTGAGTCAGCAACGAATGTAGTTAAGAAAATAGTCCAGATTCATCAATGAATCTACCCAGATCTGGGACCCCAGGGGTGCCGACCACTTGGTCGACCCTTTATGGGGGGGGTCGACCCTCCGTGGGTCCCGCGAACTATTTTGGCGTAGAAGTTTAATTTTCGAATGTTTGAATTTTTGCAATTTATTTAACTGTTATATTCACATATAATCTTCTTATGTGTAAGCAAATCTTCTAATGACCATTTTACATGTATATATATACGCACAACTTTTATTTCGTTTTCAAAATTCAAACGGTGTTGTATTGTTATTTAATTCTTTCCATATATTTTTGATTGCAGCCTTATCTTGAACTTTATCTCTTGTATATATATATATATATATATATATATATATATATATATATATTTCTACACATATATACACGTATATTTACATATACATGTATACATATATTTTTCTACACTTCCTTATATGTATGCTTTTCCTTATATGTTCGTTTATACATATTTTTCTCTTTAGAACATGTATTATTTTAGTCGTTCCCTTAAAACAAAAATATGATGGCGGTGGAGATCAAACTCTGTACCTCTTGTATGCAAGCCACATGCTCTAACCAACTGGACTACTAAGGCTATTCTTAAGGAATAATGGTAGTTATTGTTCTCTCCTTATTCCTCTTTTACATGTTTGTTACAATATATCATCTAAACCATTGCATGAATCTTTTTCTTTTATTTCTCTTTTATTATTAATGCATAATATTTGTAAATCGGTGCATGCAACATATTTACACTGCATGCAACCAATCATTTCTTTCTTTAAATGCATGCATTACATTTTATTTGCATTAATATTTTCTTCTTTTTCAATGCATGTACTTATTACATACAATCACATATTATCTTTATTTTATTCTTCATATATATGTATTTATGTTTATGCATATATATACACATGTTAGCCCACTTTGTGAACTGGGCAACACAAAGTCGAGATGTGAAACATTGAAGAACTTGGAAAGCATTATAGCGGGTCGGATCGGAGAGATGTAGCGGGTTGGATCGGAGAGGTTTTGCTGTTCGGATCGGTGAGCTGTTATTGTTGGAATCAGAGAGGCACAGCTGTTCGGATCGGAGAGCAACCTACTGCCAGTTGGAGCGGAGGGCTACCTGCTACAGAGACAGATCGGAATGGAGCAAAAGTGGATGAAGACTTGGCCTTGGGACAATCCGGATCGGATCGGATACCCCGATCTGAACCCCTCTTGCACGCTCCTCCGATCCGAACCCATATTCCATATCACACTTCCCCACGATCGCCTGAATATGCGAAGCGGGTATGACCAGTTCCTGCCCACAACGTCCACTGCTCTAATGCGTTGTCAACACTGAAATCCATCCGAACCTGAGACTGGTGGGATGGAAGACACGTGGCTCCGATCCGGATCGGGTTCTGAGCAAATTTTCACCTATAAATACCCTGTCTGGAGACAATAAAAAGGATCTTCTTTTTGGCACTTTGAGAGTTCAACCACTTTCATAAACCGAATTCCAGCACTCCCGGATAACCCAAATCTTTTTTCAACATTTGTTTTGAAACAATTGAGTGAATGTATGTGAGTTGTGAGTGAAATTGAGTGAATATCTCATTGTAATTGCAACTCTATCGTCGAGAATAGTGATTGACAAGTGGACGTAGGCTCTTTAACGCCGAACCCCTATAAATTCTGTGTCTCCATTTTACTTTTGATCTTATTTCATTCTGCTTTTAGTCAGTTTGGGTGTTAGAACCACTTTTTGGTCTAACATTTTGGTGCTTTCACTGAGAACCATCTGAATTCTTTGTTTTTCGGGATTATCGTTCTACTTTTTGGACCGTTGAGTTCAAAGAAGTTAATCCTCAAGTTTCGACGCTCTTGAATATTTGTTGAATTGATTGTTGAAGAACTATGGCCAAAGGAAAAGGTAAGGAAGTTCAAACTAGTCAAGGAAACGGAGTTGGTGAAGATCAGCGAAATGCAGTTGTGACAAGGTCTCGTGGGCAGAGCTCAGTAGTAGGACGAACTGATACAGGAAATCCGAACCGCACTCAGGGGGAGAGCTCCGATCCGATCCGGGTAGGAGAATCTGAAGCAGTGCATTCCCCCAACCTGAACCGACCCGAGCAGCTCGCCCTACACCGACCCGACCTGGCTTTCCAGCTCCGACCCGAACAGGCTTCCCAGCTCCGACCCGACCCGATTTCCCATCTCCGAACCGACCCGACACTT
The DNA here is from genome assembly GCA_030737875.1 of Allium sativum. NCBI lineage: Eukaryota > Viridiplantae > Streptophyta > Magnoliopsida > Asparagales > Amaryllidaceae > Allium > Allium sativum. The sequence goes on from CM060918.1 coordinate 281,057,346, forward strand.
GGTGATGTTGGAACCTCTACTCGAGCCCTTACAAATGTTCCGATTCCAGCCACCAGGGTCAATGATCAGGTCAATCCATCCGCACCTATCACTCAAGGAGATTTCTCGCGCCTACTTGACATGCTTGAGAGTACTAGAGAGGCTCTGAAAATCCATGAGCGCACCAATCTCATGATGCAAGAAAACATGAGACTCATGAGTAGGGAAATTAGCGAACTCCGTAGACAGAGAACCCCATCCCCGGTTCACCACACACCAATGGATCAGTCTTCTTCTTCCGAGGAAGAACGGCCCCGTGAAAGAAGGCCACTCGAAGACCTCAGAATTTGGAGCAACTGACGTTCGGATCTTTGGGGTCCCGCGAGGATATTGCACGAGCACTAGGAACCAATGATCCAAGCTTGAGAGACCCTAACTATACTAATCCCACTCAGGGGCAGATGCTCCAGCCCCCTCCTCCCGAGATCGACCAGGGGCGTAGGGAGCGCAGCAGAGCAGAAGCAGCTCAAAGAAGAAGGGCATCTCCTGAACAAGAGCCCAGAAGGAACCCGGATACCAGGGCCATGGAGCCTGAACGGCCCCTAACTAATGCTGATGTACAGGCAATGGTACGCCAGATTATGTCCAAAAGCCGGAACTATACCAATGAAGATTATGGCATTGAGCGAAGCCATACTCCTTTCACTGATGACATCCTCAATTTTCAGTTTCCCCGACGTTTTAACCTGCCGCAGATGGACAAGTACAATGGAAGAACCGATCCGGGACAGCATTTGATGCGATACTCGTGGCTCATGAATGTTGCTGCTGCTCCTGACGCAGTGAAGTGTAAAGCATTCCTGATCTATTTAGAAGTTGTGGCACTGCTATGGTTTACCCGACTTCCCCCTTGTTCGATATCGAATTACAGGGAATTGAGCGAACATTTTATGAATCAGTTCCGACTCCATACCCGAAAGTCTAAGAGTGTTATTGAATTATCAAGAATTAAGTAGGCGCCAGGAGAGTCTTCGAGGTCATATCTCGACCGTTTCAACTTAGCTGTGACTGAAGTTAGTGACCCGCATGAGCCCACCATCTTGATGGCTTTGATGGAAGGAGTCGATCCTGACTCCGAGTTTGGAGATTACCTTTCTGGAAAGACACCCTCCACGAGAGAGTTATTTTATGAAAAGGCCAATATTCACTTAAAACGAGAGGAGGCCAGGGCAAACCGAAAGAGAAAGTCTAAAGCGGCTTCAAAAGAAAATGTTCAGAGTAACGTTGCCGTGAAGCAGCCTGGGGAAAGTTCCGGAAAAGTTGAAGTGAATGTGGGAAATAAGAGTGGAAACGACAATTCTGGAAACGGGGGGCAACAACAATAACCGTAACGCGAATGGTAACAGAAGAAATAGAAATAGGGGAAGTGATCCTAACAAAAGACCCCGATTCCAGACTTATGAGAATTATACACCGTTGAACGACACTCTAGAGAACATTTACTTGGATACATACAATGTTTTGCAATATAAAAGACCGCCACCTCGCGACTCAACGGAGAAAGAAATGGCAACTGGGAAGTTTTGTTTGTTTCATGGAACTCATGGGCATTCAACCAATGAATGTTGACATTTGAGAGACGTGATTGAGAAGCTGCTGCGCGAAGGGAAACTGGATGAATATAAGGTTGCCCCGAGGGACAGGGGGCAAGGAGAGCAGGCTCCAAAACAGATTCAATTTGCTCCCAAGCCTACGGCGCAGCAGAAAGGCAAGGGAATTGTTATCAACTCCATAGTGGGTGGACCCCACCCAGCAATCCGCAGTTTTAGAGCGATGGATCAATATGTAAATGCTGCCAAGCACGTAGATGTGGATGAATGTGATGATTTGGAAGATATCGCCCCCATAAAGCAACAGAAGACAATGTTTGACGACGTGGTATTCCGTAGCAGAGATAATACCGGGATCCAGTCACCCACCGATGATCCGTTGGTTATTACTACCACCATTGGGCCGGCCTTGGTTCATAAGGTGTTAGTAGACAACGGAAGCTCTGTTAATATTTTATTTAAAAAGTCATTCGATCAGATGAAGCTTGAATCTGAAGATTTGAAGCCATGCGAAGGTTGGATCTGAGGCTTCAATGGGGCGTCGACGGCCCCAATGGGGTACATAGAATTGCCCGTAACCTTGGGACAAGGAGAACGCCGAAGAGTACGGATGCTTCAGTTCGTAGTGTTGGATGTAGATTCGCCTTATAATGCATTTTTGGGAAGGCCTGCCCTTGCTGAGTTTAGGGCTTGCATCGTCCCTTGGTGTTTATTGCTTAAGTTCCCAACTGAAGCCGGAACTGGAGTAATGAGAGGGGATCAAGTCTCCGGACGGGCCTGCTATGTTGCCGAATTAAAGATGTTGATGAAAGGACTTAACATCGAGAGTAAAGATGCCTCGCCTCCTCCGAAGGAGGGCTCGGCGTAGCAATTAGAGGGATCGGCCCCGAAGGAGTTGCCCAAAGGAACGCCTGAAGACCTGGATCCCAGAAAAGACGAGGAACCAGAGACTAGAAATGCAACTCCTAATGAAGCGACAGTGGACATTCCTATTGATGAAGCTGATCCAACAAGAGTTTTGAAGATTGGATCTCAGTTGGATCCACGTCGGGCCGAAGAACTAACGGACTTCTTGAAGGCAAACTTGGACGTGTTTGCCTGGACCCACGCTGACATGTGTGGGATATCGCCATCCATCATAAGTCACTCACTAAATGTAAACCCGAAACACCCGCCTGTGAAGCAAAAGAGACGTATGCTAGGCCCAGAGAGGTCGGCTGCTCTCAAAGAAGAAGTGGAGAAGCTGAAACAGAACGGATTTATTTGAGATTCGACATATCCCGACTGGATATCGAATCCCGTCTTAGTAAAGAAGCCGAATGGAAAGTGGCGGACTTGCATTGATTTTTCAGATTTGAACAAAGCTTGCCCGAAAGATAGTTTCCCACTTCCCAGGATTGACCAGCTTGTAGATTCGACAGCGGGACATGAACTTCTCTCTTTCATGGATGCATATTCCGGGTACAACCAAATTCCTATGCACGTGCCAGATCAAGAACATACAAGCTTCATTACAAATTTGGGATTATATTGTTATGTTGTAGTGCCATTCGGATTGAAAAACGCCGGAGCCACTTATCAGCGCTTAGTGAACAGAATGTTTTATAATCAAATAGGGAAGACTATGGAAGTTTATGTAGATGATATGCTTGTCAAATCGAAACAGTCCTCCCGCCATACGCAAGACTTGGCAGAAATGTTCGGTATCCTGCGCAACTATCGAATGAAGTTGAATCCTTTGAAGTGTTCATTTGGAGTGGCATCGGGAAAGTTTCTAGGCTTCATTGTGAGCTCCCGAGGAATTGAAATCAATCCCAGCCAAATAGCAGCGATTAGAAACATTGAAGAGCCGAGAAGAATTAAAGATGTCCACAGTCTTGCAGGGAAAGTAGCCGCGTTGAGTAGATTTATCTCCAAAGCCATAGACAAATGCGTCTCGTTTTTTGATTTGATTAAAAGGGGAAAGAAGAACTTCGAGTGGACTCCGGACTGTGTTGAGGCCTTTCGAAATTTATTGGAACTACTAGAAAAACCACCGATTCTGTCAAAGCCAGTGGATCACGAAGAATTGTTTGTTTACTTGGCAGTCTCGGCTCACGCTGTTAGCACAGCCTTGGTTCGAGAAGAAGACAAAGTGCAAAGGCCAGTATATTATGTAAGCAAGAAATTGGCAACGGCAGAATGCAACTACCCAAAGATTGAGAAGCTCGCTTACAGCCTCCTAATCGCACCCCGAAAACTTCGTCACTATTTCCAAGCTCATCCAATAACCATATACACTGACCAGCCTCTGAGGCAGGTGTTGCAGAGACCCGAAGCATCGGGAAGGTTGATCAAATGGAATATAGAATTAAATCAGTTTGATTTAAATTTTCAGCCATGAAGGTCGATCAGAGGGCAAGCTCTGGCAGACTTTATAGCAGAATTCACTATCCCAGAGGAGGAAGTCATCAATGACAGGGTGGTCAAGTCCGAAGATGAGTTAAAGATAGATTCATGGAAGCTATACACAGATGGAGCCAAAAACGACCGAAGGTCCGGAGCTGGAATCGTCTTAGTTACTCCTGAAGGGCGGTCGTTATATTACGCTCTACGATTAGAATTTTCGGCGACTAACAATGACTCTGAATACGAAGCCCTGATTGTCGGGCTGAAGCTTGCTAAAGACCTCGGAATAAAAATGTTGGACATATTCTGTGACTCCAAAATCGTTGTTTGGCAAGTGCGAAAGGAATTTGTGGCTCGGGGACCTCGACTCATCGCCTACCTCGAGAAAGTGGAAAAGCTGTTGAGCAACCTGGAGCGGTACAGTATAACGCATATCCCAAGAGCCGAAAACCAGAAGGCAGACAGGCTGGCAAAGCTAGCTAGTTCCGACAACCCAGGGGAAACTGAAATAATTCCAATTGAAACGTTGGAATCGCCAAGCTTTGAATCGATGGAAATTGAGTTCGCTTTCGAAGCGGAACCGGAGAAGGAGTCGTGGATGACCCCAATCAAGAACTTCCTTAAGAATGAGACACTCCCATCAAAGAAGAGTGAGAGAAGGGCTATAGTTCGCAAGGCTACCAGATATGTCCTACAAGATGATACTCTTTATAGGCAAGGATTTTCTATGCCCCTGTTACGATGTATAGCACACGACGACATCAGACGTGTACTAAGAGAAGTACACGAAGGTGAGTGTGGAGATCATACAGGAGGTCAGACTCTAGCGAAAAAGATATTGCAGTATGGATACTTCTGGCCTACAATTAATAAAGATGCAGCTGATTATTCACGACGCTGCGATAAGTGCCAGAGATTCGCAAAAATCCCCAGAGCACCGTCGACCCAACTCAAATCGATGGTGAGTCCTTGGCCTTTTGCCACGTGGGGAATTGATATCATCGGAGTTCTACCGATTACTAAAGGAGGAGCGAAATATGCAATAGTCGCTGTGGACTATTTTACGAAGTGGGTGGAAGCTGAGCACTTAACCAAGATCACGGCGAGAAAGGTGATAAGTTTCGTGGTTAGAAATATTATATGCCGATTCGGGATCCCAAGGACCATTATAACTGACAACGGAACCCAGTTCGATGGTACTGAATTCAGAAATTTCTGCCATAAATATAAGATCGACAAACGGTATACTGCGGTTGCTTATCCGCAGTCGAACGGGCAAGTTGAAGCAATAAACAAAGTTATAAAATCCATCCTCAAGAAACGGTTAGAGCGCGCAAAGGCAAAATGGGTTGACGAATTGCCCTTAGCTTTGTGGGCATATCGAACAACATTTAAGACCGCTACTGGTCATACCCCTTTCTCTCTCTCTTTTGGTTCAGAAGCAGTAATTCCAGTAGAGCTTGAAGTTCCTTCCCACCGGGTGACGTATTATGACCCGATGACGAATCGGGCACTCTTACTCGAGTCTCTTGATGAAATCGAAGAAAAAAGGGACGAAGCGGATTTGCGTGCGGCAAGACATCGACGTCAGATGGCACGCTATTACGACAAAAAAGTTCGCCTTAGGACTTTTGAACCAGGAGATTTGGTGCTAAAGAGAGTCATTCCATCCCTTCCTCACCTCGGTCCAAAGTGGGAAGGACCCTTTGTCATCCAACGGAAACTTGAAAAAGGAACCTTCAAGTTAACGACCATAGATGGCGAAGAAGTACCTAGGGCATGGAATGCCCAACACTTGATGCGATATTTGGATTAGAAATGTTGTACTCTTTGTTACTTTTCTTATGAACTCTGTAAAAAGGCACGACTTGCCTTAGAAAAATCTGATGATATGAATAAAGGACTATAAAGTGGATGTAGGCTACGACTTAGCCGAACCACTATAAAAATATCGTGTGTCATTTACTTTCATGCATTATATGTATATACCTTCATCTACTATTCTGTTGCGATTATGGAATATAAGATGATTTAAAACCTGAAAGGTTGAAAACAGTTTATACGCAAGAAAAAGCACAACGACTATTTGTGCGACAAGACATAAAAGAATAGGAAAACGACATTCTTAACTCTAACTCTCGAGAATTGAGAGAGAGTATAAAAGGACGGGAAGACGACGTCCTCTGAGGCGTGAAGGTGCACCCAGACAAGAGACCGCTTCAGTAAGAACTCTAACCTGAGTATAAGATAGGAGAGTATAAAAAAATGCAAGAAAAAACGACAGGCATTGACGACACAGAAAATGCAACCCCGTCAGAAAATCGGGGACATTCAGACTGCTTAATTAAGTCTTGAATAGTTTTTTGAGATCGACTGGGGGCATATATGTATACACATATTTCCCCCTACCATAACTTCATTACACAACTATAGTAAAACATGCATTCTTACATAAGTGCAGAATTAATGGCTAACAGACATTGCAGAAAATGAATTATTTTTTATTTACGAATGAATGAATTTGTACAGGAAAATAGCCAAAAAGAAGGTGCAAGAGCCACCCTTATAGCAGCAATTGTTGGTCTACCAAATGCTAAAACAACGCAAGACGACCCACTATTTAGACTTCGAGTGAGGCTTGGACTTCTTGGCGGCTTTCTCCGCATCCTTTGCCTCTTTCTCAGCCTCCGTCAAGATGCGCTTTGATTTTTTCTTTCCTGAAGATGCGGCGCTGGAATCGGCTGACTTCTTCCCAGAGGGCGGAGCGCTGGAATCAAGAGAAGATTTTTTAGCGAGTTCCTCTGTAATAGATCTAGTTGAAAGCTTAACAACTAACCTTGATCCCGCATCCACAACTGCGAGAGGCTTGAGGATTTCAGGGTCTAAGTCTTCAGCTTTTAACTGCAAGCGTTTATCTTGGTCAGCTTTCATTGCAGCCAAAGTAACATCATCTGCACTTTTCGACTCCCCGACTATTGCCACCTCTGGATCTTCCTCATGTCCTCCGTCGCCGCTATCATCCTTTAAGGCGGCTATCATTTCTTCATCACGGGGAGTGACAACCTTAGACGGTTCGCTTCCTTCTCCCAAATCTATAGGATCAGCCTTGTCCTTTCCCCCTTTTGCCTTCTCCGTATGCTCTGCCCCAGAGGCGGCTCCCTGAGTCACATCTGTCTTTCCGTATGGCTCAATACCTACAGAGTGAGAAGCAACAGTTATCAACTCAGGAGAAAATAATGGGTTTTCATCGATTGCTCAATCACATGGCGAAAGGTAGAAATAGCCTTGACGAATTGAGGAGAAAATGTAGGGATACCTTCCGAAGACTTCTCGGCAGGGGTAGCTGCTGTCTCTGATGCCATTTCGGGAATAGGGGATAATAGAGTTGTTCGAGGGATTCCCGGGTTTTCAGGATCATACCCCTCTACTTCAAAAGTTGCGGGGGCAGTAGAAGAGGAACCAGCCTCGGGAGCGTTCTTCTGTTTAGTTCTCCGCCTCTCTTCTTCCATAGCATCAGCAATGAGGTGGCGCCCTTCAGCTAGGCGTTCTGGCTCATCATCCCTTAAGTATTTCTCCATCAGCTTGTCCTCATCGATGGAATCAACCTTGAGCTCCTCTTTTTCCCACTCAACGATCTGACTCCATACTTGGACTAGAGTAGATGGATAATCCTCAATCCAAGAAATGTTCCGGCGACGGATGATATGTGCAAAGAATTCAATCATTAATTCGCCGAAACCCTGAATCTCTCCCTCCGCCTCTGACAATTGTTTGCGGGCCTCCTCAGCGGATTTGATAGCACATTCGACGTTACCCTCCGCCAGGGCAGCTCTGTTCTCCGCCTCCATCAGCTTAGAAGCCAAGTCAGCATTTTTATTTTCTAGCTCAGCATTCCTCCTTGCTAACTCGGCATTTTTCCGTTCAAGGTCAGCGTAAGCAAGGCGTGCTTTAGCGGCATCTGACTTAGCATCTTCAGCTTGCTTTTTTAACTCAGAACGCTCTTGAGTGTGAGATTCAAGAAAATCATGATAACGTTTTTGCATATCTTCAAATTGTTGTTTGAAGCTAGTAGCGTCCCTTTGAGCAACAGCAAGCTGGGCCTGTGTGTCCTCCAAATCTTTTCCTAGATTCTTTAAGGCCTTTGCATCTTCTTTCGCGGTTTTTTCCATTGAATCAGCATTCGTGATTAGAGTACGAATGATTCTGGAAAGGTTACGTGAATATTTGAACATTTCAGAATACTGTTTTTCGACCGCATCTATCTTTGCTTTGGCCTCATCTGCCCACCTGGAAGAAATAGGCTCGAGGGCAGGTAAAAAAGTCAAGCTCTCGAAGTAATGTTCGGGAAATTGCTCCTCCAGATACGCCCACTTGATTGCGGTTTCAGCATCTAGTGGTGGAGGGGCGGGAATCGTCAACTCAGTATCCCTGTGCGTAGAGGATTCAATAGTCTCTTTATCTGTTCTAGGCCGTTTAGCAGGGACCTTGCGTTTACTTCGCGACTCAGTATCTTTTGGCGGGCTTCTCTCCCTGCTGCGCTTTTCTTGAGAAGAGGTGGAGTCTTTTGGTTGCGGCCTGTCCTCTTCCCTACGACCTTGATAACCTTTATATTTCTCTGGGTCCGTCCGAACGGGAGAGCGAGAACGCGAGGTTCGAGAGCGATAGGGTTCATAAGGCCTTCTCTCCTCCCTACTGCGATCGTCGCGGCGATCATACTCAGTATCATAAGGTGGATTAGACATGCTGCGGCGGAGCTTCCTGATATCATAGTAAGATCGGGACATCGTGCCTGCACAATAAGACAAATGAAATTCAGAATCAATAGTTTCACAGAGAGAGAGAGGTGCAATGAGTGGTAATGCTATTGTGTAAAGTGTGTCCTAAGTGGTATGTTTCCCCCCAACCAACCCGAGTCCGAAGCTAGACTAGTACGGGCAGGCTCTTTGGCCTTAGCAGGAGTGGTCTCTTCAGAAGAGGTGAAAACTAAAGGATCCTTCCTAAAATCCTCTGAAGTGTATATAGTTTCAGGTAAGGGGAGATCCCCCAAACCCTGAAATAATGGGTCATCAGTAGTAGGGACATCTCCCTCGGAAGCATCAATTGGCGACTCTTTGGAAGACGTTGACCTTTCTGGAGAAATGGCATCCTCAGGAGCAGTATACCCTTCGCGATGCTTTTCGGCCAAGTTAGCCAATTCATCATCTTGAGTAGAAGATGGAGAAGGTGAAGTTTGAAGAGGCACTATAGGAGCTCCTGAACCTTCTCCTGTCTCTGGGACTACATCCACTGGAGGAATATATACGTATGGAGCCGTCCCATGACCGATACTACGAGTAACAGATAGCAGCCCATGAAAATGAAGATATTCGTCCTTAAGGACTTCATCAATAGTCAGGAACTTCTGATCGTCATTAAGGAGCTGGTGCATCCGGTCAAAGAACACCTGGTCTGATATTTGTTTTGGGTTGTCAACTGCAAACAAAAAGAAAAACGAGTTAAGGCGATGACTTGAATGTATAGAGCCAAGATTTAGAAAATCAGTGCTTTACTTGATTTCGTCCACCTCCTGGCACACCCAGGCTGTCGCTTCACATAAAACCATTCCAGTATGGAATCTCCAGCTTTACTACTGAATGGCGCTGAAATTATCTTCCTCTTAGGGACAGACTCAAAATAGCAGAAAGAAGGAGTTTCTCGAGTCCGATGCTTGAAGTTGTAGAAGAAATGAACGTCATTGAAAGTGAGTTCTATGCCTAAGATCTCACGGTATGCTATATATAAGGTGTGTAAGTAAGCATAAGAATTGGGATGCAGCTGCATGGGGGCAATCCGCATTTGTCTTAGAAAATCAACGATGAAGGGAGAAAATGGAGGGATAGCACCGAACATGCACATCAACCGAGTGACTGCCATATATCCTTCTGGAGGGTTGTGGGGACGGTCAGATTTCGAAGGCAATAGAGTGTCCCTTTTTAGTATCCCGTATTTTAAACAAATTCGGATAAGTCTGTCATTGTCGATTGTTGATTCAACAGAATCTTGGGGTGATTCCAATATGACAGCCGATTCAAACTCATCAAGAGCCCGGTCGTCACCAATCCCTCCTTCCTCTTCAAAACCTAGAGAAACTTCATCCTCCGAAGACACATTGTCACTTTCGCGATTTCCAACCTCGTAATCTGAACCCTCATCATTCCATTCCGGATCCGAAGGGGAAGATATGTCCTCGAGAGTAACTTTGTTGGATGTCTCCGGGGCCTCTTTCTTCGCAGCTAGTCTAGAAGAGCGTCTGGGTCTCATGGTCATAAAACTATTGAAGAAGCAATAGCACAAATTAGAGTAAATTAGCCCGTATCCCCCCGTGCATGTGTGCAAACTTAAGTGTAAACAGTGTATGCGGAAAGTGTAAAGTAAATGTTTAAAAGTGCGACGCAAAAGTTTGGCAAAGTATAAAGAATTGAAGTAGTTCTTGATGTCCAGTTACGTTCGCAAGGCACTATCCTAATTGTCCATTAAGTTGAAGATTATGCCAAAAGTTGATTGGGCCAGTTAAACAAGTTTTTATGCATTAAGATGGACTGCCCTTCAGTTCGGTTCGGGCGCATTCATTGGGATCGGATCGGGGGCGTGGCCTTGTCTTGGGTTCGGATAAACTTTGAAACTCAGAAATCAAAGTCGGATCGGCTCAGAGGTAGATTCCCCTAACGGTTCGGATCGGACCACGTAGTCATGCTTCTCCTCCTTTTCACTTTCCGGTCCGATCCGATTTTTAGAATTCTCTCCGACCCGATCTCGTCAAATGAGCTCTGTTTCCGTCTTTAACCTTTGCCCCGACCCAATCCGGACTTGTGAATCTCTCTTCCTTTCCTTCTTATCCATCTTCTATACTCCAACCCGAACCGATCCCCTCAATCCTCTTCTTCTTCCCCTTCCTCAACCATAGTCAAATCCACATCCATCTCCAAATCTCCAGTTAAAGACGAGCGCATGCTTCATTTAACCTCTCAGCGCCTCAAGATGGCGGTAGAACCACCCACGACAACGACAGGTGAGGAAGGAGACACGATATCGAAGCAGGAGAGGATCCATGCTCAAATCATTCAAAATCAACCGCAAATCTCAATTGAAACCCATTGTTACAAAATTAATTGAAGGATTCAAACCTACCGGAGTATGTAAATTGGAAATTCGCACGAAAATGGTGAAAAGTTCTTATTTCTTTTTCTCTAAATTCTGGAGTTCCGAAGGAAAAAAGGGTAAAACGATAAAAGGAAATGAGAGAAAGACGAAGACCCAGTTTATATAGAGAAGCAGAGTGACTATTCGTCTCCCCGTTCGGACCGGATCGACAGTCCAGTAGCAGAGCTTGGCCCAATAGTCCGACGAAAAATAGAAAGAAGAAGGGGTCTGTTCGGATCGGAATCCGAACCGAACAGAATTCTGTAACTCAGCAGTGAATTAAATTGAAGTTCGAAGAAGAAAATGAAAACATAAGGAAAATCAAAGGAAAAATTACCTAGAAGACGCTGTGCAATGATAATCAAAGCACGCTCCGTCTCCAACAGAAGCATCCTTTGAGGGGGCAAAATGTTAGCCCACTTTGTGAACTGGGCAACACAAAGTCGATATGTGAAACACTGAAGAAATTGGAAAGCATTATAGCGGGTCAGATCGGAGAGATGTAGCGGGTCGGATCGGAGAGGTTTTGCTGTTCGGATCGGTGAGCTGTTATTGTTGGAATCAGAGTGGCACAGCTGTTCGGATCGGAGAGCAACCTACTGCCAGTTGGAGCGGAGGGCTACCTGCTACAGAGACAGATCGGAATGGAGCAAAAGTGGATGAAGACTTAGTCTTGGGACAATCCGGATCGGATCGGATACCCCGATCCGAACCCCTCTTGCACGCTCCTCCGATCCGAACCCATATTCCACATCACACTCCCCCACGATCGCCTGAATATGCGGAGCGGGTATGACCAGTTCCTGCCCACAACGTCCACTGCTCTAATGCGTTGTCAACACTGAAATCCATCCGAACCCGAGACTGATGGGATGGAAGACACATGGCTCCGATCCGGATCGGGTTCTGAGCAAATTTTCACCTATAAATACCCTGTCTGGAGACAATAAAAAGGATCTTCTTTTTGGCACTTTGAGAGTTCAACCACTTTCATAAACCGAATTCCAGCACTCCCGGACAATCCAAATCTTTTTTCAACATTTGTTTTGAAACAATTGAGTGAATGTATGTGAGTTGTGAGTGAAATTGAGTGAATATCTCATTGTAATTGCAACTCTATCGTCGAGAATAGTGACTGACAAGTGGACGTAGGCTCTTTAACGCCGAACCACTATAAATTATGTGTCTCCATTTTACTTTTGATCTTATTTCATTCTGCTTTTAGTCAGTTTGGGTGTTAGAACCACTTTTTGGTCTAACAAAACATATGCATTATTTAATTATTAATTTGTTACAAAATGCAGGGTGTTACAAAAAGTAGTGATTAACCCGAAGGGATTACACCAAATAGTTGGATCATACCATTGGATCGCCAAGGATATATCAGGGTAGAAGTTTCGGCCCTGGTTTTTCATATCCCTTCTGGGATACGAAAATACAGATTTTGTATCCCCTCACGAGATACGAAATCACCACTTCATATCCCCTCTTGGGATACAAAGTCTTTCTACCTCCACATGCTTAGCCCAGCAAGCCTCTCTACGTGCGGATCACTCAGCTTTGCTTAAGCGCATCAGTAATTGGGGGTGCGGATTTGATGGGGATACAGAATTTCGACTTGGATCTGGCAAACCCCAAATAGCCTGATCACATTAGGATAATCAACAAGGTTCATGGTATCAACATGGGATTTTGAAACATTGGCACTTGTCAAGCTTCAGGATATGAATACATATCCCAGTCTGGGATACGGACTTGGAAATTTCGTATCCCCTATAGGATACAAAATTCTGGTTTGCCTTGGTACATCGAGCAATGTGTATTGCATGGATGGATCACCTGTTTTTGGGTGATCAACATGCGTTGATCATTGTTTTTTGGCTCTCCACCAACAATATGAATTTTCTGATGATTCTGGGTTTTTGGCTAACTCTCAGGATGCAAACTTTTGGGTTGATGCCCAACATCTCCACCTATAAATATCCCCTCTCTTGGCATGAGTAGGGGTTGGCTATTTGGACTTTTGGCTACTATTGCATTAATGAAAGCTCACTTTAGAGCTCATTAATGGCTTCCATGATGGTTTTTATGGTTTTGGACTATTTCTTGGACTTGTGAACTATGCCTAGAAGTTTACTCTCAAGTCCGGAAAACTTCCATTGACATTTTGCTCACTTTTGGACATATTTGGACTTAGAAGCATATTTCAAACATTTAGGCTTGGAGAAGATGATGATGGATAATTTGGTTTAATAGAAATTAACAAGGACTTTGTTATTCTCTAACATTACTTTGTAAATCCAAAGTGTATTATCTCGGATAATCATTGTAATTGTAACAATGATGATGAATAGTTACTACGAAGTGAATGTAGGCGTTAGTGTCGAACCACTATAAACTCGGTGTTTCTTACTTCCGCAATTCTATGTTTAGATATTTAGGCATACTTGGATATTTGCACAACTTTAACCTATTGGGTATTGGAGTGTGCGAGTGACCAATTCCCTAAATCAACAATCGATAAATGGAAACTTGTGCCTGTTTGGTTGCACTATGCATAGGCACCAAGTTCTGATTTGTGGCAACTAGACCCAATCGAGCGAAGGGTTGAGCACTAATCCGTTGGTCAAGATTAATCGCACGTCGGGAACAGTCGAGATGGCAGTTGTTGGGGAGAGAAACAAAAATGGAACTCGGAAAAACATGATTCGTAGGAGGCTGGATGCTCATATCTGTTTGAAGGCAAAGGATGTCTCATCGAGCATGTTGCTAAAGCCATTGCATCAACCCAAGATTTTGATTGATTTGTTTAATGAGGCTCCTTTGTGTTTCTCCTAATTTTCTCAAAGTTTCATCAAACTGATCTCGGTTAACGAGTGCATCGAGATTAGAAGTAGTAGCGACCGTAATGTTCTTTCCTTTAATTCTTCAAGCCAGGATCAAACGTGGAAGGTCCAACCATAATGTTCTTTCCTTTAATAGCCTTTACCCGTAGACTTGGTAGGCAAGTTTTGAAAGACTTAAGTAGCGCTCCAAGTCTCGGTGATCGAATGGTAGAGGTGAAGTCTTTGATTTCTCAGCGGTGGTAGTGGAACGTTGATTGTTGATGCGTTTCTCCCCTACCTGGCGCTCTAAAATGTTGGCGCCGAAAAGTGGTCGCCAACACTCAAGATTTCCACGATAGTGAATATAAACGTCCAGCAAGGAAAATAAGCGAGTTGTGGTGTAATATGCAGAGGAAAACGCTACAAAACAGTCACATAATATTTATAGTGGTTCGGCTCGTCAAAGCCTGCGTCCACTCTGAAAGTTTGGTACTTTATTGATCCACTCTTAAAATTACAGGATGTCCATATATCTCTAAATGTACAAGAGCTATGTAATTCTGATTGCTAAAGCAAGTGATCTTATGTGTTATTTTTTGAGGAAGAGGAAGCATGCTTTACTTTGTGATCCAAATGCCTGGAAGAAGAAGAAGAAGAAGGAACCTTCTACAGTCTGTGAAACCAAGTCTAGCCAAGAGGGAATCGAGAGGCTATGATGTTCACATGAAGCTTCCATGGTCATGGTGGTTAGGAGGTCATATGATAGGTTTTATTCCTTCTTCCTGAAATGCCAAGGCAGCCCAAAGTGGCCCAAGTGTCTAAGAAGGAGGTTCTTCTTCTTCCCGGAGTGATAAAGGTGCTTGAGAGGTTGTAGGAGGGATATCTTCTTCCAAGGGTGGCATGAGAATAAAGAGACAACCACCTTCATGCTTTAGAACAATGGGTATTTATAGGAGAGGAAAGGAGGGTGAAGCAGGTTGGAGTAGGTGAGGAGTGGGGCCCACCCCCACATTTCGTGCCCCAGGATCGGTACGACCCCCCCCCCCCCCAAGTTAGTTTATTTTTGGAAACTCTCCAATTTGTTGCTTCATGGACTCTGTTGCTTTTGGTTATTGCCTTGCCAAACTCCTATCTAGCGATAGCTTCGCCATTTCGTATTGGAGTTCACTTGCCATTTTCATATATGTTGGTCTACATTGGGATACGAAACGTGGTGAAAGAGTGAGATATGAAAATGGCCAAGGTAACGTGGGATACGAACGGGGGATGACGAGGTGCTAGAGTTGCGTCCAGGATACAAAAACAGCATCGGGTCCATAGGATACGAAAACTGGAAGTTCCTGAGGGGATAGGAAATTTTGTGAGTTTTGTTGTAGGTTACGAAATACGGTGATTTGTGTCGATCCAAGGAGGTAAGTTTTGGGGATACAATTTGCACTATTCCGATCCAGGGAGTTGCCTGGTGGATACAAAACAGTGAAGTGATATTTTGAGGAGTTGTGAGGTTGGGATACAATTATTCTTGTACGAGTCCATCTAGGCTCGAGTCCTAAATGATTCGGCAACGCTTCTGGGCTGTTGAACCACGTATTGACCAAGCGCGTGGGCTTGAATTGCTTTTGGGAACCAAGTCAAAAGGTTGGTTAGCATTTAGTATTTTTTAAAAATTAGTTAATTAAATTTATTTTAATTACTTAAATTTTGGGCTTTGTAAACAATTTATATATATGGACATAAATATAAAATATTAGTAGCGAACTTTAATAAATAATTGTGTAAACTTTAAAATATCCATATCAAAATGTAAAATAACAGAAGAAGTAAAATAATGTGAGAGAAATAGTAAATAAGTGTAAAGTGATACATTAATCTAAAAATAAAATATCTAAAGAGAATTAAGGAGAAGAGAGAAAACTCATAGAATTAAGAAGAGAACTTCAAATGGTTCTGCTTTAATATTATTTACTAGATACGAGCTTTACGGCACGTGCTTCGCATGTGATGACGATGTGTGTTTAGCTCATGAATTTTTTTTTTTTTTGGCAAAGTGTATATTTTTAACACATTCAAAGGTATAATGATCTGTAAAAAACATTTAACCATATTTTTTGTTAGTTTATATTTTATTTCTATGCTGCAACATCAAAAATTTAGTTTGAATTTTTATTTATATTATTAATTGATAATTTATTTACTATATCTTATTTTTAACTGATATTAAAATTTATAATATTTGTAGGCGAAAATTTTGAATTTGCAAAAAAAAAAAAAAAAAAACAAAAAAAAAAAGATTCCGTTTTTAAATATACTAAGATTCAAAAATACTTGTATACCAATGTTTCGAATTTGTAAGAAAATATTAGATCCTGCTTCTTGCGTTGAAATCATGTTATTAGTTTTAAATTTTATTTTAAATTTGCAACACTTTTTTTTTAGCTTGAATTTTATTCACATTATTAATTAAGAATTTAATTGATAGATCTTATTTTAAGTGATTTTAAGTTTTGATAGCATTTGCAGATGAATTTTTTTAATTTATAAAAATAGCTTTATTTGTTATACCCTAATATTCAGTGATACTAAAATTTAAAAATATTTGTTGAATAAAATTTAATCAATAGATCATACTTTCAAGCAATACTAAGATTCAGTACTAGTGGCATTTTTGGTAGCCCATGTTGACACCGAGAAAATATGATAACACATTACAGTTACGAACGCTAAGGCATTTGTTTAGCGCGTGAGCCTTTTTAATAAATCTTATATATTTAACTCATTCAAAATAAAAGTATTTACATGTATATTTTGATGTTCAGATCATTTTCTTTTAAAAAAAATATGTTGTCATATCTTATGATTTTAAGTGTGAATGTTCACTTATGTTATTAGTTAATGAAAAAAGAAACTTGTATATAAAGATTATTTGTTAAATCATATATTAAGCAATATTAAGACTTGTTAATATTTATAGATGGATATTTTGAATTTATAAATACATGTAGATTAATTATTTTGAATTGATGAAAAAAAAAAATATTCACAAGATTCTATATCAATAATATTAAGATTTACGATAAGCATCAAGGTATTTTAGAAACTTCATGTTTACACCAAAAAAGTGCGAGATATTACGATTGTTAATAAAGATATTAGATATGGTGTCAAAAAGAAATCAGTATTAAGGGGAATGAAATAAACGGAATACTTGAACTGGACTTCTAGTCTAAATCTGATAATCTACTTGGTTCCGAAATGCATGTAATACAACTAATGCTACGAATACCCATTTACAATAACACCATTTAATGACAAGCAATTTGCTTCCGTAGATCTGGGACCAACAAACCTAATAATCAGTAGCACAAGATTACATTATCATAAAAGAGATTTTTGATTCAACTGAGGACGGCAATATGATTATGCCGTGAAAACTACCTTCAGTCCAAAATAACACAACTATTTCGTCTTTTCCTTCTCAGCCTTGCTTTTCTTAGAATCCGACGAGTTTCTTCCTCTGCTTCTATCAAATAGTCTGAATCCTCTGTTATTTGGGTTACAGGAATAAGACAATTTAGAGAGTTACTCGGATGATGGTTAAAAATTGACAAGGAAACTGCTTAAGATTCAAAAGATGATTAAAATTTTAGTATTACTGGTTTCCTTCTTCACGGGAATGCAAGGAAGACAAGCATCGCTCTCTTCATCTGTATCGATGAAAATTCTGAAATCCTTCACCTGCGGTCCATAAACATAGAGCTGAACATACAAGCCCAAAGAAATAGAAAAGCAATCCATGCATGTTCTTATTTAGGCGAATTTAATGATAATGTATTCTAAGATTAAGTTACCACCTGAAAATAGTGTACCTTGATCGGAACATCTCACCCGAAAATAATGGATAATGTTCTTATTTAGGCGAATTTAACTTTACACGAACTGATTTTGGTATTCCGTATAGATGGACATATTTGTTCAAATAACTCACCCGAAAATAATGCCATGGTTCTTTAGCTCAGCAGTGAAGTTTAGCATAATAGGGAGAAATTGTGTGTACCTCTGAACTATTTGGAGCTTCACCCTTACGAGCCGCAAGATGATGCAAGGCAATGGGATTTGGCTGTGAGCATATGGGATTTATTGCTTGCTTCTTTGAAACTAGATATCTTGTTGTTTCACAGAGTTGAGGCACCGCTGTGCTGTTATTCAATGAATTTTAACCAGATATCATTCAACTGACAAGCTTACAATATTTTGAATGGAAAGGTTAGCGTATTGACAATATATACTTCTAATACTGTTTGTGCAATCAAATTTATAGGAACACTAAACTTTTATGTGCTGTTGGTTTGTCATGATAGCTTTTGCTGGTTACCAACTTTTAAAATATGCATTACAAACAATTAATTTTTTTTTTAAGAAACAAATCATAATAATTGAAGGAGAAGTATTACGTTGGCATATGGCTCCTAGGAGATCGGCGAGCAGCGCTGCAGTAATTAGTCTGGAAATTTATTTAAAAAAAAAAAAAAGTAGCCATACTTCAATATATTTGCACAGAACATCGCATGGTTGAGCATAAACACTAGATAGTAAAAACAAAACATTTTAATTGAACAAGAACCTTAGGTGATTGAATGAGAATTGCATGGCTGCTCTTCAATGACTTCATACCATTTTCTAAAACCTGAACCAAAAAAAGGACTCAGGAGCGGGGTAATTAATACTTGGCCAATATGGTAACAATAAAACACCATGAACACAATCTGTTTAAGAAATTATGAAAATGAATGTGGTAAATATAGATCTTTTTGATACAAGTCTGTTAATTCATATAGAAGAACAAAAAAAAAAAAGTACAATGTCTATGTGAACATACTTCAGCTGATACATATAACAAGCGAATGAGATCTATGAGCACTATACATAATAAATTGAAAAATCTTGACATTATTTCCTTCATTTAAATCCATGGTAAATAAGAGTACTTACATAAATTATCTAAAGTATAGCTTTGTTCCCAGAAAGGGGGTATTAAGACATTTTTGTAACGAACCATAAGGAAAAGGTTCTCTGACAAATAAGGCATATAAGATCTACATCATAAAAACATAAACCTCTAAAAATCATTATAAGTGTGTTAAATTTAAATTGTTGACCTCTATCTTATTAGTGACGATAGTGCAGACTTGGGTGTGGAATTTCACTAACTGTGATTCAATCTGCTTTGGTAAAGCAGAAATTGAAGCGACAATTTCATTTATTTTCTTTTCATTGGACTCTGCAATTTTCTCAGAGATAGACTTCAGGCTTGCATCAACAGAGGCTTTAAGTCTGTCCTCCTTAATCTGTAGTTGAGTTCAGTTACAGCGTAATTAATCCTCAGACTATAGGGATACAAAATCAATAAGCTAAGGGCATTAATACCGCATCACTGGTCGAGTGAAGGAGATTTTTCTGACAAACACCTTCCACTGAGTTCAAACACAATAATCAGGTAGTTCAGTATGTGAATGCAGGTACAATGAAAAGGTATAATAAGAGAAACATAGATACTAAATATTAATATCGTATGGATTTTCTATTTGCTTTTAGAAATTGAATATGTTTGTTGCCTATACTTACTTTGAACTGACACTTCTTTCACAATTCTGTTAACTTGAATCACATCATTTTGGACAGATTCCAATATCATTCCCAGTCTACTTATAGAGCCCTCCATCTGTCTGATACTGTTTTCGATTTGTTCGCTCACTTGAACTGGCAAACATATCAAAATCAAATTCATGCGTGCATTATTAGTTATTGGAAGAAGTGGAAACCATAACTCTTGACCGATTGCAGGTGGCAAAAGAATAAAAAAGACTGCGGTGATTAAGTTTTTTTAAAGAAAATTAGCACTATCAAATGACGTATTAGTATGACTTACATCTGTTATCAGGAACAGATGATGTACCCCATCTCCTCGTAGCATTGTTGGATGTTCTTACCAAGTGCAATTGAGAATCGTCTTTTGTTGGTCCACCAGAGGTTAATGAAAGGATTCTCTTTGATGACTTGTCCTTTTCTTGGGAGCCAAATTTCTGAGTCAATTTACAAGAATAATAAACATATGCGTTTGTAAATATACAACTGACGTGGATTTTAAGTGGTTTATGCAGGTTGAAGAAATTACTTTAATCAAGTTTGTATGTAAGACTGACAAAAAAGGATTCATACCTGTTTAGATAGGGATAATAATTCTGCTAAGATATGTAAAAGTAACAAAATTTGAATAGAATTTGCTTAATTTTTATCCACTGCACTGAATATTTTGGGCTTGGTATAAACATACGGATATAGTAATATTTCCATTTTCCTAGACTTTTCCTTCAAGTTGTTCCTAGTGTACTACGTATTATTCGTCTACGGTACTGCGCACGCAGGGCCTCGGCTTGTTGTTTGAACTTCGTATGCATTTCCTATAGAGTGGAATGGAAACCCAGCTCCATCGAGCCAAAAGGAAAGAACCGCCAAACAGTAGAGTATAGCCAAGAGGCTCCATAAAGGTCGGCGTCCCTATTAATATACAGGGTCTCAAGGTGCTTGCAAAATAAGAAAGATTATTACCCACCTTAGACTACTAAGTCCTCTCAACTTAGTTCTACGAGCACGGAGATGCCAGACTACTTTTCATAAATTAAAAACCATATCGCATGAGAAATTGATACAAATTAGAAGATACCGACTTGAAAGACCTTGTACATGGCTAATTTTTGTAGAGTTTAATAACATAGAGCTAATATGAATTCTCAGTTCACAATCACATTTCATAACGATGATTATTTTAGCAGAATTACATGTTGTTTACTGATTAATTCTGTATTTCGAAATTCTCTACACTACCATGGTATGAATGTTGAGTTCTGTTTAAACAAATATAATATAAGAACCTAGCATTTGATAATGACAGTGCATAATGCTGATTGACACTGTTTACTTAGAACTAACCTTATAAGTATGCTTCAAGTAGCTTATTATAACATGAAGTACTTGTATGCACATGGATCAAAAGCTTGGGTAGGAATTTTAACTAACTTGTGTCAGACATTTTACAGTCATTATATTCTGGCTAGATGGAGTAAAATATTTACATTCACATGTTAAGAGTTATTTGTTTTCCGATTCTTTCATAACATAAAACATACATGCCCCATATTTGGCACAAATTGTGTATAATACAGTACCCAAAGCTTCAAGCCATAGTATTATATTACTGAAGTGGGTATTTCTGTATCAAAACTTTTAAGCATTAGACATCCACATTTCTGGGACAAAACAAATTTGAATCAGCATTATCATCGATCCCTTGTATAAATTCTAGAACCCAAATCTCTTAACCTGGCATAAATTCTAAATCAAGTTAGAAGAATCCAACACCAGATCGATGCAGTCTGAAACGAAAACTGGCATGCATTAATCAACCAAATTGAAAACAGTTATCTGTAATCACCGTACATTAATATAATGCAGTGGATCTATCATCTGATTTCACCACTAATATAGCTTCAGAAAACATCGCCATTAGGACGTACACTAGATCCTAGGCAGAAACTAATATTCTAATCCTGTTTTAAACAGATTAGAATATAACAATTCCGATATATCTCCAGCATTTATCTACACTGAACAAACTCAATCCACAATTGGAGACACAGTCAATAAACTATATTAGCTCCCAATTTATCAACTAAGGATCTGAAAAACATTAATGTTAATAATAAACAAATGAAAACATCTATCAGAATCAGACCAGTTCTAAACTGTTCCAGTTTAAAATATAATTACATACCAAGAGCAAGTCCACGCTATCAACATTAAATCCAAGTAATCACTATGCTCATATAGTTACTGATTTCTAATTACAAATACACAGAAAAAAAAAAAAAAAAAGTTCCGTCTATTTAAAAAATCAATAATTCCGTTTACCTAATCCAGTCAAGTCAGTATGCTCAAATAGCGCATAAAAATAGGAAAGACAACAGCAATCGAATGAAAAAAGACCTGATCTATCATCAAATTCTCATCGAATGAGTTCTGAGAAAGCTGCGACTGAGAAAACGCCATCCCTTGGGAAAGGGACTGCTGGGACTGAGATCTGACCTGTGACGCCTGACTCATCAGATTCGATCTCCTTCAAATCACAAAATAAAATAAAATTAGGAGGGTTACAAAAACATTCAAATCATAGGCGGAATCGGAGCAGACATATACCTGGAAAGAGGAGGAAGCACTGTGATTGAGTTGAGATCGCACGCTCTGTTGATTTTTAATTTCGATAGGTCACTGGGTTTAGACATTATTTTGAAAACGAAAAAGTTGTTAAAATCCTACGTTTCATTTGTTTTATATAGATAGCCAGGGGCGGGAAAAGGAGATTTAAAGAGAGGACGGCACGCGCGAGTCGCATTTGTCTTGTTGCGCGTAGAGAAGAAAAATCTGTTATTTCTCTTTCCAGGCCATTGCCAACATTGCACGTTAACTCATCTTTCTCTTATTTTTGTGCTTGCATTTGCGCTTAAGAGAACGACTTGTGCATTTTATATAAAACTAACCACGGGCCAGTTAAAACAGCATTGCGCGTTCTTTTTAAACTGTATAATTTTCGTCATTTACGATGAGATGTTTAAACGTTAAATAATAAAGACTTCGCTACTTTAAAGTTAGAACACTGCCATCATTTTGGTTTTGTATACCAAGAGGAATCGCTTTAGTTTTCATCTTCTTCCATCGTTTTTTTTTTTTTTCATTTAGATCCAACTATTTTCACCAAATTTTACCTCGTGTTCTTGGATCCAAATAAAATTACGTAAGCTAAACTATTTTTTTGATCTAAACATCTTATAATGTCAAGTTTGTTTACAAATAATTACAAAAAAGTTCATGCATGCGAAAAGCAGCAGTGTCAAAGATGGTGAATGTGGCAATGACGCAGAGCATGCGATTGTTTAAATCGGTTACGAGCATGGGACAAGAGTTTTCTACTTTTGCCGAAGAGGCCGATAAGAAAATTTAGACGGTTGTGGAGGTCAAAGGGATAATAGGAACCGTTGAGATAGCCAGGCATGCATGAATTATAGGTGAGTGACGCGGACTTCTAATAAGTTGCTAAGTTGATTTTCGAGCACTAACAAACGTGAAGTGAATGTTGGCACCATTGTTGTAAAAATCATTCAGCATCTTCGATATGCCTCATCTACACACTTAGGTTTATTATCCAACGATTTGCCTAGGCTCACTTAAACAATGTTTATCTTCTCATCTAAGAATGTACATGTTAAGACAAAAGTATGTAACGTTCTGCAAATATTGGACTGTTGACGTGAGAAATTGGTCAACACACGCCAACAGCCGATATGTTATGGGTTACGCAACTAATCCAAACACACCGAATACAGTCCAGACGTAGAATGCAGAAAAGTAAATAACACCGGATTTACAATGGTTCACCGCTAACGTCTACGCCCACTCTGTTGTAACTATTCATCTTTGCCATTACAGTTACAAGAGTAATCCAAGTCTAATACTTCGAGTTTACAAAGTTATCAATGGAGAATAGCAAAAATTCTTGCTAATTCCCTAAAGGCCCAAGTAGCTTTATCATCTTCCTATGGCTATATGTTCCAAGAAAGCTCCAATGGGCAAATATTTCCAAGAGAGCAAGCCAAGTGCCAAAATGGCGAAGGAAATCTTCTAGATGAAGTTCATAAGTCCTTGAGACCTTCCAAAGTCCATAGTCATATAGGAATCCATTAAAATGGTCCAAGACCAAGCTTCTCGCGTACAGAACCAACCAACAAAAGATTCCAAAATAAACCAAGTGATGGGCTATTTATAGGTCAGGGGATATGAGAATTTGTATTCCTAGAATTTTGTATCTTGGGTCGGGACCGATCCGGTAATTATCCAAAATTTTGTTGCTTCTTCGAAGCACTCATTTAAGCCACCACTTCCTTTGTAGCTCCAGATACGAAAAGCCAAATACGAAAAGTACATTTTGTATTCCAAAGCCATAATCAGATCACCCGAATCCAAACCATGCTCACCGTTTCGTATTCCCAACTACGTATCTTGGGGATATGAATTCCACGAAAACGAAAAGCCATGAAAACCAAAAGAAGAAAGAGAGCACTGGGATGACCTATAAGAACTGAACAAAACAACTTTTTTTCTCATTATCTTTACAATAACTTTTACATCAGAGTACAATAATAAATACAATGCATAGCGGAAATAACTATCAAAACACAATATGTACACAGTGGAAAACATAAACTCAGCGAAAGAAATCAAAATGTTTTAGGCATGGTTATAGCTTAAATACAGCACCTGCTCTATAAAATATCTACAAACCAAAATTATTAGACTGCCCATGTGGAAAGTATGGGCACTAAGAGTTTAGGTGGAAAACAATAAACTCTGAATCAACCAACGTACTGATGTGAGAACTAAAAACAGTTATTTACTTTATTTTAAAAGCCGGGTAAATCACAGGATCATATCATATAACACGGAACATGTTTTCTCTACATGAATACCAATCATAACCAATCACAATGCTTTTGTAAAATGAAGCTATTATAAGACTCTAGTCCCATCACACAATGCAACGAAAACCGAAGGAAAGAATTTTACCTTATAATAACCAAACATGCTTGACACATGAAAAACAAATATTTTTTATGTTATTACTAATGCATAGTGTGGAAATCACTTTCAAAGGTAAATGTATAAATCTTAGCTCGCATAATGCCTCATCCCATTATGTTGGCCAGTAGGTTACAACTGAAAACGCAAAGCTCGTATTGGAAGTTAGATTCCATCAATAACCAAGGCAAAGGATCTTCCTTAACCGTTGGAACACCACTAGCAAGATGTCTCATGACTCACATGCAGGTCATCCTTCGTAACGACAGAGCCAATCAGCACTAACGTGCTGGTTGGAATCTTACCTGAAAATAACGTTCCCTGGTCGTAACCGACCATTCATCTCGGTCGTATTTTGACAGTCATCTGAGGCGCCTCAACCATCATTCACACAATTAAACTTGCCTGAGCTCTATACCATGGCATCACTTTCAGCTAGAAGGAAACATATGTCTGTATCTCTACTGTTTATCATCCTATTTTCAGTCATTCACGGGTTGTGAGGCTCTACAATCATGTTTCAACATAAAGCTATGCTATATCAACCATGCTTTGATCATCATCCATGAAACTTTTCTTTTCAACAAGAAGTTTTGACCGGTTCAGCACTTAGAATGTCACATTGTCAATTCACAACATATAAACAGTGTCTATTAATATACAACCCTCTAAGGTATTAGTCAATTATGTGATAAAGGTTTTAAAATATCCTTTTCCGAAAATAAATGTAGTACATTAGATTCTAATCAAAATCTTATTTTCGAAGGAAACAGAGATAAATATATTTATATCTTAAATATCGCAGTTAATAATAATCCAAGTATGTGTCTATTAGCCAAAGATAATGCTCCTTAGTTATGTAACAAACACTTCTGTCATATTAGCTTTTAAACTATATTTTTTTTCTAAAAATGAACTTGTAAGAGGTTTACCTAAAACAAAATTCAAAACTAAAAACTTGTGTGATGCTTGCCAACTTGGAAAACTAACAAAATCTTATTTTAAATCTAAAGAGACTATATCAACTATTACGACCCGAAATCCCCCTTACGGGAAATCCCGAATTGAAGTGAGAACAAGCCACATCGGAACGCAAACAGAATAACATTTCATTGTTAATAACAACAATTCCATCAGATTACAAGAATATACAGAGTATAAATCAATATTACACATTATAAAACATCAGAGATTACAATGCATTACATAGCAGCGGAAAATAATACAATACACAACTAGAAGTAATACACGGATACAAATCTTTCCGAGTATCGTTCCAGCTGTAAATCAGGATCCTGTGAATATAAATCTGAAAACCAAAACTACTAGCTGCCCGTGTCAAAATAAGGGCACCCAGAGTTTAGGTTAAAACAATAAACTCCAGGTCAGTCATGTGACTAGTGTGAGAACTAAAACAATTATTAATCTTTATTTTGAAGTTAGGTAAATCAAGGGACCACGCCGTATAACACGGAACGGGTTTCCTCCCAAGAACACCAGTGCATGAAACAACATCGCAATGCTAATTAAAGAACAATGAAGCTATTATAAGACCCAGGTCCCATAACACAATGCAACACAAACCGGAGGATAGGGTATTTACCTTATAATAGCCAAAGAATGCTTAATACGCTAAAAACAAATCATTTGATACTATTATAAGTGCAAAGTGTATAAAACTATTTCAATCAAAAGTATCAATCATAGAAGGCATAAGTGCCCCATACCACTATGTCACCATATATAGGTATACAATCAAAACCGCAAAGTCACGTATTGGAATTTGGATTTCCGTCTATGAACCGAGGCCAGGGATCGTCCTCTACCGATTCGAGACAATCTAGCCTACCATGTCTCAGGCAAGCGCGCAGGCAAGCCTTGGACCAACAGGGCCGGTCCACTCGATGTGGATTAAACTTAAACCCTGGACACTACGTTTCCCCGCCCTATGGGGCATAAATGAGCCCAATGACTCCATCGGTCCCGGGTCGACCGATATATCTGAGGCGCCTCACAACAGCAACAACCACACAGGTGAAAAGTATATAAATGTCAGCCAGTTTAAGCACTGACACCAGCACTATATAGAAAGAAACGCATGCCCTCCCTGCCGTCCTTTCCTGTTTCTGGTTCACAACCGGGGTGTGAGGCTCGCGAATCAACGTTACACAAAGCTATGCCACATAGGTCGTGCTATGATCATCACCACAAGACTTTGCTTTTCAACAGAAGCCTTGATCAATTGCCACTTAGGCATGCCACACAGGCAATTCACTCCATGCGTTTGATATCCATCAATACATAACCTCTGAGCTCGTACGTCTCAGAGAAGGGCGTTAAGCAAGAGAATAAATTATCCGCCGCCAAACAGATATATATTTAATAGAAATCAATCGCACATAATAAAATCCAATGTCAGACACACAGTCCATTTACAAGTTCGTTCTAGGTCTGAACGAAACCGGAGGCACCTTGTACCTCGCATATCCATCGATCTCCAAGTACGTCTGGACGATCACCAACTGATTCCCTCCTCTTGGGTGTACAGCCCAATCAAGATCATCAGTAATCACCCAAACGACATGAAGACCTCCGGTCTTCAACCACCGTCTTCACCTTCGACACCACGTCGAATCAGTTATTCAGAATGGGATAAACCCGGTCTTTCTAAATAACTCGCGTATATAATAAACAAGTGTTACACAAGCACAACATACGCCTCATTCCAATTCAGAATATTCTTTTATTCAAATATTCTTATACTTTGGGAAGGGTTCCCATTAATTTTATCAAAGATAAATTCTTTAAAATTTATTCTTTAATCTTCTTTGAATATCAATTCAAACTAGTCGGGATTAGCGAACCACACCGAAGTAATCATTTATTTTATTTCCCAATCCCAACCTATTCATCCCATGAAGTAAAACTGGTCATACTTCATATCTAACACCACGGTGTTATCGGTAGATTCAATTACCATTTCACATTCAAATCTAATTAAAGATTTAACTATCGCCTGGAGCAAAACCGGTGATACTCCATTCTCGACCATTTCAATCTAATTAAAGATTCATTAAAACCCCACTTAGTTTTAATCTTCACAGAAATCAATATCCTGTCTTTAACTGGGTTAAAAACTAATGTCATTTAAAACACAGTTCACTATAAACCCAAAATCACATTCAATTCATTATCGGGTTAAAGAACAAGCGTTATTAAAACACCGTTCACGATAAACCCAAAAATCAATTCAAATTCTATTCCAATTAAATTCCATTTAATTGGTACACTTCATTAAATCTAAATAAAAAGATTTAATCTTTTCTCAACTGGGTTTAAGAACAGTGTTAATGAAGACACCATTCACAACAAACCCAAATCACATTTGATATTATATACAAGGCTCTGAATAGAAAATATATCGGCTTATATTCAATATCAAATTCTACGACCAACAAATATCGTATTGGAAATAACGATATAAGTATCTTTCAAATTTCCATGTAACGACCCAGAAAATCTGAACCAATTTAAAAAATTTAAATTGGCTAAAATAATGGATTTTAAATATTTAAAATAAATATTTTAAATAATGGCGATGAAAACTGAGTTTGAATCAACAATAGAAAACGAATATAATTAATTATAATTATAAACAAGGCCTGAAATGGCGTGGCAGATTCAAAAATTGAATTCAAACTTTGTCGGACTGTACCGGGTGCAAAACAATCCGGATTTTAGTGAAACCAAAAATAATGGAATCTAATTGATAATATCTTTCTAACGAATCTGACCAATCGAAATTTGATAGCGGGAATCAAAAGATATGTCCAGTTGAAAATACTGAATAGTCGCTATGGAATTCAGGCCCTTAAAAATGGATATTTTGCAAATGACCTCGGATTTCGACGAAACCACTTTTGTTGGATCCGCAGGGTCAAGTTATTGTTAGGTTTCAAATTTCATAATTTTTCGAATCAATATGTGAGCGTGGCAAAGGAAAACGCGTTTGACCAGATTCTGTTGATTTTAATCGACTGGAAATTGGCCATTTTTCAAACGGTCTCAGAATTCGACGAAACTAGTTTTGTTAGGACCGTATCGTCAATACGAAGCTAGAAAATATTTTTCTGGAATTTTTCTAGTCAGTATGTGGCCCCGGTAATTTGAAATGTACGTTTAAAATTCAATATAGTGATTTAAATGTAAATTCAACGGAAACTGATTGTAACGATCAAATCAGCTTGCGATACATATCCCATTGTGTTCGGAATGGGGGTAAAACGCTATGGGCGACAGGCGGTGGGCCTCGTTTAGAGTTCGTATGTAAAAGTCAACCTTTTTGCAAAATTAAATAATAAAATAATAAAATAATAAAAATAATTTTAATTTCCCTCCTTTATCTCCCTTTCTACCCCCCCCCCCCCCCGCCGTTCATTTTTATTTCAAACGAAAAGAAGAAAAAAAACCTAAAAACTATCGACAGACCGCCCCCCCTAAAGCGAACGCCGCCACCACCGCAGCTCCGACGAAGACGATCCGCCTGTCCCCCCCCCCCCCCCCCCTCCATCGATCGAAGACCCGAGCCTCCAGAAGCCATCGCAAGCGATTCGAGCAGCCCCCCTCCCAGTCTGACGACCTCCTGCCACCACCGGCGAACCCCGAGCCGCCGCCTCGAAGCCAGACTCCGCCTCCCCTCCGACGAACTGCGGAACCCCCCCCCTCTCTGTAAGTATTTCTTTTTATTTTATTATTTTATTTTTATTTTATATAAACAGAATTTAAAACTGAATTTGAAAAAGGGGTTATAAAAACTGATATTAGAATAGGTTTAAATCTGATTTTTTTTAAAGGAAAAACAAATTTTTTATAAAGGATAAAAACTGATTTTTCAATTATAGTAAAACTGTTTTTTTTAAAAGGTTAAAACTGAATTTTAAAAAGAGTTTAAAACTGATTTGATTTTAAAACTTTAAATAGAAAAAAGGTTTAATCTTTCTAAAGAAAAAGATTTGGACTTTCTAAAGAAAAAGATTTAAACTTTAGTATGGAAAAAGATTTAAACTTTAGAATAGAAAAGATCTAAACTTTAAAATAGAAAAGATCATATTTTTAAAATAGAAAAAAAAAATCAGATTTTTTATATATTGAAAGTCGAAGTAAAAATCAGATTTTTATATATTGAATAACATAGTCAAAATTCGATTTTTACATATGTAGAGAATACGGGCAACGAAAGCGACAAAAGGCGAGATTGGCGAAGGTTTCTCTAAGGAAGAGTCGTAGTAGTTGGATAGCTATTGGTGAGGTTTCTGATTTAAAAATATATATATATGTGTGTGTGAAATAAAAGTGAATTGCTATATATAAATATAAATATATATATATATATATATATATATATATATATATATACGCCCCTCGTCCACAAACCATGGACGATATTTATTGGTTGAAATTGTTGTGAAAATTGATTGATAGCGAATGATTGTTTGGGATTGTTTGTGATTGATATTGGTTGATTGTGGTTGAAAAATACCCATTTGTGGTTGTGAAATATTTGGTTGAAACCACATAGGATTAGTTTGTGGAAATGAAATAAATATATACATGCCGCCTGCGTGCGAACTAGATGCATGATCCCCATTGTCAAAAACCGCGAGGTTTTAAGGTAGAGCGAGGAGCCGTACTAGGGACGGTCCCGGTTTTAACTACCCTGCCGTTATGCTGCCGAAATTTTGAATAATATTCGTGTGTTTGAATTACTTTCATATGCTTAAACTATATTTATTCATTGAATAGAAAACATTCATGTGTTGAATTGATATTCATTCGTTGATTAGAAATTCATGTGTTGAATGGTATTCATATTTTGAAATAAATTGTTTGATAATAAAAATCACATTTTTATCTATATATAGAAACTATAGAAAACATTCATGTGTTGAATTGATATTCATTCGTTGATTAGAAATTCATGTGTTGAATGGTATTCATATTTTGAAATAAATTGTTTGATAATAAAAATCACATTTTTATCTATATATAGAAACTATAGAAAACATTCATGTGTTGAATTGATATTCATTCGTTGATTAGAAATTCATGTGTTGAATGGTATTCATATTTTGAAATAAATCGTTTGATAATAAAAATCACATTTTTATCTATATATAGAAACTATAGAAAACATTCATGTGTTGAATTGATATTCATTCGTTGATTAGAAATTCATGTGTTGAATGGTATTCATATTTTGAAATAAATCGTTTGATAATAAAAATCACATTTTTATCTATATATAAAAACTATAGAAAACATTCATGTGTTGAATTGATATTCATTCGTTGATTAGAAATTCATGTGTTGAATGGTATTCATATTTTGAAATAAATTGTTTGATAATAAAAATCACATTTTTATCTATATATAGAAACTATAGAAAACATTCATGTGTTGAATTGATATTCATTCGTTGATTAGAAATTCATGTGTTGAATGGTATTCATATTTTGAAATAAATCGTTTGATAATAAAAATCACATTTTTATCTATATATAGAAACTATAGAAAACATTCATGTGTTGAATTGATATTCATTCGTTGATTAGAAATTCATGTGTTGAATGGTATTCATATTTTGAAATAAATCGTTTGATAATAAAAATCACATTTTTATCTATATATAAAAACTATAGAAAACATTCATGTGTTGAATTGATATTCATTCGTTGATTAGAAATTCATGTGTTGAATGGTATTCATATTTTGAAATAAATTGTTTGATGATAAAAATTCTATTTTTATCACCTATATGAACTATATAGAAAAAATAGTGTTTTAAAATGAATTGTTTTACAACAAAAAATCACATTTTTATTGTATGCATAAACCGTTGAAATGTGAAGTGTTAAAAATAGCCACTTGTTCAAAATAAACATACATGAGTTGAAATATTCATTAATTAGCTAATGAAATGATTTGCACCTATTTATGTAACATTAGAATGAATGGTGTTTTTAAACCAAATAGAAATCAAATATGAAGTTGAATAGAAAATGATAAATGATATGAACTGTATATATATGTACATGCATATTCATTGAACAGGTTATAGCAAAGGGGCTAGAGAAGAGGAATAAAATTTTGTGCCCAACAAATAGGTACACATTTACTGTTTTGTTTGGGTGATGATTTTATGAGCCTGTTGGCTAGCCGCTTGGCTTTTTCTTTTTCTTTTTGAGATTAGAAGGACCGGGAACGCTATTTGCGATTTCCCGATGCTCCCGGTGCAGGGGAGGTTATGGCGAAATTTTCCAAAATTTTAAGGTGTTAGAAATTTTTTTGAAGTGAAAACGATATGGAAATCACTGAAAGAACTATATTTATATAAATATATAAATATAAATAAAATTAAAACGAAACGAAGCCGTGCAGTTCGTATTTTGAAACCGTGATTACAAACAACTAGTACGGGAAATCCGACCATTAGATTTTCCCGAAACCTCAACCGTCGGGTTCGCCTTGGAATAATCTTTCCAACGGCACCAACCTTGTAAAAATCCAACGGTTGGATTGTCTGGAATGTTAAATTCAAATCTGAAGAAAAACAGCGCCAGAAGCGATTATATTTATATATATATAAATATAATTATATATTTAATCGAATAACGACGCTGCAGTTCGTATTTTGAAATCGAAATTTCAAACGATTGTAACGGGAGATCCGACCATCGGATTTTCCCGAAACTGGAACCGTTGGATTCGTTTTGAAAAGACCTTTTTAATGATGTAAATTTTGTGAAGATCCAACGGTTAGATTTTCAGATATGTGCAAATCAAATCTGAAGAAAAACAGCGCCACGGCCGCTTTATGGCCCGAAGCGTCGTTTTGAATATATTGGCTATTTTAAAATAAATAAAAATAGCGATAAATAGTTATAAAATATCCTAAGCGATATGGAATGGAAATAAACTGAATTTGCTTGATTTATGTGGCGTTTGATGGTTGAATGTGTTTGGTGTGAAAATTACATTAAAGAACAAATTTGGTGTTGTCGAATAATTTAACCATTGAAATAAATTGATTTGAAATTCTAAATATACGTGAATTATTTGAAAAGGCCGAGATAATTCTCATTTCGAATAATTGACCAACGATTAAAAGTCGAAGATGAAGACGATGGTCGAAGACCGGAGATCTTCACCTCGTTTGGATGGTAACCGAGGTCCTGATTGGGAGGCATCCCGAAATATGGATAATGAGTGGTGATTGTCCAGGCGTACGTGGTGGTCGAAGGGTTTGCGAGGTATTTAGTGCCTCCAGTTTCGTTCAGACCCAGAACGGACTTGTAAGTGGACTGTGTGTCTGACATTGGAGTTTATTCTGTGTTGATTGATTTCTGTTAAATATACATCTGTTTGGCGGCGGAGAATTTATTCTTTTGCTTAACGCCCTTCTCAGAGATGCACGAGCTCAGAGGTTGTATATCGATGGACGTCAGTCGCATGGCATGAATTGCCTGTGTGGCATGCTAAGATGCAGTAATCAGGGCTTCTGTTGAAAAGCAAAGTCTTGTGGTGATGATCAAAGCACCGCCTGCGTGGCGTAGCTTTGTGTATAACGTGAATTCGCGAGCCTCACACCCCGGTATGAACCTAAAACGGGAGAGGACATCAGGGAGGGCCTGCGTTTCTTCCTAGCTAGGGTGGTGTCAGTGACCTACCAGCCCTGACATTTATATACTTTTCACCTATGTGGTTGTTGCTGTTGCGAGGCGTCTCGGTTTGATCGGACGATCCGGGTCCGATGGAGTCATTCGTTGGCTCATTTACGCCCCAAAGGGCGGGGGAACGCAGTGTTCAGCATTTTAATCTACATCGGTGGACCGACCCTGACGATCCAAGGGTCGATGCGCTCTGACCCTGAGGCTCGGGCTAGGCAGTCTCGAATTCGGTAAGGACTATCTTTTGCCTTGGTTCATGACGGAAATCCAATTTCCAAATACGACATCGTGCGGTTTTGATTGTATATATATATGGCGACATGATATATGGTACCCATGCCATCTATGATTGATAGTTATGATTTGAAATTGTTTTCAAACATATAGACACTAGCAATAATATCAAATGCCTTTGTTTTGTTCGTATCAAGCATATTTTGGCCGTTATAAGGTAAAACTCTATCCTCCGGTTTGCGTTGCATTGTGTGATGGGAACTGAGTCTTATAATGGTTTCATTTTTATAAAAAGCATAGCGATGTTTAAAAGAAAGATTTGTTGTAAAGCACTGGAAATCCAATGGAGTAAACCCGTTCCACGAAAGTGGCGTGGTCCTGTGATTAGCCAAATTATATATGTGTTGAGTAGATTTCTCATACCAGTCCCATGACTGACTCGTAGTTTGTTTCACTTTCAAACTCGGGTGCCCCTTTTTCTACACGGGCAGCCTTGTATTCAGGTTTAGCTGGTTCTTCTTCTGGATAGCTGGAGCTGAAGATGGATTCTATCATTTATCTCTTTTTATGCTGTTCAGCTCCTATTGTACATATTTTGTTTATTTCCGTTGTAGACATTTATGTATAGCTGAACTGTATTTGTACTAAGTAAGATCCTGTATACTGTGTAACTCTGATGATTACTTTTATCCAGTATGTTCTATTGTTCATTATCTGGCGTATTTATTTAATTTTGTTCTGCTATTATCTGTTTCTGTGTTATATTCCAAAGATAACCCTGTTTCCGTGAGAACGGGATTTTGGGTCGTCTCAATGTGGTATCAGAGCTTTGGTTAAGCTTAGTTCTGGAATATAACATTTGAATGAACTCGTCAGAAATAGAACCAGTAGTGTTCTAGGACGGGTAACTCTATACAGATAGGATTAGTAATATCCTAGTATGAGTAAAGCAGAATGAAATTACACCTCGATAGACACATTTACACTTGAAGTATGTGTTTCTATATTTTAAACTATCTTTTCTGTGACCTGACACTTGATCTGCTAATTGCAGAAGTACTAGAAAAATGAGTGCCAGAAACAGAAGGAATACAGAACCCGATCTAGAGGCTCTATTTAAGAGATATCGAAATCTGGGTGGAGCACAATTCTCGGGAAATGAATCTATTATTCAAACTCAAGCTTGGATGAGTTCTGTCGAAAGAATCTTTGAGCATATCCAGCTAAGAGATGACCAGAAACGGTTGGTAGCATCTTGGGCGCTTAAAGAAGAAGCTTTAATCTGGTGGGAATCAATCATCAAAGATAATCCAGAAGGTGATATCACCTGGGACAGATTTAAAGTGATTTTCCTACAAAGATTTACTCCTCCCGAAGCAACCGAGAGATTAAGTGATGAATTTTCTTATCTAATACAAGGTGACATGACCATTCCCGAATATCATAAGAAATTCAACGAACTTGCTCACTTTGCTCCTCATCTAATTCAAAATCCGAAGAGGAAAAATATGAGATTTATTCACGGGCTTCAAAGGAAATACCAGAATAAGGTATTGGGGCATGTGAAGCTTCCTTTTTCTGAAATGATATATATGGCCTATCAGTATGAAGATCTCCATAAGAAAGGAATGTTATGCGACGAAGAAGAAGTCAGTTCTAGTGACATAGCAAAGTCAGAAGCTGATATTCCTGAAGCCAGTACAAGGTCTGAGGTCAATAAGAAGCCCTGTGCCAAGAGAAAAAGGGCTAGATCTGAAAAAGAACCTGGCACGACAGCCATATGCAAGAACTGCAATTAGAGGGGGAATTTGTCCAGGAAATGTAAATCTTTAAAGAAACCAATAAAGGATGGATATAGAGCCAATCGAAAGCAAAAGAAGAAAAGGTTGGGAAAAGATGGGGAGTTTCAAGAGAATAGGCATTGTAAACAGTGCCGCGAGGCCGGTCATCTTGCAAAGGATTGCCCGCTCTTAAACAAGGCCGAAGAAGTACATGTGAATGAATTGGCAGAAACTTCTGAGCCCTCAGCTAGTCAAGAAAGGGCAGATGTCTTAGAAGGCACACTCAATGTCAAGAACATTCCAGTTAAAGTACTGTTTGACACAGGCGCGTCAAGAAGCTTTATTGCAAAGAGTGCAGTCAAGAAGTTGGATTTGAATTTGAAGAAACTCAAAGAGCCAATGACTGTCCAGAACCCGGTTGGGGGTTCCATTGATCTCAGTTGGGTTTGTGGAGTGCCGGTTTCTTTCTCTCGTTATCGGTTTCCTACCATCGCAGTCATCATGAATTTTAAAGAGTTTGATCTTATCTTGGGGTTAGACTGGTTGACCAAATATGAAGCTGAAGTTAAATGCGCCGACAGAGTCGTAAAGGCGAAGATTAAATCAGGTGATTATATAACCATTCCCTGTGAAGGTCAGAATGCTAATAGAAAAGACTTCTGGGCAGCTTTGAATGTTTCTCCAGCCCAAATAGAAAATATCCCTGAAATCACTGAGAATATTCCTGACCTCATTAAAGATATTCCTGACGTCAAGGATTATGCGGATGTGTTTGAGGAAGTCGTTCGCTTACCTCCGCAGAGAGAAATAGATTTCAAAATTGCTTTAATTCCCAATGCAAGGCCGGTAGTTCACGCTATTCGAAGAATGTCCTTGAAAGAAAAAGAGGAATTAGACAATCAAACGCGACAGCTCGTATGGAAAGGTCTGATCAGGCCTAGTTTCTCTGATTGGGGTGCAGCAGTGGTATTTGTCCCAAAATCTGACGGTACTCTACGTCTATGTGTGGATTATCGTGATCTGAACAAACAGACAATAAAGAACAAATATCCATTGCCGCGGATTGATGATCTGTTGGATCGATTAAATGGCGCACAAGTATTCTCAAGGATGGACCTAGCTACAGGTTTCCATCAACTTTGAATTGCCGAAGAGTGTGTTCCAATGATAGCGTTCAGAGGCCCCGACTTATTCTACGAGTGGTTAGTAATGCCATTCGTCTTATGTAACGCTCCAGCTTATTTCGTCGATCTGATGAACAGAGTATTCAGAGGAGTATTGAATAAATTTGTTCTGGTTTTTATTGATGATATTCTAATCTTCTCTAAATCAAAGGCCGAACATGAAAAGCATCTGGAACAAGTGTTAGAAATTCTCAGACGGAATGTATTAAAAGCCAAGTTTTCCAAATGTATATTCTGGCAAGATGAAGTGAAATTTCTGGGCCATGTCGTATCGAAAGATGGAATCGCTGTGGATCCAAGCAAAATCACAGCTATTCAGAATTGGAAACAGCCCAGTACTCCCACTGAAGTCCGCAGTTTTCTCGGATTGGCTAGCTATTACCGAAAGTTCGTTAAAGACTTTTCGAAGATATCTGGTCACTTAACGAAGCTTACAAAGAAGCATTCTAAATTCAAATGGACTCAAGAGAGTGAGGAGGCTTTCGAAGAGCTGAAGTTGAGATTAACGACAGCTCCAGTGTTAACCATCATCGATGGCAACCAAGATTTAAAAGTCTGGATTGATGCTTCTAGAGAAGGCCTTGGTGCAGTGTTGATGCAAAGGGGCCAAGTGATTGCTTATGCTAGCCGTCAACTGAAACCGCACGAGAAAAACTATGTAACTCATGATCTTGAGTTATTGGCTATCATATTCTCTTTGAAAATCTGGAGACACTATCTTCTGGGCGAGAAATTTGAACTGTTTACAGATCACTAGTCGTTAAAGTATCTGTTCACTCAGAAGGACTTAAATTTGAGGCAGCAACGTTGGCTAGAGTTTCTTGCAGCATACGACTTTGAAATTATATATACTCCAGGAAAAGCCAACGTCGTGGCCGATGCGCTGAGCCGAAAGAATGTAATGATCGCCAGCTTTATTATCATGACATCCTTGATTGACAAAATATCTATTCTTCAGAAGGAGGATAACTTTATTAAAGACATGATAAAAAGGATTCAGAAAGGCGAACCCTCGTGTTTTCAAATAGATAACGACAAGACCTTGAGGTTAAAAGGAAGAATCTGTGTCCCTAACATTCCTGAACTTCGAAAGGAAGTACTGGATGAATGCCACAAGTCAAAACTCAGTATCCATCCGGGAGTAAGCAAAATGTATAATGACATCAAACGCACTTTCTGGTGGAAGTCGATGAAAAGGGACATTTCCTTATATGTTAGCCGGTGCCCTACTTGCCAGCTAGTCAAAAGCGACCAGCAGAAACTAGCTGGATTATTACAACCACTGGAAGTTCCTGGTTGGAAGTGGGAGCATATTTCTATGGATTTCATCAATGGTTTGCCCAGAACCAGAAAAGGGAATGATAGTATTTGGGTGATCGTAGATCGTTTCACGAAGACCGCCCATTTTATACCTGTCAGATCAAACAGAACCGCTCAGAGCCTGGCGCAGATATACTTCAGGGAAATAGTTAGACTGCATGGAGTGCCGCTCAGTATAGTAAGTGATAGAGATATGGTATTCACTAGCAAATTCTGGGAAGCATTTCAAGTCGAGCTGGGAACGAAGTTAAACTTGAGCACCGCTTATCATCCTCACACAGATGGTCAGACTGAGAGGGTGAATCGCATTTTAGAAGATCTATTGCAGGCTTGTGTTCTAGATTTCAGTGGATCATGGGAAGACCATCTGCATTTGGCCGAATTCTCTTATAACAACAGCTACCAGGCGAGTCTGACAATGTCGCCATTCGAAGCATTGTATGGTAGACCGTGCCGATCTCCTGCTTGTTGGGTCGAGCCTGGAAATAGACTTGTGTTGGGTCCCGATATGATTCGAGAAGCTGCCGATAAAGTCGATTTTATTAAGAAGCGATTACTCGCCGCTCAAAGCCGACAAAAGAGCTATGCCGATAGAAGAAGAAGAGATATATCCTTTGAAGTTGGCGACTATGTATATTTGAAAGTATCGCCGATGAGAGGAGTTATCCGGTTCGGTAAAACAGGAAAGTTAGCGCCCAAATTTATTGGTCCGTTTCCTATTCTGGAACGGATTGGGACTCTCGCTTATAGGGTCAAACTGCCTGACTGGTTGCCTGGAGTGCATGATGTATTTCACATATCTCAACTTCGAAAGCAATTTCATGATCCAGACTTGATCGTGGAAGAAGCAGCTCAGCAGGACATTGAAATTACTCCAGAATTGGCCGTGAGACGTGAGCCGCTAAAGATTATCGGCAAGGAAACCAAAGAGCTGAGGAACAAGAAGGTTCGCTTAGTCAAAGTGCAATGGAGTGGAGATCCACGAGATTGTACTTGGGAAACTGAGGAGAGCATTCAGAAAGCTTATCCTAGATGCCGAGTAGATATCTCTGATTGACTCTGGTGCAAGGTACATTTAACCTACTTTGCATTACCATTCAATTCTCTACTCTATTGTTATTTCCTTTTCATAGATGTGCACTTTTAATTATATAGTTTGAATGATTTTTAAGGGGCATAGGATTTGATTAGTATATTTTAGAAGGTTAAAAACAATTGGATTGGTTGTTGTGTTGTGTGATTGTAGATTTATCAAACCACTTTCGACTTTGTTCCTTTTCGGGGACGAAAAGTTTTAAGTGGGGGAGATTGTAACGACCCAGAAAATCTGAACCAATTTAAAAAATTTAAATTGGCTAAAATAATGGATTTTAAATAATGGCGATGAAAACTGAGTTTGAA
This sequence comes from Allium sativum, assembly GCA_030737875.1. Classification (NCBI taxonomy): domain Eukaryota; kingdom Viridiplantae; phylum Streptophyta; class Magnoliopsida; order Asparagales; family Amaryllidaceae; genus Allium; species Allium sativum. The sequence goes on from CM060918.1 coordinate 281,096,656, forward strand.
TCAACAATAGAAAACGAATATAATTAATTATAATTATAAACAAGGCCTGAAATGGCGTGGCAGTTTCAAAAATTGAATTCAAACTTTGTTGGACTGTACCGGGTGCAAAACAATCCGGATTTTAGTGAAACCAAAAATAATGGAATCTAATTGATAATATCTTTCTAACGAATCTGACCAATCGAAATTTGATAGCGGGAATCAAAAGATATGTCCAGTTGAAAATACTGAATAGTCGCTATGGAATTCAGGCCCTTAAAAATGGATATTTTGCAAATGACCTCGGATTTCGACGAAACCACTTTTGTTGGATCCGCAGGGTCAAGTTATTGTTAGGTTTCAAATTTCATAATTTTTCGAATCAATATGTGAGCGTGGCAAAGGAAAACGCGTTTGACCAGATTCTGTTGACTTTAATCGACTGGAAATTGGCCATTTTTCAAACGGTCTCAGAATTCGACGAAACTAGTTTTGTTAGGACCGTATCGTTAATACGAAGCTAGAAAATATTTTTCTGGAATTTTTCTAGTCAGTATGTGGCCCCGGTAATTTGAAATGTACGTTTAAAATTCAATATAGTGATTTAAATGTAAATTCAACGGAAACTGATTGTAACGATCAAATCAGCTTGCAATACATATCCCATTGTGTTCGGAATAGGGGTAAAACGCTATGGGCGACAGGCGGTGGGCCTCGTTTAGAGGTCGTATGTAAAAGTCAACCTTTTTGCAAAATTAAATAATTAAATAATAAAAATAATTTTAATTTCCCTCCTTTATCTCCCTTTCTGCCCCCCCCCCCCCCCCGTTCATTTTTATTTCAAACGAAAAGAAGGAAAAAAAAACCTAAAAACTATCGACAGACCGCCCCCCCCCTAAAGCGAACGCCGCCACCACCGCAGCTCCGACAAAGACGATCCGCCTGTCCCCCCCCCCATCCATCGATCGAAGACCCGAGCCTCCAGAAGCCATCGCAAGCGATTCGAGCAGCCCCCCTCCCAGTCTGACGACCTCCTGCCACCACCGGCGAACCCCGAGCCGCCGCCTCGAAGCCAGACTCCGCCTCCCCTCCGACGAACTGCGGAAACCCCCCCCCCCCACTCTGTAAGTATTTCTTTTTATTTTATTATTTTATTATTATTTTATATAAACAGAATTTAAAACTGAATTTGAAAAAGGGGTTATAAAAACTGATATTAGAATAGGTTTAAATCTGATTATTTTTTAAAGGAAAAACAGATTGTTTATAAAGGATAAAAACTGATTTTTCAATTATAGTAAAACTGTTTTTTTTTAAAAGGTTAAAACTGAATTTTAAAAAGAGTTTAAAACTGATTTGATTTTAAAACTTTAAATAGAAAAAAGGTTTAATCTTTCTAAAGAAAAAGATTTGGACTTTCTAAAGAAAAAGATTTAAACTTTAGTATGGAAAAAGATTTAAACTTTAGAATAGAAAAGATCTAAACTTTAAAATAGAAAAGGTCATATTTTTAAAATAGAAAAAAAAATCAGATTTTTTATATATTGAAAGTCGAAGTAAAAATCAGATTTTTATATATTGAATAACATAGTCAAAATTCGATTTTTACATATGTAGAGAATACGGGCAACGAAAGCGACAAAAGGTGAGATTGGCGAAGGTTTCTCTAAGGAAGAGTCGTAGTAGTTGGATAGCAATTGGTGAGGTTTCTGATTTAAATATATATATATATATGTGTGTGTGTGTGAAATAAAAGTGAATTGCTATATATAAATATAAATATATATATATATATATATATATATACGCCCCTCGTCCACAAACCATGGACGATATTTATTGGTTGAAATTGTTGTGAAAATTGATTGATAGCGAATGATTGTTTGGGATTGTTTGTGATTGATATTGGTTGATTGTGGTTGAAAAATACCCATTTGTGGTTGTGAAATATTTGGTTGAAACCACATAGGATTAGTTTGTGGAAATGAAATAAATATATACATGCCGCCTGCGTGCGAACTAGATGCATGATCCCCATTGTCAAAAACCGCGAGGTTTTAAGGTAGAGCGAGGAGCCGTACTAGGGACGGTCCCGGTTTTAACTACCCTGCCGTTATGCTGCCGAAATTTTGAATAATATTCGTGTGTTTGAATTACTTTCATATGCTTAAACTATATTTATTCATTGAATAGAAAACATTCATGTGTTGAATTGATATTCATTCGTTGATTAGAAATTCATGTGTTGAATGGTATTCATATTTTGAAATAAATTGTTTGATAATAAATATCACATTTTTATCTATATATAGAAACTATAGAAAACATTCATGTGTTGAATTGATATTCATTCGTTGATTAGAAATTCATGTGTTGAATGGTATTCATATTTTGAAATAAATTGTTTGATAATAAAAATCACATTTTTATCTATATATAGAAACTATAGAAAACATTCATGTGTTGAATTGATATTCATTCGTTGATTAGAAATTCATGTGTTGAATGGTATTCATATTTTGAAATAAATCGTTTGATAATAAAAATCACATTTTTATCTATATATAGAAACTATAGAAAACATTCATGTGTTGAATTGATATTCATTCGTTGATTAGAAATTCATGTGTTAAATGGTATTCATATTTTGAAATAAATCGTTTGATAATAAAAATCACATTTTTATCTATATATAAAAACTATAGAAAACATTCATGTGTTGAATTGATATTCATTCGTTGATTAGAAATTCATGTGTTGAATGGTATTCATATTTTGAAATAAATTGTTTGATAATAAAAATCACATTTTTATCTATATATAGAAACTATAGAAAACATTCATGTGTTGAATTGATATTCATTCGTTGATTAGAAATTCATGTGTTGAATGGTATTCATATTTTGAAATAAATCGTTTGATAATAAAAATCACATTTTTATCTATATATAGAAACTATAGAAAACATTCATGTGTTGAATTGATATTCATTCGTTGATTAGAAATTCATGTGTTGAATGGTATTCATATTTTGAAATAAATCGTTTGATAATAAAAATCACATTTTTATCTATATATAAAAACTATAGAAAACATTCATGTGTTGAATTGATATTCATTCGTTGATTAGAAATTCATGTGTTGAATGGTATTCATATTTTGAAATAAATTGTTTGATGATAAAAATTCTATTTTTATCACCTATATGAACTATATAGAAAAAATAGTGTTTTAAAATGAATTGTTTTACAATAAAAAATCACATTTTTATTGTATGCATAAACCGTTGAAATGTGAAGTGTTAAAAATAGCCACTTGTTCAAAATAAACATATATGAGTTGAAATATTCATTAATTAGCTAATGAAATGATTTGCACCTATTTATGTAACATTAGAATGAATGGTGTTTTTAAACCAAATATAAATCAAATATGAAGTTGAATAGAAAATGATAAATGATATGAACTGTATATATATGTACATGCATATTCATTGAACAGGTTATAGCAAAGGGGCTAGAGAAGAGGAATAAAATTTTGTGCCCGACAAATAGGTACACATTTACTGTTTTGTTTGGGTGATGATTTTATGAGCCTGTTGGCTAGCCGCTTGGCTTTTTCTTTTTCTTTTTGAGATTAGAAGGACCGGGAACGCTATTTGCGATTTCCCGATGCTCCCGGTGCAGGGGAGGTTATGGCGAAATTTTCCAAAATTTTAAGGTGTTAGAAAATTTTTTGAAGTGAAAACGATATGGAAATCACTGAAAGAACTATATTTATATAAATATATAAATATAAATAAAATTAAAACGAAATGAAGCCGTGCAGTTCGTATTTTGAAACCGTGATTACAAACAACTTGTACGGGAAATCCGACCATTAGATTTTCCCGAAACCTCAACCGTCGGGTTCGCCTTGGAATAATCTTTCCAACGGCACCAACCTTGTAAAAATCCAACGGTTGGATTGTCTGGAATGTTAAATTCAAATCTGAAGAAAAACAGCGCCAGAAGCGATTATATTTATATATATATATATATATATAAATATAATTATATATTTAATCGAATAACGACGCTGCAGTTCGTATTTTGAAATCGAAATTTCAAACGATTGTAACGGGAGATCCGACCATCGGATTTTCCCGAAACTGGAACCGTTGGATTCGTTTTGAAAAGACCTTTTTAATGATGTAAATTTTGTGAAGATCCAACGGTTAGATTTTCAGATATGTGCAAATCAAATCTGAAGAAAAACAGCGCCACGGCCGCTTTATGGCCCGAAGCGTCGTTTTGAATATATTGGCTATTTTAAAATAAATAAAAATAGCGATAAATAGTTATAAAATATCCTAAGCGATATGGAATGGAAATAAACTGAATTTGCTTGATTTATGTGGCGTTTGATGGTTGAATGTGTTTGGTGTGAAAATTACATTAAAGAACAAATTTGGTGTTGTCGAATAATTTAACCATTGAAATAAATTGATTTGAAATTCTAAATATACGTGAATTATTTGAAAAGGCCGAGATAATTCTCATTTCGAATAATTGACCGACGATTAAAAGTCGAAGATGAAGACGATGGTCGAAGACCGGAGATCTTCACCTCGTTTGGATGGTAACCGAGGTCCTGATTGGGAGGCATCCTGAAATATGGATAATGAGTGGTGATCGTCCAGGCGTACGTGGTGGTCGAAGGGTTTGCGAGGTATTTAGTGCCTCCGGTTTCGTTCAGACCCAGAACGGACTTGTAAGTGGACTGTGTGTCTGACATTGGAGTTTATTCTGTGTTGATTGATTTCTGTTAAATATACATCTGTTTGGCGGCGGAGAATTTATTCTTTTGCTTAACGCCCTTCTCTGAGACGCACGAGCTCAGAGGTTGTATATCGATGGACGTCAGTCGCATGAATTGCCTGTGTGGCATGCTAAGATGTAGTGATCAGGGCTTCTGTTGAAAAGCAAAGTCTTGTGGTGATGATCAAAGCACCGCCTGCGTGGCGTAGCTTTGTGTATAACGTGAATTCGTGAGCCTCACACCCCGGTATGAACCTAAAACGGGAGAGGACATCAGGGAGGGCCTGCGTTTCTTCCTAGCTAAGGTGGTGTCAGTGACCTACCAGCCCTGACATTTATATACTTTTCACCTATGTGGTTGTTGCTGTTGCGAGGCGCCTCGGTTTGATCGGACGATCCGGGTCCGATGGAGTCATCCGTTGGCTCATTTACGCCCCAAAGGGCGGGGGAACGCAGTGTTCAGGCATTTTAATCCACATCGGTGGACCGGCCCTGACGATCCATGGGTCGATGCGCTCTGACCCTGAGGCTCGGGCTAGGCAGTCTCGAATTCGGTAAGGACTATCTTTTGCCTTGGTTCATGACGGAAATCCAATTTCCAAATACGACATCGTGCGGTTTTGATTGTATATATATATGGCGACATGATATATGGTACCCATGCCGTCTATGATTGATAGTTATGATTTGAAATTGTTTTCAAACATATAGACACTAGCAATAATATCAAATGCCTTTGTTTTGTTCGTATCAAGCATATTTTGGCCGTTGTAAGGTAAAACTCTATCCTCCGGTTTGCGTTGCATTGTGTGATGGGAACTGAGTCTTATAATGGTTTCATTTTTATAAAAAGCATAGCGATGTTTAAAAGAAAGATTTGTTGTAAAGCACTGGCAATCCAATGGAGTAAACCCGTTCCACGAAAGTGGCGTGGTCCTGTGATTAGCCAAATTATATATGTGTTGAGTAGATTTCTCATACCAGTCCCGTGAATGACTCGTAGTTTGTTTCACTTTCAAACTCGGGTGCCCCTTTTTCTACACGGGCAGCCTTGTATTCAGGTTTAGCTGGTTCTTCTTCTGGATAGCTGGAGCTGAAGATGGATTCTATCATTTATCTCTTTTTATGCTGTTCAGCTCCTATTGTACATATTTTGTTTATTTCCGCTGTAGACATTTATGTATAGCTGAACTGTATTTGTACTAAGTAAGATCCTGTATACTGTGTAACTCTGATGATTACTTTTATCCAGTATATTCTATTGTTCATTATCTGGCGTATTTATTTAATTTTGTTCTGCTATTATCTGTTTCTGTGTTATATTCCAAAGATAACCCTGTTTCCGTGAGAAAGGGATTTTGGGTCGTCTCATTCCATAACAATATCTGTATAATCATGAAATCCAACATCGAAATATCCCAAAGATAATTTCGATTCAAATCCATTCCAATTCAATTATTGGAAATTCTGGTTACTTTTAAAACCATTTCAAATCCAATTTATTTATTTGAAAATAAATAAATTATTATTCTAGTTCAAAACTAGTTCATTTCAATAAAAATCTATTTTTATCTTTTCAAATATGGAATTTTTTATCCCAATTCTTCACAAATCATTTCTTATGATTTTACACAAATTATTGATATTTTTAATAATTTTATCAAGGCCCGTACAGTCGATTTCCATCAACGGCCATCGAACTGCACTTACAGCGACCTTTTCCAAATTTGATTTGGACATAATTCCAAATCCAACCATTAGATTTCAAATCTCTAATATTCGTTAGAAAGCTCTTTTCGATACGAACCCAACGGTTCCTGTCTTAGGAGAATCCGACGGTCGGATCTCCCGTAATATCCATTCGAAGTCAATGGTCGAAATTCGCGAACTGCCGCGGCGCGGCGCGTTCTATTCAGGCCATATATATATGTATATATATATGTATGTATAATCGGTTTCCTTTTAAAACGTATTTTATAAATCATTTTAAATTCGTTTTCGAAACGATTTCAACTTCATATTCAATTTCGAATTAAAATTGAATATTCCACATCATCGATATACAAATGATAATATTTTCCAAAACGTTATATTTTGAAATCACTTTCTTTTCTATATTCATTATAAAAATGAATAAAATCGATATAAATATCGTTCACATCAAAATGGCGTCAATCTAACCAACACGGCTTTTATTCAACACATGAAATTATTTTATTTCAACACATGAAATTATTTTATTTCAACACATGAAATTATTTTCTATTCAACACATGAATTTATTTTCAATTCAACACATGAATTTATTTTAAATTCAACACATGAATTTATTTTCTAAATTGGAATAAGGCCCAATCAATCGCCATATAATGTTAATTATATGGATTTTCTACAACACATGTACATAATAGCAACGATAAATAATCAACCATCATCTAAAATGCACCACACAACTGCATAAGCATTAAATAAAAATAATTAACGCTACACAGTCTGTCAACCCATCGATTGACATACAACTAAACAATCGGGATTAGTGTACATCAAATATCATCCCAATACTCGTGTGGGGTTTCAAACCAACAAACACACATTTAATCTGTGCAGTTTGGCGATGTGTGAAATTTATCGTCCCAATCAATATCAGTCAAATCAGTGTATATAAACAAATCGTCCGATTTGTTTATAAATATTTATTTTATATACACTTTAAAAATTATATTTTTAACTATAATATATTTTCCACTATAAAATATTTTATTTCATTCACCATCACACAATCAAATTTCACTACACAACAATCAAACAAACAAGTCATCCATGGTCTTTGGACGACGGGTGTCGGATGCTACTAAACACCGTCTGCATCCTAACATATATTTCAAACTAGAAATAAAAATAAAAGTGAGGAGTTCTCACCGACTAGCTAAACCAAACGCCACGACTCTTCTTATGTAGAAATCTTCGTCGTGCTCGCCTTTTTTCAATTTCACTGTCCGTAGCCACTACATATATAAAAATCACATTTTTACACCGCTATTATATAGATAAAAATTCTATTTTTACACCGCTACTATATAGATAAAAATTATATTTTTACATCGCTACTATATAGATAAAAATTCTATTTTTATTCCACTAGTTATATAATAAAAATTATATTTTTATTACTCTAAATATTTAAAAATCATATTTTTACTCTTCCTATGATATAAAAATCATATTTTTATTCTTTCTATGATATAAAAATCATATTTTTATATAGCTAAAAATCGTATCTTTCATGAATTAAAAATCAAATCTTTATGCGATTAAAAATTATAGCTTTTCTAGTTTAAAAAATCGAACCTTTCCTTTTCTAAATTAAAGATCAAATCTTTATTTAAATTTAAAATCAAAGCTTTGTTTAAATTAATATGAAAACCCTATTTTTTCCTAATAAACCAATTACTGTTAAATAGAAATCGACCACCAAAAAGGATAAAATAAAAATAATAAGACTTACAGTGATCGGAGGGGGGTACTATTTGCGCGTCGGAGGGGGTCGGTAGCAGGCTTCTAGTGGCACGGTGGGTCCCTCAGGCAGCGGCGGCGGCCTCGGGTTTAGGTTCGGACTTGGGGGTTTTCAACGGAACAAGGGGGAGGGGGTTCGACGAGGGCGGCGGTCGGCAGGTGGGCGCGGCCTGGACGAGGTGGGCGGCGGTCGGCAGGTGGGCGCGGCCTAGAATCGGAGGGGCGACGTGTTCTGCGCTCGAGGTTTGGGGGGGCGACGCGATTTTTTTTCCTTTTCCTTCGAATGAATGAGACGGAGGGGGGGCTGAAGAGTTATAGAGAGGGAGAGATTTTTTTATTTTTTATTTAATTTCAAAAAGCAACTTTTTATTTCGACTTCGAAATCGAACTCACCGACTATCGTCCATAGCTGAATACCCCCATTCCGAACCCAATGGGATATGTATCGTAAGCTGATTCGATCATTTCGATCAGTTTTTGCCAAAATCCAAATATAACTCTATATATTGAATTTGAACGCACAATTCAATTTACCGAGCCCACATACAGCCTCTAAAAATTCCCGAAAAATATTTTCTAGCTTCGTATTGACGATAAAGTCCTAACAAAACTAATTTCGTCAATTCAGAGACCGTTTGAAAAATGGCTATTTTCCAGTCGATTAAAATCAACTAAAACTGGTCAAACGTGTTTTCCTTTGCCACGCTCACATATTGATTCGAAAAATTACGAATTTTGGAATCTAGCAATAACTTGACATCACTGATCCAACAAAAGTGGTTTCGTCGAAAACCGAGGTTGTTTGGAAAATTCCTATTTTTAAGGGCCATAATTCCATAACGACTATTCTGAATTTTCAAGTGGGCATAACTTTTTGTCCCCGCTATGAAATTTCAATTTTTCGGATTCGTTGAAAGACATTCTCAATTGGATTCTAATATTTTTGTTTCACTAAAATCCGGTTTATTTTGCACCATTTACATTCATTTGAACTTTGAAATCAAAATTTCGAACTACCGCGCCAATTTCAATTCCTTTTACAATTATAAATAAATATTTATATTCTAACGACGACGTATATAAATATATTCGTTCTAATTCTATTCAAAATAAATTTCCCATCAATACTATTTAAATTAATTCATTTTAAATAGTCAAAATTCATCAAAATTGCCAAAATAAATTTTTAAAATTGGCTCAGATTTCTGGGTTATTACATCAACACTACAAGCACTCGAATTACTACATATGGATCTATTCGGACCAACTCAAGTTCAATCCATAAACCATAGTAGATACGTGTTTGTAATTGTTGATGACTTTTCAAGATATACTTGGACTATGTTTCTAAAGAATAAAAGTGATACTTTTGACCTCTTTAAAAAATTTGTCAAACAAATTCAAAATTTAACTAATTTAAAGATTAAAAATATACGAACTGATCATAGAGGAGAATTTAAAAATGAATTTTGATTTATTTTGTCAAAAGAAAGGAATTTTTCATACTTTCTTTTTTTCTAGAAATCCACAACAAAATGGAGTAGTGGAACATAAAAATAAAACTTTACAAGAATGTGCCAGCACGTTATTAAATGGAAGTACAGTACCAAAACAATTTTGGGCTGAAGTAATTGCAACGACTTGTTATGTTTTGAATCATGTCTCTATTCAACCTCTTATGAAAAATACTCCATATGGCTTTTTTAATGAAAAGAAACCATATATTACATATTTTAAGGTTTTTGGTTCAAAATGCTTTATTTTAAATACAAAAGATCAGCTAGGTAATTTTGATTCAAAATCCGATGATGGAACATTCTTAGGATATTCCAAACGTAGTAAAGCTTATCGTATTTACAGTAAAAGAACCAGTAAAATAGAATAATCACTTCATGTTTCATTTGTTGAAAATTTTATTCAAAATTCTTTTACTTCGAACATTGTGAAAAATAATTCTTCTCAAGATGATGATATTATAATATATAAAGAAGATGAATACATTTGACATAGAGAACAATGTTACAGAATCTCAAGATAATATCGATAACAATAACCAAAATATTCATGTTAATGAAGGTAGATGTCCACCAAGAATATTACGAGACCATCCGACTCAAAATTTTATTGGAGAAATAACTTCAAATGTAAGAACAAGAAGCCAGATTAATTTAGTAAGTAATGTTGCTTTCTTATCAAATATCGAACCCAAAAACCCTAAAGAAGCATCAATAGATGAAAATTGGATAATCGCTATGCAAAAAGAGTTAAATCAGTTTGAACGTAATGAAGTTTGGGAACTAGTTCCAAGACCAAGTGATCATACTGTCATTGGTACAAAATGGGTTTACAAAATTAAAATAGACGAATTAGGTAATGTTACTAGAAATAAAGCTAGGCTTGTTACACAAGGTTATAATCAAGAAGAAGGCATATATTATGAAGAAACATTTTCTGCAGTCGCCAATAAAGAAGCAATTCGAATTTCATTAGCATATGCATTTTATCATAACTTCAAACAATATCTGATGGATGTTAAAAGCGCCTTCTTAAATGATTATATTAAAGAAAGAGTGTATGTTGAAAAAACTCCATTATTCACTCATGGAAAATTTCCTGGTCATGTTTTCAAATTGAAAAAGGCATTATATGGGTTAAAACAAGCACCTCGTGCTTGGTATGAAGGTCTTAAAAATTATTTAATAGATTCAGGATTCCAAATTGGAAAGGCTGATGAAACACTCTTTATCAAAAGAGCTGATAAAGATATTTTAATAGTGCAAATATATGTCGATGACATTATTTTTGGATCAACAAATGAAAAATTGTGTCAAGGATTTTCAAATATAATGACCAGCGAATTCGAAATGTCACATATGGGAGAACTATCTTATTTTCTGGGTTTACAAATTAAGCAGTTATCAAACGGAATTTTCATTAATCAAGAAAAGTATTGCCCTAATCTAATAAATTGTTTTGGAATGGAAAATACTTCAAGTAAACCTACACCAATAATTACAAAGACACTTTAGATAAAGATGAAAATGGTAAAAGTGTCGATCAAAAGTTATATCGAAGCATGATGGGTTCACTTCTATATTTAACTCCTAGTAGACCGGATATTATGATGAGTGTTTGTTTATGTGCCCGTTTTCAAGCCAATCCAAAAGGATCACATTTGAGGGCAGTAAAACGTATATTACGTTATCTTAGTAGTACCAAAGATTTTGTACTTTTCTATCCGAAAGATTGTTCCTTCGAATTAGTCTCCTAATGTGACGCTGATTTTGGAGGATCACGAACGGATCATAAAAGTACAAGTGGAACTTGTCACTTTATCGGTAAATCACTTATATTTTGGGTTTAATAAGAAACAGAATTGTGTTTCACTGTCAACATATGAAGCTGAGTATATATCTGCGGCAATAGTCAGTGCTCAAGTAATATATATGCAACAAACACTTAAAGATTTTAATCTTAATTTGACTAACTCAACAATTTATTACAACAATATAAGTGCAATAAATTTATCCATAAATCCGGTAAACCATTCTAGAACAAAACATATCGATATACGACATCATTTCTTGAGAGAAATATTGAGAAACAAGTTATTAACTTAGAATTTGTAAACTCGAAAATCAAGTTGCTGATATTTTTACTAAACTCTTATTAGAGAGTACATTTATTAAACTTAGAAGAGAACTAGGGATTGTCTCATACAAAGATCTACGAGTATATATTCTCTGCTACTTTCAATTACTGTTTTTTTCATGGTAATTATTCTTTTTAATCGATGACAAAGGGGGAGAAATATATGCCGTTATATTCAGATTTATATAATTGTTTTATACACTAACATTTTGTTACAGGAAATGATAAGTTTATTATACACTAACAAAATGTTGCAGATAAACTTTTTAGTCAGGGGGAGATGAATGTATACTAGCATACATTTAGGGGGAGCAATTCATCATCTCAACAAATATGCAAAGTGGCGTTGTCATCAATCAAAAAAGGGGGAGAATGTTGATTCATGAGATTTTCGATTCATGACAACAAAGGAATGGGGATCATACAGAAGAGCTAAGTGACATATATATAAGTATTGAGTCGTGTTAGGTATATGTTAAATTCTATCCTTATAGTGTAACACGACACACAAAGCACGTTATATATATATACATACATACATATATATATATACACATATATATATATATGATAATAGCTAGAAACAGCCAGACTAAACAAAAATAACCTAAATTAGTCGACTGGTTCGAAATCCACCAGTCGATGGGTCAGTGTATTTCTGGCCAATAACAGCTAGTATCTATATATTTTAAAATATAAACGATTTTCAGTATTTTCAACCAGTTGACTGGTGAAATGCAGACCATTTGACTAATTCGAAACAGCAGCCATTTATATGAAGAGCCATCTCCTTAAATGAATAGATTTCTATTCATTTCTGAATAGAAATGGCCATATCTCTTCGTTGCAATTATTCGTGAAAAGTTGTTGCTCTTCTACTATTATATAAACATCATATTCTTTGAAAAGTGACTAAGCAGTGGGAGGATCATGTAGTATGGAATATAAATATAGAATGGTAAAGTAGTAGCCGCAAGTAAAATCACACAATCGATTTTATACTGGTTCAGACCACTGTCCTACATCCAGTCCTAGACTCACTTCTGGAATTTCAATAACACAACAACCCTCACTTCACCCAGAGGAATAGGTTTACAACTACCCGAACAGCCGAACGGGATTTCTTGCCTCAACTGCTGAAGAGGACTTCCACAATACAAAATAATTAATGACTTATTTGTGTTCTTGTTAACACGGGTATGTCAAGTTGAAGTACACCCTTCCTATAACCTTTCCTCGATGATAGTAGTGTAATTTGTGAAAGAATATAGAAGGTTTAAAAGATTAAAATCTTTAGAGTATGAAGATGAAGTGCTTGGAGATCTTTTAGAAAAGATAGAAAGAATTGTAGTAGGATTCGGTGCTTTGATCACTTTATCAAGTCTGTATTTATAATATACAAAAGGATATAACTTATCACGAAGAGATTCGATAAAAAGATATGGATTATAAAGTTGTGACTCTTCATTTAAAGTTGCATCTCTTCGTATTTAGATGTCTGAATGAAAATTTCAGATGTCTGTTTTGATTTAAAAACAAAACAGCAAGAAAATAGGCAATTTCGAAGCAGATTCAGATGTCTGAATTAAAAAATTCAGATATCTGTTTTTGAATAAAATTCAAACAGCAAGGAAATAGGCCATTTTGGAGATTATTCAGACGTTTGAAATTTTTGACTCGGACGTCTGAATATTATGGGAAATTTATTCTTTACTTCAGTAGATAGACGTCTGAATTAAATAATTCAGACGTCTATTTTCTGTAACAGACCTATGCCTTGTGCATGTCATATATAAAATCATATATATATATATATATATATATATATATATTAAAACTTGCATGTGTGTGTTTCATCTCGGAAGATTTTAACAATTAATACTAATACTAATAGACTCTAAACATATTTAATCTTCAATTATAGCTCTTGAATTTGTTGTTGAGTATCTTCCTGCAACACAAAGTTAGTCGATAATAATATATATGTACATGTACAGTTGTCACAATCAAAACGCCATATAGCGAGATCCAACATTCTTCACTTCCAAATCACCAATTCTTTCCAAATCTATACTATTCTCTGATTTTCATTTCTATACACTTGCATTCTAAAAAGCTTTCATATATTCAAGTTACTAATTGAATCATTGGAATTACTTCATATCTATTAATTCGTTAAGTAACATACTTCCTTCAATCTTCACATATACTTATACTATCGAGGATAAGATTATAGGAAGGGTGTACGAAATCATTGGTTATTCAGTGTTTTAAGAACACAAGCAGAAGACAAACTCTTGTAATTTGTAAAAGTCCTGTATCGATGCTCAGGTGGGAAAATCCTTATTGGGGCTTGGATTGTTGTGAACCTGTTCCTCCGGGTGAAGTGAGGGTGTTGATAGTGATTTCCAGAAGGAGTCTGGACTGGACGTAGGACGGGAAGTCCGAACCAGCATAAAATTCCTAGTGTCACTTTACTTACTGCTTTTACTTATCTGTGATATATCTATATCATCCAGTTTTATTTACATAACTACTGTATTATACAAAGTTAGTATATCATAGTTATTTCTGCCTTATTCCATACACAAAGATCCTTAAGTCATACACGACTTTTCATAGCCATTTGAAGTTTAGGGTCGAAATTCAATAACTGTTGCTACGCGATACATCCTATTCAAACCATATTATAATTTAATATAAAACTCGTCGATTCAGTTCAAACCTATTTTATAAAACATTTATATACTCATTTAAAAACGATGCAAACTTCAAATTCAATTTTAATTCAAAATTGAATATTATATATTATTATAATATTAAAATAATAATATTTTTCATAATATAATAATTTGAAATCCAAATTTTTCTGACATCCATTATAAAAATAAATAAGATCATTGGAAAAATCCATTCTAGTTAAAAACGTTATTTATATATCTAACTTGAATTCAATTTTGAATTTACTATTTAAATTCTATTTTAAATTATAATAAACTATTTCTAATTCTAATCTTTTTCAAATCCATTTCAACATTTTCAAATCGTTTTGGATATAAAAATCCAATTTCCATTTTCACGTCAAATTTCACTTAAATGAATATAAGATTCATTTAAAATTCCAATGGAATGAAACTCAATTAATTCTTAAATTATTTCATATTCGTGGTGTCAATTGTGCGAACAATAATACTAACATCCACAATAGTTCATCTTCAATCAAACAACAGTCATAAGATAAGCATGTAATTGTTAACGGTTAAATGCACATAAACAATATAAATAAAACTATAATAAATAATCCTCATCAATGAAGCAATCATAGCAACCACAAGCAATCAATATATAATCATATAGGATTATAATAACTAACTTTCTCCTTTTGGATCGACATCTGGCACTATGACTTTAGGCTTTCCCACTTCTTCACCAACCTATATTCATTATGCCCTAATCTTAGGGCTGTCAGTGAGTACCTGAAAAATCCGATATACGTCCGCATTCGTATCCGAAAATACGGAATATATTTGTTATCCAGGATGTGGATACGGATATCCGAAAATCCTTGTGGATACGGATATGGTTATAGTAGTATCCGTATCTGAAAAATATCCATCCGATTTTCTGATGCATGTGTATAATATATATATATATATATATAATTTTTAATTTACACCTGAGCTTAAATTAATATATAAATTGCCTTAAATTGAAAAACTAATCTCAACTATTGAATTATAAAAGAATGTTGTATTTGGTATTATGCAACATTCTAAATCATGTACTCGTTTGTTTTGTGATATGGTTATAATTAAGACATAATTGTGTATAGGCTTCGATGATTTATACTTTGTTTTATTTTAATCTTAAGGTGGTTTATTTTATATCTTAGACACTTTGTCTCTTAGAATATTTATTGTATGAAATTTATTTAATCGATGTCTTACTTGTAATTTTTAATTAGATGTGTTCATCTTTTCAAAAAATATTTAATGAACCTAAATTTGCTTGTGAGTGATGTGTTAGTAAACTTTTATTGTTTTATTTTTGGATATTTTCAGATAATTTTTCGGTTATTTTTCGAATAATTTTCGGATTCTTTTGGATAACCGCATCCAATGTACATTTTTAAGTTTCAGATGCAGATATTTTCGGGTATTCTTATTCGTTAAGGCGGATACAGATATTTTTAGAAATCTGAAAATATTCGTGGACACAGATATGGATATTCTTAAATAGGTATCCGCGGATATCGAATACGGATACAAATTTTCATTTTCGGATACGGATTCAGAAACATCACTATTTGTATCCATCTGCATCCGTTTACAGCCATACCTAATCCAAATGTTACCGTTGGTGACGCAGTTCTGCAGGACATCTCATCCATTCTCCCCTCGCGATATTTTCACCCATCCATTCTTGAAGAGATCCAGGAAGTACTTCATATTATACGGAAAACCAGGCTGACACATAACCCCAACAATGTTTTCTGGAAGCTCAAATCTAAGGGTACCATCTCTGTCAAATCCTGCTACAACTTCATCTCCTTCACAGGAAGGCTTTTTTCCTTTCCCTGACTTTGAAAAATTAAAGCTCCACCAAGAGTCCGCTTCTTTCTCTGGTGCCTTGCTCATGGAAAGATCAATACTAAGGATAGATTGATATGCAAAGGAGTCGCAGTCAGTCGTACTTGTGTTCTTTGCCATCTAGATAATGAAACTATCCACCATCCTCTATTTGACTGCAATGTGAGCTTCTAAGTTTGGACGTCGGTTGCCACCGGCACTCTTGGCTTTCTGCCACCGCAGTTGCACCCCTTTGACCATTGGGAATTCTTCCGTCTTCAACCATCTTAGAATCGTTTTTGCTGCTTTCACTTGGACCATATGGATTGAACATAATAATAGATGCTTCAAAGAATGATATGCCTCTAACACATTGTTATGTCACAAAGTTAACCATCTCTATCATATGTGGATAGGTATCCAGCCAATACCATACATCCCTACCATCATGGATACAACTACCATATGGGACGAATTCAATTGGTAGCTCAGAGGCGATGGGTCACCAGCAAAGAAGACACTACCCACGACCATGAAAACCACCACCTGCTCAGCCGACACTCAAGCACTGGGTACTCTTTTGCCTGTCTTTTGGTTGTGTTCTACTAGCTGCATTTTGAAACTACGTACCTTGACTAGTATGTTTATCTTTGGATGTGCTTATTAGCTACATGTAAATTAACTTTGTATGTAACTATTTTCACTACGCGCAACGAACTTCTGTGCATGCATACCTGCATGCATATTGTAATGACCCGCATTTGCAGAGGTATTATAATTAATTTATTTAATTATATAAATAGTGATATAGTGAATTAAATGGTGGTTTAATTAAATAATAGTGAATATTTAATTAAAATAATAAATTAAATAATATATTTAATTCTGAAATAATCAGAATTGGCTGAAATGGCGATATGGTGTGAACTGGATCATATGTGATATTTAATTCAGTTTAGAATTGAATTAGAATAACGAATATATTATTTGAACGACAGTTTGAACATATAATTTATATTATAATTATAATCGTGCTCGAAATGGCGCTGCAGTTCGTAATTTGGCGATTTGAACTTCAACTGAATGTACAGGATTCGTTTTAAGCCGGATTTCTGTGAAACAAGAAACGTGTGGAGCTGGTGGAGTATATCTTTCTAGTGGAAGAGAAAAATCCAGATTTCGTCGTGTAGATTTTGATTTATGTCCAAATCAAATTTTAGAAAAGTCGTTGTGGAATTCCTTTATAATTTATAAAGGAATTATTTATATTTTAAAAAGGAATTTCAATATAAATCGAATATCGGGTTGACCCAGAAGTGAATATCGAGTTAGAAATTCATATAGGAATATTCTAGAGCTGTTTGGTATTCCACTGTGAGTATATACGATAATATAAATTTATTTATATTTAATTTAATTATTTAAATATATTTATAAATTTAAATGGGTCATTCAGAGCTTTAAAAATAACCAGTTTTGCAAACGACCTCGGTTTTCGACGAAACCAATTTTGTTGGATCCGCAATATTAAATTATTGTTAGATTCCAAGTTCCGTGATTTTTAGAGTCACTACGGATTTTTAGAGTGAGAAACAGTCAGTATTTCGATGGTTAAAAATACGTTGTGTGAACATACGAAGTCGGAATTCGACGAAACCAGTTTCGTTGGGACCGAAATGTCAAACCCTAGCTACATGTCCAATTTCGTGATTTTTGGGTATAGTGTGTGATCGCACGAATTTTTAGTAGCAAAAATAAATAATAAATATAATATGTAAATAAAATGTGTGAACATTTAAGTGCAACATCCTTTATGTTTTCAACCACACAAAATATATGACCTCGGTATATAATCTCTCTTCAGCCGCATCACTCATAATTTCCAGAAAACAACAAATACAGTAAGATTCAAAGAAAGAAAATCAAAAGAAATACTAGAAATTACAATACTTATATATATATATTCCTCATAACTCAAGCTTCAATCTGATACCCTTCTCTTCTAGTTCGACGTTCACTGTATGGGTTGGGGTTTTGGACAGTAAAAGTTAGGGCTCGGTATTGGTACAGTTTGAGCATTCGATGGGGATTTTGAGTTGTATATTTGGGTTCGATGATCAAAACCGCACTTGTATGCTAAGTATGAGCTGGTTCGATACATTTTTGGGTCATCGGAGGTACTGTACCTCAACGTGAGGGCCATATGTCGCACCTGGAGGTCGAAGTGTGAAGGGAACGAAGATGGTATGGAGGAGAAGCTCTCGCGAAGAGATGGAGAATGGAATTGATTTTGAGGTGAATGGTTGAGTTATGGAGGAACGAAGAGGGATTGAACGAGGGAAAAATGGTGGAGTGGAGTTACAGGTCATGGCATTTAAATTGGGGAAGGAGATAAAGGTGCGGGTTGGGCTGGTACTTTAGTGAATGGGCC
Organism: Allium sativum; assembly: GCA_030737875.1. Taxonomy (NCBI): domain Eukaryota; kingdom Viridiplantae; phylum Streptophyta; class Magnoliopsida; order Asparagales; family Amaryllidaceae; genus Allium; species Allium sativum. The sequence goes on from CM060918.1 coordinate 281,115,597, forward strand.
AAGGATGAATAAAAGGGGTGAGGCCCATTTAAAGGAAATGTTTTGTTTTTTATTTCGATTTAAATGTATATTAACTTCTAAGGATCGTAACTTCATCATACGGTGACAGAATCACGAACGGTTTGATCCGTTAGGATCGTATGGCCGAGGGCAACACCTGGAACTGACTGGAAGTGGATAGGAGCTCGTTTGAATTTATGGCGAAATAAATTGTTTGATTCAAATCAAACAAACAGTTTATCGTTCTTTAACGATGAACTGCAAATGTGAGTAAAACTCACCAACTCTGAACAGTTATATTTTTATAACGTATATTTAGAACTTTTAAATATTGGCTGATTGACTGTGTGTTGACTATTTGATTGAACTGCTAGTCAGTTAGTTGAATTTCTATATTGATTCTGCTTAACAGAATATATCATATGGAACTGAAAGTGATGTTGATTTTATTGTGTAACATCTATGGATGTAGGGAAATAGGTTGGAGGAATCCGACTGGATTCCTCAACAATTATTTTATTGTTTTTCATATATTTTGAAATATGATGTGAATTATAACATATTGTTGATTGTGTGTGTATGGACGATATTAGACATCGTAATTTGATATGTCAAACACCATAACATACCGGGATTTGGAGAAAAGGGGAATTTGTCAAAGTGAATACTGGAAAGAGAATATTTATAAAATCAGAGGATTTTATAAAATAGAATATTTAAAAAGAGAATATGTATAAATAGAATATTTATAAATAGAAATATTTATAAATGGAATATTTATAAATTGAAATATTTATAAATGGAATATTTATAAATAGGAAATACGTTTAAGTGGAATTATAAATGAAGGGAAATCTTTATAAATGGAATATTTATAAAGTGAATTATTTATTTAGAATAAATAGATAAGATACAATAAAATGGATTATTTATTTGTTAAATAAATAAAACACTAAATGGGGATTATTCACTTAGAAATAAATAGGAGATATTAACGGAGATATTTATTTTGATAAATAAATAGGATAAGAAAATGAGATATTTATTTGATTAAATAAATAGAGTAAGATAAGGACATATTTATTTAGAAAACCAATAAGAAATTGTTAAAGGAGATACATAGGATAAATAAATAAGGTTAATAAAGGATATACTTAGAAATAGAACCCTAAAAGGAAATATTTGCAAATCATTGCAAATAGAATTTGAAAAGGAAATATTTGTAAACCATTTACAAATAAAGATTTAAAAAGGAAATATGGGTAAAGGCATTTAGAAACAAATAGATTATAAAGGAAATATTTATCTTTGGATAAATAGAATATATATAAGTCTGAACTTATATATAAAAAAGTAAACAGATAAAAGGAGCAGATTGATTTGTAAATGATATTTATAAATTAAGTTAAATATTTATCGTTTGGATAAATAGAATGTATAAGTCAGGACTTATATAAAGAAGTAAGAATCGATTTCAACATCGATGTTTGAACTGAATAAGGACAAAGAGTAAACCAGTAAAGTTAAACCAGTTAGAGTAAACCAGTTAGAGTTAATCGATAGAGTTAAATCGAACTAGAGTTAATCGATAGAGTTAAATCGAACTAGAGTTATTGAATAGAGTTAAACACAAAGGAGTTATCGAATTAGTTTAATCAAAAGGAGTTATCGAATTAGTTTAATCGAAAGGAGTTATCGAATTAGTTATTCGAAAGGAGTTATCGATTATAATTTAATCGAAAGGAGTTATCGAATTAGTTATTCGAAAGGAGTTATCGATTATAGTTTAATCGAAAGGAGTTATCGAATTAGTTATTCGAAAGAGGTTATCGATTATAGTTTATTCGAAAGGAGTTATCGAATTAGTTATTCGAAAGGAGTTAAGTAAGGAGTTAAGTAAAAAGAGTTAATCGATTAGGGTTAAATAAATAAAGTTAATCGAATTTAGTTTATTCGAAGAAAGGTTTTTGAATCTAGTTATTCGTAAGAGAGTTATCAAATATAGTTATTCGAAGGGAGGAGTTATCGAATAGAGATTTATTCGAACGAGAGTTACGTAAGGAAGTGTTAAAGAGTTAAAAGATGAACTTAACCTATTTCGAGATTTGAATGTTGTTCAGTTAAGGTCTGAGAGGTAGTTATACCCCAATTTGATTGACTTCGTTTTTAATTTAGAAATGGTTAAGGTTCGAGAGTGAAAGTGGTTAAGTGAATTTAGTAAATAAGTATAGTGGTTCAAGTGTCGTCGCGAGTTGATTTAAACATCTGTTCAAATCCAAGTAAAGAAGATTTGGAAATGTTTTCCAAATAGAATCAGAAACGTAATCAAATATTGAAATTGGAAATATGGATTAGAAATGGGAACGTTTTCCAGTGTTAACGTATATTTTCTAAACATAGAAAATATGAATATATATATATATATGATTGATGATTGATTGATAGAATTTCCTTCTGGAAATGATATCGTTGTTTGCACACGTATTTTCCTTCGATAGTTAAATCACAGACTATCGAAGTTTTGACCATTTTAACGTTGTTAATATGGAGAGACCGGTTGGATTATTATCCAAAGAACCACTCTGTATTGGCATAAGCGTTGCGAATCATATATGCCAAAGATAATTGAAGACAAAATAAAGTGAAAGGGCTATTGTATAAGTCTTAGATAACAGTGCCTAAGATGGATGTACTGAATAGTGCCCTCGGTTCATCCTGTTCCTGGATGACTCGTATGGATGAATGTCTAACAGAGTATTTCCAGAAAGGTCACGTACATTGATTTCTTCAACCGTACCAAGAGTGGAAGCGGAGAAGGAAACTTCTTTAGCTAACACGTAATGTACTGTTATAGACGTCAATTAGTGATTTTCGATGGATCTGACAATGTGGCATTCGAAGTGAATCTGATGTGATGATGAAGCGTAACCTCAAGCCTCATCAACCGGTAAATGACAGAAATCGGGCAGGCAGCATGGCTAAGTCGGTCGCTCTGAAGTAGGGTGTATAATCACCTGATCTAGAGTTTCATTTACTTCTAAAAATTTATTATTGATGCTGTCCCATTCGGGAAACGGTTGCTGATCCCAGTGTATTCCTTTCTAGAGGTACACTAACGAAAGGTGGTTCCATATCTTGTCATAGTTGGAAATCCATTACCCAATACGTGCTTGCGGTATTGATTGTATACTATATATGTAGAACGTGAGATGAAAGCGTTTCTGCTAGATGATTATTATATTGTGGTTGGTAGACATGATTATAATATCAAAAGGTTTTTGGATATAAAGATATTTTGGATTCTCATAAGGGAAAAACCAATTCCGTTATACGGCGTGGTCTTATGAGATATCGTTTACTTGTTCGAACTGTTTTAAACTGTTTTACTCACACCAGTCCCATGACTGACCCGAAGTTTATTTTTTTTGTATTCCCTAAACTCTTGGATGCCCAATTTTGTACGGGCAGTCAAGTAGTCGGGATTTATAGATACTTGAAGAGCTGGAGCAGGAGGCTTCAGGATCATATAGCTATAGTTTATTTTAGCTGTGTTGTAAGTGTTGTACTCTGATAATGTTATTGTATACATATACTGATTTTATTTCAAGGATATGTTATCTATTATATGTTATTCGTTCCGCTGTGATATTTGTGTTACTCTGATGTTGTCTTCATCTTCTTCTTCTATTCTAAGTTTCTATCTTATCTATCCTCACCCTCTAATTTCTTTCATTAACTATTCAGTTATTTTCGATCCTTGGATGTTCGATATGTGTTGTATATCGGATAACCAAGATCGCATTTTTGCGGGTCATTACACATGTCTACCACTATTTGTGTCGTCGGTCAGGCCTGTTGACCAAGTTATATTATCCTTTATCTGTATAATATATGAACCGGATGTGTAGATCTGCTCTAACAACCCTTATGCTAAAAAAATAACTTTTAAATCAGTTCAAGGAGTACTTACATTGAGTTTTTATCATTATAAGTACAATCTCTTATGATTAAATTAAATGTGGGTTTAATTTAACCCAAAATTCAACCTTGCTCCAAATCCAACCAAATCAGTTTTATTGTGAAGATCTCGACTCTACGATTCCAACATTTCTTGTTTCATCCGATTTTGAGTTCGTATAACCGAGTTATAAACGTACAAACATTAAACACATTAAATAATTAATTAATAAAATAATTTACTATTCAACCTTCTCCTTTCACCCCATTTTCACCGTGCTCCTCCATCAACATCACCCATCGTCGTCGCTACAGTGGTGTGGTACACAAACCCCGACCACCGCCTCGAAGCCCTTGCCGAGGCGCCCCTTTGTCGTGAGTCGCCGCCTCCATCTCGTCACCACTGGCATGAATTTTGCCTTCAACCGTGCTCCACGTCGGGGTCGATTCTGACCACCACGATGCTTCATTTGTTACAAAATTTGACATACTCATTTTCCTCACCAAGAAGAAAAGATCTCTAGTTGGAGTTATCGTCTGAAACAACCTTTCTTCACCAGAAAATTCAAATACGCGTTCAATGTATCCAAAATAACTTCACCTCAGATCATCAACATGTCACGACCACCACAGCCACTTTTAGCCCAAACCTCCAACTACAAACTTGTAGCCCCATCTCCCCTCTCTAACTTCCTAGTTGGTGAGTTTGACTAATTTTTCTTTGTTTTCTCTCAATTTATTATAAATCGAAAGTGAACAGTGGCTAGTCATTGGTGATTTCCGACAACCTAGGGTACCCGTTGGCCATACATTTTACCAGTAGTTAGTCCTCAACATGATCTACAACTTTCATGTTGAAAGTTCTCTCCAATTCTCATTCGTTTGGAAGATATAAATTATTTTTTGAAAATGGACTTTATTGCAAAATGTGGCAAAGAAAATTGGGGATTTAGGATGAATTTTGGGGGATTTAGGGTTAGGGTGGGGGTATTTTTATGGATATGATATTTTCGTTAGCTTCTTGGTGAAGCTATGCATATTTTATGATTTGTTAGCTATCGCTACTTCTGATCGACTTTAACAATTCGTCGATCACATACGAACTCTGTTTATGGTTAAAAAATGATACATACCTATAGTTTGTCATTACAGTCCTAGTGAAACTTGTTTCGTCGAATTTCGAGTCTGTTTGCTCAAATAGCGCTAGTTCTAGCTTAAATTATTGATCGATCCACATTTTAATTATGCACGGTCATAAAACAGCTCCGATTGGCGCGAAATTTGGAGTCTTACAACAAATTACTATTTCAGATACAACAGAATTAGTTTCGTCGAAAATGGTGGTCGTTTGCAAAATGGCTATTTTTAAGGCTTAAATAAAACCAATAAAATATGAATAAATTCAAAAACAATTCAATTTAATAATAATGAATTAATATTATTGTGTATATATCCAAATAAAATATCATATAGTTCCAAAATAAACATATTTGGGTTTATATCTCAATATATTCATTTTCTAGGTAAATCGATGTTTAATATATTTGAAAATCCTGTCATTTTATTAAATAAAACATAATGGTCTATTAACGATTCCATAGCAACCTTTTGGAAATTTGATTTGGACATAACTTACAATCCATACAACAAAATCGATTTTTCACCTTCATTAAAAAGATATAGTTAAATAGATTCTAACGTTTCTTGTTTCAACGAATTCTGACTTATACTGCATTATGTAATACATTTTAAGTTCAAAACGTAATATTACGAACTACAGTGATGCTGCGGGCTCGTTTGTAATTATATTATAAGCTATACGTCCGAACCTTAAATAAATTAAATTTCAAGTCATTAATTGTTAAAATAAATCGTTATAAATATTTAAATAATTTTAAATATTTCTTATAAAATATGGCTTATTACAAGCACCGACATGGGGATAAGAAAAGATATTTCCTATCTGATGCCTTAACCAACATCTTGAATGCCAAAGCTCCAATTTGTATCCTTACTGTTCATATTTGGGGATATGAAATTCCAGAAGACTAACGTCCCAAAATCAGAAGAAGCACCAACCTCGCGCCTTACTTCATTTCGAACATGATTTCGTGGATACGTAATCCACCTGGGCGGCGGAATATGAGAGTTCCATCAAAACCAGATTACGAAATTCCTTCGTATGGAATACTTATCCCGGGAGTCGTATTGTGAATACAGATCCCGTGGATTAGCCAGATTTCCTGTAATGACCCGCATCGTTAGTGGTATAATAATTAATTTATTTAATTATTTAAAAGGTGGTTAAAAGGATTTAATGGTCATGGAATTAAATAGCTGGGAGTATTTAATTAAAATAATAAATTAAATAATATATTTAATTCTGAAATAATCAGAATTGGCTGAAATGGCGATATGGTGTGAACTGGATCGTCTGTGATATTTAATTTAGTTTAAAACTGGATTAGAATAACGAATATATTATTTGAACGATAGTTTGAATGTATAATTATATTACAATTATAATCGAGCTTGAAATGGGCGCTGCAGTTCGTAATTTGGCGATTTGAACTTCAATTGAATGTACAGGATTTGTTTTAAGCTGGATATCTGTGAAATAAGAAACGTTAGGAGCTGATGGAGTATATCTTTCTAGTGGAAGAGAAAAATCGGGATTTCGTCGGGTAGATTTTGATTTACGTCTAAATCAAATTTCAGAAAAAGGCGCTGTGGAATTCCTTTATAAATTGCAACACTTTGTTTACGTTATAAAAGGGTTTTCAAAATATTTGAATATCGGGTTTGAATTTAGACAAGGTTCTTTTGGGACATAACAATGATTTAATTTTTAGAATTTTACTGTAATTTTTAATTAATTAAATAAGCAATTTTTATTTTGGAGTATTTTGCACTCTGTAATCAACATTTTGAGGTTTCAAAATGTGAGCTAATTTACCGGTATTATTATATTTTTGAGGCCCTAGAACCTTGCTCGTCACGACTGAAATTTTATCCCTGTCGTTAGCACCTCGGACGTAAACATAATTTTATGTAACAGGGTATACAAAAAAAAACTTTATAATTTAAATTATATGTTGTTACGTCCAAGCACCCTCCACGTTTTCATCTGAAAGTAGAAACCATTTTGCTTGGCAACAAAGGGTCCACGTCCTATACACGGACCCTATATAATATCCCTTAATAAAAATCAGTAAACCTAAAATCACATTTCCAAACTATTTCCGCCGCCGCTACTTTCTTCTTCTGGAAAGGGAAAATCCGATCAAAGAAATAATTCCGAAACAAATAAAAGGAAATCCCTAAAATCTTGGGATGGATCTCGTTCAACTCAGCATCAGGGAGCTTCAAGCTCGTGTAAGTATTATCAGACGCAGCAGGAATTTTTGTTCGATCAAATTTCAAAAAGGGGTTGTGCGAGTTTACTGGATGGAGAGACGTTGAGCATGAAGTTGGGTGTATCGGTGTATGGATGGCTTTGTTCTCGGGTGGGTTCGAACTGTGGCAATGCGAAGAAATGAAGTGAACGGCTGATTGTGTTAAAACGTGGATTAGGGTTGGATTTTTGTTTGTGAAATGTTGGAGAATTTGAAGTCTTGTTTTCTGTAATCGTGAATTGGTGTTGAGTGGGTTACGGGATTTGCAGTGAGGAGAGAGTAGAAGGAAGATGAGGGACGCGGATGATTTCTTTTTGAAAAAGGATGAAAGTGTTACTTTCAGGGTGATTGCCTGAGCGCTGCCGTGTGGTGATATTTAAGGAGCAGGTTATAGTGGATAACAGGAGAAGAAAGGGGTGATTAAGCGGGTGGGCTTTTAAAGGAGAAATGGGCCGAGAAATGGTGGTGAGGCCCAAAATTGAGCGTCGTTGGGTCCGTTGGGATCGTATGGACGGGAGCGTCACAATGGAACTGACTGGGAGTGGAGTGGAGCTCGTTTGAATTTATGGCAAAATAAATTGTTTGATTCAAATCAAACAACAGTTTATCATTCTTTAACGATGAACTGCAAATGTGAGTAAATCTCACTAACTCTGAACAGTTTATAATTTCATATTATATTTTTAGAACTTTTAAATATTGGTTGATTGACTGTGTGTTGACTGTTTGATTGAACTGCTAGTCAGTCAGTGAATTTCTATATTGATTATGTTTAACAGAATATATCATATGGAACTGAAAGTGATGTTGATTTTATTGTGTAACATCTGTGGATGCAGGGAAACAGGTTGGAGGAATCCGACTGGATTCCTTAACAGTCATTTTATTATTTTCATATATTGTGATATATGACGTGATTTATAATCTATTATTGATTATATGTGTATGGACGATATTGGACATCGTAATTTGATATGTTAAACTCTATAACATACCGGGATTTGGAGAAAAGGGGAATTTGTCAAAGTGAATACTGAAAAGAGAATATTTATAAATAGAAATTTATTTATAAATGGATTATTTATAAATAGAAAATACTTAGAAATAAAACCCTAAAGGAATTATTTGCAAACCATTTGCAAATAGATTAGAAAGAGAAATGTTTGTAAACCATTTAAAATCAAATAGAAAGAGAAAGGTTTGTAAACCATTTACAAATCAATCAGAAAGAGAAATGTTTGTAAACCATTTACAAAGGAGATTGAATTTGGAATATTTGTAAAACCTTTACAAATGAAATCGAAAGAAGAATATTTGTAAAACCTTTACAAATGAAATCGAAATGGAGACATTTGTTAAACCATTTACAAATAGAATTAAAAAGGAAATACTTAGAAAATAAATAGAGTTATAAAAAGGGAAATTTGTTCATAACCGAATAGGATGTTATAAAAAGGAAAACGTTATAAAAAGGAAAACGTTACTAAAAAGGAAATCATTTGTAAAGTGAAGAACCGTTGCTAAAAGTAAATCTTTATAAATGAATAGTTTATTCGAAAAGGAGTTAATCGAATGTTAGTTATTCGAATATTAGTTTATTCGAATAGAGTTAAAGAAAAGGAATTTTCGATTATTAGTTAATCGAAAGGAGTTATCGATTATTAGTTAATCGAAGGGGTTATCGATTATAGTTTAATCGAAAAGAGTTATCGATTTGTTTAATCGAAGTGAGTTATAGAATATTGGTAATTCAAAGGAGTTATCGAATTTAGTTATTCGATGGAGTTAATCGATTAGAGTTAAAATAAAGGAGTTAATCGAATATAGTTTATTCGAATAGAATCAATTGAGTTAATCGAATATTAGTGATTCGAATAAAGTAAAAGGAGTTATCGAATATTAGTTATTCGAATAAGAGTTAAATAGAGTTATCGAATATTAGTTATTCGAATAGAGTTAAATGAAGTTAAAGGAATAAATCGAATATAGTTTATTCGAATGGAATTAAAGGAGTTAATCGAATTTGGTTTATTCGAATAGAGTTAAAGGAGTTATAGACTAGAGTTATATCAAATAGAGTTAATCCAATAGCGTTAGTCCAATAGAGTTAATTGATAAGGGTTAATCGAATAGAGTAAATTGAATAGAGTTATCGAATATACCTTATCGAAGGAAAGAATTATCGAATAGAGTTGATTCGAAAGAGAGTTACGTAAGGAAGTTTGTCAAAGAATTAAAAGGTGAACTTTGTCTATTTCAAGGTTAGAAAAGTTGTTCAGTTAAGGTCTGAGAGGTAGTATTACCCTAACTTGATTGACTTTATTTTTAACTAAGGAATGGTTAAGGTTCGATAGTGAAGGTGGGTAAAAGGAATTTAGTTAATAAGCATAATGGTTTGAGTTGGCATCGCGATGGTTTGTTTAAACATCTGTCTAAGTCCAATGAAGGAGTTTTGGAAATGTTTTCCAAATAAGAACCAGAAATGTTTTCTGGTATAGAAAACAAGAAATGGAAATGTTTTCCAATGGTAATAACATATATTTTCTAAATTTAGAAAATAAGAAATGTTGAATATAGGGAAACAGGAGATGAAAAATGAACTAAGGAGATAGATGTTAAATGATGGTTGATTTGATAGAATTTCCATCTGGAAATAATATCGATGTTTGCATACGTGTTTTTCTTCGATAGTTAACTCACCGACTATCGAATTTTTTGACCATTTTAACGTTTTTAATATGGGGAGACCGGTTGGATTATTATCCAAAGAACCACTCTGTATTGGCATAAGGGTTGCGAATCATATATGCCAAAGATAATTGAAGACGGAGTAAAGTGCAAGGGCTATTGTATAAGTCTTAGATAACAGTGCCTAATATGGATATACTGAATAGTGCCTTCGGTTCATCCTGTAACTGGATGACTTGTATGGATGAGTGTCTGACAGAGTATTTCCAGAAAGGTCACGTACATTGATTTCTTCAACCGTTCCAAGAGTGGAAGCAGAGAAGGAAACTTCTTTATCTAACACGTAATGTATTGTTGTAGACGTCAATTAGTGATTTTCTATGGATCTGACAATGCGGCATTCGAAGTGAATCTGATGTGATGATAAAGCGTAGCTTCTAGCCTCATCATCCGGTAAATTACAGAAATCAGGCAGGCAGCATGGCTAAGTCAGTCGCTCCGACGTAGGGTGTATAATCACCTGATCTAGAGTTTCATTTATTTCTAAAAAAAATCTATTGTTGGTACTGTCCCATTCGGGAAACGGTTGCTGATCCCAACCGCTGGTGATATATATTCGATACACTCAAGCGAAATGAGTGGTCGGTCATGTGTGGCCTGGTTGCAAGATGTTCTTATTGAATCCAGTGTATTCCTTTCTAGAGGTACACTAGCGAAAGGTGGTTCTATACCTTGTCATAGTTGGAAATTCATTCCCCAATACGTGCTTACGGTTTTGATTGTATACTATATATGTAGAACGTGAGATGAAAGCGTTTCTGCTAATGATGATTATATTTTGGTTGGTAGACATTATTATAATATCAAAAGGTTTTTGATATAAAGATAATTTGGATTCTCATAAGGGAAAAATCCGTTCCGTTACACGGCGTGGTCTTATGAGATATCGTTTACTTGTTCAAACTGCTTTAAACTGTTTTACTCATACCAGTCCCCCGACTGACCTGGAGTTTATTTTGTTTTGTTTTCCCTAAACTCTTGGGTGCCCAATTTTGTACGGGCAGTCAAGTAGTCGGGATTTACAGATACTTAAAGAGCTGGAGCAGGAGGCTTCAGGATCATATAGCTATTGTTTTTTTCGCTGTGTTGTAAGTGTTGTACTTTGATAGTGATGTATATTCAAGTACAGATGTATATTTCAAAGATATGTTATATATTATATGTTATTCGTTCCTTGTGAGATTCGTGTTACTCTGATGTTGTGTTCTTCTTCTTCTTCTTCTATTCTAAGTTTCTATCTTATCTTTCCTCACCCTCTAATTTCTTTCATTAATAACCCGTTATTTTTTATCCTTGGATGTTCGATATGTGTTGTATATCGGATAACCAAGATCGCAAAATTCTCGGGTCATTACAGTTGGTATCAGAGCTTAAGTTAAGTAAATTACCTTGGCTCTGTGGCGTGACTCAGTAGAGATAGGGTTAGTGATACCCTAGATTGAGTTTGAGTGTATATATACGAGTGAATGTATTTGTTATTCAATATAAAAATTTGTTTTATATTATGGAGATTTATTGGTTGAATTGTTTATGGGTTCTGGTCGATCAGTTTGATCCACTGTATCGGTAGGAGTTTATAAACACTCGAATACGATGGGTCCACACGATATGTTTTGAAAAGAGGGTAAATTAAAATAAGTTTACCCAAGGTATATCTTGATATAGAGAAGATATATATATATATCAAAATTATAATATATAGGATATATTGATTATTACTATAATCGAGTATGATTATAAATTAAATGGTTATGTAAATAACCAATTAGAATTCATATAAGTGAAATACGTGAAATCAGATAAGTTAAATCTGAAATTTAAACCAGAAACTGAATTGAAACTCTGGAAAAATTGGATTCCCATATTGTTTTGTTGTTTTATTTCAGCAATGCAAATAGATAACGAAAGCAAGAACGGGGCCTTCAGTTCCAGTTTATAAGTGTTCGTAAATGGATTTGGATTAAAAATAAGGAAAATTTAAGATCCTGGGAGATTTTAAATTGTTTTACAAGCAGTGTGAATTATATTTTGAAATGAATTTCAAAGTGGAAATGTTTAGAAATGGTTTTATAGTATTGAACTCACTTCGATCGCTGGAAAATAGATTCCGATGTTGACAGCTGCATCATCAGTATTCATTTTCGAGTTGTAAGTGACGAATTACTACCAGAGATACTGTTTTGAATTTGTTTTGGGAAAGACAAGTTGTGTTGAATTTCAAAATGGGATTTATAATATAGAATTTGATATATAGAATTTGAATAAATAGATTTTGAATATAGAAATTCAAATGGGATTTATAATATAGAATTTGAATAGAATTTGATATACAGAATTTGAATAATAGAATTTGATATATAGAATTTAAATATAGAAATTCAAATGGGATTTATAATATAAAATTTGAATAGAATTGAATAGAATTAACTATGTCGAAGAGGAATTAGTTAATCGAGTTTTGAATTTGAAGTTGAACTTTAAAAGGTGAATTGGATTTGTAAATGGATATTCAAAATCGAATATAGAACTTAAATTTGAAATTTGGATTCAAATTAGTTAATAAGCAAGTTAAAATATATTTGAACATGTCATGTTTAAATATAAAAGTGAAATAGACTAAAGAGTTAATTAACAAATTAATTAACGAATTGAGTTAAAACGATTAGGTATAGTTAAAATAGATTGGGCAGGTATAAATACACATGAGATAGGTATGGATAAGGTATGAAGGTATATAAATTGAATGCTCGACAAAAAGGCGTGTATTTAATTCATATATGAGATTTTATGCGCCGTATCGGCTAGCCGCTTGGCTTTTTCTTTTGGATTGGTGAGGGCCATGGGAGGCTATTTGAAATATCCCGATGCTCCTGGTATAAAGGAGGTTATGGCGAATTTTTCCGAGAATTTAAGGAGTTAGAATATTTTTAAGATAATTTGATAGTTAGAAATCAACGTATCGATATATATATATAGAAGTCGATAAGGAAACGAACTTAGAAATAGAATAGTAAAATCAAAAAGGAAGACTAAGAATAAAATCTAGTAGGAATAGAAAGAGGAAGCGTATACGTGTTTAAAAGTGAATAAGTAGTTGTATGGTATTGATTATTCGAGTAAGTAGTCATATCTGTGTTGACGTTATAAATATTATTTAGTCAAGGTCTGAGAGGTAGTTATACCCCAACTTGATTGATTTCATTATTAACAAATAAATAGTAAGATTTCAGGCTCGAAGATCAATGTTGAATAAGAGTTAGTTGAATATAGTATTTGGGCTGTCATAACGATGTTTTACACAACATCCGTTTTAACCCAAATAAGTGTAAGCTTGGAAATATAATAAAGAATATTTCCTAAGTATAGAAATAAACGAGATCGGAAAAGAGATAAGTAATTGGAATATTTTCCAATTATAAATAGCATATATTTTCTAAAGTTTAGAAAATAAAGGAAGGCGATATTCGGAAATGTTTTCCAAATTACATAAAAGGCCAATATGGTTATTGAAAATATTTGGTTAACAAATATTGATAAAGAAATAGAGAAGTGATTTAACTAATGGAATATTAATTAAGGGCTCAGTGACATGTTCAAAATGAAAATTTGATTTTTGAAAAGAGTAAACTGTTTAAAAACTCCCAGGGAAAGACTGTTTGAATTAAAAACAAATTAACAGAAATTTGTGAAAGCAAAATTGAATTAAAGTAAAGCTAGTAAAGTGGCAACTGAGGTTGAATTAGAATGATATCAAGACAAATTGGATTGTGAGATTCAAAATTGAAGTGTAATGGGATAATCAAGTTAAGAGTTGGGAATCGAGAAGAAACTCAAGTTAAATTGATATTTGGCTCGGATATAAGCGAATGGTTGTGTTGTGGATAAAAGCAGATTGGAATTTGATTGGGATGATCCTTATATCTGCTGAATTGATAACAGGTGGAAAGGATACAATTAAATGCCGACAAAAGGTACAAGTTTATATTTCTATTGGATATAAGATTTATGAGCCGAATTGGCAAGCCACTTGGCTGTTTGGTTTTCTTTTGGGTTGGGGATGGCCTAGAGAGGCAAGTTGGAGTTTTACTAATAGGGCTGTACAAAGGAGGTGCTGGCGAAATTTTTCGAAAAGTTAAGGTGTTAGAAAATTTTCAGAATTTTTGAAAATTTTCGTTAATAAGAATTAAATTAATATTTAATTGAAATTAAATTGGTCCAGTTGGAAACTGAAGTTAAAGAAGTGAACAAATATGTTCTAACCAGTCGATAGGGTCGTTCTCTACCTTAGCAATTTCGAGGACGAAATTATTTTAAGTGGGGAAGAATGTAATGACCCGCGTCGTTAGCGGTATAATAATTAATTTATTTAATTATTTAAAAGGTGATTAAAAGGATTTAATGGTCATGGAATTAAATAGCTGGGAGTATTTAATTAAAATAATAAATTAAATAATATATTTAATTCTGAAATAATCAGAATTGGCTGAAATGGCGATATGGTGTGAACTGGATTATCTGTGATATTAAATTCAGTTTAGAATTGGATTAGAATAACGAATATATTATTTGAATGACAGTTTGAACGTATAATTATATTATAATTATAACCGAGCTTGAAATGGGCGCTGCAGTTTATAATTTGGCGATTTGAACTTCAACTGAATGTACAGGATTCGTTTTAAGCCGGATATCTGTGAAACAAGAAACGTTAGGAGATGGTGGAGTATATCTTTCTAGTGGAAGAGAAAAATCGGGATTTCATCGGGTAGATTTTGATTTACGTCTAAATCAAATTTCAGAAAAAGGCGTTGTGGAATTCCTTTATAAATTGCAACGCTTTATTTACGTTATAAAAGGGTTTTCAAAATATTTGAATATCGGTTTTGAATTTAGACGAGGTTCTTTTGGGACATAATGATGATTTAATTTTTAGAATTTTACTGTAATTTTTAATTAATTAAATAAGCACTTTTTATTTTGGAGTATTTTGCACCCTGTAATCAACATTTTGAGGTTTCAAAATGTGAGCTAATCTACCGGTATTATTATATTTTTGGGGCCCTAGAACCTTGCTCGTCCCGACTGAAATTTTATCCTTGTCGTTAGCACCACGGACGTAAACATAATTTTATGTAACAGGGTATACAAAAAAAACTTTATAATTTAAATTATATGTTGTTACGTCCAATCACCCTCCACGTTTTCATCTGAAAGTAGAAACGATTTTGCTTGGCAACAAAGGGTCCACGTCCTATACATGGACCCTATATAATATCCCTTAATAAAAATAAGTAAACCTAAAATCTCATTTCTGAACTATTTCCGCCGCCGCTACTTTCTTCTTCTGGAAAGGGAAAATCCGATCAAAGAAATAATTCCAAAACAAATAAAAGGAAATCCCTAAAATCTTGGGATGGATCTCGTTCGACTCAGCATCAGGGGGCTTCAAGCTCGTGTAAGTATTATCAGACGCGGCGGGAATTTTTGTTCGATCAAATTTCAAAAAGGGGTTGTGCGAGTTTACTGGGTGGAGAGACGTTGAGCATGAAGTTGGGTGTATCGGTGTATGGATGGCTTTGTTCTCGGGTGGGTTCGAACTGTGGCAATGGGAAGAAATGAAGTGAACGACTGATTGTGTTAAAACATGGATTAGGGAAGGATTTTTGTTTGTTAAATGTTGGAGAATTTGAAGTCTTGTTTTCTGTAATCATGAATTGGTGTTGAGTGGGTTACGGGATTTGCAGTGAGGAGAGAGTAGAAGGAAGATGAGGGACGCAAATGTTTTATTTGTGAAAAAGGATGAAAGTGTTTCTTTTAGGGTGATTGCCTGAGCACTGCTGTGTGGTGATATTTAAGGAGCAGGTTATAGTGGATAACCGGGGAAGAAAGGGGAGATTAAACGGGTGGGCTTTTAAAGGAGAAATGGCGGTGAGGCCCAAAATTGAGCGTCGTTGGGTCTGTCGGGGTCGTATGGACGGGAGCGTCACAATGGAACTGACTGGGAGTGGAGTGGATCTCATTTGAATTTATGGCGAAATAAATTGTTTGATTCAAATCAAACAACAGTTTATCGTTCTTTAACGATGAACTGCAAATGTGAGTAAATCTCACTAACTCTGAACAGTTTATAATTTCATGTTGTATTTTTAGAACTGTTAAATATTGGTTGATTGACTGTGTGTTGACTACTTGATTGAACTGCTAGTCAGTTAGTGAATTTTTATATTGATTCTGTTTAACAGAATATATCATATGAAACTAAAAGTGATGTTGATTTTATTGTGTAACATATGTGGATGCAGGGAAACAGGTTGGAGGAATCCGACTGGATTCCTCAACAGTTATTTTATTGTTTTCATATATTGTGATATATGACGTGATTTATAATTTGTTATTGATTATATGTGTATGGACGATATTGGACATCGTAATTTGATTTGTTAAACACTATAACATACCGTGATTTGGAGAAAAGGGGAATTTGTCAAAGTGAATACTGAAAAGAGAATATTTATAAATAGAATATTTATAAATAGAAATTTATTTAAAAATGGATTATTTATAAATAGAAAATACTTATAAATAAAACCCTAAAGGAATTATTTGCAAACCATTTGCAAATAGATTAGAAAGAGAAATGTTTGTAAACCGTTTAAAAATCAAATAGAAAGAGAAAGGTTTGTAAACCATTTACAAATCAATCAGAAAGAGAAATGTTTGTTAACCATTTACAAATGAGATTGAATAGGGAATATTTGTAAAACCTTTACAAATGAAATCGAAAGAGGAATATTTGTAAAATCTTTACAAATGAAATCGAAAAGGAGATATTTGTAAAACCATTTACAAATAGAATTAAAAAGGAAATATTTAGAAAATAAATAGAGTTATAAAAAGGGAAATTTGTTTATAACCGAATAGGATGTTATAAAAAGGAAAACGTTATAAAAAGGAAAACGTTACTAAAAAGGAAATCATTTGTAAAGTGAAGAACCGTTACTAAAAGCAAATCTTTATAAATGAATAGTTTATTCGAAAAGGAGTTAATCGAATATTACTTATTCGAATATTAGTTTATTCGAATAGAGTTAAAGGAAAGGAATTTTCGATTATTAGTTAATCAAAAGGAGTTATCGATTATTAGTTAATCGAAGGGGTTATCGATTATAGTTTAATCGAAAAGAGTTATCGATTTGTTTAATCGAAGTGAGTTATAGAATATTGGTTATTCGAAGGAGTTATCGAATTTAGTTATTCGATGGAGTTAATCGATTAGAGTTAAAATAAAGGAGTTAATCGAATATAGTTTATTCGAATAGAATCAATTGAGTTAATTGAATATTAGTGATTCGAATAAAGTAAAAGGAGTTATTGAATATTAGTTATTCGAATAAGAGTTAAATAGAGTTATCGAATATTAGTTATTCGAACAGAGTTAAATTGAGTTAAAGGAATAAATCGAATATAGTTTATTCGAATGGAATTAAAGGAGTTAATCGAATTTGGTTTATTCGAATAGAGTTAAAGGAGTTATAGACTAGAGTTAAATCAAATAGAGTTAATCCAATAGCGTTAGTCCAATAGAGTTAATTGATAAGGGTTAACCGAATAGAGTTATCGAATATACCTTATCGAAGGAAAGAATTATCGAATAGAGATGATTCGAAAAAGAGTTACGTAAGGAAGTTTGTTATAGAATTAAAAGTTGAACTTTGTCTATTTCAAAGTTAGAAAAGTTGTTCAGTTAAGGTCTGAGAGGTAGTATTACCCCAACTTGATTGACTTCATTTTTAACTAAGGAATGGTTAAGGTTCGATAGTGAAGGTGGGTTAAAGGAATTTAGTTAATAAGCGTAATGGTTTGATTTGGCATCGCGATGGTTTGTTTAAACATCTGTCTAAGTCCAATGAAGGAGTTTTGGAAATGTTTTCCAAATAAGAACCAGAAATGTTTTCTGATATAGAAAACAAGAAATGGAAATGTTTTCCAATGGTAATAACATATATTTTCTAAATTTAGAAAATAAGAAATGTTGAATATAGGGAAACAGGAGATGAAAAATGAACTAAGGAGATAGATGTTAAATGATGGTTGATTTGATAGAATTTCCATCTGGAAATAATATCGATGTTTGCATACGTGTTTTTCTTCGATAGTTAACTCACCGACTATCGAATTTTTTGACCATTTTAACGTTTTTAATATGGGGAGACCGGTTGGATTATTATCCAAAGAACCACTCTGTATTGGCATAAGGGTTGCGAATCATATATGCCAAAGATAATTGAAGACGGAGTAAAGTGCAAGGGCTATTGTATAAGTCTTAGATAACAGTGCCTAATATGGATATACTGAATAGTGCCTTCGGTTCATCCTGTAACTGGATGACTTGTATGGATGAGTGTCTGACAGAGTATTTCCAGAAAGGTCACGTACATTAATTTCTTCAACCGTCCCAAGAGTGGAAGCGGAGAAGGAAACTTCTTTAGCTAACACGTAATGTACTGTTGTATACGTCAATTAGTGATTTTCTATGGATCTGACAATGTGGCATTCGAAGTGAATCTGATGTGATGATAAAGCGTAGCTTCTAGCCTCATCATTCGGTAAATGACAGAAATCGGGCAGGCGGCATGGCAAAGTTGGTCGCTCCGAAGTAGGGTGTATAATCACCTGATCTAGAGTTTCATTTATTTCCAAAAAAAATCTATTGTTGGTACTGTCCCATTTGGGAAACGGTTGCTGATCCCAACCGTTGGTGATATACATTCGATACACTCAAGCGAAATGAGTGGTCGGTCATGTGTGGCCGGTTTGCAAGATGTTCTTGTTGAATCCAGTGTATTCCTTTCTAGAGGTACACTAACGAAAAGTGGTTCCATACCTTGTCATAGTTGGAAATCCATTACCCAATACGTGCTTGCGGTTTTGATTGTATACTATATATGTAGAACGTGAGATGAAAGCGTTTCTGCTAGATGGTTATTATATTGTGGTTGATAGACATTATTATAATATCAAAAGGTTTTTGATATAAAGATAATTTGGATTCTCATAAGGGAAAAACCCGTTCCGTTATACGGCGTGGTCTTATGAGATATCGTTTACTTGTTCTAACTGCTTTAAACTGTTTTACTCATACCAGTCCCACGACTGACCCGGAGTTTATTTTGTTTTTTTCCCTAAACTCTTGGGTGCCCAATTTTGTACGGGCAGTCAAATAGCAAGTACTTTAAAAAGCATCACAAAAAGTAGTTAATGGTTATATGAAAGCGATTAAGGCAATAAACAAAATAAAAAGGGAAAGTGGGATCATATTGCACTGTTAGACAATAAATGGGCATTCTTCAACTTTTTCGTACTCAATGCTCGATATTTGATCTCTTCGACAATTCAAAGACCATTTTCTTTTGAGAATAATCAAGTTCTCCTTGATCTATTCATTTTAACAAGTTCAATTATTTCACAATTTCTTTATTGTTTCTGGTCTGGAATAGTTGTGTATCCTCTTATACATTTTTATAAAGTTCCAATGTTCATTAATAAGAGTAACCCTACATATAAGTCATGATAAGTTTGATGTTTCAAGAAAAACTTACTGCTTTGTTCAATTTTACCACATTCATCCTTTAGCTGATTTTGTTATCGATTTTTATATATGCAGGAACCATGTAGAGATAACCCACCTTCATAATCAGATAATAACTCTGTCTGATTTCTCATAAGGAACCAAGTTAACATGAAACAACATAACAAATCAATTTCCCTTTTACATGATCAGATTTGCGAAGATCGGTATATTTAATTTTATATCATTATTTACATTTAACCTTTTAAGAGCACCATAGGATTTTTTCTGGATTGCTCTGACACAAGCTGATCTGCTCCATGATGCCCATCCCCTCTCTGCATACTGTTTATGTCTTCATCGTGTCGTTTTGCTTCAGCCGGCCTATAATCCTATTTGGTACTTGGGAGACCGATGTTACTTCTAGTCCATGGATGATCTGCATGTACCCAAAGATCCACTTTCCTACGATGATATATTTGGCAGACGTCTAAATATTGGGACAGTGCATATAGGGACTTAGTCAGGCAGACTGGGTGGACACTTAGAAAATTTTCATACTAGGAGCTAATTTTGATACATACTAGAGTATAGTTGCACCTCGATGCTACATTGTACCGGATTAAAGTCAAGTGTGATCTACGATCATGTTGGTCCACTTCTGGTTACTATTTGGCCTCATCCTACGCCATTTAATTTTGATCCCACCCCATCACATTACTCTCAACAGCCCATGCATTACGGCCTTGATGACTCTTTAGAGCATACAATCGGAGCGGTGCCTTGATCTCCCTTTATGGAGTTATTGCTAGTATCTACCCATGGACTTTACTCATCTTATAAAGTAATTAAACTAGCTGTTTAAATAGTTGCTTATAATTATTTAATAAGATACAGTGAAATAATACATTTATATTATAATATTCACCCAGATTGGACCAGCAGACACGACATATAGCCGCTATTCAGCATATGGCTCTACTTCATTCTCAAATATTGGATCGGCGCATTAGGTGGAGATGTGGGCTATGCAGGGGAAGATGCAGGCTCAGATGAATGTGATGTAGGGTCAGTGTTTGCGAACAAACTGAAAAACTGTAAACAATTGTTAAATTTGTTCGGCTTTCCTAAACAATAAGGGTTATTGTACAGGGTGTCAAACTCTAGGACCAAAAATTATTTTACTAATAAATCCAATCATTTTATTCCAAAATTTTGATTGTTCGAAATTAACAGAAAATAAACAAAAAGAGAGTTTTTAATGATAAAAGAAAGCAATTAGGTAGCAATGACATAAACTAGATTAACATGAATTAATAACCAAACAGATTGATACAAATCTTATTCATGTGTCTATCACAAACATGAGTCAATGATAATTAGGTTTCTAGAAACAAATATGTGAATAATGACAAGTATAGCCCATGCAAAAGCAAATCTCTTAAACAACCACAGGCTATCAGGACAGATTCACTATTTTATTTCTAAAACCCTAAAAATTAGGTCTAAATCTGATAAGCGTTAGATCGAACTCGAATATACCCTGTGAAGGAGCACAGCTCTTAAACAACACAGAATATGAAGGTTCAGATTTAGATCTATATACATGAAGTCCTAATCTCTTTTGGTTATGTGATTCATATTAAATCTAATCTAAGCTTCATCACCCTCTAATTAAAGGAGATTAGCTAGACATAGCTAGAAGAGAAGAGAAAGAAAAGAAAATAAACATTAATAAAATAATAACTAAGAAGAGAAGGAGAAGAATTTTATTCCAAGATAAGTTATATAGAATAAAACCCAATATAATTCTGAATGAACAAGATACAAGTGTATTTATAACTGATACGACAAAGACTAATTAGCTAATTACACAATGTAGGACTAAAGATTTTGCCCAAATAATACATAAGCCAGTGTGAACGCAGCTGTAGAGTGAGCGGCCATGCAAATGAGCCAATGTGAACGCAGCATGAGTCTTCAGTGAGCCAAATCTACGTAACTGAATTCTATTTGCAACCGTTCTTCAAGCTTTAAACTCTTCAAGTTTTAGTAATTTCAAATTTCACTCTTTTTAAGCAAATTCTTCATCCTTTATCCATCAAATGCTTTGAACCATGTTTTTTTATCAACAATCTGAAAACATAGCTATAAATATACAATATCAATTATTTTAAAGGGAAAATAAGTTAATTAAGCGGATAAAATATACACATTTACGTGTATATCAAATATCCCCATACTTATCTTTTTATTCGTCCTCGAATAAACTAAACTAAGATGTGTCACACTTTCATAGGAAACACGATTGCATTTAGCGTATGCAACAAGCCGTTAAACCCCTAGGTGCCCCTAGTAGGATGAGTGTTATCTTGTGAGCATTTTCATCGGATACTACCCACAAAATCCAAAGTGTCTTATGTACGTGGATTAATCAAACAATATATTTAAGGTCTTTCAGATTCCATGGACTTTACCTAACTTCAATAATAATGGTTTAGTCCTAAATTGTTCATCCCATTATTGATGCAAAAATGAATAGAATTTTTCAAGCTGAATCATAATTCTTTGATAACAATGTAATTGCCTTGAAGGTTAAGAGCGTGGTGTCAACCAAAATTCTACACTTTGACAATGTGCACCCAATTATTTATTTATTCTTTTTTTTGAATAATTTTGCACCAGTGTAACTGTAATGTATTGGATGTGAGTTATGCATAGATGAAGAAAAAATTTTGTAAGTTCTAAAAATACAATAGATAAGAGAGCAAGTGTATTAGTTGAACTTCAAGCTACAAAAGATAGTAATACTAAGGAACATATGAATGTTTTGTTTCCTTTCATATCCTCTACTACAATCCTGCTTCTAAGTACAGTATGATAGATGTGGATGGAGTGGAAATGAATGCTTTATAATCAAGAATGATGGATGACTATTTTTCTCAGAGATTTTCTCTTTATTGCATTTTTCTTTCTTTTTCTTTTTCCTTTTTTTTAATAAATGCATCATGAATGATGAGTGGAGATGGAATGGAATGATACCGTATTATTTCAATTGATTCCTCCTCTACTAAGCGAATCATAACCAACAATTCATGAAAAGAAAGTTTTGTTCCCAAGTTACTCTACTTATATAACCCTAATTCAATACAGAACTTTAGATTGACATTATTAAAAAGCTGAAAGAAGAGATAAGCAAAGTTCTGTAAGATAGATAACCCATATAAAATAAGGTGTGGTATACGGTTATCCTACCTTAAAACAAGTACAGAGTGGGTAGTGTAATATTGGTATAAAAGTGACGTTTTTTTAACCTCTAACAATAAATCAGTAAAAAGGTTCTTGAGTATACCAATATAAGAAAAACTTGTCAAAATATGAATGTAAATCGACTAAAACTTGGGTTTCAATAATGTGTGGTATCAAAGAAGAATGCTACAATGAGTCATTTCTCCTTAAGTGGGCCACGTGGAATTTAGAACTTACTAGTTTAAAACTTTGAGTGTAAAAAATATTATGCATGAAAATGAACTCAGAAAATCTAACAAATGTAGGTGCAAAATCATTTTTATTTAACGATTTTTTTACTTGATCATTCTAACATGTATAACAAGGGTTGATATGCTTACTCCAGAACATGACTAACGTCTGCACAGTCTCAAGCTAGCATCTTAAAAAGACACATTACGACTCAATGAATAAATAATGTTCATTCCCATCACCTAATAATTCAACTTATCAAACAAGAACCAAGGTGTTATTTATGCATTTAAGTTAATCCTTATTCAATGAA
Organism: Allium sativum; assembly: GCA_030737875.1. Taxonomy (NCBI): domain Eukaryota; kingdom Viridiplantae; phylum Streptophyta; class Magnoliopsida; order Asparagales; family Amaryllidaceae; genus Allium; species Allium sativum. Next base: position 281,139,058 of record CM060918.1, read on the forward strand.
TGACCTAGTTCATAAAATTTGATTGCTGATATAATATAAATCCCCGCCCCCCCCCCCCCACGAGTCTGACTATGTCCTCACAATCTTTAATAAGACATATCTTAATGAAAGGGAAAAAATAAGAGAATATTTACATATGTACAAAAGAGGGTTAGTGCGTCTTACCAAATGTAATGTGGCTCATGGAGGACCATGAGCTCTTCCTCTTGGTTGGGTATTGGTTCCAAGTAAGGTTTAAGGCGTTGACCATTGACCTTATAGGATGATCCATCGGTTGGATTCTCAATTTCTACTGCACCATACGGAAAAACAGTCCATATAGTGTAAGGTCCTGTCCATCTAGATTTTAACTTACTCGAAAGTAAATGCAATCTTGAGTCTTACAACAAAACCTTTTGACCTGGCATGAAAGCTTTACGTAAAATTGATGTGTCATCAAAACTTTCGTTTTGTCCTTATAAATTCATTCATTTTCATAGGCATCATTCCAAATATCATCAAATTCATTAAGCTAAAGCTTCCTAAGTTCACCTGCTTGCTCTAAGTCAAGATTTAAAATTTTTATTGCCCATAATGCCCTATGTTCCAGTTCAACTGGCAAGTGACATGTGTAACGGTTCGTCATTTTTTTACGTTTTAAACTTCAACTGAATCAAAGTTGTCTCGAATGTTAGTGGTCAATGTGAGCGATGAAAATTTGATTTTTGGTATGCGCCAGTTTAAAAATAGTGAGTGGTAAATGTTCATCAGTAAATTTAAAAGTTCATTTGGTAGCATTATTTCAACGTAAGTCGGTTCAAATAGTGAACGGACGAAATTATTTTTGAAACCTAAATGTTTGTACTTAAGAAAAATATTTTACTCATACTGACGACGACGACATAATTCATTTCGCAAAATTCGGACGTTTCTAGCTCCGTTTGAATTTTTCCATGCGAAGTAGCAGTGTACGGTAATTTAAAAATATGAGTTTTGATAGGAGAGTCATAACATTGATGTTTTTGTACCCTCGCGTCTGTCTTGTCACACAGATCACCATGATATATTCATTTGCGTGTTTTGGTGTCCGTCGAACAACCATATTAATAAAACGGCGTATCGTATCGGTACCTACGCTATGTTATTTTTTTTTTATCAAACGCTACTCGGTTTATACGTGTTTTGACCGTAACTTGTTTGTCCAGTTCGGTGAAGTTTCGGTGTCGTTTTTTTCAGCGTCTATCGGTTGTTGTCTCTATTCTGCACCACTGAAGGTGAGTTGTTCAACTCACACCTGACTAACATTTTTTTAGTGAAATAGCTGCATTCAAATATTATGGAAATGTTAGCACTTTTTATGCAAATATGACACACCGACACACACATGACTTGAAACGATATCGTGTGAACTTGATGATTGATAGTGTTCTATGCTTATTTAATTACTGAAATTCATACTGCAAGTTCCCTATAGGTTAGAAAACCAGTGTGGGTTGAAATGATAGATACCCGAACCACTGTATAGATTTAGGGACAAAACTGAATTGATTTGGGATGCGGGTTGAAATGATACACACCCGGAATTTGAAACTTGACGGGTTGAAATGATATACATTCGTATTACTTGATCTAGGTAGAAAATTATTATATGGACACCGTTGGTCTATTTTTGAAATTTTTTCTAAAATTATAAAATATTTTACTTATAAATTATTTTGGATTTTAGACTTTATTATGCTTTTGGTTAATAAAAGTTAAAATATGTATATGTATTTTAGAAGTTATCAAATCAGTTTTATTCAAATCTAGAGTTTTCTTTTAAAGTAAATTATTTTTCAAGGTATTTTTAAATAAAATAAAGTAATAAGATTTTTGGTAATTTAACAAATATTTTATTTTAACTTAGTATACATATGTTTCTAAAATTATTTTAAGTCTAAGATTTCCTATAAACGATTTTTATAAAGTGATTTATAAATAATGACCATGGTGTGAAAAATGTAAACGATTGGTTGTTAAAGAGACCGGGATCGGTTATTGTCATACTCTCTGCCAATACCGAAAACCACTTTAACAACTGTGTACACGGTGGAGAATTCAAAAATGAAGTAGGATGGTTTGATGAACGCTACTGGAATGAAGTAAGAGAACGATAATGGATAGCCTTGACTTTCGAGTCATAATTAAAATGACTAAAACAGGAACTATACCGAGACCAATGGAGTCATACCCCTTATCGAACATGCTTCTTCGAACCCATTCTATTACTTTTGTGATCGATTTGGTGCGCACCTTGATTCGAAGTGTGTTCGAGGTGGGCGGTAGTTGCGGCTATGCGTCACCACCAGTCCGGTTCTGTAAATGGTAGATTCCTACCCTGGGTATTGCCTCGCGTGCCTAGTCATATTTATCCTGATCGCGCCCACTACGAGTTTTTTTTGTACCGTACCTATGGTGTGCTCCCTGAGTATCCCGCCGGTTTGGAGGGGCTTACAGTACTGTATAGACTACGGGAATATATATAAACGGTGTAAGGGTAATATGGTAATCCCGCTTACACTATTTTGATACTTTATTTTACTGATAGACATTATCGTACATATCATATTTTATTATGTAGTAAATAGTTTAACGGATCCTTAGAGGATGGTGATCCCAACATCCTTTAAGTTACTTTGCATTTCAGTTGACATTTCACTTGAGTTTGTTTACTTACATGAGAATGTTAGTCCTGACTCGAGTGTTTTGTTTTTACTTTACTCTCGGGTCAGCCTGAGTGTTGCAGCTTTAGGCATTCTTCTTGGAGCTGAAGCCGTTGGAGTTCGCTGGATATTTATCTATTCAGTTTTCTGATATTCAGTTATTTCCGTTCAGACTCATATTATTTGTTTTGTTAGCAACTTCGTTATTTTGGACCTCTCTTATGTATTTGTTTTGAGACTTTGTTTATTTCTAGTAGCTTCATGGACTACTATGTTGTTATTTCCACTGCAGATGTTGTAATACTCTGTGATCTGTGATTCTGTGATTGATTTATTTGCTGTATAAGCTAAGTATTGCCAATTTATATAACAATTTACTATTTTGAGCAATTCAAGTCAGACATGTGTGGATTATTGTCGATTTGAATCATTTAAAATGGTAGGTCGTTACAAGTGGTATCGGAGCCAGGTTTTTGGCAAACTTAGCATATAGAGTAAATCTCATTAGAGATAGGGTATTAATACTCTAGAGTGAGAAAATTAATCATATAATTATATTCGTTCGACCCTGAAACCCTTGATTGTAGATTTCCTTTTGTTTTCTTTTGATTATAATCTTTACCCCTTGTTCTGAAGATTCGGTTGAACCTTTCCAGATGAGTAATAGAAGGAATGCCAGAGATAGGGGTCGGGGAGATGGTCCAGTTGATCCCGCAGCAGTTATTCAGCCAACCCAACCAACCAAGTTTACTAAGCTTTGCAAGGAGTATGATCAGCTAGGAGGTACCAAATTCACGGGTTTAGAAGGTGTCGTCGAAGCTGAGCAGTGGCTGGATAATCTTGAGAGGATTTTCACCGGTCTTGTTATCACTGATGCTCAGATGCGTCAATTAGCCGCTTGGCAGATGAAGGGTGTTCCCTATAATTGGTGGCGGACAGTTACAGCTAATACCATCGAATCAAACATCACCTGGCAACAGTTCAGGTAAAGCTTAAGCTTGTTCTTCCGACTTGGTTGCTCTTTTTCGAATCTATCTTGATTTTAAATCAATCTCTTCCCAGGGATGTCTTTGTGACAAAGTGGATGCCTGACTCAGGGAAGACTCAACTTTACAGAGAGTTTTTGGATTTAGAGCAGGGTGACATGACTTTCGCGGAGTACGAAAGAAAATTTAATGAACTCTCAAAGTATGGTCCCAATTTGATTGAAACCCTGTTGCAGAAGAATGAAAAGTTTATTCGTGGTGCCAAACCAGAGTTTTATGACCGCTTGATTAGCCATGTCCGTGGAACTTTTACTGATCTCGTCGATATGGCGATCAGATTTGAGAACCCCAGCAATAAAGGAAAACAGAAACCGGCGGTGCAGTCATCTCAGTCACAGGGAAGTTCTGACAATTCTAAGAAAAGGAAGTCAAAATTTGAGCAGCAAAAGATTAACTGGCAGAAGACTCAGGGCATTGGTAAGAAGCCTACCGACTTATCTAATATCACATGCTTCAAGTGCAATCAGAAGGGCCATTATTCCACCAATTGTCCAACCAATTCCAAAGCCGCCATCCCTCCACCTCAAACGACTCCGACCAACTTATGCCACATATGCTTGCAGCCTGGTCATTTTAAGAAGGATTGTCCCACCCAGCAAAGAGGCAAGGCGAGTGGAATCTTTTCCATGACATCTTCTACTCCTCCCGCTACTACTGATGACCAAGGTACCCTTCAGAGCACTTTTACTTTATTTGATTTGCCTATTCGTGTTCTATTTGATACTGGAGCCTCGCAAAGTTTTATTTCTATTGACCTTTGTGATAAGTTTGAGCACCTTTTGCATCCTCATGTAGCAACTGAACCTTTATGCGTGTCTAACCCTATTGGCGGTCCGGCCAACTTGAGTATGATTTGTAAAGGAGTGAAACTCCTTCACAGCAGGCAACGATTCACTGGAGATTTCTATGTTTTGGGTTTTGATGCTTTTGATATTTTAGTTGGAGGAGATTGGCTTAAAAAGTACGATGCTGTTATTTCCTGTAAAGCCCGAACCGTCACTTTAGTAAGCGATTGGGGTGTATCCTTAGTCATCGAATGTCGAATGCCTCAGGACTATGCAGGTAGCTTTATATTCTCTCTTGATTCCCATCCGAGTGACCTTGACTCTACTCCTATAGTCAAGGATTTTTCCGATGTATTTGGTGAGGTCACTTCTCTTCCACCTAAACGTGAAATTGAATTTCGCATTGATCTTATTCCTGGAGCTCGTCCAGTTGTCCTTCCTCCCAGACGAATGGCACCTAAGGAGAAAGTCGAATTGAAGAACCAGATTAATGATTTGTTTTCCAAAGGTCTAATTAGGCCTAGTTTTTCTGAATGGGGAGCTGCTGTTGTTTTTGTCACCAAGTCTGATGGTTCTTTAAGGATGTGTGTTGATTATAGAGAGCTGAACAAACTCACAATGAAGAATCGTTATCCCATGCCTCGTATTAATGACATGTTCGATCAGCTTTATGGAGCTAAAGTTTTCTCTCAGCTTGATTTGGCTACTGGTTTCCACCAGCTTAGAGTAGCCGAGGAGAGTATTCCTAAGACAGTTTTCCGAACCGATAGTGGATTTTTCGAATGGTTGGTCATGCCTTTTGGATTAACCAATGCCCCAGCTTTCTTTGTTGATCTTATGAATCGAGTTTTTCGAGATGTTCTTAACCTGTTTGTCCTTGTCTTTGTCGATGATATTCTTGTGTTTTCTAAATCTGAGAAGGAGCATCTAGCACACTTGACCTTTGTCCTTCAAACACTTAGAAACCATCAGCTGAAAGCCAAATTCTCTAAATGCCATTTCTGGAAAGATGAAGTCCGATTCCTAGGGCACATTGTTACAGAGAATGGAGTTTCTGTTGGCCCAGTTAAGATCGCCGCGATTAATGTAAGTATTTCCACCTTTCTTTTGTTATTTGAATTCCTTTCCTTCTTCAGAACTCGTTCACCCTATTCTATTTCAGGATTGGGAGAGACCTAGGACTCCGACTGACATCCGTAGCTTTTTGGGCCTAGCCGGTTATTATAGAAGATTTATCGAGAATTTTGCTCAAATTTCTGCCCCTCTTACTGCTTTGACTCGAAAGAATGCCAAGTTTGGCTGGAGCGATAAGTGTGAAGCTGCATTTAATGAGTTGAAGCAAAAGCTTACCTCTGCTCCTATTCTTACCGTTCCAAATGGAAGTGAAGGATTAACAGTATACACTGATGCTTGTAAAGAAGGATTGGGTGCTGTGTTGATGCAAAATGGGAAGGTAATTGCTTATGCTAGTCGCCAGCTGAAGACGCATGAAGTTAATTATGCCACTCATGATTTGGAATTTCTCGCTGTTGTGTTTGCTTTGAAGTTATGGAGGCACCATCTTTTAGGTACTAAGTTTGAACTCTTTACCGATCACCAGTCGCTTAAGTATATATTTTCCCAGAAAGATCTGAATCAGAGGCAAGTTAGGTGGCTCGAGTTCTTAGCAGCTTATGACCTTGACATTAATTATACACCAGGGAAAGGCAATGTGGTAGCGGATGCATTGAGTCGAAAGAAGGCCATGTTGTATCAGATAGTGGCTACTTCATCTCTTATGGACCGTATAATAGCCAAACAAGATGATGATGAAATGCTTAAGCTCATGAGGGATAATATTCAGAATAGAGAAGGAGATCAACATAATGAAGAAGGGGCTCATATTGATCAACATGGGGTTTTACGAATAAATAATCGTATTTGTGTACCGAATGTTGATGGCTTGAGGCAAGAAGTTCTTATCATCGTTCCAGACTTTCTATCCATCCCGGTGTCACGAAGATGTATCAGAATATGAAGAAGTTGTATTGGTGGAGCGGCATGAAGCGGGATATCTCCACATACGTTAGTAAGTGTGCCACTTGCCAACAGGTCAAGGCTGGTCACCAGAAGACCGCTGGATTGTTGCAACCTCTTGAGATCCCTATTTGGAAGTGGGATCAGGTTTCTATGGATTTTATTGATGGTTTTCCTAGGACGAGGAGAGGTAACGAGAGTATTTGGGTAGTAGTCGATCAATTGACCAAATCTGCTCATTTTATTCCGGTCAAAGCTAGTCGCACAGCTTCGAGCTTAGCAGAGATTTATATGAAGGAGATTGTAAGGTTTCATGGTGTTCCATCCAGTAGAGTTTGCGATCGTGATCCTATCTTTACTAGCAAATTTTGGAAAGCTTTTCAAGATGCTCTGGGTACCCGTTTAAATCTCAGCACTGCCTACCATCCTCAAACTGACGGTCAAACGGAACGGGTAAATCAGGTTCTAGAGGATCTTCTTCGTGCTTGTGTCCTTGATTATGGAGAATCTTGGGAAGATCATCTCCATCTCGTCGAATTCACCTATAATAACAGCTATTAGGTATATCTTTTATTTAGATTTAGAATCAGTCGTGTTTAAATCAAATTTTGATTTGATTGGATTCCGTTCTTTCAAATCCAGGCAAGCATTGAGATGTCTCCATTTACCGCTCTTTACGGACGACCTTGTAAATCCCCAGCTTGTTGGATTGAGTCGGGCGATCGCCTTGTTCTCGGACCTGATATGATATTGGAAGCAACCGAGAAAGTCGAGGAGATTAGAAGGAAGATGCGAATCGCTCGGGATAGGCAGAAGAAATATGCGGACAGACGGAGAAAGGATCTTGAATTTGCTGTAGGGGATCAAGTTTTCCTTAAGATCTCACCGTTGAGGAATGTGATTCGCTTTGGTCGAAAAGGGAAGTTAGCTCCTAGATTCATTGGTCCTTTTCGTATCTTGGATAGAATTGGTTCTTTAGCTTATAGATTGGAGTCGCCCGAGAAACTGTCGGGAGTGCACAACGTGTTTCACATATCGCATCTTCGTAAGTATCTTCATGACCCTTCCCTATTTGTTCAGCCCTCTACATTAGAGACATTGGATGTGGAGCCGAATCTTACTGTAAAGAGGAAGCCACTATGTATCATCGATAGTAGGACGAAACATCTAAGAAGAAAATTGGTCAACTTGGTCAAAGTACAGTGGAGTACGGACGATCGGGATTGCACCTGGGAGACTGAGGAAAGCATACGTGCTTCGAACCCAGAGCTTTTTGACTCGGGTATTCTTCTTTTCAAATCTATCATTTTCCATTTTATCTTGTTAGATATTTTCCTATTTCATTTCCTTTCGAGGACGAAAAGTTTTAAGTGGGGGAGAGTGTAACGGTTCGTCATTTTTCTACGTTTTAAACTTCGACTAAATCAAAGTTGTCTCGAATGTTAGTGGTCAATGTGAGCGATGAAAATTTGATTTTTGGTATGCGCTTGTTTAAAAATAGTGAGTGGTAAATGTTCATCAGTAAATTTAAAAGTTCATTTGGTAGCATTATTTCAACGTAAGTCGGTTCAAATAGTGAACGGACGAAATTATTTTTGAAACCTAAATGTCTGTACTTAAGAAAAATATTTTACTCATACTGACGACGACGACATAATTCATTTCGCAAAATTCGGACGTTTCTAGCTCCGTTTGATTTTTTCCATGCGAAGTAGCAGTGTACCGTAATTTAAAAATATGAGTTTTGATAGGAGAGTCATAACACTGATGTTTTTGTACCCTCGCGTCTGTCTTGTCACACAGATCACCATGATATATTCATTTGCGTGTTTTGGTGTCCGTCGAACAACCATATTAATAAAACGGCGTATCGTATCGGTACCTACGCTATGTTATTTTTTTTTTATCAAACGCTACTCGGTTTATACGTGTTTTGATTGTAACTGGTTTGTCCAGTTCGGTGAAGTTTCGGTGTCGTTTTTTTCAGCGTCTATCGGTTGTTGTCTCTATTCTGCACCACTGAAGGTGAGTTGTTCAACTCACACCTGACTAACATTTTTTTTTAGTGAAATAGCTGCATTCAAATATTATGGAAATGTTAGCACTTTTTATGCAAATATGACACACCGACACACACATGACTTGAAACGATATCGTGTGAACTTGATGATTGATAGTGTTCTATGCTTATTTAATTACTGAAATTCATAGTGCAAGTTCCCTGTAGGTTAGAAAATCAGTGTGGGTTGAAATGATAGATACCCGAACCACTGTATAGATTTAGGGACAAAACTGAATTGATTTGGGATGCGGGTTGAAATGATACACACCCGGAATTTGAAACTTGACGGGTTGAAATGATATACATCCGTATTACTTGATCTAGGTAGAAAATTATTATATGGACACCGTTGGTCTATTTTTGAAATTTTTTTAAAATTATAAAATATTTTACTTATAAATTATTTTGGATTTTAGACTTTATTATGCTTTTGGTTAATAAAAGTTAAAATATGTATATGTATTTTAGAAGTTATCAAATCAGTTTTATTCAAATCTAGAGTTTTCTTTTAAAGTAAATTATTTTTCAAGGTATTTTTAAATAAAATAAAGTAATAAGATTTTAGGTAATTTAACAAATATTTTATTTTAACTTAGTATACATATGTTTCTAAAATTATTTTAAGTCTAAGATTTCCTATAAACGATTTTTATAAAGTGATTTATAAATAATGACCATGGTGTGAAAAATGTAAACGATTGGTTGTTAAAGAGACCGGGATCGGCTATTGTCATACTCTCTGCCAATACCGAAAACCACTTTAACAACTGTGTACACGGTGGAGAATCCAAAAATGAAGTAGGATGGTTTGATGAACGCTACTGGAATGAAGTAAGAGAACGATAATGGATAGTCTTGACTTTCGAGTCATAATTAAAATGACTAAAACAGGAACTATACTGAGACCAATGGGGTCATAACCCTTATCGAACATGCTTCTTCGAACCCATTCTATTACTTTTGTGATCGATTTGGTGCGCACCTTGATTCGAAGTGTGTTCGAGGTGAGCGGTAGTTGCGGCTATGCGTCACCACCAGTCCGGTTCTGTAAATGGTAGATTCCTACCCTGGATATTGCCTCGCGTGCCTTGTCATATTTATCCTGATCGCGCCCACTACGAGTTTGTTTTGTACCATACCTATGGTGTGCTCCCTGAGTATCCCGCCGGTTTGGAGGGGCTTACAGTACTGTATAGACTACGGGAATATATATAAACGGTGTAAGGGTAATATGGTAATCCCGCTTACACTATTTTGATACTTTATTTTACTGATAGACATTATCGTACATATCATATTTTATTATGTAGTAAATAGTTTAACGGATCCTTAGAGGATGGTGATCCCAACATCCTTTAAGTTACTTTGCATTTCAGTTGACATTTCACTTGAGTTTGTTTACTTACATGAGAATGTTAGTCCTGACTCGAGTGTTTTGTTTTTACTTTACTCTCGGGTCAGCCCGAGTGTTGCAGCTTTAGGCATTCTTCTTGGAGCTGAAGCCGTTGGAGTTCGCTGGATATTTATCTACTCAGTTTTCTGATATTCAGTTATTTCCGTTCAGACTCATGTTATTTGTTTTGTTAGCAACTTCGTTATTTTGGACCTCTCTTATGTATTTGTTTTGAGACTTTGTTTATTTCTAGTAGCTTCATGGACTACTATGTTGTTATTTCCGCTGCAAATGTTGTAATACTCTGTGATCTGTGATTCTGTGATTGATTTATTTGCTGTATAAGCTAAGTATTGCCAATTTATATAACAATTTACTATTTTGAGCAATTCAAGTCAGACATGTGTGGATTATTGTCGATTTGAATCGTTTAAAATGGTAGGTCATTACAAGTGGTATTGGAGCCAGGTTTTTGGAAAACTTAGCATATAGAGTTAATCTCATTAGAGATAGGGTATTAATACTCTAGAGTGAGAAAATTAATCATAGAATTATATTCGTTCGACCCTGAAACCCTTAATTGTAGATTTCCTTTTGTTTTCTTTTGATTATAATCTTTACCCCTTGTTCTGAAGATTCGGTTGAACCTTTCCAGATGAGTAATAGGAATGCCAGAGATAGGGGTCGGGGAGATGGTCCAGTTGATCCCGCAGCAGTTATTCAGCCAACCCAACCAACCAAGTTTACTAAGCTTTGCAAGGAGTATGATCAGCTAGGAGGTACCAAATTCACAGGTTTAGAAGGTGTCGTCGAAGCTGAGCAGTGGCTGGATAATCTTGAGAGGATTTTCACCGGTCTTGTTATCACTGATGCTCAGATGCGTCAATTAGCCGCTTGGCAGATGAAGGGTGTTCCCTATAATTGGTGGCGGACAGTTACAGCTAATACCATCGAATCAAACATCACCTGGCAACAGTTCAGGTAAAGCTTAAGCTTGTTCTTCCGATCTTGGTTGCTCTTTTTCGAATCTATCTTGATTTTAAATCAATCTCTTCCCAGGGATGTCTTTGTGACAAAGTGGATGCCTGACTCAGGGAAGACTCAACTTTACAGAGAGTTTTTGGATTTAGAGCAGGGTGACATGACTTTCGCGGAGTACGAAAGAAAATTTAATGAACTCTCAAAGTATGGTCCCAATTTGATTGAACCACTGTTGCACAAGAATGAAAAGTTTATTCGTGGTGCCAAACCAGAGTTTTATGACCGCTTGATTAGCCATGTCCGTGGAACTTTTACTGATCTCGTCGATATGGCGATCAGATTTGAGAACCCCAGCAATAAAGGAAAACAGAAACCGGCGGTGCAGTCATCTCAGTCACAGGGAAGTTCTGACAATTCTAAGAAAAGGAAGTCAAAATTTGAGCAGCAAAAGATTAACTGGCAGAAGACTCAGGGCATTGGTAAGAAGCCTACCGACTTATCTAATATCACATGCTTCAAGTGCAATCAGAAGGGCCATTATTCCACCAATTGTCCAACCAATTCCAAAGCCGCCATCCCTCCACCTCAAACGACTCCGACCAACTTATGCCACATATGCTTGCAGCCTGGTCATTTTAAGAAGGATTGTCCCACCCAGCAAAGAGGCAAGGCGAGTGGAATCTTTTCCATGACATCTTCTACTCCTCCCGTTACTACTGATGACCAAGGTACCCTTCATAGCACTTTTACTTTATTTGATTTGCCTATTCGTGTTCTATTTGATACTGGAGCCTCGCAAAGTTTTATTTCTATTGACCTTTGTGATAAGTTTGAGCACCTTTTGCATCCTCATGTAGCAACTGAACCTTTATGCGTGTCTAACCCTATTGGCGGTCCGGCCAACTTGAGTATGATTTGTAAAGGAGTGAAACTCCTTCACATCAGGCAACGATTCACTGGAGATTTCTATGTTTTGGGTTTTGATGCTTTTGATATTTTAGTTGGAGGAGATTGGCTTAGAAAGTACGATGCTGTTATTTCCTGTAAAGCCCGAACCGTCACTTTAGTAAGCGATTGGGGTGTATCCTTAGTCATCGAATGTCGAATGCCTCAGGACTATGCAGGTAGCTTTATATTCTCTCTTGATTCCCATCCGAGTGACCTTGACTCTACTCCTATAGTCAAGGATTTTTCCGATGTATTTGGTGAGGTCACTTCTCTTCCACCTAAACGTGAAATTGAATTTCGCATTGATCTTATTCCTGGAGCTCGTCCAGTTGTCCTTCCTCCCAGACGAATGGCACCTAAGCAGAAAGTCGAATTAAAGAACCAGATTGATGATTTTTTTTCCAAAGGTCTAATTAGGCCTAGTTTTTCTGAATGGGGAGCTGCTGTTGTTTTTGTCACCAAGTCTGATGGTTCTTTAAGGATGTGTGTTGATTATAGAGAGCTGAACAAACTCACAATGAAGAATCGTTATCCCATGCCTCGTATTAATGACATGTTCGATCAGCTTTATGGAGCTAAAGTTTTCTCTCAGCTTGATTTGGCTACTGGTTTCCACCAGCTTAGAGTAGCCGAGGAGAGTATTCCTAAGACAGTTTTCCGAACCGATAGTGGATTTTTCGAATGATTGGTCATGCCTTTTGGATTAACCAATGCTCCAGCTTTCTTTGTTGATCTTATGAATCGAGTTTTTCGAGATGTTCTTAACCAGTTTGTCCTTGTCTTTGTCGATGACATTCTTGTGTTTTCTAAATCTGAGAAGGAGCATCTAGCACACTTGACCTTTGTCCTTCAAACACTTAGAAACCATCAGCTGAAAGCCAAATTCTCTAAATGCCATTTCTGGAAAGATGAAGTCCGATTCCTAGGGCACATTGTTACAGAGAATGGAGTTTCTGTTGACCCAGTTAAGATCGCCGCGATTAATGTAAGTATTTCCACCTTTCTTTTGTTATTTGAATTCCTTTCCTTCTTCAGAACTCGTTCACCCTATTCTATTTCAGGATTGGGAGAGACCTAGGACTCCGACTGACATCCGTAACTTTTTGGGCCTAGCCGGTTATTATAGAAGATTTATCGAGAATTTGGCTCAAATTTCTGCCCCTCTTACTGCTTTGACTCGAAAGAATGCCACGTTTGACTGGAGCGATAAGTGTGAAGCTGCATTTAATGAGTTGAAGCAAAAGCTTACCTCTGCTCCTATTCTTATCGTTCCAAATGGAAGTGAAGGATTAACAGTATACACTGATGCTTGTAAAGAAGGATTGGGTGTTGTGTTGATGCAAAATGGGAAGGTAATTGCTTATGCTAGTCGCCAGCTGAAGACGCATGAAGTTAATTATGCCACTCATGATTTGGAATTGCTCGCTGTTGTGTTTGCTTTGAAGTTATGGAGGCACCATCTTTTAGGTACTAAGTTTGAACTCTTTACCGATAACCAGTCGCTTAAGTATATATTTTCCCAGAAAAATCTGAATCAGAGGCAAGTTAGGTGGCTCGAGTTCTTAGCAGCTTATGACCTTGACATTAATTATACACCAGGGAAAGGCAATGTGGTAGCGGATGCATTGAGTCGAAAGAAGGCCATGTTGTATCAGATAGTGGCTACTTCATCTCTTATGGACCGTATAATAGCCAAACAAGATGATGATGAAATGCTTAAGCTCATGAGGGATAATATTCAGAATAGAGAAGGAGATCAACATAATGAAGAAGGGGCTCATATTGATCAACATGGGGTTTTACGAATAAATAATCGTATTTGTGTACCGAATGTTGATGGCTTGAGGCAAGAAGTTCTTATCATCGTTCCAGACTTTCTATCCATCCCGGTGTCACGAAGATGTATCAGAATATGAAGAAGTTGTATTGGTGGAGCGGCATGAAGCGGGATATCTCCACATACGTTAGTAAGTGTGCCACTTGCCAACAGGTCAAGGCTGGTCACCAGAAGACCGCTGGATTGTTGCAACCTCTTGAGATCCCTATTTGGAAGTGGGATCAGGTTTCTATGGATTTTATTGATGGTTTTCCTAGGACGAGGAGAGGTAACGAGAGTATTTGGGTAGTAGTCGATCAATTGACCAAATCTGCTCATTTTATTCCGGTCAAAGCTAGTCGCATAGCTTCGAGCTTAGCAGAGATTTGTATGAAGGAGATTGTAAGGTTTCATGGTGTTCCATCCAGTAGAGTTTGCGGTCGTGATCCTATCTTTACTAGCAAATTTTGGAAAGCTTTTCAAGATGCTCTGGGTACCCGTTTAAATCTCAGCACTGCCTACCATCCTCAAACTGACGGTCAAACGGAACGGGTAAATCAGGTTCTAGAGGATCTTCTTCGTGCTTGTGTCCTTGATTATGGAGAATCTTGGGAAGATCATCTCCATCTCGTCGAATTCACCTATAATAACAGCTATTAGGTATATCTTTTATTTAGATTTAGAATCAGTCGTGTTTAAATCAAATTTTGATTTGATTGGATTCCGTTCTTTCAAATCCAGGCAAGCATTGAGATGTCTCCATTTACCGCTCTTTACGGACGACCTTGTAAATCCCCAGCTTGTTGGATTGAGTCGGGCGATCGCCTTGTTCTCGGACCTGATATGATATTGGAAGCAACCGAGAAAGTCGAGGAGATTAGAAGGAAGATGCGAATCGCTCGGGATAGGCAGAAGAAATATGCGGACAGACGGAGAAAGGATCTTGAATTTGCTGTAGGGGATCAAGTTTTCCTTAAGATCTCACCGTTGAGGAATGTGATTCGCTTTGGTCGAAAAGGGAAGTTAGCTCCTAGATTCATTGGTCCTTTTCGTATCTTGGATAGAATTGGTTCTTTGGCTTATAGATTGGAGTTGCCCGAGAAACTGTCGGGAGTGCACAACGTGTTTCACATATCGCATCTTCGTAAGTATCTTCATGACCCTTCCCTATTTGTTCAGCCCACTACATTAGAGACATTGGATGTGGAGCCGAATCTTACTGTAAAGAGGAAGCCACTACGTATCATCGATAGTAGGACGAAACATCTAAGAAGAAAATTGGTCAACTTGGTCAAAGTACAGTGGAGTACGGACGATCGGGATTGCACCTGGGAGACTGAGGAAAGCATACGTGCTTCGAACCCAGAGCTTTTTGACTCGGGTATTCTTCTTTTCAAATCTATCATTTTCCATTTTATCTTGTTAGATATTTTCCTATTTCATTTCCTTTCGAGGACGAAAAGTTTTAAGTGGGGGAGAGTGTAACGGTTCGTCATTTTTCTACGTTTTAAACTTCGACTGAATCAAAGTTGTCTCGAATGTTAGTGGTCAATGTGAGCGATGAAAATTTGATTTTTGGTATGCGCTAGTTTAAAAATAGTGAGTGGTAAATGTTCATCAGTAAATTTAAAAGTTCATTTGGTAGCATTATTTCAACGTAAGTCGGTTCAAATAGTGAACGGACGAAATTATTTTTGAAACCTAAATGTCTGTACTTAAGAAAAATATTTTACTCATACTGACGACGACGACATAATTCATTTTGCAAAATTCGGACGTTTCTAGCTCCATTTGATTTTTTCCATGCGAAGTAGCAGTGTACCGTAATTTAAAAATATGAGTTTTGATAGGAGAGTCATAACACTGATGTTTTTGTACCCTCGCGTCTGTCTTGTCACACAGATCACCATGATATATTCATTTGCGTGTTTTGGTGTCCGTCGAACAACCATATTAATAAAACGGCGTATCGTATCGGTACCTACGCTATGTTATTTTTAGTTTTATTTTTATCAAACGCTACTCGGTTTATACATGTTTTGACTGTAACTTGTTTGTCCAGTTCGGTGAAGTTTCGGTGTCGTTTTTTTCAGCGTCTATCGGTTGTTGTCTCTATTCTGTACCACTGAAGGTGAGTTGTTCAACTCACACCTGACTAACATTTTTTTTTAGTGAAATAGCTGCATTCAAATATTATGGAAATGTTAGCACTTTTTATGCAAATATGACACACCGACACACACATGAGTTGAAACGATATCGTGTGAACTTGATGATTGATAGTGTTCTATGCTTATTTAATTACTGAAATTCATACTGCAAGTTCCCTGTAGGTTAGAAAACCAGTGTGGGTTGAAATGATAGATACCCGAACCACTGTATAGATTTAGGGACAAAACTGAATTGATTTGGGATGCGGGTTGAAATGATACACACCCGGAATTTGAAACTTGACGGGTTGAAATGATATACATCCGTATTACTTGATCTAGGTAGAAAATTATTATATGGACACCGTTGGTCTATTTTTGAAATTTTTCTAAAATTATAAAATATTTTACTTATAAATTATTTTGGATTTTAGACTTTATTATGCTTTTGGTTAATAAAAGTTAAAATATGTATATGTATTTTAGAAGTTATCAAATCAGTTTTATTCAAATCTAGAGTTTTCTTTTAAAGTAAATTATTTTTCAAGGTATTTTTAAATAAAATAAAGTAATAAGATTTTAGTTAATTTAACAAATATTTTATTTTAACTTAGTATACATATGTTTCTAAACTTATTTTAAGTCTAAGATTTCCTATAAATGAATTTTATAAAGTGATTTATAAATAATGACCATGGTGTGAAAAATGTAAACGATTGGTTGTTAAAGAGACCGGGATCGGCTATTGTCATACTCTCTGCCAATACCGAAAACCACTTTAACAACTGTGTACACGGTGGAGAATTCAAAAATGAAGTAGGATGGTTTGATGAACGCTACTGGAATGAAGTAAGAGAACGATAATGGATAGCCTTGACTTTCGAGTCATAATTAAAATGACTAAAACAGGAACTATACCGAGACCAATGGAGTCATACCCCTTATCGAACATGCTTCTTCGAACCCATTCTATTACTTTTGTGATCGATTTGGTGCGCACCTTGATTCGAAGTGTGTTCGAGGTGGGCGGTAGTTGCGGCTATGCGTCACCACCAGTCCGGTTCTGTAAATGGTAGATTCCTACCCTGGGTATTGCCTCGCGTGCCTTGTCATATTTATCCTGATCGCGCCCACTACGAGTTTGTTTTGTACCGTACCTATGGTGTGCTCCCTGAGTATCCCGCCGGTTTGGAGGGGCTTACAGTACTGTATAGACTACGGGAATATATATAAACGGTGTAAGGGTAATATGGTAATCCCGCTTACACTATTTTGATACTTTATTTTACTGATAGACATTATCGTACATATCATATTTTATTATGTAGTAAATAGTTTAACGGATCCTTAGAGGATGGTGATCCCAACATCCTTTAAGTTACTTTGCATTTCAGTTGACATTTCACTTGAGTTTGTTTACTTACATGAGTATGTTAGTCCTGACTCGAGTTTTTTGTTTTTACTTTACTCTCGGGTCAGCCTGAGTGTTGCGGCTTTAGGCATTCTTCTTGGAGCTGAAGCCGTTGGAGTTCGCTGGATATTTATCTATTCAGTTTTCTGATATTCAGTTATTTCCGTTCAGACTCATGTTATTTGTTTTGTTAGCAACTTCGTTATTTTGGACCTCTCTTATGTATTTGTTTTGAGACTTTGTTTATTTCTAGTAGCTTCATGGACTACTATGTTGTAATTTCCGCTGCAAATGATGTAATACTCTGTGATCTGTGATTCTGTGATTGATTTATTTGCTGTATAAGCTAAGTATTGCCAATTTATATAACAATTTACTATTTTGAGCAATTCAAGTCAGACATGTGTGGATTATTTTCGATTTGAATCGTTTAAAATGGTAGGTCGTTACAACATGGCTTACCAAAAATCAACCGATAACGGGACATACCTAAGTTTGTTTTGAAAGTGGTGCGGTGAGCCCATAGAGCGCCAGTTAACTTTTTGGACCAATCTTTGCGATTTTGATTCACAGTTTTCTCAATGATTTGTTTAATCTACCTATTCGATACTTCAACTTGCCCACAAGTTTGAGGATGGTAAGAAGTGGATAATTTGTGGGTTATCGAATACTTTCTCATGAGGGCTTCAAAAGAACAATTACAGAAGTGTGTTCCGTTGTCGCTGATTATTATGCGAGGTGTGCCAAATCGAGAAAAGATGTTTTCTTTTAAGAAGCGCACAACAACCTTGTTTTCATTTTTTGCAAGGAACAACTTCGACCCATTTAGAAACATAATCAACAGCTAAGAGAATATAAAGGTTCCCAAAAGAATTAGGGAAGGGTCCCGTGAAGTCTATACCTCAAACGTCAAAAATTTTGACTTCACGAATCAGGTATAGGGCCATCATATTCCGTTTAGAAATTTTCCCTAAGAATTGACATCGGTCACAAGTTTTGCAAAATTCGTAAGCATCTTTGAAATGGTTGGGCCATTGGAAACTTGATTGGAGAATCTTTTCGGCTGTCTTTTTGGGACCGAAGTGACCACCACAGGCTTGGTCATGATAGAAGGAGAGGACACTTCGAGTTTCAGTGTCGGGAACACACCTTCGAATGATTTGATCGGAACAATACTTGAAAAGATAAGGGTCGTCCCAATAGAAATGTTTCACTTGAGAAAAGAATTGTTGTTTATCCTGCTTAGACCAAAATGAAGGGATCTGCTTGGTCACTTAGTAGTTGATAATGTCAACGAACCAAGGATCAGTGGATAAAGAAAAGAGCTGTTCATCCGAAAAAATTTGATTGATCGGAAGAGAAGAAGATGGGGCATTTGGAAGACGGGACAAGTGGTCCGCAATAACGTTGTCGGATCCTTTTTTATCCTTAATGGTAATATCAAATTCTTGAAGCAGAAGGATCCAACAAATTACACAAGCCTTAGCATTCTTTTTAGAGAAAATGTACCTAAGCGCGGAGTGATCGGTATGAACTACGATGTGTGAGCCAAGTAGATAAAGTATGAATTTTTCTAGAGAAAAAATTACAGCCAAGAGTTCTTTTTTAGTGGTCGTATAATTGATTTCAGCGTCGTTCAAAGTCTTGCTCGCATAGTAAATAACATGAAGAATTTTATCGATTCGTTGTCCTAAGACAACGCCTACAGCGAAATTCGAGGCGTCACACATGATTTTAAAAGGCAACTTCCAGTTGGGAGAGCAAATGGTAAGGGAAGAGACAAGTTCATTTTTGAGCTGCTCAAAAGACGAAATACAGTCAGAATTGAAGTCAAAAGTAATATCCTTACCAAGAAGATTAGTCAAAGGTCGAGTGATTTCACTAAAATCCTTTATAAAGCGACGGTAAAAGCCAGCATGACCTAAAAGGATCAGATGTCCTTAATGCACTTGCGAATGGGAAGATTAAAGATAACTTTGATTTTGGCTTTGTCTACTTCAATTCCATTATTATAAATGACATGCCCTAAAACTTTGTCATGTTTGACCATGAAGTGACATTTTTTCCAATAAAGAGTTAAGTGTTTATATTTGCAATGGTTAAGAACAAGATCAAGGTGATGTAAACACTCAGTGTAAGAATCCCCAAAGATAGAAAAGTCATCCATGAAAACTTCCAAAAATCGCTTGATCATATCAGAAAAAATGCTATTCATGCACCTCTAGAAGGTTGCAGGTGCATTACAGACACCAAAAGGCATACGACGGTATGCAAATGTACAGAGTGGACAAGTGAAAGTGGTTTTCTCTTGGTCCTCAAGAGCGATACGGATTTGATTATAGCCCGAGTACCCGTCAAGGAAACAATAGTACTCATAATCGGCTAGTCGTTCTAACATTTGATCGATAAATGGCAGAGGGAAATGATCCTTATGTGTTGCAGTGTTAAGTTTCCTATAATCAATGCAAACATGCCAACCTGTCTGGGTGTGGGTTGGGATAAGTTCGCTAGCTTCATTTTGGATCACCGTTATCCCTGATTTCTTAGGTACGACATGAATCGGATTAACCCATTGACTAACAGAAATCAGGTAGATGATTCCATTGTCAAGACATTTAAGGATATCAACACGAATTGCTTCTTTCATGATGGGTTTTAGTCGACATTAGGGATCACGAGTGGGCTTGGCATCATCTATAAGGTGGATTTGATGTTGGACTATCGAAGGACTAATCCCTTTAATACCAGCCATGGTCCAACCAGTTGCTTCCTTATTTTTCTGAAGAACGGGAAGGAACAATTGTTCTTGCTCTAGAGTAAGGCCAGAACCGATAATGATAGGAAGAGTTTCATTGTCTCCTAAGTAAGTGTTCTTAAGATGGCTGGGAAGAACTTTGAGTTCAGATTTGGGAAACGATTCAACCGAAGAAATTGGTTGATGGATAGGCTTAGTTGTGAGCGGCTCGACAGGAATTGATTCAGACACATTTTTGGGAATATCTTGAAATAAAGTTTCGTAATTTGATTCAATTTCGTTGTTCAGATGGTTGATCCCAGGAACATTGTCATGGACTGCATGGATTTCATAAAACTGGTCCACATCAGAGGCAGGAGAGTTTTCTGTTCTAAAGATGTTTAGTTTGATGGTCATGTTACCGAAAGAAAGATTCATAGACACATTTCTACAGTTGATAAGTGCATTGTAAGTTGCTAAGAAGGGTCGTCCTAAAATCAAAGGGATCTGGTACGCAGGACTGCTTACTTGTTGAATTTCTAGGACAATGAAGTCAATTAGAAAGATGAATTCGCCAAATTTTATCAATACATCCTCGATTCGCCCGCAGATCTCTTAATTGAACGGTCAGCAAGCTGAAGGGTAACCTTAATTGGTTTCAGTTCTCCAATTCCTAATTGGCGGTAGACAAAATATGGAAGCAAGTTAACACTAGCACCTAAGTCTAGCAGGCATCAATCGATTTTCTTATCCCCAATAGTGCATGATATTATGAGGTAGCCAGGATCTTTGTATTTCGCTGGCATTGATTGGGACAAGACTTCACTTAGAGTTGCTGCTAGAAACAATTTCTTAGGTACATGTGTATGATGTTTTTGAGTGCACAAATCTTTTAGAAATTTAACGTACTATGGAACTTGTTGTATAACATCTAAAAGAGGAATATTCACTTTAACTCGCTTAAATATTTCTAGGATCTTTTCCAACTGATCCGTATTTTTCCTAGGTCAGAGTCTATGAGGAAATGGAGCAGACAGCTCAGTAGGTTGGGCTACTTGAGTTTGAGGATGGTCCTTGTTAGAAATTGGCTCAATGTTTTGATTCGAGTTGGTCGAATTTTCGGTAGGGTTTGGAAGACTGTCCGGTAAATCATTTGGGTTGACCATATAGTTGTCAATATTTTTGCTGGATCTAAGTGTCGTGACCCATTCAAGTGACTAATGTTTAAATCTTGAATGATGTGAATTTTGTTGGGGTTTGAATTTTGTCCTCTAGGGTTTTGGATGGGTTGACTTGGAAATGTACCCTTTTCCCTTTCACTTAATCTAGCGTTAAGTTGAGACATTTGTTTTTGAAGTTCACTCATTTGGTGATTTGTGTTTTGCATGTATGAGTGTAACGAGTTGTCTAACTTGTTTTGACTTTCAATACTTTGCTTAGTCATTTGCGCTAATAGTTGACTCACTTCAGTTAAATTCCCCTCAGTCATAGGAAGGCGTTTTTCATATTGGGGTGCAACCGTTTGATGGGATTTTTGGAAAGGCGCCTGGTTTGAATTGTACTGATTTTGCCTAAAGGGAGGGTTTGAAGCATTGTTCGGAAATGCTTGATTCGAAGGTCTATTCATCAGAGGGCTATTTGGACCATAAGAAAGATTAGGGTGGTTGTTGGGCCTGTTGAAAGCATTTACTTGCTCAAGGGACTAGGGACAGTCATCTGCCATGTGGTTGGAGTCAAGACATATGTAGCACATAGCTTGGGAAACGTTATCAACTTGAGTGTGTGTTCTAATAACGTTTAGTATGGCATCAACAAGAGTATTAGAAGAAGAGGATTCGATAGAATTACTATTGGAACGCGAATAGAGAGATTTTTCATTAGTCCGTTCCCATTGTTTCGATTTTTTTGCTAACTCATCGAGAAATTCCCAAGCTTCTACGTTAGTCTATTTTAGAAAATTGCCCTGACACATAGATTATAACATTTGCCTAGACCTATTAGCGAGTCCATCGTATACAGTTTGATATAATGACCATGTTTCGTAACCATGATGAGGACAACTTAACAACAGTTCCTTGAATCTTTTGAAATATTGCCAAAAAGATTCCCCCCTTTTTGGTGGAAATTAGTGATTTCATTTCTGACTCTAGCTATTTTTTCTGGGGGTAGAACTTTTTAAGGAAAACTTCTGTAAATTCATCTCATTTTTTAATAGAATCTGGAGGTAAGCTGAGAAACCATTTTTCTGCGGAGTCAGTTAGTGCCAATGGGATCAAACGAAGTTCAATACCATCCTCACATAACTGTTGTAATTTAAAGGTTGCACAAGCGTATTCAAATCTCGTTAAGAAACTGTATGGTCCATCATGAGAAAAATTACCGAATTTAGGGAGGATGCGTATCTGACTCGATCGGATTTCGAAGTGATTACCCACAGGATTGGGTAACGAATGCAAGAAGGGACAGAAACTTTATTGGGAAGAATCATGTCCATTGGGGTACAAGGTGCAGGCTCGTTAGCCATTTCTAAGGGTTGTTCGTGCAAAGTGGGTTTTGGGGAAAGTGAAGGGGGTCTGACTCTAACTAAACGATGAGATTCTTGGTCATAGGACCAAGTTCGCATGCACCAGAAAGAAGAAAAGAGTTTGCCAAAGAAAATTAGACAATGGAGAAATTAGGAAAGAGGTGAGAGAGAAATTTTTTTTTTGTTTTTGTTTTTTTGAAAATGGGATTTTTTTTAGAAAATTAACAAGGGATAAAGAATAAAAAAATGTTTTTTTATTTGTTTTTATTTTTCAATTTTTTTTGTTTTTGAGGAGTTTTGAATTTTTTTTATTGCAATTCACAAAACACACAGAAATTAGCTACAATAAATTTTTTTGTCCTTAATATCTCCTAACTGAAAATTTATAATCCTAATAATTTCAAACTACACAAGTAACAAGTCTTAGCCAGATTGGGACATGATTTATCAGTGCACCATGAATCACTGTAGCAATGCGATTGAAGGTTTGAGAAGCTGGTTGAGTTCGAAACTCCACCCTTTCTTAGAGACTAGGAGAGTTAGCTAGTATAATCCTAGTTATTAAGAGAATAAACTTTACCCTAATTGAGCCTGTGACGCCCTTAAGACCAGAGTCCGCAATTTTTATTTATTAATGCAGCTTTTTACTAGTATGAATGCAATTTTTTGGGCCAAGGAGGGGTAATGACTTCCCCACCTTATGTGAATTGGGTTGTGTCCTTAACAAAACGAATAAGGATGCAGAAATAATAATCACAGAAATCAAAAGATTTTACAAGCAAGCCACTGCCCCTGTAGAAGATTTTTATAAGAAATTTCTATATTTTTCAAGCAGCAGCAGCCCCTATAAAGTTTAGAAAATTCTTACCTAGATCGACAGTATGTCCAGTGCAACTGAGTAGCGCTAGCGCATTCACACCCCACTTGGTGTGCAACCGCTCCAACAATTCAAATTGACTATTTGCAAACCCATTAATCTTTCAATTCTTGTTCGATTCTGTTCCTTTAATTTGTTCTTTGATTTTTTTTAAAATAAAAAGGAAAAGGGAGAAAAAAACAGAACAAACTAGACTTGACCGAAAGAAATATAAAACAAGAAAACTAACTCAGCTAAACTCAACACTTGACTCAAAAAAATGGAATAACACCTGGCATAGAAACCCAATCTTGAGTGAATACCGCGACTTCGGTCTTTTTCAATAAAATCATCACGTAATAAATGGACAATTCCTCAATATCTTGTTCATTCCCAACAAAATATTTTCTTTGGGTGTCAGACTCATATATTTTGTTCTAGGAGGTGCAAGCGGATAGTTTTGGTATAAAAAACGTAATGGTGCCTTACGTGTCCTAATTATTAGGCCCAGAATAACAACTATGATCTACCCTCTAGCCCTTATCTACCAGTTCTACATGAGCTAGTTGGTTAATATGAGCAGGATGCTTCTCTACCTGCAATTAGAGCATTAAGGGATGCTTCTAACATGAGCAATTGGAGTATTTAGGGATGCTTCTCTACCTGCTAACTCAACAAAAACCAAACTCAACAAAAAGAAGAAATTCAACTAAAAAAAATTAAAAGAACTAAAGCTTAGTTTTTTCATATAAAATGAAAGCCAAAAGAAAATTTGGAAATAAATGTTCACAACTTTCTTTTTAAATGAAAGCCAAGCCCGTGATAATCAAAGAAAGGCTAAAACCCACTTATATCCAAGCTCTATATAAAACAAAATTCATCACCTCAGTCTCTCCATTTTTCTCTTTTTTTTAGAAGATCAATATCGAAATAAAAATCAGTAAAGAAATCACGTCCCTCGATTTACCAATTTATTTATGGATTTGGGTATGTTATTGAGGATTTCGAATTGATTTTGGTTGCTGGAACTCGAATTGCGTTGGATTTTGATTGCTTGAATCGAGTCTAGGGTTCCAAAACTGGTTCTGGTTTTTCGAAATTGGGTTTTGATTTGAATTAGGTTTCAAAGTGCCTGAGTTGTGATTCGGATTTGAGGGCTTCAACATAGGTAGCAAGGTGATTTGTTGTAAGTGCGGTTATGGAATTGGAGATCAATGATGGAGTTTGGCACTATTGCTTGATGTTGGAGTAAATTGAAAACGAGGTTGTAGGTGGTTAGGGAGTTGAGCTGTGGTGGATGATGATGTTCGGAAAGGGAGTATGGTATGGGTCTACTGGTTAGTGATGATGAACTATTTGACATGAAGATGGTCTGAAGTGGTTTGGAAAATAGGGTGTTTGGTGTATAGCAGTTCTTGTCGGTGGAAGTAGTGTTGGTCACTGAGTTGCAAGGGGTTATGTCTGGGGATTTTTGGTTGTACTAATGAGATGATTTCAAGACTGCGAACATCTGAAAGTTGACGGTCGGAAGGCGAAGGTATGTTTCAGAGCTGGGGTATTGCAGTGTGAATTTGAACTGGGTTGAAGTATGGACGGCTACGTGAAGTATGGTTTCAGATTTAATGAGGTGGTTCAGGTAGGAAATTGTTGACAAGGGGGTGATGGTTATATTGTAGATGTGATGGTCAAGTGAGTGTGGTAAAGAAGAAGATGGTTGATGAGAAGGGAATGCAACAAAGATGAAGAAGGAAATATAAAAGAAATAGAAAACAGGAAAAAAATCTTCTATAATCTTTTTTTTATTTTTTAGAAAACTTGTAAAAGAAGAAATGGAAGGAGAATGTAAAAAGGAAAGAAATCAAACTAAATTTGCAAGTTATTTGCTTTTTCTTATTTGGTAGATTACGATATCACATATCAAATACCTAATCAACTAACAAGAATTTTTTTCCTATCTATACTAGAAAACAAAAGGAAACAAAATAAATAAATAAAAAATATTTTTGTGTTTTTTGTGAAGGAAAACTAAAGAGAAAATAAAATAAAAATAAAAATATAACCCGAAGGATTTTGTAATAAAAATTATTTTGGTCCCCGGCTTTCCTAATAAATTTGTTTGGCTTTCCTAAATAGCAAGGGTTGTTGAAGGGTGTCGAACTCTAGGACCAAAAATTATTTTACTAATAAATTCAATCAAGTTATTTCGAAATTATGATTGTTCGAAATTAACAGAAAATAAACAAAAAGAGAGTTTTTAATGATAAAAGAAAGCAATTAGGGAGCAATGACATAAACTAGATTAACATGAATTAATAACCAAACAGATTGATACAGATCTAATTCATGTGTCTGTCACAAACATGAATCAACGATAATTAGGTTTCTAGAGACAAATATGTGAATAATGACAAGTATAGCCTATGTAGTAGCTAAGCTCTTAAACAACCATAGGCTACCAGGACAGATTCACTATTTTATTTCTAAAACCCTAAAAATTAGATCTGAATCTGATAAGCGTTAGATCAAACTCGAATATACCCTGTGAAGGAGCATAGCTCTTAAACGACACAGAATATGAAGGTTCAGATCTAACCCTTGGTTCAGATCTAGATCTATATACATGAAGTTCTAATCTATTTGGCTATGTGATTCATATTGAATCTAATCTAAGCGTCATCACCCGTAATTAAAGGAGATTAGCTAGAAGAGAAAGAAAAGAAAATAATTAACATAAACATAAGTAAAATAAAATAACAACTAAGAAGAGAAGGAGAAGAATTTTATTCCAAGAGAAGTTATACGGAATAAAACCCAATGTAATTCTAAATGAACAAGATACAAGTGTGTTTATAGCTAATATGACAAAGACTAATAGGCTAATTACACAATGTGGGACTAAAGAATTAGCGCATATAACACATAAGCCAGTGTGAATGCAGTTGTAGAGTGAGAGGCCTTGCTAATAAGCCAATGTGAACGCAGCATGAGTCTTCAGTGAGCCAAATCTACCTAACTAAACTATATTTGCAACCGTTCTTCAAGCTTTAAACTCTTCAAGCTTTAGTAATTTTAAATTTCACTCTTTTTAAGAAAATTCTTTATGCATTATCCATCAAATGCTTTAAACCATGTTTTTTATCAACAATCTGAAATCACAGTTATAAATACACAACATCAATTATTTTAAAGGGAAAACAAGATAAATAAGCGAATAAAGTTTACACATTTACGTGTATATCAGTCAGATGAACGCTCAGATCAATTAGGTACAAGCGTTGTTGGATGCATTAGGATTTGGGGTACTGGAGGTGCTGGGGGCGAAGGTGGTTTAAAGGGTGGAGGTGATGATGCTGACAACGATGACGGCGACGAACGACGATAACATTGATGAGAACGACGATGATGCAGTAGTAGATTTACGATGACCTTATTTGGTACTTGATTTCATGATGTACATGTTTATCTGTCATTTTGTATCATTATGTATTACACGTCGATTTAGAATAAGTGTATTATATGTTATTCTATGTTGTTGATCATTGTATGTTACATGTCACTACTTTGTACTACATTACTGTGTTGTTGGTCATTTGTTATCTAACCAAACTACTTAAATCATCAATTTGTCGTGCAAAACGATAAATCGCATTACGTTTTCAACATGCATACATAGTAAACTGATAATAACCATAGAGATTCGACAGACGGTAGCGACAAAGAACATAAATAAACTACATGTTATAGACAGACTGCATATTTTCTAGGGCATTTCCAAGACGTCTTATTTCTTATTTCAATTTGTTTGCATATATTATGCTCCTTGGACACAAACTATTGTTTATCCACATAGTTGCACCCTATTGGCCAAAGTGACACAACTGAATTCTATGACCTATATATTCTCCATCTTCCCTAACCATAACTTCAACCATATACCCGCAGTGGCAACAAACTAGGTATGAATCGGCTGCTTGTTTAACAGGAGGCTGAAAATATTGTTCCAAATTAGTCGTTTTTATTGATAAGGTTGAACATGCACTTGTTTATGTAGAGGTTGGATATCCCTATGTTTGTATAGTGTTTGAACATCCTCTTGAAGTCTTAGTTTGTGAAGATTTGGGAATTCATGGTTAAGGTGTTCGTAATGTTTTTCTTGATAATTGTTATTCCAATCATCATCGGTGTGCAGGTTATCGGTTGGAAAGTAGCCTACATTAAAGTCAATAAATGATGGCCAGAGGCATTGTTATTAAAAGTAGAAGAATAAAATAGTTGATAAGTATGAAGAAAAGCTCTTTTTGTTTATATAGAAATTTGTGAATAATGAAATGGTTGCCCTGTCTAACTTGTCTCGGTCGTAGTTTGTATATAAACAACATGGCTATATTGGATGTTATGTCCCAGTCATTTATTGTTTGTAAATAATGTGGATACAGTCTTTATATACACTGTCGCCACAGTGTCTGTCTCGGTCATTGATTATTTGTAAATAAAGTGGCTATAGTCTTTGTAAACAACATGGTTATGGTATTTATTTTGTTTCGGTCATTGGTTGTCTGTAAACATCGTGGCTATAGTGTTTATCCTGCCTCAGTCATTGATTTCATGTAAATAATGCGGCTCACAATTGATACTCTTTGAACTTGGTATTGCTATTTCTTAAAAACGTTCCTTTGTTCCCTAAATTTAAACATAACCTGCTGAATTAAAATATCTACCATTAATTGGTCTTCTTCAAAGTTACTTATACTCATGAAGGCATATATTGAAGTTGATTGTAGGCGTGAAATTATAATGTGTATCGATGTAGTTACAAGCCATGAAATATTTTGACACATGGTGAATGAAGCTTACAACGACCATCATGATTTCCTTAAGAGGCGGTCTTATTTAGAAATCCATAAAACATATGGCCATTTTAAGGAACTTGTAATTGCTACCACGAGATTATCGAGCATGTTGAAGAAAAATACATTTTACAATCAATCTTTCTACTTCTGATTCACATTACCAATCAGAATATAGAATGGAATTCATTGTCACGAAGCATATGAACTTCGTTATAGTTGGCTTACACGACTAGGCTCTGAATAAGCATTACTGCTGCTCTAGGCTATTTGTTTTCTTGTACCTTTGTTTTTGTTTAGCAATTCGATATGCTCAGCATTTTGTAGTATATCCTTGAATTGTATATCCAATTTAATTAAGAATTTGGTTTTAGTTAACAAACTACTTAACCGTGATTTTTGTGAAAGTTTAATTTTGACTTATCTCAAAATTTACAAGACTAAATGAAGAGTTATCATTATCGTTTGAAAGTTATATTCCAATAGATCCCAAGGAATCTTTTTTCAAAGGATTCTGACTTATTTTGGATTTTATATATCACTTTGAACTTCATATCGGAAAATTACTAACTATTATTGTGCGACGAGCTCGATTTAATTAACTTTAATTATATAGTTCAAAGTTTGTAAACAGACGACAACCCGGCTGGTCTAAATAATTCATACTAAATTATCTAACATAGATTCTTGTTGGAATATCTCGTGTAGTCAACATCAATGAGTCTTACATCATTGGGAGACCATATCACGATTCTAAGGTGAGTGATGTTGACAGGTCATTGTAGCTGGTTTATTGCTTAGCAATGAATATTCATGAAACTTCAGACTCGATATTTTAGAATATTAAATTTAATAATTTATTTAGTTATGGTTAACAAAACTACTCAAACACGATTTTTCTATAAATTTGATTTTGATGTATCTCAAAATTTACGAGACTAAATCAAGATTTGCCACATTCATTTGAAAGCTATATTCTAATAAGTACCGAAGAATCTTGTTTCAAAGGATCCGACTTAATCTAGTTCTTATATATCAATTTGAACTTCATATCGAAATAAATATGAATTACCACCATGCGACGAGCTCGATTTAATTAAATCATTCAAACTTTATAAATAGCGGACGATCCAACTTATCTAACTCATTTAGAAGCTATATTGAATTATCTAACATAGATTCTTGTTTGAATACCTCGTGTGACATCATTAGGAGACAATCTCACGTAGCTACAGTGAGTGACATTAACAAAACATTGTAGCCGATTTGACTCCATCTACAGACTTAACCATATTCCATGTAATAACAAAGTGTCATGTGATGACATGCCGAGTTGTCTCAATCATTCAGAAGCCATGTAATATATTGTCGTGTCTCATGTACTGATGTTTACAACCTATGCTATGTGCTATGTGATAGCGTGTTGAGTTGTCTCAATCATTCAGATGACATTAATTTAATAACTTTTCATGTCTCTTGTGAAAATATTTCCAACCTATATTATGTGTCATGTGATAACGTGCTAAGTTGTCTCAGTCATTCAGAAGCCATGTGATATCTTGTCATGTCTCATTTGTTGATGTTTCCAACCAATACCTTGTGCTATTTGATAGTATGTTGAGTTATCTCAATCATTTAAAAGTGATGTGATAGTTTGTCATGTGCCATGTGCTAAAGTTTCCAACCTATACCATGTCTCATGTGCTAATATTTCCAAACTGTTTCTTATATAATCCCCTAAGCTTTCAAACTAACTCATATCGAAATTATAGTAAACACAAATAATGAGTTCATTATAGTTTCTCAAATGCATTTAAGCTTTTGACAGTGATTTTAAGGAAGAAGATATCCTTCAAGAGGAAGCCGAAGAACTACAATAGGTTATCGATATATGTCATCAAGTTTATGGTTCCTCATCCAGAAAGCAAGACGGATCAGTACATGGTTGTAAGTTTATAAGTTGTAATCAAGCTTCATTCCATCAATCTCTTATGCAAGATTACTTTAATGTTAGTTGCACTATGGATCAGACATGTTTCTAAGAGGATACCAAATGAGAAGAAAATTATTTCTAAGAGTGCATGTATTCAAAATGATAACAAATAATTTAAGTATAGGACAAATGCTTTAAAAGCACAAGTGTCTAGTGGTGAACAAAAAATGTCGATCGCAACTAGAATGTTAGCTTATGGTACCCATGTAGACGCATTGCACGATGCATGCCGAATTGCGAAAAGCCCGACACTTAAAACTCTCGAATCTTGTTGTCAAACTATTATAGATGTCTACGGAGTTGTGTACTTAAGGTTCGTAAATGAAGATGATGTTATGCAGATCAAACAAATGCATGAGACTAAGAGATGTGTTGAAGAATGGAGTTTTAATGACAACAACCTTATTTCAATTATCACTATTAATTGATTATAAAATGTATACTAAAATTTCTATCTAGAATATATATATATACACATATGCACAATTTGTATATAGGACTTAAATGCTGAAGACTATAGAGTTTTAGAGTTTCAAGAGATTCAGAATTCAGAGGAGATTCAAGACTCATGAGTAATCAAGTCATTAAGAATTCAAGAGTTCAAGACAAAATAGTAATGGAGTTCAGTCTATATTTAAGACTCTAAATAGCACTCCAGGTTCAAATTAAATTTTGTTTTTCAAATTCAAGTTTTCAAAATTCAAATTCTAATTTCAAATAGTTTTCCGCCTTACTTAGGATTTCAAATATAAGTTTTTGAAGTTTATATATATTTATATAGTATACACTTTTATAGTTTCATATTTATGTAGTTTTAAACCTTATAATTTTATAAATATGTTTATATAATATATATTTATATTTTCATACGATTTTATACTTTATAATACTCATTTATATCACTATGTTTTATTTCAAGAATTTCCAGAATAGTATATATATTTAAACACTTGAAAATATTCAAAATACAAACATTTTAAGTACATATGTCGACATACATATGTTTTTATGTCGACATGCAACTGTCATTTTTCAATTTTCAAAGGAAGTGCCTATGCGCTACTTGTAACGTTTCAGAAGCGTTGCAACCTTTCAAATCTTATAAACAGGGGTTGAATTCGAATTTTTTTAACAATTCTTCTTCTCCATCTTCACCCCTCTTCATCCCTCCATTAATATTTCTTATTTTATTGATTTCTGCACTTCTACTTCGCCGATTTCTACTCTGATAAAACT
Organism: Allium sativum; assembly: GCA_030737875.1. NCBI lineage: Eukaryota > Viridiplantae > Streptophyta > Magnoliopsida > Asparagales > Amaryllidaceae > Allium > Allium sativum. The sequence continues at coordinate 281,170,537 of CM060918.1, forward strand.
TCTTCTTTTCTCACTTTCTATCCATTACTCTCTGAATTGAAGTGTTATTGAATACTTATAGGGTTGATGTAATCATTTGGGAAGTGTTTGGGAAAGGGTGTGTTCCTTGTAGCCCTGAAATCAAGGAAAGGGAGCAGTGGTAATCTTGTGGCCGTAAAATCAAGAATGGTTGGAGTGGTGTTAATCTTGTAGTCGTGAAATCAAGGGTATTGCACTTGGATGGTGATATTAATAAAACTTTGTGCAACAACGTTATGTGGGACTAGACGTAGGAGTAATCCGAACCAGTATAAATCCGCTTTGTTCTTTCCTTTTTCTGCATTTTATATTTATCAGTTTCTGTGTCTGCTATCATCTCTATGGTGTGTGATTCATATAGTAGATCATACAAGGTATAGTTTTTCCTAAATTCCTTGAAAATACTATTCACCCCCTCTAGTGTTTGTCTTGCCTTAAGATCCGCATTCTGCGCTCCCTAACAATTGCTATCATAGCAAGTTTTTCAAAAAGTTCATAATCTGATTTTTGAAATTATTAAATGGATAGTTTTGAAATGATTGTTAACACTAGTATCAATTTATGCATTGCATCAATGTTGAAAGAGTCTACATTCAATTATGTTGAAATTTCAAGTAATCTACTGAATTGTTGTCTAATATAGGAAAAGATGTGTTATATGGCTATTGGAAATTCAAAATTTGAAAAAATGGGTAACATGGCTATTGAAAATTCAAATTCCGAAATGGTGCGTTACATGGCTGTTGAGAATTCAAATTCTAATGGACAATTGGAGAAGAGCAATGACGGCTGGTGAAAAGACATCAGGAGGAAGAAATGTATATATATAATGTAAATCAATAAAGAAATGGGTAGCAGATCAATTTACAACTTTGGATTTCCATCTACAACTTAACATCATATTGTATTTCTCTTCAATTGATTTGTAATGTCGTTGGTTTCATGTGAATCCATCAATAATTGACTAAGTAATGATCAAGTTTTGGTGAATAAAGAGAGAAGAAAACCAAAATAATGTCGATGATTATCCTCAAACTGCATCCATAGGTTGGACTATTTTGTTCCAAATTCTTTTCCATGTTGTAGTCCTTGTTCTTGTGGTTGTTTTGATGGGTAGATCATCAAATTCCGATCAAAATTGAGTGAGATATGAGTATTTGAAGTTGGTTATGCAAAACTGAAAATTGTGTACGAGATTTCTTACATCTCTCCCACTGTTTCGATTTGCTGCGCCCTAATACTATCTAAATTCATTCCCAAACTATTACTAGATCGTAGCCCTTGCATTCCTCTTCGATTTGCCACTAGATTCATCCAATTCCGTTGAAAAATGAGGGAGATATGGCTTCTCAAAGATTGATAGAAAAAGAAAAACGAGAAAAAGAGGAAGAGAGAGTTTATGAAAGAAAGTGGTTGTTGGGCCTATTTATAAAAAGAATGAAGTGTCCACTCATTTGAAATTTCAAATTCGAACTCGTGGATTTGGCGCGAAGTTGGTTAAAATACTAAATCATCAATATCTTTCTCATAGGGTCTTCAAATTCAACAAATGAATATACTATGCTGATAAAAAAAATGAGCCCGTCGCAATAGAGCATATATCATCATCGAATTCTGGAAGATGTAAATGTGTGGTTCATGACAATTGAAGAATAACAAAAGGAAGAATTGCAAAAATAGTTACGCTTCACAATTATTTCATAATTATCATTGAATTTAAGAATATACATTTGTGCACATAGTTACGTATAGAAATTTATCACTTTTATAAATTCTAGATATTTTGGTTCATATGTCAATCACTATAGTATACATATCAATACACCAGTTTAATTAGAATCTCTTGTTATTTCAAAATCTCACTACTCTTTGATTTGGTTTTGAAAGGACATCTTTTTAAATATGAAAATGTCAGTTCAAACTCTAGTTGTCAATTTTGATCAACTACTTATGTTCATTTTATTTCAAAAATATATTGAAAGTATATATATAGTACATAGATATGTTAATATGATTTAAATAATTTAAAATTTTCAAACACTTGATATTGATATAATATATATATATATATATATATATATATATATATATATATATATATATTGAAAGTTAAACATCGTTGTTTAACTTTTATATTTTTCATTTACCTTCATAACAATTTGGGTAACATTATCACAAATACTATATATAATTTAATACTAATTTTGATTTCATATCTTATTAAGATTTATAAAACTTGTATATTTAACTTAATATTTTTTATAATATATATATATATATATATAATCTTTATGTCTTAAATATGTAGTTTAAATATAAGAAGTTATAGTTTACTTTATATTAACAGATTTCATAAAAATAAATTTATAACATATAAATGGATCTTTAGCAAATTAATATGTTTTGATTTCTAAAGTTTAAATTCAAAATTGATTTGTATCAAAAAGATTAATATATATATATATATATCTCATAATAAATTGAATATTAAGTTCTTTTTAAAATCATATATGTGTGTGTGTGTGTGTGTGTGTGTGTATATATATATATATATATATATATATATATATATATATGTTTAAAGTTTACGTCATATGATAAAATTATTCTCTTTAAAAGGAACTTCAATGTTAAGTATATTATTTTTAAAGAAGCACCTTACTAAGATTATTTAACTTCGTATTTCTCATAAAACCATTCTGAATATTTTACTACTTATCATGAATAAATTTTTAATAACCATTAAATTCTCATCTATACCATTCTTTCAATCTTTTTCATTAGTATCATTATTCTAAGTCTAGATATTAAAATATATTACCTTTGTTTGATTAAAATAATTCATAATATATATGTATATGCATAGTACTTTGAATATCTTTTACCAAAATAGATATCATCACCAAGTTGTTATGCATATTATCATTACACATCTTCATATCATACATCATTATAATAAATTACAATGCATCTCAGATTAAAAATATTCATATCACAAGTTGCATTTCATTCAATATATCACTTCATGTTGCCTTATGACATCTAGTTCATACTGCATTATAACCAACATACTGCACACACTGCATACATGTTAACTTTTTACTCTACACACAACAAGTATACTGTATAAGGAGTTTTTATCTAATTAGAAATAAATAGGATCATAAATTAAATAGATAGCATATTTATTTAATTTGACTGACTTGTTTGACATGGTTGAATTTCATTAATGATTGATAAGTATACTTATGCATTTATGGTTGATAGGAGTTTTATAGGTTTTTAAAGATAAATAGAAGTTACAAGAAATGATTGGCTTTATGATTGAATTTATTTGAATTGATGTTTTGTGACACCAAAACTTAAAATGATTAATTGTTTGGATTAAATTGCTTTACTTAACTTATATCATAGTTTTAAGGATATCTTATCAGAATTATTTTTTAGTATAGATTAAAGTCTTATTATAGTTTTAAGGGAATTAGAGTTTAGGCTAGGTTTAGTCTTGTATTAGATTAAGGGAGAGTTTTATAGTTTTTAACGATTAGTTGAAGTTTCAAAGTGTTTTTGAATTGACATACACTTTTTCTTTGGTTGTTTTGATCATTTGTTTGAATTGCTTATTTTTTTGAATCGTTTATTTGTTTGATTTGCTTGTTTGAATTGATTATAAAATTTGATTGGTTTTGCATAGTTTATTATACAAGTATATTCATAATTTTAGGGGGAGATATAATATTTTAAGTTTAGAATCATAGAATTAGAGGGAAATATAAGGTTATTCAATTCGGGGAGTATAACATAGTTATTAGGATCATTTATAACATGGACTTAAGGGGAATCGTATATATTAATTACTTTAGTATAGAATTAATCTTAGAATATATAGGTTGAAATTGTTTGTGGTATAGATTTAGAGGGAGTATATTTAGAATTTCTTTTTGATAATGACAAGGGGAGGAATTATAAAATATTATATAGTTAAGATAGTTTTAGTTTAAGGGGGGTATGTAGAATTCATGATGACAGGGGGAGTATTAGAAGGATCAGAATCAACAGGTATAAACATGTATGAATATTTTATAAACTAAGGTTGTCATCATCAAAAAGGGAGAGATTGTTGGAGAGTGAAGTTTTAATGACAACAACCTTATTTCGGTTATCATTATAAATTAATTATAAAATATATACTAACATTTCTACCTAGAATATATATATATATATATATATATACACACACACACACACACACACACATGCATATATGCAGGATTTGTACACACGACTTAAATACTAAAGACTATAAAGTTTAGAGTTTCAAGAGATTCAGAATTCAGAGAAGATTCAAGACTCATGAGTAATCAAGTCATCAAGAATTCAAGAGTTCAAGAAAAATATAGTAATAGAGTCTAGTTTATGTGTAAGACTCTAGATAACACACCAGGTTCAAATTCAAATTCTGTTTTTCAAATTCTGGCTTTTAAAATTCTAATTTCAAATAGTATTTTATCTTACTTATGATTTCAAATATAAGTTTTTAAAGTTTATATAAGTTTATATATATTTATATAGCTATATACTTTTATAGTTTTATATTAATATAGTTTTAAACCTTATAATTTTATAAATATGTTTATATAATATATATTTATGTTTTCATATGATTTTATACTTTATAATACTCATTTATATCACTATGTTTTAATTCAAGAATTTCCATAATAGTATATATATTTAAACACATGAAAATATTCAAAATTCAAATATTTTAAGTACATATGTCGACATACATATGTTGTTATGTCAACATACAACTTTCATTTTTTCAATTTTCAAAGGAAGTGCCTTTTCACTATTTGTAATGTTCTAGAAGCGTTACAATCTTTCAAATCTTATAAATAGGGGTTGAATTCGATTTTTTTTAACAATTCTTCTTTTCCATCTTCCCCCCTCTTCATCCCTCCATTAATATTTTTATTTTATTGATTTCTACACTTCTACTTTGCTGATTTTTACTCTAATTATATGAAACTTCTTCTTTTATCACTCTTTATCCATTACTCTCTGAATTGAAGTGCTATTGAAGAATTATAGGGTTATTGTAACCATTTGGGAAGTGTTTGGGAAATGGTGTGTTCCTTGTAGCTCTGAAATCAAGGAAAGAGAGCGGTGGTAATCTTGTAGCCATGAAATCAAGAGTGGTTGGAGCGGTGTTAACATTGTAGCCGTGAAATCACGGGAATTGCACTTGGATAGTGATATTAATAAAACTCTGTGCAATCCAGCGTTGCATGAGACTAGACGTAGGAGTAATCTGAACCCATATAAAATCCAGTGTGTTCTTTCTTTTTTCTGCATTTTATATTTATCTAATTTTTTATTTGTATTTGATTCTGTGTCTATGATCATCTCTGTGGTGCGTAATTCATATAGTAGATCATATAAGTTTTAGTTTTTCATAAATTCCTTGAAAACACTATTCACCCCCCGTCTAGTGTTTGTCTAGCCTTAAGATCCGCGTTCCCTAACAGGATGACCAGGCATGTTGGAAAGTCTCGATTGTATGCACTGAGAATGGAAGAACTTCCCCAAGGCATATTAAGGTTCTTGCAAAGACAAGGAAAGACAATCGACTATCATTTTTGAAGCCGTAGATTCGTACGATTTTTGGGATTGGCATGCTTTCTTTGGAATGCTCGGTCCTAATAACGACTTAAATGTTATTGAAAGATCACATCTATTTAATGATCTAGCTCAAGGTCGGGTACCTCCGCTAACATTCACTTTTGGGAAAAACACTTACGATCATGGCTATTAACCAAGTGTTGGCATTTATCCAAAATGGAGGACCATTGTCAAACATATCCAAATCTCATAACATCGAAACAAGCAAAATTTGCTGCGATGTAGAATGGACAAAATAAGACGAAGAAAGAGCTTTTGGCGTTAATCGGGATTAATTTGCAATGATCAGTAATCCTTATCGTTTGTGTCTTAGGGAAAAAATGTCAACAATTATGTTTGCTTGCTTTATTCTATACAACATGATAATTGAAGACGAGAGAGTAGGATAAAGGACAACGACAATATGAATATAAAGGTGCTTTGGAATCATTGGATGTATTTTGAGACAACACATGTGTAACATAAAAGGCCTCCAACATTCATCTCGACCATCAACTTTCATCCAGAGACGCACAACTACACAATAGGCTATATAAAGATCTTACAAATCATATATGGAACCACTTTAGCAATTGTCTGTTTTTTTTGTTCAACAACCAACTTCTGCGTTTCAATTAACAACTTCTACTGCCCAATATCAACAAACCTGCTCATTACTTCTATTTTCTTCTAAATTTGCATAATCTATCTTGACGTATACGTTCGTGCAATTCATGTACGACATCATGTTTTCCATCTACGGCAGCATCAAAAATTTTCTTCCTCTTTGCAGCTTTGACGTTCACCGGCCTATAATATTTGTCATGTCTTTGACCAAGCTCATTAGCTTGGTTTTTCCCTTCGAAATGAGAAACTCTTCCCGACGACTCTCCTGGACTAGATGAGAAAGTCAATTTTGAAACTTTTTTCTTTCTCTTTGCGGAAGTTTGAATATCGCGTAGGCTCTTAGCAGTATCCGAGTTGCACCTTGGTTGACTAATAAACAACTCATAACAATTCAAAAACTAATAATAATAATAATAATAATAATAATAATAATAATAATAATAATAATAATAATAATATGGTCTTTTAGCCCATTTTTTCCTTGCGAATAACTTCTTGAACCTCTCGTTTGCTAATCATTTGTAGGAAATAAAAAATTGAATCGATTCATAAGAAAGTATAATTAACACATTAACAAACCTACTAAATAAATATCATATCAAATGCTCCTCGCCAACCATTCCAGTAGGATTAACCTTCTTTATTTTATAAACCTACAATCCTTAAAACGATGTTTGACGATTTTTCCAAAACGGTCATGAATCGCTAATGACGTTCGTGTGCTTTTAGGCTGCTCGTGGTTGAAGATATTCTTTATTTATTTTTTTCAAAACTTATCGCCTGATCAGGAGCGAATCCAACCATCCCTTCTAGAGGGATCAAGGTTTGAGGGGGGTCAGCTTTACCTAGTATAATGTAGGCAAAGCTGTGTAAAACTGTGCAAAACTGTGTATAATATAGGCATTGTGTACTGGAATATAATATTTGAGGGGGGTCAGCTGCTCCCTCACCTCTCTACATAGATTCGTCCCTGCGCCTGATTGGTCGTTGTTAGTAACCGAATCCTATGAAAATTGACAGTAGATATTGCATAGATCGAAGTCCTCGTTTGTCCATGGGTTGATTGATTGCTTGTTCGGAGGAGCACGTTAGTGGTTCTCGATGTTGTCTTCGTAAGCATAGCTTCTGGACATCGTCGGATGTGTAAATTCTCCAAACAATGAAGATATTATTCAGTTTTATGTTGCTTTGGGAATATTAAATATGATGATAAGTTGTACTGTAATTTTATAAGATGGAAGATGATAATTTAAAGTTGAAAATAGAGGCATTAAAGAAAGAATATGACCGTTCTATAGCCGTTGGAGAAGAATATGATCGTTTTATAGCTGTTATGGGGTGAGAAACATAACCATTTTGTAGTCGCTGGTGATTGGATAAGCTTGGGGAGGGGAAAGGTAGAGAGCGTTGATTTAATCAACATCCGAACCAATTCAGAATACTGAATTGATCCCCTTTCTTTCTTTCTTTTTTTCCTTTTTTAATATTCTTAGAAAAATTGCGAGTTGGATGAGGCAATTTCTCCTCCTTCAGAATTCAACAGCTGAATACTTCGCTGTTGGAGTTGCTCCTAGCAACGTTGAAACTAAGCAAACATGTTTCTGTTCACCATGAAAGATAAACCGACTAAACAGCAACAATTTAAATAATTTTGTTATGAGCTCGCTTAATTGTCAAACCAGCAATTTTCCAACAAGAAACATGAACGAATTGAATTGACACTGGCTTTACTAGACATCAGGCAAACAGGATTTCGACTTCCAAACGTTAATTGTCTACCCTTCAAAAAATGTAACATAAAAGAGTAACCCCACATCTTCTCGAGAGATATCAATGGATATAAAATCAGATTATAAAAACATCCTCCATCTAAGAAATTTGATGAATATCAGTAAATACAACACCAGACGTCTTCAACATACAAAATATTTGATAATACATAAATTGAACCCGGAAAAGCTGCTCGTTTGATGTGATGTTGTCATAAATCAACAAATCAAACATAATACAATATACAGTTTGGTTTTCATGGTTATATTAACCCTCCTCCCCGAACTCTTTGGTGAATCTCTCATGCACTTCTAGATCTTTTTTGCTGACAGTTGGTCTCTGCCTGGCTAGCACCTTATCAAAATCTGTTCTTGTGATCGGTGGCGGTAGAATCTGTTAACAAACTTGAAAGATTAGCAGTATCTTATATCGTCTGGGTTGATTTAAACATGTCGACATGTATTTTAACATCCATGGTTAAAACAGAAAAGTTGTCTTAGTTATGAATTGCATCATTCATACTCATTCAGAGGTCTCTAGTTGATAACCATGACAAAGAAAAGAGAATATGAGCCAATGAGTGGCAGTTATTAAATAGAAAAAGTCAGTTTAGATTTTTATCAGAAAAATTGGTTGCAGTCAATGGAAATGTTTTGATAGAGATGTTTGTATCAAAATTGTGAAGCAGCTTCACACAATTTCTTCCATACATGCACGATAAGTTTGAAAAAGTGGTTTGACATAAAAATTGTTTCTTCTAATACATGTAGAAAATTAGGTCGACTTATATCAAACTTCCATATAGTCGTATGTATCACAGTTTTTCTCAGAGTTATGGTACTAACTACAAACAGTTGATTCGTTCTGAACGCTCATATTCGCAACGAATTCCAAGACACTGAAACAAACGACAAAATCATGAAAAGAAATAGCACCTTAGACGCGAGGCCCTTGGAAGCAAGTTCCTCCATGGTGGTCTGTATAGCTCCTGGCTGTTTCGGACCACAAGGCATCAACATGCCCTCGGGGGTCTTTACGAAAAACATGGCATCTTGAGTTTTTCGAACGGGTTCAAATAATACATCTTTGACCTGAATAAAGATAATTAATTATTAAAACTAAAATTGTATGCATAATCATACTAGTGAAGCAGAAGTTATTCACTACTTACACAAACAGAAATATCAGAACCAGAAAACCCGTCTGTCTTCCGACCTAATATCTCAAAATCACTTTCTGTCAGGTTATGAGGTGTATCGCCCAAATGCACCTATCATTACATTAATAATCAACATTCAGTCTAAAATAAATAGACAATATAAATTAATTCTATGATTAGTTGTAACAGGTTGCCAAGGATGTTAGCTGACTTAAGCATAAAAATAAAATAAAAGCAAAAACAACCGACTTTGAACATATGTTGCCTAGCTTTGGCATCAGGTAGGGGTATGTAAATTCGCTTATCGAAACGTCTTCGAATAGCCTGTGCATAATGAATGTAAACTGTTACAAAAATAGACATGACAACTGGAAAAAAATGCAAAAGCTTAATGCTGCATTAGAAAATATAAAAAATTGAACCTGATCCAGGGCATATGGTGTATTTGTCGCAGCCAGGACAAGAACTTTCTGATCATTGTTTCCTACACCCTAAAACATGTAAAAGACGATGTATTCTTCAACCATGTAGACTTTTGAAGAAGAAAATTGCATCTAAATGTACTTGCATTCAATGACTAAACAAAAAAATAGTTTAAATCCCAATTTAATGTTTTTTTTTTCCGAGGAAGACGGGTGTGTAGCGTGAAGCTACACAGCCGGTAATCCCAATTTTATGATTAAAAATATAAAATATTTTATGATACTACAGTTGTAGTAAATAAGTAACATATTATCTTCTACGAAACCATAATAAAATAGTTCTGCAAAACATAATTTGTTCGCAAACAAGCTTCGTCAAACTTCATATCTTGAAATTTAGAAGTGATTTCTTAAGTCACAATATCTAATATATATTGCACTCTGAAATGATTTCTCAGCTCTGATCACTCTTATAATCTTAATAAATTTTCATAAAAACACTTTTGGCCATAGTAGATTTTTCCATAACAACAATGTGAAGATCGAGAATTAGCAATTATGACCAAAAATAGCACATCTGACACCAACAAACCCACGAAACGAAATCCTGATCCATCCCCCCCCCCCCCCCCCCCCCCAAAAAAAAAAAAACTTTCCTCCTCTCTCCTTTTTCCCCCCTTTTTGTCTGCTCATGTCTGCATTGGGCTAAGTAGGGCGGCTGATCCATTCACTGTAGGCATGTCTTTGTTTATATTGACATTAAGTAAATATCACTGAGCAATTAAATAGGTTTACATATAAATACCATCTTATGTTGCACAGGAAGTTTCTTGTCGTTTGTTCCTAAACCCTAACCCATGTACTTGTACCTCGTAAACTTTCAAAAGCTAAAAACATGTTTCCAAGAATGTGTCTACTGACGTTAATAATGAATGACTCCAGCAATTATATGGACTTGTAAATAAATATATCCCTAGATTGAATGGAAGGGTTACCAAAAGCAATTCCAATATCCTATTAGTTGTTTATCAATAGAAAGCACAACACAGTTGGCAAACATAAAGAGACTACGCATAATAATACAATAAGTATCAGACAACAAGCATCATCTAATGTGAATTCTGTATCCACATTTCTTTATCGATTGATCAACTGTATGCTTAAACTCACTATAGATTTTACACGTTTACAGCAGAGAGAGTTATACCCTTTCTTTTTCTTTTTTTCCAAACAACGTAGTAGCTTTTATTCTACATATCCACTGTATTTTCATTCAATCATAAAGTTTACAGCTAAAAGGGTTCTAATAGTATCATCATCATCATGTTTTCCAGAGTTCATTCATAAATAGTGATATCATTATGCTTGGCAGGGTGACAAGCATGCACTCAGATTCTATATATGACCAATGATCACGTAAAGGATAATTATGAATCGCAATATTACGGCAAAAGGTGTGCATATCTGTCAGGTAAAGCGCATCATATTGCTAAAAGAGTAATTATATGCAAACAAAGTTAAGAGACTCGTGAAAGATTCTACATTGCATTATTAGAACAAATAAAACAACGCATACCTGCATCTGCACAAGAAGTTCGGTCTTAATCCTTCTAGAAGCTTCACTTTCGTTTCCTTCTCCTCTTTGACCACACAACGAATCTATCTCATCAACAAATATTATAGAAGGAGCATTTTCACGAGCCATTTGGAAAAGGTTTGAAACCAGTTTTTCACTTTCACCCATCCATTTTGATACCAGGTCTGACGAAGATATACTGAATGATAGGTTCCAGAAATTTCAAATATCGCTTAAACTTCCGTAAGTACTGATTTTAAACGCAAAATAAATAAACAATAAATAGCTGGCTGTGTCTGATGACGTTATGCATAAGTACTATGAATATTGTAATAGGTATTACTGAATATTGTGCCCTAGGAAGGCATCTTTGAACAAGCAATTCTAATAAAGTTAGGAACTTGCAATAGATTAATCAAGGCTTAAAGCAATAAATGAAAACTGTAAAAATTGGAGAATGATTTTTTACATAAATTTTCCATTAAAATAATCATGGAACCAGGCACAGAATATCAATTTTACCCAGTATAGCAACAGCCACTCATTAGAATCAAAAGTCATCCTCCCTAAGTTCCAAAAGTTCAGATGGAAAAAAATTGTGAACAAAAAATTATAATAAAAGAGACATCAAAAAAGATTGTAGTGCTTGAAACATGGATAATAAATGACAACACTAGACAGCCAAAACATAGCTTGCATCAGAATTTACAGCCCATCCTAAGTCTATGTGGCAGTATATCATTTCATTTAGTTAACATAAATTATTAATGTATCTAACAATTCTTATAGAGAAATAACCTGAAGAAAGTTGAATCTGCCTCTGTTGCGACAGCCTTCGCTAAATATGACTTACCAGTCCCAGGTGGACCGTACAAAAGAAATGCTCTCCATGGTCGTCTCTTGCCTATAAGGAAAGCATGACAATAAAGATGATGATGTTTAAAGATCACTGGTACATCTCTTACATAGTCAAAAGGCTTTTGCCATAAAGATGACTGATTTACACACACACACACACACACACACACACACACAGAGAGGGTGTATCATCAAAAGTCTGAAAAGTTATGCTGATTACTACAATGTCACCAACTTACATGTGACCAGCTACAAAATGACTTAGCTCCAAATTACACACACACATACAAACAAACATGCATGCAAATATAATGCAAAGGTCAACAAAACTGAAGGTCAACGACAGAATATTACCAGTAGATTAAGAGCATCTCCAGTGGCTTGACATTACGCATGAAAATTAAGGGGAGATGGTCCAGTGGTGGACGTTACGCGTAATATTACGCGTAACGTTCAGGATCCTAAACTGAAGTCTGGCTCCCATATTATGGGCGCCCAGACATCAACCAATAGGAGCATCCCCTCCTACCGTAAATAATTTAAAAAATAATAATATAAAAATGGGGGCTGGCGCCCATTTAATAGGCGCCAGAGGTCTTGTTCCCATTTAATAGGAGCCAGAGGTCCGGCGCGTATTAAATAGGAGCCAGACCACTGGACATATTCAGGGCTTTAAGCACTGAATATTCAGGACGTTAGCCACTGGAGATACTATAAGTAGAAACTTAGTAAACATTTTCAAAAGCTAACTTTATGTAGCAAGTATCCCCTCATAGTCAAAACCCGTTTATAATATACCTAACAAGCTGATAGATAGGTTAAAGGATGAGAATAAAAAACAGCTAGTTCAGACCATGGAATTTCAAGGTATGATTAGCCCACATTTTCTGCGAATTACACATTGAATGAAGCTATACCACAAAGGTTGTTCGCATTATTAATCCTAAATCCAACAACCAGTACCATTCCTTGCTATGCACAACATCTGATTTTTGATCCACATACAAATTTTAATCAGCAGTCATTAACCAGTAGACTAGCTACGCTTTCAGATTTAATAACGTGTAAGGATGCATGAACAAACACTAGCATACACCACCGATAGAATAGACATCAAGAAAAACAAAATTCTTACCAGTAAAAAACTGGGGATACTTAACCGGCAAAATAACAGCCTCCTGCAAAGCCTGCTTTGCGCTCTCCAACCCTGCTACATCATTCCACTTCACATTGGGCTTCTCCCTTATGATCGCCGAATTCAATCCCGCCCTCAGTTTCTCCTTCTCCGGATCGTCATCTCCATCTCCCTCCCCACCCTTTCCCTTACTCTTCGGCTTCGTCGCCATGGCCGCATCTCCATTCGGGGCGGTCCCTGAACCGCCTTCGTCCAGTACGGCTCGAATCTCCTCCGCCCTGCGCAAATATTCGGTGAATTTCTGAGTGATAGCTTCCTTGATTTTGGGATTCTTCTCGTATTTGAGGTGGGTTTTGAAGTACTCTAAAGCGTTCATGTATAAAGGAAAGGCTTTTACATAGTTGCCAGCGTTGTCTTCTTGGACCGCTTGTTTTACGTACTCGATCGCTTGTTCTTTGAAATTGCTGTACATCGCCTCAGAATTTCGGGAGTATTTTTGGTTGATTTGGGAATCTTGGATGAATTTTATAGGGTTTGGTTTTAGAAGAGGGAAGGAAGATTGGGGGAAAAAGCGTGTTTTAGGAGGAAAAGAAGAGCTGAGGAAACGGATGATGAACACAGACAATATCAGAGTCGTTATGTCCTACGTCCGAGCTTATTCGGACGCCCACTTTGTTACTGCACAAACCAATTCTATTAGAATTACTTGCAAAAATCCAACTTTGACTGATTATGCAAAACTAAGTAAAAATATATTTTTTCTAAATAGAAATTCATTGATTATTAAATATGATTAGTGCAAACTCACAAAGACTAATATGTTTTATCTTCTAATTTATGTGCTTAAATGGATGATTTAGTTGCTAAAATTATATCGATGTTTAATAAAGGTCAAATTATGTTTTATTGGATTTAGAATGCATAATAAATGTCGTCTTACACTTAATGGGTTTAGAATGGATAACAAAGACTTATGTAGATAATTTTATTTGTTCAATAAACATAAAAGTCTTACGACTTAATGGGTTTAGAATGGATAACAAAGACTTATGTAGATAATTTTATTTGTTCAATAAACATAAAAGGCGTTGGTTATTTGTTCGAATTTTCTGATATTATAAACACAACGTTGGAGGAACTAAATGTGAGCTTATAAATTGTAAATCCAATTTCTTTGTGTGTTTATATTCTGAGGTTTTTATGGTATTGACTCTATTGAGAAATCACCATCCATTGCGAGTAGGAAACTTTTTGCTTCGTGAAACCAATTTGTTATAACTTGGAATAATAGCATAAAAATGATCATAATCATAATTGTAAAATAGAAACAAAATTTGTAAATATGGACACCCTCACCAATAAATTGATGAAAGCAATAAATTGTTTATAAATGCGTCAAACATGAAGAAACTCCTTTAGATTTTAATTTAAATTTATTCCACTTGTTGGGCATAGTAGATCATTTCAGCAAGCGTGCTTGAAAGAGATATTAGCCATTTTAGGTGTGAATCCTAAAACAAAAATTCATCAAATAATAGCAAGCGGTAGATGTAACCACATAGATTAAGGCATTGAAATTTCGATTTCTAAATTATTTGTTAATAATTACTCTATTGTTGTTGATTAATGTAATAGCATTCGATAGTATTTATGCTGACAATTTGTTAACTATTTGAGTGAAGAGAGATAAGATGTTGAAATTTTAGTGAAAGTTCTTTTCATCTTCTATATATATCTTCTATGTTGTATAACAATTCTTTCAATTGTAACGACCTACATTCATTGAACTTTTGCACTTATGACATAAATGTAGCATTCAAACAGTGAGTATATTTCTTTAGAAGCATGGGTTATAAATTATTATTTTAATGCTTTTAGATATGATCAGTATTTCTAAAATAGTTTTAATAGGAAAGAATGTTATTTTTTACCTTTAGAAATTACTCTAATTCATTTATTTTAATATCAAAAAATTAAATGATTTGTTTTGTGTATAATTGCATAATGTATACAACATATAAAAAGGTAGACCATACTAATAAATTTTCTATTACAAAAGATGCACAATACATAGATGCAATAATTAATATGAAAATAGTTGTGGTATGAGAAGGAAAACTATCAAACTGAAGATGGTAATGATTGAAACATATGGTTCGTTAACAAATTGATATTTCTAGCTCAAAATAATTGAATAGATTGATAAATTAACAATCCACTATATGATTCAATACTACATGTGAAGAAATAATATCTATGTATGATTAGTAATATGTTAAACATAAAGAATGATATTTAGAAAGTAAAATTCAAGATGAACTACATTGATCGTAAACCTAAAGTTATTAACTTAACTTAATAATTTACTTTCAAGTCTAATAATTTGAATTTAAGGCCACAACATTCGCGAAAAGGGTTAAATACGCAATCCTATAGCATTTTTATGATGGGTAATGAGGCGCAAGTATGGTAAAATATATTACTGGGTACATAACCCGAGTAATTTAGCATCAACCGAATGGTCCTCACAATTTCAGTGGCAAAGGTGATTCCTCCTTTCCTTCCTCTTTAAATCCAAAACTGTGATTGATCCCCTTTTGCCTTCGAATTTTCAGCATCTCCTCGCCTCATATCACATTCTAAACGACCTCGTCCTCATGCTTTACCTCTCGACCGAAGAAGAAACAAAAAGAAATCATGTCGTGGGAAGTGACGTTGGCTTTGATGCTTCGCAGACCATACCTTGTCGCCCCTTTGTGCTGCCAGTTTCCATGCCTACATTGCCATTTATTGTCTCTAATGAAGCTATGCATGTAATTCTTGATGCTTTGTTAACCTAGCCACTACTTTCTTGTGAGGTTGTCACCTAGGCATGTTGTCATTCCTTTCGTCACTGTTACCCTTGGTGAGTCCTCTCATTTTAGAATCCCACTTATGCTAGTTAATGTTGTTAATCACGCTAACATTAAAGCTAATGAAACTGTGAGACATCGGGATGTTAATTTAATTGGCTCTGAGGCAGTAACATATGCTCGTCCAATTGTCTTTCTTCATAAGTCAAGCAAACCTCTAAGGCTAATTCTATTTAAACCCAGATATTTGTTGAGTTAACCCATGGAATCATAGAAAAAATATACACCTAGAAAATTACTGAGTTAACCCATTTCTATTGGCCTTTGTTCCACTTTTACCCATTGCTCCTCATAATTACTCGGTTTCAACGTTCGTGAAAAAACCCTAAAAACAAGAGGACTGACCCATTCATACAATCGATTTCTCCATTATTCCCCAAAAAAATTGTGCATTTGTAATTCATTCTTCCCCAATTTTAGCTATTCGTGAATGAAACGATTGTCGTGCGGACGTATGCTCGAAATAGTTAACCCATTTCGAATCGATTTTCTGTAGATTTTGCTATGAGAAAACAGTACTCATGCATGGATTTTGATAGGAGTAAACAACATTCAAGCAGAAAATTTGCGTGAAATATTCACCTAACACTTACTGACTGTGCATGGAACAATATACTACCATGCAAGAGCTCTACGTGGAAAATTTTCTATCCACGTAGTGACTCTACGTGGTAATATTTTTTTACACGCAATTAATCTGCATGGTAGGTGTTCATAAGTTGTATTTAAATTTGAAAACATATTATGCAGTTCATTATTTCTTGCATACTTGCATTGGTCATTTTATACTTCATTCATTCTGTACTTCATTGCATTATGTACTTCATTCGTTTTGTGTAATTCGTTTTATACTTCATTCATTCTTGCATTGGTCATTTGACCGTTAATTGAAAGTGTCGAAACTAGTTAATGTTTTATATTATCCACCTCAAGTTCATGAACTAATGATTGATGCAACACCTGATTATTTACAGGCCGCCCAAGTTCATGAACTATTTATTTTCTTTTCTAACCTTTATGTTTTTATTATTATCTTTTCTTATCATTTTTAATCGTTGTTTGTAGATGATAAATCAAAAATGCATGATGCCTTCGGAAAGAAGAAGGAGGGCTACCGAGCAGAAAAATACAAGGAAGACACTAAATAAGATAGTAATAATGATATGAATGTAGCTGCTAATGTAGGCATTGACGAGAATATAAACAATGATGAAAGGGAAGATGTAGAAAATAGCGGACAAGTGGAAAAGGAGGACGGAAAAGGGGAGTGGAGGAAGGAGTTGAGGATGCAGGAGAGGGAGAACAAGAAGAGGATAAGGAAGATGATGAGGACGAGGGAGACGAGGAGGACGGAGACGACGAATGTAACACCCCGTATTTTCTGTGATCGTATAAGTAACAAATCAGAGAATAATTAATTTTTAAAATAAGAATCAAGGAAAACAGGTTGCACCATTGCGATTGTCTTGAAATTCTGCTTGGAAACGAGTCCGAGTTTTCGAGAAACGAAATCCGTATGAGGGAGATATGGCCCTCCAAAGTTTCAGAGAATTTCAGAATCGAAAACAGCTCGAAAATTCGAATTCAAAATCCCAGAACAGGCTGGGCGGGAAAATTCCCGCTCATGGACTAGGACGACCTGGGGGTCGACCATAGTGTCGACCTCCCAGGGGCCAGGTCGACCATAGTGTCGACCTGGGGGTCGATCTGCTCCCGAATCCCAGTTTTTTTAACATGGTTCATTTTGATGTATCCGGTCTCGTTTCTGTCTAGATTCGTCCGCCTAATCCTATATAAACTCACCCCTAGCCTCATTCTCTCCACACCATTTCATTTTGTCTATATTCTGCCTCTGTTCTAATTAATAATAAAAATGGCGTCGCTACCCTTGGACTGATGAATCTTCCTCCAACCTGAATAGAATTAAAAGCTAAATCAAATCTCAAATCCAAGTTTAGAGCTACGGCAACAATTAAAGAGGAATAATTTGGCATTTCTGCATCAACAACAGTTTATTATCCTTTCTTAAAACCACGAAAGGCAAGTACAGTTATTTTCCGCTATAAACTGTAATTATAATTGTGACATGATTATAAATTTGAATCTGAGGTTATGTATATTCTTATCTGTCAGATCTGTTTTTCTGTGACTATTCTGTACCTCTTTCTTCTTTCTGTTCTATAGCCAGGCTACTAGGAGCCAGCGCCGAATCTCATAAGAGATTAACACACGAACGCTAAATTTTGGGACAAATAATAATGCATAATTGGACATGAAACTGTTGCCTATGAGACTATTGCCCATGACTATGATTCATTGACTATGAGACTATTGCCTATGACTATGATTCATTGACTATGAGACTATTGCCTATGACATTGAATAAGAAAGTATTGTGATTAGTCGCCCATGACTATTGTGGTTAGTTGCCTATAACTATTATAGTTAGTTTCTTATGCCTATTCCCTTAATGATGTTAGATCTCATATTTATTATGTATCTTTGCTAGTTTATTCCCATTCACTGTTATGTACATCGAGCCTATAGGGCCATTTCATGAGTATTTAGAGAACTTGTGGAAACATGTTATACGGGGATTTGGCGTAGCTTAATTAAGTAAATCTGGCATAATATGTTGGCATAATCTGAGTTGGCTATAATAGAGAATGATTTACATGTGTATTAGTCTTGGACATAAATGGTGAACTAGAATATTAAATCTAGTTTTGACATGAACTGTAAATTGGAATATTAAGGCTAAAATTTGGGGCATATATTGTATTATGACCTTGATTTAGGCATGTAAGTTTAGGCTAAATTTATGATTGGGCAAGAAATGTAAATAGAGTTTTAGATATATATATATATATATAATCTGCTAAATCTGTTATCTGCTAAATCTGCTATATTACCTAATCTGCTAGTTCTGTTATATTGCCTAAACTGCTAATTGGATTGAATTGCCTAATCTGCTAATTATGTTAAATTGCCTTATCTGCTAAATCTGCTAAATAGCCTAATCTGCAAGATCTGTTATCTGTTTAATCTGTTGAATGACGTAATCTGATGGAACTAAAATGCTGAAATTAGAAGTATGTGAATCTGTAGGCTCGACTTAAAATTTGAGCAAAACTTGTTAATAGAACCTCGAATAATCTGCTGTAACTTGTACAGAAGTTTAATCGGTTAAATCAACAGAATTAGTCTGATATCTGAAAAATCTGTATTGGAATGAATTGGCTATGACACGAGGTTAGACTCTGTTTGCGGTAGAAGCCTGCCCGGAACCAACCGGCTTAACCAACGACCGCAAACTGTCAGTCTAATATGAGAGGTCGTAGGCATAACTAAAATATGCTTAGACACGAGGTTAGGTCTGGCTTGTGGCAGAAGTCTGCCCGGAACCGCCCGGCATATCCAGCGGCCACAAGCTACCGACCTAGTGTGAGAGGTTTGTGCATTAATATTTAATTAATGCAAATCTGGGATAAATATGATGTCTAAAACATGTTGGGTGGATAGGGTTAAACCAATTGGACTAATGAATTTAACAAACCCATTTCGTGAGTCTGTAGGCTCAATTACAAAGTTAGACAAATCTGTAAATATGTTAAATCCGTATATCTAATCCGTTAGTCTGAAAACTTGTCTGATCTGTAAACTAGTTGATCTGAACTCTATATGTCAGAACTTGTAAACAAGTTAATTTGAAATCTGTTAGTCTGGGGACACAAGGTTAGGAGGAAAATTACTTGTGTCATCTGTTGTTTGGGACCCATATTAGTCAGTAACCCTTTCTGGTATCAAACTTTGACCCAACAGTAGGTAGAGTCTGGACACGCTTACTGAACTAATTATAAGTGGTTCATTCTGATAACGGCGAGGGGTGTTGATGGTGCGTTCCAACCGGGTCATGTGCGTGCATGGATCCCAGTCTTCCTCTGAGGATGTAAGACGCCGTGACATCTGTAAATAGGCCTGTGCCAATTGGTTGTCACTTTAGGGAGTGATACACCCTGTTGTGGAGCCGACACAGGGTATTTATGTATTAGGGAGCCGATCGCTTAGGGTAGGGTTTTAGGGTACACTTAGTTCTGTCTGTTTCTGTTGGTACCGTCTGTTTCTGTTGGGTGGCAACACCTGTATGTTTCTGCGTGGTACCGTCTGTTCGGGTGGTAAAGGCCCATTTACTAGTGTACACCTAATTCTACATTCTGTTTCTGTAGGGATTAATCTGTTTCTGTACCTTATGTTCGGGTGATAAAGGCCCATTATTAGCATTCTGTTTCTGTCTGTTTCTGTCTGTTTCTGTAACACCCCGTATGTTAAATAACTTGTTATAACATAAATCAGAGCAGAATTAAATTTAATATTCTGAATCAGGGGAAACGGGCTGTGCCATTGCGTTCGTCTCGGAAAAATACGCGAAATAGAGTCCGAGTTTTCGTAAATCGGAGTCCGTATGACCAAGTTATGGCCCGTCAAAGTTTCACGAAAAATCAAAAACAAAAACTGCTCATGTTTTGAGGCCCGGGATGAGTTTTGGGCTGTTTTTTTTGGGCCCTAAATGGTTCCTACACTTGACTTCTTCCCCAAGACATGCTTTAAAGGCTAGGATTGGTTCTAGGGTATATCCTATGGTCCTAAAACATCTAACTAATCTATATATACACCATAATACCCCCCTTATCCTTACCAAAAAAATAGATCTAAGGCCATTATGCCACCACTTAGAAAATTGGAGAGCCTCCACTAAAAATCCTAAGAGGATTTGCAAGCTAATCTACATCTTCTTCTACTTAATCATTTGGATTTGCTTCATTTAACTTGCTAATCTTGTTTTGGTGAGTTTCTATGGCTTTAATAATCAATTGTTAAATTGATTATGGTAGGATGTGATAAGACATGGCTATGTTTGTGGATGAATGTATTTATGCAAGTTTGTATGATATGTGATTTGCAAGTTTTATGTTAAATGCAAGTTAAGACCATGTTTTATGATGCAAAACACCATGTTAAACATTTATGCATATGTGACATGTTATGCAAACTATATGTGAGAATATATGCAAGTTATATGTAACATGATATGCAAGTTATGCATGTGATTTTGTGCATGCTAAGTAGTTGGTGTTATGCATGTTAAGTATTTGATGTTGTTCATGCTAAAGTATTTGACGTTATGCATGATAAGTATTTGATTGTATGCATACTAAGTATGGGGTTTTATGCATGTTAAGTGTTTGGGTTTATGCAAGTTAAGTGGTAGGTTTATGCATAATAAGTATTTGATTTTATGCATAATAAGTATTTGATTTTATGCATAATAAGTATTTGGTTTTATGCATAATAAGTATTTGGTTTTATGCATAATAAGTATTTGGTTTTATGCATAATAAGTATTTGATTTTATGCATAATAAGTATTTGGTTTTATGCATAATAAGTATTTGATTTTATGCATAATAAGTATTTGGTTTTATGCATAATAAGTATTTGATTTTATGCATAATAAGTATTTGATTTTATGCATAATAAGTATTTGATTTTATGCATAATAAGTATTTGGTTTTATGCATAATAAGTATTTGATTTTATGCATAATAAGTATTTGATTCTATGCATGATAAGTAAGTGGTTTTATGCATGCTAAGTGTTTGGTATTATGCATAAATCATGATATGCAAGTTTACCCTTTTAAATATGGTATATACATATGCAAGATGGCACTCTTATATGCTATGCATGTTTACCCTCCTTTAAGATGCAAGTCATATATGTAAGTTCGACATATTATGCAAGTTATGCTTACATGCAAGCTCAACATGTTATGTAAGTTATGTGCATATGCAAGTTATGTGTATGAGGGTATGCAAGTTGTGTGCATAGTGTTATGCAAGTTAAGTTTATGAGATTATGCAAGTTATGAGCATGATGTTATACAAGTTATGTATATGCTTAAATGCGAGCTTAATGTGATATGCAAGTATGTGAATGCTTATGCAAGTATATGAATGCCCATGCAAGTATGTGAATGCTTATGCAAGTTATGTGTATGCTTAAATGCATGTTTAACATGTTATGCATGTTATGAGGATGCTTATATGCAAGTTTAACATGTTATGCAAGATATGTGTATGATAATATGCAAACTCATATGTCATATGTTATGCAAATCATGGGTATGATAATATGCAAGTTTGGGTTATATGTAGTTGGGTTAATATATGTTCATATATGCAAGTTGACATCCTCTTAACCCATGACAAAGTTATATGCTAAACCCATGATATTTGTGATGGATCTTTCCCTTTATTATGTCGTGAAATGAGAACGATTTACGTGGGGAACGATGGGGTAATAAATATGTTAATAAAAGTATGATTGGGAATGATTAAGCATACCATAAAAATAAATTACCATAAGTGGGAATTTACCTATTGAGTTAGGTCTACCCCATGGGAATTTACCTATTGAGTTAGGTCTACCCATGTTATGGAAAATTTGATATTAATTAGGGATAATTAATATGGGGGTGATTAATTAGGTTTAATTAATCAACTAAGACACGAGGTTGGACCCTTTTGTAGCGGAAGTCTGCCCGGAACCGACCGGCCATCCAGCAGCTACAAATGATTGGCCCAATGTGAGAGGTCTTAGTCATAAATTAAATACATGATTAAAGTAAAGACACGAGGTTAGACCCTTTTTATGACAGAAGTCTGCCCGGAACCAACCGGCATATCCAGCAGTCATAAAAGACGGTCTAATGTGGGAGGTCTTTATGAGGTCATGATCTTAATTAATGAATTAAGAAACACTTAACCATATTAGCATGTAGTGGGACATGAGGGGTTAAGTGGGTGCCTTGGGGTGGCATGATGAGACTAGTGGGTTGCCTTGGGTGGCAATAGAAAAATACGATTAGAATACTTAACCAAGGTGGAACATGTAATTAAACATGATTAAGGGGTTAAGTAAGTGCCATGGGTGGCATGTGGGAATCTAGTGGGTGCCCTAAGTGGCAATTGAAATATGATTAAAGGACTTAACCAAGATTTATAACATGTAAGGGGACATGGTTAAAGGGTTAAGTGGGATGCACTAGATTAAACGACAAGCTTAAGTAGTAGCTTGTGGGGGCCCATTTCAACCAATATCCCAAACGTATCTTTGTAGGCTCGACTCTAGTCGGGTGACGGGACACGCATATTGGGCTTGACTGTAAGAGGCCAAAACGGGTTAGCGGTGGCAACGCGGGATCAACGGGTTTCATATGCGTGTGTGGACCCGGGCTGGTTGGTAAGTCGTTGTTGCATCGTGTAGATATAAAGCCGTGCACAGTGATATTATATGGTAGCCACTTTGGGGAATGATACACCCCCTTTTGTGGGACCAGCACGGGTATCTACGGTAGGGAGCCGATCGCTTGGGGGTAGTGGGTACACCTAGTAAAAATAGGGGCAGACGGCACCTACGTAGGGGTACAAGAAACTACCGGGTAAAAATTACTAAGTACACTTAGTGGGATCAACCTTTAAGTAGGAATTACTCTTGGTGGGTAGAACTGGTGTGGTGCAGTGTAGGAATTACCCTTGGGTGAATAAGTCTGGGGTGGTGTAATCTAATAATTATCCTTGGGAGGATAAAAGCGTCTTCTCGGTTATCTTAGTACACCCTATGTTTTGTTGGCTACTTAGTGTGATCATTATCCCCAGAGGTACCGTACCTTATTTATGTCATACCCTAATTACTTTAATGGTTGTATTGTTAGGGTTATAGGACTCACTCAGACTTATGTCTGACCCCGTTGTTTTTATCTTTTTCCCAACCCTCAGGTCCTACGGTGGATCCTAGCGGTAGTAGAGCTTGATCGGATTTCTGTTTCCAGTCTTGAGGAGCTTGGGTAGATGTAAAGCTCCAGTTATCCAGTTATCTTTTCTTTTCTTATGGCTATTGTATGAGAGAGTGGGATTATGTACTTCTTTATTTTGATGAATATTGTACTTGACTTTTATCGTGGTTTTTATGATGTAACCAGACATGTTTATTTCCGCTGTTATGAGATGATGTTTTAAAATTTCAAGTACTATTTATACCTGTCTTGTTGTAATTTTTCTGTTCTATATTCACTAAAATACTCCACCGATGCTATGACATTCCCTTAGTGAGTGACTATAGCGGGTGTGGGGTGTTACACGTGGTATCAGAGCAAAGGTTACCGGAACAGATAAAATTTTTAGAAAACTATTTTTCTAAAACATTTTTGGAAAGGAGTATTTTCAAAAACATGTCTTTTAAGAGAAAAGTTTTTGAAAGGAAAGCATAATCCCCAATAGCCATATCTATATCTTTCGAATTCTCCATTTTGAATCTCTTCCTTTCTCTCGTTTTGAGTTTCCCCTCCGCGTATAGATGATCTTTCTAAGATAGATAAGGATGGAAAACCACTTCAAGGGACTTAGACGTTAGTCGGATTAGAAGTTGGTTCAAGAAGGAGGAGGACTGGTAGGTATCTATTGGATAAACGATGGGAGGAAGGCTCAAATAGTTGTTTGGTTAATGAAAGATGAAACCTCATTGGTGGGAGGT
Source organism: Allium sativum (assembly GCA_030737875.1). Taxonomy (NCBI): domain Eukaryota; kingdom Viridiplantae; phylum Streptophyta; class Magnoliopsida; order Asparagales; family Amaryllidaceae; genus Allium; species Allium sativum. The sequence goes on from CM060918.1 coordinate 281,195,269, forward strand.
TACGAGTGGAGAATAGGGAAGAAGAAGGCAAGTGGTTATCCTTTTAAGAGGAATAGGACACCTTATTAGGATTGTTCAAAGAAGCAAGGGCAAGGTATGGAATCTTCTGGAGGGTAGTTGTATTCCCTCACGACTAGGGTACCAGGTGGGGATAAGACCGTCTAGGTTGGAATTTGGATTTCTTTATTATCCAATTCAAACTTTATTTGATCCTGATATATCGAGTTCGTTTATCTCACCATTGATATTTGAGTCACTGCACTTAGACACCAGTTTGGTAGATGATCCCTTAGTTGTTTCAAACCCAGTTGGGGCTCCATGATATGTTTGGGTTTGAAAGTTTCTATACTTAGCGTTGAGTTTAGATGTGATGCTTGTTGGGCTTCACGGGCTATGGGTTAATTTTGGGCATGAACTGGTTATCCAGTAGGAGTGCTGTTCTTCATTTTGAAGGGAGAGTTGTTAGGCTTATGGGCCGCCTAAGTAACACTCTCGAGATCTCTTGTAATCCCATAGAATCTGTTATGCTAAGGTATCTAGAATCGCCTGACACGTTGGTCTAGAGTCTGCGATCTGTTAGAGCGGTCCGGGAATACCCGGATGTGTTTGAGGAGGTGAAGGGCTTACCTCCGAAGCGGGAGATTGACTTCCGAATATATCTAGTGGATAAGGCCAAACCAGTATCTTGGCCAGTGTGCCACATGGCTCCTAGTGAGAGGAGGGAACTCCATAAGTAAGTAGGCGATTTGCTTGAGAAAGGGTTCATAAGACGAAGTATATCGGAGTGGGGCGCTCCAGTAGTTTTTGTTATGAAGGCGGATGGGTCCCTCAGACTTTGTGTAGGCTAAAGAGAACTAAAGAAACTCACAAAGAAGAATAGACACCCATTGCCAAGGATTGATGATCTCTTTGATCAGTTGGTTGGCGCCTTAGTGTTTTAGTAGTGGACTCAACCACGGAAGTTCATCAGTTGAGAGTGGCTGAGGATAGCATAGAAAAGACTACCTTTAGGACTCCGGATGTTTTCTTTTATGAGTGGCTGGTGATGCCATTGGGTTTGACGAACGCCCCCACATACTTTGTTGAGAAGGGTGTTCAGGGAGTACCTAAATAAGTTCGTGATGGTCTTTGTAGATGACATCTGGGTCTTTTCTAGGAGCAAAATAAGTTTTCGTATGTGCTCAATAGGCTGAGCAGGGCCAGTATAGGATAAACGACGGTTTTGGAGCGAGACTGGCGAGAACATCCAAAATTGGTCAAGGGCTTAATTATTTAGCCATTTTTACTAGTATCGTCTCACGTAGGTCGTCTGAATTCGAAGGAGGTATCCCTTGGGTGTTTGTCTGATATTGGTTTAGGCCTTTGGGGCTTGCATTTGGGGGATGCCGAATTCGACTAGGGTGGTCTGCGTGGGAGACGGTTATGATGATCTTGGATGATATTCTGGTGGAGAAGAGCATGCCCTACATCTTAGGGAAGTGTTGGAGACTCTTCGAGCGCATAGTCTTAGGACAGCAAAAGTGGATGGGATCTTTAGCATCCTATGAGTAAGGGTAACATGGTAGCAGACACCTTAAGTAGAAAAAGGTTGTCCTTGAGTTCATTGTTCGTTGAACGACGGAGCTTAGAGTTTATTTCTAAGTTTGACTTTAGACCTTCCGTTGACTTTGTACCCGGTTTGCTAGCTTCTTTGGAAGTTAGACCTACTCTTTTGGGGCGGATTGGAGAAGCACAGAGGGGCGACCCACAGTTGGTTGAGTTAGTAGAGAAGCTCATAAGGGGGGAGTCGTCCAGCCATTTGAGTAGGTACACCTTAGAGATAGAGGGTGTTTGCGTAGAGACGGTAGACTTTGTGTACCGCAGGACGAGGGTTTGAGGAAGGCTATTCTTGATGACGCACACCGTTTTAGGATGACCATTCATCCCGGTGGGGGTAAGATGTACCAAGACATGAAGAGGGCTTTCTTCTGGGCCGGTATGAAGAAAGATGTGGCCGAGCATGTCGCTCGATGCTTGGTGTGCCAACGAGTGAAGACAGAGCGAAAGAAACCGGGTGGGTTGCTTCACCCATTAGAGGTTCCGCAATGAAAGTGGGACAGCGCCTCGTTGGATTTTATTGACAGGTTACCCAGATCGAGAAAGAGTAATACAGGAATTTGGGTGGTGGTAGACAGACTTACTAAGAACACCCATTTCATACCTGTGAAGAGTAAGTGGACTGCTCCATGGCTAGCTTTTGTATATCTTCGAGAGATAGTTCGATTGCATCGGGTACCCTCCAGTATAGTGAGTGATCGAGATCCTATCTTCACTAGAGAGTTTTGGAAGAGTTTGCAAAAGGGGGTAGGGACTCAGTTGCGTTTGAGTACCACATATCATCCTCAGACGGACGGCCAGACCGAGAGGGTGAATCATATTTTAGAAGACCTTTTGAGGCTATGTATCTTGGATTTTGGAGGTACATGGGAGGAGCATCTTCCATTGGCGGAGTTGCCCGACAGACTTAGTGATGTATTCTATGGGAGGAAGTGCCTACATGAGACCGCAGAGGTGGTAGAGCCGAGTTTGCTTAGAGAAGTGGAAGCAGAGCGTGATGCGACGATTCGACAAGCTCCTACTTGCATCCTTGGGTCAGAGATTTGGAAACTGAGAAACAGAGAGCTTCAACTAGTCAAAGTACAAAGGGGAGATGAAGAGAGTGACGCTACCTGGGAGACGGAAGCGAAGATGCGTTCGAGGTACCCTTTTTCTTTCGGAGGGTATATCCTTTTGCTTCTCCTTCATCACATATCTTGTGCTTATCTTATCCTTAGTATGTCCTCTCGTTAGTACTTTTGACCTTTAGATAGGGTAAACCTATGGTTGAAACATGTGTTTGAGACATGTTATGTATGATGGATGCAAGTGGATGCAAGTGTTTGCTAGTGGTTGCTCGTGGATGCATATACACACACTCTAGGCACTAGATCGGCTCAATCACTTCATATTGCATATTGCATAAAATTGTGTGTAGGAAGCTATATTTATGGATGTATAATGATTGTGTTATCATATGGATGATGCATTTTGGTGAATGATTGTGCACTCATGTAGATATTGTATGTGTCGATAGGGTTCCCTCGCATACATAATGGATGCATGGCACTATCATGGTTTGCATATGTTCATACATTAGATAGGGAACATATACACACACTTTTTGCATATGCTCATACATCATTAGAAATTGTTTTAAGGACAATGGATGCCAGTGTTTGATGGTTGAGTAGATGGTTGTTTGGTTGGTAGGATACGTTCTTCTTGACTTAGAGATTTCGGGGACGAAATCCTTTAAGTAGGGGAGAATGTAACACCCCGTATGTTAAATAACTTGTTATAACATAAATCAGAGCAGAATTAAATTTAATATTCTGAATCAGGGGAAACGGGCTGTGCCATTGCGTTCGTCTCGGAAAAATACGCGAAATAGAGTCCGAGTTTTCGTAAATCGGAGTCCGTATGACCAAGTTATGGCCCGTCAAAGTTTCACGAAAAATCAAAAACAAAAACTGCTCATGTTTTGAGGCCCGGGATGAGTTTTGGGCTGTTTTTTTTGGGCCCTAAATGGTTCCTACACTTGACTTCTTCCCCAAGACATGCTTTAAAGGCTAGGATTGGTTCTAGGGTATATCCTATGGTCCTAAAACATCTAACTAATCTATATATACACCATAATACCCCCCTTATCCTTACCAAAAAAATAGATCTAAGGCCATTATGCCACCACTTAGAAAATTGGAGAGCCTCCACTAAAAATCCTAAGAGGATTTGCAAGCTAATCTACATCTTCTTCTACTTAATCATTTGGATTTGCTTCATTTAACTTGCTAATCTTGTTTTGGTGAGTTTCTATGGCTTTAATAATCAATTGTTAAATTGATTATGGTAGGATGTGATAAGACATGGCTATGTTTGTGGATGAATGTATTTATGCAAGTTTGTATGATATGTGATTTGCAAGTTTTATGTTAAATGCAAGTTAAGACCATGTTTTATGATGCAAAACACCATGTTAAACATTTATGCATATGTGACATGTTATGCAAACTATATGTGAGAATATATGCAAGTTATATGTAACATGATATGCAAGTTATGCATGTGATTTTGTGCATGCTAAGTAGTTGGTGTTATGCATGTTAAGTATTTGATGTTGTTCATGCTAAAGTATTTGACGTTATGCATGATAAGTATTTGATTGTATGCATACTAAGTATGGGGTTTTATGCATGTTAAGTGTTTGGGTTTATGCAAGTTAAGTGGTAGGTTTATGCATAATAAGTATTTGATTTTATGCATAATAAGTATTTGATTTTATGCATAATAAGTATTTGGTTTTATGCATAATAAGTATTTGGTTTTATGCATAATAAGTATTTGGTTTTATGCATAATAAGTATTTGATTTTATGCATAATAAGTATTTGGTTTTATGCATAATAAGTATTTGGTTTTATGCATAATAAGTATTTGATTTTATGCATAATAAGTATTTGGTTTTATGCATAATAAGTATTTGATTTTATGCATAATAAGTATTTGATTTTATGCATAATAAGTATTTGATTTTATGCATAATAAGTATTTGGTTTTATGCATAATAAGTATTTGATTTTATGCATAATAAGTATTTGATTCTATGCATGATAAGTAAGTGGTTTTATGCATGCTAAGTGTTTGGTATTATGCATAAATCATGATATGCAAGTTTACCCTTTTAAATATGGTATATACATATGCAAGATGGCACTCTTATATGCTATGCATGTTTACCCTCCTTTAAGATGCAAGTCATATATGTAAGTTCGACATATTATGCAAGTTATGCTTACATGCAAGCTCAACATGTTATGTAAGTTATGTGCATATGCAAGTTATGTGTATGAGGGTATGCAAGTTGTGTGCATAGTGTTATGCAAGTTAAGTTTATGAGATTATGCAAGTTATGAGCATGATGTTATACAAGTTATGTATATGCTTAAATGCGAGCTTAATGTGATATGCAAGTATGTGAATGCTTATGCAAGTATATGAATGCCCATGCAAGTATGTGAATGCTTATGCAAGTTATGTGTATGCTTAAATGCATGTTTAACATGTTATGCATGTTATGAGGATGCTTATATGCAAGTTTAACATGTTATGCAAGATATGTGTATGATAATATGCAAACTCATATGTCATATGTTATGCAAATCATGGGTATGATAATATGCAAGTTTGGGTTATATGTAGTTGGGTTAATATATGTTCATATATGCAAGTTGACATCCTCTTAACCCATGACAAAGTTATATGCTAAACCCATGATATTTGTGATGGATCTTTCCCTTTATTATGTCGTGAAATGAGAACGATTTACGTGGGGAACGATGGGGTAATAAATATGTTAATAAAAGTATGATTGGGAATGATTAAGCATACCATAAAAATAAATTACCATAAGTGGGAATTTACCTATTGAGTTAGGTCTACCCCATGGGAATTTACCTATTGAGTTAGGTCTACCCATGTTATGGAAAATTTGATATTAATTAGGGATAATTAATATGGGGGTGATTAATTAGGTTTAATTAATCAACTAAGACACGAGGTTGGACCCTTTTGTAGCGGAAGTCTGCCCGGAACCGACCGGCCATCCAGCAGCTACAAATGATTGGCCCAATGTGAGAGGTCTTAGTCATAAATTAAATACATGATTAAAGTAAAGACACGAGGTTAGGCCCTTTTTATGACAGAAGTCTGCCCGGAACCAACCGGCATATCCAGCAGTCATAAAAGACGGTCTAATGTGGGAGGTCTTTATGAGGTCATGATCTTAATTAATGAATTAAGAAACACTTAACCATATTAGCATGTAGTGGGACATGAGGGGTTAAGTGGGTGCCTTGGGGTGGCATGATGAGACTAGTGGGTTGCCTTGGGTGGCAATAGAAAAATACGATTAGAATACTTAACCAAGGTGGAACATGTAATTAAACATGATTAAGGGGTTAAGTAAGTGCCATGGGTGGCATGTGGGAATCTAGTGGGTGCCCTAAGTGGCAATTGAAATATGATTAAAGGACTTAACCAAGATTTATAACATGTAAGGGGACATGGTTAAAGGGTTAAGTGGGATGCACTAGATTAAACGACAAGCTTAAGTAGTAGCTTGTGGGGGCCCATTTCAACCAATATCCCAAACGTATCTTTGTAGGCTCGACTCTAGTCGGGTGACGGGACACGCATATTGGGCTTGACTGTAAGAGGCCAAAACGGGTTAGCGGTGGCAACGCGGGATCAACGGGTTTCATATGCGTGTGTGGACCCGGGCTGGTTGGTAAGTCGTTGTTGCATCGTGTAGATATAAAGCCGTGCACAGTGATATTATATGGTAGCCACTTTGGGGAATGATACACCCCCTTTTGTGGGACCAGCACGGGTATCTACGGTAGGGAGCCGATCGCTTGGGGGTAGTGGGTACACCTAGTAAAAATAGGGGCAGACGGCACCTACGTAGGGGTACAAGAAACTACCGGGTAAAAATTACTAAGTACACTTAGTGGGATCAACCTTTAAGTAGGAATTACTCTTGGTGGGTAGAACTGGTGTGGTGCAGTGTAGGAATTACCCTTGGGTGAATAAGTCTGGGGTGGTGTAATCTAATAATTATCCTTGGGAGGATAAAAGCGTCTTCTCGGTTATCTTAGTACACCCTATGTTTTGTTGGCTACTTAGTGTGATCATTATCCCCAGAGGTACCGTACCTTATTTATGTCATACCCTAATTACTTTAATGGTTGTATTGTTAGGGTTATAGGACTCACTCAGACTTATGTCTGACCCCGTTGTTTTTATCTTTTTCCCAACCCTCAGGTCCTACGGTGGATCCTAGCGGTAGTAGAGCTTGATCGGATTTCTGTTTCCAGTCTTGAGGAGCTTGGGTAGATGTAAAGCTCCAGTTATCCAGTTATCTTTTCTTTTCTTATGGCTATTGTATGAGAGAGTGGGATTATGTACTTCTTTATTTTGATGAATATTGTACTTGACTTTTATCGTGGTTTTTATGATGTAACCAGACATGTTTATTTCCGCTGTTATGAGATGATGTTTTAAAATTTCAAGTACTATTTATACCTGTCTTGTTGTAATTTTTCTGTTCTATATTCACTAAAATACTCCACCGATGCTATGACATTCCCTTAGTGAGTGACTATAGCGAGTGTGGGGTGTTACACGTGGTATCAGAGCAAAGGTTACCGGAACAGATAAAATTTTTAGAAAACTATTTTTCTAAAACATTTTTGGAAAGGAGTATTTTCAAAAACATGTCTTTTAAGAGAAAAGTTTTTGAAAGGAAAGCATAATCCCCAATAGCCATATCTATATCTTTCGAATTCTCCATTTTGAATCTCTTCCTTTCTCTCGTTTTGAGTTTCCCCTCCGCGTATAGATGATCTTTCTAAGATAGATAAGGATGGAAAACCACTTCAAGGGACTTAGACGTTAGTCGGATTAGAAGTTGGTTCAAGAAGGAGGAGGACTGGTAGGTATCTATTGGATAAACGATGGGAGGAAGGCTCAAATAGTTGTTTGGTTAATGAAAGATGAAACCTCATTGGTGGGAGGTTACGAGTGGAGAATAGGGAAGAAGAAGGCAAGTGGTTATCCTTTTAAGAGGAATAGGACACCTTATTAGGATTGTTCAAAGAAGCAAGGGCAAGGTATGGAATCTTCTGGAGGGTAGTTGTATTCCCTCACGACTAGGGTACCAGGTGGGGATAAGACCGTCTAGGTTGGAATTTGGATTTCTTTATTATCCAATTCAAACTTTATTTGATCCTGATATATCGAGTTCGTTTATCTCACCATTGATATTTGAGTCACTGCACTTAGACACCAGTTTGGTAGATGATCCCTTAGTTGTTTCAAACCCAGTTGGGGCTCCATGATATGTTTGGGTTTGAAAGTTTCTATACTTAGCGTTGAGTTTAGATGTGATGCTTGTTGGGCTTCACGGGCTATGGGTTAATTTTGGGCATGAACTGGTTATCCAGTAGGAGTGCTGTTCTTCATTTTGAAGGGAGAGTTGTTAGGCTTATGGGCCGCCTAAGTAACACTCTCGAGATCTCTTGTAATCCCATAGAATCTGTTATGCTAAGGTATCTAGAATCGCCTGACACGTTGGTCTAGAGTCTGCGATCTGTTAGAGCGGTCCGGGAATACCCGGATGTGTTTGAGGAGGTGAAGGGCTTACCTCCGAAGCGGGAGATTGACTTCCGAATATATCTAGTGGATAAGGCCAAACCAGTATCTTGGCCAGTGTGCCACATGGCTCCTAGTGAGAGGAGGGAACTCCATAAGTAAGTAGGCGATTTGCTTGAGAAAGGGTTCATAAGACGAAGTATATCGGAGTGGGGCGCTCCAGTAGTTTTTGTTATGAAGGCGGATGGGTCCCTCAGACTTTGTGTAGGCTAAAGAGAACTAAAGAAACTCACAAAGAAGAATAGACACCCATTGCCAAGGATTGATGATCTCTTTGATCAGTTGGTTGGCGCCTTAGTGTTTTAGTAGTGGACTCAACCACGGAAGTTCATCAGTTGAGAGTGGCTGAGGATAGCATAGAAAAGACTACCTTTAGGACTCCGGATGTTTTCTTTTATGAGTGGCTGGTGATGCCATTGGGTTTGACGAACGCCCCCACATACTTTGTTGAGAAGGGTGTTCAGGGAGTACCTAAATAAGTTCGTGATGGTCTTTGTAGATGACATCTGGGTCTTTTCTAGGAGCAAAATAAGTTTTCGTATGTGCTCAATAGGCTGAGCAGGGCCAGTATAGGATAAACGACGGTTTTGGAGCGAGACTGGCGAGAACATCCAAAATTGGTCAAGGGCTTAATTATTTAGCCATTTTTACTAGTATCGTCTCACGTAGGTCGTCTGAATTCGAAGGAGGTATCCCTTGGGTGTTTGTCTGATATTGGTTTAGGCCTTTGGGGCTTGCATTTGGGGGATGCCGAATTCGACTAGGGTGGTCTGCGTGGGAGACGGTTATGATGATCTTGGATGATATTCTGGTGGAGAAGAGCATGCCCTACATCTTAGGGAAGTGTTGGAGACTCTTCGAGCGCATAGTCTTAGGACAGCAAAAGTGGATGGGATCTTTAGCATCCTATGAGTAAGGGTAACATGGTAGCAGACACCTTAAGTAGAAAAAGGTTGTCCTTGAGTTCATTGTTCGTTGAACGACGGAGCTTAGAGTTTATTTCTAAGTTTGACTTTAGACCTTCCGTTGACTTTGTACCCGGTTTGCTAGCTTCTTTGGAAGTTAGACCTACTCTTTTGGGGCGGATTGGAGAAGCACAGAGGGGCGACCCACAGTTGGTTGAGTTAGTAGAGAAGCTCATAAGGGGGGAGTCGTCCAGCCATTTGAGTAGGTACACCTTAGAGATAGAGGGTGTTTGCGTAGAGACGGTAGACTTTGTGTACCGCAGGACGAGGGTTTGAGGAAGGCTATTCTTGATGACGCACACCGTTTTAGGATGACCATTCATCCCGGTGGGGGTAAGATGTACCAAGACATGAAGAGGGCTTTCTTCTGGGCCGGTATGAAGAAAGATGTGGCCGAGCATGTCGCTCGATGCTTGGTGTGCCAACGAGTGAAGACAGAGCGAAAGAAACCGGGTGGGTTGCTTCACCCATTAGAGGTTCCGCAATGAAAGTGGGACAGCGCCTCGTTGGATTTTATTGACAGGTTACCCAGATCGAGAAAGAGTAATACAGGAATTTGGGTGGTGGTAGACAGACTTACTAAGAACACCCATTTCATACCTGTGAAGAGTAAGTGGACTGCTCCATGGCTAGCTTTTGTATATCTTCGAGAGATAGTTCGATTGCATCGGGTACCCTCCAGTATAGTGAGTGATCGAGATCCTATCTTCACTAGAGAGTTTTGGAAGAGTTTGCAAAAGGGGGTAGGGACTCAGTTGCGTTTGAGTACCACATATCATCCTCAGACGGACGGCCAGACCGAGAGGGTGAATCATATTTTAGAAGACCTTTTGAGGCTATGTATCTTGGATTTTGGAGGTACATGGGAGGAGCATCTTCCATTGGCGGAGTTGCCCGACAGACTTAGTGATGTATTCTATGGGAGGAAGTGCCTACATGAGACCGCAGAGGTGGTAGAGCCGAGTTTGCTTAGAGAAGTGGAAGCAGAGCGTGATGCGACGATTCGACAAGCTCCTACTTGCATCCTTGGGTCAGAGATTTGGAAACTGAGAAACAGAGAGCTTCAACTAGTCAAAGTACAAAGGGGAGATGAAGAGAGTGACGCTACCTGGGAGACGGAAGCGAAGATGCGTTCGAGGTACCCTTTTTCTTTCGGAGGGTATATCCTTTTGCTTCTCCTTCATCACATATCTTGTGCTTATCTTATCCTTAGTATGTCCTCTCGTTAGTACTTTTGACCTTTAGATAGGGTAAACCTATGGTTGAAACATGTGTTTGAGACATGTTATGTATGATGGATGCAAGTGGATGCAAGTGTTTGCTAGTGGTTGCTCGTGGATGCATATACACACACTCTAGGCACTAGATCGGCTCAATCACTTCATATTGCATATTGCATAAAATTGTGTGTAGGAAGCTATATTTATGGATGTATAATGATTGTGTTATCATATGGATGATGCATTTTGGTGAATGATTGTGCACTCATGTAGATATTGTATGTGTCGATAGGGTTCCCTCGCATACATAATGGATGCATGGCACTATCATGGTTTGCATATGTTCATACATTAGATAGGGAACATATACACACACTTTTTGCATATGCTCATACATCATTAGAAATTGTTTTAAGGACAATGGATGCCAGTGTTTGATGGTTGAGTAGATGGTTGTTTGGTTGGTAGGATACGTTCTTCTTGACTTAGAGATTTCGGGGACGAAATCCTTTAAGTAGGGGAGAATGTAACACCCCGTATGTTAAATAACTTGTTATAACATAAATCAGAGCAGAATTAAATTTAATATTCTGAATCAGGGGAAACGGGCTGTGCCATTGCGTTCGTCTCGGAAAAATACGCGAAATAGAGTCCGAGTTTTCGTAAATCGGAGTCCGTATGACCAAGTTATGGCCCGTCAAAGTTTCACGAAAAATCAAAAACAAAAACTGCTCATGTTTTGAGGCCCGGGATGAGTTTTGGGCTGTTTTTTTTGGGCCCTAAATGGTTCCTACACTTGACTTCTTCCCCAAGACATGCTTTAAAGGCTAGGATTGGTTCTAGGGTATATCCTATGGTCCTAAAACATCTAACTAATCTATATATACACCATAATACCCCCCTTATCCTTACCAAAAAAATAGATCTAAGGCCATTATGCCACCACTTAGAAAATTGGAGAGCCTCCACTAAAAATCCTAAGAGGATTTGCAAGCTAATCTACATCTTCTTCTACTTAATCATTTGGATTTGCTTCATTTAACTTGCTAATCTTGTTTTGGTGAGTTTCTATGGCTTTAATAATCAATTGTTAAATTGATTATGGTAGGATGTGATAAGACATGGCTATGTTTGTGGATGAATGTATTTATGCAAGTTTGTATGATATGTGATTTGCAAGTTTTATGTTAAATGCAAGTTAAGACCATGTTTTATGATGCAAAACACCATGTTAAACATTTATGCATATGTGACATGTTATGCAAACTATATGTGAGAATATATGCAAGTTATATGTAACATGATATGCAAGTTATGCATGTGATTTTGTGCATGCTAAGTAGTTGGTGTTATGCATGTTAAGTATTTGATGTTGTTCATGCTAAAGTATTTGACGTTATGCATGATAAGTATTTGATTGTATGCATACTAAGTATGGGGTTTTATGCATGTTAAGTGTTTGGGTTTATGCAAGTTAAGTGGTAGGTTTATGCATAATAAGTATTTGATTTTAAAGTTTTTGAAAACTATTTTCGAAAAGGTTTTAAAAGGAAGTATTTTCAAAAATAAAGTTTATTTTGAAAAACATAATCCCCAAAGAGCCATATATCTATCTTTTCCGTTCTCCGTTTTAAATCTTTTTCTTTCATTCCAGCATGTCTGGGAATCTTAACTTTCCAGAGGGCATGCCAATACCTGGCTGGTTCAGGAGGTACTTAGAGGCTAGGGCCAACGATGCAGGCCCAGCAGATATTCCTCCTCCAGGTGCAGCGATTCCTCCTCCTCCGCCCCCTCCTCGTGCAATTGCTTTTCAAAGATCTGTAAAGATTTTAGGGCCATGGGTGGAAAGGATTTCAAGGGAACTGAATCATTCGTAGAAGCGAGGAACTGGCTCAAAGAAAATGAGGATCTGTTAGTTATCTTCGAGGAGGACGATAGGTAGAAGGTACAATTGGCGGTATGGTTGCTTAAGGACGAAGCTTCCTATTGGTGGGAAGTCACTAACGCCGAGAGACCGGTTGAAACATGGATGGATTTCAGAACAAGGTTTGAGACGAAATTCCTCTCGCAAGCTGAACGAAGTCTACAACTGGAAAAGTTCTTATCTCTTAAGCAAGGAAGTATGACGGTCAGGGAATACGTCAGTCAATTCAACTAACTGGCTAGGTTCGGACTAGATTTAGTTAACACCCAGCATAAAAAGGCTCTCCGCTTTGTTAAAGGATTGAACGAGCCATTGCACAACCTAGCCATGACAAATGTACCCATGGGAGCGACTTACGAGAGATTGGTGGATATGGCACTATAGCACGAGGAAGACAACGGCAAGAAAGAAGAGGCAAAGAAGGAAGAACCACAGAACAAGAAAGCATGGCCCAAAAAGGAAACACAAAGGAAGGGTGAAAAGTCTGAAGATAAAAAGGAGAAAAAGTGCTTTACTTGTGGAAGCTCGACTCATCTGAACAAGGATTGCAGAAAAAGGAAGGGCACTTGCTTCAACTGTGGTGAGATGGGACACTTCACTAGGGACTGCCCAAAAAAAGAGGGCAAGGGCAGAGGGCAGGACCAACTTCTGGAGGACAGGCGAACACTCTCGAGGCTGGTGGATAGGATAGAATTAGGAAAACTTTCTGTGGGAGGTTTAATTTCTTTATCTGATTGTTAAGTTGAAACTCTTTCTTATTCTGGCATTTTGATTCTGTAACCGATACTCTGCACTTTAATACTAGTATTGTCTCTGATTCCACTGTAGGCTCAAACCCATAAGGGTTACGACTCATCTGCTTGTGATAGATTGGGGTTTGAGATATATCTGTGTTAGGCGTCAAGTGGGACGCATACATTCTGGGTTTTATCATGCTTAGTTTTCCAAGAATCGTTTGATAATCTGATCTGTACTAGTAGTCTGTAAGCATCTGGATATTTCTGAAAAGGTTGAGATTTCCAGTTTTGACATTGTCTAAGGAGGGTAATCCTCTGGGTGTCAATCTGATGTTGATTTCGGTCTTCGGGCTGATACTTAGTGGAATTTGTCTCTCAACCAAGGTCTAATGGAAACCAAGTTTTTGTTTATCTGCACTCGCTCCCATCACTTAATTGTATCCTATCAATCGAGTCTTCGACCTATAGATAGGAATCCCATGGATGTAAACATGTGTTTGAGACATGTTATGTTTGATGGTTGCAAGTGGTTGCTCGTGGATGCATATACACACACTAGGCACTAGATCGGCTCGAATACACTCTCATTCTGCATATGGATGTGTGAGCATTTTCAATTGCTGTGGATGCAAAATGATTGACTCATCACATGGATGTTGCATATGAATGAATGGTTGTCACTCATATAAGAATGATATGTATCAAATAGGAAAATGGCATACATGTTGGACTCATGGCACTGACATAGTTCGCATTTAAGAGGTCAACTCAATCAGTGGACCGCCTGATCTTTGCATTAGATAAGGAACACATACACACACTTTTGCATATGTTCATACAACATTGGAAGTTTTCTAAGGACAATGGATGCTTGTGGATGATGGTTGAGTAGATGAATGACTGGATGGTAGGACACATTCTTCTCAACTTGAATATTTCGGGGACGAAATCCTTTAAGGAGGGGAGAATGTAACACCCCGTATTTTTTGTGATCGTATAAGTAACAAATCGGAGAATAATTAATTTTTAAAATAAGAATCAAGGGAAACGGGTTGCACCATTGCATTCGTCCCGAAATTCTGCTTGGAAACGAGTCCAAGATTTCGAGAAACGGAGTCCGTATGAGGGAGATATGGCCCTCCGAAGTTTCAGAGAATTTCAGAATCGAAAACAGCTCAAAAATTGGAATTCAAAATCCCAGAACAGGCTGGGCGGGAAAATTCCCGCCCATGGACCAGGTCGACCTGGGGGTCGACCATAGTGTCGACCTCCCAGGGGCCAGGTCGACCATAGTGTCGACCTGGGGGTTGACTGGCCAGACCAGGTCGACCATAGTGTCGACCTGGGGGTCGACCTGCTCCCGAATCCCAGTTTTTTTAACATGGTTCATTTTGATGTATCCGGTCTCATTTCTATCTAGATTCGTCCGCCTAATCCTATATAAACTCACCCCTAGCCTCATGCTCTCCACACCATTTCATTCTGTCTATATTCTGCCTCTGTTCTAATTAATAATAAAAATGGCGTCGCTACCCTTGGACCGATGAATCTTCCTCCAACCTGAATAGAATTAAAAGCTAAATCAAATCTCAAATCCAAGTTTAGAGCTACGGCGACAATTAAAGAGGAATAATTCAGCATTTCTGCATCAACAACAGTTTATTATCCTTTCTTAAAACCACGAAAGGCAAGTACAGCTATTTTCCGCTATAAACTGTAATATAATTGCGACATGATTATAAATCTGAATCTAAGGTTATGTATATTCTTATCTGTCAGATCTATTTTTCTGTGACTATTTTGTACCTCTTTCTTCTTTCTGTTCTATAGCCAGGCTACTACGAGCCTGCGCCGAATCTCATAAGAGATTAACGCACGAACGCTAAATTTTGGGACAAATAATAATGCATAATTAGACATGAAACTGTTGCCTATGAGACTATTGCCCATGACTATGATTCATTGACTATGAGACTATTGCCTATGACTATGATTCATTGACAATGAGACTATTGCCTATGACATTGAATAAGAAAGTATTGTGATTAGTCGCCCATGACTTTTGTGGTTAGTTGCCTATAACTATTGTAGTTAGTTTCTTATGCCTATTCCCTTAATGATGTTAGATCTCATATTTATTATGTAACTTTGCTAGTTTATTCCCTTCACTGTTATATACATCGAGCCTATAGGGCCATTTCATGAGTATTTAGAGAGCTTGTGGAAACATGTTATACAGGGATTGGGCGTAGCTTAATTAAGTAAATCTGGCATAATATGTTGGCATAATCTGAGTTGGCTATAATAGAGAATGATTTACATGTGTATTAGTCTTGGACATAAATGGTGAACTAGAATATTAAATCTAGTTTTGACATGAACTGTAAATTGGAATATTAAGGCTAAAATTTGGGGCATATATTGTATTATGAATTATGACCTTGATTTTGGCATGTAAGTTTAGGCTAAATTTATGATTGGCCAAGATATGTAAATAGAGTTTTAGATATATATATATATATATATATATATATATATATAATCTGCTAAATCTGCTATATTACCTAATCTGCTAGTTCTGTTATATTGCCTAAACTGCTAATTGGATTGAATTGCCTAATTTGCTAATTATGTTAAATTGCCTTATCTGCTAAATCTGCTAAATAGCCTAATCTGCAAGATCTGTTATCTGTTTAATCTGTTGAATGACGTAATATGATGGAACTGAAATGCTGAAATTTGAAGTATGTGAATCTGTAGGCTCGACTTAAAATTTGAGCAAAACTTGTTAATAGAACCTCGAATCATCTACTGTAACTTGTACAGATGTTTAATCTGTTAAATAAACAGAATTAGTCTGATTTTTGAAAAATCTGTATTGGAATGAATTGGCTATGACACGAGGTTAGACTCTGTTTGCGGTAGAAGCCTGACCGGAACCAACCGGCTCAACCAGCGACCGCAAACTATCAGTCTAATGTGAGAGGTCGTAGGCATAACTAAAATATGCTTAGACACGAGGTTAGGTCTGCCTTGTGGCAGAAGTCTGGCCGGAACCGCCCGATATATCCCGCGGCCATAAGCTACTGACCTAATGTGAGAGGTCTGTGCATTAATATTTAATTAATGCAAATCTGGGATAAATATGATGTCTAAAACATGTTGGGTGGATAGGGTTAAACCAATTAGACTAATGAATTTAACAAACCCGTTTTGTGAGTCTGTAGGCCCAATTACAAAGTTAGACAAATCTGTAAATCTGTTAAATCCGTATATCTAATCCATTAGTCTGAAAACTTGTCTGATCTGTAAACTAGTTGATCTGAACTCTATATGTCAGAACTTGTAAACAAGTTAATCTGAAATCTGTTAGTCTGGGGACACAAGGTTAGGAGGGAAATTACTTGTGTCATCTGTTGTTTGGGACCCATATTAGTTAGTAACCCTTTCGGGTATCAAACTTTGACCCAACAGTAGGTAGGGTGCGGGCACGCTTACTGAACTAATTATAAGTGGTTCATTCTGATAATGGCTAGGGGTGTTGATGGTGCGTTCCAACCGGGTCATGTGCGTGCATGGATCCCGGTCTGCCTCTGAGGATGTAAGACGCCGTGACATCTGTAAATAGGCCTGTGCCAATTGGTTGTCACTTTAAGGAGTGATACACCCTATTGTGGAGCCGACATAGGGTATTTATGTATTGGAGAGCCGATCGCTTGGGGTAGGGTTTTAGGGTACACTTAGTTCTGTCTGATTCTGTTGGTACCGTCTGTTTCTGTTGGGTGGCAACACCTGTCTGTTTCTGCATGGTACCATCTGTTCGGGTGGTAAAGGCCCATTTACTAGTGTACACCTAATTCTACATTCTGTTTCCGTAGGGATTAATATGTTTCTGTACCTTCTGTTCGGGTGGTAAAGGCCCATTATTAGCATTCTGTTTCTATCTGTTTCTGTTCGGGTGGTAAAGGCCTATTATTAGCATTCTGTTTCTGTCTGTTTCTGTTGGGGTGGTAAAGGCCCATTACTAGCATTCTCTTCTGTGGAAATTATTCTGTTCCCGTTTCTGTTTCAGTTTAGACATTAGGGTGACACCTATCCTGTTATACTAGTATTAGTGCAGAGAAATGAAAAGTAATATTATTCTGTTTCTTCTATTTAATCTAAGTACATCTGCTGCTCCTGTTACTGTTATCTCTCATCCAGTTTTATTTGCATGCCATGATTATTATTATCTGTTCATATGCTGAAAGTCACTGGACTTGCCAGACTTTATGTCTGACCTTGCTTGTTTTCGCCCCTTTTCTTCCGTTCCCCCCCAGGTTTTCCAAGGAGGGAATACTTTAGCTTGATCCAGATTTCTTCTGCTTGAAGTACTTGAAGTACGTAAAGCATGGCTTAACTTCTTATGGCACCTTCTGTGGGGATTATGATTTTAAAGTTTTGTACTCTGATGACTTTCTGAACAAGACTGATATTTATGTACTTGAGGTTTTGGTAAAGATGTAACCACACTGATTTCTGTTTTCCGCTGAAATAAAGTTATAATTTCTCAAGTATTGTTTATCTGTCTTGTAAATTTCTGTTCTATCTACTAAAACGCTCCACCAAAGTTAAGGCAATCCCTTTTTGAGTGTCCTTAACGGAGGTGGGGTGTTACAACGAGGGGAGTGAGGGAGACAAGGAGGATGATGATAAGGAGGGAGACGGGGAGGACGAGGAGGATGATGCAGACGATATAGAAGAAGAAGCTGCAGATGTACATGGTGGACCAAAAAAAATGATGTAATCAAAGAATTTGATACTCATATTGCATTCAACATATAGAAAGGAGAGGTATAATTTTATTTATTACTTTTATGTTATATTATTAAGCAAAATAATTATAAATTTTAGCTACAAATGTTAATTAGATTTATGTTATTGTAGGAACGAGCTCCTTTAACATGATTCAATCATGCACACAAGGTACTAGAATGGAAGTTCCCAGAAAATGCGACTATATTTAGAAACATTGTTAAGGAGTCTGGATTGTTTCCTATTGTTCACACTTGCTATAGAAATGTAGATAAGAACTTGATATCAGCATTTGTGGAACGTTGGTATCCGGAGGCAAACATGTTCCATATGCCATTTGGTGAGATTACCATTACCTTTGATAATGTAGCATCTTTGTTACACATCCCAATGGAAGGAAAACCCGTGCAAACTCTTTCATGTGATAGGGAACAAGCGGTCAGCATTGTTTCCAAACATCTATGTCTTAGTAAAGAAGAAGCGAGGATGGAAATGAATGAAAGAGTTAGGTATAAGTTAAGTTTGTCCATGTTATTTGATAAGTTTAAGGATGTTGTTGATGACTGGACAGATCAAGCGATTAGGCATGCTGCACGTGCCTGTCTTTTATTATTGTTAGGTAGCACTTTGTTTACTGATAAGAGCAAAATTTTTACAAGTTGTCAATACCTATTCCTGGGGCTCAGCATCATTAGCACTTATGTATAGGCGGCTTGGATTAGCCCCTCGCATTAGTGTGAAGAAGATTGCAGGTTATCTTTGCTTGCTAGAGACATGGCTTTTTGAGCACTTCCCGTGCTTTCATCCTTCCACAAAGTTGTACTATGAAAGTTTACCACGAGCTGCGAGATGGAATCCATCTATAGACAATGTTGTATCAGTCACCGTTCTTCGTATATTTACCGATAATATTCAGATAGAACATGTACTTATCGTTATATAATTTCATAACTTTTATATTGCTACAGTTCTCCAACATAGTTAACAATTTCTACCATTTATTTTTGAGGTTATTTTTGATCCATACATATTTGCACGTGCCTATTATCCATTTCATCTTATTTCATGGTATAGTGGTTGTATTATGTGTCTCAATGTTGTCGAACCATATCATTCTAACAGAGTGCTTAGGCAATTTGGAAGAGTTCAGAACATTCCTAGTGCTCTCATTCCTCCCGTTACTACAAACGCGCATCTAGGAATAACCTTTACTACATACACTCTATGCGTTATCAGTTTTTAGAAAGTATATGGGAGAATTGGTGTCACCGTGTAATTGCTGAAGGACATCAATCAGTACCACTTGCCCATTCTTTTTAAGATGCACGGATGATTAGATGCTTTGGTATAAAGAGCAGTGTGTTGTAAGAGCGCAAAATCCCACTAGGTTGCCAGCTAATAGTATGATAGGAGTGTCTCATTTTCGACCGACCTACGAGCAATTGTATTCGGTATGGTGTATTTCATTTTTTGAACCTATCTGAGGTGGTAATGATACTTATGATCTTGTGAACTTTTTTCTTTTCTTACGGACTTTGACCGATGTGCATGGATTTTTATATGAATCTAACACTCAAGTTACGAATGCTAGAGAGTGGACGCTACATCCGTCGTCTGAATCAGTGAGATGTTGCATGGTTGTTTTGTGGGTTCGTATGCACGCTTGAGTTGTATGATTGTTTTGTGTGAGTGTACTTTAGTGCTAGTTATTATGTAATGTATGATGAAATTTCTATATTAATATAAGGTTTATGTATGGTTAAACTTTGGGTAGAGCACAACGTTATTGTATGGCTTATGTATGGTTAAATCTTTGTACAATCACCGTGTTTTAATGATGATTTATATATGGCTAAATTATGTTGATTCGTATGTTTTGCTACTTCCTGTTAAACTACTTCTTGCTATTTTTGTTACTTGCTGTTTTGTTACCTTGTGTTTTAGTAAAAAAAATTGCACTTTTGTTAACCTCATAGAGCAAGAATGTGTTTATGCAAAAAACAACGCATAAAGCCAAAGTGATAAATTAACATACCACGTATATAATTACCATGACAAGTTAACATACCACATATATCCTATATGACCTGGAACAATATTAACGTGTTTGCCCTTCGTGGAAGACAAATTTTGGCACTTCCTTTACTACATAATTGATATACGATTTTAGAATTTTACCATGTAGCCATAGCATGTGGTTTATATTTTTTTTCCATGTATTTGCTATACGTGTCTATTCATCTTATCACGTGTTAAGCATACATGGTAGCTTGTCATACAGAAAAAAATATCAATACTCAGTTCACAAATACAAATTACAATTCGTTTAAGCAATACATTGTGCCTTTTTGTATGAGTCTTGTGGAAGTTAACTTAATGTTTTTGTTGCAACGAGATGTTAAGTTGAAGTATGTATTTTGTGGATGATGTTTTGTTATAAGTTTTTTTTTGAAAGTTTTTGTCTGCCTTGTATCGAACATACGAGGTAACGCTAGGAAACACGTATTATGTATACGTGATAAAAATAAATAACATAAATGACTTGCGTTATAAAAATACAAATCACGCTGTCACGCCGCGTGGATTTACACCATATCAATTACATGTCATATGTGGTTTCTCTGCAGTAGAGAAAAAATATGACAAAAACTATGTAACACCCCATAATTTAATACACCATAATTACATAAGAAAGGAAATAAAATAATATTAATTAATTAAATATTCAGAATTAAATAAAATCGACTTTACCGCGCGTTTGTCTTGGAATTCAGGTTCAGATAGACACCTGGTTTGCGTAAATCAGATAATATATGAATAAGTTATGAGCCTTCAAAGTTTAAACAAAATTCAAAATTTAAAGAGGAAATTAAGTACAACAAGCAACGGTAACTGGTTCGATCCTGCTCATAACTAGGTCGACCCCTGGGTCGACCCACGTGTAATGGGGTCGACCCATGGGTCGACACGATAGGTGGGGTCGACCCACCCGCCTACAGGCTGAATTCTGGGTTATATATTTAGACTGTTTTGTTTATTATATTCATTCGCTGAGGTGTATGGCTGGATTTGAAAACCTAATATCTAACGGTTTGGGATTGTCTTAGTTAATCTATAAATAGTGTAGCTATCTCTCATTTTTCCTACACACAAATTCTCTTCATTTCGCTCTTCCTCCATGACTACATTCTAAAATTAATTAAGAAAAATAGGGAGATGCTACTAGAAGACACAGATTAAAAAGAAAATTCAAGATCAACAATTAACAATAACCCTCTTTCAATGACTACTTCTGAATATAGCCTACATCTATGTGAGTTCAAGTTATTTTTAGATCTGACATCTAAAAACTATTATGAATAGTTTTGGATCTGGAATAAATAGTACTTATAGGTTATTTCTTATATATTTATTTTTACTGTTAATTCAGCTTTACAATTAATACATGTTCTTTTATTTAGATCTATAGTTAATTTATGTTCATGTATAGATCTATTTTCCTTATCCCCTCTTCTATCTTTTATTTATTTACAGTCTTTTATATGCCTATTTTATACTGTTTGGGTTTGATTATGTTGATCTCCTTTTTCCTTTTATTTATGCTGAGCCTAAGCCACCGAGAGCCTAAGCCATTTCCGCTCACTATTGCGTATAATTGAAATAATTGGAATAACTGAAATGACAATAAAAATGAGAAATTATAACATATTGTAACATGAGGACTTTTGATTGTAAATTTGGGGATTATAGTAAAAAGGAAAAAATATGCAAACACGTTAAACATAGTAGACTTAATATTAGGGCTGTCAATGGGTTGGGTCGGGTCGGGTTCGGGTCGGGTCAAGTCGGGTTCGGGTTGATTTATAAACGGGTCGGGTCAACCCGTTTATTAAATGGGTTATATTTTCCCAACCCTAACCCGACCCGTTTATAAACGGGTTGACCCGACCCGACCCACGTAACCTGTTTAACTAAATGGGTTGTGTCAGGTCGTATTGGGTCCGGTTTACCTGTTTGACCCATTGATAGATATTGCCTACTAATATAAGCAACAACAGAGCCAAATCACCAACATGCACATTGTTATATAATCACCAACATGCAATAAGTTGCAAAGTCACCAATAGACAACACATATATAAAGCATGAAATCCCCATATTCAAAAATCATTTTCTATATGCAAGTATATATATTCTCATATTGCATAAATTAAAGACTACCAGTATGCAAGAGATACAGTTGTTATAAGTAAAATATAACTAACAACATATAAGAATAAATTGGTAAAATATAACAGCTTACATATACGAGCATACTGATTACTGCATACATAAAAGACTAACACTAATAGTATACATAAAACACTAATAGTATGGAAGAGATATAATATATAATCGGGTTTGGCGGGTCAAAATCGGGTTAGCGGGTCAACCCTAAACCCACCCGTTTACAAACGGGTCAAATTCGGGTTGACCCGAAAATGACCCGCTAACTAAACGGGTCGGGTTAACCTGCTAATTTCCGTGCGGGTTTCGGGTCGGGTCACGGGTCGGGTAGGAAATTGACAGCCCTACTTAATATTATATTAGGCAAAGAACATGTTATGGAAAATGTAAGTACCAGATGTAATTAAAAGTAAAATAAGGTATTGTAATACATATACATATGGGCAGGTGCTTGTTTTGGGGAATGAGTTGTACACAGGATAACATTTATAGAAAAATATCATTTACAACCATGCTTATTAATGAATGTAAACCTACTAAGTTAAACTGGATAATTAATAAGCTAAGAGTTCCCTCGTCTTTTTATTGTATCGGGTTTTAGGGACTCTTAAATCCTAGTTACTTGGGGGCACAAATTTAGAGAGTTTAGCTTGTGTCGATTTGTGTGGAACTCGTATCAGTCATTATCCCTGTTGGTATTGGACTAGGGGCCTCGCACTAGGTAGGGGCCAAGGCACGCTTTACTAAACTAGATAGTAAGAGGTTCAAAATGATGAAGGTGGATACAAACACATTCCGACATAGTCATGAGTGTGCATAGGTCCGAATGGGGAAGATAAAATGTTGTAACACCAGTAAATAGGTCCGTGTCTTATAAGTTGTTGGGTTAGGACTGATACACCATATTTAGGGTTATCAAAGGATAATTTCGGATACGGATAATGTTATACCCGTATCCGAAATCATTTTGCGAATATCGGATATCCGTATCCGTGGATATAGACGGATATTGGATAATTATCCTATCCACCAACGATCAATAAATCATGAAATATAAATGAATTTTTTTAGTTTAGCATAAATGTTTTTCAATTCCATTGATTACAAAAGTGTTAAAAATATACATATATGATGAAATTAAATAGATTTAAGTAGCTAATATGTCAATAGTGCATATAATATAAATCTTTGATTCAGTAAAGCAATATATAAATCTCATTCATTGTACTAAATACATATATTTGAGTATAATGTTATAAAAAATTCGAATGGATAATTTTCGGATGCGGATACCAATGTATCCATATCTGCATCCGTTTTTTTGGATATCTGATACTTATCCCTTTCTCAGATACGGATGCGGATGTATTTCGGATTTTTCGGGTATCCACTGACAGCCCTAACCCTATAGCTAGGGCGGCCATGGGGTTTTTACGTAATAGGGAGCCGATTGCATGGGTAGTAATTAGGGTAAAACCTAATCTTGGTATACTAGTATTGGTGCAGAAAACTTGTTCTTGGGATATAAATGAGAACCTTAACTGTTCTTACCTTATCTTGTTATCCGCTTACTTTGTACTTGCACATTTTTGCTGTATTTTCTCATCCAATATTATTTATCTGTCTTGATACCGCTTATCTGTGCTTATGCTAATCGCTAGAACTCGCCAGACTTTATGTCTGACCTATTCTGTTTTTCCTTCTCTCTTTTCCTATCCCCCCTCGGGTACTCAGCGTATGACCTACAGTGACTGTGATATTCAGCTTGGATTGTTGGATTTCTGACTTTATGTATTGCTTCGACTTTCTCTTTATTTTGATATAGCTGTACTCTGATAGCTTGCTTCATGAAACATTTGGTTTTATCTATTGTATTTTGAGAAATATGACAAAAATTATGTTGTAATTGGGATTTGGAAGTTATGTTTTTTCTAATAATAAAAGTTAAATTTTCCACTGCTATTATTATCCTATCTTGTGAAAAATTGGTTACTGTATACTTATTGCGCTTCACAGAACCTAATGCATCCTCATACGGGTGACATTAGGGGGTGTGGAGTGTCACACTTTGTATCAGAGCTAAAGGTTACAAGATTAGAGAAAAAGTTTTCGAGAGCAAAGTATTTTGAATTAAAAAACTATTTTTGAAAAACATATCCCCTTTAGCCATATACAATATCCCTTTGATTCTCGTTTGGAATTTTGTTTCTTCTCTTTTCAGGATGTCTGGGGCTCCTAATCTTCCTAAGGGCACTCCACTACCGACATGGTTCTGTATATCTAGAAGCTACCACACCTATCGAAGCACAAGGAAATGCCCCAACCCCCAGCTGCATCCGCAGTAGCACCACCTCCTCAAGCTCTCAACTTTTATAAGCATTATAAGGATTTCTACGTGATGGGAGGCAAACCGTTTCGTGGTCTGAGAGTTTTGTTGAGGCGTGCAATTGGCTTAGAGAAACAAAGAATGTGTCTGTCTTTTCGAGCTCGACGATAGAAGAAAGATTCAGCTTGCCGCTTAGCAACTGAAGGATGAAGCTTTATAGTGGTGAGAGGTGACACAGTCAGGACAACTAGTAGCTACTTGGGATGACTTTAGATAGAGATTTGAGATGAAGTTCTTGTCTCAGGAAGAAGAAGGAATACAGATAGAGAAACTTTTGGCTTTAAACAAGGAAGTATGTCAATAAATGAATATGTTAACAAGTTTAATTAGTTAGCAAGATTCGGTTTGTACTTAGTGAACACTCTCCATAAGAAGGCTCTTAGATTCGCGAGAGGGTTGAATCAACCTCTCCGAGGACTAGCGTTGTCACATATCCCGATGGAAGCGACTTTCGAGAGGTTTGTTGACATGGCTCTGATGCACGAGGATGGTAAAGAGGAAAGGAAGGAAGTCAACACTTATGAAGCATAACCCAAGACTGTGAAAAATAATAGTGACCCAAGAAGGGAGCACAAAAGAAAGGAGGAAAGCCTGATAAGGTTCAGATTAAGATACTGGTTAAGGGCCATGATTGCGAGCTTTAGAACGTTCTGTGAAAGATTGTAGGAAGACTAAGAAGGCTTGTTTCACTTGTCGTCAACTTGGACATTTCACTAGGCAATGCCCTAAAAATAAAGGATAAGGGGCAGGATCGTCTGGAGAATAAGGCATGCTCTTCAGCTAGTGGACCGGACTGAGGTAGAAAAGTCACCGTCGAAGGTTTGATTTCCCTTTTTACTATCCTATAAGGACTCTCTTTGATTCTAGTGTTTCTCATTCATTTATATCCAATTCTTTGGTAGATAGTCTGCAACTAGATACTTATATTGTTTTTGATCCCATTGTAGTCACAAACCTAATAGGAGGTGCGACACATCTTTCTATGACATGTCGGGGTTTGAGGATTTCTATCTTGGACATCGAGTTTGAATGTGATGCATATGTTCTTGGCTTTATGGGTTATAGGTTGATTCTAGGAATGGATTGGCAAGCCATGTATGGTGCCATTCTATACTATGAGAGGAGAGTTGTTATGCTTTCGACGTGCTAAGGGAGAATTCTCAAGATTTCGTGTGGCTCACGAATGTTAGTTATGCTCATTTTCCTAGATTCACTTGATGCTTCTATAGACGATCTTTGATTAGTACCCATAGTCAAAGATTACCGAACGTGTTTAATGAGCTTAGGGAATTACCTATGAGGCTTGAGATAGACTTTCGGATTTACTTGGTAGAGAATGCGAAGCTATTCACTTTATCAGTTACCCACATGGCTCCTAGGGAAAGGGGGAGCTCAGCAAGCAAGTATGGGAGCTATTCGAGAAAGGATTCATTAGAAGGAGCATATCTGAGTCGGGATCTCCAGTCGTTCTTTGCGACCAAGGTAGGCAGCTCACTTCTTCTATGCGTGTACTATAGGGAGCTGAATAATCTCACCAAGAAGAATAAGCACCCACTTCTGAGGATTGACGACTTGTTTGATCAGCTGGTATGCGCATCAGTGTTCTCACAATTGAACCTAGCCATGGGATTTCATCAGCTATGGGTAACGGATGATAATATTGATAAGACTGCTTTCAGAACTCCGAACGGTTTCTTTGAGTGGTTGGTCATGCCTTTTGGGCTGACCAATGCACCCGCATATTTTGTGGACATGATGAGTAGGGAATTTAAAGAGTTTCTGAACAAGTTTGTAGTGGTCGTCATGGATGATATTTTAATCTTTTCAAGGAACGAGGATGAACATGCCATACACTTAGAAGAGGTTCTACGCACTCTTAGATCGCATTAGCTCAAGGCAAAATTTTCGAAGTGTCACTTTTGGAGAAAGGAAGTATGTTTTCTAGAGCATGTTGTCTCCAAGGATGAAATAACAGTGGACCCTGCTAAAGTTGTCATGGTTCAAGATTGGGAAGCTCCCAAGAATGCGACGGAGGTGAGAAGTTTTGTAGGGTTGGCGAGTTATCATAGGAAGCATTAAGGAGTTTGCATGGATATCAGCCCTGCTCACCTGACTGACGAAGAAGAACTTGGCTTTTGCTTGGAGCATTAATTGTGAGGATGCCTTTCAAATTGAAAAGGGCTCTGACATCAGCCCCTATTCTGAATCTTCCTAATGGTAGCAAGGTGTTTACAGTCTACACAGATGCTTGTGGCATAGGGCTAGGTGTCGTATTGATGCAAGAAGGTAGGGTAGTATGCTATGGTAGTAGACAATTAAGAGTTCACGAGAAGAACCACCCTACCCATAACCTAGTGTTGGTTGCTATAGTATTCGCACTTAAGTCTTGGGCGATATTATCTACTTAGAGAGAGATTTGAGCTATACACAGATCACAAGTCGTCCAAATATTTGTTCTCACAGATGGATCTCAATTTAAGGCAGCAACGATTGATGAAGTTCCTAGCATCCTATGGTTTTGAGATAACTTATACCCCAGGCAAGGGTAATGTAGTGGCAGACGCATTGAGTAGGTAGAGGATGACCTTGAGTCCTCTATTTATAGAGAGGCAGAGCTTGGAGTATATATCGACCTTTGATTTTAGGCCATCTGTAAATCTTACGCCTGGTTTGTTGGCATCGTTGACAGTACATCCTATTCTTATGAAGCTTATTGGATCCACACAACGAGAGGACCCAAAGTTAATAAACATCTTGGATAGGTTTAGTGGAGGTGAGACCTCTAGTCACCTATGTAGATATTTTGTGGACGAGAAAGGGTGGCTACGACGAGATAGAAGGCTTTGTTTCCTCGAGCTAGAGATTTGTTGAGTACAATCCTTGAGGAGGCTCATCACTCTCGGATGACCATCCATCCAAGAGGTGACAAGATGTATCGAGATATGCAGAGAATTTTTCATTGGAGTGATATGAAGAAGGACGTGGCAGAGTTTGTGGCTCGATATTTGACTTGTTAGCGAGTGAAGGCTGAGCAAAGAAAACCTGGTGTATTGCTTTAGCCCTTGGATGTCTCGCAATGGAAGTGGAAAAGTGTCTCTTTGGACTTTATTGATGGACTGCCCAGATCGAGGAAGGGAAACACCAGTATTTAGGTGATAGTTGACAGACTTACTAAGAGCGCTCACTTTTTTCCTGTCAAGAACAAGAGGACAGCAGCTTGGCTAGCATCGGTATATCTTAGAGAGATAGTCCGAATCCATGGGGTACCATCCAGTATAGTAAGTGGTCGTGACCCCATCTTCACGAGTGAATTTTGGAAGAGCTTGCAAGAGGCACTAGATACACAGTTACGATTGAGCGCAACATACCACCCTCAGACTGATGGACATATTAAGAGGGTCAATAGGGTATTTGAGGATTTACCAATTCTGTGTACCCTAAATTTTGGAGGAACTTTGGAGGAGCACCTCCCATTAGTTGAGTTTTCCTATAATAACAGTTACCAGTCAAGTATAGGCATAACACCCTTCGAGGCACTTTATGGACAACCTTACAGATCACTGACATGTTGATGGGAGTCTACAGACAGACTTCTACTTGAATCTGAGATGATTCGAGAGATTTCTGAGAAGATTGATCTTATTTGCCGACAGATGAAAGCAGCTCAGGATAGGAAGAAGTCATATGCCGATAAGAGAAGGACTGATTTGGAATTTTAGGTGGGAGATATGGTCTTCCTTAAAGTATTACCTCTTAGAAATGTTGTTTTCTTTGGCTTGGTAGAGAAGTTGGCATTGAGGTTCGTAGGGTCACTCCCCATAGTTGAGGGGATAGGTCAAATGGCCTATAGGGTTAGACTACTGAAGAGACCGGCGAGAGTTCATGACATGTTCCATGTTTCCCATTTGAGGAAATGACTATATGATATAGAGGAAGTAGTGGAGTCGAGCACGCTTGAGGATGTTGAGGTTGAGAAAGGGGCGTTAGCTAGGAAAGTTCCTACCCACATTCTTGGATTAGAGGTTAAGAAACTACGCAACAAGGAGATCAAATTAGTGAAGATACATTAGGGAGAAGACCACACCGATGCAATGTAGGAACCAAAGACAAGATTCACGCTCCTTACCCTTTTCTCTTTGAGAGTACGTTCTTAATTTCTTTTCCAAAGCTTTTGAATTCGCATTTGTTTCTATCATCCGAGTACATTTATCCTATCGTTTGAATCCTCAATCCTTAGGTAGAAGCCATTGGATGAAAACATGTGTTTTGAGACATGTTATGATTGATGGTTGCAAGTGGATGCAAGTGTTTGCTAGTGGTTGCCAACGGATCCATATACACATGCATTAGGCAATAGATCGACTCAAACACTTACTATTGCTTATGGATGTGCGTGCATTTTAAAATTTTCAATGGATGAATATGGTTGAAGCATCACATGGATGTTGTATATTGGTGGATGATTGCGCACGCGTATAGAACTTATAAGTTAAATTAGGATTCTTTTGCATACATATTGGATACATAACACAGACATGTAATGCATTAAGGAGGTCAACTGAATTAGTCGACCACCTAATTTTCGCATTAGTATAGGAACATACACACACAACACTTTTGCGTATGTTTATAGCATTAGAAATTTTAAGGACAATGGATACCAGTGGTTGATGGATTAGTAGATGGTTGTAGGTGGTTGTTAAAATAATAACATTATTCTTAACTTGGAGATTTCAGGGATGAAATCCTTTAAGAAGGAGAGAATGTAACACCCAAACTTTAATACACCATAATTATATAACAAAGACAATAAAATAAATATTCATTAATCGAATATCCAGAATTAAGTAAAATCGACTTTACCGTTGCATTTGCCTTGGAATTCTAGTTTAAATAGACCTTTAATTTGCGTAAATCGGATAATATATGAAGAAGTTATGAGCTTTCAAAGTTTAAAAAAGTTCAAAATTTTAACAGGAAATTAAATGTAGAAAGCAACGACAACAGGGTTGATCCATGTCTAAGGGGGTCAACCCATGGGTCGACACGGTAGGTAGGGGTCGACCCACTCGTATGCAAACCGAATTTTGGGTTTTGTATTTAAACTGTTTTGTTTATTATATTCATTCGTCGAGGTGTATGGCTGGTTTTGAAAACCTAATATTTAACGTTTGGTGTTGTCTTAATTAACCCATAAATAGGGTGGCTATCTCTCATTTTTCCTATACACAAATTCTCTTCATTTCGCTTTTCCTCCATTACTACGTTCTAAAATTAATTAAGAAAAACGGGGAGATGTTGCTAGAAGATATAGTCTAAAAAGATAATTTAAGATCTGCAATCAACAACAACCCTTTTTCAAACACTACTTTTGAATGCATCCTGCATAACGGTGAGTTCAAGTTATTTTTAGATCTGACATCTAAAAATTATTATGACAGTAAGTAGTTTTGAATCTGAAATAAACAACACTGATAAGTTATTTATTATATATGTTCTTTTACTGTTAATTTAGCTTTATAGTTAATACATGTTCTTTTATTTAGGTCTACAGTTAATTTATGTTCATGTATAGATCTATCTTCCTTATCCCCTCTTCTATCTTTTATTTATTTATAGTCTTTTATATGCCTATTTTACACCGTTTGGGTTTGATTATGTTGTTCTCCATCTTTTTCCTTTTATTTACATTGAGCCTAGGCCACAAAGAGCCTAGGCCATTTCCGTTCAGTATTGAGTATAATTGAAATAACTGGAATAATTGAAATGACAGTAAAAAGGAGAAATTTGGGAATATTGTAACATGAGAACTTTTGACTGTAAATTTGGAACTATAGTAAAAAGGAAAAATATATAACATGTTAAATAGACTAGACTTAATATTATATTAAGCAAATAACATGTTATGAAAAATGTAAGTGCCAGATGTAATTAAAAGTAAAATAAGTAACTGTAATACATATACATTTAGGAAGGTGCTTGTTTTCGGGAATGAGTTGTACACAGGATAACATTTACAGAAAAATGTCATTTACAACCATGCTTATTAAAGAACTTAAACCTTGTAAGTTAAACTGGATAATTAATAAGCAAAGAGGTCCGTCGTCTTATTGTTGCATCAGGTTTTGGGGACTCTTAAATCCTAGTTACTTGGGGGCACAAGCTTAGGGGGGCTTATGTTGATTTGTGTGGAACCCTTATCAGTCAGTATCCCTTTTGGTATTGGACTAGGGACCTTGCACTAGGTAGGGGCCAGGGCATGCTTTACTAGACTGGATAGTAAGAGGTTTAAAACGAGGAAGGTAGGTACAGGTCGTTCCGACGGAGTCATGAACGTGCATGGGTCTGAATGGGGAAGAGAAGACGCTGTAACACCAGTAAATAGGTCTGTGTCCTATAAACTGTTTGGTTAGGGACTGATACCCCTACTACCAGGGATGACACATGGTATTTATGTAATAGGGAGTCGATCACATGGGTAGTAATTAGGGTAAAACTTAATCTTGACATACTAGTATTGGTGCAGAAAACTTGTTCTTGGGATATAAATAAGATGCTTAGATGTTCTTACCTTATCTTGTTATTCGCTTACTCCATAATTGCGTGTTTTTGCTGTACTTTCTCATTCAATATTATTTATCTGTCTTGATACCGCTTATATGTGCTTATGATAAAAATCACTAGAACTCGCCAGACTTTATATCTGGCTTATTTTGTTTTTCCTTCTCTCTCTTCCTTTCCCTCCTTAAGTTCTCAGGGTAGCGATTAGCAATGACCGTGATAATCAGGTTGAATTCTTGGATGTCTGACTTATGTATTGCTTCGACTTTTGCTCTATTTTGATTTGGCTATTAAAGAGGGATATGCTTTTAAGATTTTTTACTCTGATAGTTAGCTTCATGAGACAGTTGGTTTTATTTATTGTATTTGATGTGTGAGAAATATGACAAAAATTATGTTGTTATTGGGATTTGGAAGTAATGTTTTTTAATAATAAAAGTTAATTTTTCCGCTGCAATTACTATCCTGTCTTGTGAAAATTTGTTACTGTATACTTATTGCGCTTTGCATAACCTAATGCATCCTCATATAGGTGACAATAGGGTATGCGGGGTATCACAAACTGTATTCAATATGACATATAACATATCAACTCGATGACATTTTGCATACATAAACAATGACATTTTGCATACATAAGAAATTCAGCAATGACATAAACTATATTCAATATGACATAAGTAATAATGCATAAACTATATTCAATATGACACAATTCATCAATGACATTTTGCATACATAAACAATTTAGCAATGACAATGAGAACATTTGGTGCATTACACAATTCAGTAATGACATTATATCATTCCATACATAAACAATTCACCCAATACATATTCTAAGCTAATTCTTACTTCATGCTAGAAAATCAAATTCCATTGAGCAAATTCTATTCTCTCATCCCAAGCCTATCGACGATCGCCGTAGAAACTCCCATTTGCTGACATCCATATGACGAGTTGTCATCCATTTTAAATTGGTGGAACCGGATATTTAGGCTCTAATTTAACCTATGGTATGAAAATAACAAGTTAATTTTGATCTAAACAATAACAACTTAACAACATTGAATAAGATATTACAAACATACTAGCACAAAATGAGCATCATTGACAAAAGATACAGCTATTTCAAAACATTGTAATGGTGGTGACACTTATCCTTCGAGTGGTGGGATCGTGAGAGCGAGTCTATCACTTAAGCTGAATACGATTACGTTATATTTAGTTGCAATAATATAACCCATATTGGTCATTGTCATCCATTTGTCCTGAGAAGCAAAACCTTTTCCTTCATGTTGTAGCTGCTTAAGCAAATCAGTGCATCTACCACACTCCATGGAAACTTGCTCAGAAAACACTTGGTTTACATACAACACATCATACAAATCACGTCGAATTTGTGGCCAATAAGATTCACCCATTCCAAGTGTAGAAACAATACATTGAAATCCGCAATTACCATCTGATTGAACATCAACAATATCAGTCACAAATGATTTTAGCTCTTTTGGTATTTGATTAATATACAATCTCGTATCATAGATGCACTTGTCCATCTGTAAAGTATAATTTATATTTTGCCACATAAATTATAACATAAAATAAATTGAAGTCAACAAGCATATATACCTGTAATGGTTTTCTAATTGTTTTTTTCTCCTTCTTCGGTTTGGTCATGCTAACTTGGCTAGATGGCTTTTCTAATGAAAGACTCTCGCCTAACTCAAATGAAGAAGGCATTCTTTTGGTCGAAGAATTAACTATTTTCTTGCTTTCCCTTCCCTTTGTTTTTACTTTTCTTTTAGGTGAGCCAAGAGTAGAAATTTGTGGTTGGACAACTTCCATTATTTTTTTGTAAATTTGAAGTTGATATGGAGTGTCCATTTTTTAACATCACTTAACAAAATTTCTATTTTTTCAACAACTCCGGCATCTTTTTCTCCATCTCTTTCCATTAAATGTAGTCTAGTCCAATGAGTATCTATCAAATATAGTGGTATTAATATTGATGGTCTGAGGCGAGCTAGCTCGTGTGCACATGGCAAACCATGTGTTTTATGGAGGACATAGCCACATAAAAATTCATCGTCTCCAATAGTGGACACTCGAAGTAGCTCGGAATGTAACAAATCAAGAGCTGCAGTAGAAAAACACCTCGCAAATTTTTGGACTACTTAATATGAAAAACATAATTAACTCTACTTAGACTCTGCTCGAACGAAGCTTTTAATTCTGTGAATGATAACTCCAACAACGAATGCATTTTAGCCTAAGCTTGCTCGAAATTACATTGACATGTTGCTAGGTGTTTCTTCAACTTCGAGTGAGCTGACTCGACCCTATATTTAAAAAAAATAGCACAAAGAACAAACATATATCAAACGCCACAAAAAATGGTAAATTAGTATTACCTATTCAATGTATAATTACCAAAATGCATATACTCATCAGTCCACATCTGAACAAAGCGGTCTTTGTATGGATCTAACCAATTCTCATGCACATATTTCATTAACGAACTGTACTTACCATACTTTTCGTGTATAAAATGTAAATTATCATTGTATACAGAATTGTTTTAGAGTAGACACGTTCATTCCAATCATTCAAGAATGCTTTCTTCTCCGTTATGTCCATTTTTTTTCCACACATAAACGTGCGTATGTTATTTTTAGTATGAGCAATGGCATTAAGCAAGGCCAACTCTCTATCACTAATGAGTACGCTAGGCAATTCCACCTTACGATCAATCATAACAGATTTCAAGTGTTCGAAAGCCCAAATATAATTCTCTTCACTTTCCGCAACTAGGTATGTAATAGCAATATAGAATGTCTGATCCATTGAGGTCACACCAACTATCTCAAGTAACGACATTTTGTACCTATTTGTTTTGTACGTACAATCTAGTATGATAACACAAGGAAATGTTTGAAGAAAATTTAAACTAGTTGGATGTGCCTAAAAAATATCCTTAATAATGTCGTTGTCATCTAAAGTCTTTCGATGCCACTGAAAGTAGCCAAATTCTTTTAGTTTACTAAGGAGATACTGTACTTGCGATCTTCCAACTCTTTCAATTGCATTATGGGTTTGAATGATATTGCAAATTGTTTTAATAGTAGTGCAATTTGAAGGATCATTTCTTTTTAATGTGTTCAAAATTTCCTTTGCTTTCACCATATTTCTGTGCATTTCCATGACTAACTTGGTCTCTTTTTCACTTAGCCATCCTGCATAGGAATGACCTTTGGTGTGCTTTAATGATGAATGATTGTGAACACCATTTACAACTACTAAATGCTAATTATCCATCAAAGGAAGTTTCACACCTTTCACTTTAAACGGACAATTACATTTCTTCGTACTTGTCAGTCTGCTTCTCTTATACACCCCCACTACATTACATGCAAACATTATTCTGGGTTTTGCACTAGATGAAGCACTGTCTGATCTCATTATAATTATCAAAAATCCAAGATGACTGCCTGTGTTACGAACCCAATCAATTAAATGTTGACGGGATGGATAAATCTAAAGACAAGAAAAAGTTTAATCCCCAACTGGATAATAAAGAAAAAGTAAATAAATACATGAAAACTTAATACAAAACATTGCTTACATCATATGTGGTAAATTCATTTGAATAGTCCAACAATATTTCATTGTTGTCATCTTCATCACTTGAGTAATCTATTATCTACAGAAGCAATGTATAAATGTAAAAATAAATTGTCAAACGATAAGTTCCACGCTGTAAAGATACGTCATTAGATGAAAAATAACGTAAATATTATATGTGGTAAGCACAATAATCATGTGAAATATTGTGCGATTATATTCTTTCCACACATTGGTTCTGCGCAAGTGTATGATATAACACTTGCTTCTCATGTTAATCGAGAACAATCATGCGTTAATTATACATGAGAACTATCATATCCACGCACTTCTAATACATGAATATTTTTACGATCTTACCTCTCTGCCTCTCCGAAACTGATGTTGTCGACATTGAAATTTTACTATTCAAAAGTGAAAAATATTAATATTACCGCATTATTCTCAGTTAGATTTGTAGCTTCGCCTTCATGATCCATTATGTGAATGTAAAAGGAAGATATTTTGAATTTTTTATGATTTAGGAGTTACTGAATGAAGGAGCAGACAAGGAATAGAAAGAAGTTGCGTATAAAAAGAAGAAGGGTATTTATAACACCCCGTAATATTAAAAACATGACATAAGGGGTAATTAAAGAATACTTAATTTTTATAAGAAGAATTAAGGGAGACAGGTTGCTCCATTGCGTTCGTCTCGGAATTCTGCTTGGGATAGAGTCCGAGTTTGCGTAAAACGAATACAGTATGAAGAAGTTATGAAGCTTAGAAGAATTCAAGAATTAGCCGAATTTAATAATAATTAAATAACAAATCAAAAATGAATTCAAAAATCAAAATCATCCAAATCTGGGTGAGTGGGAAATCTCCCGCTCTAGGGTATCGAGCCCCCTAGGGGAGTAGACATAGTTGTCGACCCCCCTATAGGGGTGTCGACCCCATCGGCCCAGATCTGGCCTGACGAGTTTGTGGTCTGGACTGATACGTGGTCTTCTGGGATTGGCTGGATGACATGTTATTCTAGTTTGGATGGTTCAGATGGATCCTAAACTAATCTAAGAGTCCTTATTTACCTAGAGCATCTATAAAATACCCCTAAACCTAACCCTAATCTCATTGTTATTCACCCATGGCACCTCCACGCTGCTCTAATCTGAATTAACCTAGCCTTTCTTCTCTAACCAAAATCAAAGTAGAGATTTAGAGATAGTTCTTCTTCAAAAATCAAATTAGAAGATCAGGTCTACTACATCAATCAAGTAGGGATTATTCAAGATCCGAATTGTTGCAACAACGCCTAATTTTCTAAGAATCCTATCGCTGTGAGTCTATGTCACTTTCACATATAATTGAATTTAAAAAGTAATTGTGATAGGATTGTGAATTGGATTTAATGAATATGCATGTGACTAAGATGAATCTTAATAAGTTTGTAAATCATTATCATTTAAATTCATACCCATAATTCTGCCATATGCCTTTCTGATCCAGTTTATCGTTATATGCATGTTTATGTTTCATATGCATGTTCTTATGTTTACACCAATGTTGATGTTGATTCTCTTCTCCTCCTCTTTTCCTTTTTTTATGAGACTAGGCTAACTTCGAGCCTAACATATTGCATTGAGATTTGCGTACGAATAACGTTTGAACGATTGGGAAAAGTTTAGGGAAATTTGTAATAAAATGAGATTATTGGCATAAATCAATTTGAGCATAATTGTGTATAGATTGTATACAAGAGATTTGGCATAAGTTGGATTGGGCATAATTGAATATAATTTGTATACATGAGGTTTGGCATAAATTGTTAATTAATTTGGGTGTAATTCGGCATAACATGTATACATAAGATTATAGGCCTAATTTGGATTAAAATTATACACATAATTTAGATTGGAAATTATGGGTAATTGGAATATATTTTAATACAAGATTTAAATTTGGGACTTGAATCAAGAAAGCGATGATGAACGCCTAAGACATGAGGTTAGATTCGAATTGCGGTATAAGACTGCCCGGAACTGCCTGGCTCATCCAGCAACCGCAATTTGGTAAGCTAATGTGAGAGGTCAAAGGCAGAAATTAAATACGTAATAATGCAAAGACATGAGGTTAGATTCGGATTGCGGTATAAGAATGCCCGGAACCGCCCGACATATCCAGCAACCGCAAAACGGCAATCTAATGTGGATTATAATGAATTATTGAACACTTAACCAAGATAAGACATGTGGTAAGACGTGGGAATGACAAAAGGGTTAAGTGGTAATATGGGTAGCATGTGAAACGTAATTAAAACACTTAACCAAGATGAGACATGTGATTAGACATGGGGATAAAGAGGGGTTAAGTGGGAATATTTAGTAGGGACCAAGCTTAGGAGGGAAGCTTGTGTCAAGTGGTGGACCCTTTTCAGCCAATAACCCATTTTAGTATCTATAAGAGCTCGAACTAGGTCGAGGACAGGGACACACTTACTGGGGTTGATTGTAAGAGGTCAATAAAGAGTTGGCGATGGCAGTGCAAGTCTAACAAAGTCATGTGCGTGCGTAGGTCCGGGCTGGTAAGTAAGACGTTATTGCATTGTGTAGGTATAAGCCGTGCATTTTAGTAGTATTGGGTTGCCACTTTAGGGAGTGATACACCCTACTGTGGGACCATCACGGGTATCTACGAGTTAGGGAGCCGATCGAATGGGGAGGGTAGTGGGTACAACTAGTGGAGATAGGAGCAGGAGACACCTATGACAACAGCTAGGAGTACATGAATTTCCATCATTATTATTAGTATTATGTTTAGTAAGAGGGATCAACTTTTAGTATGGTACTAGCATTGATGCGGTGTAGGAATTATCTTATAGTGATTAGAAGCGCAATCAACGTTATATCTTGTTCATCTTGTTTACCTTGTTAAACCTGTTATGTTACAGTCATCTCTTATATCCAGTTTATGTTCTTATCCTGTTACTTTACTGATTATATTGTTAAAGTCACTGGACTCGACAAACTTTATGTCTGACTCTTTTTGTTTCGCCTCTTTTCTTTCCTTCCCCCCCAGGTCCTTAGGGTGGGACTAGTGGAGCTTGACTTAGATTTCTTTCTTCTTGAAGTACTTGGAAGTGTTGAAAGTAATGCTCAACTTTATCTCTTTTCCATTATGGCTATTTGGAGTGGAATTATGGTTTTACTTTTATGTACTCTGATAATAATTTTGTTCAAGATGGATATTTGTGTACTTGGCTCTAGTATGTGGTTTTGATGTTGTAACCAAACATGATTTTCTTTTCTGCTGCAATGAATAAATTTTGAATTTTCTTAAGTACCATTTTATATATATTTGTGTTTTGATATTCAGTTCTATACTCTTATAATACTCCATGAAAGTTAATGCATTCCCTTAGTGAGTGACATTAATGGACGTGGGGTGTTAACGTGGTATCAAAGCTGAAGGTTACCAGAAAAGATAAAAGATTTTGAAAACCATTTTCAAAAGAATTTTTAGAAAGAAATATTTTTAAAAACATGTTTTAGAGGGTGTTTTCAAGAGATAAGTTTATTATGAAAAAGATAATCCCCAAAAGCCATATATCTATCTTTCGATTTTCTGTTTTGAATCTCTTCCTTTTTCTTTTCAGCATGTCTGGGGAACCTGTTATATCCAAGGGCATACAGATACTAGGTTGGTTCAGAAGGTATGTGGAGGCTAGGGCTAATGCCGTAGGCCCAGCAGACGTTCCTCCTCCCCCAACTGTAGCCGCTCCTCCTTCTCCCCGTATAGATGCTTTTTCTAAGATATGCAAAGACTTCCGTGTGATGGGCAGAAAGCTATTTTATGGAATTGAGATGTTTGTTGAGGCTCAGAATTGGCTAAAGGAAGTGGAAGATTTGTTTGGTATCTTTGAGATAGACGAGGGAATGAAAGTTCAGCTAGCTGCTTGGTTAGTGAAGGATGAAACTTCCTTTTAGTGGGAAGTAACTAATGGAGGACTTGCAGTGGAGGGGTGGATAGACTTCAGACGAAGGTTCGAGTTGAAATTTATTTCACAAGCAGAGGAGAGTTTATACATGGAGAGGTTCTTGGCTTTGAAACAAGGGAGTTTGTCTATGAAGGAGTACGTTAACAAGTTTAACCAGTTAGCAAGATTTGGTATAGAATTAGTTAATACACCACATAAGAAGGCCTTGAGATTTGCCAAGGGTCTGAATGAACCATTATACGGGTTGGCTATGTCCCATATTCCTATGGGGGCTACTTTCGAGAATCTTGTTGATATGGCGCTGATACATGAGGAGGAGAAAGGTGCTAGTGTAGTTAAGGCACAGGATAAGAAAGTGGATCCAAAGAAAGCATAGCAACAACAAAAGAAATGTGGTAAGGATAACAGTGGCCAAGGGAAGAAAAGGTATTTTACTTGTGGAACACCGGGCCACTTAAGCAAGGACTGTAGGAAGAAGAAGAAGACGGGTTGCTTCCAATGTGGTGAGGCAGGACATATGACTAAAGACTGCCCGAGGAGGCAAGGACAAGGGCAAGGGCAGAGTACAGGACCTACTTCTGGAGGGCAAGTTCATGCTCTCATGGCACCAGGACAGGAGAGAGGTAGAAACGTTTCTGTTGAAAGTTTGATTTTCTTTTTTGATCATCCTGTTCAAACTTCGTTTGGTTCTGACGCTTTACATTCGTTTATATCTTCTTCGTTATTTGAAACACTGCACCTAAATGCTAGTCTAGTTATGGATCCCGTTGCTGTCTCAAATCCTATTGGGTGTACGGCTCATCTGTCTATGTTATGTCGGGATTTGAGAATATATGTGTATGGCATTGAGTTCAAATGAAATGCTTATGTGCTTGGTTTCACGGGCTATGGGTTGATTCTAGGAATGGATTGGCTAGCCAGGTATGGTGTCATTCTCGACTGTGAAAAGAGAGTAGTTAGACTGTTGACTAGTTTGGGTAATACTCTCGATATTTCTTGTGACCCTAAGGGTTCTGTTATGCTTAACTACCTAGAATCTCTTGACACATCTATTGATGATTTGCAATTTGTTCGAGTAGTCCGTGAGTATGCAGATGTCTCTGAGGAGGTTAGGGGCTTACCTCCAAAACGTGAGATAGATTCCCGTATAAACTTGGTGGACAATGCAAAACCAGTTGCATTGCCTGTGCGCCACATGGCCCCAAGAGAAAGGAGGGAGCTTAGTAAACAAGTGAAAGAGTTGCTTGAGAAAGGGTTCATAAGAAGAAGTATCTTGGAGTGGGGTGCTCCTGTTGTTTTCGCTACAAAGGCTGATGGTTCGCTTATAATGTGCGTGGACTATAGGGAGCTAAATAAGCTCACGAAGAAGAACAGATACCCATTGCCGAGGATAGATGATTTGTTCGATCAGTTGGTTGATGCTTCGGTTTTCTCGCAGTTGGACTTAGCTACAGGATTTCATCAGTTGAGGGTAGCTGAGGATAGTATAGATAAGACTGCTTTTAGAACTCCTGACGGTTTCTTCGAATGGCTCGTCATGCCTTTTTGTTTGACGAACGCACCCGCATATTTTGTATATTTGATGAGTAGGTTGTTTAGGGAGTTTCTAAACAAGTTCGTGGTAGTCTTTGTGGATGGCATCTTGATATTCTCTAGAAGCGAGGAAGAGCATGCCCTACACCTTAGGAAAGTCTTAGAGACTCTTCGAGCACATCAACTCAAAGCTAAGTTCTCCAAATGTCATTTTTGGAGAAAGAAAGTGAGGTTCTTAAGGCACGTGATCTCCAAGGATGGGATAGCATTGGATCCCGCGTAGGTGGTAGCAATCCAAATTGGAAGATTCCTAAGAACGCTACAGAAGTAAAAAGTTTTCTTGGTTTGGCGGGCTATTATAGAAAGTTAATCAAGGACTTTACTAAGATATCAGTCCCACTTACACGGTTGACAAAAAAGAATTTGACCTTTTCTTGGGATGTTGAGTGTGACGATGCTTTCCAACGTTTGATGAGGGCATTGACGATAGCTCCAGTTTTAGTTTCGCCGGATGGGAGTAAACCGTTCACAGTGTATACCGATGCTTACGGGACAGGGCACGACATGGTTTTGATGCAAAAGGGAAGGGTGATATGCTATGGTGGAAGGCACTTGAAGGTCCATGAGAAGAATTACCATACCCACGACTTAGAATTAGCTGCCCTAGTTTTTGCGCTTAAGTCTTGGCGCCATTACTTGCTTGGTGAGAGGTTTGAGTTGTATACAAACCATAAGTCACTAAAATACTTGTTCTCTTAAAAAGATCTAAACTTAAGGCAACAGAGGTGGATGGATTTCTTAGCATCCTACGATTTTGAGATTGCATATACCCCTGGCAAGGGTAACATTGTAGCTGACGCCTTGAGTAGAAAGAAGTTGACTTTGAGTCCATTGTTTGTCGAGCGACAGAGTTTAGAGTATATCTCTACCTTTGACTTTTGACCCCCTATCGATTATGTACCCGGTTTGTTTGCATCGTTAGAGCTACGCTTGCTGGACAGATAGGTGCGGCACAGCGAGATGACCCATAACTGATAGAGATAGTAGACAAGCTCATAAGAGGGGAGTCTTCAAGCCATCTTAGTAGGTATATTATCGATGACAAAGGCTGGTTGCATAAGGATGGGATACTTTGCGTATCTCGGGACGAGAGTTTGAGAAAGACAATCCTTGAAGAAGCACATCATTCTAATATGACCATACATCCCGGTGGAGACAAGATGTGTAGGGACATGAAGCGAGTTTTCTTTTGGGCTGGAATGAAGAGGGATATAGCTGAGTTCGTTTCTAGATGCTTAGTGCGCCAGCAAGTCAAGGCTGAGCAAAAGAAGCCTAGTGGTTTTCTTCACCCTTTAGAGGTTCCACAGTGGAAATGGGAAAGTGTTGCCATGGATTTCATAGATGGGTTGCCGAGGTTAAGGAAGGGTAGTACGGGGATTTGGGTAGTAGTAGATAGACTTACCAAAAGCGCCCATTTCATTCCCGTTAAGAGTAAAAGAACAGTGGCATGGTTAGCACCTGTTTATCTCCGAGAGATAGTTCGTCTACACGGCATACCTTCTAGTATCGTAAGAGACCGAGATCCCATTTCCACCAGTGAGTTTTGGAAGAGCTTGCAAGAGGCGGTAGGAACGCAATTGTGTTTGAACACCACTTATCACCCCAAGACGGACGACCAAACCGAGAGAGTGAATAGGATCCTAGAAGATCTTTTGAGGTTATGTATCTTGGACTTTGCAGGGACATGGGAGGAACATCTTCCATTAGTAGAGTTTGCCTACAACAACAGCTATCAGACTAGTATTGGCATGGCACCTCTTGAGGCTCTATATGGACTTGCCGATCACCGACTTGTCAGCGGGAGTCTACGGATAAGATTTTGCTTGGGCCCAAGATGATTAGGGAAACTTAAGAGAAGATAGAATTGATTTGAAGACGCATGAACATGGCACAGGACCGGAAAAAGTTATATACTGATAAGAGAAGGACCGATCTTGAGTTCAGTATTGGAGACATGGTCTTTATAAAAGTATCACCATTGAGGAAAGTAGTTCGTTTTGGGTATATAGGGAAATTGCCGCCAAGGTTCATAGGGCCATTCCCCATTACAGAGCAGGTTGGACAGACGGCCTACAGAGTGAAGCTTCCCGAGAAGCTTAGTGGTGTTCATGACGTATTTCATGTGTCGTACTTGACGAAGTGTTTACATGATACCGCGGAAGTAGTAGAGCCGAACATGCTTAGGGAAGTTGAAGTGGAGCGAGATGCCATGATTAGACGAGCTCCTACATGAATCCTTGGATCGGAGGTCAAAAAGTTACGCAAACGAGAGGTCAAGTTTGTTAAAGTCCAATGGGGAGATGATCAACGAGACGTGACTTGGGAGACTTTAGACAAGATACGCGCGTCGTACCCTTTCATTTTTGAGGGTATGTTCTTAACTACTCCTTTTTCTACCGCTTTATTTATACTTGCTCTATCGCTTAGTGTATCCTCTCGATTATATCTTTGACCCTTAGGTAGAAAATCCTATGGTTGTAAACATGTGTTTGAGACATGTTATGTTTGGTGGATGCAAATGGATGTAAGTGTTTGCTAGTGGTTGCTCGTGGATGCATTTACACACACATTAGGCACTAGATCAGCTCAATCACTTTCATATTGCATATGAATGAGTGTGCATATTTAAGTTAACGAATGTATATTGAATGTGTTATCATATGGATGTTGCATTTGAATGAATGGTTGTGCACTCATAAAGGAATAATATGTATCATTAGGATTCTTTTGCATACATAATGGACGCATGGCACTATCATGTTTTGCATTTCAACTGAATCAGTAGACCGCCTGATCTTTGCATTAGATAAGGAACATATACACACACTTTTGCATATGTTCATATAGCATTAGAAATCTTTTAATGACAATGGATGCTTGTGGATGATGGATGAGTAGATGGATGATTGGATAGTAGGACACATTCTTCTTAACTTGAAGATTTCAGGGACGAAATCCTTTTAAGGAGGGGAGAATGTAACACCCCGTAATTTTAAAAACATGACATAAGGGGTAATTGAAGAATACTTAATCTTTATAAGAAGAACTAAGGGAAACGGGTTGTGCCATTGCATTCGTCTCGGAATTCTGCTTGGGATAGAGCCGAGTTTGTGTAAAATGGATACAGTATAAAGTTATGAAGCTTAGAAGAATTCAAGAATTAGCACAGTTTAATAATAATTAAATAACAAATCAAAAATGAATTCAAAAATCAAAATCAGCCAAATCTGGGTGACCGGGAAATCTGCCTCTCTAGGGTGTCGACCCCTCCCTAAAGGAGTTGACATAGGTGTTGACCCCCTATAAGGTTGTCAACAGGGGTGTCGATCCTATCAGCCCAGATTTGGCCTGACGAGTTTTGTGGTCTGGACTGATACGTGGTCTTCTGGGATTGGCTGGATGACGTGTTTTTCTAGTTTAGATGGATCCTAAACTAATCTAAGGGTCCTAATTCACCTAGAGCATCTATAAAATACCCCTAAACCTAAACCTAATCTCATTGTTATTCATCCATGGCGCCTCCATGCTGCTCTAATCTGAATTAACCTAGCCTTTCTTCTCCAACCAAAATCAAAGTAGGGATTTAGAGATAGTTCTTCTTAAACAATCAAATTAAATGATCAGATCTACATCAATCAAGTAGGGATTATTCAAGATCCGAATTGCTACAACAACGCCTAATTTTCTAAGAATCCTATCGTTGTGAGTCTATGTCACTTTCATATATAATTGAATTTAAAAAGTAATTGTGATAGGATTTTGAATATGATTTAATGAATACGCCTGTGACTGAGATGAATCTTATCAAGTTTGTAAATCATTGTCCTTTAAATTCACACCCATAAATCTGCCACATGCCTTTCTGATCCAGTTTATCGTTATATGCATGTTTAAGTTTCATATGCCTGTTCTTATGTTTACGCCAATGTTGATGTTGATTCTCTTCTCCTCTTCTTTACCTTTTTTTATGAGATCAGGCTAACTT
This sequence comes from Allium sativum, assembly GCA_030737875.1. NCBI lineage: Eukaryota > Viridiplantae > Streptophyta > Magnoliopsida > Asparagales > Amaryllidaceae > Allium > Allium sativum. The sequence continues at coordinate 281,239,546 of CM060918.1, forward strand.
CGAGCCTAACATATTGCGTTGAGATTTGCGTACGAATAGTGTTTGAACGATTGGGAAAAGTTTCGGGAAATTTGTAATAAAATGAGATTATCGGCATAAATCGATTGGAGCATAATTGTGTATAAATTGTATACATGAGATCTGGCATAAGTTGGATTGGGAATAATTGGATATAATTTGTATACATGAGGTTTGGCATAAATTTTTAATTAATTTGGGCGTAATTTGGCATAACATGTATACATAAGATTATAGGCCTAATTTGGATTAAAATTATAAACAAAATTTAGATTGTAAATTATGGGTAATTGGAATATATTTTAATCCAAGATTTAAAATTGGGACTTGAATTAAGAAAGTGATGATGAACGCATAAGACACGAGGTTAGATTCAAATTGCGGTATAAGACTGCCCGGAACCGCCTGGAACATCCAGCAACCGCAATTTGGTAATCTAATTTGAGAGGTCAAATGCAGAAATTAGATACGTAATAATGCAAAAACACCAGGTTAGATTTGGATTACGGTATAAGACTGCCTGGAACTGCCCGACATATCCAGCAACCACAAAACGACAATGTAATGCGGGAGGTCTTGCAAGATTACGGTTATAATGAATTAATGAACAATTAACCAAGATAAGACATGTGGTAAGACATGGGAATGATAAAAAGGTTAAGTGGGTAACATGGGTAGAATGTGAAATATAATTAAAACACTTAACTAAGATGAGACATGGGAATAGAGAGGGGTTAAGTGGGAATTCCTAGTGGGGACCAAGCTTAGGAGGGAAGCTTATGTCAAGTGGGTGGATCCTTTTCAACCAGTAAACCATTTTAGTATTTATATGAGCTCGAACTAGGTCGAGGACAGGGACACACTTACTGGGGTTGATTGTAAGAGGTCAATAAAGAGTTAGCGATGGTAGTGCAAGTTCAACAGGGTCATGTGCGTGTGTAGGTCCGGGCTGGTAGGTAAGACGTTGTTGCATCATGTAGGTATAAGCCGTGCATTTTAGTAGTATCGGGTTTCCACATTAGGGAGTGATACACCCTACTCTGGGACTAGCACGGGTATCTACGAGTTAGGAAGATCATCGAATGGGGAGGGTACTGGGTACAACTAATGGAGATAGGAGCAGGCGACACCTATGACAGTAGCTAGGAGTACACGAAACTACCATCATCATCATTATTATTATGTTTAGTAAGAGGGATCAACTTTCAGTATGGAACTAGTATTGGTGCGGTGTAGGAATTATCTTATAGTGATTAGAAGCGCAATCAACGTTATAACTTGTTCATCTTGTTTACCATGTCATATCTGCTTATGTTACAGTCATCTCTTATATCCAGTTTATGTTCTTATCCTGTTACTTTACTGATTATATTGTTAAAGTCACTGGACTCGCCATACTTTATGTCTGACTCTTTTTGTTTCGCCTCTTTTCTTTCCTTCCCCCCTGGTCCTCAGGATGGGACTAGTGGAACTTGACTTGGATTTCTTTCTTCTTGAAGTACTTGGAAGTGTTGAAAGTAATGCTCAGCTTTATCTCTTTTCCATTATGGCTATTTGGAGTGGGATTATGGTTTTACTTTTATGTACTCTGATAATAATTTTGTTCAAGATGGATATTTGTGTACTTGGCTCTAGTATGTGGTTTTGATGTTGTAACCAAACATGATTTGCTTTTCCGCTGCAATGAATAAAATTTGAATTTTCTTAAGTAGCGTTATATATATATATATATATATATCTGTCTTGTGATATTATGTTCTATACTCTTATAATACTCCATGAAAGTTAATGCATTCCCTTAGCGAGTGACATTAATGGACGTGGGGTGTTATAGTATTTTAGTCTTTTAAATTTTCATAAAGTTAGTTGGGTTAACTCAGGAAAATTCTGGGTTCAAATAGAATTAGCCAGTTTCTAATGAATTTTCAATCCTCATATGCTTTAAAATAGTTTTCGTTGCTCATAACAAATCCCAACAAAGAAGGTATCTATGTCGCATTTTTTTTGAAAGTAACTGCATCAATGATGTCAATATTCCTCCATTAGATGTAATTGATGTAGGTTGCACTTTTTTAGGGTAACCAATTAGTCAGTTTCTTTTTAGACGATAATCCATCATTTACCATTGCTAAGTTCCATTTAAAGAAGACATGGCAACTTAAAGGCAAGACAACAATGTATTATTGTAACTTCTTGTTATTTTTAAAATTCTACTATTTTGAAGATAGAGTTTGGATTCTTAAGACCGACTCTGTTATTATCCTTGGAAAAACTTTTTCATAACGCAGTGGACCCCTTCTGTTGGTTCTGCTAGAGAATGGGTTCTTTATATTCCTTCTTGGGTATAGTTTTCAAAGGTACCCACAGTTTTACAGTCTTTGACTAATACTGATTGGTTAGCTAGCATATTAGGAGGCTTGGTCTGCTTTTATAAGGAAACTTTTAAAGAGATTGAATTGGATATGAAAGAGCTTTGGTTGAGGTTAAACTGGTTTGCCTTTAATGTAACTTTTTGAGTCTGTTAAGTGTAATGTTGTCCTAGGAGTCTTTTACAAATAGAAACCACTAATTATTTGGCATGTTGAACTTTTGATCTTCTAGCTACCATTTGTAAGCATTCTTCATTTGAGTTGCCATTTGTGACTGCACAGTTCATATCTAAATTGAGATCCCTTGGCCCAAGATAGTGTAATGTAAGTGGATTCTCGAACCATTTACAACGAGAGTTCAAAGAAAAAGAACAGTCAACTTATGCTTCCTCAGCCTATCTCCAGGATTTTAATGAGAAGACGCTGATCCATAAAGTTACTCATTCATACCCTCATTATGAAGATACAGTTAGAAAATGAATGAGTAGAGAGAGGATTGAGGAATAAATGAGGTAAATAAAGTTCGACATTGGGAAATAAATATGCTAACTCTACTATATATACCATAACCCATTATGCTATTTCAAATGAAAATGATGAGATAGAAGGATTGAGGCAATGTAAGAATGAAAAGCCTTCATAATTAATATTAAAATGTCAAAGAATAGGGTTTGAGCCTTGGAACTATTGGGGTCTTGTGATTAAATGATCGCAACCTTTCCAAGGGTCATAACCGCCCAAATAGGCTCCTCCTCTAGTTTATAAATACTCAACTTGAATCCGAGATAGATTCATTCAATTCTTCTTGTGTCTTCCTCCTTCTTCTTGCAATCTGTGCTTTTAGTTCTATAATCAACTTTAGTTCGTCGTTGCTCTATATGTACGCTACGCTGTGGGCTGGTCCATTTTATCCTGAGAAACAAGCTAATTAGTGGATACGATGACGGATATTGTTTTAAGTAAATAGTTTATACTGCACTTAGAAAACACAACTCAGTAAAAAAAATCTTTTGTTTTATATTGGGTAAACTGCACGGTGATATTTGCCGCGATCTTCTGACAATTCTGTGACGGTTTGTTGTTACTATAAATAATAATACAATTGCAACAGTAATAGTAACACTTTAAGACATTTCTGATTACTATGACGAAAGTTCTTCAATTTTTGTAATAGTTTCCTAGCGTTTCTATTAAAAATTGGATAGCACTCCTAACAATATTGATTTTGCAAATGAGAATATCGCAAACAGCAATAATAACTCTACACCAACACAGATAGTGAATAACACTCAGCCTGTATCTGTGCTTCCAATGATGGCTCTGTCTCATGGAGTAAAGCCAGAGAGGTTCAACGATTTCGACTTCAAGTGTTGACAACATAAAATGTTGTTTTATCTAACAACATTGGGACTTTCCAAATTTCTCACTGAACATGCTCCTACAGTTGGCGAACTTGAACCCGATGCTACCAAAGTAAAGGCTCTTAGTGTTTATGAAAAAATGGATTTTATTTATAAAAACTATATTCTAAATGGTCTGGAAGATAGCATGTACAGTGTTTATTGCATTGTTGCTATGTTCAAACAACTCTAGTTGGCTTTGGAAAAGAAGTACTAAACTGAAGCATGAAGAAGTTCATTGCTGGCACATTTCTCGACTTCAAAATGGTAGTTTCAAAGACGTTGATCGACCAGACTCAAGAATCGCAGCTTATCATCCATTAATTAGAAGATGAACAGATGACTCTATGTAAATATTTCTAGGTTGCTGCAACCATTGAGAAATTGCCTCCTTCTTGGAAAGTGTAAAGAAATGACAATGGAATAGTTCGGCTAAGAAATGAGGAAGATAACAGGAATTCTAAGAAAAATATTTCCTAGAATATAGCTGCCAAAGAAAATGTAGTTGAGTCAGAGAAACCTCAAAAGAGAAAACAAGAGAATGCTCCTAAAAAGTAAAAAATATATATCAATTGTTCTTGCCATAAATGTGGGAAGTAGGGGCACAAAGCAGCCAACTGCTGCGCACCCAAAAAGAAGAAGTCAAAAGCAAATATGGCTTAAGTTTCAAATGGTATTGCTGATATTGATTTATGCACAGTAATACCAGAATGCAACCTTATTGACAACTCGAAGGAATAGTTTGTAGACACAGGAGCCACTCGACACATATTTGCTAATAAGTGGATGATGATGTACAACTTTTCATGGGTAATTCATCTTCATCAAAGGTAGAAGTCATGGGAAAAGTTGTGCTGAAACTAACTTTTGGAAAGGTACTCACTTCAGGTTCGCGTTCTTGAAATTCACAAGAACCAAATTTTAGGTTCATTACTCAGCGAGCATGGATTCAAATTAATTTTATGGCTGATAAGTTTGTATTATCAAAGAATGTTGTGTATGTAGGAAGAGGGTATATGTGTGATGGTTTATTCAAAGCAAATGTAACCACTAATGTACCAAACACTGATATAAATAAAATTAAATCTTCCACTTACATTGTTAACTCTTATAACATATGTCTTTCTAGATTAGGGCATGTAAATTTTTATATATTGCGGAAATTTATTAATCTAGATTTTATGCCAAAATATAACATAGACTCCAATTATAAATGTCAAATTTGTATAGAAGTGAAATTGACAAGAACCTCGTTTCATCACATTTAATGAGAAACCGAGCCTCTAGACTTAATACATACAGATGTATGTGATTTAAAAATGTGTCAAACTGGAGGTGTAAAAGATATTGCATTACTTCATTGATGATTGTACTAGGTATTGTCATGTGCATCTCCTTAGAAGCAAGGTTGAAGCATTTGACATGCTTAAACCATACAAAGCAGAAGTTGATAACCTGTCCACAAATACAACACTCAGCGGAATAATATCATATATATCGTACGTCTAGACTTCTCCAGCTCGTCTCTGAACTTCACAACGTTTCATAACCAGAACCTGCACTTGGGCTGACCCGAGCATAACAAACGCCAAGGGTCAGTCTGGTGAACCAGCGTGAGAGAAAAACTCACTAAGTTTATATATAACATCCATATTGCTTCATTTTGAAAACATTTTGAAAGAAGAGTAATAGTAAGGCAAGTTCACACATAAACACAAACAGTTTTTACCTTACTGTAACTAAATCATTTTTGAAATCAGTACTATTCTAATATTATAATAGTGATGTAGATCAAGTAAATAATAAGTAGTAGAACACTTGCATCTCACGCTCTACATATATAGTATAAAATTAAAAACCACGGGCGCTTATTGGGGATTGGATTCCGACTATGACAAGGTATGGATCCACCTGCCGATAGTGTATCTCTAGGGAGTAATACACTGAATTTCACACCGTCCATACATGTCATCTAGGAACAGGATGAACCAAAGGCACCCTCATACCACATCCTAGGTATCACCCTGTTGATCAGTAGCTAGTAGTCCTTGCAATCCGCAGAACTGAATTAAGACAAAATCACAAGTAAATATCTTCGGGAGCTACCCTTAGAAATTTAACGAGTAGTTCTTCCGCTCATGAAGATCAACGGTTTTCAATGCTCCATCTTCAATCAGCACCTTTCACGATTTCGTATTCATTGGTCGGAATGGCTTTCGAATATAAATTCGATCGCGGTCTTTCCGTACCAACAATCGTATCAGCCAAATTTGATAGTCGGTTATTTAACTATTAAATAAATAATCATTCATCCATACAATAAGATGGATTTACCGGTTCAGTACTCAGCATCACTTGGCCTCTTAAATTTCATCAGTAGTTAATCAAACTTTTAAATCTTAAAATATCTGGATCACCTCACTTACTTCTTATTAAAATAAGAACATTCTCGAAGTCCCTTTAAATAAATTTGAAATTTAATGGAATTACTATGTTTATTCCCCTGTCTACCCTCGTTACCCAAACCAATATCATCCTCTAGATAATCATGAAGTCATTCAAGTTGGGGTATTTTAAATTACCTCTCAGAGCTTGATTGCTGAAATTCTTACCTTCAAAATAATAAAAGTTTGTTAATGAAACTAAATCTTCAATATTTATCATGGAAGTTTCCATATATTATTTGGCTTAAATATGGGTTTTAAAACCATACTCTTGACTTTGGAACCTTATTTTCAATCCCGGTTGTCTTTATTCAAATTGAAATCATATTAATTACCCTTAAAACATCATTCCAATAATATATGCAAGTCTTTGTTCGTTATAACAAAACTACTAATAGGTTAGTTCCGAGCTTACTTTGAGTCTGTTTCAATAATACTTCCTTTCTAAAATACTTTAAATTGAATTTTTAAACTTATCTTGCATCTCTGATCTCGAATCCATTTAAGTTCTTTGCTTCATACTTTCCGCCTTACGCTTTTTAACTCCCATTTATGGTTTCCCATAAGTTTCTAAATCAGATTATAACTTGCTTCAATTCTTATGTTTTCATAAAAATCCAGTACTTTTAATCCTAAGCACAAGATTATCTCCTTTGATTATTATTAATTAATAATAATCCATTTCGATATTGTTAAATATAGTTTACTTCATTATGATCTATAACTTAATAGTTAACCCTTCTTTAAAGTTTATCAACTTCATTATATAATCAACTCTTAATTTACCATACGATTTATAAAACATGGGTTAACTCTATCAATTATCTTTTTGAAAACCTTTTTTTGTTCTAATTCCAAAATCATGCTTTCCTAATTTAGACCGTCATTATATCCCATCGTTAGGCTTTTAAATTCCCTACCCCTTCCCTTAGATTATAAATCCTATTTTATCTAGTTTCTACTCTAATAACCTTAATTCAATTTTAACTTGCCTTTATAATTGCCCAATTTGGATTTTATACAAATCCGATCAATAAAATTCTCAATATGAGTTCACATTAAATATAAATTCACTTACCATTCCAGTTAAACTACACATGAGGCTTTACAATTTCATAACTTCCGGTCAAGGTACTTAACTTCAGGATTTGTCATTTTGATTATTATTAAATAATCAATTCCAATAATTTTGAAAACTAATTAATTAACTATTATTATAATAGTTAATCTTCCCTTTAAGGTTATTTAAATAATAATTAAAAACTCAATAATTGTCCAGTGATCAATTTTAGATAAAGGAGTTGACTTAGTCAACTTAAAACAAGGTTAATTCGTTAAGCATTCCCACTTAGTTATTAATAAATGAACTTAAATAATTTTATTTTATTTAATTAGCAATCTAATAAAATTAAATAATCGCAATTAATTGTTTATTTGAAACTAAATCCTTAACCGTAAGGTTAATTTCTACCCATTTGCTTAATGAATTTGTTAACATAAAAACTTGCTTCATATATATGGTTTATAATTACCAAATAATATAATTATTTATTTTCTTTAATAAACTTTCGCTAAAAATAATCTATATAAGATAGATTTCAAAATCTTTTTTTGTTATAAAACAAGTTTATAATTTTCTTACTATTGATTTTCTTGACGGTAAATCAATCTTTATAAACCATTTATAGGCCATCTACCGATAATTTTTTGACCAATATCAACCATTGGTTAATATCAAACAAGTGTTGTATTTGGAATTAATCAATACAACCAATCAGATTGATTAAACAATTTATATAAGTAAACAACATATTTGAGGAATCTGGTTGGATCCCTCTAACCTGTCCTTCCCTGCATCGAAATGGGTTGCCTCAAATTCAACACGACAATATAATTGTTCATTACGATAAACAGAATATAAACGGTTCAACTAATAACAGCCAAAAACAATTATAAAATTCAATCAAGCATTAAATTATTTATTTAATACGTTTATATTATTATAAACGTAACCAACAAGGTAAGTTACCTCGTTTGGAATCTAATCGTTAAAATAACAATTAAATTTGATTAAATTAAACAAACGTTTAATTTAATCAATGAATATTAAAAATATTCAACATACATGTAAACAACCAACCAATCATCAACCATTAGCAAACATTGCACACAAATTATCAACCCAACTTATATAAATTATAAACGGGATAAACTGAGTGAGTTGAGCTCACCTTCAGTTTCCATTTTACGAGATAAGGACTAATTTTAGTTAAATTAGACTTGCGTTTAATTTGGCTGAAAACTCCAGTGGCATCCAAAAGCGTCCAAGTATGTTCTAGAAGGAAGCGCCCGTCACGACGATTTCAAGATTCCCAGTTTGTCCAAATCTGTTAGCATAGTGGTACGTTATACCAATCATAAGGCCATGATTTTTATTTAACTAAACTAATAGCTTAACTAAATATATAATTAATGTTAATTATGTTTTATAAATTAATTTGGCCACAAAATTTTGATTAGTCAAGAATATAAGTCCAAACCCGTATATAGATGTATAGCTCATACACTAACCATTGAATTCACGTTTTAACTTGTCGGCCTTGTGTAAATATTGATAAAAGAATTTGGACCGAAACAAACCTTAAGTAAAAATATATCAACTGGTTACTGTTGAATGCATGTTTTAATAAGGAAATGTTGGCCATGTTGGCAACAGCCGTATTCACGAAACTTGGGCATTTCGAAATTCACCCAGGCACTACCTATGTTAGTTTAAATCGTTTTGGGCATGTTATAATATGACAGTGCACGTTAGAACATATACAAAGAGTTAGGCTTACCCACATCATGCATTTGCATTGTTCATCCTTCTTATTGAAATGAAACCAACTCCTTCCCTTGTTTTATATTTTTTTCCAGTGTGTATTCCTTGCAAAATGACCTATGCCACCATGCTCTCAGACTCTCCCTTCTACCCACTACGAAGTACAAACCAAACTAATCCCAACCCTTCCTTCCTGTGCATCCACGACCACCGAAGTGCCATCCTATCCCATTAAATTTCCCAAAAACACGCCTTCACCACATCTTCCCATTTAGCTTCAATTTTTCTCATCCGTCCACGCACACTCTCGGCCTTCACAACTGCCGTTCGATTTGGCACCACCGCCCCTCTTTTCGGTCCAACACCGCTATGACACCCCACGTCCGTTAATGTCACTCACTATGGGAAAGCATTAAGTTCCGTGAAGCGTTATAGGTAATCAGACACAGAATAATTACAAGACAAATATAAGTAAGATAGCAGCGGAAATTTAAATTTTTATTTCAATCATAAATCATAATAACGTGGTCCACAATTTCATAAGTCACAAAAGCCATTACAAGGAAATAACTTCTGTCTTGCACCATCAGAGTACATAAGTAAATAAAAAGCATAATTCCCCAAATTAAAAGAGTTAAGCCATAGTAGAGACAAGAACTTGAGCTATACTTCAAAAGTAGCTCCTAGCAAGGTGATATCTGAATCCTGAATAAGCCTAGGTGTTTCCTCCCTGAGAACCTTTGGGGGGGGGGGACGGAAGAAACAAAAAGGGTCAGACATAATGTCTGGTGAGTCTAGTTAATTTTAGCCAGTAGATAAATAAAAGTAACATGATTGGCACATAAAGTGGATAAGAGAGATATCACTACATAAATGGCAGGTGTCACAAGGTAAGCAAGATAAGGTGTACATGCCTCACTAATGATTACTCTGCACTGTTACTAGTATATCCAGAAAGAGATGATCCCTTCAACTATAAGGTGGTAAACTTAGGTATACGTCCAAATGTGTAACAACCCGAAAATCTGGGCCAGTTTAAAATTTTTATTTTGGCAATTTTAGCGAATTTTGAATATTTAAAATTGATTATTTTAAATAATTTCGACGATAAATTTATTTTGAATATAATTCGACGTATATTATATACGCCGTCGTTAGAATATAAATATTTATATATAATTATAAATAGAATTGAAAATGGCGCGGTAGTTCGATAATCCGATTTCAAACTTCAATTGAATGTACCGGGTGCAGAACAATCCGGATTTTAGTGAAACCAAAAACATTAGGATCTAATTGATGATATCTTTCCAATGAATCCGAAAAATCGAAATTTCATAGTGGGAATCAAAAGATATGTCCAGTTGCAAATTCTGAATAGTCGCTATGGAATTCAGGCCCTTAAAAATGGGAATTTTGCAAATGACCTCGGATTTCGACGAAACCACTTTTGTTGGATCAGCAGTGTCAAATTATTGCTAGATTTTAAATTTCATAATTTTTCGAATCAATATGTGAGCGTGGCAAAGGAAAACGCGTTTGACCAGTTTCAGTTGATTTTAATCGACTGGAAAATGGCTATTTTTCTAACGGTCTCAGAATTCGACGAAACTAGTTTTGTTAGGATAGTATCGTCAATACGAAGCTAGAAAATAATTTTCGGGAATTTTCTGAGTTAGTGTGTGGCCCCAGTAAATTGAAATGTGCGTTCAAATTCATTGTATAGAGTTATATGTTGATTTTGAAGAAAACTGATTGAAACAGTCGAATCAGCTTACGATACATATCCCATTGTGTTCGGAATGGGGGTAATTGGCTAGGGACGACAGTCAGTGGCTTGGATTTGGGGTTTGTATGGAAAAGATACCTTTTTAAGAATTAAAAATAAAATTTAAATAATATATAATAACACACCCCTACTCCCTCTCTCTGGACCCTCTCTCCCCGTCATAAAATAAAATAAAAAGGGGGAAATCCCTAAATCGATCGACCGACACCCCCCCTGTTCATTGCGCCACCTCATCGGAGCGCTGCCGTCGCTGTCACCTCACCTCGGAGTGCCGCCTGCCCTTCTCCGACTCTCCCCCTCTGACAGACGCGAGCCCTCCAGCCTTCCCCTCCGCTGTACGAATCCGCACCACCCAAACCCGCCAGAATATGCCGTCTCCGCCTAGTGCTCCGACCGCCGTGGCCTCTGCCGATCGCCTCCGACGTTACCCCGCCTCCTTTCTTTCCCACGACCACCCTCTCCTCATTTAAAGCCACCCCAGCCCAAAACTCCAAGCTCCGGCCACCAAAGGTTTGTCGCCGCCACCTGGACAGCCGCCGCGCATCCCTGACTCCCCTAGCACCTCCTGTAAGTTTCTTTTGTTATTTTATTTAAATATGATATTAAAAATGTGATTTTTATTTTAATAACCTCGCTAAAAATATGATTTTGATATTAGTAGACAATTAAAAATATAATTTTTATATGACAGGCGTAGGAAAAATATAATTTTTACATGATAGAAAGAATAAAAATTCGATTTTTATCATAGGTGGAATATAGAAATATAATTTTTATATGAAGAAAAGGGTAAAAATATAATCTTTTATATTGTAGAAGTATAAAAATATAATCTTTTGTTAAGTAAAAATTAGATTTTTATATATTGAATTGTTAAGTAAAAATTCGATTTTTATATATTGAATAGTTAAGTAAAAATTCGATTTTTATATATTGAATAGTGAAGTAAAAATTCGATTTTTATATATTGAATAGTGAAGTAAAAATTCGATTTTTATATATTGAATAGCGAAGTAAAAATTCGATTTTTACATATGTAGTGGCTACGGGCGACGAAAGTGATAAGAGACGAGAACAGTGAAGATTTCCTGCATTAGAAGTGCCGTGGAGTTAGGATAGCTACCGGTGAGAACTTCTCACCTTTCAATTTAAATTTTCTAGTTATATATATATATATATATACTAGGATGCAGACGGTGTTTAGTAGCACCCGACACCCGTCATCCACAAACCATGGATGGCTTGTTTGTTTAATTGTTTGGTTGTGTAGTTGGTTAGATTATTTGGTTTGAATCGAATTGTTTGATGAAATGAAATTGATTGGATTGATGTGTGAATGGCGTGGGCCTTCACTAGACCGGGGATAAGGCTAGGCCTCGTCCCGTTTCTAGTATCGTGCCGTTATGCCGCCGAAATTTTCTAAAATAAGTTAGAAAAATAAAAATATCATTTTATTTAAAGAATGAACTGAATAGAAATTCATAGGTTGGAATAAAATGTTTTATCATTAAAAATATAATTTTTAACGTGAATGTGAATAAATAAATATTCATTTACAAACCAGACGGTTTGTTTATGTACACCTATTTGAAGGACATTGATTGGGTCGATAAATTTTACACATCGCCCAACTGCACAAATAAAATATGCGTTTGATTGTTTGAAACCCCACACGGGTGTTGGGATGAAATTTGAAGTTCACTCATCCTGATTGATTAAATATGTCGATCGATTGATTGACAGGCTGTTATAAGCGTTAGATATTTATATTTGATGCTTATGCAGTGTAGTGCACTTTGGTTGATGGTTGATTATTTTCAATACTATTATATGCGTGTGATGTATGAAAATCCATATAATTAACATTATATGGTGATTGATTGGGCCTCATTCCAATTTAGAGAATAAAGAATATTATAAAATAAAGGTTCATGTGTTGACAGTACTCATCCGTTGAGATTAGTCATGTGTTGAACGAAATATTTAAATAATAAAATTTACATCTTTATCAATATAAAATAAAGGTTCATGTGTTGACAGTACTCATCCGTTGAGATTAGTCATGTGTTGAACGAAATATTTTAATAATAAAATTTACATCTTTATCAATATAAAATAAAGGTTCATGTGTTGACAGTACTCATCCGTTGAGATTAGTCATGTGTTGAACGAAATATTTTAATAATAAAATTTACATCTTTATCAATATAAAATAAAGGTTCATGTGTTGACAGTACTCATCCGTTGAGATTAGTCATGTGTTGAACGAAATATTTTAATAATAGAAATATTTGAAATAGAAATATTTGAAAAGGAAATATTTGAAAAAGAAATATTGGAAATAGAATATTTGAAAATAGAAATATATGAAGCCGTGTTGATTAGATTGACGCCATTTTGACGTGAACGATATTTATATCGATTTCATTCATTTTAAAATGAATATCGAAAAGTAATTTTGAAATCGAATATTTCGAAACGAAATGAATTGAAAACGATTTCGAAATGAATTGAATTGAAAACGATTTCGAAATGAATTGAATTGAAAACGATTTCGAAATGAATTGAATTGAAAACGATTTCGAAAATGAATTGAATTGAAAACGATTTCGAAATGAATTGAATTGAAAACGATTTCGAAATGAACTGAATTGAAAACGATTTCGAAATGAATTGAATTGAAAACGATTTCGAAATGAATTGAATTGAAAACGAATTCAAATTGAATTGAAAGTGAGTTGAAATGAATTCAAATTTGAATTGAATAGAAATGAATTTTAAAACGAATTTATAAAGAAGAATTCAATTTTGATTTGAATTGAAATGGAAGTTGAAATTGCTTTTGAAACGAATTTTAAAACTATTTATATAATTCGTTTTTAAATAGAAATCGACGAACTATATATTATATATATAATATAATGGCCTGAATAGAACGCGCCGCGCCGCGGCAGTTCGTGAATTTCGACCATTTATTTCAAACGGACATTACGGGAGATCCGACCGTCGGATTCTCCTAAAACCGGAACCGTTGGGTTTGTATCGAAAAGAGCTTTCTAACGAATGTTAGAAATTTGAAATCTAATGGTTGGATTTGGAGATACGTCCAAATCAAATTCGAAAAGGGTCGCTGTAAGTGTAGTTCGATGGCCGTTGATGGAAATCGACTGTACGGGCCTTGATAAAATTATTAAAAATAGTAATAATTTGTGTAAAATCATAAGAAATGATTTGAGAAGAATTGGGATGAAAAACTCCATATTTGAAAAGATAAAAATAGATTTTTATTGAAGTAAACTAGTTTTGAACTAGAATTATAATTCTATTTATTTTTAAATAAATAAATTGAATTCGAAAGGGTTTTAAAAATAACCAGAATTTCCAATGATTGCATTGGAGTGAATTTGAATCGAAATTGTCTTCGGAATATTTCGATGTTGGAATTCGTGATTATACGGATGTTGTTATGGAAATTTGAAAGATATATATTTATATCGTTATTTCCAATACGACATTTGTTAATCGTAGAATTTGATATTGAATATAAGCCGATATATTTTCTATTCAGAGCCTTGTATTGAATATCAAATGTGATTTGGGTTTGTCGTGAATGGTGTCTTCACTAACACTGTTCTTGAACCCAGTTGAGAAAAGATTAAATCTTTTTATTTAGATTTAATGAAGTGTACCAATTAAATGATATTTAATTGGAATTGAATTGATATTGATTTTTGGGTTTATCGTGAACAGTGTTTTAAATAACACTCGTTCTTTAACCCGATAATTAATGAATGTGATTTTGGGTTTATAGTGAACTGTGTTTTAAATGACACTGATTCTTTAACCCAGTTAACGATTAAAACTAAGTGGAGTTTTAATGAATCTTTAATTAGACTGAAATAATCGAGAATGGAGTATCACCAGTTTTGCTCCAGGCGATAGTTAAATCTTTAATTAGATTTGAACGTGAAATGGTAATTGAATTTACCGATAACACCGTGGTGTTAGATATGAAGTATTACCAGTTTTACTTCATGGGATGAATAGGTTGGGATTGGGAAATTAAAACAAATAATTACTTCGGTAAAGTTCGTTAATCCCGACTAGTTTGAATTGATATTCAAAAGTAGATTAAAGAATAAATTTTAATGATTTATCTTTGATAAAATTTATGGGAACCTTTCCCTATGAATATGAAATTTAGAAACTAACCGTCGGTTAGCCAAGCAGAATGGTTTTCTGGATATTGATCTGATGTTGGTTTCCGCCTTCGGGGTTAATATTTGGGGAATTATTCTCTTGATTAATTTACGGTTAGTGACTGATGAATTGGAATGAGGCGTATGTTGTGTTTGTGTAACACTTATTTAAAATATACGCGAGTTATTCGGAAAGACCGAGTTTAGCCCATTCTGAATAACTGATACGACGATAAGTCGAAGATGAAGACGATGGTCGAAGACCAGAGGTCTTCATGTCGTTTGGGTAATTACTGATGATCTTGATTGGGCTGTACACCCAAGAAGATGGAAACAGTTAGTGATCGTCCAGACGTACTTGGAGATCGATGGATATGCGGGGTACTAGGTGCCTCCGGTTTCGTTCAGCCCCAGAACGGACTTGTAAATGGACTGTGTGTCTGACATTGGATTTTAGTCCGTGTGATTGATCTCTATTAAATATATATCGGTTTGGCGGCGGAGAATTTATTCTCTTGCTTAACGCCCTTCTCTGAGACGTACGAGCTCAAGGGTTATATATTGATGGATATCAATCGCATGGAGTGAATTGCCTGTGTGGCATGCCTAAGTGGCAAATGATCAAGGCTTCTGTTGAAAAGCAAAGTCTTGTGGTTGATGATCGAAGCACGACCTTTGTGGCGTAGCTTTGTGTAACGTTCACTTCGCGAGTTTCACACCCGGTATGAACCAAAAACGGGAGACGGACCTCAGGGAGGGCATGCGTTTCTTTCTAGTTAGAAGTGGCGTCAGTGGTTTTACACGCCCTGACGAGTTTGACTTATGTGGTTGTTGCTGTTGCGAGGCGCCTCGGTTATATCAGTTTCGGCCGATGCATTCTGGTCGGCAGACGGACCAGACTTACACCCCATAGGGTGGGGAAACGTAGTGTTCAGGCATAATAATCCACATCGGTGGACCGGCCCTGTCGCTCCAAGGCTTGCCTGCGCGCTTGCCTGTGGCTCGGGCTAGAGAGTCACAAATCGGTAGAGGACGATCCCTAGCCTCGGTTCATACCATAAATGATAACCCAACTTCCAATACGACATTGCGGTTTTGATTGTAAACTTATATATGGCGACATAGTGGTATGGGGCATTCATGCCGCCTATGATTGATACTTATGATTTGAAGTTTTTTTATACACTATACACTTATAATAGTATCAAAATGATTTCTTTTAAACGTATCAAGCATTCTTGGCTATTATAAGGTAAAAACCCTATCCCCCGACTTGCGTTGCATTGTGTGATAGGACCTGGGTCTTATAATAGCTTCATTTTTCTTTATTTAGCATTGCGCTGTTGTTTTATGCACTGGTATTCTTGGGAGGAAACCCGTTCCGCGTTAGCGGCATGGTCCCTTGATTTACCGAATTTTAAAATAAATATTATTAACTGTTTTAGTTCTCACACCAGTCACATGACTGACCTGGAGTTTATTGTTTTAACCTAAACTCTGGGTGCCCCTATTTTTGACACGGACAGCTAGTAGTTTTGGTTTTGCAGATTTATATTCACATGATTCTGGTTAACAGCTGGAACGATATCCGGAAAGCTTTGTATCCGTATATCTCCTTCTAGTTGTGTATTGTATTATTTTCCGCTGCGATGTATTTAAATGTAATTTAAAACTCTGATATTTCTGTGTAATATTTATTCATTTATACTCTGTATATTCTTGTAATCTGATGCATTGTTGTAATATACAATGAAATGTTCTTTTATATGCGTTATGTTGTGGCTTGTTCTCGAACTATCCGACGCTTTCCTTTACGGGGAAGTTACGGGTTTTCACAAAATGTATCCTAACTACCCTGATCGATCGGCTCCTTAATCCTTTTAGATACCTTGTGATGGCCCTACCGTAAGAGGTATCACTTCCTAAAGTGGCAACCCCTCGTCGTAATAATGTGCACAACCATATCTACAGGTGTCATGGTCGTCTTATCCCCCTCTGCCCGGCTCATGCACGCACATGGCTCGGTTGGTTTGCGCCCCCCACACCGTCCTCCACGTTTGGATCTCTTACAATCAATTAGTAAGCATACCCCTTCTCCGCTTAGTACAGAGTACTTTGTTTGATACCTACTCCAGGTTACTGACTGAAATGGGTCGCACACAATATGATACAAGCTCTCCCCTTTGTCTTGTATCCCCCACTAGGTTTTCACTGACTATGTATACCACTAGGTGTCTTTAATTACATAGCCTTATTTATTTCTACCGGTTATGCTTACCTACAGGTGTCTTTAATACATAACCCCTAATCTTCCAATCGGTTATGCTTACTTATATGTGTCTTTAATTACATAACCATATCAATTGTACAAGTTATGTTTACCCTAAGAGGTGTCTTTAATTACATAAGTTTATTATCTCCACCGATTATGTATACCACTAGGTGTCTTTAATTACATAAACTTAACGGGTTAAGTTTGTGGGCTTATTACCCATCCCCTCTTCAGATTTACTTAACTCACCCCTCAACCATGTTTACTTAACCCCCAACTTAAATTTAAGTTCATACAATCCCTATGGATTAACTTAGGTTAAGTAGTCCAATTCTTTACCATGTCCATTTATGATTTCATAATGGGCCAGACCTCTCACATTAGGCCTACAACATATGGATGATGGATATGTCGGTCGGGTCCGGGCAGACTTATTCCACAGTTGGTCCTAACCTCAAGTCATAGCCCGTTTCGTATTTACGTACTTAGACCTCCCTCATTAGGTTCACCATTAGTGGCCGCTGGATATGTCGGTCGGGTCCGGGCAGACTTCCACCTCTAATGCAACCTAACCTCGTGTCATAAGTACAATTACAATTCCTAATTCTAATTACTAGACATTCCATTTTTAATTAATTAATCCTTTCCTTTTATAGGTGTCAATACCTATTTTAACCAATAATTTGAATTACATGTCCATAAATGTTCATATTCAAATTATGCCATTTTTAATTAATTTACCAATTAATTAATCCTTTCCTTTTATAGGTGTCAATACCTATTTTGCCCAATAATTTGAATTACATGTCTATAAATGTTCATATTCAAATTATGCCATTTTTAATTAGTTTACCAATTAATTAATCCTTTCCTTTTATAGGTGTCAATACCTATTTTACCCAATAATTTGAATTACATGTCCATAAATGTTCATATTCAAATTATGCCATTTTTAATTAATTTACCAGTTAATTAATCCTTTCCTTTTATAGGTGTCAGTACCTGTTTTGCCCAATAATTTGAATTACATGTCCATAAATGTTCATATTCAAATTATGCCATTTTTATCCCTTTTCCCCTGTTCCTTAACTAACGCCCTCACAAAATTGGCAACATGCCTAGGCTAGACAATAGCCTAGTCATAAACGATAATAGGGAAAATAATGGGAATATAACTAAAATGATCATCTTGGCATAAATATAAACTTGTATGATAATAAGGTGAACATACATACTAGCATGGACATGAAATTGTCATCATAACAAGGTGGACATAAAACTGATGAACTTGATGTCACAATATCTAAATTAGCCATTTTAGATGTCCAATCGATTTAAATCTAATATGATAACATAGGGTGACAATTTAGATAACATAAAATAGATCTAACATGTTAACATAAGGTGACAATTTAGATCACATAAAATAGATCTAATATGAATCATAAGGTGACAAATTTAGATCACATAGGATAGATCTAACATGAATCATAAGGTGACAATTTTAGATCATATAGGATAGATCTAATGAATCATAAGGTGACAATTTTAGATCACATAGGATAGATCTAACATGAATCATAAGGTGAAAATTTTTAGATCACATAGGATAGATCTAACATGAATCATAAGGTGACAATTTCAAATCACATAGGATAGATCTAATATGAATCATAAGGTGAAAATTTTAGATCACATAGAACAAATCTAACATGATAATTTTAGATCACATAGAATAGATCTACATACATCTGCATCATAGCATATCATAAAAGTTACAACCCAAGATCCATAATGATAACATAGTAGAACCATATGAATTGGATCCAAAGAAGTAGATCTATCATGACATAGCATAAGATCTAACAATAACATAGATTTAAAGTCTAAAATGTATCCAAATCATAGTCTTTCATAATTCACTATTATTTATCTAAACCTAAAAGAAACTAGAACTCACTGTGATTGGATTGCTAAGATGATAGAAAAGGTGCTGAGTCTATGTTTGAATCTCAGAATTTGATATGCATTAGAAGAAGATAAGAGATCCTAGTTCAGTTCAGAATCTAGCAGAGTCCAGCGACCATTGTTTCTTTGTGAAGAAAACAAAGGATATGAGATATATTTATAGCTGTTGGGTTACAGAATTTCGGATGCCACCTCAGCCCTAATGGAATTGGGTCAGGTCACAGGTCATCACTCACTTAAAAAAAGGCCCGAATACCCAGAAACTGTTCTGGGCGTACTTTACAGGTGCACAGTGCAAAATTGCCTTGGCGCACTTGGCAAATGCGCCAGTTATATCTGGTTCTGATTTTCAACTTTCTATCGTCCGTAACTTCTTCATACGTTATCCGTTTTACGCAAACTAGGTGTCTATCCTGACAAGAATTTCGAGACTGACGTAATGACATAATCAGTTTCCCTTAATTCTTAATATTAAATTATTTATTCTTTAATTTGTCTTCTTTAATGTCGTTAAAAATTCGGGGTGTTACATTCTCCCCTACTCTAAGGATTTCGCCTATCCTGAGCTGTCTTCATCCACCATCGAATAAGGTCAATCTTTTTGGACGTTTCTCTAACCATATCTGGTCCGAGTAATAATCTTTCTGTAGATTCCCACCAACAAGTTGCCGATCTATAAGGTCGTCCATATAATGCTTCGAAGGGTGCCATGCCGATGTTGGCTTGATAGCAGTTGTTGTAGGCAAACTCTACTAAAGGAAGATGCTCTTCCCAAGTCCCTCTGAAGTCTAGGATACACAGCATTAAAAGATCTTCTAGAACCTTGTTCACCCTCTCCGTTTTCCTATTGGTATGAGGATGATAAGCGGTGCTCAAATGCAACTATGTACCTAATGCTTCTTGCAAGCTCCTTCAAAATTCGCTAGTAAAGATGGGGTCATGATCGCTCACGATGCTGGAAGGAACTCCATGAAGACGAACTATCTCTCGTACATAAATTGCTGCTAACCATGATGCCGTCCTCTTACTCTTAACTGGAATAAAGTGAGCGCTCTCCGTGAGTCTATCTACCACAACCCAGATACTGGTGTTGCCTTTCTTCGATCTAGGAAAACCATCTATGAAATCCATAGAGACGCTCTCCCATTTCCATTGAGGAACCTCCAATGGATGAAGTAAACCAGCAGGCTTCTTTTGCTCATCTTTGACTTGCTGGCAAACTAAACATTAAGAAATAAATTCGGCCACATCTTTCTTTATCCCAGCCCAAAACAAAACCCTCTTCATGTCCCTGTACATCTTGTCACCGCCTGTATGAATGGTCATCTTAGAATGGTAGGCTTCTTCTAGGATTGCCTTTATCAAGCTTCCAGTTTGAGGAACACAAAGCCTTCCGTCTTGTCGCAACCACCCATTTTCATCTATGGCATATCTACTGAGGTGACTAGAAGTCTCCCCTCTTCTAAGATTATTCATGATGTCTAGAATCTGTGGGTCACCTTGTTGCGAAACTCCTATCTGGTCTGTAAGAGTCGGTCGTATCTCCAAGGATGCAAACAAATCAGGAAAAATCTCGATGGTGGGTCTAAAATCGAAAGTTGATATGAACTCCAAGTTCTTTTTTTCTACAAACAGAGGACACAAGGCCACCCTTTGCCTACTTGGTGCGTCTGCTACCACATTACCCTTGCCAGGTGCATAAGAAATCTCAAAACGATAAGAAGCTAGAAACTCCATCCACCGTTGTTGCCTTAAGTTGAGATCCTTTTGCGGGAACAAATACTTGAGAGATTTATGATTGGTGTAATGACCCGCATTGGCAGAGGTATTATAATTAATTTATTTAATTATATAACTAGTGATATAGTGAATTAAATGGTCGTGGAATTAAATAATGATGAATATTTAATTAAAATAATAAATTAAATAATATATTTAATTCTGAAATAATCAGAATTGGCTGAAATGGCGATATGGTGTGAGCTGAATCATCTGTGATATTTAATTCAGCTTGGAATTGAATTAGAATAACGAATATAGTATATAAACGAAAGTTTGAACGTATAATTATATTATAATTATAAACGAGCTTGAAATGGCGCTGCAGTTCGTAAATTGGCTATTCGAACTTCAACTGAATGTACAGGATTCATTTTAAGCCGGATTTCTATGAAACAAGAAACGTGTGGAGCTGGTGTAGTATATATTTCTAGTGGAAGAGAAAAATCGAGATTTCATCGTGTAGATTTTGATTTACGTCCAAATCAAATTTTAGAAAAAGTCGTTGTGGAATTCCTTTATAATTTATGAAGGAATTATTTATATTTTAAAAAGGAATTTCAATATAAATCGAATATCGGGTTGACCCAGAAGTGAATATCGAGTTAGAAACTCATATAGGAATATTCTAGAGCTGTATGGTATTCCACTGTGAATATATACGATAATTTTAATTTATTAATATTTAATTTAATTATATTTAAATATATTTATATATTTAAATGGGTCATCCAAAGCTTTAAAAATAGCCACTTTTGCAAACGAAGTCAGAATTCGACGAAACTAATTTTGTTAGATCCACAATGTCAAATAGTTGCTAGATGTCAATTTCCGTGATTTTTAGAGTCACTGTGTGGTCGTACGGATTTTTAAAGTGAGAAACAATCAGTATTTTGACGGTTAAAGATACGCTGTGTGAGCATACGAAGTCGGAATTCGACGAAACCAGTTTCGTTGGGACCGTAATGTCGAACTGTAGCTGCATGTCAGTTGTCGTGATTTTTGGATATGTTACGTAAGTATAGGAATTTTTTAAGTATGAACGGACTAAACGAGTGGTTAGAAATCAATAGGATAAGCAAAATATCTCAACCCTTTGCTTATAAATTACCCTCCTTAACAAATCCTTAAGACCTAAATCCTCATTTTGCTCAGCTCGATTAATATTCGCCGCCATCCAGATAAAATTCCAACGAGAAAATATTCCTCTAAATTTAAAGTAAATCAAAATAAAATCCTAAAAACAATATATAGCTTGGATCATTCAGTTTTTGGGGAGTATGACTCCATTCTGGGTTAGAATGGGAGGTCGCTGCTACCTCGTCATGGTGTTCGAAGGTTTCTGGTGAAGCTAGGGTTGGAGTTCACCACTGTTTCAGATGGAGTTGGGGTACGGGGAGAGTTGCGAGACACTCACAGGGTCAAGGCGCACCGGAGCAGGGGGTTTCCGTGGAGCTCGAGGCTCACTAGGGTGATGCGATTGTTTTTTTACAGCGTGAGGATCCAGAAATTGCATTTCCTACGATGAGTGCGAGTTAGACATTTTTGAGTTGAGATGGATGCTGGCGCGAAGAGATCAACCATGGTGATCTCGGTTTTGAATTTCGTGGGGTGTTAATGGAGATAAGTGGATGGATTGATTTCGAAATAACTGTTGAATGGTTTCCTGCGATCGAGTATGGTTTGGGGAAGAAAGGTAATAGTGGGTCAAGAGTAATTGGGTATTGGGCTGGGCTTGATTTGTGGTGAGGGCCAAAATAATAAAATATAATCTATGTTTAGTTAAATTATAATATATATTAACTTGTTAATGCCATATCTTCGTCATACGATATCAGAATTGGATGAAACAAGATCCGACAGGATCATATGGACGGACACTACACAATGGAACTGACTGGAAGTGGATTGGGGCTCGTTTGAATTTATGGCGAAATAAATTGTTTGATTCAAATCAAACAAACAGTTTATCGTTCTTTAACGATGAACTGCCAAAGTGAGTAAAACTCACCAACTCTGTACAGTTATATTTTTATAATGTATTTTTAGAACTGTTAATCATCGGTTGATTGCTGTGTGTTGGTTGATTGATTGAACTGCTAGTCAGTTAGTTGAATTTCTATATTGATTCTGTTTAACTGAATATATCATATGAAACTGAAAGTGATGTTGATTTTATATTGTATAACATCTGTGGATGCAGGGAAACAGGTTGGAGGAATCCAACTGGATTCCACAACAGTTATTTTATTGTTTTTCATATATTGTGATATATGATGTGATATATAATTTGTTGTCGATTATATGTGTTTGAACGATACTGAGCATCGTGATTTGATATGTTGAATACCATAACATACCGAAATGTTGATAAGGGAATATTTTCAAAGTGATATTTGAAAATAAAATATTTATAAATGGAATATTTATAAATAAGAAATATTTATAAATTGGAATATTTATAAATAGGAGATATTTATAAAATGAATAAACGTTATAAAATGTAAACTGTTATAAGAAGGAAATCATTTGTAAAGTGAAGAACCGTTACTAAAAGTAAATCTTTATAAATGAATAGTTTAATCGAGTTAAAAGGAGTTAATCGATGTTAGTTTAATTAAAAGGAGTTAATTGATGTTAGTTTAATCGAAAGAGTTAATCGATGTTAGTTTAATTAAAAGGAGTTAATCGATGTTAGTTTAATCGAAAGGAGTTAATCGATGTTAGTTTAATCGAAAGGAGTTAATCGATGTTAGTTTAATTAAAAGGAGTTAATCGATGTTAGTTTAGTTAAAAGGAGTTAATCGATGTTAGTTTAATCAAAAGGAGTTAATCGATGTTAGTTTAATCGAAAGTAGTTAATCGATGTTAGTTTAATCGATTTGAGTTAAAGCAAATGAGTTAATCGAATATATAGTTTATTCGAATAGAAAGTAAAAGCAGTTAATCGATGTTAGTTTAATCGATTAGAGTTAAAGCAAATGAGTTAATCGAATATATAGTTTATTCGATTAGAAAGTAAAAGGAGTTAATCGATGTTAGTTTAATCGGTTAGAGTTAAAGCAAATGAGTTAATCGAATATATAGTTTATTCAAATAGAATAAAGGAGTTATCGAATATAGTTTATTCAAATAGAATAAAGGAGTTAATCGAGTATAGTTTATTCGAATAGAATAAAGGAGTTAATCGAATATAGTTTATTCAAATAGAATAAAGGAGTTAATCAAATGTATAGTTTATTCAAATAGAATTAAAAGAGTTATCGAATATAGTTTATTCGATAGGAGTTAAGAGAATAGAGTTAGAGTTAAATCAAAAGAGTTAAGTGAATATAATAAATTGAATAGAGTTATCGAATATACCTTATCGAAGGAAAGAATTATCGAATAGAAAAGATTTGAAAGAGTTACGTAAGGAAGTTTGTTAAAGAATTAGAAGGGTGAACTTTGTCTATTTCAAGGTTAGAAACGTTGTTCAGTTAAGGTCTGAGAGGTATTATTACCCCAACTTGATTGACTTCACTTTTAACTAAGGAATGGTTAAGGTTCGATAGTAAAGGATGGTTAAGTGGATTTAGTAATTAAAGGAAATGATTTGAGTTGGCATCGCGATGGTTTGTTTAAACATCTGTCTAAGTCCAATGAAGAAGCTTTGGAAATGTTTTCCAAATAAGAAACCAGAAATGTTTTCTAATAAAGAAAACAAGAAATGGAAATGTTTTCCATTGTTAATAACGTATATTTATCAAATTTAGAAAATAAGAAATATAGAATATGGGGAAACAGGAGATAAGTAAATTAATGAAATAAAGAGATAAATGTTGAATGATGTTTGATCGATATAAATTTCCATTTGGAAATAATATCGTTGTTTGCACACCTGTTTTTCTTCGATAGTTAAATCACAGACTATCGAGGTTTTGACCATTTTAACGTTGTTAATATGGAGAGACCGGTTGGATTATTATCCAAAGAACCACTCTGTATTGGCATAAGCGTTGTGAATCATATATGCCAAAGGAAATTGAAGAAGAAGTTATGCAAGGGCTATCCTGTTTACAGAATAGTGCCTTCGGTTTATCCTGTTCCTGGATGACTTGTATGGACGGATGTCTGACAGAGTATTTCCAGACGATCACGTATATTGATTTCTCCAACCATACCAAGAGTGGAAGCGGAGAAGGAAACTTCTTTTAGCTAACACATAATGTATGTTTGAGGACGTCAATAAGTGATTTGATGGATTTGACGATGTGGCATTCAAAGTGAATCTGGTGTGATGATAAAGCGTAGCTTCTAGCCTCACAATTCGGTAAATGACAAAAATCGGGCAGGCAACATGGCTAAGTCGGTCGCACCGAAGTAGGGTGTATAATCACCTGATCTAGAGTTTCATTTACTTCTAAAAATCTATTGTTGATGCTGTTCCATTCGGGAAACGGTTGCTAATCCCAACCGTTGGTGATATACATTCGATACACTCAAGCGAAATGAGTGGTCGGTCATGTGTGGCCGGGTTGCAAGATGTTCTTGTTGAACCCAGTGTATTCCTCTCTAGAGGTACACTAGCGAAAGGTGGTTCCATACCTTGTCATAGTTGGAAATCCATTACCCAATACGTGCTTGTGGTTTTTGATTGTATACTATATATGTAGAATGTGAGATGAAAGCGTTTCTGCTAGATGATTATTATATTGTGGTTGATAGACATTATTATAATATCAAAAGGTATTTGATATAAAGATAATTTGGATTCTCATAAGGGAAAAATCCGTTCCGTTATACGGCGTGGTCTTATGAGATATCGTTTACTTGTTCGAACTGTTTTAAATTGTTTTACTCATACCAGTCCCATGACCGACCCGGAGTTTATTTTGTTGTTTTTCCCTAAACTCTTGGGTGCCTAAATTTGTACGGGCAGTCAAGTAGTCGGGATTTATAGATATACTGGAAGAGCTGGAGCAGGAGGCTTCAGGATCATATAGCTATAGTTTATTTCCGCTGTGTTGTAAGTGTTGTACCTTGATAATGATGTATATTCAAGTACAAATATTATATTTCAAAGTTATGTTATATAATATATTTATTCGTTCCGCTGTGAGATTCATGTTACTTTGATATTGTGTTCTTCTTCTTCTTTTATTCTAAGTTTCTATCTTATCTATTCTCACCCTCTAATTTTTTTTCATTTATGACTTGTATTTTTCGATGTTTGGTTAGTCATCATTGAGTTTATAGCGATAACCAAAGTCGACAAAATCCCGGGTCATTACAATTGGTGTATAACTCGAACTTCTCTCCAAGCAAATAACGATGCCACATCTTTAATGCAAACACTATGGTAGCTAGCTCTAGATCATGGGTGGGGTAGTTCTTTTCATGAACTCTAAGTTGTCTACCCCCATAACACAGTACTTTCCCTTCTTGCATTAGAACCGCACTAAGCCCTATACAACACGCATCAGTGTAAACAGTAAACACCTTATTCCCGCCAGGAAAGGTCATGACTGGGGGTTGTTGCCAGAGCCCTCTTCAGTCGTTGGAAAGAAATGTCACAGTCTATATCCCATGAGAATGCCAAGTTCTTCTTCGTCAGCCTGGTGAGTGGGGCTGATATCTTTGCGAAGTCCTTAATGAAGTTCCTATAGTAACCTGCTAACCCAAGAAAGCTTCTCACCTCGGTTGCATTTTTAGGTACCTGCCAATCTTGCACTGCAACGACCTTTTCGGGGTCTATAGCTATCCCTTCTTTGGAGACTACATGCCCTGAGAATCTCACCTCTTTTCTTCAAAAATTGCATTTGGAGAACTTTGCTTTAAGCTGATGGCCACCGAGAGTTTTCAAAACTTCTCTCAAACGCTGGGCATGCTCTTCTTTTCTTTTGGAGAAGACCAAAATATCATCAACAAAGACTACCACAAACTTATTTAGGAACTCCCGAAACACCCTACTCATCAGATCGAAACAATAGGCGGGTGCATTTGTCAGCCCAAAAGGCATAACTAGACATTCAAAGAAACCATCTGGAGTCCTAAAGGCAGTCTTATCTATGCTGTCCTCAGCCACCCTCAACCGATGGAACCCGTGGCTAAGTCTACCTAGGAAAATACCGAGGCACTAACAAGCTGATCAAATAAATAATCAATCCTTGAAGCGGGTGCCTGTTCTTCTTAGTGAACTTATTCAGCTCCCTATAATCAACACACAAACGAAGCGAACCATCCGCTTTAGTTGTGAATACCACTGGAACACCCCATTTAGATATGCTTCATCTGATAAACCCTTTTTCAAATAACTCTCTTACTTGCTTACTCAGCTCCCTCCTTTCCCTTAGAGCCATGTGGCGCACTAGTAATGCAATTGGCTTTGCATTGTCCACCAGATATATGCGAAAGTCGATCTCGTGCCTTGGAGGTAAACCCCGAACCCCATCAAAAACATTGGAAAAATCTTGGACTACTAGAACAGATTGCAGATCGTTGATAGATGCATCAAGAGACTCTAGGAAACTAAAAATAACCGACCCTTGTGGGTCATACGAAATCTTAAGGGTTCTCCCATGACAAGTCAGAAGCCTAACAACCCTTTTCTCACAATCCAGAATGGCACCATAAGTGGTAAGCCAATCCATTTCTAGAATCAACCCGTAGCCCATAAACCCGAGCACATACGCGTCGCATTCAAACTCGACGCCTAACATAGATATTTTCAAACCCCGACAAATCATCGATAAATGAGCCGAACCACCAATAGGGTTTGAAACAACTACGGGATCTACTACCATACAAGTAGTTAAGTGCAGAGATTCAACAACAGAACTTGATATAAATGAATGTGAGGCACCATAATCAATAAGTGTTCTAACATGATGGTTTGAAAGAGAAATTAAACCTCCTACATAAATTTTTCTACCTCTATTAGGAGCATTGGTCGCGAGAGCATGCACCTGCCCTCCAGAATTTCTTGCCCTTTGACGTTGTCCCTGTGTTCCCCGTTTCTTCGGGCACTCTTTAGTAAAGTGTCCGGCCTCTCCACAGTGGAAGCAAGAATTCTTCCTTCGCTTACAGTCTTTAACCAGATGACCTTCCTTCCCGCAATTGTGACATTTTCTCTTATCCTTGCCTTTATCGTTTTTCCCTCCTTTCTTCTGTTGTTGTTGTTGTTGCTGCTGCCCCTTCTTGGGCCACACCTTCTTATTTTGCGATGTCCCCTCAGATTTTGTTTCCTTCTTTTCTCCCTTGTCCTCCTCATGCATTAGGGCCATATCAACAAGCTTTTCAAAGGTGACCCCATTGGATTATGGGACATACCTAAACCATGCAGAGGCTCATTCAGCCCTTTAGCAAACCGCAAAGCCTTTTTGTGCGGCGTATCCACTAACTCTAATCCGAACCTTGCTATCTGGTTGAATTTTTTCACATATTATTTCACCGTCAAGTTTCCTTGCTTGAGTGCTAAGAATCTCTCCATCTGCATGCTGCTTTCATCTTAGGAAATAAATTTCATTTGGAACCTCTATCTAAAATCTTCTCAAGTTTCCAACGGACGTCCAGCTTGTGTGACTTCCCACCAAAATGAGGCTTCGTCCTTCAATAGCCAAGCAGCTAACTGAATCTTTCTTTGGTCCTCCACTTCAAAGATTACAAATAAGTCCTCAGTCTCCTTAAGCCTATTCTGAGCATCCACGAATGTCTCATTCCCGTGGAATGGCTTCCCTCCCATAGCACAGAAGTCCTTGCAGATCTTGGAGAAGTTATCTGCTTTTGGAGGAGGAGGAATGACTGGTGCAGCTAGGTGAGGAACGTCTCTTTGGCCTTCGGCCGACGCCGTGGCCTCCAAGTACCTATGGAACCATCTGGGTATAGTGACGCCCTCTGGGATATTAGGGATGTTTTGTTCCCCAGACATGCTGAAAAAGGGAAAAGGAAGAAATTTAGATAAGGGACCGAAGGGTACTACATATGGCTTTTTGGGGAATGTTTTTCAAAATAGACTTTTCTTTTAAAAACTTTTTGAAAATAATTTTCAAAAACTTTTATCTAATCTGGTAACCTTCAACTCTGATGTCCGTTAATGTCACTCACTACGGGAATGCATTAAGTTCCATGAAGCGCTACAGGTAATCTGACACAGAATAATTATATAACAGATATAAATAAGATAGCAGCGGAAATTTAAATTTTTATTTCAATCATAAATCATAATACTGTGGTCCACAATTTCATAAGTCACAAAAACCATTACAAGAAAATAACTTCTGTCTTGCACCATAAGAGTACATAAGTAAATAAAAAGAATAATTCCCCAAATTAAAAGAGTTAATCCATAGTAGAGACAAGAACTTGAGCTATACTTCAGAAATAGCTCCTAGTAAGGTGATATCTGAATCCTGACTAAGCCTGGGTGTTTCCTACCTCAGAACCTGTTTGCGGGGGGAGAAGGAGAAACAAAAAGGGTCAAACATAAAGTCTGGTGAGTCTAGTTACTTTTAGCTAGTAGATAAATAAAAGTAACATGATACGCATATAAAGTGGATAAGAGAGAGATCACTACATAAATGGCAAGTGTGACAAGGTAAGCAAGATAAGTTATACAGGACTCATTAATGATTACTCTGCACTGTTACTAGCATATCCAGAAAGAGTTGATCCCTTCAACTATAAGATGGTAGACTTAGGTATACGTCCAAATGTATCCTAACTACCCTGATCGATCTGCTCCCTAGCCCTCGTAGATACCTTGTGCTGGCCCCACAGTAGTATCACTTCCTAAAGTGGCAATCTCTCGTCATAATAATGTGCACAACCATATCTACAGGTGTCATGGTCGTCTTATCCCCCTCTGCCCGGTTCATGCATGCACATGGCTAGGTCGGTTTGCGCCGCCCACACCGTCCTCCACGTTTGGATCTCCTACAATCAGTCAGTAAGCGTGCCCCTTCTCCACCTAGTACGGAGTACTTTGTTTGATACCTACTCCGGTTTACTGACTGAAATGGGTCCCACAAAATATGATATAAGCTCTCCCCTTTGTCTTGTATCCCCCACTAGGTTTTCACTGATATGTATACCACTAGATGTCTTTAATTACATAGCCTTATTTATTTCTACCGGTTATGCTTACCTACAGGTGTTTTTAATACATAACCCCTAATCTTCCAATCGGTTATGCTTACCTATAGGTGTCTTTAATTACATAACCATATCACTTCTACAAGTTATGTTTACCCGAAGAGGTGTCTTTAATTACATAACTTTATTATTTCCACCGATTAAGTATACCATTAATTACATAATCTTAACGGGTTAAGTTTGTGGGCCTATTACCCATCCCCTCTTCACATTTACATAACCCACCCCTCATCCATGTTTACTTAACCCCCAACTTAAATTTAAGTTCATACAATCCCTCTGGATTAACTTAGGTTAAGTTGTCCAATTCTTTACCATGTCCATTTATGGTTTCATAATGGGCCAGACGTCCCACATTAGGCCTACAACATGTGGATGCTGGATATGCCGGTCGGGTAAGGGCAGACTTATTCCACAGTTGGGCCTAACCTCGGTGTTATAGTCCGTTTCATATTTACGTACTTAGACCTCCCACATTAGGTTCACCATTAGTGACTGCTGGATATACCGGTCGGGTCCGGGCGGACTTCCACCACTAATGCAACCTAACCTCATGTCATAAGTACAATTACAATTCCTAATTCTAATTACTAGACATTCCATTTTTAATTAATCCTTTCCTTTTATAGGTGTCAATACCTATTTTGACCAATAATTTGAATTACATGCCCATAAATGTTCATATTCAAATTATGTCATTTTTAATTAATTTACCAATTAATTAATCCTTTCCTATTACAAGTGTCAATACCTATTTTGCCCAATAATTTGAATTACATGCCCATAAATGTTCATATTCAAATTATGCCATTTTTAATTAATTAATCTTTTCCTTTTATAGGTGTCAATACCTATTTTGCCCAATAATTTGAATTACGTGTCCATAAATGTTCATATTCAAATTATGCCATTTTTATCCCTTTTTCCCCCGTTCCTTAACTAGCGTCCTCACAAAATTGGAAACTTGCCTAGGCTGGACAATAGCCTAGTCATAAACGATAATAGGGAAAATAATGAGAGTATAACTAAAATGATCATCTAGGCATAAACATAAACTTGTATGATAATAAGGTGAACATACATACTAGCATGGACATGAAATTGTCATCATAACAAGGTGGACATAAAACTGATGAATTATGATGTCAAAATATCTAAATTAGCCATTTTAGATGTCCAATAAATTTAAATCTAACATGATAACATAGGGTGACAATTTAGATCACATAAAATAGATCTAACATGTTAACATAAGGTGACAATTTAGATCACATAAAATAGATCTAACATGAATCATAAGGTGACAAATTTAGATCACATAGGATAGATCTAACATGAATCATAAGGTGACAATTTTAGATCATATAGGATAGATCTAATGAATCATAAGGTGACAATTTTAGATCACATAGGATAGATCTAACATGAATCATAAGATGACAAATTTTAGATCACATAGTACTGATCTAACATGAATCATAAGGTGACAATTTTAGATAACATAGGGTAGATCTAACATGAATCATAAGGTGACAATTTTAGATCACATAGAACAGATCTAACATGATAATTTTAGATCACATAGAATAGATCTACATACATCCGCATCATAGCATATCATAAAAGTTACAACCCAAGATCCATAATGATAACATAGTATAACAATTTGAATTGGATCCAAAGAAATAGATCTATCATGACATAGCATAAGATCTAACAATAACATAGATTTAAAGTCTACAACGTATCCAAATCATAGTCTTTCATAATTCACTATTATTTATCTAAACCTAAAAGAAACTCGAACTCACTGTGATTGGATTGCTAAGATGATAGAAAAGGTGTTGAGTCTATGTTTGAATCTCAGAATTTGATATGCTTTAGAAGAAGATGAGAGATCCTAGTTCAGTTCAGAATCCAGTAGAGTCCGGCCAACATTGTTTCTTTGTGAAGTAAACAAAGGATTTGATATATATTTATAGCTGCTAGGTTACAGAATTTCGGATGCCACCTCAGCCCTAATGGAATTGGGTCAGGTCACTGGTCGTCACGCACTCGAAAAAGGCCTGAATACCTAGAAACTGTCCTGGGCACACATTACAGGTGCGCCAGTGCAAAATTGCCTTGGCGCACTTGGCAAGTGCGCCAGTTATATCTGGTTCTGATTTTCAACTTTCTATCGTCTGTAACTTCTTCATACGTTATCCTTTTTACACAAAATTGGTGTTGGTCCTGACCATAATTTCGAGACGGATGTAATGACGTAATCAGTTTCCCTTAATTCTTATTATTAAATTATTTATTCTTTAATTTGTCTTCTTTATTGTCGTTAAAAATTCGGGGTGTTACAACCGCCGTGCATCCTCCACTGGACTATCCTCCAGTCACCACCGCACTATCAACATGTCTTTGTTTTTCCTGCTCTTCACCATTCATGTTGTTTTCGCGAGCCACCCCCCATGCTCTGACAAACCATGCTGACTGCACCACACTTTGCTGCCATTTCGTCAAAACTAGACTCTTTGCTCCCCTTATACTTTGTGTCATTTTTTCTGAAACGAGTAACACAGCTACAGGTTTCACCATGCTACATGAAGCCTTCCCCCTTCAAACGAGCACCATAGTTCGTGGCTTCCCCTCACAGGCACCACTGCCTTCACCACAGCGGGCCCAGCCTCCTACGCCGCGACTTCACCATCGCGAGCAGCACCTCCTGCTTCAACCTCCAGCTCACCCTCTTTACCACTCTGCTCCTACACCATCTTCTAGAAACGGGAAGCAGTTCCTCGCCTGCCTAAACACGTTCTCTTCCTTTGTTTTGTCGAATGGAGAATTAATTATGAGTGCATGGACGAGAAGATGAATAAAGCTTTAATTTACAGTTGGTTTCAGATTTTGTGAAAGGAATTGAGGTTTTATGTTTTGGTTTCAGGAATGAAGTAAAAATGAAAAGCAGGCCACATATTTATAGGGGAGCATTTACTAGGCCACCACGTTGTCTTAGCGCATAGGTCTGCGAAGTATGTAGTAGCTGTATTGTGTGGGAGTCTCGAAAACTTACTTGGTCGACACAGGGTATATAAATTGAAAAGAAAACACATAAAATAGGACACATAGGTTGCTTTTGCTTAGGGTAGCTATATTTCATTTTTTTCCCGCATGTGTAATCTGTGTAAGTTCTCATCTCGCACGGTAGGGTAGATTATATTTAATTTTAGAAAGATTTACATATAAACCGCGGTTTATATTAAGGTTTAATTTTATAATTTTTTTTGACTATTCCAATCAATATATTAAGGTTTAACTATTTGTCGCGCAACTAAAACTCCAATTTCAGAGCAAATTAACTAACCACTCTTCGTCTTCCAATCTGTACTTCAAATGTGTGTAACCTAATCATCTCCACGACCTTCACAATTCTGTACTTAACTCCACTTATAATGCAAATAACAATCTAGGTCAAATAACTCGATTTTATTTATTTACCGATTTTACTTTCAATTCATTATACCGAGATTATAGTTTCAATTCATACAACTTCTTTATTGGCCACGTTTGATGGATTTTATTCGACCAATCAAACATCTAATTAACCAACAACCCAATCATTTGAATTATATTTATCATTGATACTTACTGGTCTGTATTTACTTCATACATTAATATCACTTGATTTGTATCCCATTAATTTCCATTATTATCCTTCTGATTTCCAAACTCCAAATTTATTTTATTCAATTCCATTTGAATTCCAATCAAATCAAGCAAAACAACCAACCAACGAATATTACTATATTATACAAAATTATTTCCTTTTTCTATAAAAATATTATTTGGGAAAAATTATTTCATTTACCCTCTTTTAAAAAAACAATATCGTATCGGCCTCCAGTTTGAAATTGAACCAACTAAATAACATGATATAAAACAATTTTATAAAATATACAAATAAGCTCTCTGGTATATATATACTCAAACTCAATCTAGGGTATTGCTAATCCCCTCTCTACTGAGTTACACCACAGAGCCAAGGTTATCACTAAACCAATTGCTCTGATACCATTGTAACGACCCATCGGGCTCGATGCCCGAATTTCGAGAATAATACATAAAACCCATATTACTTGCCATAACCTTAGTATTGAAAACACCAGATAGTTATTATAAAGAAATTAGAGGGTGAGATAAGAAAGAAAGAAATATGAGAATAAAAGAAGAAGAATCCGCACAACACAGTGTCTCACATCGTAACAGAACAAAATATAATATAGAAATAACTCTTTATAAAGATCTTAAATAAATATACATATATCCATTAGAGTACAACAGACAAATCTGAACAGTTATAATAACCTGTCCTCAAATACAACACACAGCAGAATAATACAACACACAGCAGAATAATCCCACTACATACTAATAGCCATAATAGAAAAGATAAGCTGAGCTTTACATCAACGGTCCAAGCTCCAAAAGATAGATAAAGTAATCTGATCAAAGCCCACTAGTACTAGGCCCAACCTGAGGACCTGAGGGGGGGAAAAAGATAAAAACAACGGGGTCAGACATAAGTCTGAGCAAGTCCTATAACTTTAACAATACAATCATTGAAGTAATTAGGGTATGATATCAACTTGGTACGGTAACGACTGGGGATAAATGACTACACTAAGCAGCCAACTAGACATAGGAAGAACCAAGATAACGGTAAAGACGCATCTACCCACCCAAGGATAATTACTAAACTGCACCACACCAGTCATTCCTAACTTAAAGGTTGATCCCACCCAAGGACTTAGAAAATATAACTAGTAGTCTCGTGTACCCCTAGCTGACCACATAGGTGCCGTCTGCCCCTATCTCCACTAGGTGTACCCACTACTCCCCAAGCGATCGGCTCCCTAACGTAGATACCCGTGCTGGCCCCACAGTGGGGTGTATCACTCCCCAAAGTGGCAACCCGATACAACCAACGGTGCACGGCTTATACCCACACGATGCAACAACGTCTTACCTACCAGCCCGGGTCCACACACGCATATGAAACCCGTTGGACTTGCGTTGCCACCGCTAACCCGTTTTGGCCTCTTATAGTCAAGCCCAGTACGCATGTCCTGTCCTCGACATGGGTCGAGCCCACAAAGATACATATGGGTTACTGGTTGAAATGGGCCCCCACAAGCTACCCACCTAAGCTTGCTCCCTCTAGTGTATCCCACTTAACCCTTTAATCATGTTTAATTACATGTTTCTACTTTGGTTAAGTATTCTAATCGTATTTTCTATTGCCACCCAAGGCAACCACTAGATTTCCACATGCCACCCAAGGCACCCACTTAACCCCTCATGCCCCACTACATGCTTATCTGGTTAAGTGTTTCTTAATTGATTAAGACCGTAACCATTGTAAAGACCTCTCACATTAGACTGTCTTTTATGGCAGCTGGATTTGCCGGTCGGGTCCGGGCAGCCTTACGCCATAACAGAGTCTAACCTCGTGTCTTTACCATTGTCACATATTTAGTTTATGCCTAAGACCTCTCACATTGGGCCAATCATTTGTAGCCGCTGGATTTGCCGGTCGGGTCCGGGCAGTCTTATGCTACAAAAGGGTCCAACCTCGTGTCTTAGTCGATTAATTACACCTAATTAATCACCCCCATATTTTGAATTAATTTTCCCTAATTAATTCCAATTTAATGATGGACATAATTGACTCAATTATGTCCATCCACTTATGGTATGCAACATCATACCAATTTCACCACAATTTTGTTAACATGAATATTAACCCCATCGTTCCCCACGTAATACGCTAACATGACATACTTAAAAGGGAAGATTCATCACAAATACAATGGGTTCAACTTAGCATAACATTAGCATCAACATGGGTTTTAAAGGTGTCAACTTGCATATATGACCATAGCATCAAACCCAACTAGCATAAATAATCAACCCAAACTTGCATGAATCACATATGTCATAAAGAGGGTAACTTGCATAGATGTTCATGTCATAGACCTATCATAAAGGAATAAACTTGCATACATGTCATAGGTCTAAAAAGGGATGAACTTGCATATGTTACTCATATCATGAAAAGGGGTAAACATGCATATATATGCATGACATACAAAGGGGTAAACTTGCATATGTATGCATATCATACAAAGGTGTAAACTTGCACATGTTACTTGCATATAATCAAACACCAAACTTGCATAACATGTCATATATGAACTTGCATATAATCAAACACCAAACTTGCATAACATGTCATATATGAACTTGCATATAATCAAACACCAAACTTGCATAACATGTCATATATGAACTTGCATATAATCAAACACCAAACTTGCATAACATGGTGTCATAATGGATCAATGTTTATCATAGTGATTTGCATAACTAGCATCATGAACACATAGCATAAAACTTGCATAACTAGCATCATGGACATATAGCATAAAACTTGCATAACTAACATCATGAGCACATAGCATATGATAACATAACTTGCATTCATCCACATTCATAACCATAACCTCATTACATCCTATCATAATTAGTTTAGCAATTGCTTGCTAAAGGCATAGAAACTCACAACTTGTTGATTAGCACTCCTATGATGAAGATTTAGTTGCTAGAGTTGATTAGAAGTTGATTTGAGAAGCTATCTTCCTTTCTAATTTGTGGAGGCTCCTTCTAAGTTGCATTTTGACGGCATGATGACGTTGTATCTATTTTTTAGTATGGATTAGGGTAGTCCTAGGGTGTATTTATAGATTTAGGATGTAGTTTAGGCCATAGGATTAACCCTAGTTTAGATCTAAACCATCAAAAATCGTCACAGGTCAGCAGAACAGACCAGAGAACCAAAACAAGTGCACCAGGCCAGCCAGGGTCAAACCAGAAAGCTGTGCAGGTTTCTGGCTCGACACGGGCGCACTTCCCAAGTGCGACAGTGTATTTTTGTGCTGGCGCACTTTACAAGTGCGCCAGTGCATTCTGGCTTGTTTTCGGTTTTTCTGCCTAACTTCGTTCGTCCATATCTTCTTCATACGGACTCCGATTTTCGAAAACTCGGACTCTATTTCGTGTATTTTTCCGAGACGAACGCAATGGCGCAACCCGTTTCCCCTAATTCCCACATATGGGATTAGTTATTCTTTAATTTGTGAATGTTAATATTAACTGAAATTTGGGGTGTTACATTCTCCCCTACTTAAAGGATTTCGTCCCCGAAATCTCTAAGTCCAGAAGAACGTATCCTACCATCCAAACAACCATCTACTAAACCATCAAACACTGGCATCCATTGTACTTAAAGTTTCTAATGTTGTATGAACATATGCAAAAAGTGTGTGTATATGTTCCCTGTCTAATGCAAAATCAGGCGGTCTACTGATTCAGTTGACCTCCTTAATGCAAACCATGATAGTGTCATGCATCCAATATGTATGCGAAAGAACCCTATCTACACATACTATTTCTACATGTGTGCACAACCATACACCAAAATGCATCATCCATATGATAATACAACCATTATACATCCATTAATATAGCTACCTACACACAATTATATGCAATATGCAATATGAAGTGACTGAGCCGATCTAGTGTCTAAAGTGTGTGTATATGCATCCACGAGCAAACACTTGCATCCACACGCATCCATCAATCATAACATGTCTCAAACACATGTTTCAACCATAGGTTCACCCTATCTAAAGGTCAAAGGTACTAATGAGAGGACATACTAAAGATAAGACAAGAACTAGACAAACGATAAAGGAGAAATTTAAAGACATACCCTCAAAAAGGAATGGGTACAGTGAACGCATCTTCGCTTCTGTCTCCCAAGTAGCGTTGCTCTCATCATCTCCCCATTGCACTTTGACTAGTTGAACCTCTCTGTTTCTCAACTTCCTAATCTCTGACCCAAGGATGCGAGTAGGAGCTCGTTGAATCGTCGCATCACGCTCTACCTCCACTTCTCTAAGCAAGCTCGGCTCTACCACCTCTGCGGTCTCATGTAGGCACTTCCTCAAATGTGACACATGGAATATGTCATGTACACCACTAAGTCTCTCGGGCAAATCCACTCTATATGCCATCTGTCCAATCCTTTCCTTAATAGGAAACGGTCCTACAAACCTTGGTGCTAACTTTCCAACGGACCCAAAGCAAACAACATTCCGTAATGGAGATACTTTGACAAAGACCATGTCCCCAACATCAAACTCAAGATCTGTTCTCCTCTTATCCGCATAAGATTTCTGTCTGTCTTGCGCTGCTTTCATCCTTTTTCGAATCAAATCAATCTTTTCCGAAGTTTCTCTAACCATATCGGGCCCAAGCAAGATCTTATCCGTAGATTCCCACCAACATGTAGGTGACCGACAAGGCCTTCCGTAAAGAGCTTCGAAAGGAGCCATGCCAATACTAGACTAAAAGCTGTTATTATACGCAAACTCCACCAATGGAAGATGCTCTTCCCATGTACCTCCAAAATCTAAGATACATAGCCTCAAAATGTCTTCTAGAACACGGTTCACCCTCTCGGTATGGCCGTCCGTCTGAGGATGATATGCGGTGCTCAAACACAACTGAGTCCCTACCGCTTCTTGCAAGCTCTTCCAAAACTCGCTAGTGAAGATAGGATCTCGATCGCTCACTATGCTAGAAGGTACACCATGTAACCGAACTATCTCTCGAATGTAGACTGAAGCTAGCCATGGAGCAGTCCTCTTACTCTTCACGGGTATGAAATGGGCGCTCTTAGTAAGTCTGTCTACCACAACCCAAATTCCCGTATTACCCTTCCTCGATCTCGGTAATCCATCAATAAAATCCATCGAGACGCTATCCCACTTCCATTGCGGAACCTCCAATGGGTGAAGCAACCCACCGGGTTTCTTTTGCTCTGCTTTCACTTGTTGGCACACCAAACATCTAGTGACATACTCGGCCACATCCTTCTTCATACCGGCCCAAAAGAAAACTCGCTTCATGTCTTGGTACATCTTGTCCCCACCGGGATGAATGGTCATCTTCGAACGATGTGCATCATCAAGAATAGCCTTCTTCAAACCCTCGTCTTGCGGTACACAAAGTCTACCGTCTCTACGCAACCGCCCCTTACCATCCAGGGTGTACCTACTTAAATGGCTGGACGACTCCCCCCTTATGAGCTTCTCTACTAACTCAACCAACTGTGGGTCGTCCCGCTGTGCCTCACCAACCCGTCCCAAAAGAGTAGGTCTGACCTCTAAGGATGCTAGCAAACCGGGTATAAAGTCAATGGAAGGTCTGAAATCAAACATCGAGATAAATTCCAAGCTTCGTCGTTCAACGAACAATGGACTCAAAGACAACCTTTTTCTGCTTAAGGCGTCTGCCACCACATTACCCTTGCCAGGGGTATATGCTATCTCAAAATCATAGGATGCTAAGAACTCCATCCACCTTTGTTGCCTTAAGTTCAAATCCTTTTGAGAAAACAAGTACTTCAATGATTTGTGGTCAGTGAACAATTCGAACCTCTCGCCAAGAAGATAATGGCGCCAAGTCTTAAGCGCAAAAACAATAGCGGCCAACTCTAGATCATGTGTAGGGTAATTTTTCTCATGTGCTCTCAACTGCCTTCCCCCATAGGCTATTACCCTTCCCTCTTGCATTAAGACTGCGCCTAGTCCTGTCCCACAAGCATCGGTATAAACAACAAATGGCTTACTCCCATCTGGCAACACTAAGACTGGAGCTGTGGTTAAAGCTCTCTTTAACTGTTGGAACGCATAATCACAATCTACGTCCCATGTGAAGACTAGATTCTTCTTTGTCAAGCGAGTTAATGGGGCTGATATCTTCGCGAAGTCCTTGATAAACTTCCTATAGTAGCCAGCCAACCCCAAGAAACTCCTCACCTCGGTAGCATTCTTTGGAACCTTCCAATCTTGGATGGATACTACCTTAGTGGGATCCACAGCTATCCCTTCCTTAGAGACCATGTGCCCTAAGAACTGCACTTCCTTCCTCCAAAAGTGACATTTAGAGAATTTAGCCTTAAGGCTATGCGCTCGAAGAGTCTCCAACACTTCCCTAAGATGTAGGGCATGCTCTTCTTCACTCTTAGAAAAGACCAAGATGTCATCCATAAAGACCACCACAAACTTATTAAGGTACTCCCTGAACACCCTACGCATCAAATTAACAAAGTATGCAGGGGCGTTCGTCAAACCAAAGGGCATCACCAGCCACTCATAGAAACCATCCGGAGTCCTAAAGGCAGTCTTCTCTATACTATCCTCAGCCACTCTCAACTGATGAAACCCCGTGGCTAAGTCCAACTGCGAAAACACTGAGGCGCCAACCAATTGATCAAAGAGATCATCAATCCTCGGCAATGGGTGTCTATTCTTCTTTGTAAGTTTGTTGAGTTCTCTATAGTCTACACAAAGTCTGAGGGACCCATCCGCCTTCGTGGAAAAAACTACTGGAGCACCTCACTCCGATATACTTCGTCTTATGAACCCCTTCTCAAGCAACTCCCCTACTTGCTTATGGAGTTCCTTCCTCTCACGAGGAGCCATGTGGCGCACTGGCAAAGATACTGGTTTAGCATTGTCTACCAGATATATTCGGAAGTCTATCTCCCGCTACGGAGGTAAGCCCTTCACCTCCTCAAACACATCCGAGTATTCCCGGACCACT
Organism: Allium sativum; assembly: GCA_030737875.1. Classification (NCBI taxonomy): domain Eukaryota; kingdom Viridiplantae; phylum Streptophyta; class Magnoliopsida; order Asparagales; family Amaryllidaceae; genus Allium; species Allium sativum. The sequence goes on from CM060918.1 coordinate 281,280,462, forward strand.
CTAACAGATCGCAAACTCTCGACCGAAGCGTTAAGCGATTCAAGATAACTTAGCATAACAGGATTCATGGGATTACAAGAGATCTCGAGAGTGTTCCCCAAGCGGGTCATGAGCCTAACAACTCTCCTTTCACAATCAAGAACGACACCATTACTGGATAACCAGTCCATGCCCAAAATCAACCCATAGCCCGTGAAGCCCAAAACAAAAGCATCACATCTAAACTCAACGCTAAGTATGGAAATCTTCAAACCCAAACATATCATGGACAAATAAGTGGAGCCCCCAATTGGGTTTGAAACAACCAAGGGATCATCTACTAGAATGGTGTCTAAGTGCAGTGACTCAACTAATAATGATGAGATAAACGAATGCGATGCGCCAGAGTCGAATAAAGTACAGACAGGATGATCAAACAGAAAAACCAGACTTTCAACGGAAATAGTTCTACCTCTTTCCTGAATCGGTGGAACCGCGAGAGCCTGAACTTGCCCACTTGCCTGACCTGGTGCCATAAGAGCTTGCACCTGTCCTCCTAAGGTAGATCCCGTCCTCTGCCCCTTCTTAGGGCAGTCCTTCACTAGATGCCCTGCTTCGCCACAGTGGAAGCAGCCAGTCTTCTTCTTCTTCCGACAATCTTTGCTTAGGTCGCCTGGTGTCCCGCAATTGAAGCACTTCTTCTTTCCCTTGCCACCGTTGCCTTTCCCACCCTTGTTTTGCTGTTGTTGTTGAGGTCTCTTCTGATCTCCTTTCTTCTCGGGTGCCTTATTAGCATTGGGACCCTTCTCTTCCTCATGCATAAGTGCCATGTCTACTAGCTTCTCAAAGGTGCCCCCCATAGGGATGTGAGTCATAGCCAATCCATGCATCGGTTCATTCAAGCCTTTAACGAACCTCAGATCCTTCTTCTCCGGTGTATTCACCATGTCCATGCCAAACCTTGCTAGTTGATTAAACTTGTTGACATATTCCTTCACTGATAAGTTTCCTTGCTTTAATGTCAAGAACCTTTCCATATAAAGATTTTCTTCCGCACGTGAGAGAAACTTTGCCTCAAACCTTTGCCTGAAATCCGCCCAAGATTCAACAGGGCGCTCTCCATTAGTGACCTCCCACCAGAACGAGGCCTCTCCCTTCATTAACCAAGCAGCTAACTTGACTTTCTTTCCTTCTTCCATCTCAAAGATGTCTATCAACTCTTCCGTTTCCTTAAGCCAATCCCTAGCATCCACAAAAGTTTCTGATCCTTGAAAAGGTTTCCCTCCCATAGCCTTAAATTCCTTGCAAGTCTTAGCAAAAGTATCCGCGCGAGGAGGAGGAGAGGGAGGAAGATCTGGTGCAACTGGTGGTGGAGGAACATTTGCTGGACCCGCAGCGGCGGCCCTAGCCTCCATCAATCTCCTATACCATACTGGTATCGCTACACCTTCCGGAAAGTTAAGATCTTTAGCCATGCTGAAACGAAAAAGGAAAGATTCAAAACGAAGAATTCGAAAGATAAAGATATGGCTATTAGGGATTATGCTTTTTTTTCAAAAACTTTTCTCTTAAAAGACATGTTTTTGAAAATACTTCTTCAAAAATGTTTTTAGAAAAATAATTTTTCCAAAAAATTTTATCTGTTCTGGTAACCTTTAGCTCTGATACCACGTGTAACACCCCACACCCGCTAAGGTCACTCACTAAGGGAATGCCTTAACTTCGGTGGAGTATTTTAAGTGAATATAGAACTGAAAAATTACAACAAGACAGATATAAGTAATACTTGAAATTTAAAACATCATTTCATTGCAGCAGAAGGTAAACATGTTTGGTTACATACCAAAAACCAACAAGAGTCAAGTACAAAATATCCATCTCGATAAAAACATAAGTACATAATCCCACTACATACTAATAGCCATAATAGAAAAGATAAGCTGAGCTTTACATCAACGGTCCAAGCTCCAAAAGATAGATAAAGTAATCTGATCAAAGCCCACTAGTGCTAGGCCCAACCTGAGGACCTGAGGGGGGAAAAAGATAAAAACAACGGGGTCAGACATAAGTCTGAGCGAGTCCTATAACTTTAACAATACAATCATTAAAGTAATTAGGGTATGATATCAACTTGGTACGGTAACGACTGGGGATAAATGACTACACTAAACAGCCAACTAGACATAGGAAGAACCAAGATAACGGTAAAGACGCATCTACCCACCCAAGGATAATTACTAAATTGCACCACACCAGTCATTCCTAACTTAAAGGTTGATCCCACCCAAGGTCTTAGAAAATATAACTAGTAGTTTCGTGTACCCCTAGTTGACCACATAGGTGCCGTCTGCCCCTATCTCCACTAGGTGTACCCACTACTCCCCAAGCGATCGGCTCCCTAACGTAGATACCCGTGCTGGCCCCACAGTGGGGTGTATCACTCCCCAAAGTGGCAACCCGATACAACCAATGGTGCACGGCTTATACCTACACGATGCAACAACGTCTTACCTACCAGCTCGGGTCCACACACGCATATGAAACCCGTTGGACTTGCATTGCCACCGCTTACCCGTTTTGGCCTCTTATAGTCAAGCCCAGTACGCGTGTCCTGTCCTCGACATGGGTCGAGCCCACAAAGATACATATGGGTTACTAGTTGAAATGGGCCCCCACAAGCTACCCACCTAAGCTTGCTCCCTCTAGTGTATCCCACTTAACCCTTTAATCATGTTTAATTACATGTTTCCACTTTGGTTAAGTATTCTAATCGTATTTTCTATTGCCACCCAAGGCAACCGCTAGATTTCCACATGCCACCCAAGGCACCCACTTAACCCCTCATGCCCCACTACATGCTTATCTGGTTAAGTGTTTCTTAATTGATTAAGACCGTAACCATTGTAAAGACCTCTCACATTAGACTGTCTTTTATGGCAGCTGGATTTGCCGGTCGGGTCCGGGCAGCCTTACGCCATAACAGAGTCTAACCTCGTGTCTTTACACTTGTCACGTATTTAGTTTATGCCTATGACCTCTCACATTGGGCCAATCATTTGTAGCCGCTGGATTTGCCGGTCGGGTCCAGGCAGTCTTATGCTACAAAAGGGTCCAACCTCGTGTCTTAGTCGATTAATTACACCTAATTAATCACCCCCATATTTTGAATTAATTTGACCTAATTAATTCCAATTTAATGATGTACATAATTGACTCAATTATGTCCATCCACTTATGGTATGCAACATCATACCAATTTCACCACAATTTTGTTAACATGAATATTAACCCCATCGTTCCCCACGTAATACGCTAACATGACATACTTAAAAGGGAAGATTCATCACAAATACAATGGGTTCAACTTAGCATAACATTAGCATCAACATGGGTTTTAAAGGTGTCAACTTGCATATATGACCATAGCATCAAACCCAACTAGCATAAATAATCAACCCAAACTTGCATGAATCACATATGTCATAAAGAGGGTAACTTGCATAGATGTTCATGTCATAGACCTATCATAAAGGAATAAACTTGCATACATGTCATAGGTCTATAAAGGGATGAACTTGCATATGTTACTCATATCATGAAAAGGGGTAAACATGCATATATATGCATGACATACAAATGGGTAAACTTGCATATGTATGCATATCATACAAAGGTGTAAACTTGCACATGTTACTTGCATATAATCAAACACCAAACTTGCATAACATGTCATATATGAACTTGCATATAATCAAACACCAAACTTGCATAACATGTCATATATGAACTTGCATATAATCAAACACCAAACTTGCATAACATGTCATATATGAACTTGCATATAATCAAACACCAAACTTGCATAACATGGTGTCATAATGGATCAATGTTTATCATAGTGATTTGCATAACTAGCATCATGAACACATAGCATAAAACTTGCATAACTAGCATCATGGACATATAGCATAAAACTTGCATAACTAACATCATGAGCACATAGCATATGATAACATAACTTGCATTGATCCACATTCATAACCATAACCTCATTACATCCTATCATAATTAGTTTAGAAATTGCTTGCTAAAGGCATAGAAACTCACAACTTGTTGATTAGCACTCCAATGAAGAAGATTTAGTTGCTAGAGTTGATTAGAAGTTGATTTGAGAAGCTATCTTCCTTTCTAATTTGTGGAGGCTCCTTCTAAGTTGCATTTTGACGGCATTATTTTTTAGTATGGATTAGGGTAGTCCTAGGGTGTATTTATAAATTTAGGATGTAGTTTAGGCCATAGGATTAACCCTAGTTTAGATCTAAACCATCAAAAATCGTCACAGGTCAGCAGAACAGACCAGAGAACCAAAACAGGTGCACCAGGCCAGCCAGGGTCAAACCAGAAAGCTGTGCAGGTTTCTGGCTCGACACGGGTGCACTTCCCAAGTGCGCCAGTGTATTTTTGTGCTGGCGCACTTCACAAGTGCGCCAGTGCATTCTGGCTTGTTTTCGGTTTTTCTGCCTAACTTCGTTCGTCCATATCTTCTTCATACGGACTCCGATTTTCGAAAACTCGGACTCTATTTCACGTATTTTTCCGAGACGAACGCAATGGCACAACCCGTTTCCCCTAATTCCCACATCTGGGATTTGTTATTCTTTAATTTTTGAATGTTAATATTAACTGAAATTCGGGGTGTTACATAGATCAAGTAAATAATCAAGTAGCAGAACGCTTGCATCCCACGCTGTACATATATAGTATAAAATCAAAAAGCGCGGGCGCTTATTGTGGATTGGATTCCGACTATGACAAGGTATGGATCCACCTGTCGATAGCGTATCTCTAGAGAGTAATACCCTGGGTTCAACAAGAACATCTTACAACCTGGGTACACATGACCGACCACTCATTTCTCTTGAGTGTATCGAATATATTGTCACCTAACGGCTGTGCATCTACCATTTCTTGGGAGATACGGAAATGAAAAGAAGTAACAAATATGAATATTATCTAGATGGTGACAATACACCCTATCGGGTACGACCCACATAGCCATGTTGCCTGCCCGATTTTTGTCATTTCCCGGTTGTCAGGCTTGAGGTTATAATCTTTTGAACATCAGGCCACTGTTTACTTTTGAATTTCACATCGTCTATACACGTCATCCAGGAACATGATGAACCGAAGGCACCCTCCTACCACATCCTAGGTATCACCCTATTGATCAGTAGCGAGTAGTCCTTGCAATAAGCAGAACTCAATTACGACAGAATCACCAGTCAAAATATCTTCGGGAGCTACCCTTAGAAATTCAATGGGTAGTTCTTCTGCTCGTGAGGATCAACAGTCTTCAATGCTCCATCTTCAATCAGCACCTTCCACGATTTCATATTCATTGATCGGAATGGTTTTCAAATATAAATTCGATCGTGGTCTTTCCGTACCAATAATAATATTTGCTAGATTTGATAGTCGGCTATTTAGCTATCAAATAAACAATCATTCATCCATACAATAAGATGGATTTACTGGTTCAGTACTCAACATCACTTGGTCTCTTAAATTTCATCAGTAGTTAATCAAAACTCTTGAATCTTAAAATATCTAGATCACCTCACTTACTTCTTATTAAAATAAGAACATTCTCGAAGTCCCTTTCTAAAACTTGAAATTTAATGGAATTACTATATTTATTCCCCTATCTACCCTCGTTACCCAAACCAATATCATCCTTTAGATAATCACAAAGTCATTCAAGTTGGGGTATTTTAAGTTACCTCTCAGACCTTGATTGCCGACATTCTTACCTTCAGAATAATAAAAGTTTGTTAATGAAACAAATCTTCAATATTTATCATGGAAATTTCCATATATTATTTGGCTTAAATATGTGTTTTAAAACCATACTCTTGACTTTGTAACATTATTTTCAACCTCGATTATATTTATTCAATTTGAAATCATATCAGTTACCCTTAAAAACATCATTCCAATAATATATACGAGTCTTCATTCTTTATAATAAAACTACTAATTGGTTAGTTCCAGGCTTACTTTGAGTTTGTTTCAATAATACTTCCGTTATAAAATACTTTTAATTGAATTTTTAAACCTAGCTTGCATCTCTGATCTCGAATCCATTTAAGTTCTTTGCTTCATACTTTCCACCTTACGCTTTTTAACTCCCATTTATGGTTTCCCATAAGTTTCTAAATTAGATTATAACTTGCTTCAATTCTTAAGTTTTCATAAAACTCCAATACTTTTAATCCTAAGCACAAGATTATCTCCTTTGATTATTATTAATTAATAATAATCCATTTCGATATTATTAAATATAGTTTACTTCAATATTATGTATAACTTAATAGTTAACCCTTCTTTAAAGTTAATCAACTTCATTAAATAATCGACGCTTAATTTACCATATGATTTATAAAACATGGGTTAACTTCATCTATTATCTGCTTGACAACCTTTTTTTTTCCTAATTCCAAAATCACGCTTTCCTAATTTAAACCATCACTATCTCCCATCATTAGGCTTTTAAATTCCCTTCCTCTTTTCTCAGATTATAAATCCCATTTTAAATAGTTCTGACTCTTATAACTTTAATTCAATTTTAACTTGCCTTTATAATTGCCCAATTTGGATTTTATACAAGTTTGATCAATAAAATTTTCAATATGAGTTCACATTAAATATAAATTCACTTACCATTCCAGTTAAACTACACATGAGGCTTTACGACTTCATAACTTCCAGTCATGCTACTTAACTTCAGGATTTGTCATTTTGATTATTATTAAATAATCAATTCCAATCATTTCGAAAACTAATTAATTAAATATTATTATAATTGTTAATCGTCCCTTTAAGGTTATTTAAATAATAATTAAAAACTCAATAATTGTCCAGTGGTCAATTTAGATAAAGCGGTTGACTTAGTCAACTTAAAACAAGGTTAATTCGTTAACCATTCCCACTTAATTATTAATAAATAAACTTAAATAATTTTATTTGACTTAATTAACAATCTAATTAAATTAAATAATTGCAATTAATTGTTTATTTGAAACAATAAATTAAATCCTTAACCGTAAGGTTAATTTCCCCCCATTTGCTTAATAAATTTGTTAACATAAGAACTTGCTTCATATATATAGTTTATAATTACCAAATAAAATAATTATATTTTTTTGACAAACTTTCATTATAAATAATCTATATAAGATAGATTTCAAAATCTGTTTTTGTTATAAAACAATTCTATAATTTTCTTGCTATTGATTTACTTGATGGTAAATCAATCTTTATAAACCAATTCATGTATAGGCTATCTATCGATAATTATTTGACCAATATCAACCATTGGTTAATATCAAATAAGTGTTGAATTTGGAATCAATCAATCAGATTGTTTAAAGAATTTACATAAGTAAACAACATATTTAAGGAATCTGGTTGGATCCCTCCAACCTGTCCTTCCCTACATCAAAATGGGTTACCTTAAATTTAATATGACAATATAATTATTCATTACGATAAACAGAATATAAACGGTTCGACTAATAACAACCAACAAATAATTTATAATATTCAGTCAAGCATTAAATTAATTATTTAATACATTTGTATTATTGTAAACGTAACCAACAAGGTAAGTTACCTTGTTTGGAATCTAATCATAAAAATAACTATTAAATTCGATTAAACTAAACAAATGTTTAATTTAATCAATGAATATTAAAAATATTCAACATACACGTAAACAACCAACCAATCATCAACCATTAGCAAAAATTGCACACAAATTATAAACCTAGCTTATATAAAATATAAACGGGATAAACTGAGTGAGTTGAACTCACCTTCGGTTTCCATTTGATGAGATAAGGATTGATTTTAGTTGAATTAGATTTGCATTTAGTTTGGCTGAAAACTTCAACGGCATCCAAAAGCGTCCATATATGTTCTAGAAGGAAGCGCCCGTCATGACGATTTCAACGTTCCCAGTTTGGTCCAAATCTGTTAGCATAGTGGTACGTTATACCAATCATAAGGTCATGATTTTTATTTAATTAAACTAATAGCTTAACTAAATATATAAATAACGTTAATTATGTTTTATAAACTAATCAGGCCACAAAATTTTCATTAGTCAAGAATATAAATCCAAACCCATATATATATGTATAGCTCTTACACTAACCGTTGAATTCACGTTTAACCTGTCGGCCTTGTGTAAATATTGATAAAAGAATTTAGGCCGATACAAACCTTAAGTAAAAATATATCAACAGGTTATTGTTGAATGCATGTTTTAATAAGGAAATGTTAGGCATGTTGGCAACAGACGTATTCACGAAACTTGGGCATTTCGGAATTTACCCAAGCACCACCTATGTTAGTTTAAACCGTTTTGGGCATGTTATAATATAACAGTGCACGTTAGAACATATACAAAGAGTTACGCATGCCCACGTCACGCATTTGCACTGTTCATCCTTATTCTTGAAACGAAACCAACTCCTTCCCTTGTTTTATATTTTTTTCCAGTGCATGTTCCTTGCAAAATGACCCATGCCACCATGCGCTCAGACTCTCCCTTCTACCCGCTACGAAGTACGAACCAAACTGATCCCAACCCTTCCTTTCTGTGCATCCACAGCCACAGAAAGCGCCATCCCATCCCATTCAATTTCCCAAAAACATGCCTTCACCACCACTTTCCATTTAGCTTCAGTTTCTCTCATCCATCTACGCACAGGCTCGGCCATCACCACTGCCGTTCGATCTGGCACCACCGCCCCTCTTTCCGGTCCAACACCGCCATGCATCCTCCACTGGACTGTCGTCCAATCACCACCGCACTATCAACATTTCCTTGTTTTCCACTCTCCTCCGTTCATGCTGTTTTCGCGAGTCACCCTCCTATGCTCCGATGAACCATGCTGACTGCACCACACTTGGTCGCCATTTCATCAAAACTAGACTCTCTGCTCCCTTTATACCTTGCGTCATTTTTTCTGAAATGAGTAACACATCTATAGGTTTCACCATGCTGAATGAAGCCTTCCCTCTTCAAACGAGCACCGCACTTCGTGTCTTCCCCTCACCGGCACCACCACCTTCACCCCAGCGGGCCCAGCCTCCACTGCCGCGACTTCACCATCGCAAGCAACACCTCCCCCTTCAACCTCCTGCTCACCCTCTCGACCACTCAGCTCCTACACCATCTTCCAGAAACGGGAAGCAGTTCCACGTCTGCTTAAACACGTTCTCTTCCTTTGTTTCGTCGAATGGAGAATTAATTATGAGTGAATGGACGAGAAGATGAATAAAGCTCTGGTTTACAGTTGGTTTCAAATTTCGTGAAAGGAAATGGGGTTTTATGTTTTGGTTCCAGGAACGAAGTAAAAATGAAAAGCAGGCCACATATTTATAGGGGAGCATTTACGTGGCCACCACGTTGTCCTAGCGCATAGGTCTGCGAAGTATGTAGTAGCTATATGGTGTGGGAGTCTTGAAAACTTACTTGGTCGGCATGGGGTATATAAATTGAAAAGAAAACACATAAAATAGGATACATAGTCTGCTCGTGCTTAGGGTAGCTATATTTAATTTTTTTCATTCTCATCTCGCACGATAGGGTAAATTATATTTAATTTTAGAAAGATTTATATATAAACCGTTGTTTGCCGCTATTTAACGTCGACCTTTAAAATCGCATTGAGACACAAAACTTCAACAAAAAATTCTAAATTGGATGTCATGATATAATTCGACATTACAGTCCTAACGAAATTAATTTCGTTAAAAAGGACTTCGTAAACAAAAACGGTGCTATAAATATCCCAAATCAATACCCAGTTCACCTTTAAATTTCGCGAATCGATAAAACAACTCCGTTTGGCTCCAAATCAGAAATGCCACAGTAAGTAGCTGTACGCATTTCAATAAAACTCGTTTCGTCGAAAATGGAGATCGTTTGAAAAGGAAACTATTTCTAAGGCCTATATACGGTTGATAGAATATAATTAAATCCAAAACAAATTCTATTTAAATGAAATAAATCGTTATTATCATATATATCCAAACGGAATAACCAATATATATTTTAAACTCAATATTCAGAAATTCGGGTTAAAACGGTATCCAAATATATAAAAATTCCTTTATATTTATTGAATAAACGCTATCGTTTATTAATGAAATTCCTTAGCGACTATTTGAAAATTTGAATTGGACATATCTGGTAATCTATACGATGGAATCCTGATTTTCCTCTTTCATTAGAGAAGTATAATCAAATAGATTCAAACGGTTCTTGTTTCACAGAATTCCGACTTATATCGGATTCGGTATATTCAATTAAAGTTTAGATCATAAATTACGAACTACCGCGTTGTCTCGAGCTCGTTTTAATTATACTATAAATTATATATATTTGAACTCCATTTTAATACATAATTCCGATATAAAAACCATTATATCTTTAAATCAACATTTAAAATAGATTTAAATATTCATAATTAACATTCAAAAATCTGGGACATTACAAAAAGTGTGGGGGTGTGTTGCAAAAGTAGACATACCTAAACCAAAGAAGGTAAAAATTGGTTCGAAAACTATTGATTGTATATTCATTAGATATGCACAAAATAGTATCGCTAATCTAATTTAAGTACACAAGTCTGAAATTGACGATATGCTTGAAAATACCATTATTGAGACGAGAAATGATTGATTTTTCGAACGTATATTCTCTTTTAAACAAGGTACTGAAAATTATACTCTTAAATGACCAAGGGAAGATGAAATCCTCAATTCTATTGAGGATAAAATAATCTTCAACAAACCAGTGTTGATCAACAAGTGGAGGAAATATGAAGGAGAAAACGGTCAAGGACTTCAAGAACCTTTGGATTGGACTTCTACACTTTTATGTTAGAAGATGATCCATTGACATACAAATAAGCTTTGTCCTCTAGAGATGCCCCCTATTGGAAAGAGGCAATTAACAATGAGATAAAATCCATTATGTCTAACCATATACTGGACTTAGTTGATTTACCTCAAGGATGTAAGACCTTAGGTAATAAGTGGTTATTTAAAAAGAAATTAAAACCTGATGGTTCAATAGACCAATACAAAGCTTGCCTTTTAGTCCAAGGATTTAGACAAACAGAAGACTTGGACTATTTTGATACATATTCACCAATAACGAAGATAACATCAATTAGGATGCTTATTGCAATCGAAGGCTTACTTAATTTAGAAATACATCAAATAGATGTTAAAACTACATTTTTGAATAGTGAACTAGAGGAAGAAATCTATATGAAGCAACCTAAAGGATTTCTAAGCTCAGGAAATGAAATAATGTGTGCAAATTAATAAAATCAATTATGGCCTTATACAAGCTCCAAAATAGACGACTTGAGAAGTTTGATGAAACTATGTTATCAAATGGATTCACAATAAATGAATTTGATAAATGTGTCAACATAAAACACACACATATTAGATATATCATTATTTTTCTTTATGTTGATGACCTATTGATCCTTTGCAATAACAAAGATATAATAACATCTACAAAGGATATTTTATCCTCTAGATTTGATATGAAAGACCTAGGACTGCCCGATGCGGTATTGAGAGTAAAAAATTAGAGACATTCTAGGGATATGTATTATTTCAATCACATTACGTCACCAAGAACTTGAAAAATTCAAGCAATATAATATAACTATTGCAAAATCACCAGTAGATATGAACCACAATTTGGTAAAGAACACTGACGAGTGTATCTATCAGCTATAGTACTCTCGTATACTAAGAAGTATCATGTATGTTATGAACTGCACCAGGCCAGATATCACATAGGTTGTAAGCAAGCTAAGTAGATTTACAAACAATTATGGTAAACATCATCGGAAAGAAATATTTAGGGTTTTAAGATACCTAAAGTATACACAGAGCTATGGTCTACACTATACAAACTATCCTTTAATAGTGGAAGGATACAGTGATGCATGTTGGATCACTGGATCACATGATACAAAGTCTACAAGTGGAGATGTATTCATATTAAGAAATGGAGAAATTTCGTGGAAATCATCCAAACAGACTTGTATAACTAGATATATGATGGAATCCGAGTTTGTTGCACTAGATAAGATTGTTGTAGAAGCAAACTGGCTTTGAAGTTTCTTGAAAAACATTCCTAATTAGAGCAAACATGTTCCTTCAATATGTATTTATTATGATAGTCAATCAGCTATTGAAAAAGCTAATAGTGCACTATACAATGGTAAATCTAGGCATATTAGTCATAGACAAAAAACAATAAGACAACTTCTCTCTAATAAGGCAATCACAATAGAAGACATACGATCTAAAGATAACATAGCGAATCCACTAGCAAAAGGCTTGCCAAGAGAGAGAGAGTTCAAACCTTACCGACGAGAATTGGGTTGAGGTCGATAAACAAATAACTCTTTCTAAAATGGAAAACCTACCTTGTTGATTTGAGATCCCAAGATCTAGGTTCAAAAGGACAATGAAGTTTAAGAAAAACTTGATGGCATTGTTACACAGAAACCATCTCTATGATATGTTAGTGCATTATTTTGGAAAAATAAGATAAGCATTGATACTTTTAATGATGTTTGTACTTGAGGAATTAGAGAATACCCTTTACAAAATCACCTACATAAGTGCGAAGGTGCCACTTCAAAGAGAGTTATGAGGCTAAATTATCTAAGCATTTATTAGACCAGGCAGGTGTTCAAGGAAAAAATGAACACATACAGAAAATGAAGGATGATAAGAAACATTTTACATGTGTTATTGTGATGGCCCGCCCCGCATTAACCGACATTTCCACCGAAAGTGCGTTGTACATATGTCCGCTAGCACGGGATGGTCGTCAAAGAAAGGAAAGAAGATGAAAGAACTAACAAAGAAACCTGTAGAATGTCTCACAGCGCATGGAATAAAATATAATAGTAACATACTTGACATAAAACGGGTGAGACAGTGCACAAGATGAAAACTAAAACCATCATCATCGTAGCAGCGGAAATCCAAAATACAGCTTATGGTCCAACATCATTATTACAACTTTAAAACTGTCTCTAAAGCAAAAGAAAGTAAAAGAAGGAGGTGCACTGCTAATGCCCAAGCAGTGACCTTCAACAACATAGGGAGAATATCTATATATCATATGTGGCATCCTCCTGCTCGTCTCCGGTACAGCTACTCGTGCATACCACCTAACCTATCTCTAGTCTGCTTGTTTAGGAGCACCCAGAGCAATAAGAAAAGACATAAAACTCTGGGTCATACAAAAGTCTGGTATGAGCGATAAGCAACAAAACAGAACAATAACAGGTATAATCCAATCATATCTGAAACTGGACCTGCAACCAAAGAGTTAGCACAATATACCGCTCAATACTCTAAGGTGCCACTAACATATGGTGTAAAGAATACGGGGGTGGGGGTGTGCATGTCATAGTGAAAGCAAACAATCAAACATAGCAACCATCCTCACACATCTCCCACTCAGTGCATAAAGCATATGATATCCACTATTTGGTCACCTAATCCTTTGGGCCCTGACGGAGTCCAACCCCGTACAACTATCACTACAAGCCCACTATTCGTCTCTCAGTGGTGAACCAAAGTTATGAATACCGACAACCCCTTTGCACGTCCTGCAGCAAAGTCCAACCATGAAGTTAACTCATTGGTTCCCAACTGGAACCTGAGTACAAACTTCCCATTTGGACTACCTTTGCATCTCGGGTTTTGGTCTTCTTCTCCAGATCGGTTCGGATATGCTCCTCTTCACTATGCTTCGGATCGTGCTCCTCGATGTAGTCATGTCTGTGATCATCCACGTCGGTTCAGTTCGAATCGCGATCGGTTCGTGATGGGGCATCAGATCGGTCGTGGTCACCTTCCTTCCGTTCGTGAGCTCCAAGTAGACTCGTGGTCGTCACATCGGATTGGTTTGTGCTTCCTCTGTCGGATCGGGTCGTGGCAGATGGACCAGTTCGTGGCTCCTCCTCTCAAGCGGATCGACTCGGCGTACTCTACTCGGGTCGGATCGGTGCCGTCATCCACGAGCGGTTCGGATCGGGTCGGAGCTTCTGATTCATCACATCTCGGATCGGCCAAAGTACATCACGAGCGGTTCATTTATAGGGGGCGATCTGATCCGGTTTCCTGTATATTTTCCTGCAACTTTCTAGCGACTGTTTTACGCCACACGACGGCGTTTTGGACCATTCTAACTGTTCTAAACAATCACAAAGCATATCATACAGCCGTAGCAACATGTATAAACATCCACAAACAGCAAAACAACAATATGATATGTCAAAACGGATCAAACATACCCAAAAACCCTTATTTTCCCCTTAAGCATGTTTAAGCAAAACTAATGATAGGATTAGTAAAACTTAACCAAATTAACCAAATTTTCTAACAGAGGCCTAAAACAATATTTCAAAATTTATCAATATTTTTCCAGATTTTTAACATGCATAAATTCGCTAATTATCACTAATTACTCTTAATTAACCATAATTAGTGAGGAACTATGCAAATCACTCACCTTAGCCACAAACAAATTACCAAATCTGAAATGATTCTCTATTTGGAGCTGTTCCCAAAGCTATACAGCAGTTCTACCTCGATTCTTGTGCTAATCTTCTTTGATTTGATGTAGATTTGGCTTAATTAGCGATTTGAAGGTGATTTGGGGTGTTTTAGAAAGTGGAAGCCATGACTAAACTTGAAGGAATAAAAAGTGGCGGCTGGAAAATGATAGAAACTGAATTCCTAACCCTATCAGCCTCCCCATAACCCTAATCTCGAAAGGGTTATGGGCCCACTCATTAATCACCCAAATTAGGCCCGGTTAAGCTGTTTTTCTCCATCTGAAACTTGTTTCAGCCATATCTCCCAAACGGTGAGTCCGTTTGGCTAATGTGACCACTCTACAGAAAGGTTAACCATCATCCGGATCTAATGGGAGTGGTTTTAAGTCAAAAATCCTTACCAATCAAAAGTCATGGCCGAAACAAGATCAGCTAGGGGCAAAACGGTCATTTAAAAATCGGCAAAAATCATGAACATGGGAAATGACCCCAATAGTCATCTCCCAAAGTTACATGACCAATCGACTTCGCATGTGAGAGAAATAAATATTCTATGATTCTTCGATGTATCGAATGCGGGTCGTTACACTCCCCCCCCTTAAGAAATTTCGTCCCCTAAATTCCTTAACCCATAACATACAAAGGATCCCGCATGCCTACTAGCCACATACAACAATCAAACATGAAAAACAAACAAAACAAGCCTATCCTAGCATGCGGAAAGACTAAATCGAAACTGAAATCTTACCAGGCGAAGAGTTCTGGATACGTCTTCCTAATGCTCTCCTCTGTCTCCCAAGTACAGTCATTCTCATTCTCGCCCCCACTGAACTTTGACTAGATTCACCGCTTTCCTTTGAAGTTGCTTCGTATCGTTCCCAACAATACGCATAGGCATGCGGTTCCCAACCGCCTCGGGTTCTACTTCGATATCAACCAACCGATCAAGTGAAATAGTCACATTTAGGTCATGTACGAACTTCCTTAACTGGGAAACATGAAATACATTTTGAAATCCTGCCATCTTCTCTGGTATTTCAACTTTATATGCCAAATTCCCATCTTGCTAGATAACTAAAAATGGACCAACAAACCTTGGTGTTAACTTACCTTTCCCACCAAAACGAATCACATTCATCAACGGAGAGATCGTTAACGAAGAATTCCAAATCTCTTCGTCCCTTATCGACATAAGTCTTCTGCCTATCTTAGGTAGTCTTCATTCTCTGTTGGATAACCTTGATCTTGCCTGAAGTCCCTCTTATTATTTCTGGTCTAAGCTCAAATTTCTCACCATTTTCCAACCAACATGATGGTGCCTTGCACGGTCTTCCGTACAAAGTTTCAATTGGAACCATACCAATACTGGGCTAATAACTATAACTCAACCAGATAAAAATGGCCATCCCATGACCCTCCAAAATCCTATATATAAGTTCTCAGAAGATCCTCTAGTATACGATTCACTCAAATACCATCATGACCTGACCTAGTCCTTGGTAAACCATCAATATAATCCATTGAGACTTGTTCCCATTTCCATTTAGGAATTTCTAATGGTTGTAACAACCCACTAGGCTTCTTTTGCTCAGCTTTACCTAACTGGAAATTCAAGCATTTGGACATAAACTTCCCAACGTTCTTATTTATCCTTTCCCAATGGTTGGTCTGATCCATGTCTCAATACATTTTGTTACCACCGGGATGTATAGTCAGTTTCGAATGATGATATTCTCTAAGCACTTCATCTCTCAGTCCGTCTAATTTGGGTACAACTAGTCCCCCATTCTTTCGAAGCCATCCTTCTCGATCAAATCCTTGCTTGATCATTCTCTTTCCATCGATACCCATCTCTACCCTAGAGATGATTTCCAATAGGTTAGGATCATCCTTCTAACTGGAACCAATCCACTCAATCAAAATCGATCTAATCGTCAAGCTTGCTAGCGTTTCTGAATCCAATTCACTCTTGGGTCTGAAATCATATCTTGTGATATATTCTAGTTGCTTCCAACCCAGAAACATAACCTCTAGACTGGCATGCCTCCTGCTCAGTGCAACTGTTACCACACCTAAATCCTTTGCTATGTCCACTCTGCCCTATGGAGTAATGACTACCCCACTGCACTGATACGTAGCTTAATGTCCGTTTATACTACCATCTCTTTGTTCCCCATCGCTAGAACCCTACAAGTGATAGTCTACTCAAGAGAAGAAAGATAGGGACAAACATAGCAACCATAACATCCATCAAACAAGTCCTACCTATCACCTGCTAAAGCCATGAACACGTCGACACCTACATGACTGGTCTAACCAATCCCAATACGTCGATTCTTGTATGTCCGGTCCAACCAACATCAAGAACTAATGGAAGCCCAGCCTCCAAACGGACTACCGTACGTCCAACATACGTTTTGTCCTCTAAGGATAACTAGATCACGTCCAACGGATCCAAGGTAATGGGCGTCCCCAGATACCCCTGCTTTAAATCCGCCTAAAATACTTGAGTCCAACCCATGTCTATCCATTATCTTGCTGCCCTCTCGAGTCCAACTCGAGCCAAATCCAATTCCTTGTAGCCTATTAGAGTCCAACTCGAGTCAATCTATAACTCAGACCCAGTCTTGAGTATCCATTACCGATAAACTCTAGTCCAACGTGAGTCGTCTCCCTATTCGTTGCATCTCCAAGATCAACGATCACCCATTTCTTTCACGAGTTCAAGTCCAGCTTGAATCGTCCTAATCTTTGTTGCATCTTCCATGATCAATGAACACATCCAATTTCTTCAAAGTTCTACTATCCAAAGAGAACATCAGCATAGGGTCCTAAACAATCCATTACTTTGTATCTTTCTCGAGTCCCAGTCGAGCCATCTCATAACCCTATCGAGTCTAACTCGGGGCAGTCTATACCATTGAATAGTCTTATCATGTCACTGCTGCCCATCACTCCTCAAGTAAACCAAGATATCATCCAATGAAGAATCACAACAACTATTTATCTCTCACGCAAACCATCCTAGTCGAACTCGACATTCCCCAAGCACAAGCCCCAAAGGCCTAAACTAATATCATACAAGCACCCAAGGAACATCTCCTACGAATTCGGACAATCCACGTGAGGTGATACTAGCAAAAAAACAAAGCACTGAAGCACTCATTTGCCTCCCAGAGACAACTAGCACTTATTACAACGATAACCTCTCAGCTTCCTTAACTCCAGTTACTATCGCCATCACTAGGCAGGTACCTAATACCACCCTATTCCTTTAGAGTAGATCGACTCCCCAAAGTAATGCTAAACCTAGTAAAGCCCAAAACAAAGAAATCACAAACAAACATACATCCATGACTCGATAAGACCATGTTACAGCAAATCATACTAAGGCTTGTCGAATTACCAACCGGGTTCGTCACTACTAAAGGTCTATCGACTATATCGGGTTTGTCAAACAATACTCGAACAGAAACATCTTAAATAGAAAGCATACCTTTGATAACGACACCTTTTCCCTTCTGCGCCGCAGTTGGAGCATTTGACGAGGAAGGAACAACGTTGATAGCATACGCTTTCACAATCTGCTTCTCCCTAGGAGGTTGTGGACAATCATCCTTGTGGTATCCCGCCTGGCCGCAGTTAAAGCACTTCCTTTCCCGAGGCTTTTCTCGACAATCTCTGGCATAGTGGCCCTTCTTACTACAACTAAAGCACTCGCCACCATTCTTATCCTTCTTATTCTAACCATCCTTGGTCGGTTTCTGCTTCCTCTTGTTCTGAGAATTCTTCTTGCCTTCACCGCCTGCTTGCGGCTTTGGTTCCTCTATTGATGCAATAGCAACTTCGGTCTTTGACTTAGGGAAAAGGCTCTCTGACCCTAATGCCTTTCCTACAATAGACTCGAACGTCTCATCGATATGGTTTATAAGTCTTTCCCCCAAGTACCCATCTAAACTAGTTATGAACTTTTCGTTCTTCTTTTCGACTGTATCGATAAGGGACAATCCATATTTCGATAAAGTGTTGAATTCAGCGATGTACTCCGAGACTGCTCTGCCATTCTGCTTAAGCTCCAAGAACTTCCTGAACAATTCTGATTCATGAGTAGGTGGAATAAACTTATCACAAAAGCGAGTCTTAAACTGATTCCATGTAACTTGATCCTCAGGAGTAGTTGCCTTAATAGCATTCCACCAATTCATAGCTCGTCCTTGTAGTTGACGCGATGCTAGCTTCCTCTTCATTGCGTCTTCGATTCCCAAATCTTTGACGATGCGCTCACAACTATCTAGCCAATCTTGAACTTCTGTAGCCGACTCCGTTCCGTGGAACGACTTCCCACCAAGACTAGTGTAATCCTTGCACAACTTGGCGAAATCGGCCCTAGGCGCCTTCACTACTGCACCACCACCGTTAACAGCATTAGGAACTGCTCCCCGAGCATCCCTAAACATCTCTCTCATGAAGTAAGTGAACATAGTCCTCATATCAGGAGCATTCCCATTATTGGCTCCTCTACCAGTACCCCTCGTATATCGGCTCATCGTTTAATCTGTACACAGAAAACGATTAACCATCTTCTTTGTGGCGTCAGTGCAGTGCAACCTCATCCCTAGATATACTAATAGTATATATATATATATATAGCTAGCTTTTGAAAACCAAAATATAACAAATACACGCTCTCATATACGTATACTATCTCTTCCTGATGACTTCCCTAGGTTAACTACGCAACCTAGAGCTCTGATACCAAGTGTAACGGCCCGCCCCGCATTAACCGGCATTTCCTCCGAAAGTGCGTTGTACACATGTCCGCTAGCACGGGATGGTTGTCAAAGAAAGGAAAGAAGACGGAAGAACTAACAAGGAAACCTGTAGAATGTCTCACAGCGTATGGAATAAAATATAATAGTAACATACTTGGCATAAAACGGGCGAGATAATGCATAAGCTGAAAACTAAAACCATCATAATCATAGCAGCGGAAATCTAAAATACAGCTTATGATCCAACATCATTATTACAACTTTAAAACTGTCTCTAAAGCAAAAGAAAGTAAAAGAAGGAGGTGCAGACTAATGCCCAAGCAGTGACCTTCAACAACACAGGGAGAATATCTATATATCATACGTGGGAGCTTCCTGCTCGTCTCTAAGGACACTACATGTCTACTGATTCACCTATAATTCAAATAGGTAATCACTAGGAAAATTCAAGACCGATGTGCTACTTTAACCAATAAGATAAATGGATCATGAAACTAAGAACAACTACTCATTCATGTGGAGGATTGTTGGAAATGAATGAGCAGAGAGAGGTTTGGGAAAGAAATGAGACAAACAAAGTCCCATATCGGGGAATAAACATGCCAACTCCACCATATACACCATAACCCGTAATGCTATATCAAAAGGAAATGAGGATATGGAAGGATTGAGGCAATGTAGGCATGGAAAACCTTCATAATATTAAAATCTCAAAGGTAGGGCCTTGGGCCTTGCGGATCTTGGGGTCTCATAGTTAAATGGGCCTCTAGCTGCCATTTAGGACTGTTACGCTTGAACGACTATTTTAGAGTGGCTGTGTCCACTCGTTTGAAAAGATGAGATTATTTTCCTCTAGAGCAAACAAACCCGGATGCGCGCACAGTGCACCGCTTGGGTAAAGGGTCGCAACCATTCCAAGGTTCACAAACCCTCAAATAGGCTCCTCCTCCGGCTTATAAATATTCATCTTGAAACTGAGACATATTCATTCAACTCTTCTCGTGTTTTCTTCCTTCTGCTTCCTACGGTCTCTGCTCTTAGTTCTATAATCAACTTCAGTTCGTTGTTGCTCGGTTTACGCTGTGGCTAGTTCATTTCATCCTAGGAAACAAATTGATCACAACCTAATTAGTAGATACAGCGAAAATATTATTTCAAGGAAACATTTTACACTACACTCGGACAACACAACTTGGTTAAATATTCTTCTTCTTTAAATTAGATAAACAGCACAATGATATTTGTTATGATTTTCCAACAATACTATGATGGTTTGTTGTCATTGTAAGTAACAATATAATTGCAACAGTTATAGTAATGCTTTAAGATGTTTCTGATTACTGTGATGGAAGTGCAATATTTTTTGTAAAATTTTCCTAATGTTTCTATTACAAATTGGATAGCACTCCTAACAATCTTGATTGTTGCAGACGACCATGTCGCAAACAACAACTGCAACTTAGCACCAGCATAGATGGTGAATAATAGTCAGCCTGCGTTTGTGCTTCCAACAATGGCTCTGTCTCATGGAAAAAATCCAAAGAAGTTCAACGGTATCAACTTCAAGCATTGGCAATAAAAATGTTGTCTTATCTGACAACAATGGGATTCGCTAAATTTCTCACTGAAGATGCTCCTATAGTTGGCATACTCGAACCCGAAGCTACCAAAGTAGGGGCTCTTAATGTCTAGAAAAACTCAGATTGTATGAGTAAAACCTGTATTCTGAATGACCTAGATGATAGCCTTTACACTGTTTACCATACCGTTGCTATGTCCAAACAACTCTGGTTGGCTTTGGAAAAGAAGTACAAAATTGAAGATGCAAGCATAAAAAAATTCATTGTTGGAAAATTTCTCAACTTTAAAATGATAGATTCAAAGATGGTGATCAATCAGACTCAAGAACTACAACTTATCATCTGTTTTCTAGAAGATAAACAGATGAAATCTAGCGAATCTTTCCAGGTTGCCGAAACCATTTAGAAGTTGTCTCCTTCTTGGAAGGACTTCAAGAATTACCTAAAGCACAAGCGTAAGGAAATGACAATGGCAAAGCTCATAGTTCGGCTAAGAATTAAGGAAGATAACGGGAATTCTGAGAAAAGGATTTCTCGGAATATGGTTTCCAAGGAAAATGTAGTTCAATCAAACAAACCTAACAAGAGAAAATGGGAGAATGCTCTTAAAAAAGTTAAAGAAGTTACAAGGTTCCTTCCATAACTTTAGAAAGAACAGGCATAGAGCAGCCGACTGCCATGCACCGAAAAAGAAGAAGTCAGAAGCAAATATGATGGCATTGTTGATATGGATTTATGTGCAGTAATATCAGAATGCAACCTTGTAGGTTACTCGAAGGAAGGGTTTGTAGACACAAGAGCCACTCGACACATATATTCTAATAAGTGAATGTTTACAACCTATAAAACTGCAACTGATGATGAACAATTTTTCATGGGCAATTCTTCTACATCAAAGGTAGAAGGCAAGGGAAAAGTTATGCTGAAATTAACTTCTAGAAAGGAACTTACCTTAGGTAATGTTTTCCATGTTCCAAAAATTCACAAGAATCTGATTTTAGGGTCATTACTCAGCAAGCATGGACTCAAATTGACCTTTTGTTGACAACATTTTTCGTCAACACCGGAGATAGTCTAAGGAAGTGGACCTAAGGACAGAATGGAATTATTTAGTTCCCATAAGCTCGTGTTAGTTCACCGTTTCCTAGATATAAAGGTTTAGAGCCCGAAAATTAGTTACTCTTCCCTCAAGGGGTGAGTATCACGCTTATGATGCTCAATGACAAATAGTTACCTTAGGATAATGGTTCCCTAAGCGCAACACGAGTTAGGAAGCTAAACGGCTTGTAGAAGGGTATTTTGGTAATCTTGAAGAAAGGTTAAGGCTTGCGTGTGAAGCATTTGTTGTAGAGAAGGCATAAGGAAATAGGCGAAAGAAGTAATAAAGTAAATCATAGAAAATATGCTAAGTGTCGATTCACTCTTAATTACTCATTGATTTGAGTACATAAGGGTTTACAAACGGAATTCCCAAATCGATTTAGAAATTAAGGCTTACTCTATAAGAAATCTGTACAAGATTGGGGAATGTGAAAAACTTCCCTAAAATGTGACCACTGAGGGTCTTATTTATAGACAAATAGGGTCCCCTTCTGCTATTGGTTCGGTAGAAGCCCTTCTCGGATGTGACAGCATGGTGTCAGTCGCTCTACACCTTCCGTTTCCGGCTGCTTTTATTTCAGCTGCCTTTCTAACATTCTTATCAGATATAACTTGGTCTTCGGTGTGCTGATCTCAGATTTCGGAAAATGGGTCTCGGTCTAAGGAGCTCCTCTTTTGATGTTGTTTCTACCTTTCGTATCGGTACCAAGCTAGTTAGTATGGATAACTTTGGGAATGGCTTTCAGCTTTCGGCAATATGCTCCAGTTTTTCCTTCAAGTCTTTATAGTATTTGCTTTTATGCTTAAATTTCTCATGTTCTTAGCCCTGTCACCCCTTTTGGTATCAACACTAAGCAAACTAGTGTGGATAGCTCTTTTTCTTATAAGATTTAGTTTTCTTCCGGTGAATCCCTGGGGTTGGTTTCGGTCTTTCGACAGTGAGCTTTCGGTATGTCTTCTGATGACTCCTGAAGTTGTTCCCTAGTGGCTGATAAGCCATGACTCTGGTAGCTTGCTTTCAGAATGTTTTTCTTATGTTCGGCTTGTTATGTATTTGATGTCTTTAACTCCATTTGTATCGACACTAAGCAAATTAGTGCCGATAGCCCTTCGTCTCAATCTTCTTATGTTTCAAATAATATAGAGTCCCTTCTTTGTTTCGAGTCTGGGTCATTGGCTTCCGATTCTTGCTTTTCTTTGCTTGTCTCCAACTCCTTATGCTATGTTTTCAGAACTGAACCATGTTGATTGCCCTATGTGTCAGTATTGCTTTATCATTATCCACTTTTGTATTAGTACCGAGCTTTTCTCTTTTATGTTTGTGTCGGTAGTGTACTGACCAGATCGCTTCTTTTATGCTTCCGACTTTAATCTGATGTCGGCTCCATGGTTTCTGATCATTATTTCGTGTCGGTTGCGGTCCGTACCCCTTCACCGACAGCAGGCATCGGTGTTGAATTTGGTAGTAACATATGCCCCCTTTGTGAAGGGGTAATTTCAACTTTCCAAGTCAAACTTTGACTTTTCAATTTGCACTCTGATTTCCCGCCATTTGGTATTATTGATTTGATGTCGTTGATATGTGCTTATTTGTACGGCTACAATCAAGAAAGCGCTTCTGGATATAAATTCCACTTTCTTCTTCCTCAATTCCCATCCTACAAACAATTATTGAACATGAAATCACCATTCTTCGAATATCTCTAGGATTGGAAATTCAACTATGTTCTTGTAAGTATTTTAATAATTTTAAATCGAATAATCTGGGCAAACGTTTCTCCTTTTTATCTACAAACTTGATTAGGATCCTCAGGTTTTTAATCTTTAGTGCTTTGATTGATTCATATGAAGTTGCTTTAATGTCAATAATGGAGGACCGCGTGAATTTGTCACTTAAGCCCCTGGCAGACTTTTTGGGGTTTACAATGCAAGACTTTTTGAATATAGGTTTCTCCTCCAATATAAGGATAAGGTAAGAAATCCCTTAAGGTACAGATGGTCTTAACGTTAATGCTCTTATTTCTCTTTTCAGTTTCGGTTTTAATGCTATCGAACATAGTGTGCAAAGTCATGTGCCATCAGAAAAGGATGTGAGTGGTGCCAAAAAACACACCTTCTTTTGCTATAGAAGTAGTAAAAAAACCTTTACCGCTATGTATGCATGTTCAATGCTAACCCAACCGATACCCAAGCTTGACTTTCCCGAAACTAGGTTTTTTATGCCAAGACCATCGATAAGATCAAACCACATCTTAGATAATATTTAAGAGGTGTATGCATAATGCATAATCACATGTGCATTATGTTAAAGGTTTCTACTTCCATAATTTGTGGTACGCTCCCGACCTTTTATGGACACATTGGACAGTCTATACTGATGAATTCGTACAGTAATTTTAAATTGGCAAAATTAATATGCTAATATATTTTATGGAATAATATCACCTTGTGATGTTATGTCTATTAGTCCAAAGCTTATTGATCCTTGGTAATTCTCTCTAGATGGAGAGCTTTTCGCGATATTCTCTGATTCAAACTCAAGATGAGGTGAGGGCTATTCTTGAGAGTTATAGTATGAATGGAGCTGATGTTATTCCTGCTTCTGTAAAGGATACTATTCAGAGCACTCCAGAGGGATTTTTTGCTTATACCACTGTTTACATCTGGCACGACAGTTTCTTCCCACTCTTGGACTTTGTGGTAAGGTTCTTACAATATCTAAAGCTGGCTCCCATTCAATTAACTCCGAATACCTATACCTGCCTTTTACGTCTCGAACTTCAAGCATTGGAGTTGGGCAAGCCTTCTCTTAGCCCTCGTTTCCTGCATTATTTTCTATAATTGTCTGTAGTTAAAGGCACCGATCTTCCTATATTTCAAACCAACCTTTATAAGAAATTAATTAGTGATAACCTCACCCAACTCTCAGATTGGGATACACAATTCTTCTATATCAGATGTCCTCCGGGTATCACAGGTTTAGTATCGGTTACCTTCTTTCCTAAGCTTTTGTTTTAATTTTCCGCTTTATCCTAGTTCTTATTTCCATAAGAAAGGACCTAAACGTCGAGGAGGTTCAAACTGTCAGCGACATGTTTAAAGATTCTGACAAGTTGGGTAAACGGTCCATCTTATTGACTTTGATCATTCTTCAGAAGTATGGTTTCCTTCCTTTGGGATAAAAGATTCTGGGAAGGCCTCTCGTGCATTTTTCCGGATCTATGCATCTATTTCTGGGTTCCGATGTGTTTACCAACATGTCCCCGCTATCTCTTTGTTAACTATCAGAAAAATTATTCAGGCATTCTATCAACATCTCAAATGCAAACATTCAGGAAACACATATACATATTGGATATTTACCCATCCTGCATACTACATAAACGATCACCCCAGCAGTCTCGGTCGCTCCCACTCACTCACATAGCACTGGTAAAGCAAACCTGGTCGAACATCTCTACTCGCTCGAGCAATCTGCAAGACAATGGGTCAAGCACCACCTCTGCAAGCCTTGGTCGAGCAGGGAGATTTTGGCAGGGTCGTTCACTTCTTAGGTTCTCAGGTCGAGCAAACCATGTTCGAGCACACTGGCTCGTTCATCCCCCACTCGAGCACCCTCCCTCCTGACAGGACGAGCAGCTTCTTGAGGTCGAGCAGTGGCATTCGAGAACACAAGCTCGATCGTGCAGAAAAGAGTCGCACGTCAGAGACTGGTCGAGCAAGGAGCAAACGCCATCAGTTCGGTCGAGCGTGCATAAATATGAATGTGCAGATTTATTTGCAAAGATGGATGGCACAAACAATAATAATTGTTCCCATATTCCACTAGAAGACAAAATAGAAAAGGTGTAAAGACACAACATTTTAGAGAAATGGGATCTGGAAAATATACTTTGCACGTGGTCATTCAGCACATATTAAAACAAGCCCACTCGCACATTCAAGAAACTGGTCGCTCGCATATCTACTCTTTGGTCGGTTACACGCTAATGATTACAACTGGCGCCAACTGTAAAGCGGATGTTGCCAGTTGTGTACAGTTACACAGTGGCAGTTTCGTAAATACAGGTGTGTATGATCCCTATGCTATTTATCATAAGTACAGAAATGCCACTTGGTCCAAACTTCCCCCATAAATACCCCATTTCACCACACTCAAATGGACCGATTCCTCTACCCCGAAGGACTGCCCAAATCATTTCTCCACCATTCTAAAACTTCTCAAACTCCATTAATGGCCACCAAAGGTCTCTCCTTCTTCCTCCATCATCAAATGGACCAAGGCTCCTCCTTCCTCCATTAGAGATCAACTCAAGTTCTCTCCATCCTTCTCCATCTCCAAGCGGAGATCCATCATCTCTATCTTCTCAAGCTCCATTCTACTTCTCTCTCACTGCCATTAATCTTCCCCCAAGCTTCGATTCACACCTCAATTGCCATGGACCCACCGTTGATCCTCTATGTGCTCAAACTGTGGAACATACATTCTCATGTTCATCGCATTCATAAGGATCCAATCATTTCCATAGTGGATTAGAGAGAATCAAGTCATTCAAGAGAGGAAAATCATTATACAACGAGAGAATGGGCCAAAATGAGATGTATGAGATGGTGAATTTTGTAAATCTGTTACATGATAATGAAATGGCTTCCGAAGTGGATGTAGATCTACTTTAGATCGAACCACTATAAAAATCCTTGTGCATTTACTTACTTTTTCCCGTTTACTTTGCATTTGTGGCCCCATTTTCATTTTCCATACCATTTGGTAAAGTGCGATTTCACACCTTTGGTGTTTAAACCATTTTTTATTCAAACATTTGGCACCCACCGTGGGGCCGCGTTCGCATTCCTCTCTAATTCAAGAGCTTTGCATTGAAGTTCTAAGCCTATTTCTACCTTATATTCTACAAGTCTAAGATCTTGCCCAATCGACGAGTTCTCTTTTAAATTCAAATCCATGTCCGAGATAATGGC
This sequence comes from Allium sativum, assembly GCA_030737875.1. Taxonomy (NCBI): domain Eukaryota; kingdom Viridiplantae; phylum Streptophyta; class Magnoliopsida; order Asparagales; family Amaryllidaceae; genus Allium; species Allium sativum. The sequence continues at coordinate 281,307,552 of CM060918.1, forward strand.
TAAGTCAAAAAATACTGCTAGTAAAACCATTGGAGCACCCAACGACGTTGCTGACAACAAAGCTACACCACTAGCTAACCAGTTCGAAGTTGGTGAAAACTCAATAAGTGGAGCCAGAGTGACTAGAGCCGAATTAGATGTCGTCGTCGCTAAGTTGAGCCAACGAATGGAAGCCTCCAACAAAGCTTTAATCGATGCTAATAAAACCTTAATGGATGTTAATTAACCTTAATGGATAAAATGAGTGCTCTCCTAAATGCTCAAGCGAATCCCGCTCCTCCTCCGAACATCCATGTCAACCTTGAAGAGAATGCAAATTCATCAGCCTCCAATCATCATCATAATGACACCTTGGAAGGGCTTGTTGACAAAAGCAATGATAATATCAAAGACTTAAGGTTGAAGGTCAAAAACCATTCCGATTGAAATAATCGACGAGTTGCAAGTCCCATTACGGGAGCACCTTCCTATGGTGGAAGTAAAGGACCTAGATTTTCTAATCACGATCGCTCGCCATGACGAGCAGCCGGAAAATAAATTAAAGTCCGCTCTTCGAAGTGACACAACTCGAAGGAATATATCACGGATATAGTAAAGAAAATCATGGAAGATAACATGGCTTGCAAGGATAGCGAAAGGGAATAGGACTTGTCCCTCAGCAAAAATTCATTCACAAAGAGGATCCACAAAGGATAATTCCCCAAAAAGTTCACTCATCCTACTCTACCTGCATACAAAAGAACTTCTAATTCGAATCACTTCCTAACAAATACGAGTGGAATATGAACGTAGCCAGGGCGACAGACAAGATCAAATGTTTGTGCTTCCCTCTCTATCATGAAGGCATCACATCATTGTGGCTCATGAGATTGCCACCCAAATCCATCAAACGATTCGATGATTTGACTTTGAAATTCAAAGTGTAGTTCAGGCTGCAAGCTACGGAGCCTAATGACGTTATTTCTCCTACGTCAATGAAGCAAGCTCCAGTAGAATCTGTCAGAGCTTTCCTCAAAATATTTAATGATGTTGCATCTGAAGTAGGAAATCCCAGGCCCCGCATGATCTTAATGTCTCTAATCGGCGCCAAAGATGAGAAGAGCGAATTCAGTAGATGGATTAAGAACTAAACACGCTTGATAAATTCTATAAAAAGGTCGAGGAGTACATGAGAGTTGACACTAATCCTATACCTCTTCAGATTGTCAATGCTAACCCGCTTCTTGAAACTCCCAAAAATGCTACTACCTAATATGATCAGAAGAGTAATCAGGGGCAGAAGCACGCTAATGATGGGAACGACAACAAGGATACTAAGAAGTCTCTCCTTTTCAACTCATCAGAGCTGACGCCCTTGAATGAAACTCCCGAAAATATCTATCTTGCAAAAAAGAATTCTGAAGAGTATGCAGAGCCAAATCCGATGAGGATAAGCGACAAAGCAACAAACTCGAGGAAATTCTGCAGATTTCACAACCAGCCTGGTCATACACCAATGAGTGCCAACACCTGAAAAACCTCATTGAGGAGTTAATCAGGAAGAATAGGCTGCAATAGTATGTAAAGAATCTACAGGCCATGAATCCTTCTGCAACTCCCCAAGGGCCAGGGGCATCAAATAATTAGTCCGGTCCACGCAATAGAGCTCCTACACAAATCGATCCAAGGCCGATCATTAACTAAGGATCAATGATTGGTGCTCCAATTTCAATGGCTCAGAATAAGTGATCAACACCACCATCACATTATTTATGCTCTATTTTCTGCTTTAGTTCATGCATTACTTCATGTTTACTTTCTGTTATGTTCAAAACTTCTTGTAAACAGTCTGTAATAATCTGCAAGTGATGCACTGAACATTAGCTCTACGACTAAGAGCATACCTGTCTGAATGAATTTCTTGCTTGCAAAATTATATGTCAAATCAAAACTTACTTAAAGAATGATTTCATATTGAGGCCATATGTCGAGTGCTTGTTCCTGTAATATCGTGACTCCAACAATGCTTGTTCAAGTTCCAAAAGCTGTAAACATCAAAATGCACAAATGCAAAATAGAAAAGCACTGCCTTGAAAAGTGAATGGGAACGTCGCAAAGATCCAAACAATGAACAAGCGCCATGAAAAACAAATGCGAAAGCTATAACTTTCGTCAAAAGGGCACTTCCCTAAGTGAGAGGTTCAAAGCCTCAGTTCCTAAATCGGAATAGCCTGCCAAGTCGAGCATCCGACAAAGGGACTGATAGCTGCCCCATGAAATGATATAACAACCATCCAATCCATTTGTTTAGCATCTAACATTTCAGATGTGAAGAATGACCAAACCAATTCATTTGCGTAGCATCTGAATCATCAGATGTGAAGAATGAAAATCCATTTATGTAGCATTTAAAATACCAGATGTGAACAATGAAAACCATTTGCATAGCATCTGAAACATCAGATGTGAAGAATGAAAATCCATTTGTGTAGCATCTGAAACATCAGATGTGAAGAATGAAAATCCATTTGTGTAGCATCTAAAACATCAGATGTGAAGAATGAAATCCATTTGCATAGCATTTGAAACATCAGATGTGAAAAATGAAATACAATTGCGTAGCATCTGAAACATCAGATGTGAAGAATGAAATCCATTTTCTTATCATCTAAAACATCAGATGTGAAGAATGAAATCCATTTGCATAGCATCTGAGATATCATATGTGAAATATAGAAATCCAAAGACCTCCCCGAGCGGGGGCACAATCACTAAATCCAAAGTCCTCCCCTAGTGGGGGAACAATCACTATATCCAAAGTCCTCCCCTAGCGGGGGAACAATCATTAAATCCCAAGACCTCCCCAAGCGGGGGCACAATCATTAAATCCCAAGACCTCCCCAAGCGGGGGCACAAAACCCAAAGTCCTCCCCAAGCGGGGGCACCAAACATAAGACCTCCCCGAGCGGGGCACAAAACCCAAAATCCTACCCTAATGGGGGAACCAAACATAAGACCTTCCTAAGTAGGGGCACAATGATATAAAAACTTTTCCAAGTAGAAGTCTCAATCTAGTCAGCTAAATCGAAATTCCTATTGTGTTGACGAACCTTAGGGACTCCATACATGTTGGAAAGCTCAAATAGCTTTAACCAACAAAGTAGAAAATCTCTAGCGCGTCAACCATAATCAAGGAAACTCGACAAACTAATTACACAAGAGTTTTTACGACTCATGACGACCCACAGAGTTAAACAAAATAGCTCTGTATAGGCACGTCATTCAATTCCCCGTAAGTCATTTTTTAATGATTAACTAATCTGTTATTAATGCGGACAATCAATAGAAAAGTATAAGTCCAGAATTGTGCAAGTGCTTGTTTTCATTACAGATAGCTGGCATGAAGCATATAAATCAAACTAACTTGGATTCAGCAAGTCAAAGCTTCGAAGCATGAATTACCATAGCAAACAAAAAAGCTACATCTGGACCTCAATACAAATGGCATGAGCAAAGTTCATTTCGAAGACCGCATTTCTCGCAAGTGAAAAATACAAGCTTCGAGGGGCAAATGTTAACTATCCAAAAAACCATTCAGGCGTTCTATCAAACATCTCAAGTGCAAACATTCAGACAACACATATACATATTGGATATTTACTCATCCTGCATACTGCTTGAACGATCACTCCAGCAGCAGTCTCGGTCGCTCCCACTCGCTCACATAGCACTGGTAAAGCAAACCTGGTCGAACATCTCTGCTCGTTCGAGCAATTAGCAAGACAACAGGTCGAGCACCATCTCCGCAAGCCTTAGTCGAGAAGGGAGCTTTTGGCAGGGTCGTTCACTTCTACGGTTCTCACGTCGAGAAGTCCATGTTCGAGCACACTGGCTCATTCATCCCCCACTCGAGCACCCTCCCTCCTGATAGGACGAGCAGCTTCTTGAGGTCGAGCAGTGGCATTCGAGCACACAAGCTCGATCGTGCAGAAAAGAGTCGCACATCAGAGACTGGTCGAGCAAGGAGCAAACGCCATCAGTAGTTCGGTCGAGCGTGTAGAAATATGAATGTGCAAATTTATTTGCAAAGATGGATGGCACAAACCGTAATAATTATTCCCATATTCCACTAGAAGACAAAATAGAAAAGGTGTAAAGGCACAACATGTTAGAGAAATGGGATCTGGAAAGTATACTTTGCACGTGGTCACTTAGCACATATTAAAACAAACCCGCTCGCACATTCAAGAAACTGGTCACTCACATATCTACTCTTTGGTCGGTCGCACGCTAATGATTACAACTAGCGCCAACTGTAAAGCGGATGTTGCCAGTTGTGTATAGTTACACAGTGGCAGTTTTGTAAATATAGGTGTGTGTGACACCTACCCTATTTATCATAATTACAAAACTGCCACTTGGTCCAAACTTCCCCTATAAATATCCCATTTCACCACATTTAAATGGACCGATTAAGGGCTGCCCAAATCATTTCTCCACCATTCTAAAACTTCTCAAACTCCATTAATGGCCACCAAAGCACTCTCCTTCTTCCTCCATCATCAAATGAACCAAGGCTCCTCCTTCCTCCATTAGAGATCAACTCAAGTTCTCTCTATCCTTCTCCATCTCCAAGCCAAGATCTACCATCTTCAAATCGAGATCCATCATCTCTATCTTCTCAAGCTCCATTCTACTTCACTCCCACCGCCATTAATTTCCTTCAAGCTTCGATTCACACCTCAACCGCCATGGACTCACCATTGATCCTCTAAGTGCTCAAACAGCGGAACATGTATTCTTACATTCATCGCATTCATAAGGATCCAACCATTTCCATAGTGGATTAGAGAGAATCAAGTCATTCAAGAGAGGAAAATCATTATACAAAGTGAGAATGGGACAAAATGAGATGTATGAGATGATGAATTTTGTAAATCTATTACACGATAATGAAATGGCTTCCGAAGTGGACGTAGATCTACTTTAGATCGAACCGCTATAAAAATCCTTGTGCATTTACTTACTTTTTCCCGTTTACTTTGCGTTCGTGGCCCCATTTTCAATTTGCATATCATTTGGTGAAGTGTGATTTCACACCTTTGGTGTTTGAACCATTTCTGATTCAAACACTCTTGGATTCCCAGGTAAGGATTACTTTTCAATGTGATTTTGAAATATCATCTCATATTAAGTATATCTAACTCTATGAATGTTTCGAGTAGCTTCTAAAGCTCCTGATGGGGAATCTACTTTGGACGCCTTATCACAATCTAATATCTCTTCCAATAGAAATCTTAATAACATTACTGATGAACCTGCTCCTAAAAGACGAAAAAATGAGGCTTTCACTCCTCATACTTCCCATGAAGTTGGTGTTATTAAGTCTAGTGAGTATTATACCCTACTTCTGCTACTACACCTGCTGATGCGACTCTGAGCTCCACACCTTTTCAAACTACGACTTTGCTAGAGACTTTCTTCATCGCATTCGTGTTCCTAACACTCCTGGCTCTTTAAATTTGATTGAAGTGAGTTAATGATGCATTTTCCACTCGGGCGTGCTAGTTCCTCCATGCCTCCTCTAGTGACTTGAAGTTTAATGAAATCATAAGGCTTGCCCTTTCTTTTGATGACATAGCAAAATTTTAACTTTTGTCCTCCTCTTCAGATTTAGCAAGCTTGCCACAATCACTTATCGAACAACAATTACTAGTATGATCTTATTTTAGAATTTATTTTTATTTCTATGTGAGTTTTGACCTCTATTTCCTTTTCCTAAATTTCTAAGAGATGGTTCTCTCTTCTAGAGATGCTTTCTCTATTTTCCCTGGAAGCTATGTCACTACAGGAGATAAAGATGCCTTGTCTCATAAAGATCCTTGGAGGGAAAATACAAGAAAGAGTGTGCAGAACTGAAGATATCTCTTGACAAGGTTGGATCAAAATTGGAGGATGAGAGGAAAGCTAGGTTCCTTCAAAATGACTCTGTTCTAGAGCTTCAACTGTTTAAGCAGGAGATCGAAGATGAGAAAGCTAGGATGGTGGCTAGTCATACTAAAAGACTAAAAGAGAAGGACGATCAACTTTCCCTAGTTCAAAATGCGCTATTCGCTTCTAAACGCATAATTTATGAGGCCAAAAATAGGATTTTTGAATTTTAGAGAGAACTTCCCTAAGATTCCACTAAAGTATTATGAGGATGCTCCTTTCTTAGCATTCTCTGATAATTTCAAAATGTTTCCTGAAATAGAATTTCCTTCTGACCATTCCTCTATCCGAAGTAGAGTCATAGAAAGGATTTGAGTTAGCCAAGCGAAGAGTTGAAGTCTCGCAGAAGGACAAGACCAAGCTTGAAGGTATTTTATATGCTGAGGATCTTCCAGATGATCTTGACTCGGGTCTGGAGGATGACAAATCCATGGGTTTAGATTATGACTAGGATGATGATGGTAATCAAAGCCCCAAAGGTAAGTAGATCCTTGGGGACTTGAATGAAGGAAATGATTCTCCTTCTCCTTCTGTAAGGAATGTTCACATTTGTATAAAACAAGCTTCAGATTCCTCGAATGTTCCTTTTGACCTGGATTTGTCGGGAATTATCCCAAAAGATAGTGGCTCCTCAAGCCAAAGGCAGAAAAAAGTGGTGTGTCTTGTGCTACCTAAACCTCTGCTTCTCAGGTATAGTTCTTGTATTGTTCTTACCCTGTTGTTCCTGGGCTATGGGCTTTTTGTAACAACCTATAAGTAACAGAAAACAACATTTCACCAATATGATAAAAAGTTGGATAATAATAAAAAATAAGGTGCAACCTAGCCACGCTTCTACTAAAAGAATTTCTCTCATCATGAATCTTTTGTTTCATTTTGTGTTATGGTAGAATTCTATATTAATTGAGGGCGTATTCTCAAGAGATGCTTTACATTCATATTCTAACTTAATGAATGTGGGTTCGTCCCAGGCTATTTCTCGTGCCATACCTGAATTTGAAGGAGACCCTATAGTATGTAACCTTCATCGTATTTGCATGAAATATGGACTTCCCTTTCGTTATTTAAGTAACGAACGGGAAACCGTTCCAAAAGAAACTCAAAATTCTAGTTTGTTGGTTTTAATATATATTAGATGTTCTTTAACCAATGGGATTATTGTTATAACTCTTGAAGTACACATATTGTTGTAGCAAACCCTTTTTGAAGAGAACTATGATTGATTAATATTATCTTTTGGAGGTAGAATTCATAAATGACTGTGCTTTATCCTTCATGCAAATAGGGAAGTCAACTTAAAATTTCACCTACCCGACTTGAAGAAGACTCATTAGTAATGGTAAAGCCAAAGAGTATCTTTAAAGATGCTCCTGGGAGAAGATGTATTATCTTCAAAAGATAACGATTAGGAACCAAGGTGAACAAATATCCACCTTAGAAGGTCGGTTAAAGAGAAAGATGAGATTATACTTAAGTTGGAGTAAGAACTAAAGGCCAATCCTTCTACTAATGCAAATGAAGAGATAAGTAGGATACTTTGACGAATCAATGAGTTAAAAGCTGAGTTGGAGGAGGCTAAAGCAAGCTATAAATCCTTGGAATATGCTTTAAAAAATCCTGAATCAGATTAAGGGGCCTAGCTATTACGAAACCCTTCTGTTTTGCTATCGTGATAAAATGGTAGAATGATACATAAATGTATAAACACTTGATGCGGCAACATTTTGCATATGGCTACTCATTAGATGATTTTGTAAATAATTTTATGTGGATGTCACTCGTCTTCTAGTTTTGTACTCTTGATGAGAACACATTCTCCCTGAAACCTTATTGTACTACTCTGTGCAAACTTAAGATACACTGTTTGGTGCTCAACCATGTAGGGTATGTATGATAAATAGCCTATTATGTGAAATAACATGAATATTATATTCTCATAACGAGCAAATGTGTGGTAGAGCAATGTGTTTATTCGCATTTTATATTTCGAAAATAACCATCTTGTTCAATAGTAATTTCAAGTAATTCTCCTTATGTGAAGTATCAAAGAGAACATAGCCTTTGTTGTACTTTATTTTCAATGAAAGTAGTATGATTATTTTCACTACTTATTTTATTTGAATATATGGGAAGAGGTTCATGCATATAGGTTAAGAAAATCTCCCTAAGCAAGATGGAAGATCACTATCTTCGTTTGAAGGCTTTCGGATAACAGACCCAAGTCATTGTCTTGAATATTGATAGCAGATCCTTTCTTGATAATTAGAATCTTGTGACCTAGATCAAGGTATTAATAAGAAAAGTCCAGAACTCTCCTTCTGGTGGGTATTTAGAAGTCCCAAATTGGCTAAGATTCAGGCATTTTGTTAGTAGACCAAAAACCCACTTTTGGCTATTAATAGATGTTTCGAGCCATCCCAGATTCGGGTGTTTGATAGAAGACTAGATATTCACATCCCATATTAATAAAAATCCGGGACTAACCTTGATTCGGCTATTGGATAGGTGACTAGATTTCCGCATCTGGCATTAACAGAAGTCTCGAACCAAACCTAGATTCGGGTATTTGATAGAAGATCAGATATTCATAACTGGTGTTTCTTATTGTCTATGCCAATTCCAGGCTTATTTCTTAAAGCATAGGTTGTATGTGATTTGTTAGCTTATATCTTTGAGCCTTCATTCCCTTCCCATGAGATCTTGTGTAAGCAGAGGCGATTGCATGCTTAGAATGCTCCTCTAGAGCTTTTGTTCCCTTTGCTCGGGATTTTATGTAAGCAGAGGATGTACGTGCTTACTTAGCCACACTTTAGGCTTTCGTTCATCAAATCAGAGAATGTACATGCTTTGTTGGACGCTCTATGGGCCTGTGCGTCTGGTGCGCTTGGATAGCTTATTATTAAGCAGGACCTAAGGGTTTACCCGACCTTCCTCCAGGAGGCGCCTTACCCTGGTCATCATAGGTGGTGATAAGGGCTTAGAAGCTTACACTGGATCATTGTAGATGCGGTTTTAAGGCTTACTCTTTTGATGCTCTATTCTGGCCATCGTAGGCGGTGATAGAGGCTTACACTCCACTCCCTCCAAAGGGTGCCTTAACCTGGCCGTTGTAGACTCGAATAAGGGTTTTCGTTCCCTTCTATGGGTAACGAGGAACATAAGTAGAGGTAGGAAGTTCTCTTCTACAAGCAGAGGTAGGACGTGCTTAGTTCATAGTAGAGGCAGGGCGTACTCTTCTATGAGCAAGGGTAGGAAGTGCTAATTAGATGCTCCATCTTAACCATTTCTGGCGTGAATAAGAGTCTTATGCTTTTGATGCTTTAACCTAGCGATTTTTGATTTTGGCGCGGAGAAAGGCTTACAGAGTTACACACCACCTCCCTTTGAGGGGTGCCTTGACCTAACCATCTTGGAGGTGACAAGGGTTTTTGTCCATTTATTCGTTTGACCCATGCTGGGTTATTCCAATGTTTTTTGAGAGGATTTCCGTACCCTTAGCAATGCAAGCATTGTCTTGAGAAGGTCTTGGTTAAGTTCAATTTGATCCTTTTACAAAGTCTCGCAGTAGACCTTGATTGTAGAACTTGATAAACATCCCTTTGAGAACTCTACAGTGATTTGTTTCATGTCCATTCATCATATGGTAATGGCAGTACGGCCCTCCCAGCTTCCTTTTGTATTTGGGCTTCTTGTTTGTAGATGGCCAGAAATTAATCTTATGTTTGGTTAGGAAGTAGATATTTTCAATTGAAGTGGTAAGGTAGCGCCCTTCAGGTAGTCTTGACATAAAGCTTTTTCTTTGTCATTGGAACTTAGCCCTTTTGTTATCTTGCCTCGTTGCTTCATTCATATCTTTGATCCTTCTATTCAAAGTGTTTTTTGATTGAAGTATTGTCCTTTTGGTCCATTTAGATGTAAAATGGTTGAAAACTCTAATCATTCCTTGTTCGTACATCATTCCCTTAATTTGTCTATGGATGGCCTTTCTTATGTAAGAAAATAGGTTATACTCCTTTGATGTAGAACCACCTAGAGCAAAGATTGAGATTTTTCTTCATAGAAAGGGTTGCTTTTCCAACAACCAAGGTCATACTGATCCATTTCCTTTTTTCAATTAATGATCCTCAAGGTTTCCATTATTAACCATTGTTCTTCCTTCACTCTCGGGTCAGTAATTTCTGACGTAGCCATTTGAGATCTAGAAGATTCTTATTGGGAACCCTTATCCATAGTCTTGCTTCTTCAAAGCTTAGTCCAAACTGGGATGGAACAACACATCTAGAAATGTAGGAAGGTTAACCACATGGATGGAGGTTCGAGCCCTCCCTCTAGCGCTAAAATGTTAACGATATTTTTTGTCAACACCGGAGATATGACAAAGGAAGTGAACCTAAGGATAGAATGAGATTATTTAGTTCCCACAAGCATGAGTTAGTTCACCGCTTCCTAGATATCAAGTTTTAGAGCCCAGAGATTAGTTACTCTTACCTTAAGGGGTGAGTACCACGCTTATGAGACTCAATGACCAAAAGTTACCTTAGGATTAGGGTTCCCTAAGCGCAACACAAGTTATGAAGCAAAATGGCTTGTAGAAGGGTATTTTTGTAATCTTGACGAAAGGTTAAGGCTTGCATGTGAAGCATTTGTTGTAGAGAAGGCGAAAGAAGTAATAAATTAAATCATATAAAATATGATAAGTGTCGATTCACTCTTTATTACTCATTGATTTGAGTACATAAGGGTTTACAAAGGGAATCCTCAAACTGATTTAGAAATCAGGGTATACTCTATCAGAAATTTGTAAAAGATTAGTGAATGAGAAAAGTCCCTGAAAATGTGACCCTTGGGGTCTTATTTATAGACAAATAAGGTCCCTGTCTGCCATTGGTTCGGCAGAAGCCCTTCTCCGATGCAGCAACATGGTGTTAGACACTCTACACCTTCTGATTATGACTACCTTGGTTTCAGTCGCCTTTCTAACGTTGTTATAGGATATAACTTGGTCTTCGGTGTGCTTATCTCAGCTTTCGGAGAGCTGGTCCCGGTCTTAGAAGCTCCTCCTTTGATGCTGTTTCTACCTTTCATATCGGTATTAAGCTAATTGGTATGGATAGCTTTGGGAATGGCCTTCGTCTTTCGGACATATGCTCTAGTTTTGCCATCAAGTTTTTACAGTATTTGTTTTCATGCTTCAATTCCTCATGTTCTTTTCCCCGTCACCCCTTTTCCTGTCAACACTAAGCAAACTAGTGTGGATAGCTCTTCTTCTTATAAAATTAGGTTTGCTTTTGGTGAATCCTTGCGGTTGGTTTCGGTCTTACGACAATGAGCATTCAGTACGTCTTGTGATGACTCTTTGTAACGTCCCGGAAATTTCGGCAATTGGAATGCGGGATTAATTAAAGATATAATTATGAATAATCAATTTTACCCGAGCTAAAATAGAATATATATATATATATATATATGATTTTGAGTATATATCATTTTTTAATTCAAAACGATTGATTGAGAACCCTATATTTATTTTTTTGAATGGCTAAGGATCGAATATTTATTATGGAATATTTCAATTTAAATTGATCGGATAATTTAATTGGATTTTTAAATCGACTAGAAAATATAAATAGTTGGATATAAAATAAACGTTACTAACATTAAACGAATTGAAGATTTTTATTTGTTGGAATATGTGGAAATTGGCCTATAGATGTGTGTATTTGTGTATATAAATAAAATTGAAATTTACCGGTTCAAATATGAAATGAAAAGGAGTTGTCGATAAATAAATAGGATAAAATTAGTGAAACGTTAAACAGTTTTAAATTGAAAATAATGTCATAGAAACAGTGTTAGATAACAATTAAATAATTTTACTAAATTTAGAATATCGAGGCATGATGGTATCTAAAATTTCATCACGATTAGAGCTTGTTCGTGGCGGTTCAAAAATAAAACGTCAACATATCTTGCGGTAGAAGATTTAAGGAACCATACAAAAATAAATAAATTAAAACATTGGGTTCCTTCTTATGCACACTATCGATGCCTTGGCTTCCACGGTTCCTTCTATATATATTGAAACCCTCTGTTCCCCAAATCCTTCAGCGGGGGGCATGGTAACGGTACTACTTCGCTATCCGTCAAACTCATTCATTTCCTCAACAAAATCGCTACTTCCCCTTTCTATTTTTAATGGCAGCTCAAAATCCATTTCCTCCAACCATACAAAAAAAACACAAAAATTTTCTTCAACAATCGCCCCTTTCAACTTATTAATGGCCGAAGCCGGCGTTGCCTTCTTCCCTGAAGCCCTAAAGAGTCACTGCTCCTCCAAAATCGAAAGCCGCACTCCAGCTTCAAAGTCACCGCCTTCTTCTACATCTTCGAGAACCATCGTTCGAAGCCACCTGAATCCGCCAGCAACCGTCATCTGGAATTGGGAGCACCACATCTTCCATCCACCATCGTTCGCTGTCAAAGCCCTACGACTTCGTTGTTCTTTCTCATCGCTCGGCAGGTGAGCATCTCACTCAAGATTAAATCTTATTTCGTGTAATTGATTTTAATTTAAACTAAATAGCTGATTTCAATTGTGTGACTACTTTCTAGATTTACTGAATTCGTCTAGGCCTTTGTATTGTCATTTGCTGTAGCTATTGAAGTATTGACCAACATTCCCTAACAGTAGGTGTATATACATGTGTTATATGTGTATATATGTACTCTGGTTTGTGTTGAATCTCAGTCATTCAACTGACCTCTAATTTCCTATCCTTTATTGTTTGTTGCGAATTTATTTATCACATAGGCTGTCGTGCTATATTTGAACCCATTTGGCCCCTTGTTTTATGGAAACTTCTACTCCATTTTGTATGGCCTGGACTAAGAATGGATACTTTGTTTAGCTATACTTATCTATTTACTGTTGAGTCCAAGTATACACCCTGAAGCACACCCGACATTTGTCTCACATTTGTTCTTAATAATGTGCACTTAAGACACTATGATGTTACACCTATGTGCTGCCAGTCGAGTAAAATGGTTATAGCGATAGTAGACACAATTTACACCGTGAAAATTCAGAGCAAACAACCACAGTATGACGCAGTTTAATAATCGAATGTTATAAAATAACCAGTTTGCAACTTGTAAAGGTAGGATGTTATACAGGTAGAAAATTATACTGATGATATTTTGTTTATGAATCACCAGTGTTATTCAGAATAGACACTCTGTTATAATCAATTAGTTAGTAGTATATACCCTCAACTTGATAAGGATATCAAGTGGATAGTGCAGTCGATTATAGTATTAACTTTGGTGCACTTTGTATCCCCTAATTATAATAATGAAATTAGTTTATGTTGGAGTAATGTTATGCTATAACAAATATAAAACATTTCAATGTTTCAAACAAAACGTCCATTCACTATTGCCTTTGTAATGGTTTGGAGTACCGATAATAATTTGATAATGTGGTGATATGCAATATGTGGATTAATAGTTAAAAGTATATGCTAATGTTTTTTGTGAAATGTTAATGGTAATTATCATTACTATGACAGTTGTGTCAACAAAATTGCATATGTTGGTTGGTATATATCCACCTTGTCATCTAGTTTGGTAAAATTATAAACCGGGATTTTATCATAGGATGTTGGAACTTGAGATATACGTGTACGTACTCTATGATGTTATGGTCTGAGATCTGAAACACATTTGACACCCATACATATGCCTATGTAACCTGATACACTTTAGTTGGAGACCATATTTTGTTTATGGGAAATATATATATATATATACACACACAAATGGGACTAGGAACCGTTGCTGATGTGAGAAATATTAAAATAATCGACCTCTACGTATATATATATATATATATATATATATATATATATATGTCAGCTGGCACGTATGTATATTATAGGTGTACGCATGTGATAGATGTCATTATTTTCTGACAGTTAGATATATAAACAAATCTTTGAGTATGCATTGATATACGGGGTGTATATATATATATATATATATATATATATATATATATATATATATATTCACGTGAACCTGTCTCGCTCCACTTTGGATGCCTCTACATTTTTCATTGTTGATTTGACTGTTTATTATGTTCTGGGTGATAACAGACTGGTAGTGTTCCAACACCTTATTTCTATTGACCTGAAGTTACATTAGTTTTACATACCCTGTTGCCTTGTTTAAAGGAAATAAAGCACAATAATGCTTTGTTGTATCTTGAAATTTTGTTGCACCATGGTCTGCACATACATGTATATTACATTCATAAAAGTAGCATGTCAAATTTCACCTTCTTTGTTATAAGAAGCATTAGTCTGAAAGGTTGTTTTGTTAACCAAACATGGTGTGTTTCACTTGGAACTAGGATGAAGTTTGAACTTGCTGTTCCAACCCTTGTTAGTCCATTGTATTAGCACTCTTGCATGCCAACCTATTACATACATTTACATCAGTATATACATAAATTCCATCGGTATTCTTTGTGATCTGCATATATTGTTTGAAATGTTTTGTTTTAGGCCTGAATTATATATTATGTAAAGCGTACATGGCCTGGTGGATTATATAACCTGTTTCCATTTAAATTGTTTAGCCTGGATGCCTTTATCCATCAGCCTACTGCCTGAGTTTCGGAAATTTGTGGAATTTTCATGATCTTGTCCTATCTTGGTTTGTTGGGTCTAAATCATATGTTGCTTGGATATTAGATTTTGAAGTATACGCCTTACATTGTTTTAGACCCATGCTGACACTTGACCCTTTGATCATAGGCATTAGAAAGATTACATGCAAATACTTTGAATACTACTAAAAGCTGAGTATATTTGGGCACCTGAAATTTCAATTCACCTTGTTATAAAACTGGAACTATATTGCAAAACTGTTGTTACACATAAGTGCATGTACTGTCTTGACTGTATAATTTAGCAGTTGGATGCCTAGCCGTTCCATGTTGTAATGTTGCAGCGACAATTGAAGATTTACTTGTGTTATGATTACTCATGATGTATGCATGGGAACTGTCGTTAATTGCCTTCATTTGCACCATCTGGTTACTACTTGTTGTCTGTTTAGCAGTGTATTCGCGTAGCATATATGAACTACAGGGCACTTGTTATTTGTTGGTCATGGGATGTTAGGGCAGTGCACATGTATACATGTACACGTGTGTATATGCAGGCTTCCGTGACCATTCGTCCCTGAAGATAGATAGAATTGATATGAAAAGGTACTACAACTGTTTATTATACATATGACGTCAATGTTAGGATTTACTGCAATCTTTTAGTTTATATTGAAGTTAATTTACTTGAACTATGATTTAATCCTGACCCGAGTGTTTTATGTTTTTGCATGGAATGCTTGGGTCAGACTCTGAGCATACATATTTAGAGATTTCATCTTGGTTTTGGAATACTGGAAAATCTGGGGATTCCGAAGACGTGCACTCTAAAACTTTTAAACAGTAAATAATTCTTTTGTATTTAAACTGTATATTTCATTCCGTTGTATCGAAAAGTTCTTGTATCAAAAAGTCTGAGTAGTAAATAATATATTATTTCGTTATTCAATCTTGTGTTATTTATTTTGTGTTACCTGTGTTGATTCTGTTTTAAACTCTGTAAGCCAAAAAACGATCCCTTATTGAACGTTTTAAGTTGGTTTGATTACCGATTTGAAGCAGTCGAAAAGGCAGGACGTTACAAGTGGTATTAGAGCTTTGGTTTATTCAAAGCTTAGCTTATTGGTTTAAAAGCGGATTTTGAAAATAAAAAGGTTTAAAAATAAATTTTTTTATTTTATAAATATCAAGTGTTTTAAACTAGTATTTTGAAGCTAATACAGTGGGAATAAAAATATTTATTTTGGAATTTGAAAATTTTGTTCGGAATCCCCAGTCTTCGGAAGTCTTCGAATTCGGGTTTGCGAGAGCTTATCTTCGATATGTCCTCCTTAAGTTTGAATCTTGAATTCATTGTCGAATGGTATCAAAGTAATATAATTACTAGTGAATCGACAAAAAAAATCTTTCTAACTGTGAAATCAAAGATGACTGTACTTATTGGAATAAGAATCCAGACGAGAATTTAAAATGAAAACGGGAACTTCAAAATCGTTTTGAAAATGGAACGATAAGTTTTATTTCGATATTCGGAATATAAAGTAATGAAAATAAAAATCGAAAAATGTTGTAATTGGAATTCAATTGTGTCAAATTATGTTACTAACTATTTAGAATTTGGCAAGATAATTTATAATTAGTTACAAACCAATAATTTATGATTGGATATATGAATCCGTTAATTAGTTGTGAACTTGCTAATTAATTAACAAGAAGTGAATGGTAAATGAGAAATGTAAGTGAAGTGAAATACGAATGTAAATTTTAAACAGATGTGAACCTATATTTAATGGAATAGAAATTTTATGTGACAAGTCCAGATTACTACAAAAGAAATAATATTTACTTTTTAGAAGTAAATACATGGAAGGCAAATGTGTTGCAAACGATACTGGAAATAGAGAAAATGGAGTTGACTAGTATAGTGAAATTATTCTGAAGTTCAGAATATAAATCCAATAAGATTTTTACGAAGTTCGGAATAGGTATTATCGAATAAGTAATTATTCGAAAGAAAAAATTTTAATGTTAAATTTTAGGAAAGTATTATTTTTAATCAAAATTTAATATGAATTAATTATTTATGTATTTAGAATAATGAATAAGTATATTTTAAAGTTAAATATTTTGAAGGTGTGAATTATTATTATAATTAACGATTTCCGTTAAGGAAGCAAATTTTTAACTTGAATTCGGAAATTATGAGAATGAATGTTTTATTGGTGTTCAAAGTTGTGAACTTATCTATTTCAAAGTTAATGATGTTGTTCAGTTAAGGTCTGAGAGGTAATCATACCCCAACTTGATTGACTTTATTGTTGACTAAGAAATGGTTAAAGTTTGATAGCCAAAGTGGTTAAATGGAGTAAGAAATAAGTGTTAGCAGTTAAGTGAAAATAGTGGTGTGTATTTAATATATGTTTTAGTCCAAATAGCGAATTTAGAAATATTTCCACTTGAGAATAAAGTATATTTTCTATTGAAATTAAATTGCAGATATATGGAAATGTTTTCCAATGCAAATAGGAGATTTTCTAGAAATAAAGAAAATTAAGATAATTGGAAATGGTTACAAAAGATAGTGAGAGGCCAACATAAATCATAAGAATTGAAGAAAAGGGTCGCACGTGGAAAAATGAGGAGCGGCAGAACATAAAAGAAGTAGATTTTTAAATTGAATCCCAGATTTACATAATGATTTGATAATTAAGAATTGGAATTAAGGAATTGGAAATTGACTGGAGATTAGTCAAGTTGAAATTTTTTCTGAGTGACGATATGATGTTGGTTTCGGCATTCGGGGTTGATACTTAGGGAATTGTTAACTTGCTAATTGACGGTCGAAGGATGTGAATATGGAAGAGGAATAGTGCGTGGATGAGAAAATTGTTATAAGAACAAAACTGCTGGAATTTTGAAAGCATGAAGATTTAAGTGATGAACTTAATAATTGGGAATTTGAAGAAAATTTTGTTTATAGACCTAAGTTGAAAGAATGCATAATATCTGAATTGATTCAGAAATCAAACTAGAATTTTGAATTTTGAATGGAAATTAGAGGATATTCGATTTTAGAAATTGGATACAGAAATTTCGGAACGTACATAAGGACATGATGAATTTGTAAACTACTAGATTGGAAGGTGATTAAGTTGAAATGAAATTTTATACAATGGAATTTATATAAGAATGAGCCATTTGAAAATATGTTTTGAAAAGGAAATCTTGTGTACGTTGACATAAGTATGATTTTGCGAGGGGTATGTAATGAAGTACTATATATATACACATAGTATTATATGTTTTCAAATTAAAATAAGGGAAGTACCATCCCTCTCCTTTGAATTTCGAGCTTAGTTGAGATGTGCTGCTGGTGGTAGTAGGTTTTCCGGACATAAAACTCATGAGTTGCCATTCAGTACGACTACTAGCATAAATCGTAGGGCTGCAGATAGCCTGTGGCGGTCGGATGTTTCCTGAGGGAATCAGGCGTAACCATTGTGATCACTACGATCTAGAGTCGTTGAATTCGACCTTGTAGCGTAATTCGCAGGCTGCAGATAGCCTACGGTGAACAGATGTTTCTTGGGGGAACCAAGCGTAACCATTGTGACTGTTGCGATCTACAGTCTAATTATAAGGGCATAATCCGCAGAGATGTGAAAGCTTACAGGTATGGATGTTTCCTGGGGGACCCAGGCATAACCATTGTGTACCTGCGGTCCACATTATATACCTACAAGTGAAAGAGATGTAACCACTAGAGTTACTAAAGGTAGAATGGAGTCACCTGTTTAATGCACTAGTTTGTCTTTGTGACTTGATTTGTCTTCGTGACTTGATATATTTCCATCATTTGATAATCTGTTTCTGTGACCTTGAAATAGAGCAACAACGCTCGATGATCTCAGATTTTCTTTGATCTTTAATTTTTTTTTGATTTGACCATGACAAGATTCGCACGGAAGTGATTTCCTATGGATACAGATGTTTTCTAGGGGATCCAGACGCAGCGATTGTATATCTACAATTCATGAACAATCAACATATCAATATCACATTGGTACTTTCCATATATGTTTTTAAAGGATTTTTTAAAATATTTTCACTGGGAGTTGAAGAAAGAATATATGTTGCACTTGGAGATTTTAGTCCTGTACCTGGCCAGCGTATGACTAACATATGTGAGAACAACAATAGACTTGTCAAACTTCTAGCTATCATGTATTTTCAAATCAATAATTTGTCTAAATAAGTTAAGAAAGGGATTTTTCGAAGCACTTCCAAGTATGTAGCTTTAGAGTAAAATACAAATATTTTCTGCATGAATTTCGTGTTATAAAAACTATCAAAGATTTTGGATTTTGGAAATTTTAAAGTCAACAAATTGTAACTTGAGAAAGAAATGTATTTACCCTCATCAATGAGGGTTGAGAAGGATTAAATGGATTGAATGTAAAAAAGAAGATTGGGTTGATGGTTTTAAAGCGTAGACCCATTAAAAGGCAACGATGAATAAGTAAATGTTGATCGATGAGATTTACAAAGAAATTTGGAATAAGATGTGATGCATAAATCCAACTTGCGCAAAATTTGAAATTTGAGGGAATGATTTCAATAAGAAAATTGATTTTGCGAATTAACTGTATATGATGAATGAACAAAGAAGATCGATAACTTGATTATCGACATTTAAATTAGTTGTGGAGAATTTTCGCACGAGTATATGAAAAAAAATGTACATTGGTATAACCCCAATGATCTTTCCTTTTCGAGGATGAAAAGTTTTAAAGGGAGGAAGAATGTAACATCCCGAAAATTTTGCCAATTGGAATGTGGGATTAATTAAAGGTATAATTATGAATAATCAATTTTACCTGAGTTAAAATCAAACATATATGATTTTGAGTATATACGAATTCAATGTTTAATTCAAAATGATTGATTGTGAATCCTATATTTATTTTTTGAATGGCTGAGGATCGAATATTTATTATGGAATATTTGAATTTAAATTGATCGGATAATTTAATTTGATCTTTAAATCGACTGGAAAATATAAATAGTTGGATATAAAATAAACGTTACTAACATTAAAACGAATTAAAGATTTTTATTTGTTGGAATATATGGAAATTGGCCTAGTGATGTGTGTATTTGTGTATATAAAGAAAATTGAAATTTACCAGTTCAAATCTGAAATGGAACGGAGTTGTCAATAAATAAATAGGATAAAATCAGTGAAATGATAAAAAAATTTAAATTGAAAATAATGTCGTAGAAATAATTTTATTGAATTCAGAATATCGAGGCGTGATGGTACGTTAAATTTCATCACGATTAGAGCTTGTTCGTGGCGGTTCAAAAATAAAATGTCAACATATTTTGCGGTAGAAGATTTAAGGAACTGTACATAAATAAATAAATAAAAACATTGGGTTCCTTCCTATGCACACTATCGATGCCTTGGCTTCCATGGTTCCTTCTATATATATTGAAAACCTCTGTCCCCCAAATCCTTCAACGGAGGGCACGGTAACGGTACTACTTGGATATCAGTCAAACTCATTCATTTCCTCAGCAAAATCACTACTTCCCCCTTTCTATTTTTAATGGTGGCTCAAAATCTATTTCCTCCAACCACACAAAAAAAAACTCGAAACTTTTCTTCAGCAATCGTCCCTTTCAATCTGTTAATGGCCGAAGCCGGCGTTGCCTTCTTCTCTTAAGCCCTAAAGAGTCACTGCTCCTCCAAAATCGAAGGGTCCACTCCAGCTTCAAAGTCACTACCTTCTTTTACATCTTGGAGAACCATCGTTCGAAGCTATCCGAATCCGCCAGCAACCGTCATTTGGAATTGGGAGCACCACATCTTCCGTCCTCCGTCGTTCGCTGTCAAAGCCGTACGACTTCGTTGTTCTTTCTCATCGCTTGGCAGGTGAGCATTTCACTTAGGATTAAACCTTATTCCGAGTAATTGATTTCAATTTAAACTAAATAGCTGATTTCGATTGTGTGACTGCTTTCTAGATTTACGGAATTCGTCTAGGCCTTTGTATTGTCATTTGCTGTAGCTATTGAAGTATTGACCAACATTCCCTAACTGTAGGTGTATATACATGTGTTATATGTGTATATATGTACTCTGGTTTGTGTTGAATCTCAGTCATTCAACTGACCTCTAATTTCCTATCCTTTATTGTTTGTTGCGAATTTATTTACCAAATAGGCTGTGGTGCTATATTTGAACCCATTTGGACCCCTTGTTCTGCATATAAAATGGAAACCTCCATTCCATTTTGTATGGACTGGACTAAGAATGGATACTCTGTTTAGCTACACTTATCTATTTACTGTTGAGTCAAATTATACACCCTGAAGCACACCCTACATTTGTCTCACATTTGTTCTTAATAATGCACACTTAAGACACTATGATGTTACACCTATGTGCTGCCAGTCTAGTAAAATGGTTATAGCGATAGTAGACACAATTTATACCATGAAAATTCAGAGCTAACAACCCCAATATGACGTAATTTAATAACCGAATGTTATAAAATTACCAGTTTGCAACTTGAAGAGGTAGGATGTTATACAGGTAGAAAATTATACTGATGAAATTTTGTTTATGAATCAACAGCGTTATTGAGAATAGACACTATGTTATAATCAATTAGTTAGTAGTGTATAACCTCAACTTGATAAGGATATCAAATGGATAGTGCAATCGGTTATAGTATTAACTTTGGTGCACTTTGTATCCCCTAATTATAATAATGAAATTAGTTTATGTTGGAGTAATGTTACGCTATAACAAACATAAAACATTTCAATGTTTCAAACAAAATGTCAATTCACATAGGCTGTTGTGCTATATTTGAACCCATTTGGCCCCTTGTTTTGCATATAAAAGGGAAACTTCTACTCCATTTTGTATGGCCTGGACGAAGAATGGATACTTTGTTTAGCTATACTTATCTATTTACTATTGAGTCCAAGTATACACCCTGAAGCACACCCGACATTTGTCTCACATTTGTTCTTAATAATGCGCACTTAAGACACTATGATGTTACACCTATGTGCTGCCAGTCGAGTAAAATGGTTATAGCGATAGTAGACACAATTTACACCATGAAAATTCAGAGCAAACAACCATAGTATGACGCAATTTAATAATTGAATGTTATAAAATAACCAGTTTGCAACTTGTAAAGGTAGGATGTTATACAGGTAGAAAATTATATTGATGAAATTTTGTTTATGAATCAACAGTGTTATTCAGAATAGACACTCTGTTATAATCAATTAGTTAGTAGTGTATACCCTCAACTTGATAAGGATATCAAGTGGATAGTGCAGTCGATTATAGTATTAACTTTGGTGCACTTTGTATCCCCTAATTATAATAATGAAATTAGTTTATGTTGGAGTAATGTTATGCTATAACAAATATAAAACATTTCAATGTTTCAAACAAAACGTCCATTCACTATTGCCTTTGTAATGGTTTGGAGTACCGATAATAATTTGATAATATGATGATATGCAATATGTGGATTAATAGTTAAAACTGTATGCTAATGGTTTTTGTGAAATGTTAATGGTAATCATCATTGCTATGACAGTTGTGTCAACAAAATTGCATACGTCGGTTGGTATAAATCCACCTTGTCGTCTAGTTTGGTAATATTATAAATCGGGATTTTATCATAAGATGTTGGAACTTGAGATATATGTGTACGTACACTATGATGTTATGGTCTGAGATCTGAAACACATTTGACTCCCATACATATGCTTATATAACCTGAAACACTTTAGTTGGAGACCATATTTTGTTTATGGGAGATATATATATATATATATACACACACCTATGGGACTAGGAACCCTTACTGAAGTGAGAAATATTAAAATAATCGACCTTTATATATATATATATATATATATATGTAAGCTGGCATTTGTGTATATTATAGGTGTACGCATGTGATAGACGTCATTATTTTCTGACTGTTAGATGCATAAATAAATCTTTGAGTATGCATTGATATACGGCGTATGTATGTATGTATGTATGTGTGTGTGTGTGTGTGTGTATATATATATATATATATATATATATATATATATTCACATGAACCTGGCTCGCTCTACTTTGGATGCCTCTACATTTTTCATTGTTGATTTGACCCTTTATTATGTTGTGGGTGATAACAGACTGGCAGTGTTCCAACACCTTATTCCTGTTAACCTGAAGTTACATTAGTTTACATACCATGTTGCCTTGTTTAAAGGAAATAAAGCACAATAATGCTTTGTTGTATCTTGAAATTTTGTTGCACCATGGTCTGCACATACATGTATGTTATATTCATAAAAGTAGCATGTCAAATTTCACCTTGTTTGCTATAAGAAGAACTAGTATGAAAGGTTGTTTTGTTAACCAAACATGATGTGTTTCACTTGGAACCGGGCTGAAGTTTGAACTTGCTATTCTAACCCTTGCTAGTCCATTGTATTAGCACTCTTGCATGCCAACCTGTTACATACATTTACATCAGTATACACATAAATTCCATTGGTATTCTTTGTGATCTGCATATATTGTTTGAACTGTTTTGTTTAAGGCCTGAATTATATATTATGTAAAGCGTACATGGCCTGGTGGATTGTATAACCTGTTTCCATTTAAATTGTTTAGCCTGGATGCCTTAATCCATCAGCCTACTGCCTGAGTTTCGAAAATTTGTGGAATTTTCATGATCTTGTCCTATCTTGGTTTGTTGGGTCTAAATCATATGTTGCTTGGATATTAGATTTTGAAGTATATGCCTTACATTGTTTTAGACCCATGCTGACACTTGACCCTTTGAGCATAGGCATTAGAAAGATTACATGCAAACACTTTGAATACTATTAAATGCTGAGTATATTTGGGCACCTAAAATTTCACTTCACCTTGTTATAAAACTAGAACTATATTGCCAAACCGTTGGTACACATAAGTGCATGAACTGTCTTGACTGTATAATTTAGCAGCTGGATGCCTAACTGTTCCATATTGAAATGATGCAGTGATAATTGAGGATTTACTTGTGTTATGATTACTCATGATGTATGCACGGGAACTATCGTTAATTGTCTTCATATCCACCATTTGGTTACTACTTGCTGTCCGTTTAGCGGTGTATTCGCGTAGCACATATGAACTACAAGGCACTTGTTATTTGTTGGTCATGGGATGCTGGGGCAATGCACACGTGTACATGTACACGTGTGTATATGCAGGCTTTCGTGACCATTCGTCCCTGAAGATAGATAGAACTGATATGAAAAGGTATTACAACTATTTATTATACATATGACGTCGATGTTAGGATTTACTGTAATCTTTTAGCTTATATCGAAGTTAATTTACTTGAACTATGATTTAATCCTAACCCGAGTGTTTTATGTTTTTGCATGGAATGCTTGGGTCAAACCCTGAGTGTACAGATTTAGAGATTTCAGCTTGGTTTTTGAATACTGGAAAATCTGGGGATTCCGAAGACGCGCACTCTAAAGATTTTAAATAGTAAATTATTCTTTTGTATTTAAACTATATATTTCATTCCGCTATATCGAAAAGTTCTTGTATCAAAAATTCTGAGTAATAAATAATATATTATTTCGTTATTCAATATTGTGTTATTTATATTGTGTTATCTGTGTTGATTCTGTTTTAAACTCTGCAAGCTAAATGAAGATCCGTCTATTTGAACGTTTTAAGTTGGTTTGATTACCGATTTGAAGCAGTCAAAAAGACAGGACGTTACACTCCTGAAGTTGTTCCCCAGTGGTCGACAAGCCTTGACTTCGATAGCTAGCTTTCGAAATGGTTACTTATGCTTCGGCTTCTTAAGTATTTGATGTATTTACCTCCATTTGATAGCCCTTCGTCTCACTCTTCTTATGTTTCGAATAATATAGAGTCCCTTCTTTGTTTCGAGTCTCGGACCATTGGCTTTCGGTTCTTGCTTTTCTTTGCTTATCTTCAACTCCTTGTGCTATGCTTTTGGAATTGAATAATGTTGATTGCCCTCTATGCCTGTAACACCCCGCATTTTTAATTAAGTAAAATAAAATTTGATGAGCTTCCAGAATTTGATCACTGGAATAGCGTCATTGCATCCATTGTGATTTTCTAGTCAATTAAGACCTATGGATTGCAGAAAATTGATTTAAGATGAAAGAGATACATTTAAATGAAATATTGTAACAAACATGAAAAGAAGGTATAAGAAAACAACAATGAACACCATTGTTTTTAGACTTGTTAACAAATACTACGTAATCCAGTTGGTAAGAGCATGTGGCTTTCGAAAGAGAGGTGCAAGTTCAATTTCCGCGAGCGCCATATTTTTATTTTAGAGAAACATCTAAAATAACACAGGTTCTCAAGGGAAAATATGTACATATAAGGAAAATTATACATATAAGGAAGAATAAACATATATATATATATATACAAGAGAAAAGTTCAAAATAAGCCTACAGTCAAAGAAAGTTGGTAAGAACTTAATGACGACATTAGCACCATTTGAATTTTGAAAACAAAATAAAAGTTGCGCGTATACATAAATGGGCATTAGAAGTTTTGTATACATATAAGGAGTTTATATGTGAATAAATTAAAGGAGGTATAATAAGAAATTAATCAACGTTTAATCCAAAAACGTTAACAAATAAACACTGTCCCCCATTTTTGCTCGTTGGACCCACCCCTGATCCGGGCAAATTTATTTGATGAATCTGAACTGTTTTTCAAACCACGTTCGTTGTTGACACAACGTTGCGTGAACGATATCATCCTGAACACCTATAAATAGGCTAGTAGAGCCTAGCTTAAATCTTATATTTTTTTGAGAAGATGTCGAGACTCTACCATTCTTCTTCCCCCTCAATTCTCTTTGAAAAATAGAATAATTTGTCTAAGGAAATTGTAATTCAAGATCTAGAGGAAAAGAATGTTATCTGCAAACGGGTGTTCAGAATTCTGTTCGAAGAAAGATAAATTCTTGGATCTGGTTAATTTAAATTTCTCCTCTTTCTTCCCTTTTTATTTTAGTTGAGAATTGTGGATCCATGATTATTTAGGTTCTAAAATCACTTAGGGGAGCCATGGAATGCTTGGTTTGGACTAGATTCAGAATTGAAAAGCAGTTAGGTGAGTGGATTTAAGTCATGCCTTTTTGATAATGGTGTATTCATCCTTTGGCATTCATTGTTAATATGTATAATAAATCTACTGATATGTAAATCTACTGAAATATGTATACCTGTTAAAATATATGGAAAAGATTACTGTTGTATATATGCATGTTCTAATAACTTATTAATTGGATATTGTAAGTTACAGTGAAATTGGGAATAATTGTGATGTTGTATAAGACCTATTTTCCATTAATTATCTTTTTGAGTTGGAATTACTGTAAATGCTGTAATTATGGAATTTACAATAAACATGAATACTTGGTAAGAATATTATTATGCTAAAAGATTGTAAATAAGAATTACAGTAAAATTTGAAAGAACGAATATGCCAAAATTTACAGTAAATAGAAAATTGTAACTGCACCTAGATGCAAGGATAAATTCAACTTGTGGTAGAAGTCTGCCCAGAACGCCCCGGCAAACCCAGCATCCACAAGTGGTTAATTTAATATGAGAGGTCTAATGCGTAAACAAACATATACCGGTGATAAGACACGAGGTCAAATCCAACTTGTGGTAGAAGTCTGTCCGAAACGGCTTGGCAAATCCAGCATCCACAAGTGGTCGGCTTAATGTGAGAGGTCTGGTGCATAAAGATATATATAAATATTTGCATATAACATGATAGAAATAAATGGCATTAATTGTAATTAATGGAAATAAATGAAAGTTACAACAGTAAAGAATTGCAATGAACGGGGAATGATAATAACCTATTATGAATAAACCTGAAAGGGAAAAAGGAAATATAATAGGTAGGCTTGTCCTAGGGACAAATGGAAATTATAACTTAGGTTGTAATAAATGATAAAGGGAATGCAATAGCTTTTGTAATGAAATAAGTTGTACTTAATTATAAATTAAGTAATCTGTAAATTTAGGAACCTGAAACCTGTTGTTTGTCATCAGTAGAGAAATGGGGGGAAACTTATGAAATGCAATAAATTGTACTTAATTATAAATTAAGAAATCTGTAAACTTGAGAATCCGAATTCTGTTAATAAGAAGAACATGTATTTGTAAACTTGAGAATTTGAAATCTGATGATAAGAATAACATGTTAAAGGCTTGTTAAGGAACTTAAATGGGTTAGATTATATAACTGAAATTAATAAGCAAGAGGGACTTGGTAACTTGAATAAGAAGTCAATATGACTTAAAATAACCAAGTTAAATGGAAATCTGAAAAGGCAGAGCAAGTGCGCAATTAAATGTTTAGACATTGGGCGTAATAGCACATTAACCGGAGGCGCTTGGACCATCCGTATATCTGAAGGTGAATAACCCAATGGGGTAGATCATCATGGTGACATGATACACGAGAAGAGCTCACGTCCATCTGATTATTCTATTGATATTCTGCTGGCTCCGAAGGATAGTAAGGGGAAGCACGCGACTTCCTGGGACGTGAAGGGTATTCCTGACATTCCTCTTTGCGGTGACAACATTTAGGTTGTGCTCGCAGAGGTTAGGTCTGCGCATTACTACCCGGTGAGTATACCTTGACTACCACAATATGGGGCAGCCAGAATGCTGTAGTGTAGCATAGGATATTCGACGATCCGATTGCCTTGGGACTAGGTGGATTATGACCATTTTATTTGTTTGCCTTTGGCAAGTCTAACCATCTGTTTGATAGCAGTCGTCGGGTACGAACCTTCGACAGTCAACATGTTGCGTGAGGTGGAAAGACGAAGAGCTAAACCTATAGATCATCGACCTTTCGCTATCAAGGCTTTGGTTGCGGGACATGCTAATTAGGATGTTGTTTGTTGTTTTATTTCTGGGCCATGTCACTAGATCTCAATTCTATTTGTCTTTCACTAGTTGCGGGAGGGGTCAGGTCGGACCATAGCCACTGAAAATGCAGACCATAACATTTGTGTATACAGATATATGAAAAGCCTCCCAACTAAGTTTTGTGTGTCTGATATAGCCCTGTTACGGAACTTAGTGCACAGTAGATTATACGTGCGGATACATGCATATCATTTCCGAATGGTGTATCATTAAGGTCGAGGCATCGAGTACGATACGTATGTGAGAAAATCCAGATACATGCATGTCTGCTTTGGGTGGTGTATTGTAGACTCTAGGGCATTACTCTGTGATGGAATCTGATTCGATCGAATGGTTCGAAGGTGGCAGTTCGTACGCTTACGTAGAATGGCGATGGTGGTTCTATGCGGAACATAGCGTTGTTATATAGAGATCCGTACATTGCTCCAGCGTAGGTTAAGGGACTGCGTATACTTGTGTGGCGTTACGGCGGAGACCGTGTGAGTAGGGTACCATGAGATGTACCTTAATTTGGGGGTAGCTTCACATATACTGTATTCGGTTAATCTACTAGGTAGTAGATGGGTACGACGTGTGTGTTAGCCTTGAGTGATGTTAACCCAAGTAACCTAATAAATAAGAAAATGTAACTGAACAGTATGTGTAGGGTTATCCAAAATGTGTAGTTGGAATCCAGTCACCAGAACTTGTGTTATGACCCCCTCCTTATAACATACTCACAGGTTAGATTTGTGGTAGTGATATGATAGCTTTGGACACTAGTTAGGCAGTATTATTATCTGGGTAAGGCTATATTTTTATTATATTATATTTTATTCCATTCCGTTGTGAGATGTTTTTGAGCTTTGATATGTTTATTATCTTTGTCTTTTCTGCAGGATACCAGACAAACCAACATGGGTTTCAATAGAGTAGAATTTTGAAAAAAAATCGATTTGTCAGAATTCGGGTTGCTACATCCAGTACCAGAGCTTACGTTTAGGATTCCTGCATTAATAGTGAGTGAACGTATTTAAAATATAAATATATTGTATATATATACCTAGATCCATAGAGGAACCAACTAAATGTTGGGATAACTATTTCGTACACTAAAGGAACGAATATGGAAATCTGAGACCCTTAGGTAATTTAGGTGGGAAGTGTACAATATACTTTGTATGGAGGAAAGGTGAATCCCATGTGTTAGTATTTCAGTTTAGTGGGTTTGGTAGTGAAACCTTATAAATTGGAAAAGGTTAAAAAGAGAAGAATGGATACAAATATATATATGGTTGAGAGAATCGACTTTGTGGGAGTGTCTAGGAAAGCCTAGGTAAGTTGGAAACCCACTTTGAGTCTAACCCCATTGTTAACTTTTAAGAACTTGAAATTATAAAAGATTAAAATGGTTTATGGTGTTTCCAAGTTTTGATCTTAAAAGTTATAGTTTTAAAATAAGTAAATAACATATTTGAAAAGTACACATTAAGTTTTGAAGTAAAATGGGGTATATATATTGGAAACAATGATTTCTTGTGAAAATTTTGTCTAAAATAAAGTTCACTCAGTAAAATGTGCACGTTACAGAGCATGTATAGCTCGCTAGTTTTCACGTTATATAGTATGAAAGGATTAAAAACCAAAACATATAAAATGTTGCATTTTGTTGAAAACAAGAACTTCCAGTAATTTTTTTTTGAAATCTCTATTCTTTTGACAATCATTTTTGATAATTTTTTTAATTTATTAGGTGGACAAAATAAGTTGTAAAAATTAAGAATAGAGTAGATGTTTGCACCTTGTGGTAAATAACTGAACTGGCCTTATAGGCAAGAACAAGTTGTAAACCTGATTGAGAAATATTTTTTTTTATCTACTCCAAAAATTTTAATTTGTAAAAAAAAATGATTTACATTTTTTTATAAAATGACATGCTTTTATGGTTTGGCAAAAGTAAGTTTTGGTGAAGAAAAAATAAAGTTTTGATACGTTTAACTTTTGGAAGAAAAGTGAAATGAAAAGGCCAAATCGTGTTTTAAAAAGTATGGAGTAGGTATGGATTAGTGCCTAGGGAAGATGGGAAAAGTTTTGAGGCTATGAAGTAGACAGCGATAATTATCTTGGAATAATGGTAAGTTCCAATAGAATGCGTAAGCATTGAGAAGCCTAGGGTGTTGCTTGAAAATGACTGTTGGTACGCAACTAGGACTAGTGGTGACTACTAGATAGTGAAGGGCAAGTAAGTGTTTAGATCATGTTGTTAATTTTCCTGTAAGGGTAAAATCCATTATTACATTTCTGTTGGGATCGTTCTGTTAATTTTTTCATGTTGGGTAGTTAGGGTAACACCTAAACCTGTCATTGATCCCATGGTTTAAACTTTTATGACTGAGGGGGACATAGTCCTGAGATTCTTAGCCCTTAGTAGTAGCAGTGCATAGCGTGTATTTTCTTGTTTTCGTTGAAGGACTAGAAGGCTTATTTGAAACTAAACTTAGATCAGAGGGCTAAGTTAAATAAGCTAAGAAAAGAGTAATGGTACAACTAAAAAGGAAACAACAAATTCAGTGAAGCAAAAGACTTGATAGTTAAAGAAAACGGAATTTTTTTGAGAAAAGGTGAATAAAAGTAATTTTTTCCAAGATAAATTGAAAAAGAAAATCTATAATAAAGAAAGTTTTCTTATGTGGGCTGTGGTTAGATAGGAAGATAGAGAATCTTTATAAAATAATTGTATAAAGTCCAAGTACAGATAGAAAAGGTGACTAAAAGAAAAAAGAAAGATGTGAAGTTTTCCGTTTTTCACCTTTTTGTAACATAAGAAATCGAATTTAGAAAATTAGATTTTTCTAAAGTTCAAAAAATAAAGTTGCTTAGTAGGGTTTTGGATGCAAAAATTGATGAATTATGCTCTTACTCAGTAAGTGTGTGGGAAAATTTGGATGAAAAAGTATTTTGATTTTCAAATATTGCATCCATATAGAAATTGCTAGTATATTTAGGACGTGTGCATCATGTTTTGAAAGGATTTTTGGAAAATTTGAATATATAAACGAGGTATCGCTTAGGCATACATGTATTACTATGTTGTACTACACTTTGCACTAGTACACAAATGGCTGCAAAATTGGATGCACACATGATGATTGTGATATATGCGAGGAATTACTTGGTTTTACCCATACTAAATTTCGGGGAAGGAATTTCCTAAGGGTGGGAAAATGTAACACCCCGCATTTTTAATTACGTAAAATAAAATTTAAAGGGCTTCCAGAATTTGGTCATGGGAATAGTGTCATTGCATCTGTGGCGATTTTCTGGTCAATTTAGACCTATGGATTGCAGAAAACTGAATTATAATGAAAGAGATACCTTTAAATGAAATATTGTAACAAACATGAAAAGAAGGTACAAGAAAAGAACAATGACCACCATTGTTTTCAGGCTTGTTAACAAAAGACAATGTAGTCCAGTTGGTAAGAGCATGTGGCTTTCAAGAGAAAGGTGCAAGTTCGATTCCCGCGAGCGCCGTATTTTTATTTTAGAGAAACAACTAAAATAACACATGTTCTTAAGGGAAATTACGTATACACGCACATATAAGAAAATTATACATATAAGGAAGTATAAAAATATAAATATACAAGAGAAAAGTTCAAAATAAGCCTACAATCAAAGAAAGTTGGTTGGAATTAATGATGACATAAGCACCATTTGAATTTTGAAAATGAAATAAAAGTTGTGCGTGTATACATACACGTGTAAAATGGGCATTAGAAGTTTTGTATACATATAAGGAGTTTATATGTAAATAAATTAAAGGAGTTACAATAAGAAATTAATCAACGTTTAATCTGTAAATGTTAACCAATAGACACTGCACCCCATTTCTGCCCGTTGGACCCACCCCTGAACGGGACAGATTCATTTGATGAATCTGGACTATTTTTCTAACCACGTTCGTTACTGACTCAGCGCTGCTTGTACGATAAGATCCTAAACACATATAAATAGGCTAGCAGAGCCTAGCCTAAATCTCATATTTTATGAGAGGATGCCTAGACTCTGCCATTCTTCTTCCTCCTCAAATCTCTTCAGAAAATAGGATAATTAGTCTAAGGAAATTCCGATTCAAGATCTAAACTAAAAGAATGTATATCTGTAAATAGGTGTTCAGAAGTCTGTTCAAAGTAAGTTAAATTCTTGGATCTGGTCAATTTAAATTTCTCCTCTTTCTTCCCTTTTTCTTTTAGTTAATAATTGTGGATCCATGGTTATTTAGGTTCTAAAATCAGTTAGTGGAGCCATGGAATGCTAGGCCTGGACCAAATTCAGAATTGGAAAGCAATTAGGTGAGTTGATTTAAGTTATGTCTTTTTGATAATGGTATATTTATCGTTTGGCATTCCTCGTTAATGTGTATAATAAATCGGTTGAAATGATTAATTTGTTGAAATGTAAATCTGATGAAATGCATAAACCTGTTAAAATATGTGGAAAGGATTACGTTGTATATATACATGTTTTAATAACTTGCTAATTGGATATTGTAAGTTAAGTTACAGTGAAATTGGGAATAATTGTAATGTTGTATAAGACTTGTTTCATTTGTTTGTGTTGGAATTTAATGTGAATGCTGTCATTATGGAATTTACAATGAACATGAATACTTCTTAAGAATATTATTATGCCAAAAGATTGTAAATAAGAATTACAACGAAATTTGGAAGAATGAATATTCCAAAACTTACAGTAAGTAAAAATTTATAACCGCACCTAAACACGAGGTTAAAATAAACTTGTGGTAAAAGCCTGCCCGGAATTGCCCGACAAATCCAGCATCCACAAGTGGTTAATTCAATGTGAGAGGTCTAGTATGTAAACACACATATAATGGTGCTAAGACACGAGGTTAAGTCCAACTTGTAATAGAAGTCTGCCCGAAACCACCTGGAAAATCCAACATCCACAAGTGGTCGGCTTAATGTGAGAGATCTAGTGCATAAAGATATGTACAAATATGTGCATATAACAGGATAGAAATAAATGGTATTAATTATAATTAATGGAAATGAATGAAAGTTACAATAGTAAAAGAATTGGAATTAACGGGGAATGATAATAGCCTATTATGAATAAACCTAAAAGGGAAAAAGGAAAGATAGTAGGTAGGCTAGTCCTAGGGACATGTGGAAATTATAACTTAGGTTGTAATAAATGATAGAGGGAATTTGATAACTCATGTAATGAAATAAGTTGTACTTAATTATAAATTAAGTAATCTGTAAATTTGGGGACCAGAAACTTGTTGTTTGTAATAAGTAGAGAAAAGGGGGAAACTTATGAAATTAAATAAGTTATAATTAATTATAAATTAAGTAATTTGTAAACTTGAGAATCTGAATCCTGCTGATTAAAAGAACATGTTATCTGTAAACTTGAGAATTTGAAATTTGCTGATAAGAATAATATGTTAAAGGGTATTAATGAACTTAAGTGGATTAAGTTATATAATAAGCAAGAAGAACTTGGTAACTTGAATAAAATGTCAATATGCCTTGAAATAACCAAGCTAAATGAAAATCTGAAAAGATAGAGCAAGCACGTAATTAAATGTTTAGACATAGGGTCTAATACCACATTAACCGAGGACGCTTGCACTAGTCCGTACATCTGAAGTTGAATAATCCAAAGGGGTAGATAATCGTGGTGCCGTGATACATGAGGGAAGAGTTGTCCATCTGATTATTCTACTGATATTCTGCTGGTTCTGAAGGACTGGAAGGGGAAGCATGCAGCTTCTTGGGACGTGGAGGTTACTCCTGGTAGTTCTCTGTGCGGTGACAGCATTTAGGCTGTGCTCGCAAAGGTTAGGTCTGTGCGTTACTACCTGGTGAGCATACCTTGACTACCACAATAAGGGGCAGTCAGAAGGCTGTAGGGTGGCATAGGTGATTCGACGATCTGGTTGCCTTGTGGCTAGGCGGGTTACGACCATTTTATCTGTTTGCCTTTGGCGGGTCTAATCATCTGTTTGATAGCAGTCGTCGGGTACCAACCACCGACAGTCAACGTGATGCATGATGCGTGAGGTGGAAAGACGGAGAGCTAAATCTACAGATCATTGACCTTTCGCTATTAAGGCTTTGGTTACGAGACAAGCCAATTCAGATGTTGTTTGTTGTTTTGTTTCTAGGCCATGTCACTAGATCTCAATTATGTTTGTCTTTCACTAGTTGAGGAATGGGTCAGGTGGGGACCATCGCCACTGAAAATGCAGGCCATAACACTGTATATACAGATATATGAAAAGGCTCCCAACTGAGCTCCGTCTATCTGATATAGCCCTGTTACGGAACTTGGTGTGCAGTAGATAATACGTGCAGATATATAAATATTGTCTCTGGATGGTGTATCATCAAGGTCGAGGCATCGAGTATGATTAACGATACGTACATGAGAAAGTCTAATACATTCATGTTTGCTCCGAGTGGTGTATCTTAGACTCTAGGGCATTACTCTGTAACAGAATATGATTCGATTGAATGGTTCAAAGGTGGCAGTCCGTACGCTTACGTAGCATGGCGATGGTGGTTCTATGCGGATCATAGCTTTGTTATATAGAGATCCGTAGGTCACTCCTTTGTAGGATGGGGGATTGCGTATATTTCTATGGCATTACGGCGGAGACCGTGCTAGTAGGGTTGTACGTTAATTTGGGGGTAGCTACATATATACTATATTAGGTTAATCTACTAGGAAGTAGATGGGTACGACATGTGTGTAAGCCTTGAGTGCTGTTAACCCAAGTAACCTAATAAATAAGGAAATATAACTGAACGTATATGTAGGGTTATCCAAAATGTGTAGTTTGAATCCATGCACCAAAACTTGTGTTCTGACCCCCTCTTCATAACATACTCGTAGGTTAGATTTGTGGCAGAGATATGATAGCTTTGGATACTGCTTAGGCAGTATTATTATCTGGGTAAGGCTATATTTTGGTTATATTATATTTTATTCCATTCCGCTGTGAGACGTTTTCCGAGCTCTGATATGTTTATTATCTCTGTCTTTTCTGCAGGATACCAGATAAACCAACACAGGTTTCGATAGATTAGAATTTTGAAAAAAAATCAGTCTGTCGGAATTCGGGTTGTTACAGTGTCGGTATTGCTTTATCACTATCCCCTTTTGTATCAGTATTGGGCTTTTCTCTTTTATGTTGGTGCCGGTAGTGTACTGACCAGATCAATTCTTTTATGCTTTCGACTTTTACTTGATGTCCACTCCATGCTTTTTGATCATTCTTTCGTGTTAGTTGCGGTCCGATACCCCTTCGCCTACAGAAATATCGGTGTTGAATTTGGTAGTAACACCTTTGTGGCCCATAAGTTTATATTATCTAAGAATGGAGTCTATGTAGGGAGCGGATATGCATGCGATGGTTTATTTAAAGCAAATGTAACTACTATTGTATCAAACACTAATATGAATAAAAGTGAATCTTCTACTTTAATTGTTGAACCTTCTATCATATGGCATTCTAGATTTAGGCATGTAAATTTTAATGCATTGCGAAAATTGATTAATCAAGATTTTTTACCAAAATGTAACATAGACTCCAATTATAACTGACAATTTTTTGCAAAAGCAAAATTGACAAGAACCTCATTTCATTATGTTGAACAAGAAACTAAACCTCTAGACTTAATACGTACAGATGCATGCGATTTAAAAATGTGTCAAACTAAAGGTTGAAAAAGGTTTTCATGTCCTTCATTGATGATTGTACTAGATATTATCATGTATATCTCCTTTGAAGAAAGGACGAAGCATTCGACATGTTTAAACAATACATAAAGGAAGTTGAGAATCAATTCAATAAGAAAATTAAAGCTTTGAGAAGTAACAAAGGAGGAGAATATGAATTTCCTCACAAGGAATTTTACACTGCGTGTGGAATTATGCACCAAACTACAACACCTTATTTACCTCAATCCAACGGTATAACCAGAAAAAAAATCAAGCTCCTAAAGAAATAATGAATCCTTTACTAATCAGTTTTGGATTACTAGAAAATTTTGGGGGGAAGCCATTCTTTCGATAAACCACATGTTAAATAAATTACCACCAAAGGAAACATCTAAGTCTCCTCATGAACTTTGAAAGAATAGACCCCTAGCCTGCAAATATTTAAAAGTATGGGGCTGTCTTGCAAAAGTAGAGACATTTAAACCAAAGAAGGTCAAAATTGGACCGAAAACTATTGATTGTGTATTCATTGGATATGCATAAAATAGTGCCACTTATTGATTTTTAGTATACAAGTTTGGAATTGATGATATTCATGAAAGTACCGTCATTAAGTCGAGAAATGCTAGATTTTTCGAACGTATATTCTCTTTTAAATGAGGAACTAAAATTTAACTCCTAAGAGATCAAGGGAAGATGATATCCCCAATTCTCTTACGGATAAATATAACCTTTAGCAAACCACTGCTGGTCGATAAGCGGTGGAACCAAGAAGGAGCAAAAGATCAAGGACTTCAAGAACTTTTGGACCAGGCTTCTACACTTTTATGCTAGGAGATGATATACTAACATACAAAAAAGCTATGTCCTCTAGCGATGCCTCTTATTGGAAAGAGGAAATTAACAATGTGATCGAATCCATTATGTCTAACAATACATAGGAGTTAGTTGATTTACCTTAAGGATGTATGTAACACCTCGTGAATTCTATAATATTAAGCTTCACAAATTAAAGTGTAATTAATTCTAAATGAAAGAATTAAGAGGAATGGGTTACGCCATTGCGTTCGTCTCGGAATTCTGCTTGAGATAGAGTCCTAGTTTGCGTGAACCAGACTCAATATGAAGGAGTTATGACCTTCGGATGTTTCAGAATAAAATTTAAAATTCAAACAACTCGGTTTCAAGTTCAAAATATGAGAAAACAGGTTCAAACTGGGCTGGGCGGGAAAATTCCTGCCCAGGGACTTTGTCGACCATAGGGTCGACCATGGTGTCGACCTGGTCACCCCAGGTCAACCATAGTGTCGACCTGGGTGTCGACCTGCCATTCGACCTACCTGGTCGACCTGGCTGGCTGGGTCTGGCTCGAATTTCTGTGGCTCGGTGTGTCATTAGGGCTGACATGTCACTTCTTGATTGGCTCTTTGAAATTTGTATGGTCTATATTCCTCCTGTCTTCATCTGACGGCTCAAAACAATTTAAAAATCTATATATACACCCTAAGTCTCAACTAAAATTCACAAAAAAAAAAAATAAGATTGGAGTCGTCATGCTGCCAGGAAGGAATTGAGCATAGCCGTCAAGCGAGAGGAGCTTAGAGAAGAATCAAATTAAGAAGAAGACTAAAGCTTAATCAAATTAATCAACGTAACGTTAATCTACCCAAAGGAACGCATCTCAATTTCAGAATTCAAGATTCTGCATTCGTTGTAAGTATAGTGACCTTTCAGAATATGAATAAAAACTGTGACGTGATTCGATGTAAATGAAAATAGAATTGTGTTATTGTATGATAATGATATAAATTATGTGTATTGTAATGATTCTGTCATGACTTGTGTATTGATATTTGTGGCCTAAATTGATTGATGCAAGCCTATTGAACAATTGTATATGAAAACAATGGCACTTGCAAGTTTGTGGCAAAAACTAGAATTTGATCCCTTTATGTTTATGTCTATGGCATGGACTATATACTTTCTCTAAGTCTAAATTAAGGCTTATGTAAACATGTTCTAGATTTGAGACCTTTTATGCCTACATGACCCAAAACCTATGAACACATTCTTATGTTTATTTGCAAGTATAATTGGATCTATGTTTAGTATCGTTTTGGTTACATAAACTATGCAAGTTCATGTTGGAATAGGCTATATGATTAGATGTTAAATTGGACATTTTGGTGAATATAAAACATGTTAGTTTTGTGGTTGACATTATGCCAAGTTAAACAAGTTTAAACCCAAGTTTGTATAAGCCTAAACTATGCCATTTCATATGTCACCTACTTAGTTATACTCTTATTTGAATGCAAGTTCACATGACCCATAACTTATGTTAGTTGAATCGCTAAATTGCAAGTTCTTGCACCACACACCTTTATGTATTGTAAAATATTACATGTTCTTGATTCCCCTTTTCTTACGTTTATAAAGTTGGGCTGAATTGTGCAGAGCCCAACACTTGTTATAATGTTGCGAACGTACAAACGGGGGTAATAACGTTGGGTGTAAAACATGAAAAATATATGTTGGCATGGTTGGCACATGCCAACGACAATGACATTTAAGCGGTATGAATTGTTATACCCAAGAATAAAGGTCATGACATTTACATATAATTGAGAAGTGATAAAATATGTAAATTTAGAAAACACGGTATGTTTAACCCGAGGTTGGATTGAGTTGTGACGTAAACCTGCCCAGACCCGCCCGGCTGTCCAGTAGTCACAACAATACCTATCCAATGTGGGTGGTTAAGCATTGAGCCCAATAAGGACCCGAGGTTAGACTGAGCTATGGTGTAAACCTTCCCGGAACCGACCGACACTTCCAGTAACCGTAGCAATATATGTCTAATGAGAGTGGTCAGGTGCTTTAAGAGGCTAAGGACAGATGGTAGGGTTAAGTCAACTATAAACACTTAACCAAATTCAACATGTTAACAAGAATTGATGGGTGAGGTTAGGTAAATACAGACACTTAACCACTTAACATGTTTGACTAGAAAACCCTAGTAACGAGGGACCCATCTCAACAGTAACCTAAGTTAGGTATCATGGTACGCTGAAACTTGGCAGGGTGGGGCACGATTACTGGGCTGATTGTAAGCGGTCAAAACGAAGGCGGTGGGTGCACAGTGTAGGTTCTAACGGGGTGTGGGCGTGCACACACTCCGAACAGACAAACAGGGCACTGGGGGCAACAATAGTATAACATATGCCTTCTAGAATTGTGTCGGGGCCGCCACCATGGGTCTTGATACACCCCATGGTGGGACCAGCATAGGTATCTACAATTCTTGGGGTCCGTATGACACATGTTTACGCGAGTAGGAGCCGATCTTTAGAAAATGGGAATCACTTCACCTTCACCATGGGGTGCCAGTTATAATAAGCTCAAGTAGGTGCAGAGATATAGTGTGAGTGCGATAGTACATTTGATTCTAAACTACACTTCCTTAGTTTGTGATACTTTACTGTTTTCAGTTTATATCTATCGTGCCCTTTTTCCTATTCACATACTGAAGAGTTACTAGATTTACTCAGGCTTTATGTCTGACTCTATTTTCTTTTCGTCTTCTTTCCTTTCGTTCCCCTCCCCCCCTAGGTCCACAGGGAGGAAATAACTCAGCTCAGTCAGACTCTTTGCAAGCTCCAAGACCGTAGATGTATGGTTTGGATCCCTTTTGCTCGGATTATGGTTTTGGATATCACTATGGGGATTTTTGTTACTTTATTTATGTTTTATTCTTCTTTAATAATCAAGACAGTAATGAGGTTGTAATGTTGGAAGTATTTTGAGACAATTATGGAATTGTTTTGTTTTGAACACGTATTGATGAAATAAAAGTCTATTTGGTTTCCGCTGTTTAAAATATGTGTATTTATATCTGTCTTATGTTTATCTGTGGCTTTTACTTATAAACCTCCACCAAAGTAAAGGCATTCCCTTTGTGAGTGACCTTAACGGATGTAGGGTGTTTCACTTGGTATCAGAGCATAGGTTTACTAAATAAGATAAAAGTTTTTGAAATTGTTCTCAAAAGAAAGTTTAAAGAAGCAGTTTTCAAGTAAAAGTGTTATATTTTAAAAGACATAATCCCCCAAAGCCATATGCACTATCTCTCTCTATCCTTCGCTTTGAATCTTTCCTTTCTGTTTCAGCATGTCTGGAGACCATAACCTTCCAGAAGGAGTGCCGATACCCGACTGGTTTAGGAGGTACTTAGAAGCAAGGGCCAATGGCGCGGGCCCAGCGGACATTCCTCCTCCAGTGGCCGCGGTTCCTTCTCCTCCTCCTCCTCCTCGTGGAAATGCCTTCGCAAAAACATGTAGAGACTTCAAGGCTATGGGTGGAAAAGACTTTTATGTGACAGAATCCTTTGTAGGAGCAAGAAACTGGCTAAAGGAGACTGAGGATCTGTTTGTCATATTCGGAGTTGATGACAAGCAAAAGATACAGCTAGCAGTGTGGTTGCTTAAAGATGAAGCTTCCTATTAGTGGGAAGTTACCAATGCTCAGAGGGCGGTGGAAACATGGGAAGACTTCAGGATAAGGTTTGAGATGAAATTCCTCTCCCAAGCTGAAAGAAGCCTACAAATGGAGAAGTTCCTAACTCTGAAACAGGGAATATGAAAATCAGGGAATACGTTAATCAGTTTAATCAACTGGCCAGATTTGGGATGGACTTAGTAAACACCCAACACAAGAAGGCACTTCGCTTCATCAAAGGTTTGAATGAGCCTCTACACAACCTTGCTATGACCCATGTATCCACGGGAGCGACTTATGAAAGCTTGGTGGACATGGCGTTGCTACACGAGGAAGACAACGGCAAGAAAGAGACTAAGGTGGATGAAAAGAAAGAGGGTCTACAAGCTAAGAAAGAAGACTTCAAGAAAGAAGGGAAGAACAATAAGCCCCGTGAGAGGAGAAGGTGCAATTTCTGTGGCATTGTGGGACATATATCAAAAGGCTGCCGAAAAAGGAAGGCGAAGATGGGTGGTTTCTTCCATTGTGGAGAGACTGGGCACCAAGCTAAGGATTGCCCAAAGAAGAGAGGGCAGGGACAGAAAGCCGAATCCACTTCAGGGGGTCAGGTTCATGCGCTAGTGGCACCTCTGTAGGAACGAGGTAGTAATATTTCTGTAGAAAGTGTAGTCTATCTTTATGATCATCCAGTTCGCACACTTTTTGACTCTGGCGCATCACACTCCTTTATTTCATCTACCTTAGTAGAATCTCTGCATCTAGACACTAGTATGGTAGAGGATCCCTTAGTAGTTTCAAATCCAATTGGGGGCTCCGCTTACTTGTCAATGGTTTGTTTGGGTTTGAAAATCTCTATCCTCAGCGTTGAGTTTAGTTGTAATGCCTTTGTTTTGGGATTCTCGGGATATGGTTTGATCTTAGGCATGGACTGGTTATCCAGTAATGGTGCCATTCTTGATTGTGAGAAAAGAGTAGTTAAACTCTTGACTCGGCTTGGTAACACTCTAGAAATTTCTTGTAATCCCTTGAATGCTGTTATGCTTAGTTATCTAGAGTCGCTTGATGCTTCTGATGAGAATTTGCAGTCAGTTAGAGTAGTTTGGGAATATCCGGATGTCTTTGAGGAGGTGAAAGGCTTACCTCCGAGGTGGGAAATAGACTTCTGCATATATCTTGTGGATAATGCAAAGCCTGTAACTTTACCTGTCAGACACATGGCTCCAAAGGAGAGAAAGGAGCTCAGTAAGTAGGTTAAAGAGCTTCTCGAAAAGGGGTTCATTAGACGGAGCATTTCGGAATGGGGTGCTCCAGTGGTGTTCACAACCAAAGCGGACGGTTCAGTTCGCCTTTGCGTCGACTATAAGGAGTTAAACAAATTGACCAAGAAAAATAGGCATCCTCTTCCCCGAATCGACGATTTGTTTGATCAGCTTGTAGGTGCGTCGGTCTTCTCCCAACTTGATCTGGCAACTGGGTTCCATCAGCTAAGAGTAGCTGAAGACAACATTGATAAAACGACATTCAGAACCCCAGACGGTTTATTCGAGTGGCTTGTCATGCCTTTCGGCTTGACAAACGCACCTGCTTATTTCGTAGACCTAATGAGCAGAGTGTTCAGAGAATTCCTCAACAAATTTGTGGTTGTCTTCGTAGACGATATTTTGATCTTCTTAAAGAATGAGGAAGAGCATGCTCAGCATCTGAAAGAAATCATGGAAACTCTTCGAGTTCATCAGCTAAAAGCCAAATTCTCAAAGTGTCACTTCTGGAGAAAAGAAGTAAGATTTCTTGGACATATAGTGTCCAAAGAAGGGTTGGCGGTGGACCCCACGAAAGTGGTGGCAGTGCAAGATTGGAAGACACCAAGAAATGCAACCGAAGTCCGAAGCTTTCTTAGGCTAGCAGGTTTTTACCGAAAATTTATTAGGGATTTTGCGAAAATCTCAGCTCCACTCACAAGGCTAACAAAGAAGAATCTGGCATTCACTTGGGATTTGGACTGCGAGTTTGCTTTCCAACGATTAAAAAGAGCTCTTACAATAGCTCCAGTTCTAATCTGCCTGACGGAAGCAAAATGTTCACAATATACACAGATGCATATGGAACGGGACTAGGCGCTGTTCTAATGCAAGAAGGAAGGGTAGCAGCTTATGGTGGAAGGCAATTGAAAGTTCATGAAAAGAGCTACCCAACCCACAATCTTGAGTTAGCCGCCATCGTCTTTGCGCTTAAGTCTTGGCGCCATTATCTCCTAGGTGAGAAGTTCGAATTATACACTAACCATAAATCATTGAAATATCTCTTCTCGCAGAAGGATCTTAACTTGAGGCAGCAAAGATGGATGAAGTTTCTTGCCTCGTATGACTTTGAAATTTCCTACACTCCCGGCAAAGGCAACGTAGTAGCAGACGCGTTGAGCCAAAAGAAACTGACCTTAAGCCCACTCTTTGTGGAAAGGCAAAGCTTGGAGTATATAGCCAGTTTTAACTTTAGGCCCTCCTCGGATTTTGTACTGGGTTTGTTAGCATCTCTCGAAGTATGCCCTACTCTCTTGGACTCAATAGGGGCTGCACAACGTGAAGACCCTCATCTTGTTGATGTGATTGATAAACTTATTAGGGGTGAGACTTCTAGTCACCTCAGTAGATACGCCATCGATGACAAGGGTTGGCTGAGGCGAGATGGAAGATTATGCGTCCCACAAGCAAGGGAGTTGACAAAGAAGGTTCTCGAGGAAGCGAATCATTCCAAGATGACTATACACCCTGGCGGTGATAAGATGTACAAGGATATAAAAAGGACTTTCTTTTGGAGCGGCATGAAGAAGGACGTGGCAGATTTCTAAATGCATGACCTGCCAACAGGTCAAGGCGGAACAGAAGAAGCCTGGAGGACTACTTCATCCTTTATAGGTCCCACAGTGGAAGT
Source organism: Allium sativum (assembly GCA_030737875.1). Classification (NCBI taxonomy): domain Eukaryota; kingdom Viridiplantae; phylum Streptophyta; class Magnoliopsida; order Asparagales; family Amaryllidaceae; genus Allium; species Allium sativum. The sequence continues at coordinate 281,350,414 of CM060918.1, forward strand.
GGGATAGCATTTCAATGGACTTCATTGATGGACTGCCTAGGTCGAGAAGAGGCAATACTAGCATTTGGGTAATAGTGGATAGGCTTACTAAAAGCGCCCACTTTATACCCGTTAAAAGTAGAAGGACTGCCTCAACTCTATCATCTATTTGTCTCAAGGAAATAGTTCGACTCCATGGGATACCCTCCAGCATTGTTAGTGACCGAGACCCTATCTTTACAAGCGAGTTTTGGCGGAGTCTGCAAGAAGCTGTAGGCACACAGTTATGTTTGAGCATGGCCTATCACCCCCAAACCGATGGCCAGACGGAAAGGGTGAATAGAATTTTAGAGGATCTTTTGAGACTTTGCGTTCTTGACTTTGGAGGGACTTGGGAGGATCACCTTCCTTTAGTGGAATTTGCCTACAACAACAGCTACCAAGCTACCATAGGTATGGCACCCTTCGAAGCCTTGTATGGAAGACCGTGCAAATCACCAACTTGTTGGTGGGAGTCCACAGATAAACTTATACTTGGGTCGGACATGATTCGAGAGACTTCGGAGAAAGTGGACTTGATACGAAGGAGAATGAAGACTGCCTAAGATAGGCATAACTCCTACGCCGACAAAAGAAGGACCGACTTTGAGTTTGAGATTGGGGACAGGGTTTTCCTTAAGGTATCTCCTTTAAGGAACGTCGTTCGCTTTGGATCCACAGGAAAGTTAGCACCAAGATTTGTAGGGTCATTTCCTATCATCGAGAAGGTTGGGAAGATGGCCTATAGATTAGAGCTACCTGAGAGACTAGCCGGAGTTCACAACGTCTTTCATGTTTCTCACCTCCAGAAGTGTTTGCATGAGTCTGCGGAAGTGGTGGAACCTAGCATTCTAGAAGAAGCCGAGGTGGAACGTGAAGCAACTATGAGGAGAGTTCCAACTCGTATCTTAGGGACTGAAGTGAAAAAGCTACGCAACCGCGAAGTCAAACTCGTTAAAGTTCAGTGGAGCGACACCGAGGAAGACGCGACTTGGGAAACTGAGGATAGAATACGCGCTGCCTACCCTTTTCTTTTTAAGGGTACATCTTTGATCTCTCTTTTTCCTTAAGTTATGCCTTATCTATCTTTTTAAGTATTTCTCCTTGGTCCTTTTCCTAACTCCTTAGGTAGAAAACAAATGGATGCAAACATGTATTTGAAAACATGTTATGGATGATGGCTTCAAATGCTTGCTAGTGATTGCTAGTGGTTGCTCGTGGATGCATATACACACACACACCCTAGGTTTTAGATCGGCTCAGTCACTTCATATTGCATATGCATATATGTATTCTCATTTGTATACGGTTGAAACTTGATATGCTGTCATATGGTTGTCGCATTTGTATGAATAAGTTGTGCACTCATGTAGAATTATGAGTAGGAAAAATTTGCATACATAATGGATTCATGACACTTACATGATTCACATTAAGGAGGTCAATTGAATCAGTAGATCGCCTGATTTTTGCATTAGATAAGGACATGTACACACACTATGCATATGATTATGAAGCATTAGAAGTCTTTTAAGGACAGTGGACGCCTGTGTTTGTTGGTTGAATAGATGGACAGTTGGATGGTAGGATATACATTCTTCCTAACTTGAAGATTTCGGGGACGAAATCCTTTTAAGGGAGGAGAATGTAACACCCCGTGAATTCTATAATATTAAGCTTCACAAATAAAGTGTAATTAATTCTAAATGAATGAACTAAGGGGAATGGGTTACGCCATTGCGTTCGTCTCGGAATTCTGCTTGAGATAGAGTTCGAGTTTGCGTGAATCGGACTCCGTATGAAGGAGTTATGACCTTCGGAAGTTTCAGAATAAAATTTAAAATTCAAACAGCTCGGTTTCAAGTTCAAAATTCAAAAAAAAAAGGTTCAAACTGGGCTGGGCGGGAAAATTCCCGCCCAGGGACCAGGTCGACTATAGGGTCGACAATGGTGTCGACCTGGTCACCCCAGGTCGACCATAGTGTCGACCTGCCAGTCGACCTACCTGGTCGACCTGGCTGGCTGGGTCTGGCTCTGGCTCGGTGTGTCATTAATGCTGACATGTCACCTCTTGATTAGCTCTTTGAACTTTGTATGGTCTAGATTCCTCCTGTCTTCATCTGATGGCTCAAAACAATTTAAAAATCTATATATACACCCAAAGTCTCAACTAAAATTCACACAAAAAAATAAGATTGGAGTCGTCATGCTGCCAGCAAGGAATTGAGCGTAGCCGTCAAGAGAGAGGAGCTTAGAGACGAATCAAATTAAGAAGAAGACTAAAGCTTAATCAAATTAATCAACGCAACGTTAATCTACCCAAAGGAACGCATCTTAATTTCAGAAATCAGAATCCAGAATTCAAGATTCTCCATTCGTTGTAAGTATAGTGACCTTGTAGAATATGAACAAAAACTGTGACGTGATTCGATGTAAATGAAAATAGAATTGTGTTATTGTATGATAATGATATAAATTCTGTGTATTATAATGATTCTGTCATGACTTCTGTATTGATATTTGTGGCCTAAATTGATTGATGCAAGCCTATTGAACAATTGTATATGAAAACAATGGCACTTGCAAGTTTGTGGCAAAAACTAGAATTTGATCCCTTTATGTTTATGTCTATGGCATGGACTATATACATTCTCTAAGTCTAAATTAAGGCTTATGTAAACATGTTCTAGATTTGAGACCTTTTATGCCTACATGACCCAAAACCTATGAACACATTCTTATGTTTATTTGCAAGTATAATTGGATCTATGTTAAGTATCGTTTGGGTTACATAAACTATGCAAGTTCATGTTGGAATAGGCTATATGATCAGATGTTAAAATTGGACATTTTGGTGAATATACAACATGTTAGTTTTGTGGTTGACATTATGCCAAGTTAAACATGTTTAAAACCAAGTTTGTATAAGCCTAAACTATGCCATTTCATATGTCACCTACTTAGTTATACTCTAATTTGAATGCAAGTTCACATGACCCATAATTTATGTTAGTTGAATCGCTAAATTGCAAGATCATGCGCAACACACCTTTATGTATTGTAAAATATTACAAGTTCTTGATTCCCCTTTTCTCACGTTTATAAAGTTGGGCCGAATTGTGTCGAGCCCAACACTTATTATAATGTTGCGAACGTACAAACGGGGGTAATAACGTTGGGTGTAAAACATGAAAAATATATGTTGGCATGGTTGGCACATGCCAACGACAATGACATTTAAGTGGTATGAATTGTTATATCCAAAAATAAAGGTCATGACATTTACATATAATTGAGAAGTGATAAAATATGTAAATTTAGAAAACATGGTATGCTTAACCCGAGGTTGGATTGAGTTGTGACGTAAACCTGCCCGGACCCGCCCGACTGTCCAGTAGTCACAACAATACCTATCCAATGTGGGTGGTTAAGCATTGATCCCAATAAGGACCCGAGGTTAGACTGAGCTACGGTGTAAACCTGCCCGGAACCGACCGGCACATCCAGTAACCATAGCAATATCTGTCTAATGTGAGCGGTCAGGTGCTTTAAGAGGCTAAGGACAGATGGTAGGGTTAAGTCAACTATAAACACTTAACCAAATTCAACATGTTAACAAGAATTGATGGGTGCGGTTAGGTAAATACAGACACTTAACCACTTAACATGTTTGACTAGAAAACCCTAGTAACGAGGGACCCGTTTCAGCAGTAACCCAAGTTAGGTATCATGGTACCCTGAAACTAGGTAGGGTGGGGCACGGTTACTGGGATGATTGTAAGCAGTCAAAACGATGGTGGTGGGTGCACAGTGTAGGTTCTAACGGGGTGCGGGCGTGCACACACTCCGAACAGACAAACAGGGCACTGGGGGCAACAATAGTATAACATATGCCTTCTAGAATTGTGTCGGGGCCGCCACCATGGGTCTTGATAAACCCAATGGTGGGACCAGCATAGGTATCTACAATTCTTGGGGTCCGTATGACACATGTTTACGCGAGTAGGAGCCGATCTTTAGAAAATGGGGATCACTTCACCTTCACCATGGGGTGCCAGTTAGAATAAGCTCAAGTAGGTGCAGAGATATAGTGTGAGTGCGATAGTACATTTGATTCTAAACTACACTTCCTTAGTTTGTGATACTTTACTGTTTTCAGTTTATATCTATCGTGCCCTTTTTCCTATTCACATACTGAAGAGTTACTAGATTTACTCAGGCTTTATGTCTGACTCTATTTTCTTTTCGTCTTCTTTCCTTTCGTTCCCCTCCCCCCTAGGTCCACAGGGAGGAAATAACTCAGCTCAGTCAGACTCTTTGCAAGCTCCAAGACCGTAGATGTATGGTTTGGATCCCTTTTGCTCGGATTATGGCTTTGGATATCACTATGGGGATTTTTGTTACTTTATTTATGTTTTATGCTTCTTTAATAATCAAGACAGTAATGAGGTTGTAATGTTGGAAGTATGTTGAGACAATTATGGAATTGTTTTGTTTTGAACACGTATTGATGAAATTAAAGTCTGTTTGGTTTCCGCTATTTAAAATATGTGTATTTATATCTGTCTTGTGTTTATCTGTGGCTTTTACTTATAAACCTCCACCAAAGTTAAGGCATTCCCTTTGTGAGTGACCTTAACAGAGGTGGGGTGTTTCAATGTAAGACTTAGGTAATAAAGGATATTGAAAAAGAAATCGAAACCTGATGGTTAAATAGACAAGTACAAAGCTAGTCTTACAGGCCAAGGATTTAAAACAACAGAAAGACCTGGACTGTTTTGATAAGTATTAAGCAATAACGAGGATAACATCAATTAGGATGCTTTTTGCAGTCGCATCCATACTTGACTTATAAATAATCAAATGGATGTTAAAACAACATTTTTGGATGGTGAGCTGGATGGAGAAGTCTATATAAAGCAACCTGAATGGTTTCTGAGTTCAAGAAATGAGAATAAATTGTGCAAATTATAGGATCTAAATTAACCCTAGAGGGAGGTGAGTAAGGTATATTGCACTTTTGTGAAATTTAAAAATTATCACATCACAGAAGAATAAATAAATGAAAAAAATAAATGACAAAGAATTTACCTAGCTTCGTCAAACCCCTATCTACTGCTGTATTATGTAAGGTTTCTATAAGTATTAAAAACAATATCCTGCATACAACATCTGTACACTTGGAACCCCTCGCTATTGTTCTAATCCTAAGCTCACAACCCTGTAATGATCGCAAACCCCGAGATTAGATTTTCCCTAAATATAAATCCTATATCTAGAACCCTAGTTTGAAAATAAACTTGAAAACTTAAAAATGGTTTACAAAAGTTAAAGCAATTTAAGATAAATAACACAAACAAAACCCCCTTAAATAAGTATGGCTGGTCCCCCTTTGATTTATCACTTGAAAAGTATATCAGGTTCCTACTTTCAATGGTGACCAAAACAAAAATTAGGATTTTGCACTACCCTCAAATCGTAACTCTGAATTCTCAAATAAACATGATTCTCTTATGGCTCTGATTTATCGTTGCTCTTTGGTTGGTGATTTGGCCTTTGCAATTTGATAAAAAAACTCCTAAGGATGTGAGTATCTCTGATTTACTTTTTTGATTGATTTCTTGTTGGTTTCAGTGCGTTCTTGCCTGTGATGATCGATGTATTTATAAGGTTTTAAAGAACCTTGTATTCTTTGATTTCATACATTGACTTTCCTTGATTTACCCATTAGTTTGATTGAATTTCTCTATTGAAAAAAATGCTCTTGCAATTTTGGAAGGTTTTGAAACGAGAAATCCATTCTTGCCTAACATAACTTTGAACACAGTTGATATATTCTTGCATGATTTTCCAGTGTTGAAATTTGTTTACACCTTGCCCGAAATAACAACTTGCTGTTAATGCCCATTTTTGATTCTGGGAAAGATTTCTTCTTGCCATATATGCATGATTGCATATTATATTTTTTTTGCCAACTTTATATTTGCTAGAAATGCACGTTAAGTTCTTTCTCATTTTTCTTGCATATTGTTCGAACAAATTCTCACTTAATTTGTGCATTCTTTGACTTGAACAGACACAACACTTGATTATTGTTACTACACTATTCTGCTTGACAAAAACAAATGACTTGTATTCTTAAGTGTTGTATCATTATGTCATTCCGTGCACTGCTGCCTGGGCCATTTGTAAATCTTGGTATGAATATATATAACTTTCTATTATACTTCATGTTTGCATTATCTTACTAATAAGAACGGATGCACAATCGGTCATTTGAATGGTTACTCCACTTGAGATTTTGTATCTTCTAGCTATGGTACTGTAACAATTGGGAATTTCGCTCGATCCGAATCGATCGCTAAACCGACCAAGACCGTTCGAAACCCCTAATTGTTTTGAGAACACGACAAATCAGAACACAAACAGAAGAACATTTCATTGCTTATTACAACAATTCCATCAGAATACAAGAATATTATAGAGTATGAATGAATAAAATACATTTGATAAATATCAGAGATTATAATACATTACATTGCAGCGGAAAATAATACAATACACAACTGGAAGTAATACTCAGATACAGAGCTTTCCGAATATCGCTTCAACTGTAAATCAGGATCCTGTAAATATAAATCTGAAAAACCAAAACTACTAGCTGCCCATGCAGAAAATAGGGGCATCCAGAGTTTAGGTTAAAACAATAAACTCCAGGTCAGTCATGTGACTGGTGTAAGAACTAAAATAATTATTAATCTTTATTTTAAAGTTCGGTAAATCAAGGAACCACATCGTATAACGTGGAACGGGTTTCCTCCCAAGAATACTAGTGTATAAAACAACAGCGCAATGCTAAATAAAGAAAAATGAAGCTATTATAAGACTCAGGTCCTATCACACAATGCAACACAAGCCGGAGGATAGAGTTTTTACCTTATAATAGCCAGAAATACTTGGTATGTGAAATTTCATCTTTTATTATTACTATAAGTGTATCGTGTCAAAACAATTTCAATCATAAGTATCAATCATAGACGGCATAAGTGCCGCATACCACTATGTCGCAATATATAGGATTACAACTAAAACCGCAAAGTTGCGTATTGGAAGTTGGATTTCCATCATGAACCAAGGCAAAAGATAGTCCTTACCGAATTCGAGATGCTCTACCCGCCCCTCAGGCAAGTACTCAGTCAAGCCTTTGGATCGTCAGGGCCAGTCCAATGATGTGGATCAAAATGCCTGAGCACTGTGTTTCCCCGCCCTTTGGGGCGCAAATGAGTCCTTTGTCTCCATCGGCTCCACATAGTCACCGATATATCCGAGGCGCCTCGCAATCCAACAACCACACAGGTGAAAATAATATAAATGTCAGGGATGGTAGTTCACTGACACCATCCTAGCTAGAAGGAAACACATGCCCTCCCCGATGTCCTCTCCCGTTTCTGGTTCACAACCAGGGTGTGAGGCTCGCGAATTAATGTTATACACAAAGCTATGCCACACAGGCGGTGCTTTGATCATCAACCACAAGACTTTGCTTTTCAACAAAAGCCTTGATCCATTGCATCTCAGCATGCCACACAGGCAATTCACGCCATGCGACTGATGGCTATCAATCACACAGAATGAAATCCAATGTCAGACACACGGTCCATTTACAAGTCCGTTCTGGGTCTGAACGAAACCAGAGGAACCTTATTCCTCGCATATCCATCGATCTCCAAATACGTCTGGACGATCACCAACAGATTCCCTCCTCTTGGATGTACAGCCCAATCAAGATCATCAGTAATTATCCAAATGATGTGAAGACCTCCGGTCTTCGACCACCGTCTTCATCCTCGACACATCATCGAATCAGTTATTCGGATTGGGATATTCCCGGTCTTTCTGAATAACTCGCGTGTATAATAAACAAGTGTTACACAAACACAACATATGCCTCATTCCAATTCAGAATATTCTTTTATTCAAATATTCACATCTATAGGGAAAGGTTCCCATTAATTTTATCAAAGATAAATTCTTTAAAATTTATTCTTTAATCTTCTTTTGGATTTCAATTCAAACAAAATTATGATTTATCCAAACTAGTCGGGATTAACGAACATTACCTAAGTAATCATTTGTTTTAAATTTCCCAATCCCAACCTATTCATCCCATGAAGTAAAACTGGCAATACTTCATATCTAACACCACAGTGTTATCGGTAAATTCAATTACTATTTCACGTTCAATTCTAATTAAAGATTTAACTATCGCTTGGAGCAAAACTGGTGATACTCCATTCTTGATCATTTCAATCTAATTAAAGATTCATTAAAAATCCACTTGGTTTTAATCTTCCCAAAAATCACTATCAATGATTGTTTAACTTTGGAAATCATATCCTGTATTTAACTGGATTAAAGAACCAATGTTATTTAAAACACGGTTCACGATAAACCCAAAATCACATTCTATTCCATCAACCTTTAACCGTAAATTAGCAGGTGAACAATTCCCTAAGTAATAACCCCGAAGGCCGAAACCAACATCAGATCAATACCCAGGAAACCATTCAACTTAACTAATCTTCAGTTAGTTTCTGATTTTCTTAACTCCGTTGGGTCTAAGAACAGTATTATTAAAGATACCGTTCACGACAACCCAAAATCACATTCCATTTACAATGGAATCTTCATGGAAAATAAATCGTTATATATAATCGATGTAAACTTCCATATCTGACTACTAATATAAATGGAATAGCGGCAAAGTCTTTAAAATTCCAGATATATTAGTTGTCTTCCTCCATAGAAATTCACTTTGATCATTACCAAATCGAATTCCATTCCATTCCAATTTATTTTATTAAATTGGAAAATTTTACTTTGGAAAATCTCCTTTAAATCTTAACAAAAGATTTATAAATTCCAAATCACATTTCATTGTAAATCGGGTTAAAGAACGAGTGTCGTTGATAAACCCAATTCACATTCCATTAATTATCGGGATAAAGAACAAGTGTTATTTAAAACACCGTTCGCGATAAACCCAAAAATCAATTCAAATTCAATTCCAATTAAATACCATTTAATTGGTATACTTCATTAAATCTAAATAAAAAGATTTAATCTTTTTCTCAACTGGGTTTAAGTACAGTGTTAATGAAGACCCCATTCACGACAAACCCAAATCCCATTTGATATTAAATACAAGGCTCTGAATAGAAAATATATCGGCTTATATTCAATATCAAATTCTACAGGCAACAAATGTCGTATTGGAAATAACGATATAAATATATCTTTCAAATTTCCATAACAATATATGTATAATCACGAAATCCAACATCGAAATATTCCAAAGACAATTTCGATTCAAATCCATTCCAATTCAATTATTGGAAATTCTGGTTACTTTTAAAACCCTTTCAAATCCAATTTATTTATTTAAAAAATAAATGGATTATAATTCTAGTTCAAAACTAGTTCATTCGATAAAAAATCTATTTTTATCTTTTAAAATATGGATTTTTTCATCCCAATTCTTACCAAATCATTTCTTATGATTTTACACAAATATTGCTATTTTTAATAATTTTATCAAGGCCCGTGCAGTCGATTTCCATCAACGGCCAATGAACTGCACTTTCAACGACCTTTTCCAAATTTGTTTTGGACATAATTCCAAATCCAACTGTTTAGATTTTTGATTTCTTGTATTCGTTAAGCTCTTTGCGATACGAACCCAACGGTTCCGGTTTTAGGAGAATCCGACGGTCGGATCTCCCGTAATATACATTCGAAGTCAATGGTCGAAATTGGCGAACTGCCGCTGCGCGGCGCATTCTATTCTGGCAATTAAATTATATATATAATATATATTTCATCCATCTCCATTTAAAACGTATTTTATAAATCGTTTTCAATTCGTTTTCAAAACAATTTCTGTAACGACTTTAATTTTCAGCCGTTGAATTCTGAATATTTAAATTTGCTATTTGAATTATATATAGGAATTTATAAGAAATTATTTAATAAAATGATATTTAAACATATAATTTATAATACAATTTAAAATGAGCTCGTAAAGGCGCGACAGTTTGTAATTTAACATTTAGAACTTCAATTAGATATACATGATTCAAAATAAGTCGGATTTCTTCGAAACAAGAAACGTTCTGTTCTGTTTAACGATATTTTTCTAACGGAAGAGAAAATTCGAGATTTCGTCTTATATATTGGGAGTTATGTCCAAATCAAATTCTTAGAAAGTCGCTGTGGAGTCGTGTATATGCTATAACGGTTTATTTAATATAATTAAATATTGGATTCGAATATGGACAAGATTCTTTTGAGGCGTAATTATAATTTAATTTTTAGAATTTTACTGTAATTTTTAATTAATTAAATACGCAATTTTTTATTTGGAGTATTTTGCACCCTATATCAATATTTTGGGGTTTCATAATATAAGTTAAACTATCGATATTATTATATTTTTGGGATCGCGGTACCTCGTTGGACACGGCCGTAGTCTTACTTCTGTCTGTAGCAGCTCGTCTGTAAACAGATTTTTTTTTGTAGCGGAATACGAAAAACTAATAACGCATATAAGACTCTACCACACCCATGTTACGAACGTCCTCTTAACCTCGCATGTTACCCACTTGTGTTACCATCTGGCCACTCTTCTCTTCCATGCTTTTTAGAACCTTACATATACCCATCTGTTAAATAATTATATCCATTCGGTTTCAAGCACACTAAACACTACACACACATTTAAGATAGCAAACAACCCATATATATATATATATATATATATACACGAAATCAATACAATACCCAGTGGAAGTAATTATAGATATTACACAATACATTAACACATGTATAATCATTCTAAATGAAAACTAAATGAATAGTAACCAATTTAGTTCAATGGCACAATCATCCTCGCCATCAGTTGAGAAAAGCGGGCCTTCCAGGCTTGTATCCTTCCTATCAAGGTACTATGTTCCGTGCATGCCAAGCTAACTGGTTCCGTGCTCTCCACACTTTGTTTTCTCCGTGCTTCCCAAGCCATTACTTGCCGTGCGCCCCAAACTTCTTCACCTTTAAATACAGATCCGTAACTCCCAATCTAATTTCCTTTCCAGTTTTCTTACTCTAACCAAAATCACAAATTTCAGTATCTTCAGTTTACAAACTCGCTCTCCACTCTCCTCATCAAAATAAAAAAACTAACAAAACTCCTAAAATCTCAGAGCATGTTTTTCTTACTCAATAAGGATGGATCTTCAAATATTGTTTTGGGTGCAGATCGCGAATTAAGGATGTGGTGGAGTTCAATAATACGTTGTGGAGATGGATGAGCTCATAGGGGAGGGTGCTGGGTGTTTTACTGTGTGAATTCAAACGCATGGCATGTTTAAGAAGAAAGGAAGGGATGGGCTACGGTTATGGTGAAGCTGAAAATGGAATTGAACAAATACTGGTGGAATCTGTTTGATGAACTGTGTGATGTGGTGGGAGGCATCAATGGGGTGGATCACTAATCGGTATTCACTGTAGAAGAAAGCCCCATTTTGTTTGAAATGTGACTAGGCAAGTTAAGGGAATTTGTTCACTAGGGAAGACCAGCTAAGGAGGTAATTAACTAAGTTAATCGCAAGATTAGGGGATGATTGGATTTTAAAAGGTGGGATGTTTTGTTTTGAAAATCAGGAGCGTGCGTGTGAAATAGTCACTGAAGGGTGAAGAAATATTAGCGAGAAGAAAACCATTGACTTGGAGCTCAAATGGTAATTAGCGTATAAGTTTTAATATTACAAATATTGGTGATTTCGGTTGTGTAAAGCATGGTGTAGTCGATTCCGGTGATGGGCTGAAGCAGAGGAAGCCTGAGGTCGAGATTTCTTTGGGGAAACAGTTGCTGAAGGGAAATGGTACCGATGACTGTAATATTGGTTTTTGTGTTCTGGAAATGAAGAAACGCCTGGAAATCTTTAATCAAAAGAATATTGCCTGGGGATGAAGTACCTACGGGATGATTATGTGATTTGTAATCTTGGGTTTAGGACGACAAATTGGGTATCCACGAGGTAATCATTGATTTAGCGGTTTTAAATCTGTGATAATGGTTCGGAACTAGGTCAAAGCCAAAGGGGATTATGCTGTTAATCACATGTTTGCCTCGTTTATCGTTACCTTGCAAAATGATGAATGTCAAAGTAGGAATTTGTATTTGAAATCCCTATCTATGTGGTCGAATCCTTAGGTTAAGAATCTAGCAGAACTTGTCTCAAACTGATCATGTTGAGAATGTAACATCAAGATCTATACTACTGTGGTGGAGAACGGAGTTACCAGAATTTCATAGAGAAATCAGATGTCTGTTTCATTTTAAAGGAAACAAAAAGCAAAATCATCATCTACAGAACAAGGTGAGTAAACTCACTAACTCTGACTCGTTTATATTTTTATATAAACGAGTTTTAAATTTATTTATAGTAATTTTATACTGTGTGATGATTGTTTGGCTGAATGGTTGATAAATTGGTTGAATTGGTTGCTATAGTTATATCGTTGATCGTGTAGTAATTCTGTTCACCATAATAATTCATATTTTTGTGAAATTAATGTTGATTAACGTCTGTGGATGTAGGGAGATAGGTTGGAGGAATCCAACTGGATTCCTCGATATTTATATTACTGTTGTTATTTATTGTGATATTTGATGGGATATAAAATGAGTGATTAATTATGTTTGAATTACACTGGCTCAAGAAATTTGGTATTTTAACACCATAAAATACTTTCAAACAATAAGAAGGGATTTAAAATGTAAAATGGGAAATTTATTTCCAAGGTAGAAAACTGAAATTTTAATACACTTGAGAGTAGAAACTTGTTTTAATAAAACAAGAAAGTTGATTATAAATAACTGGTATAAATTTATCAAAGTACTGTCATAGGATTAATTGAAAAATAAATTCAAATTTGAATTTATATGGAAAGGTGAAAATCGGATTTGAAACCAATATTTGAAATAAGGTTTGAACTTAGCAAATTATAAAGGGAATTATAATCGAAAATTTAAATGATTGGAATACGAATGAGATTTGTATGAAAACTCTGAATAAAGGTTATAAATGGAATTTGGGTTTAAGATATTATTTTAAATATGAAAATCAAACCGATTTGATTATATATAAAAGGAATATATTTACAATCAAAGTGAATAATGGTTTAAAGGAAATATTTTGCAAACGAAATATTTATAAAGGAAATTTAGATGACTTGAAATATGAACCCAAATTGGAAATTTGAGTAAAAAGGGAAATGGAAAATCGTTTTAGAACAAAACGATGAGTTTTAGTTCAAGATTCAGAATATAAAATAAATTGGGAAAATGTTTCATAGATTGAATGGTTATAAATGAATTGAAAGGATAAATTCAATAGTGAATTTGAAATTTGAATTTACCTGAAATGGTAAATAAATTCTGAAGTTCAGAATATAAATCGAATATAGAGTATTCGAATGAGGGTTGTTTATTGGAATTCGATTATATCAAATTTAGGGAAGTAGTATTTTACTTTCAGGTTTGTATCAAATTTAATAATTTAATTATTTATTTATTTACTTATTAATTTATTTATTAAAATAAATAAATCCAAGTTGCATTTTATAAACCAAATATTTGTAAATAGCGATTTTAAACGCTGCCGTTATAATAAATGTTTTGGTAAATCTAAATAGAAATTTAAACGCTGCTGTTATAATAACTGTTTTGTAAATCTTAACAGCGATCTTAATGCTATTGCTATAATAATTGTTCTATAATTCTAGACAGTGATTGTAACGCTGTTGTTAAAAGCAATGTTTTATAAATCAAATATTTTGAAACAGCGATTATAACGCTGCCGTTAAAATCAGAGTTTTTCCATGAAAGAAGTATGTCTTAGATTGGATCCAAAGTCGCGTAAGCGATATTTGGTTTAAAGTTATGAGATTTGACTATTTCAAAGTTGAGAATGTTGTTCAGTTAAGGTCTGAAAGGTAAATATACCCAATCTTTGATTGACTTCATGATTGATGGAGAAATAGTTAAGGTAGTTAAGGTTCGATAGTAAGGATTGGTTAGCATTATGGTTAGTTAATAATTGGTTAATGTTTTGAGTTATAATAACGATGTTGTATAACATCGTGTTAATTTAAAAGAATTCGAAATGTTTTCCCTAAATAAAATGAGAGATATTTTCTACGCATAGAAAATGAAATAAATTGTTGAATGAAGGATTATGAAAATATTTTCTGATATTAATGAAGTATATTTTCTGATATTCGTGAATATTTAGAAATGTTTTCTAGCTAAAATAAGAGATATTTTCTCGAATAAAGGAATCATGATATTGGAAATGTTTTCCAATAATCGAGAAAGACAATATAATTTTGAAAGAATCTGAAAAGGGAAAATGGAAAATTGGAATCGATAATATAATAAGGAATCAATATAAATAGGGACCAGTATTGCATGATGGTTGATCGATAGAATTTCAATTTGGAAATATGGTCGTTGGTTGAATGGATGATCCTTTGATAGTTAAATCACTGGCTATCAAAGTTTTGATTTACTTTATACCTCCGTTGTCGATACGGAGAGACCGAGATCAGATTTATTATCTGAAAACCACTCCGTATTGGCATAAGCGTTACGAATTAACTTATGCTAAAGATAATTGAAGACGGAGTAAAGTGCAAGGGCTGTTCTGTTAACCCTAGGTAGAAATCGCCCAAGATGGATTAACAGAACCGTGCCTTCAGTTTGTCCAGACCCAGGACAACTTGTATGGACGAGTGTCTGACAGAGTATTTCCAAAGGGATTACGTACGTTGATTCCTTCAAACGTACGAAGTTGGTGGCAAAGAAGGGAAACTTCTTTAGCCTAACAATCTGAGTATTTTTGTGAGAATCAATTAGTGATTTCCAATGGATTTGACGATTGACATTCAAAGTGAATGGTGGCCAGATGTTCTGGAAGACAATTCAAACCTCAAGCCTCACAACCCGGAATTTGACAAAAATCAGGCAGGCAACATGGCTATGTGGGTCGCTCCCATTAGGATGTATAATCACCTATCTAGAGAAATTCCAATTGCTTCTTTAATTTATCGATGATGTCCCTTTCGGGAAACGGTTGCTGATCCCAACCGTTGGTGATATACATTCGATTCACTCAAGCGAAATGAGTGGTCGGTCATGTGTGGGCCGGGTTGCAAGACGTTCTTGTTGAACCCGGTGTATTCGCCTCTAGAGATACACTATCGGGAGGTGGTCCCATACCTTGTCATGTTGGAAATCCAATCTCCAATAAGCGCCCTGCGGTTTTTGATTTAATATTATATGGAGTGTGAGATGCAAGCGTTCCGCTAGATTTCTATTTATTCGATGTAGATATTATTATAATTTCACTGGATTTGATATCAAAAATATTTTTGGTTATCGTAAGGTAAAAACCATCTGTGTTTATGTGTGGATCGGTCTTACGATTATATTTTCTTTCGAAAGGATTTTAAAAGTTAAACCAATGGTTGGAATTTACTCACCAGTCCCATGACTGACCCAGAGTTTATTTTGTTTTGTTTTCCCTAAACTCTTGGGTGCCCAAATTTGTTTGGGCAGTCAAGTAGTCGGGATTTTTTTCAGATTCACTTGGAGGAGCTCGAAGCAGGAGGCTTCACCAGTTGGCTATAGACTACTATATTTTCCGCTGTGTACTATGTTATATCTGGAAATAGGTGTTTATAACTGTTCCAGGAATAACCGTTGTGCTCTGATGATGGTATGTATATAAAATCACTGATTTGTTTTTCAAAGTTTATGTTATCTAATATATTTTATTCGTTCCGCTGTGAGTTTGTGATCTTCGTTTTCTTCTATTATAATATTTCTTTCTTTCTATTTCTCATCCTCTAGCTTTTTTCTAATAATGATTCGTGTTTCTATGCAATTTGGGTTGGACGTGTTGTGTTATTAGTTGACTCAAAGTGTACGGAAATTCGGGCCATTACTGTTGGTATCAGAGCTGAAGGTTGAGTAGTAGCCTTGGCTCTGTGGCGTAACTCAATAGAGATGGGGTTAGTAATACCTCAGATTTAGTTTGAGTATATATATATGAGCGCGTATTTGTAGATTTGATATAAAAAAATTGTTTTATATTGTGTTGACTGGTTTGTTGTGTGGTTTATGAATTCTGATAAATACAGAATGTACAACTGTATCGATAGGTGTTTCTAAACTCTCGAACAAAGCAATTCGATATAGTATTGTTTTATAATGGGTAAATGAAATGATTTCGCCCAAAAATTATTTTGATATAAACGGAATAATTTTTGGATTATTATAATATATGAGTGTGTTGATTGTTATTACAATCAAATAAAATTGTAAAATATTGAAATGGTTATATAAAACCAAATTGAATTTGTATATGAATGAGATATACAAATAAGCTAAATTGGAATTGGATTCAGATCAAAATCGTGGATTTAAATCCCAGATGTTTATAGAATATTTTCTGAAGTATTTTAAAGGTGATATAGCATTACTTGAAGGTATTTTTGAATGAGAATGGTTTTTAATGAGTTTTGAAAGTGATTAAGCATTGAAATCACTCTAGTGGCAAGAAAATAATTCTGATAATGGGTTGCGACATTATCAGTATTCATTTTCAAGTTTCTGAGTGATGGATTGCTACCATAGCAATTTGGAAATGAAAAAAAATTATTTGAAAATGACAAGCTGATTTAGAAATTCAAATGTTTTGAATTGATTTGATTATAAATATATGTGTATAAATATATGTGTATAAATATATATGATTTCAAACTAATTTGAAATAAAATCCGGGAATTTGAATCCTGAAATTAAAATTTAACTTGTGTAAGTTAAATAAATTGAAATGGTAAAAGAGAATAAAAAGAATTGAAATTTAATTTAAGTTAAACAAAATTGGATTGGATTAGAAATAATTCCGAATGAAATTAAATAAGGAAAATGTTGAGATTCAAAATTTTAATATGAATTCGACTTATGTACAAACAAATTGAATATATATTGGATGCTGTGTTTGGAAAAAAGTGTGATGGAATTGAACTCAAGTAGAATAAGAGGGTTGATTTTTGGAAATATAACTCAGTTTGGATTAATGTATAGAAGTGAACTAATCAGAAAGTTGATTAGAAAAGTTAAAGACCAAAGGCTGAATTGATTTGGAACCGATTTGAAATATATATGTATGTTGAGCAGACATTATATGGAAGCAAGTGCAAGAGATAGAATTTCTGCCCAACAAAAAGGTACATGTTTACAATATTACTTGGGTTTGATGGATTTATGAGCCTATGGGGCAAGCCACTTGGATTTTTGATTTTCTTTTGGATTGGAGAAGGACTAGAAAGGCGAGTTGTGGTTGTACCGATTGAGCCGTGCAAAGGAGATGCTGGCGAAATTTTTTGAAAATTTAAAGAGTTAGAAAATTTCCAGAAATTTGTGATAATTTAAAAATCGAGTTGATAATCTTAATTGAAATAGAAAAACCAGAATTGGTTAATACAATTTCAAGTGAAATAATGAAATCGATAAATGGATTTAAAATCAATTGGAATGGGTGTGAATATGTAGAAGAGCATGTGGACTGAAGGCAAAAATGTGAGGATGGACTGTCCAAAAATGGTGGACAAATTATCTGGAATAAATAACGAAAGGTTGGGTATTAATACGAGAATTAGAAGTTCTGGATAAAAACTAAGTTACGGAAATATGGAGTATAAGATTTCAGCCAAGTAGGTTATGAGGAGTTAAAATTATAGCATTTTTACTGCTTAGCAATTTCGAGGACGAAATTATTTTAAGGGGGAAGGAATGTAACCACCCGGATTTTCAGCCGTTGAATTCTGAATATTTAAATTTGCTATTTGAATTATATATAGGAATTTATAAGAAATTATTTAATAAAACGATATTTAAATGTATAATTTATAATATAATTTAAAATGAGCTCATGAAGGCGCGACAATTCGTAATTTACGTTTTGAACTTCAATTAGATATACATGATTCAAAATAAGTAGGATTTCTTTGAAACAAGAAACGTTCGGTTCTGTTTAACGATATTTTTCTAACGGAAGAGAAAATTCGAGATTTCGTCTTATATATTGGGAGTTATGTCCAAATCAAATTTTTAGAAAGTCGATGTCGAGTCGTGTATAAGCTATAACGGTTTATTTAATATAATTAAATATTGGATTCGAATTTGGACAAGATTCTTTTGAGGTGTAGTTATAATTTAATTTTTAGAATTTTATTGTAATTTTTAATTAATTAAATACACAACTTTTTATTTGGAGTATTTTGCACCCTATATCAATATTTTGGGGTTTCATAATTTAAGTTAAACTACCGATATTATTATATTTTTAGGATCGTGGTACCTAGTTGGACACGACCGTATTCTTACTTCTGTCTTTAGCAGCTCGTCTGTAAATAGATTTTTTTTCGTAGCAGACTACAAAAAACTAATAACGCATATAAGACTCTACCACACCCATGTTACGCACGTCCTCTTCACCTCGCATTTTACCCACTTGCGTTACCATCTGGCCACTCTTCTCTTCCATGCTTTTTAGCACCTTACATATATCCATCTGTTAAATAATTATATCCATTCGGTTTTAAGCACACTAAACACTACACACACATTTAAGATAGCAAACAACCCATATATATATAATATATATATATATATATACACACACACACGAAATCAATACAATACCCAATGGAAGTAATTATAGATATCACACAATACATTAACGCATGTATAATCATTCTAAATGAAAAATAAATGAATAATAACTAATTCAGTTCAATGGCACAATCATCCTCGTCATCAGTTGAGGAAAGTGGGCCTTCCAAGCTTGTATCCATGCCTATCAAGGTACTGTGTTCCGTGCATACCAAGCTAACTTGTACCGTGCTCTCCACGCTTTGTTTTCTCCGCGCTTCCCAAGCCATTACTTGCCATGCGCCCCAAACTTCTTTACCTTTAAATACAGATCTGTAACTCCCAATCCAATTTCCTTTCCAGTTTTCTTACTCCAACCGAAATCACAAATTTCAGTATCTTCAGTTTACAAACTCGCTCTCCACTCTCCTCATCAAAATAAAAAAACTAACAAAATTCCTAAAATCTTAGAGCATGTTTTTCTTACTCAATAAGGATGGATCTTCGAACGTTGTTTTGGGTGTAGATCGCGATTTAAGGATGTGGTGGAGTTCGATAATACGTTGTGGAGATGGATGAGCTCATAGGGGAGGGTGCTGGGTGTTTTACTGTGTGAATTCAAACGCATGGCATGTGAAAGAAGAAAGGAAGGGATGGGCTATGGTTATGGTGAAGCTGAAAATGGAATTGAACAAATACTGGTGGAATCTGTTTGATGAACTGTGTGATGTGGTGGAAGGCATCAATGGGGTGGATCACTAATCGGTATTCACTATAGAAGAAAGCCCCATTTTGTTTGAAACGTGACTAGGCAAGTTAAAGGATTTTGTTCACTGGGGAAGACAGGTTAAGGAGGTAATTAACTAAGTTAATCGCGAGATTAGGGGATGATTGGATTTAAAAAGGTGGGATGTTTTGTTTTGAAAATCAGGAGCATGCGTGTGAAATAGTCACTGAAGGGTGAAGAAACATTAGCGAGAAGAAAACCGTTGACTTGGAGCACAAATGGTAATTAGCGTGTAAGTTTAATATTACATATATTGGTGATTTTGGTTGGGTAAAGCATGGTGTAGTCGATTCAGGTGATGGGCTGAAGCGGAGGAAGCCTGAGGTCGAGATTTCTTTGGGGAAACAGTTGCTGAAGGGAAATGGTACTGATGACTGTAGTATTGGTTTTTGTGTTCTGGAAATGAAGAAAAGCCTGGAAATCTTTAATCAAAAGAATAATGCCTGGGGATGAAGTACCTACGGGATGATTATGTGATTTGTAATCTTGGGTTTAGGACGACAAATTGGTATAAATTTATCTAAGTACTGTCATAGGATTAATTGGAAAATAAATTCAAATTTGAATTTATATGGAAAGGTGAAAATCGGATTTGAAACCAATATTTGAAATAAGATTTGAACTTAGCAAATTATAAAGGGAATTATAATCGAAAATTTAAATGATTGGAATAAGAATGAGATTTGTATGAAAACTCTGAATAAAGGTTATGAATGGAATTTGGGTTTAAGATATTATTTTAAGTATGAAAATCAAACTGATTTGATTATATATAAAAGGAATATATTTACAATCAAAGTGAATAATGGTTTAAAGGAAATATTTTGCAAATGAAATATTTATAAAGGAAATTTAGATGACTTGAAATATGAACCCAAATTGGAAATTTGAGTAAAAAGGGAAATGGAAAATCGTTTTAGGACAAAACGATGAGTTTTAGTTCAAGATTCAGAACATAAAATAAATTGGGAAAATGTTTCATAGATTGAATGGTTATAAAGGAATTGAAAGTATAAATTCAATAGTGAATTTGAAATTTGAATTTACATGAAATGGTAAATAAATTCTGAAGTTCGGAATATAAATCGAATATAGAGTATTCGAATGAGGGTCGTTTATTGGAATTCGATTATATCGAATTTAGGGAAATAGTATTTTACGTTCAGGTTTGTATCAAATTTAATAATTTAATTAATTATTTATTTACTTATTAATTTATTTATTAAAATAAATAAATCCAAGTTGCATTTTATAAACCAAATAATTGTAAATAGAGATTTTAAACGCTGCCGTTATAATAAATGTTTTGGTAAATCTAAATAGAAATTTTAACGCTGCCGTTATAATAACTGTTTTGTAAATCATAACAGCGATCTTAACGCTATTGCTATAATAATTGTTCTATAATTCTAGATAGTGATTGTAACGCTGTTGTTAAAAGCAATGTTTTATAAATCAAATATTTTGAAACAGCGATTATAACGCTATTATAATCAGAGATTTTTCATGAAAGAAGTATGTCTTAGATTGGATCCAAAGTCGCGTAAGCGATGTTTGGTTTAAAGTTGTGAGCTTTGACTATTTCAAAGTTGAGAATGTTGTTCAGTTAAGGTCTGAGAGATAAATATAACCCAACTTGATTGACTTCATGATTGATGGAGAAATGATTAAGGTTCGATAGTAAGGATTGGTTTGCATTATGGTTAGTTAATAATTGGTTAATGTTTTGAGTTATAATAACGATGTTGTATAACATCGTGTTAATTTAAAAGAATTCGAAATGTTTTCCATTAATAAAATGAGAGATATTTTCTATGCATAGAAAATGAAATGAATTGTTGAATGAAGGATTATGAAATGGAATATGAAAATGTTTTCTGATATTAATGAAGTATATTTTCTGATATTCGTGAACATTTAGAATTGTTTTCTAACTAAAATAAGAGATATTTTCTCGAATAAAGGAATCATGATATTGGAAATGTTTTCTAATAATCGAGAAAGACAATTGAATTTTGAAAGAATCTGAAAAGGGAAAATCCTTTGATAGTCAAACTATATTGCTTTATGGTTGATCAGAAGAATTTCAATTTGGAAATATGGTCACTGGTTGAATGGATGATCCTTTGATAGTCAAACTACTAGCTATCAAAGTTTTGATTTACTTTATACCTCCGTTGTCGATACGGAGATACCGGGATTAGATTTATTATCTGAAAACCACTACGTATTGGCATAAGCGTTACGAATTAACTTATGCTAAAGATAATTGAAGACGGAGTAAAGTGCAAGGGCTGTTCTGTTAACCCTAGGTAGAAATCGCCCAAGATGGATTAATAGAATCGTGCCTTAAGTTTGTCCAGACCCAGGACAACTTGTATGGATGAGTGTCTGACAGAGTATTTCCAAAGGGATTACGTACATTGATTCCTTCAAACGTACGAAGTTAGTGGCAAAGAAGGGAAACTTCTTTAGCCTAACAATCTGAGTATTTTTGTGGGAATCAATTAGTGATTTCCGATGGATCCGACGACATGGCATTCAAAGTGAATGGTGGCCAGATGTTCTGGAAGACAATTCAAACCTCAAGCCTCAAACCCGGAATTTGACAAAAATCGGGCAGGCAGCATGGCTATGGGGGTCGCTCCCATTAGGATGTACAAATCACCTATCTAGAGAAATTCCAATTGCTTCTTTAATATATCGATGATGTCCCTTTTGGGAAACTGTTGCTGATCCCAACCGTTGGTGATATACATTCGATTCACTCAAGCGAAATGAGCGGTCGGTCATGTGTGGGCCGGGTTGCAAGGCGTTCTTGTTGAACCCGGTGTATTCGCCTCTAGAGATACACTATCGGGAGGTGGTCCCATACCTTGTCATGTTGGAAATCCAATCTCCAATAAGCGCCCTGCAGTTTTTGATTTAATATTATATAGAGCGTGAGATGCAAGCGTTCCGCTAGATTTCTATTTATTCGATGTAGACATTATTATAATTTCACTGGATTTGATATCAAAAATATTTTTGGTTATCGTAAGGTAAAAACCATCTGTGTTTATGTATGGATCGGTCTTACGATTATCTTTTCTTTTGAAAGGATTTTAAAAGTTAAACCAATGGTTGGAGTTTACTCACACCAGTCCCATGACTGACCCAGAGTTTATTTTGTTTTGTTTTCCCTAAACTCTTGGGTGCCCAAATTTGAGCGGGCAGTCAAGTAGTCGGGATTATTTTTTCAGATCCACTTGGAGGAGCTCGAAGCAGGAGGCTTCACCAGTTGGCTATAGACTACTATATTTTCCGCTGTGTACTATGTTATATCTGGAAACAGGTGTTTATAACTGTTCAGGAATAACCGTTGTGCTCGGATGATGGTATGTATATAAAATCAATGATTTGTATTTCAAAGTTTATGTTATCTAATATATTTTATTCGTTCCGCTGTGAGTTTGTGATCTTCGTTTTCTTCTATTTTAATATTTCTTTCTTTCTATTTCTCATCCTCTAGCTTCTTTCTAATAATGATTCGTGTTTCTGTGCAATTTGAGTTGAACGTGTTGTGTTATTAGTTGACTCAAAGTTTACGGAAATTCGGGCCATTACAATTTCAACTTCATATTCAATTTCTAATCAAAATTGAATATTCCATATCGTCGATATATAAATGATAATATTTTCAAAACATTATATTTTGAAATCAATTCCTTTTTGATATTCATTACAAAAATGAATAAAATTGATATAAATATCGTTCACGTCAAAATGGCGTCAATTTAATCAACACAGCTTTATATATTTAAATATAATCGTGTCCATCCCAAATCGGACATCAAAATCACATTTTGATATATTACTGAATATTATTTTAAAATATTCGTTATTTTAAAATAATCGTTATTTAAAAATATTCATTCTTTCTGAACTGGAATCTGACACAGTCAATTACCATACAATGTGATTTATATGGATTTCGTACACACATGTACACAACAACAACGATAAACAATCAACCATCATCCAAAGTGCATTCTACACTGTATAGGCATTAAATATAAATATTTAATGCTTACAACAGCTTGTCGATCAATCGATTGATATACAACTAATTATTGGGATTAGTGTTTGTCCAATCTCATCCCAATACCCGTGTGGGGTTTTCAAACAACAAACACAAATTTTATTTGTGTAGTTTGGCGATGTGTAAATTTATCATCCCAATCCATATCAGTCAAATGTGTGTACATAAACAAATCATCTGATTTGTTCATAAATATTTATTTTATATTCACGTTAAAAATTATATTTTTGACTCTAAAATATTTTATTCCATTCCACATCACACAATCAACTTTCACAACACATCAATTAAACAAACAAGTCATCCATGGTCTGTGGAAAACGGGTGTCGGATGCTACTAAGCACCGTCTGCATCCTCGTGAATATTTCAACTAGAAAACGAATTAAAAGTGAGGAGTTCTCACCTTTGGATTCCACTCCGCCATTCTATTCTGAATTTGACAAGACCCGAACTTCCCCGTGAAGGAAAGCACGGATGGCGTTGAGGACAAGACACAAATGAACGCAGACGGAAGAACATTTCATTGTTATTACAACAATTCCATCAGATACAAGAATATACAGAGTATAAATGAATAAATTACATTCGATAAATATCAAAGATTACATTAAATTACATATCAGCGGAAAAATATACAAAACACAACTAGAAGGTGATATACGGATACAGAGCTTTCCGGATATCATTCCAGCTATAAACCAGGATCCTGTGAATATAAATCTGCAAAACCAAAACTACTAGCTGCCCGTGCGGAAAATAGGGGCACCCAGAGTTTAGGTTAAAACAATAAACTCCAGGTCAGTCATGTGACTGGTGTGAGAACTAAAACAGTTATTTAAAGCTTTACTTTAAAAGAGAGTAATTCAAGGGACCACGCCGTATAACACGGAACGGGTTTCCTCCCAAGAATACCAGTGCATAGAATAAACAACGCAATGCTTTTTCGGAAAATGAAGCTATTATAAGACCTAGGTCCCATCACACAATGCAACGCAAGCCGGAGGATAGGGTTTTCCCTTATAACAGCCAAACATGCTTGGTACGTTTAAAACAAATCATTTGATACTATAATAAGTGTATAGTGTCAAAACAATTTCAATCATAAATATAAATCATAGACGGCATGGGTACCATATATCATGTCGCCATACTAGTTCTACAATTTTAACCGCAATACACGTATTGGAAATTGCATTTCCGTCATGAGTCGAGGCAAGGGGCAAGCTCCTCTCCGCGTTCGAGACACTCTAGCAAATGCCTCAGGGTTACGCACTCTGGGCAACCCTAGAATCGGCTGGGCCGGTCCTCACTTACGTTAGAGGATTGGCAATTCCTGAACACACGTTTCCCTGTCCTTACAGACCTATAATCGAGGTGCCTCATTCCAACAACCACAAAGGTGAAAAGTATATAAATGTCAGGGCTGGTAAGTCACTGACACCACCATAGCTAGAAAGAAACGTCGTGCTCTCCCAGCAGTCCGTATCCCGTTTTCAACTCATACCGAGGTGTAAGGCTCACGAATTCACGTTATACACAAAGCTGCCACGTAGGCGTGCTTTGATCCTCGACCACAAGACTTTGCTTTTCAACAGAAGCCTTGATCATTGCATCTTAGCATGCCACACAGGCAATTCATGCCATGCGATTGATATCTATCGATATATAACCTCTAAGCTCGTACGTCTCAGAGAAGGGCGTTAAGCAAGAGAATAAATTCTCCGCCGCCAAACATATATATATTTAACAAAAATCAATCAACACAGAATAAAATCCAATGTCAGACACACAATCCATTTACAAGTTCGTTCTGGGACTGAACGAAACCGGAGGCACTTTCCTCGCATATCCATCCATCTCCAAGTACGTCTGGACGACCACCAACTATTTCAATCCGCTTGGGTGTGCAGCCCAATCAGGATCATCAGTAATTACCCAAACGATGTGAAGACTTCCGGTCTTCGACCACCGTCTTCATCTTCGACATATCGTCGAATCGGTTATTCAGAATGGGTATAAACCCGGCCTTTCCGAGCAACCCGCGCATATTAAAAACAAATGTTACACAAACAGAACATACGCCTCATTCCAATGCAGAATATTCTTAGGGAATGGTTCCCATTAATTTTATCCAAGATAAATTCTTTAAAATTTATCCTTTAATCTTTCTTTGGATGACATTTCAAACCAAAATATGGTTTTTCAAACTAGTCGAGATTAGCGAACCACACCGAAGTAATTATTTATTTTATTTCTCAATTCCAACCTATTCATCCCATGAAGCAAAACTGGTGATACTCCATATCTAACACCATGGTGTTATCGGTAAAATTAATTACCATTTCACGTTCAAATCTAATTAAAGATTTAACTATCGCTTTGGAGCAAAACTGGTGATACTCCATTCTCGCTCGTTTTCTAAATTTGATAATTTAGATTGTAAATTCACATTTCAATCTAATTGCAGACTCGTTAAAACTCCTTTTATTGGGTTAAAGAACTAATGTCTTTTAAAACACCGTTCACAACAAACCCAAATCACATTCTATTTATCATCGGGTTAAAGAACTAGTGTTGTTTAAAACACAGTTCACGATAAACCCACAAATCAATTCTAGTTCAATTCAAATCAAATATATTAGGAATTCCGATTATTTAAAACCCCTTTTTAAATCTAATTTATTTATTTAAAAATAAAAACCCGGGTTTTAAATTTAGTTCAATCTAGTTCATTTCGATAAAAATCTATTTTTATCTTTTCAAATATGGAGTTTTTCATCCCAAATTTTCTCAAATCATTTCTTATGATTTTACACAAATTATTGATATTTTTAATAATTTTATCAAGGCCTTTACAGTCGATTTCCATCAACGGCCATCGAAATGCACTTACAGCGACCTTTTCCAAATTTGATTTGGACATATCTCCAAATCCAACCGTTAGATTTTGAATTTCTAATATTCGTTAGAAAGCTCTTTTCGATACGAACCCAACGGTTTCGGTTTTAGGAGAATCCGACGGTCGGATCTCCCGTAATGTCTGTTTGAAATAAATGGTCGAAATTCACGAACTGCCGCGGCGCGGCGCGTTCTATTCAGGCCATTATATTATATATATAATATATATTTCGTCGATTTCTATTTAAAACGAATTTTATAAATGGTTTTGAATTCGTTTCAAAAACATTTCAACTTCCATTTCAATTCAAAATTAATTTTTTTTCTTATAAATTCGTTTTAAAATTCATTCCTATTCAATTCAAATTTCAATTCAATTTGAATTCATTTCAATTCGTTTTAAATTCAATTCGAATTCGTTTTCAATTCAATTCGAATTGGTTTTATATTCAATTCAATTCAAATTCGTTATCTATTCAATTCAATTCGAATTCGTTTGCTATTCAATTGAAATCAAATTCGTTTTCCATTCAATTCGAATTCATTATATATTCAATTCATTTCGAAATCGTTATAGATTCAATTCATTTCGAAATCGTTATATATTCAATTCATTTCGAAATCGTTATATATTCAATTCATTTCGAAATCGTTTTATATTCAATTCATTTCGAAATTGTTATATATTCAATTCACTTCGAAATTGTTATATATTCAATTCATTTCGAAATCGTTATATATTCAATTCATTTCGAAATCGTTTTATATTCAATTCATTTCGAAATCGTTTTATATTCAATTCATTTCGAAATCGTTATATATTCAATTCATTTCGAAATCGTTATATATTCAATTCATTTCGAAATCGTTATATATTCAATTCATTTCGAAATCGTTATATATTCAATTCATTTCGAAATCACTTTACATTCAATTCATTTCGAAATCGCTTTATATATTCAATTCATTTCGAAATCGTTATATATTCAATTCATTTCGAAATCGTTTTATATTCAATTCATTTCGAAATTGTTATATATTCAATTCATTTCGAAATTGTTTTATATTCAATTCATTTCGAAATTGTTATATATTCAATTCATTTCGAAATCGTTATATATTCAATTCATTTCGAAATCGTTATATATCCAATTCATTTCGAATTAAAATCGATATAAATATCGTTCACGTCAAAATGGCGTCAATCTAATCAACACGGCTTCATATATTTCTATTTTCAAATGTTCTGTTTCAAATATATCTTTTTTAAATATTTCTATTTCAAATATTTCGTTTTCAAATATTTCGTTCAACACATGACTAATCTCAACGGATGAGTACGGTCAACACATGAACCTTTATATTATATTGATAAAGATGTAAATTTTATTATTAAAATATTTCGTTCAACACATGACTAATCTCAAAGGATGAGTACAGTCAACACATGAACCTTTATTTTATATTGATAAAGATGTAAATTTTATTATTAAAATATTTCGTTCAACACATGACTAATCTCAACGGATGAGTACAGTCAACACATGAACCTTTATATTATAATATTCTTTATTTTCTAAATTGGAATGAGGCCCAATCAATCACCATATAATGTTAATTATATGGACTTTTCATACATTACACGTATATAATAGCATTGAAAATAATCAACCATCAACCAAAGTGCACTGCACTGTATAAGCATCAAATATAGATATCTAACGCTTATAACAGCATGTCAATCAATCGATCGACATATTTAATAAATCAGGATGAGTGAACTTCATATTTCATCCCAACACCCGTGTGGGGTTTCAAACAATCAAACACAGATTTTATTTGTGTAGTTGGGCGATGTGTAAAATTTATCGTCCCAATCAATGTCCTTCAAATAGGTGTACATAAACAAACCGTCCGGTTTGTAAACGAATATTTTATTTTATTCACTTCACGTTAAACATTATATTTTTAATGATAAAACATTTTATTTCAACATATGAATTTCTATTCGGTTCATTCTTTAAATAAAATGATATTTTTATTTTTCTAACTTATTTTAGAAAATTTCGGCGGCATAACGGCACGATACTAGAAACGGGACGAGGCCTAGCCTTATCCCCGGTCTAGTGAAGGCCCACGCCATTCACACATCAATCAAATCAATTTCATTTCACCAAACAATTCAATTCAAACCAAATAATCTAACCAACTACACAACCAAACAATTAAACAAACAAGCCATCCATGGTCTGTGGATGACGGGTGTCGGGTGCTGCTAAGCACCGTCTGCATCCTAGTATATATATTAACTAGAAATTTAAAATAAAAGTGAGGAGTTCTCATCGAGGGATCCACTCCGCCATTCTATATTTATGAAATTCAGAACAGTCTGGTTTTGCCCGCAATGCCAACGCAGTCTTCTCTACGCTGTTTATATATAAAAATCAAATTTTTATCTACACTTCATATATATAAAAACCGAATTTTTATCTACTATATGAATAAATAAAATCATATTCTGCTTTGCCTTCTACATAAGGAAAAAAATCATATTTTTACTGTGTTAAAAATCATGTCTTCATCGTGTTAAAAATCCAATCTTTTACCGTATAGAAATATATGTAAAGATCGTATTTTTATATCCTAAAAAAATCATAATTTTCTATTCTAAAAACAATGCGGTATATATATTTTCAAAACAAGGCGATGTATATTTTCAAAAGAAAAGTATATTTTCTATTTTCAACAATGGTCTTTTTATTTTTAAAACAATGCACTTTTCATATTTTTAAAACATATGCTATTTTTCTATACAAAAACAATGCCATTTTTCTATACAAAATCAATGCCATTTTTTCTTTACAAAGCTATTTTTTTTTTAAACAATGCTTTTATATAAAATTCAGAAAATTACACTGTCTCCTTCACTGTTGTTCATCGGTTTTGTTTCCTCCCCCAAAAATCCCGTACCACTCCAGAACATGTCGAACCAGTGCTCACTGTTTTTGCCCTCTTCCTGGAACCAAATCGAGCCAAGTACCCATACTCCATCACCTACTTCTTGCTACTAAACCCGTCGTTCATCTTCTTCCTGGAGCATTCAACCCAAAGCTCGGCCAAATCCCTAATCACGCACGCCACACTACACAGTCGGAATTCGATCCAAACATACCATGACGTCGCCCTCGCTCCACTCCGCCATCACCAGAAGTCGCACCTCACTCGACCCTCCCAGTGGCCACGAAAAAGATGTTGAGCGGCGTGACTTTGAGCCCTATTTTCTCTCCGTTTAGGACACGAGAACCGATCTTATCTATATAGATGGAAAGAGCACTAAATTCTCTACAGTTTCCGTGTTTTAGTTTTTGAAATTAATCATTGTGTTTCGGGAATTTGGAGGAAGAATTCATGAGCGTTTCAGCCGTTGAAAAGGGGGAATGCGGCGGCTTCCTGATGTGGCTAGGGTTTGAAGGGTCATGGGCTTATATAATATATTTATATTAATATGTTTGATTCCATTAATTTCAAAAATACAAGCTTATCGATACAAACTTCAATTCAAACCCAACGACTGTCGCTTCTAGCTAATTACCCCCATTTCGAACACAATGGGATATGTATCGTAAGCCACTTCGACCGTTTCGACCAGATTCCATCAAAATTAAAATATAAATCCATATATATTCAATTTGAATGCGCATTTCAATTTATCGGGGCTACATACTAACTAGAAAAATTCCAAAAAATATATTTTCTAGCCTTGTATTGAAGATACGGTCCTAACAAAACTAGTTTCATCAAATTCTGAGACCGTTTGAAAAATGGCCATTTTTCAATTGATTAAAATCAACTGAAACTGATCAAACACGTTTTTCTTTGCCACGCTCACATATTGATTCGAAAATTTACGAAATTTGAAACCTAGCAATTACTTGACATCATGGATCCAAAAAAAGTGGTTTCGTGGAAATCCGAGGTCGTTTGCAAAATGGCTATTTTTAAGGGCCTGAATTCCATAGCGACTATTCAGAATTTTCAAGGACATATCTTTTGATTCCCGCTATGAAATTTCAATTTTTTGGATTCATTGGAAAGATATCATCAATTAGATTCCATTATTTTTGGTTTCGCTAAAATCCGGTTTATTCTACACCCGGTATGTTCAATTGAAATTTGAAATTGAATTATCGAACTACCGCGCCATTTTCAATTCCTTTTATATATATAAATAATTATTTATATTCTAACGACGATCTATATAATATATACGTTCGAATTCTATTCAAAATAAATTTCTCGTTGATATTATTTAAAATAATCTATTTTAAATATTCAAAATTCATTAAATTCGCCAAAATAAAAATTTTAAATTGGCCCAGATTTTCCGGGTTGTTACAATCTCCCCCACTTAAAACTTTTCGTCCCCGAAAAGGAACAAAGTCGAAAGTGGTTTGATTAATCAACTCTACGTTAGATCTGGCTTTCATTCTCCAACTTTTCAGTTTCTGAGAATTTCCAAATTTTTCAAAAATTTGGCTAACACCCTAAATTTTTGAAAAATTTCGCCATAACCTCCCCTGCATCGGGAACCACGGGAAAATCCCGAAATTGCCATACAGACCTTCTGATCTCAAAAACAAAAAGCCAAGCGGCTAGCCAATAGGCTCATAAAATCATCATCACCCAAACAAAACAGTAAATTATGTAGTAAACATGTACCTATTTGTCGGGCAAACAAATTTTATTCTCTGGCTCTAGCCTCCTTGCTATGACCTGTTCAATGTAAGCACATGTATATGCAAGCAAATGCGACCAATTTTCAATATAATTCAATATTTGATTCAATTAGGCTAAATGGTTCAAAATTAGCAAACAAATAAACATTCAATACAAACATCAATCAATTAGTGGATTTAACGTTTCAAATTCATAATTTTGATACATATACAAAAATCACATTTTTGATGCCAATTCACAACAAAGTGTTCTAGCTATATTAGTTTTGGTTCTCACACCAGTCTAAATGGAAATATATAGAAATCACACCTTCGAAACACGAACATAAATATTGATGATGCCATGGTCATTATCAACATCATCTCCGGGCGACTAGAGTGTAATTCTATATCTATCCGGTATATTAAAACTTCGAATATACGTTCATGACCCGTATATGCAAAATCTTTATATAGCGGATTGTCCATATTCAAAATAAATAAATAATCAAATACGTATAAAGCGATTTAAATTTTCAAAACAAAATTGTTTTCATTTGAAAAATATACTCTTCACACTCGTTCTAGGATACTACTGATCCTATCTCTAACGAGTCATTCTAATTGGATATTGCTAATCTAATATCTGATGAATTCTTTCGTATGGTTCTAATGTGTCTTGTTCTCGAGCTCTGTAAACCAAAGCTCTGATACCAAACTGACACGACCTGAACTTCCCCGTAAAGGAAAGCACGGATGGCGTTGAGGACAAGACACAAATGAACGCAGACGGAAGAACATTTCATTGTTATTACAACAATTCCATCAGATACAAGAATATACAGAGTATAAATGAATAAATTACATTCGATAAATATCAGAGATTACATTAAATTACATATCAGCGGAAAAATATACAAAACACAACTAGAAGGTGATATACGGATACAGAGCTTTCCGGATATCATTCCAGCTGTAAACCAGGATCCTGTGAATATAAATCTGCAAAACCAAAACTACTAGCTGCCCGTGCGGAAAATAGGGGCACCCAGAGTTTAGGTTAAAACAATAAACTCCAGGTCAGTCATGTGACTGGTGTGAGAACTAAAACAGTTATTTAAAGCTTTACTTTAAAAGAGAGTAATTCAAGGGACCATGCCGTATAACACGGAACGGGTTTCCTCCCAAGAATACCAGTGCATAGAATAAACAGCGCAATGCTTTTTCGGAAAATGAAGCTATTATAAGACCCAGGTCCCATCACACAATGCAACGCAAGCCGGAGGATAGGGTTTTCCCTTATAATAGCCAAACATGCTTGGTACGTTTAAAACAAATCATTTGATACTATAATAAGTGTATAGTGTCAAAACAATTTCAATCATAAATATAAATCATAGACGACATGGGTACCATATATCATGTCGCTATACTAGTTCTACAATTTTAACCGCAATACACGTATTGGAAATTGGATTTCCGTCATGAGTCGAGGCAAGGGGCAAGCTCCTCTCCGCGTTCGAGACACTCTAGCAAATGCCTCAGGGTTACGCACTCTGGGCAACCCTGGAATCGGCTGGGCCGGTCCTCACTTACGTTAGAGGATTGGCAATTCCTGAACACACGTTTCCCGGTCCTTACAGACCTATAATCGAGGCGCCTCATTCCAACAACCACAAAGGTGAAAAGTATATAAATGTTAGGGCTGGTAAGTCACTGACACCACCATAGCTAGAAAGAAACGTCGTGCTCTCCCAGCGGTCCGTATCCCGTTTTTAACTCATACTGAGGTGTGAGGCTCGCGAATTCACGTTATACACAAAGCTGCCACGTAGGCGTGCTTTCATCCTTGACCACAAGACTTTGCTTTTCAACAGAAGCCTTGATCATTGCATCTTAGCATGCCACACAGGCAATTCATGCCATGCGATTGATATCTATCGATATATAACCTCTAAGCTCGTACGTCTCAGAGAAGGGCGTTAAGCAAGAGAATAAATTCTCCGCCGCCAAACAGATATATATTTAACAAAAATCAATCAACACAGAATAAAATCCAATGTCAGACACACAATCCATTTACAAGTTCGTTCTGGGACTGAACGAAACCGGAGGCACTTTCCTCGCATATCCATCCATCTCCAAGTACGTCTGGACGACCACCAACTATTTCCAACCTCTTGGGTGTACAGCCCAATCAGGATCGTCAGTAATTACCCAAACGATGTGAAGACTTCTGGTCTTCGACCACCGTCTTCATCTTCGACATATCGTTGAATCGGTTATTCAGAATGGGTATAAACCCGGCCTTTCCGAACAACCCGCGCATATTAAAAACAAATGTTACACAAACAGAACATACGCCTCATTCCAATGCAGAATATTCTTAGGGAAAGGTTCCCATTAATTTTATCCAAGATAAATTCTTTAAAATTTATCCTTTAATCTTCCTTTGGATGACATTTCAAACCAAAATATGGTTTTTCAAACTAGTCGAGATTAGCGAACCACACCGAAGTAATTATTTATTTTATTTCTCAATCCCAACCTATTCATCCCATGAAGCAAAACTGGTGATACTCCATATCTAACACCATGGTGTTATCGGTAAAATTAATTACCATTTCACGTTCAAATCTAATTAAAGATTTAACTATCGCTTTGGAGCAAAACTGGTGATACTCCATTCTCGCTCGTTTTCTAAATTTGATAATTTAGATTGTAAATTCACATTTCAATCTAATTGCAGACTCGTTAAAACTCCTTTTATTGGGTTAAAGAACTAATGTCTTTTAAAACACCGTTCACAACAAACCCAAATCACATTCTATTTATCATCGGGTTAAAGAACTAGTGTTGTTTAAAACACAGTTCACGATAAACCCACAAATCAATTCTAGTTCAATTCAAATCAAATATATTAGGAATTCCGATTATTTAAAACCCCTTTTTAAATCTAATTTATTTATTTAAAAATAAAAACCCGGGTTTTAAATTTAGTTCAATCTAGTTCATTTCGATAAAAATCTATTTTTATCTTTTCAAATATGGAGTTTTTCATCCCAAATTTTCTCAAATCATTTCTTATGATTTTACACAAATTATTGATATTTTTAATAATTTTATCAAGGCCCATATAGTCGATTTCCATCAACGGCCATCGAACTGCACTTACAGCGACCTTTTCCAAATTTGATTTGGACGTATCTCCAAATCCAACCGTTAGATTTTGAATTTCTAATATTCGTTAGAAAGCTCTTTTCGATACGAACCCAACGGTTCCGGTTTTAGGAGAATCCGACGGTCGGATCTCCCGTAATGTCCGTTTGAAATAAATGGTCGAAATTCACGAACTGCCGCGGCGCGGCGTGTTCTATTCCGGCCATTATATTATATATATAATATATATTTCGTCGATTTCTATTTAAAACGAATTTTATAAATGGTTTTGAATTCGTTTCAAAAACATTTCAACTTCCATTTCAATTCAAATCAAAATTAAATTTTTTTCTTATAAATTCGTTTTAAAATTCATTCCTATTCAATTCAAATTTCAATTCAATTTGAATTCATTTCAATTCGTTTTAAATTCAATTCGAATTCGTTTTCAATTCAATTCGAATTGGTTTTATATTCAATTCAATTCAAATTCATTATCTATTCAATTCAATTCGAATTCGTTTGCTATTCAATTGAAATCAAATTCGTTTTCCATTCAATTCGAATTCATTATATATTCAATTCATTTCGAAATCGTTTTATATTCAATTCATTTCGAAATCGTTATATATTCAATTCATTTCGAAATCGTTTTATATTCAATTCATTTCGAAATTGTTATATATTCAATTCATTTCGAAATCGTTATATATTCAATTCATTTCGAAATCGTTATATATTCAATTCATTTCGAAATCGTTATATATTCAATTCATTTCGAAATCGTTATATATTCAATTCATTTCGAAATCGTTTTATATTCAATTCATTTCGAAATCGTTATATATTCAATTCATTTCAAAATTGTTATATATTCAATTCATTTCGAAATCGTTATATATTCAATTCATTTCGAAATCGTTATATATTCAATTCATTTCGAAATCGTTATATATTCAATTCATTTCGAAATCGTTATATATTCAATTCATTTCGAAATCGTTATATATTCAATTCA
The DNA here is from genome assembly GCA_030737875.1 of Allium sativum. Taxonomy (NCBI): domain Eukaryota; kingdom Viridiplantae; phylum Streptophyta; class Magnoliopsida; order Asparagales; family Amaryllidaceae; genus Allium; species Allium sativum. The sequence continues at coordinate 281,385,872 of CM060918.1, forward strand.
TTTCGAAATCACTTTACATTCAATTCATTTCGAAATCGCTTTATATATTCAATTCATTTCGAAATCGTTATATATTCAATTCATTTCGAAATCATTTTATATTCAATTCATTTCGAAATTGTTGTATATTCAATTCATTTCGAAATTGTTGTATATTCAATTCATTTCGAAATCGTTATATATTCAATTCATTTCGAAATCGTTATATATCCAATTCATTTCGAATTAAAATCGATATAAATATCGTTCACGTCAAAATGGCGTCAATTTAATCAACACGGCTTCATATATTTCTATTTTCAAATGTTCTATTTCAAATATTTCCTTTTCAAATATTTCTATTTCAAATATTTTGTTTTCAAATATTTCGTTCAACACATGACTAATCTCAACGGATGAGTACGGTCAACACATGAACCTTTATATTATATTGATAAAGATGTAAATTTTATTATTAAAATATTTCGTTCAACACATGACTGATCTCAACGGATGAGTACAGTCAACACATGAACCTTTATTTTATATTGATAAAGATGTAAATTTTATTATTAAAATATTTCGTTCAACACATGACTAATCTCAACGGATGAGTACAGTCAACACATGAACCTTTATATTATAATATTTTTTATTTTCTAAATTGGAATGAAGCCCAATCAATCACCATATAATGTTAATTATATGGACTTTTCATACATCACACGTATATAATAGCATTGAAAATAATCAACCATCAACCAAAGTGCACTGCACTGTATAAGCATCAAATATAGATATCTAACGCTTATAACAGCCTGTCAATCAATTGATCGACATATTTAATAAATCAGGATGAGTGAACTTCATATTTCATCCCAACACCCGTGTGGGGTTTCATACAATCAAACACAGATTTTATTTGTGCAGTTGGGCGATGTGTAAAATTTATTGTCCCAATCAATGTCCTTCAAATATGTGTACATAAACAAACCGTCTGGTTTGTAAATGAATATTTTGTTTTATTCACTTCACGTTAAACATTATATTTTTAATGATAAAACATTTTATTTCAGCATATGAATTTCTATTCAGTTCATTCTTTAAATAAAATGATATTTTTATTTTTCAACTTATTTTAGAAAATTTCGGCGGCATAACAGCACGATACTAGAAACGGGACGAGGCCTAGCCTTATCCCCGGTCTAGTGAAGGCCCACGCCATTCACACATCAATCAAATCAATTTTATTTCACCAAACAATTCAATTCAAACCAAATAATCTAACCAACTACACAACCAAACAATTAAACAAACAAGCCATCCATGGTCTGTGGATGACGGGTGTCGGGTGCTGCTAAGCACCGTCTGCATCCTAGTATATATATATTAACTAGAAATTTAAAATAAAAGTGAGGAGTTCTCACCGAGGGATCCACTCCGCCATTCTATATTTATGAAATTCAGAACAGTCTGGTTTTGCCCGCAATGCCAACGCAGTCTTCTCTACGCTGTTTATATATAAAAATCAAATTTTTATCTACACTTCATATATATAAAAACCGAATTTTTATCTACTATATGAATAAATAAAAATCATATTCTGCTTTGCCTTCTACATAAGGAAAAAATCATATTTTTACTGTGTTAAAAATAATGTCTTCATCGTGTTAAAAATCCAATCTTTTACCGTATAGAAATATATGAAAGATCGTATTTTTATATCCTAAAAAATCATAATTTTCTATTCTAAAAAAAATGCGGTATATATATTTTCAAAACAAGGCGATGTATATTTTCAAAAGCAAAGTATATTTTCTATTTTCAACAACGGTCTTTTTATTTTTAAAACAATGCACTTTTCATATTTTTAAAACATATGCTATTTTTCTATACAAAAACAATGCCATTTTTCTATACAAAATCTATGCCATTTTTTCTTTACAAAGCTATTTTTTTTTTAAACAATGCTTTTATATAAAATTCAGAAAATTACACTGTCTCCTTCACTGTTGTTCATCGGTTTTGTTTCCTCCCCCAAAAATCCCGTACTACTCCAGAACATGTCGAACCAGTGCTCACTGTTTTTGCCCTCTTCCTGGAACCAAATCGAGCCAAGTACCCATACTCCATCACCTACTTCTTGCTACTAAACCCGTCGTTCATCTTCTTCCTGGAGCATTCAACCCAAAGCTCGGCCAAATCCCTAATCACGCACGCCACACTACACAGTCGGACTTCGATCCAAACATACCATGACGTCGCCCTCGCTCCACTCCACCATCACCAGAAGTCGCGCCTCACTCGACCCTCCCAGTGGCCACGAAAAAGATGTTGAGCGGCGTGACTTTGAGCCCTATTTTCTCTCCGATTAGGGCACGAGAACCGATCTTATCTATATAGATGGAAAGAGAACTAAATTCTCTACAGTTTCCGTGTTTTAGTTTTTGAAATTAATCATTGTGTTTCGGGAATTTGGAGGAAGAATTCATGAGCGTTTCAGCCGTTGAAAAGGGGGAATGCGGCGGCTTCCTGATGTGGCTAGGGTTTGAAGGGTCATGGGCTTATATAATATATTTATATTAATATGTTTGATTCCATTAATTTCAAAAATACAAGCTTATCGATACAAACTTCAATTCAAACCCAACGACTGTCGCCTCTAGCTAATTACCCCCATTTCGAACACAATGGGATATGTATCGTAAGCCACTTCGACCGTTTCTACCAGATTCCATCAAAATTAAAATATAAATCAGTATATATTCAATTTGAATGCGCATTTCAATTTATCGGGGCTACATACTAACTAGAAAAATTCCAAAAAATATATTTTCTAGCCTCGTATTGACGATACGGTCCTAACAAAACTAGTTTCATCAAATTCTGAGACCGTTTGAAAAATGGCCATTTTTCAATTGATTAAAATCAACTGAAACTGGTCAAACACGTTTTCCTTTGCCATGCTCACATATTGATTCGAAAAATTACGAAATTTGAAACCTAGCAATTACTTGACATCATGGATCCAACAAAAGTGGTTTCGTCGAAATCCGAGGTCGTTTGCAAAATGGCTATTTTTAAGGGCCTGAATTCCATAGCGACTATTCAGAATTTTCAAGGACATATCTTTTGATTCCCGCTATGAAATTTCAATTTGTCGGATTCATTGGAAAGATATCCTCAATTAGATTCCATTATTTTTGGTTTCGCTAAAATCCGGTTTATTCTACACCCGGTATGTTCAATTGAAATTTGAAATTGAATTATCGAACTACCGCGCCATTTTCAATTCGTTTTATATATATAAATAATTATTTATATTCTAACGACGATCTATATAATATATACGTTCGAATTCTATTCAAAATAAATTTCTCGTTGATATTATTTAAAATAATCTATTTTAAATATTCAAAATTCATTAAATTCGCCAAAATAAAAAATTTAAATTGGCCCAGATTTTCCGGGTTGTTACAGAATTTCTGATCGATTTGATTTGCCCGAAATTCCTACGCCATCCTTTTCACGCTGTTCATATTAAAAATCACATTTTATTATCACTATATGTACATAAAAATCATATTTTTATTTTCCAATTCATATATATAAAAATCGAATTTTTATCGCTTCTTCATATATATAAAAGTCGTATTTTTATATCTCTACCACATATGTAAAAATCACTCCTTTATACCGCTACTTCCATGATAAAAATTATATTTTTATCTTGCTAGTAATATAATAAAAATTATATTTTTACTTCACTATATATATAAAAAATTATATTTTTACCTCACTATATATATAAAAATTATATTTTTATTACTCTACATAAACAAAAATCATATTTTTATTTTCTCTATCATATAAAAATCATATTTTTACTTTGCCTTCATGACAATAAAAATCTCATTTTTATATGCTAGTCATATAAATAAAAATCAAACTTTTATGTGTTATTCATATAAATAAAAATCAAACCTTTTATTTAAAACCATATGTATAAAAATCGAATTTTTATTAACCAGAATAAATAAAATAATTAAAGCACTCATAGTCTTTTTGTTCTGCTGGACCCATAATAGCTCAAACCCTAAATCGCGCCACTGCCTGACGATCGAGCTGCCGGACCATCATCTATTGCGCCCCCTGACGCGGCTAAGCATCGCCGCCAACCCCCCAAGGCTGCCACGAACTCGGCCCCACCCCGGCTTCCCAAATCCGCCACGAAGTAATCATGTTCGAGCTCGAACATCGAGCGCAACACTCAACGAAAAATAGCAAGGATTGTATGGATTTGTAGCTGGGAGAAAGTACTTCCATTTTTGTTTAATAATCTTTGTTTAACTCTGATTGTGGAAGGAGAACAATGAGAGGAAAGGGACGAACAATTTCCGCCGTGGGTTTTGAAATGGGAGGCGCGTTTCTATGTGGACCACGAAGAGAAGGGTTGACCGATATTTTAGGGTTAAGGGGCTTTTATATTAAATATTTTATTTTATTTTTAATTCACAAAAAAATTGACTTTTAGTTCGAGCTCCAAACGAGACCCACCGACTATCGTCTATAACTAATTACCCCCATTCCGAACCCAATGGGATATGTGTCATAGACTGATTTGATCGTTTTGATCAGTTTCTGTCAAAATCAAAATATAAATATATATATTGAATTTGAACGCGAATTTCAATTTACTGGGGCCATATACGGACTCTAAAAATTTCCGAAAAATATTTTCTAACTTCGTATTGACGATATGGTCCTAACAAAACTAATTTCATCAAATTTGAAGACCATTAGAAAAATGGCCATTTTCTTGTCGATTGAAATTGACTGAAACTGTCAAAACACGTTTTACTTCGCCACGCTCACATATTGATTCGAAAAATTACGAATTTTGGAATCTAGCAATAACTTGACATCCCAGATCCAACAAAAGTGATTTCGTCGAAAATAGAGATCCTTTTGCAAAATTTCCGTTTTTAAGGGCCAGAATTCCATGGCGACTATTCTGAAATTTCAACTCAGCACAACTTTTTATTCCCGCTATGAAATTTCAATTTTCCGGATTCGTTGGGAAGATATTTTCAAATAGACTCTAATATTTTTTGTTTAGCTAAAATCCGGTTCATTTTGAATCTTGTACATTCATTTGAAATTTGAAATTTGAAATCGAATTTTCGAACTACCGCACCATTTTCAATTCCGTTTATAATTAAAAATAATTATTTATATTCTAACATTGATTCAAATAAATATATTCATTGTAATTCTATTCAAAATGAATTTCTCGTCGTTATTATTTAAAATAATTCATTTTAAAAATCCAAAATTCATCAAAATTGCCAAAATAAATTTTTTAAATTGGTTCGGATTTCCGGGTTATTACAATCTCCCCCACTTAAAACTTTTCGTCCCCGAAAAGGAACGAAGCTGAAGGTTGTTTTACAAACCAACTCAACCTTCATTATTTTCATTATGGCTTAAGTTCTTTAACTTTTCAGTTTCTAAGAAATTTTCAAATTCTTCAAAAATTTGGCTAACACCCTAAATTTCGCCATAACCTCCCCTACACGGAAGCACCGGGAAAATCCCGAAATTGCCATACATGCCTCTCCAATCCAAAAAGAAAAAGAAACAGCCAAGCGGCTAGCCAATCGGCTCATAAAATCATCAAAAACATAAGAAATACAATAAACATGTACCTCTTTGTCGGGCAAACAATTTTATTCCTCTTCCCTAGCCTCCTTGCTATGACCTGTTCAATGTATATACATGTATATGTATGCAATTTCACACAATCTTCAATACAGTTCAATATTTGGTTCAATTTGGCTAAATGGTTCAAATTCTAATTAATCAACCAATAATCAAACAACACAGTCAACAATCAATAGTTGATTAGCATTTCAAATTCATAACTTTGATACATAGTCCAAGAATCAGATTTTTGATGCCAAATCACAACAATAAGCCTTATCTAGTTTTGGTTCTCACACCCGTCAATTGGAAATATATAAATATCATACCTTCGAAACTCGAACACAAATACTGATGATGTCGCGACATCACCAGAATTATCCCCGAGCGACTACAGCGTGATTCTATATCTATCCAGTATATTAAAACTTCGAATACCCATGGATCATCCGTACATGCAAAATCATTATATATTGGATTGTCCAAATTCAATACAAATAAATATTCAAATACAAATAATAAAGTTTAAATTTTCAAAACAAAATTTGTTTTCAATTTTATTTTTCAAAACAACACTCTTTACACTCGTTCTAGGATACTACTGATCCTATCTCTAACGAGTCATTCTCATTGGATATTACTAATCCAATTTCTGATGAATCCTTTCGTTTGGTTCTAGTGTGTCTTGTTCTCCGAGCTCTGTAAACCAAAGCTCCACTACCATATGTAACAATTGGGAATTTCGCTCGATCCGAATCGATCTCTAAACCGACCAAGACCATTCGAAACCCCTGATTGTTTTGAGAACATGACAAATCGGAACACAAACAGAAGAATATTTCATTGCTTATTACAACAATTCCATCAGAATACAAGAATATTACAGAGTATGAATGAATAAAATACATTTGATAAATATCAGATATTACAATACATTACATAGCAGTAGAAAATAATACAATACACAACTGGAAGTAATACACGGATATAGAGCTTTCCGAATATCGCTTCAGCTATAAATCAGGATCCTGTGAATATAAATCTGCAAAACCAAAACTACTAGCCGTCCGTGCGGAAAATAGGGGCACCCAGAGTTTAGGTTAAAACAATAAACTCAAGGTCAGTCATGTGACATGTGTAAGAACTAAAATAGTTATTAATCTTTATTTTAAAGTTCGGTAAATCAAGGGACCACGCCGTATAACACGGAACGGGTTTCCTCCCAAGAATACCAGTGCATAAAACAACAGTGCAGTGCTAAATAAAGAAAAATGAAGCTATTATAAGACTCAAGTCCCATCACACAATGCAACGAAAGCCGGAGGATAGAGTTTTTACCTTATAATAGCCAGAAATGCTTGGTACGTGAAATTTCATCTGTTATTATTACTATAAGTGTATAGTGTCAAAACAATTTCAATCATAAGTATCAATCATAGACGGCATAAATGCCCCATACCACTATGTCGCCATATATAGATTACAACTAAAACCGAAAAGTTGCGTATTGGAAGTTGGATTTCCATCATGAACCAAGGCAAAAGATAGTCCTTACCGAATTCGAGACGCTCTACCCACCCCTCAGGCAAGTACTCTGTCAAGCCTTTGGATCGTCAGGGCCGGTCCACTGATGTGGATTAAAATGCCTGAGCACTGCGTTTCCCCGCCCTTTGGGGCGTAAATGAGTCCTATGTCTCCATCGGCTCCACATAGTCACCGATATATCCAAGGCGCCTCGCAATCCAACAACCACACAGGTGAAAATAAAATAAATGTCAGGGATGGTAGTTCACTGACACCACCCTAGCTAGAAGGAAACGCATGCCCTCCATGATGTCCTCTCCCGTTTCTGGTTCTCAATCGGGGTGTGAGGCTCGCGAATTAACGTTATACACAAAGCTATGCCACACAGGCGGTGCTTTGATCATCAACCACCAGACTTTGCTTTTCAACAAAGCCTTGATCCTTTACATCTCTGCATACCACACAGGCAATTCATGCCATGCGACTGATGGCTATCAATCACACAGAATGAAATCCAGTGTCAGACACACAGTCCATTTACAAGTCCGTTCTGGGTCTGAACGAAACCGGAGGAACCTTATTCCTCGCATATCCATCGATCTCTAAGTACGTCTAGACGATCACCAACTGATTCCCTCCTTTTGGGTGTACAGCCCAATCAAGATCATCAGTAATTATCTAAATGATGTGAAGGCCTCTGGTCTTCGACCACCGTCTTCATCCTCGACACATCGTCGAATCAGTTATTCGGAATGGGATAAACCCGGTCTTTCTGAATAACTCGCGTGTATAATAAACAAGTGTTACACAAACACAACATACGCCTCATTCCAATTCAGAATATTCTTTTATTCAAATATTCACATCCATGGGGAAAGGTTCCCATTAATTTTATCAAAGATAAATTCTTTTAAATTTATTCTTTAATCTTCTTTTGGATTTCAATTCAAACCAAATTATGGTTTATCCAAACTAGTCGGGATTAACGAACTTTACCGAAGTAATCATTTGTTTTAAATTTCTCAATCCCAACCTATTCATCCCATGAAGTAAAACTGGTAATACTTCATATCTAACACCACGGTGTTATCGGTGAATTCAATTACTATTTCACGGTCAAATCTAATTAGATATTTAACTACCGCCTGGAGAAGAACTGGTGATACTCCATTCTCGATCATTTCAATCTAATTAAAGATTTATTAAAACTCCACTTGGTTTTAATCTTTCCAAAAATCACTATCAATGATTGTTTAACTTGGGAAATCATATCATGTCTTTAACTTGGTTAAAGAACCAATGTTATTTAAAACACGGTTCACGATAAACCCAAAATCCCATTCTATTCCATCAGCCTTTAACCGTAAATTAGCAAGTGAACAATTCCCTAAGTAATAACCCCGAATGCCGAAACCAACATCAGATCAATACCCAGGAATAACTAATCTTCAGTTAGTTTCTGATTTTCTTAACTCCGTTGGGTCTAAGAACAGTATTATTAAAGATACCGTTCACGACAACCCAAAATCACATTCCATTTACAATGGAATCTTCATGGAAAACAAATCGATATATATAATCGATGTAAACTTCCATATCCGACTACTAATATAAATGAAATAGCGGAAAAGTCTTTTAAATTCCAGATATATTAGTTGTCTTCCTCCACAGAAATTCACTTCGATCATTACCAAATTGAATTCCATTCCATTCCATTCCAATTTATTTAATTAAATTGGAAAACTTTACTTTGGAAAATCTCCTTTAAATCTTAACAAAAGATTTATAAATTCCAAATCACATTTCATTGTAAATCGAGTTAAAGAACGAATGTCGTTAAAACAACGTTCACGATAAACCCAATTCACATTCCATTAATTATCGAGTTAAAGAACAAGTGTTATTTAAAACACCATTCACGATAAACCCAAAAATCAATTCAAATTCAATTCCAATTAAATACCATTTAATTGGTATACTTCATTAAATCTAAATTAAAAGATTTAATCTTTTTTTCAACTGGGTTTAAGAACAGTGTTAATGAAGACCCCATTCACGACAAACCCAAATCCCATTTGATATTAAATACAAGGCTCTAAATAGAAAATATATCGGCTTATATTCAATATCAAATTCTACAACCAACAAATATCGTATTGGAAATAACGATATAAATATATCTTTCAAATTTCCATAACAATATATGTATAATCACGAAATCCAACATTGAAATATTCCAAAGACAATTTCGATTCAAATCCATTCCAATTCAATTATTGGAAATTCTGGTTACTTTTAAAACCCTTTCAAATCCAATTTATTTATTTCAAAAATAAATGGATTATAATTCTAGTTCAAAACTAGTTCATTCGATAAAAAATCTATTTTTATCTTTTCAAATATGGAATTTTTCATCCCAATTCTTTCTAAATCATTTCTTATGATTTTACACAAATATTACTATTTTTAATAATTTTATCAAGGTCCGTACAGTCGATTTCCATCAACGGCCATTGAACTGCACTTACAACGACCTTTTCCAAATTTGATTTGGACATAATTCCAGATCCAACCGTTTAGATTTTTGATTTCTTGTATTCGTTAATCTCTTTGCGATACGAACCCAACGGTTCCGGTTTTAGGAGAATCCGACGGTCGGATCTCCCGTAATATCCATTCGAAGTCAATGGTCGAAATTCGCAAACTGCCGCTGCGTGGCGCATTCTATTCTGGCAATTATATTATATATATAATATATATAATATATATTTCATCGATCTCCATTTAAAACGTATTTTATAAATCGTTTTCAATTCGTTTTCAAAACGATTTCAACTTCATATTCAATTTCTGATCAAAATTGAATATTCCATATCATCGATATATAAATGACAATATTTTCAAAACATTATATTTTAAATCAATTCCTTTTCGATATTCATTATAAAAATGAATAAAATCGATATAAATATCGTTCACGTCAAAATGGCGTCAATTTAATTAACACGGCTTTATATATTTAAATATAATCGTGCCCATCCCAAATCGGACATCAAAATCACATTTTGATCTATTACTGAATATTATTTTAAAATATTCATTATTTTAAAATAATCGTTATTTTAAAATATTCATTCTTTCTGAACTGGAATCAGACACAGTCGATTACCATACAATGTGATTTATATGGATTTCATACACACATGTACACAACAACAACGATAAACAATCAACCATCATCCAAAGTGCATTCTACACTGTATAAGCATTAAATATAAATATTTAACGCTTACAACAGCTTGTCGATCAATCGATTGACATATAGCTAATTATTGGGATTAGTGTCTGTCCAATCTTATCCCAATACCCATGTGGGGTTTTCAAACAACAAACACAGATTTTATTTGTGTAGTTGGGTGATATGTAAAATTTATCGTCCCAATCCATATCAGTCAAATATGTGTACATAAACAAATCGTCCCATTTGTTTATAAATATTTATTTTATATTCACGTTAAAAATTATATTTTTGACTCTAAAATATTTTATTCCATTCCACATCACACAATCAACTTTCACAACACATCAATTAAACAAACAAGTCATCCATGGTCTGTGGACGACGGGTGTCGGGTGCTACCAAGCACCGTCTACATCCTAGTAAATATTTCAACTAGAAAACAATTTAAAAGTGAGGAGTTCTCACCTTTGGGTTCCACTCCGCCATTCTATTCTGAATTTTTGATCGATTTGATTTGCCCGAAATTCCTACGCCATCCTTTTCACGCTGTTCATATTAAAAATCACATTTTTATTATCACTATATGTACATAAAAATCATATTTTTATTTTTCAATTCATATATATAAAAATTGAATTTTTATCGCTTCTTCGTATATTTAAAAATCTTATTTTTATATCTCTACCACATATGTAAAAATCACTCCTTTACACCGCTACTTCCATGATAAAAATTATATTTTTATCTTGCTAGTAATATAATAATAATTATATTTTTACTTCACTATATATATAAGAAATATATTTTTATTACTCTACATAAACAAAAATCATATTTTTATTTTCTCTATCATATAAAAATCATATTTTTACTTCGCCTTCATGATAATAAAAATCTCATTTTTATATGTTAGTCATATAAACAAAAATCAAACTTTTATGTGTTATTCATCTCAGTAAAAATCAAACCTTTTATTTAAAACCATACGTATAAAAATTGAATTTTTATTAACCAGAATAAATAAAATAATTAAAACGCTCACTGTCTTTTTGTTCTACTGTAACCCGTAATAGCTCAAACCCTAAATTGCGCCACCGCCTGACGATCGAGCTGCCGAACCATCATCTATTGCGCCCCCTGACGCGGCTAAGCGTTGCCGCCAACCCCCAAAGCCGCCACAAACTCGGCCCCAAACCAGCTTCCCAAATCCGCCATGAAGTCATCGTGTTCGAGCTCGAAGATCGAGCGCAGCACTCAACGAAAAATAACAAGGACGGTATGGATTTGTAGCTGGGAGAAAGTACTTCCATTTTTGTTTAATAATCTTTGTTTAACTCTGATTGTGGAAGGAGAACAATGAGAGGAAAGGGACGAACAATTTCCGCCGTGGGTTTTGAAATGGGAGGCGCGTTTCTATGTGGACCACGAAGAGAAGGGTTGACCGATATTTTAGGGTTAAGGGGCTTTTATATTAAATATTTTATTTTATTTTTAATTCACAAAAAGTTGTCTTTTATTTCGAGCTCCAAACGAGACGCACCGACTATCGTCCATAACTAACTATCCCCATTCCGAACCCAATGGGATATGTGTCATAGGCTGATTCGATCGTTTCGATCAGTTTCTGTCAAAATCAAAATATAAATCTATATATTGAATTTGAACGTGCATTTCAATTTACTGGGGCCACATACGGACTCTAGAAATTCCTGAAAAATATTTTCTAACTTCATATTGATGATAAGGTCCTAACAAAACTAATTTCGTCAAATTTGAAGACCGTTAGAAAAATGACCACTTTCTGGTCGATCGAAATTGACTGAAACTGTCAAAACACGTTTTACTTCGCCACGCTCACATATTGATTCAAAAAATTATAAATTTTGGAATCCAGCAATAACTTGACATCCTGGATCCAACAAAAGTGGTTTCATCGAAAACAAAGATCGTTTGCAAAATTTCCATTTTTAAGGGCCAGAATTCCATGACGACTATTCTGAAATTTCAACTCTGCATAACTTTTTATTCCCGCTATGAAATTTCAATTTTTCGGATTCGTTGGAAAGATATTTTCAAATAGATTCTAATATTTTTGGTTTCACTAAAATCCGGTTTATTTTGAATCCTGTACATTCATTTGAAATTTGAAATCGAATTTTCGAACTACTGCGCCATTTTCAATTCCTTTTATAATTAAAAATAATTATTTATATTCTAACATCGATTCAAATAAATATATTCATTATAATTCTGTTCAAAATGAATTTCTCGTCGTTATTATTTAAAATAATTCATTTTAAATATCCAAAATTCATCAAAATTACCAAAATAAAATTTTTAAATTTGTTCGGATTTCCGGGTTATTACAGTTGCTTAGCACTCTTGTGTAGTCTTACCGTTTTATCCAAGTGCTTGATGCTTGTGCTTTGACATGTTATTGTACTGTGGCATTAACTAAGGCCTATACATGTATCACTCATGCCTCCTATTGCATGTGCATTTTTATGTTGCACCAGTCCTTGAAATGTTGCATTTGTGTGTGTGTGCGCGCCTTGCATGCAACTGCACGTTTCTTTGACAATTTGACTTCAAGTTTACTGTGCTTTTGTTGTTTGATGTACCTTGACTTTTTCTTGACAAACCTAACTCCATTGCTATGTGTGTTCCACCCTTCGTATGCCTATATGCATTGACTTTTATATGTGCATTTATCTCTTACCTGAACTTGGAGCATTGTGCTTTGACCCATGAGCTTAGTCCACTTATATACACTGGTTCTCTAGTCTGGTTATTCAAGTTGGCTTGGTTGTCCATGTTTGTGGTTGATTCATGTGCATTTACCTTACTGCATGTTTAGCATTTGCTTGTTTGTTGCATCTGCCAGTTCTGATCTGAGATACATGATTGTCTTGACTGGCACCTGACCTTTGTCACTCATTGTAGTGTTTAAATTTGTACTGCCCATGTGCATTCTGTTTGATACACTCCATACCTTCTTAATTCCACTGTGCTTCATTTTTGTTGACTTGGCGATGTTTTCTGTTGCAATGTATATGCCATGCTGTCCTTAATCGTATGTCTTGTACACATCCACTTGAGCTTGTATTCGATGCGTACATTTGTTATTGCCAAGTCTTCTCTTGTTTGGCTTCTTGAATTGGGGTGATTAGTGCACACATGTGTACTTGAACCATTAGTACCCTTGTGCTTGGACTTAACTTGAAAATTGATTGAACCTGCCTTGTTCATGTCTTTGCTGGTTATGTTTCTTGACTATTTTCATTTTACTGTTGCATTGAATCTCTTGTTGATGAGTTGTATTGCCTCGTGCACGTTTGACAATTCTTCTGCACATTATCAATATATATGTGTATATTGATACACATGTATGCGTATACATGTATTGTGCATGTGCACTTGTATTTTCTATTTACATCAGCAGACCACCATACGATGTGTCATTGCTGGTCAGGATTAGCAGACCGCAAATGTGAGTTCAGGCTGGTCTTGATCAACAGACCACTATAGCTGTGTTGAGGCTGGTCTACAGGCACTAGTTATATAATCTATATTGTAGTATTTACAGTGAATCATTGTGAATATCACAAGAAGTCTAGACTCAAGTAAATGTATACACATGTCAAATCAAGTCTATAAATATGATAAGAAACACACCTAAAATTCTAAGGCAAATAAAATTTAAAATAAAATTATATTTTCCCATAGATAATGCTATTTTGTTCCAGTTTACTGTGTCTGTTTCTGTGATAGGTATGCAGGTGACTGGAATGGATCTGAGGCTAACTGAAGACAAAGTGTGTCGGTGCGTGTGAATGAGTCTGTACATGTAACTGAGTGAATATTTGACTGAGTGTATGTAACCGAGTGGATTCTGAGTGTTTTAGTGAGGAACCAATGTATTTGAACTTGAATATATTATATCACAGTGAGATGTACAAATAGTGGAGTCATAAGTTCATACTACTTTAAATATTGAAATAAAATATTTATTTGAATAAAAACACTGTTTGAATATTAAATTTTGTGCAATAGTATTCTATTCAAAATAAATACTTATTTTAGTATGTGATGCAATAGAATAGTACAGATACAAGCACATTCAAATAATAATATATATGTTTGTTATCATTAAACAAAAATCATACTGTTATATTCAGTAATATTCCCCTTTTAATGATGACAAATATACACTAAGATTTTGATTGTGATAAATGTGCTTGAATGTGAAGTATAGAACTCCCCTTATTTGTATGCTCCCCCCACAACTGAACTTTCCCTACATTTGTGCATATGAGTGAGTTTAAAAACACTTCAATTTACAATATTAAAATACTCTTGTAATATTCACTCATCAATCTAAATCCTAACCATTCTCCTCCTTTTGTTATCATCAAAAGGATAATCGAAATAATGACACACATATATACTAGAAATTTAAATTCAAATCAAGAGAAAGAATGTATATCGTAAACCACATCTAATCAAACGAAAATTATAATATTCTTCAAACTAGAAGCAAATTTTACATTTCAAAATGATGGATTTATAAAATGGAGAGAGTTATAAATCTTTAAATATACGAATATGAATTCTAATAATTTCCAAATAAAACTTTAATAATTAAGCACAAAATAGCAATGGATTTCAACTATAATTATAAATTCAAGTCAAGAGACAAAATCAAATATCGCAAATCCCGAAACTATCAAACAAAAAATCATAATATATCATAAACAAGTAACACATTTCACATTTCAGAAAATGGATTGATAGGACAGTGTTTACATAACGAAGGTGGATTTCATATATATATATATATATATATATATATATATATATATATATACACACACATATATATCCTTTCCTTTTATTTTTTTCCCTTTCTTTTCCACTTCTTTCAAGAGCATACTAACCACACATAACCATAAGGAATTTTAAATGTGGTCAGTTGCATCTTAAATTATAATCATTCTCTAACCATGCATGACCATATCTAGGTTTTTAAATGAGATTAGAGCAACACCTATTATATAAAAATCTCCTCATTATATAAAACCATAACGAATGATATAAATATGGCAGGTATAGGGATGGTATCTAAATTAATCATATTATGAAATATGTTCATCCGTACCAGGATATTTGAAAATTTCAGCTTTCTCTCATTTTGAAAAATAGTATAGTCACATTTCCATTACAAATTTTGAAATTTTACTTTCATTAATGATGTCAAAAAAATAAACTCTCCACATTATATAAAACCATGATGAAAGACAAAAGGATGGAAGAAAAAGAAGATGATCGTGAACCAAGCACCAATTCAAAGATATTATAAAATCTATTCAATCATCATGAGAATTTAAGAATATCTCCTCTTGTTATGAAATATACTAGTAGTCACAACTCATTACAATTTCGTAGATCTAATAGTAATTTTGATGAGTTTCAAAATGGTTCAATTTGGTCAATAATTTGAAATTTTGAATAAATAATAAAAAATGATTTTATAATTGAAAATATCAATTTCAAGAGGGGTTCTAAAAGAGGTATGCAAGTTGAATACTAGTTTGAAAAAATTATTCAGGTAAATGTCAAAATATTAAATACTTCTAAGACCATACCACTTGTAGGTCTGGAATGCCCATACAAGTCAATGAAGTCTATACACTGACTTTTCAACATATCATCCAATCATCAAGTTCACTCAAAAAATCTAAAAATTCAATTTTCTTAATCAAAGCAGCAAAAAAAAAAATAGTTTCAAAGCAAGATTCACCATAAAAAATTTCACAATATTTACAATAATCCCAAGTGACAATCCATGCTCCAAGATTAAAAATATTTCATTTGAAATCATTTGATGAGATGTATTTTCAAAAATTCAAATCCAAATACAGTACCCGTGAGGTTCAACATATCAACAATTGCAAATGATTTAAAAACAAATATCCAAGTCAAATGATCATGATTTAAAAGTGACTTTCAAGGTGCAACAACCCATGTCAAATCATTGTCAAATCAAAATAGTCAAGCCCAGCCAAAAACCAATGATTCACAACTTATCAAAAACAGTTTTCAAGTAATATGTTGTAATAAGTGCAGTTTTTCAAGTCTTTCTAAGATGAATTTGAAGAAACTCAAAACATCAAAGTTGTGAGAAATTTCGTTAGCTTTTCAAAACTCAGAAATTTCAGAATACCCTGTAATAATACTTAAGATATGTACAAGATACTACAACACTGTTAAAAATTCAACGACTGTTAAAAAGTTAAACTTCAAATGAATTACAGATATTCACAATTTTAAATTAGAAATTTAGAAGTCACCAAAACACGATGGTTTTAGATAAATGAGTCTAATTTCCAAAAATCAAGAATTTTGCAATTTGAAGTTAAGAAGCTCAAGTTATGTCAAAAATGCTATGGCAGTATTATGGAGATTCAACATTAACAAAAAAGAGGAATAAAACGAAGAAAAAAAAGAATAGAAACAGAAAAGAAACATGAGTTTAGAGATCATATATGATCTTTGTAGTTAAAGCACTTAGCAAATCCAATGCGATGGAGGTCCATAAAGTCAAGCGAGGATAAAGAGAGGAAATAGCAGGATATAGTGGATGACTCTAAAATAGCATATATAACTCGTTCTTAATGTTTTTACAGAATATATAAACAATAATCAAATAAAAAAATTACATTCAATTTAACAATAATTAGTACGTTTTTAATTTTAAATAAAAACATATGCAGATAACTATAAATAAACATGGATTACTATTTAACTTAATTAACACTACACCATATATGCTGATTAGGCTGTGTTTTTAGCCGTATCTAAAGCTGTTGGGCACGGTAAATAGCCGTATCAAAAAGTGGCATGTTAAATTATTAGATACGGCTTTAACCCGTATCTCAATGGATTAACATACGTCTATTAGTCGTATCTAAAGTGTATGTAGATACGGCTAAAAGCCATATCTTATACACACACACACACACACACACATACACACACACACACACACACACACACACACACACATATATATATATATATATAAGCAGAAACTGCAACATATATTATTTGTAACACAAAGCATATATAACACAGGATACACTAGTTCACAATTGTAACAGTAAATGAAACATTTGTATGAAATATTTCATTACATTACAATATATAATGATACATGTTATTTGATTACATTACAATAAATAAGTACATGTTGTTTCATTACACTAAAGAAGATACATAATGTTACATTACAATAAGCTGTGGTAAATACCCGAACCAGCGTCGTGCGCTTGTTGAATCAATGCTTCCTTCAAGATGAACATCCAGCAAAACATTGCGTTCTATCCAAGACACGAAGGAACCCTTCAGGAAGATCAACACACTATTCTATCCAAGGCCTGATAATAAGTTAGCTTGGATAGCATATAACATGTACACTACAAAGACCTTTAAAAAAGTGCAAACCACATAGTTTAGGATAGGATATATGTCCACATTATTATTTTCATTAGTAGCTGGATATTGCAAGTCTACAACATTTTTACTTGTTCAGTCGAGACTGTGTCTCGATTAAAGACAGTTGTTATAGCCTAATTAAAGAACAATATAGAGGATATGTCCACATTATTATAATTCTCATTATTGTCACTTGGCTGCAATGTAGATATAACATTGCATTAGCAAGTTCTACGAGTGGTCACCCTTAACCAGCCCTATTCGCCCATAACCAGCCCTATTCAGAGCTTCGAACATGGACTCATACCCTAGTTTTGACCTGATCTAAAATCGCTTCTGGTTACGACTTTGAGGCTAAAAGAATTAATGAATTCCGACTTGATATGAAAGAGTTATGGACACTCAAAAATGGACTCAGGCCATGTTTGCAGCAACAAAACGTGCACTTGCAAAATCTTGTGGCCGAACTGATCTCGCCACAAAGGTTATAGATATTAAACGAAGTATTTTTGCACATAAATTTTCATGTACCTACACCATAACACACAAATTTTCATAGGAAAAGCGAGATATTACCTGAAGTTTAGATCAATAAACTCACATCCATGCTTATTAGCTTCATCCAAATGACGGACGCTGCATTCTGCACACACATGTTATATTAATAGCCAGCTTCTATTTTTGCATGTAAGTTGACTAACAAAAATGATTTGTTACATGAGCACAAAGCAACTTGGTTCAATGTAGCAAGTCATAAATGAAAAAGCAGTTTTACGCCTTTACTCATACGCAGTGTAACACACATGACACACCAAACAAATTGACTAAATCTCAACCTATAAATGCCATTCTATTTTCATTCATGCATCCATCACCGGCTTTTCTACTCAATAAAATAAATTTCCCAATATCAATTACCAGATACATGCAGCTCAGTCAACAGAACTAGTATGCTTTAGTTCTCAAATCAAATCATACACATGCACTTCAGATCAGTTATGAGGATCAGTGTACATGGTGCATTAATATGCACAAATGAGCAGGGCAGCACAATCAAAAGCGTCTGAATTCAAGGTAGACAAATACAGCACAAGTAAATGATAGCAAATACACTGCCGCACTATAATACTGGGGATAATACCCAATTTAAATGCAGCATATTAAACCTAATTTAAACCCAATTCGAATTCAAATTAAACCCAAATTAAACCCGATTCATATTTAAATTTAACGGTGATCTAGTACTCACCTCCAGAAGCGACGAGAAGGATGGACATCAGTGGACTGAGGCTTCGCCGGTCAGTTGAAGGCATCGCGAGATGATGATAACTCATGGACTGCGGTGGATCGATTATTGACAAAGGAAGTCGGTCGAGTACCAAAACCCTAATTTGGGTATTCGGTGGTCGCTATTGCAAAATAAAAAGAGGGATTATTCGGCCGAAAGTTTTGTTAAGGCAAAACTCGATCGTGCCTATGTACAGGTACGCTAGGGGGGAGGGGGAGGGGAATTTGATACAAATTTCATACGGTCCAAAGCCGCATCAAATGAACTAATCCGGGACTTCGTTGATAGACGATCATATTAAGGGTGTTTGGGGTGGTGCGGATCGCAAAACTTAGTTTGATACGGATTTGAGCACTGTCAAATTTGATACGGCTTATAGCCCAATTTTACGCCCGCATCCTGGTGTGCCAAATTGGCTGATATGGTGTAGTGTAAGTTTAATAAAATACTATAGTATTCTTGTTTATAAAAATATATGTTAAAAAATTGAATTCTAAAAAATTATTCATTAAATTTTTTAATGTATAAATGTCATTTTTTGTTCATTTCATTCATCAAAGATATAGCGGGAAAAGCGTAATATAGCGAAAATAATGGGATATATCGGGAATAGCAAAATATAGCGAGGCTTAAAGCAGGAAGGCTATATGAGAGGCTATTTGGGAAAAGCGTAGCAGTAGTAATACGCTGCGGGATATAGCGAGGGTCATAGCAGGGTAATAGTGGGGCATAAACTACAAAATACCTGATTTACCATTGACGATGTGGATTCTATAACTCGACAATCATGGCTAAGGAACTCTGAATAATTCAATAATATGGAACAACTTTGAATTCAATCTCTCTTTCCCAAAGTTGCTCCTTAGCCTCCTTTAGTATCCAATTGTTGATAGAATCGAGTGCTCTAACAAAAACTGTTTTTCTACTCATATCTTTTGTTTAACTATTTTGGTACCCAAACATTTCTACATAACAATCCATTTGCATCTACCAGTGTACCTTTAGGAACACAAATTTGTTTAATCTTACTCGCATTGATCTTGTTATCTTTCGGGATCAATACTCAATTAACCGGATTGGTTTTATTAGTAAGCAAGTACTTAACTCGATTATGTCCAGATTTTCCACAAATCACGCACTTAGACATTCCATGAAAAACATTTGAGTTCAAATTTACAATTAGATCAATTTTTACAACCAATTCCACGCTTATTTTCAATCGAAAATTGGTTTTTCAATAAAATATTCAGTGATTTTCCTCCATCAGAGAATTTAACCAAAGTAGGCTCAGGTCAATGAATTTTAGATTTAAGATCTCTATTTTCTGTCATCAAATTCGAATAATGATTAATATCGATCTTACTCTTTTCAGCATTCGTTTGTTTTAAAACCAAAATTTCATTTTTTAAGTAATTTAATCTTGATCTTGGACTTAAAAATCTCATATTCAAATTGTTCTTGCTTTTCAGTCTCAAATTCCTTGAATTTTTCAATTTCTTTTTCAAGCTCATTCAAAATTAATTCAGTTTTCAACAAATTTTCCTTCTCAACAATTTCATGTTTGGAATTTTTAGCCATCTTAAAAATTTTCCAATTCCTTTTGCATTTTTTTATGAATTAACATACTCACGATTTTTCGAAATCAAAATTTCATTTTCATGCTGTTTATAATTTTCATTAAGATGAGCAAAATTTATTTCTAAATTTGAATAATTTTAGCAATTGGAGTTTTTAAATTTCCTGACGTTTTCAAACCTTAATTCCAGAATATTATTTTTGCAGATCAACTCAAGATTCGCAAATTTCAAATTTTTATCCTTCAATTTGAGACTACCAATATCACACAGAAGAACTAATTTTTTAAATAATTTTTTTTAACCCATCATCTGTTGAGTCTCCACCATATGATTCATCTGAATCATCATCTGTAATCATGTTAAGCATACATCTGAGCTTGAGTTGGCTATTTTGAGTATTAAGCACTTATTGTCTATTATTCCATACTTTGCATCGAGAGTTTTCAAGATATCCTGTGCATTTAAACAATGGGAGATATGGTTGTACTGATCATCATCAATATAAGAATATAAAATATTTGTAACATGAGAATTAATCATAATATCATTCTTATCTACCATATCACATGCACGGCTAATAATATCCCTGTTAACAATATTTTTCGTTAACACTGGAATTAGGTCTATGGATGTGGACTTAAGGGAACTAAATGGATATTTAGTTCCTATAAGCTTGAGCTAGTTCACAGTTTCCTAGATATCAAGGTTTCGAGCACTAAGATTAGTTACTTTTCCTTCAAAGAGTTGAGTATCAGACTCAAAAATCAACAGTTACCATGGGGTAAGGGTTCCCTAAGCGCAAAGCAAGTTAGAAAACTAAATGTCTTTTAGAAGGGTATTTTGGGTAGTTCGATTCATGAAGAGAGCATTTCTGTGAGGAAGCCTTGAACAGATCAGTAGTATAAGAATTAAATAAATTCATGAAATTAATCTGAAGTATCGATTCTCTCTTTATTGATCACTTTGAGTACATTGAAGTTTCTAAGTAAAATCCCCAAACCGATTTAGAAATTAGGGTTCACTTTCTAAGAAATGATTATAAGAATTGAGAATGAGAAAAGTCGTTCAAAAATAAGACCCAATACTTTGGTTTTTTGGCTTCGGAAATGAGGAAAAAGCTTGGTTTCGGCCGCTTCTTTGACTTTCAGTGCGGGTTATTGAGTTTCGGCCTCCCATACTACCGATATTGCTATCAGCTTTCGGTCTCGGTGATAAGATCCAATTTCGATAGCCAACTTTGGACTTTTTTTTTGCTTTAGCAACTTTTGATTTCGGTATCGACACTAAGTATGTTAGTGTGGATGACCCTTCCTTTCACCAGCTTTGACTTGTTTTAGCATCCTTCAAAAGTTACTTTTGGACTTTAACCCATGGTATCAGGTTTTTTCCATCTCTGAGTTTCGTTGTCGGATTTCCCTTTCTTTCGGAACACGGGTTTCGATCCTTAGTGACTCGTGACTCAAGTCCTACTTTCGATTTTGTATCAATACCAAGTAGATTGGTGTGGATAGCCTCGATCGTAAACCCTGCTTCAATAGCTTTAGAATATTGCCTGATGTTGGTATCGATACTAAGCAATTAGCATTGATATCTCCTTTCGCATTGTCTTAACTTGGTTTCGTCCTTTCTTCTCCTGGTTCCATATTCGGTATTAGACCATTCTACTCTCGTTCATTTCTCACTATTTTGCTTCCGGTATAAGTTACTTCGGTATTTTGATGTCAAATGGTGTGCTCATGAAGTTGAAGCTGGACTAACGACTTTCGGAATCAATACCAGGTTGATGCCTTCTGGTTGTGGTGTTGTAACTACTCCTAATTGTTCACTTTTCACATGTTGCTTCCGGTATTACCCTGCTATCGTCCTCCTTGTGACGACACCGGGCTTATATGACTTGCGTCGGCGTTGATAGTATGTGGACCCAATTTTATCTCCTTTTACTCTCGTCATAGGGTTTTTCGGTGATTTGGTGCCAGTTTTGGGATTTCGAGACCGACTCTTGTTTGTGCTTTGATACCCCTTCGCCAATCTCTAGTTTCGGTGTAGAATTTGGTAGTAACATTTGCCTCCCCCTTGTGAAGGGGTATTTTCAACTTTCTAAGTGAAACCATTTTGCTTCTGCATCGTGTTGTACTTTGATTCCCTTCCCTTTGAATCTTCTGGAAATAATCTGGTCCGTTCCTCCCTACTTTCTTGTATGATCGGGATTGGAGAACCTTTTTGTACAATTTTTCTTCCCCTTCTTCCTCCTTTTCCACCTGCGAAGAATCAAGCTCAAATAAATTAACTTTTTCCAAGAATCTCCAATTTTTGATAATTTCAAATTTGGATTCATACTGGTAAGTATTTAGCCGTTTTTAAATTAGAATTCAAAAATCATCCTCTTAGCCGGAATACAGGATAACTTGGGTCTTTAGGAATTTTAATTCTTAATTAGAATAGATTCTCGTTGTAACACCCCATGTCCGTTAATGTCACTCACAAAGGGAATGCATTAAGTTTCGTGGAGCATTATGAGTAAACAGAACAGAATATTACAACACAGATACATAAAGTAGTACCTGAAAAATTTATAACTTTACTACAACGGAAACAAAAATAAAGTTGGGTTACATCTTCAAATATCAAAACCAAGTACATAATATCAGTATTGTACAAAAGCCTTCAGAGTGCATAATTTTAACGCCATAATCCCCAACAAAAACGCCTTAAATAGGTGGAATCAATACCAAGCAGTTCTTCAAGAAGTTCTAGTACCTCAAGCAGAGAGAAATCCGAATCAAACTTGAATATTTCCTCCCTGAAAACCTGGGGGGGGGGGACAGAAGAAAAGAGGCAAAAACAAACAAGGTCAGACATAAAGTCTGGCGAGTCCAGGAACTTTAACAATATAATTATTGAAGTAATATGACAAGACATAAACTGGAAAATAAGGAATGACTGTGAAACAAGCAGGCATGACCAGGTAAGCAAGATGAATAAGACAATGTTAATTGCGCTTCTAATCACTGTAGGATAAATACTACACTGAACCAATACTAGTCACTCTAAGAGTTGATCCCGCCTACTTAACATAATAATCCTAATAATGATAATGGTAGTCTTCGTGTACCCCTAGCTGTCTTCATAGGTGTCGCCTGCTCCTATCTCCACTAGTTGTACCCACTACCCTCCCTATTCTAACTACAACATTTATTCATAATATGGTAGTCGTACTTCTAGCTGTCTTCATAGGTGCCGCCTGCTCCTATCTCCGCTAGTCGTATCCACTTCCTTCCCTATTCGATCGGCTCCCTAACTCGTAGATACCCGTGTTGGTCCCACAGTAGGGTGTATCACTCCCTAAAGTGGCAACCTGATATGACTGAAATGCACGGCTTATACCTACACGATGCAACATACCTACCAGCCCGGGCCTACACACGCACATGACCCCGTTGGACTTGTGTTGCCACCGCTAACCCGTCTTGACCTCTTACAATCAAATCTAGTAAGCATGTCCCGTCCTCGACCTAGATCGAGCTCACTTGGATACTAAATGGGTTACTGGTTGAAAAGGGTCCCTACACTTGACATATGCTTTCCACCTATGCTTGGTCCCCCACAAGAATTTCCCACTTAACCCCCTCTTATTCATGTCTTCTTACATGTTTCAACTTGGTTAAGTGTTTATAATAATATCTCACATGTCAACATGTATTATTGGTTAAGTTTGTCTTAACCCTATCCACTTATCAGATCAATATATATATATATATATATATATATATTATTGGTTAAGCTGGTCTTAACCCTACCCACTTATCAGATTAATATATATTATTGGTTAAGCTGGTCTTAACCCTACCACTTATCAAGTTAATATATATTATTGGTTAAGCTGGTCTTAACCCTAACCACTTATCAAATTAATATATATATATATATATATTATAGGTTAAGATGGTCTTAACCCTACCCACTTATCATATTAATATATATTGTTAGTTAAGCTGGTCTTAACCCTGTCCACTTATTAATATATATTATTGGTTAAGCTGGTCTTAACCCTACCCACTTAACATGTTTTATGTATAATATATATATATATATATATATATCGTATAACATGTTTTACTTAATTTATGATTAAGTACATCTTAGTTCACATATACATTGGTTAAGAGAATAACTCCCTAAGTATCAACCCCGAAGACCGAAATCAATATCAGATCGATACTCAGAGAATTACTCAACTCAACCAATCTTCTGTTTGTCATTCATACTCGTCTTTGATTAGCATTAATTATTAATTCACAGACCTCTCACATTAAGTCGATTGCTTGTGGCCGCTGGATATGCCGGGCGGTTCCGGGCAGACTTCCACCACAAGCCAGATTTAACCTCGTGTCTAAGCATCTTTTAATTATGCCTACGGGCATTCACATTAGACTGCCGTTTGCAGTTGCTGGATGTGTCGGGCGGGCCCGGGTAGTCTTATACCACAAACAAGTCTAACATCATGTCTTAGGCATTTACTACACATTTAATTTATACCTTTGACCTCTCACATTAGACTACCGTTTGTGGTTGCTGGATATGCCGGGCGGGTCCGGGCTGTCTTATACCACAAACGAATCTAACTTTGTGTCTGAGGCATTTATTATTACACATAATTATTTAACCAAATTTGAATTAATATCCCTATTTCAAATTGTCAATAATTTCCAATTTAATCTATGTCCATAATTGTCACCTAAATTATGTCCATAGTTTCTAGGCATATAAATTATGCCAATTAATGTCTAAATTTAATTATGTGCTCTTAAGCCATTTTATGTCAATTTCGCAACTTCAATATTTAATATTTTCCAAATATCCCCACGTCGTTCGTACGTGTAATTCATGAAATATGTAAGACTCGCAAATAGTCTAACTCATAAGAAGAAGAAAAAACATCACAACTTGCATAACACATAAAATGGATCTAACTAGCATATAAGAATAGTCTAGCACTGATCAAAACTTGCATGATTATAATTCATATTAACATAAATTTGCATAATCAATAACTTACATAGGCAATAGGCATAATTTGCGTAAACTACAAACTGGCGTGGATCAAATTGTATAAGATATGATTTGCATAGATCTATACATATAAAGGTGAACTTGCATATATGAACATTGTTTTCGCATAAACTTACATATGATCTATATATCAACTTGTATTAAACTTGCATATGTAATTTAGACATGTAAACTAAGATTTACATATAAGCTTACATATGATTCGCGTACAAACTTGCATATGATTTACATCCAAACTTACATATAAACTAATGTCGTAAAAAAATGAATCAAATTAAACATATGTGATTAGACATATGAAATGGATCCACCAACATAAGTTAACAAAAACTGGCATATGAACCAACATCATGAATCTTTGTACACAAGACAAAAACTAGCGTATATTCACAAAATAGACAATATCATATCGATCAATGATTCAACAAGCACAATCTTATATCCCAAATTATAACTCATCATAATTAATTTATTAATTATTTTGTGAAAGAAATTGTACTTACAAATAACGGATTAGCCTTAGCTTTAAAAAGAAGGTGAACTATTCCAGCAGCAACATGGTGGCTAAGAGACTAATTTAGTTTAGGTTTAGAGCTTGAGTCTATGTATGCTTATATAGAAGTTTAGATTAATTCTAGCCTTTAGATATTAGGTTTTTAATCCACATCGTACACCTAGTGCTGAGTCAGCAAATGTATTTTATATATATTAATAACCTTCTATTTTTCTTCCCTTAAATTAATATGAATTGAACTTAAACATCTAATTGCATGTTTTCTTCGATTAGCGTATTCTTCTTAATTGATGTCAATTAACATTGAATAACAATTTTACTGTATTCCTCAAATTAACATATTCTGCTTAATGTTAATTGGCATAAGTGACAAATTAGCATAAGCATTTATACAAATTAAGATAATTACATGGTTTCCTAACAATACCCTATTAACATGTTTACAATTTGATGTCAAATAACATGCTTTTACAAATGAACATAAATGCCCAATTAACATATTTTCTTTAATTAATATCAATTAATATGAATGACAAATTAGCACAAACACATATATAAACTAAGGTCAACTACATGTTTTTCAATCAATGCCATATTAACACACATCTACAAATTAATTTCAATCTATTCATGTTTACATATTCTTCCTTTACTGTATACATTAATTGCCTATATATATATATATATATATATATATATATATATATATATATATACACACACACACACGCACCTATTCATAAATTCTAATATTGACAACTAATGCAAATTGATTGCTTACCTATTTTAAAAAGTGGAAATCGAGTATATAATTTAATTCCCTTTTTTTCTACTTTCCTCGTAACATACAAAGTCAATGCATAATGAAGTTACTTACATACATATATATCTATTTATACATGCATAAATCTTTCCTTCCCAAATAAACTGACTGTATTTATCTTCTTTTCTTTCTTTTTACTGCATGCATCCACACATTTCCTTCCACTTTTTGTATTAATTGCATT